>JAILYB010000082.1:2488200-3732301 GCA_021437785.1 Rhodomyrtus psidioides
CACGCCGAGTTGCTCACTGAGGGACTCACTTGAAATTTCAAGCCATTGACGCCCAAGTCGGGCATCCTCAACCGTTGGCGATGGATTCCTCACACTACTTTCGGCATGAACAACCTCACTTCTCGAGTTGGTACTTTCATCGTTGTCCAGTAGGTTTGTATCCAATGCTGGATTCGCCGTAGGAATAACACTAACGATCGGTTGGTGCTCAAATTGGGGAGTCCATACCTGCTGAAATTGTTGTACATACTCTTGAGGAGTACCGGGGTAACTCAGGGGGGAATTCAGCCGATCGAACCAAGAATAGATGTTCTCAAGGAGATCATCTGAACCATCGAGCGACTGACACTCAGGTTGAGTATTGTCAACTATTGGAGAAGGAATCTTTTCACCATTTTCGTCATGGACCACCTGATTCTTCGAGCCGGAATCCCCGTAATTGTCTCGCAAGATTGTATGTGCATCTCTTGCCAATGTTAGATCCGCTGTAGGACTAGCATTACCGGCCAGTCGGTGCTCAGACTGGGGAGTCTCGATTTGCTGAAATTGCGGTACATACTCCTGAGGAGTACTAGGATAACCCAGGGGAGTACTCTGATTGATGCCTGAACAATCGACCGTGTGATTGCCAGTCCCATCGGTGTTGAGAAGTGATTGGATGCTTCCTGCTTCATGAGGATTGCGATCACAGCCATGCTCATCGTTTAAACTTGAACCGCTTCTATCTTGGTCTAGCGCCACTCGTCCATCTCTCAGTAGTCTTCTGTAGCACCAAAGGTGGTTCCTGACTTTATTTCTATCCAGCTCCGGCATGTTCATGATCTTGAGTATGCGCGATGGGCGAGCCAAACTGATCCCTAACTGTTGAACTGCATCAACAAATTTGCTATGAAGCTCCGAGGTCCAATAAAACCTTGTTTTCTTGCTAGCCGAAGTAGTGTTGGCAACTCGGCGGCTACTCTTCGCGGAATCTGGTCGTGTTGAACCGCCTCTATCTTGGTCTAGCGACGCTCGTCCATCTCTCAGTAGTTTCTTGTAGCGCCAAAGGTGATTCTTGACCATATTTTTCGCCAATCCCGGCACGTTCATGATTTCGAGTATGCGCGATGGGCGAGCAAAATTGATCCCAAACTGTTGAACTGCATCAACAAATTTGCTATGAAACTCCGGGGTCCAACGAAATCTTATTTTCTTGCTAGCCGAAGTAGTGCCAGCCATTTGGCGGTTACTCTTCTCGGAATCTGGTCGTGTTGGAGGTTGTTCTGGAGGGGATTTAGTGGTCTCAGATCGGCTGGTCACGATGGTGAGTTCATCATTGAGCGGACCTGACTTGTCATGACGCATGTTCCCTTCCACAATGGGCGTCGACTTTGATCTTATAGCACTAGTTTCCTCTTGTAGATCCTCGGCGGTACCCGCCTGTTTCGAAAGATGTTGCGAAGGGCATTGCAACAAATGAGCATTATGAACCCCCAGATCTGGCTCTTCAGTGAATACTCCGTCCGTGGGAACAGGGTTACCGCACTCAAGACAAATAGCGATGCTTAGAGCTTTTTTGTACTGAATGTTTTTTATTCGAAGCTTTTCATTTTCCTCCCTCGCAATCGCTAACTCGTGCCGATCGCGTTGCTGCTTCAGCCGGGTTCGTTTGTTTTCAAACCAGCACTTGACCTTCCGAGGCTCCCACCCTATCTCCTGGCCCATTTTGATTCTCTGTTCCATGTCCGGATAGGGGTATTCCCTGAAAAACAATTCGAGTTTATGGACTTGACCTGAAGTGTTGCGTTGGAGATATTCCCCTTTCTGACGCTGATCACCGTCGCGGGTACTGTTCTCGTTAACCAAGCCGCGGGTCTCATCATTAGAAGGATCGGTCTCCATGGCCCTCGTGTCAGGTTCGGTCCTGAGATCTTCAAATTCTTCCAGCAGCTCAAGCTCGGAGACCTCCAAGTCTGGCGCTTCCAGTAAATGACAGAACCCCTTGAACATTTTGATCGAAATATCACTACTTGATTTTCTGTTAACTCAGCTTTCTTTGTTCCTCCTTGGATCCTCACTTTCTCTGCAAATTCTGAAAGGTTAAAGGAGTCGGATCACCGTTCTTTGATCAAAGGTGATGGCTACCCGACGAGCGCTCTTCTCAATGCTTCGAGATTCTCACTTCGTCCTTTTGTGATGGCTACCTGACGAGCGCTCTTCTCAAGGCTTCGTAATTCCCACTTCGTCTTTTGTGATGGCTACCTGACAAGCGTTCTTCTCAAGGCTTCGTAATTCCCACTTTGTCCTTTTTTTTTCTTTTATGCGTGAACGGAGCATGAAGATCTCTTGCGTTGATTTCGCTCTGTCGAGCACTACGCTTGTCCCCCTGGCCCAATCTCTAGAGTAACAAGCCTGCCCACCTTTCGGCGCCATTATGTTTCGTAAAACCCGAGATCACAGGACGGTAGTGGATTCGTGACTCATCGGGGAGGCATTAATGAAACCCGTTTGGCTCTACTGCACATAAACTATTATTATCACTTCTCCCTGCTTACTCGAGCATTTATAAGGTGATAGATTGACGTCAAGAAGATTAACACTTTAGCCTTATCAGACTCAGCCTCTCAAACACTCTTCACATTCCCACTCTCCTCTCTGTCATTCCATCGCATATGGATTCCTCGTCTGTGCCTGCTGCCTTAGCTGAAGCTTCGACCCAATGGGAGAGATTTTACCACCTCTTGGGTAGAGGTTATGGCTACATAAACAATCATCTTGAAGTTGAGGTTGAAGTTCGTACTCTGATTCCGGCCCTGGATACTGCGTGTATTGAAGGTACAAAACTGCAAAGGGAGTTTGTGATCTTCCCAACTCTCTTCAACAATTTCATGCAGGCTTACGAAGTCGCTAGCCGGGAGGTCACTTTGGCTGGTATCGTGCGAGCCCGCTATCAGGACCGAACTGAGTCCCTGATGTTGGCCACGCTGACGGCCGATAACCATAAAAGGGCTGTTGAATACGCCCACGCTCAGGTTTCGATGCTGGTCCGTGAGAGGGACAACTTGGTGGAGCGTCTGGCTCTTTTTGACACCGCCTTTGAGCAAGACCGGAACAACCTCGTGCTGAGGTTCCAGTGTGCCTGGTTGGGAGAAAGGCTTGAAGACCTGAGCATGGATATAGCTCGCGGGAGGGTGCTGGCTCATGACTTAGAGCTTGAGTTCGAGTACTATGAGACCAAGGTGAACGAACTTAAGGAGAAATGTCGTCTCCTTTTCTTCAAGCTTGTAGACCTCGATTCCCGGAGTGTGGGTTGTAAGCAAGGCATGGATAGCATGGAGGGTCAGTTAAGCTTTTTTGTGATGCTTGTCAGAACTCATTTTGGGTTTACTGCTCCCCCTCAGTGATCCACTTGTAAACTTCCCTGTTGAATGAAATAAATGCGAGTTTGTTTATATACGCTCTTTCATTCTGCATTGTTGACTAGCCAAGAAAGGTTTTTGCTTTCAGATCTACGCGACTCCTTTTCGCATGTGTCAACAGCTTGACTACGCATCATTCTCACAGCCCGACGCTTTATATTTGATTGACTTGAATGCCTCGTGAGAAATAGATTTGTAGTTGCTCGAAACTTAAAGATTGCCCCTGATTTTGTGGTCACGGCGTTTGGGGCCGCTAGTAATCTTTCGCTTTCGAGCTCGATCACATTCTGCTAGTAACTCATGCTATCAATTCTGCCTTCACGCGTCGGGGCTGATTTTACCTTGAACTTAATAACAAGGAATTACCGTATACACATGAGATGAAGTTCGCGAAAAACATTATGCAAAATCAACTCTAGCTATTGAAGAAACAATCGCGTGCACCGATGAGAACTTTACAATAGGAGATACATCCTTCTCGCGTACATCCCCTTCTTTCTTTGGGCATGTACAATGACCAACCAATCTGGCCTCGGCTTAGGTGTGCCATTACCGACTGCAGATCATGGTTGCCAATCTTTAATAGCTTCCAACTGATCGAACCAGGTATCAAGTCCTTCATCGAAGAAATCACCTGACCCCTCGAACGATTGATGTATAGGTTGAGCTGCATCGCCCGACGGATTCTTCGAACTGGAACCCCCATCCTTATTTGGGATTATAAGAGGAGATTTGATCGGTTGACTACCACAAGCATCTCCCACTTGGGAATTAGGGAAATAAAAATGCTCCAAGCATTCTCCCATTAGGTCATCTGAAGCCACGTGCTCCGATTGGGCAAACCCTTGAGCACTGAGCGTGGTGGGCTGATCTGCGACAGGATGAACACTGACTAGCTGCTGCTCGGACGGGGGAGTGCTTACTCGCTGCACTTGTGATGCGTGTTCTTGAGGAATATTGAAATGACTCGCGAGGATATCCTGATCAAATCCCCAATAGTCGTCCAGATTCGACCGGGCCTCCTTTGACATAGGGGTGCTGGGCTCGCAGCCGAGTCTATTGCTCGGATTCAGCTCTGTATAACGCTGTCCTAACGCCCTTCTGTAGCAACCAAGGTGATTCGCGACTAATTGCTTGGTAAGTCCCGGTACCTTCATGACCCTAAGTATGCTCGTCGAACCTATGAAGTCGAGTCCTATCTGTCGAACTGCGTCTAAGAACTTGAGATGAAGCTCCGGGGGCCAAATGAATTTCTTCTTCTCGTCGTCCAGAGTGGCGCTGATAGCCTGCCGACTAATCTCTAACTCCTCTTGAACTGTATCTGATCTTACCGGAAGCTGTTGTGGAGGAGATTCATGGGCTTCGATGAGGTGACTCCGATCATAATGACACGTATCTTCTTCCTCCGAAGACACTGGTATAATTTCTGTGGGATCGATCTCCTCATGCGCGCCATTAGCAGGATCTGATTGTGCCGGAGATGGCTCAAGGGAGCAGGGGGATGAATGAGCACCTTCCATCCTCGTAGAAGGCTTACCGGGGAACAATTTACTGAGGGTGGTAGGGCCACCGCAGTCAGGGCAGATAATAGTATTGAGGATTTTCTCATACCGCATGTTTTCCATTCGAAGGTTTTGGTTCTGCTCTTTTAGGGCCGTGATCTCCTTACGCCTGTGTTGGACACCTAGTCTGAAACGTTTATTCTGAAACCAAAAATGGATTCTCATAGGATTCATTCCCAGCTTCTGGCCCAATTCAATCTTTTGTTCCTCGTTTGGGCAAGGGCATTCATCGAAGAAAGCTTCAAGCTCCTGGATTTCTTTCCGAGCGTAGCGCTGGCGACTTTTTCTTTTCCGGGGTTGAGCGTCGTGGCCACTGCCGTCGTCACCACTGCGATCTTGATGTTCGTCACCGGCGATGTTGAGTTCCATGGCTTCGATGTCGAATTTGATTCTAGAGAATTTGAGGTCTTTCAACGAACTCGTCACTCGGGGTTCTCTGTTCTCTTTTGTATACTCGCTCTTTCGATTTGTTGCCTCCTTTTCCTCGAAAGCTAGGTCTGTTCAGCGTTCTGTTTTTGAAACGACGGAACTGTTTACCTCCTGCTCAGCTTTCCGACACGAAGGGGTAACCAAATCCTTCCGCGGCTTCTTCGATAGTAGCGCTCGCCTTTCACCTTTCCTCAATAGTCGTGTCTGTTCAGCACTGTCTTCCCTTTTTTAAGTGGCAGAGCTGTTCACTCGCCGCCCAGCTTTATGTGTGACGGAACAACATAATACTTTCGCGGCTTCTTCGATAGTTGCGCTCGCCTTTCACTTTTCTTCAATAGTTATGTCTCTTCAGCACTGTCTTCCCCTTTTTTAAGTGGCAGAGCTGTTCACTCGCCGCCCAGCTTTATGCGTGATGGGACAACCCAATCCTTTCGCGGCTTCTTCGATAGTTGCGCTCGCCTTTCACTTTTCTTCAATAGTTATGTCTCTTCAGCACTGTCTTCCCCTTTTTTAAGTGGCAGAGCTGTTCACTCGCCGCCCAGCTTTATGCGTGATGGGACAACCCAATCCTTTCGCGGCTTCTTCGATAGTTGCGCTCGCCTCCCTCCCAGCTTTAATAATGGCGAGACCGAATTTGCCAGGCCTGAAATCGCGGGCCAGGATATGTCTGGTGATTCACGGGAGAAGCAGCCCCCTCTTTACATTAATTAACCCGGCTCCACGAGCATTAGCTGCAACTTTTCTCCGCTCTCGAGACGCTATAAAATGCGGGGTTGGTGTTTGGGAGATTAACGCTCTCATATAATTTGCTTCCATCCTCTAATCGCTCCACTACACACATCTCCGTCGAAAATGGCTTCTTCCCAAGTTCACACTTTCTCAGCCGAAGCTTTGACTCGATGGAAAGAGTTCTATAACCTCTTGGGTCGAGGCTACGCTCACATAGCCGATCATCCCGAAACCGAGGATGAAATCCGAGTCATGTTCGGGGACCTGGACATCACCTCCCTCGAGGGTACCGCGTTGGGGAGGGAATACAGTATTTTCCCAACGCTCTTTACGAACTCCTTGGAGGTCTACCGCGCTGCTCATCGGGGAGTTACCGTGGCTCGTGTCTTGCGAGCCCGTTATGAGGATCAGTCCGACCGCCTAGCGTTGGCTGACTACCTGGCCGATAGTCACAAAAAGGCTGTTGAGTTCGCCAAAGAGCGGGTTTCGACATTGCTACGCGAGAGGAGGAATCTGGTGGAGGACTTAGCTCTATCTCTGGCTACCTATGAGCGCGATCGACGCAATGCCCTGCTAAGGAATCGAAGCGAGTGGCTGGAAGAAAGGCTCAACGGCATAAATGAGGATATAACTCGTGAGAATGGACTTGTTCGGGACTTGGAAGCAGTCGCCGAAGATCACGAGACTCAGGTTGTTGCAGTCAATGATGAACGCAAACGCCTTCACCTCAGGCTTGCGGACCATGATACGCGGAGTGGTGCGTATAAACAAAGCATCCATAACCTGGAGGGCCAGCTGGGCTCCTTTGTGTCGTTGATTAGGGCTCACTTTTGCTTTACTTTTCCACCCCAATGAATTGTATGATCTGGTTTTGGCAAGAATGAATGAAAACCCCTGTGTTTGTTTTAGCTTTTATATGATCCATTTCTTCGAGCATCCAGACATTTTAGACTTGGATGAGCCGATCCACGATAAGTCGAGTAGATGTGTTCTGATTTTCTAACTCGCTCATGATCAGATGAAAGAATAGCCCCAGACTTATCCAGGAAAAGATTTCTCTCTATTACCCTATATTTTTTTTACCTGCAAATGAAATGACAGAATCAGAAGGAATAATTTGAAAAATAAAGCATAAACCCCTTTCAATCTTATGCTTGCTCGTGATTAATAAGGACAAAAAATTTTTACAAGGGTTTTAATCTTGTGTAAAAAGCTTTTTATCAGTATTCCTCGAAGGAAAGCATACTATTGAAAGGAATGTAATTCACGATAATCGCTTTCGACCAATTTTGAGAAGAGCGAATTAGTCAAAAGTGCAAGGCGTAACGACGTGTTTTAAATTTAATTGAAGATACGGCATCCAAATCAAGGCCGTTTGTTAAGAACGAGGGCAATTTGGACATCTATCTCGTCATTAAATTCGAAACAATGCCGATACTCTTGATCGATTATTGTGGATTACCAATGACGTACGACATGCATGAATCAATTCAAGTGTATAATTCATTCTAGCGAAATTGGGGTTGGATTACCCTATACGACCAAAAAGGTCATGCAAGATTTCCAATTTTGATTTCCTCTAAAGGAATTATAAACTTGACTTGGGAGTATTCGGATGATTAGAGAAAATGCCACTATCACATTCCCATGACCCGTTAAAAGAAATACAACCAAGCTCCATCTGAGTGTATACACCAATAGATCCCTAATACAATCACTCTAAGGGGTGAGATAGAGAAAACCTCGGTAAAAAAAATAAACCCTATACAAGAGGACTAGTAATGGAAAATGAAACAAAGGAATGTGATCCTAACGTTTAAGGATGCCCCAAGTTCGACCTGTGACTTCCGGATTACTTGCCCTAACTCGTCATCTTCATTGGACGATACCCCAATAATGTCCATAGTATGCTCCTTTGTTGCACACTCGGTGTTCGCGATGGGATATCGCCCTCCTCGTCTTCTATCAAGGATGTTGGAGAAAAACACACATATCTACCCTCGAAATGGTATTTAATCTAATCACCAGAATGCAATGAATGAAATGCATATATTTATATGAACTGAAATAGATTTGAGGGATAGAGAGTCTTACCAACCAAACTCCTCGACTTATGTGCGGTTTTAGGTGTACCAACCGTCTAAAGACATGCGCATGAGACAAGTGATGGTAAACTTCTAAAAATCAGAGGGTTTGACACCTAAGGTTAAGGTTCCCACCTCGAGTTCTAGAAAGAGCCGATTCCATTGCACAACTATCGTTGCATTGGGACTCGATCCATAGTTCGAAGCGAGCGGAATTGAAAAGTGGATTACCCCGCGTTTTTCCTCACGGAGATTCCATTTTCAATTCCTTCTATTGTGTTCCTAAAGGCGGCGCCCGGGGTTTTAGGCGGAATTGGAAGACTATTCTTATCAATCACAATCAATTTAAATGAAAGCGCAATCAAGTGCATAAATAAATCACATCAATGCACGTCAATTCACATCACATGGCCTCCTAGTATAGCCATAAGAGCTTAGGGAAGGCGTGATTTAGGACCGAGGTAAAATGAGAAGATTTGGATACCGAATTACCCAAAATATTCCATGGCCAATTGATTGTGGCCATTTCCCAATTTTGAGAATTTTTTGGAATTTCTTGATTTTTCTTCAATTTTTGGAAGACAATTCGCCCAAAGGGCGAAATCGTCATTTTAAGAAGGGTCGGGGTTCAAAACACCCGGAATGAGCCTTGGCCAGTTGTTTGTGGCCATTTCCTATTTTTTTGGGATTTTCCTGGATTTTTTTAGAATTATTTTGGGAGACGGTTTGCCGGAAGGGCAAAACCGTCATTTCTGGAAAGATCGGGGGTCGAAAGACCCGAAACAGGTCATGACCAGTTGAATGTGGCCATTTCCTATTTTCTGGAATTTTTTAGAATTTTTCTGAATTTTCCGAATGTTTTTGAATTTTTTATGATTTTCTATTTTTTTTATTGAATTTTTAATTTTTTAATGTTTAATTTTTTTTATCCCCCGGGCCGGGTTGGGTTCCAGATTCGGGCCTGGACCAAACCGTCGGGTCTGATCAGGCCCCAAATAAGATGACCCAACCCGGGCCTGATGGGCACAAAAAGGCCCAGGCTTTAATTTCTTCGAAAACCAAGCCCACTAGCCAGACTTCTATTCACAACGATCTGTAAGAGCAGCCCATACTAACCTTATTATCACTATTTATCATCTTCCTCCTCGCGTAGCTTTTTCCTCTGCAAAGAACCCGACGGCGGCTCTGCTCCTTTGACGCCAACAGTCTCGACTCGCTGCCGGACTCGCTCGTCATGCCGTCGTCATTTACCCTCACGTTGCTTTGGCCCGAGCTCGAGTGGCCTTCGCGTCCGTCGGGACCGCTCGACGCGCGGTTGAGACTCGCTCGCCGCCGCCCTTACCCTGTTCTCACCGAGCGCCGAGACCACGATGCTGAGAACCACCACGCCACTGTCTCGGGTCAAACTCGGATTCACATGCCATGCAGCTTGCTTCACTACCGGATCCACTCGCCATTAGGATCCACCCGACCAGGCCGCCATTTTTTTGTTCGTCGGAAGCGATAGGGTCCCATCGACCATGCCTCCACTAGGTCGACTTACCATGCTGCTATCAGACCTGCTCCTTTCTAGTCCGGACCGCGCGCTTATGGTTTCCCACGCCGCCAGCTCAGCCGGACCGCTGATATTCACTTGCGTCAACCTCCTCTTCCCGTACGAATCCTCCCCGCAAACTTCAACGACACAAACTGGCCACCGAGTTCTCGTCTCGTCGTTCAGTTCAGGATCTACTCGTCGCGCCAACGGTGAGACTTGTTCGCCGAGCCAATGTCAGGTTTCGCAACTACCATCGTCTCCGGATAACGTTCACGCCGTCACTGAGTTGGCTATCGCCCCTCCTGGTCAGGCCCGCCAAAACTCCCACGCTTCCATGCCGAAAATGGGCCGTCGCTAATCCACTCGTGGCCGTCGGATCGAGTAAGCCTTGTGTGGACGTCACTTTGGTTGGAGACTCACGGCCAGCTCGGGACGAACGGGAATGGCTCGCGGTGGCTCGCGCATGAGACCACCGTCGTCTCTCACGACGACGGTGGCTGAACCTCTTTTTTTATTTTTTATTTTTGTGCCCAGGTGGTCTCCTCTCTCTCCTCTTCTGCTGAGTTCTCTTCATACCTCTCTCTATTCGGTTCCCCCTGTTTTATGCGAGGCAGTGGCCCGGCTGATGATGATGGTGGCCGTAACCAGGTGAGCCGGATGGAGGAAGAGGTGGTTTCCGTTTTCTTCCTCGAGACAGCTTCTTAGCCCGTCGACGGCCGTGAGTCGTAGGGACTGGCTCGTTGCTGTTGACACCTGATTTTTTTTACCATTTATTATTGTGATTTTTATTCTTTAAAATTAATTAAAAATATCAAAAAAGGTCATAAAATCACAAAATCAACTTTGGAAGCCTTGGTTTAACCTTAGGAACCAATTTTGAACAAAAAATATTTTTCGGTATTTTTAATATTTTTCGAGTTTATTTAATTATAAAAATACCCAAAAAATCAGAAAAATACCATTCGTGGTCAGAAAAATACCCAAAAATATTCGATAATTTTGTTTTAATTTCCTCTTCAAGTGTGTCACTTTAAATCTCAAAAATTCGGCTCGGGTCACTATGTTCCTTCACAAACATAAACCCGAACCGAGCCTAAAAAAAATCATTTTCGAGTCTTTTAGTTTTCAATTCTCAATTTTTATAAGCTATGACATTGGATTCTAAAGTCTTAAAGTGCAATTAGGTCAATTTTCCCTCCAATTTAATCAATTTTTACCAAAAGGGCTTAATTGCACATTTTTCTTTCAATTAGTCCCCGGTTTCACGGATGTATACGTATGCTCTACGTATTTATATGTCATACGTATTTATACGTTATGCATATTTGTATTGTTTGGTAACCTCTTTAACTCTTGTAATAATAATAATGGTTATTATTTTTAACACCTTTGTTAGTGCATTTTTTAGCATTTTTGTATTGTGAGTGCTATTGCTAGTGCTATTTTTAAATAGCATTTTTTGTATTATAAATTGTGAGTGCTATTGTTAGTGCTATTTTTAAATGATATTTATTTATCATAAATTGTGAGTGCTATTATTAGATAGAATTTATAATTGTTAGTGCTATTTTTAAATAGAATTTTTGTATTATAAATTGTGAGTGCTATTGTTAGTGCTATTTTTAAATAGCATTTTTGTATTATAAATTGTGAGTGCTATTGTTAGTGCTATTTTTAAATGTCATTTATTTGTGAGTGCTATTATTAGATAGAATTTATAATTGTTAGTGCTATTTTTAAATAGAATTTTTGTATTATAAATTGTGAGTGCTATTGTTAGTGCTATTTTTAAATAGCATTTTTGTATTATAAATTGTGAGTGCTATTGTTAGTGCTATTTTTAAATGTCATTTATTTGTGAGTTCTATTTTTAGATAGAATTTATAATTGTTAGTGCTATTTTTAAATACAATTTATTGGAAGGTATTTTTGGCTATAAAAGGATGGCAAGAGTTTTGAGGTTGAAGGGGAGAGACATTTTGTAGAGTGTGCAAATTTTTGAGAGCTTAGAGAGAAGAACACAAACACTCTCTATATTCTCATAATCTTGAGTGAGCAAAATATACTAAGTTCGGAATATTGATTCCGCATATTGCTAGCACAATTGTTGTGGAGTTATTAGTCGTCTCCCCGTTCGTCAATTGGTGGTGCGTCCGAACTAGATGCCTAACACTTGTGGAGGCTGAGATCGAAGAACATCGAACCGACACCTCCGTTCAAGCACGCTACGAGAGGTAATCTATTTACTCCCTTTGAGGCTTTGTGATTTTTTTCGATTGAAATGCACGAAGTACGCCTCTGGAGATACATATAGGGGTTGTTATTTATTTCCGCTACGTGTTACGTGGATCCCAATAGTGGTATCAGAGCCAATCCTTAGGTGTTTTCGTGCATTTAATTGATTTTTGCAATTTTTGCAATACTATGGCCAATATGTATTAACGAATTGTTCGTCTTACATGGCTAATGGAGGTTGATTATTTTATATGATAAATTAATCAACGTAGCAAAAATTGAGACTAAATCAATTTTGAATCGAAAATTTATGGCTATCTTATTTTACGTAAAAATTCTGATTATGATTTAACGTAGAATTTTTATTGTGCCTTCCTAAGTTTTAAATTGTGAATTTATTACTTACGTGGAAGGGTGGTGATCATGGAAAAATCCCTAATCAATGTGATTGATGTATATATGAATGTATGGTGATTATTTATATATTTGGGGTTGTAATTATTAAATGGAGGCTGCGTACTCCTTTTATTTTTCATGTAATCTTTATTTTTAGCATAGTCAATTGTTAATGTAAATGCTACGAGGATTACGTGGATGAGCCTTTTAAGTCGGCGAGCTCTTAGGGGCCCAATTCTTGAAGAGTTCAAGAAACCAAGAAGAAGCGAAGATCGGCTCTCCGTTATTAAAATATTAAAATGATTAAATGTGGTCTCATTGGCTCGAGACCCATTAAATCATAATTCCATGATCACCACGTAGGATAGATGTTTATGTGATTGACATCTATTTATTTGTTATGATTACGTGAGCATGTTAAACTGGTTAATATGCAAAGTCAGACTTACCTCACCCAAAATTGCGCCTGCATGAAATCCTAGTTAGGAAAATCACTCGCGTTAGGTACCGAAAGGGCGTTGGTAATGACATCAACGTAACCAAGTCCCCGAACCCAAAATCTCTGGTTCCGCAGAATTGATCGATCTCTCCCAATCGGTCAATAAGGTTTCCGGTCTACCCTCCAAGAAAGACCGGTGGCGACTCCAAATGCATGCACAAGTTGCACATGCCACCACGACCACACTAAGGTCGAAAGCGATCGACTGTTATCGTCGAATCCCTTTGAAAAATACTCCCGCCGCGATTTGGTATGGGCCTGGGAGGGCCCGCGCCGATCCAAAGCCCGCGATCCGCACCCTTGTGCGGGGGAAGGCCCGCGATCGGTAATTCATTAGCCGTGTCCGCTTTCGGACGGGTCGCGACAGCTGGCGACTCCACTGGGGACGTTGTTCTAGAACCTATGGTTCTAGACCTCAAGTGGACTTAGGCCGTAATTAAAATGCTGAGTGATTTTTCTAACCCTGCAGGCGCTCTTGAAGGAGAGGTAAGTCCGCTCATGGTAGGTGTTATATGTTTTTGCAGATTGGAGAGATAAGGGGTGTAGTCCGTGATTAACATTGTCTTATGCAGGTTGGCGTAGGAATGTATGTTGTATGGATGATTTGAAGCGCCGATTGATAAACTGTTGTGCATGACTTGCATTGTGATACTCACAACACATGAACACACACAATCGCGCCTAAAACCCCGGGCGCCGCCTATAGGAAAACAATAGAAGGGATTGAAAATGGAATCTCCGTGAGGAAAAACACGGGGTAATCCACTTTTCAATTCCGCTCATTTCGAACTATGGATTGGGTCCCAATGCAACGATAGTTGTGCAATGGAATCTACCCTTTCTAGAACTCGAGGTGGGAACCTTGACCTTAGGTGCCAAATCCTTTGATTTTTAAAAGTTTTATCCTCACTTGTCTCATGTGCATGTCTTTAGATGGTTGGTATATCTAAAACCACCTAAAAAAAAAAATCGGTGATCTTGGAGTCACACCTCGAAAACTGGAACTGGGGCATCTCCAAGTGTTCGGACCACATTCCTTTAATTGATTTGACATTCTTAGTTCTCTTGTATAAGATTAATTTTGCTGAGATCCTCTATATCTCATCCCTTAGATTGATTGTATTAGGGATCTATTTGTATTGTATACATCTCGATAAGGCTCATGTCTATCGAAAATAGGGGCAAATTCCCCAAACCCGTGGGGCATAGTGGAATTCGTCCCTTCAGTGCAAAATACATTTGGCCGCAGAGCCACTCGTTTGGTGAAAGGACGTATCGTTCCTAATTGATTTTTAATCAGATCTGGGGATAAGTTTTTCTCCATTTTTTTTTATCTCAGGTGATAAAAGAGACAATGCACCCAAAAGCTCATGCATTCAAATGACAAAACAGACGTCGCCCAGCTGGGGCAAATGAACCGTAGGCATTGCAAATACCTTCAAGCACGGATGGAGGAATTCGATAGATGTTGTTCATATCAATATGCAACATCAAAACGGAATGCAAATCAAGTGTAAAAGGACGTATCGTTCCAAAATGATTATTTTCTTGATATGGGAATAATGCTTCCTTTCTTTTTCCTCTCAGATGATGATCAAGAGCAGAGGACGCAGGATGTAATGCTTTCAGATAACAAACAGGGAACATCAAATACCTCAAACGGCGACTGTGATCGAGAGAATCACCAAACCGCCACATGACGAACCCCAAGATACGAATTTGGGTGAACGGTAACCTTGTATCGTTCCAATTTGGTCTTCGAAGACCACATGCCTAACATGAGTTTTTACTCATTTTGCAGGAAGTCGTTGGCGCTGAAAGCCCCAAATGAAAATAGCGCGCTAACAGGGAGGCGAATTGAATCAGTGGCCCTAGAAGTCAAAATTCCAGGAGATGGTCTTTGATCATAAGACCTAGTGGATGGTAAAAAGTATCGCTTCCACACTTCATGCTTTGACATACATTATGATAAAAATTTCATTTTTCTTGAATAAAAGGAACTATGAAGAATGACGCTGGAATGCGCCCAAAAACACAATTGGATCTCCTTTGGGGCAAATCCTCGAGAATGATTCATCGCCAACCAAACGGAGGAATCGTGGCCGCAATATAGATGGCCAATTTCTGCAAGCCGCGCGTTTGTGTTCAAATGAAAACACCAAGCAAGAACAAGGCGGTATCGTTCCAATTTGTCTTGAATTTTGGAACGCAAACTGACACTTATTGTTTGTTTTTGACAGGGGCTCACCATCAAGGCAAAGCGGGTTTTCACATCCCATGTATTACCCGTTGGAATACATGACCAAGGGTAAAATGTATCGTTCTAATTTTCTTTGAAAAATTCATGAACGAACAATAACATGTTTCTTCTGCATTTTCAGGGATCTCCAGCCACGAGGAACAGGTAAGTATCCCTCTCCCAAAATCCCTTGAAGATGTTGAATAAAAAATAGACAAGAAAAGAAAAGCTTTCAGAATCTAATGTCTAGAAAAAGACATAGAATTTAAATTTCATTGGCATTCATGTTTTGAAACAGGAGGTTGTCCGAACATGAATAAAAACATGCATGGGGCATCCTAAAATCCCCTTTGACGGGTAAAATCTTTGGAGAAAATGAAAAAGATTTTTCCAATAAAAAAATGTTCAAAACAATCAAAAGGGCACTTCCTCAAAAGACGAGAGGCAAAGCCTAAATCCAAACACGTCCTATACACACTTGAGAGAGGAGTGGAGCGGATCAGACAGCAAAATCTGGACCTACGGAAGTAGGGACCATTCGCAGCGATTACATGGATTGGGACGACGGAGGCATTCGTTTCATATCCCCAAACACTACAGGTGACCATTGACAACCCATTTGAACGGCGATTTTCATTCTTAACCCTGTCAAGAACCACCCCACATCGGGGCAGAATGGAGATGAGTCCAGCAGCATCAGGAGAAAATGGTTAGAAATTTTCTTGCTCGGACTAACATTAATCTTTGTGTATTGTTTATATGGTAATCCAAGTGCCATAGGATGACGAGAAGCATTTATTTCTCTATCCCACACACCAAATCCTTTGCACAGTCAACTTGAGCCTGCAAATTCATTTCATGAACCCATTGGTGATCATTCCAAGACGGATGCCACACCACTTCAAAAATGGAAGAGTTCAAGACTCAGGGATTACGAAGAGAATTCCCGGACTGATATTTAAAGCATGTTTAGACTATATGTCTAACATGATCCCATGAAGATGAGAAAAAAGCGGGATTCCAAAAATGAATGAGAAAAATCCACCGCATCAAGAAAAAGCAAAGTGCCTGGTAAAAGCGAGGCCGATGCTCGTGCAAGCTGTTTGCTTGATTCCCAGTGAAACTTGGATGGGAAAAGAGAAAATTCCTAAAGGAGTCAGATAAAAAGACTGCTCTCCAAATGATGTCAAGCGCGGAGGAAAGGCGCAGACAGAGTTGTCAACCTTCTTAATGCAACAAGAGACGCTCTCTAAAGGACTTGTGCACACCTCAAAAGCGGTTGCACACCTCAAAAACTGAAGATGCAGAATGGAAAAGACAGGTGACAAATTTGCAATGATCACCAATGTCAATCCCCTCATAAATTCTGGGCCAAAAACAAGCCTTTTTCGGTCCCCAATCTTACCAACATGATAACCCTGAAACAGTCTTCTCTGACTAAGACACTTGGGTTAACATATAGCTTAGCTCGAAGAGGTACGAGCAAGACTATTTCTTTCTCATTTTGCAGGGTTCTCGACTTGTAAACCCGGAGCAGATGTTGAAGACTTTCATACAATGGCCTCGACTCCAAAGCGGGTCCCCCTTGAAAACCAATATTCAAGCCCAACATTACGGTCCCGTGGAAGACCTCCCGACCGATCAAAATGTATGCGCTGCGAATGAACCTAAAACCTAGGCACAGGTTAGTAGGGAATTGAGTGCATCCCCTATAAAAAATCACTATCGCAAAACAGGTGAGAAGACCTCCTTGTCGAGAAATATTCCAATTGATGTTTTGAACAAACTCTTTTTGGAATTTTTAAACTGTTGATCCAGATTTTCCGTGCAAGGGATTTGTGATCACATTTGCATGTTGCAAGAATGCTTTGGATAACCTCCAGCATCAAAATGCACATTTCATGATTAAAACTTAAATCATACGGTTTTGTCAAAATGGACAGTCGTAGTCTTCCCAAAGATTACTAACGTTTTCTTGGTGAAGAAAAATCTTTCAGGCTCAAACTTCTGCAGGATACCTGGAGAACCCAGCTCCCAGAATGTCGCTTCAACAGACTCAAGTGAAGTTTTGTCAAAATAAAATCTTTCACTGCTTCAAAAAAACTGAATTCCCGACAAACTTCGGGGTCTCCAAAAAAAAAAGGGGAAGAAAAACCCTTTTAAAAGAAAAAGTCCTATCGGACGTGGAGAACCCTCGTCCCAGGACCCATTTTCAAAATATCAAACAGTCTCATCGGACGTGGAGAACCCTCGTCATGAGACCCCTTTTTCAAAATTTAGGCAGTCTCATCGGACGTGGAGAACCCTCGTCATGAGACCCCTTTTCAAAACTTAGGCAGTCTCATCGGGCGTGGAGAACCCTCGTCATGAGACCCCTTTTCAAAAATTTAGGCAGTCTCATCGGACGTGGAGAACCCTCGTCATGAGACCCCCTTTTCAAAATTCAGGAAATCTCATCGGACGTGGAGAACCCTCGTCATGAGACCCCTTTTCATTTAGGCAGTCTCATCGGACGTGGAGAACCCTCGTCATGAGACCCCTTTTCAAAGTCAAAACTGATGGTAGACACTGCCTGAAGGGTCAAACAAAGGTAGATACCGCCTGAAGGGTCAAATGAAGGTAGATACCGCCTGAAGGGTCAAATGAAGGTAGATACCGCCTGAAGGGTCAAAATAAGGTAGATACCGCCTGAAGGGTCAACTCAAAGGTAGATACCGCCTGAAGGGTCAAATCAAGGTAGATACCGCCTGAAGGGTCAAAATATGGTAGATACCGCCTGAAGGGTCAAATCGAAGGTAGATACCGCCTGAAGGGTCAAAATATGGTAGATACCGCCTGAAGGGTCAAAACAAAGGTAGATACCGCCTGAAGGGTCAAATGAAGGTAGATACCGCCTGAAGGGTCAAATGAAGGTAGATACCGCCTGAAGGGTCAAATCAAGGTAGATACCGCCTGAAGGGTCAACTCAAAGGTAGATACCGCCTGAAGGGTCAAATCAAGGTAGATACCGCCTGAAGGGTCAAAATATGGTAGATACCGCCTGAAGGGCCAACTCAAAGGTAGATACCGCCTGAAGGGTCAAATCAAGGTAGATACCGCCTGAAGGGTCAAAATATGGTAGATACCGCCTGAAGGGTCAAAATATGGTAGATACCGCCTGAAGGGTCAAATCAAAGGTAGATACCGCCTGAAGGGTCAAAATCAAAGGTAGATACCGCTTGAAGGGTCAACACAAGGTAGATACCGCCTGAAGGGTCAACACATGGTAGATACCGCCTGAAGGGTCAACACAAGGTAGAAACCGCCTGAAGGGTCAAATCAAAGGTAGAAACCGCCTGAAGGGTCAACTCAAGGTAGAAACCGCCTGAAGGGTCAAACCAAGGTAGAAACCGCCTGAGGGATCACATTAATGGTAGAAACCGCCTGAAGGGTCACATATGGTAGAAACCGCCATAAGTGTCAATTCATTGGTAGAAACCGCCCTAAGGGTCAACTCATTGATAAATATCGCAGTAAGGATCAACACAAAGGTCTGATCCACCATACGGATCAAAATCCTTGGCAAATCCCAAAGCGTGGGATGCGCCTTCCTTAGGTTCCTACAAGTTAGGAATCCCATCATGGTATGACCTACCATACATGTCAGAGCTTAATCTCCCTGGGATATTCTGAATGACGAGTCCTAGGCATCTTCTTGAAAGTCGTCGCAACCGGCAGCATCCGACAGGTGAGCTTCAGGTAAGCCTCTCTCACTCCGGCCCATGTTCAAATTGTTAGAGCAAACCGGGGATTGATTTGAGCTTTTATCAATAGGCTTAAGGATCCGATGTCATAACATTTCTTCTCTTATTTTCCCAGTTGAGTCGGTTAGGAATCAGGTGCCACCTTATCTTTGAGAGAAACCTCTAACGAGATTCCTCTCAAAGAGGGGCAGCTGTTGACACCTGATTTTTTTTACCATTTATTATTGTGATTTTTATTCTTTAAAATTAATTAAAAATATCAAAAAAGGTCATAAAATCACAAAATCAACTTTGGAAGCCTTGGTTTAACCTTAGGAACCAATTTTGAACAAAAAATATTTTTCGGTATTTTTAATATTTTTCGAGTTTATTTAATTATAAAAATACCCAAAAAATCAGAAAAATACCATTCGTGGTCAGAAAAATACCCAAAAATATTCGATAATTTTGTTTTAATTTCCTCTTCAAGTGTGTCACTTTAAATCTCAAAAATTCGGCTCGGGTCACTATGTTCCTTCACAAACATAAACCCGAACCGAGCCTAAAAAAAATCATTTTCGAGTCTTTTAGTTTTCAATTCTCAATTTTTATAAGCTATGACATTGGATTCTAAAGTCTTAAAGTGCAATTAGGTCAATTTGCCCTCCAATTTAATCAATTTTTACCAAAAGGGCTTAATTGCACATTTTTCTTTCAATTAGTCCCCGGTTTCACGGATGTATACGTATGCTCTATGTATTTATACGTCATACGTATTTATACGTTATGCATATTTGTATTGTTTGGTAACCTCTTTAACTCTTGTAATAATAATAATGGTTATTATTTTTAACACCTTTGTTAGTGCCTTTTTTTAGCATTTTTGTATTGTGAGTGCTATTGCTAGTGCTATTTTTAAATAGCATTTTTTGTATTATAAATTGTGAGTGCTATTGTTAGTGCTATTTTTAAATGATATTTATTTATCATAAATTGTGAGTGCTATTGTTAGTGCTATTTTTAAATGGCATTTATTTATCATAAATTGTGAGTGCTATTATTAGATAGAATTTATAATTGTTAGTGCTATTTTTAAATAGAATTTTTGTATTATAAATTGTGAGTGCTATTGTTAGTGCTATTTTTAAATAGAATTTTTGTATTATAAATTGTGAGTGCTATTGTTAGTGCTATTTTTAAATAGCATTTTTGTATTATAAATTGTGAGTGCTATTGTTAGTGCTATTTTTAAATAGAATTTATTTGTGAGTGCTATTTTTAGATAGAATTTATAATTGTTAGTGCTATTTTTAAATACAATTTATTGGAAGGTATTTTTGGCTATAAAAGGATGGCAAGAGTTTTGAGGTTGAAGGGGAGAGACATTTTGTAGAGTGTGCAAATTTTTGAGAGCTTAGAGAGAAGAACACAAACACTCTCTATATTCTCATAATCTTGAGTGAGCAAAATATACTAAGTTCGGAATATTGATTCCGCATATTGCTAGCACAATTGTTGTGGAGTTATTAGTCGTCTCCCCGTTCGTCAATTGGTGGTGCGTCCGAACTAGATGCCTAACACTTGTGGAGGCTGAGATCGAAGAACATCGAACCGACACCTCCGTTCAAGCACGCTACGAGAGGTAATCTATTTACTCCCTTTGAGGCTTTGTGATTTTTTTCGATTGAAATGCACGAAGTACGCCTCTGGAGATACATATAGGGGTTGTTATTTATTTCCGCTACGTGTTACGTGGATCCCAATAGTGGTATCAGAGCCAATCCTTAGGTGTTTTCGTGCATTTAATTGATTTTTGCAATTTTTGCAATACTATGGCCAATATGTATTAACGAATTGTTCGTCTTACATGGCTAATGGAGGTTGATTATTTTATATGATAAATTAATCAACGTAGCAAAAATTGAGACTAAATCAATTTTGAATCGAAAATTTATGGCTATCTTATTTTACGTAAAAATTCTGATTATGATTTAACGTAGAATTTTTATTGTGCCTTCCTAAGTTTTAAATTGTGAATTTATTACTTACGTGGAAGGGTGGTGATCATGGAAAAATCCCTAATCAATGTGATTGATGTATATATGAATGTATGGTGATTATTTATATATTTGGGGTTGTAATTATTAAATGGAGGCTGCGTACTCCTTTTATTTTTCATGTAATCTTTATTTTTAGCATAGTCAATTGTTAATGTAAATGCTACGAGGATTACGTGGATGAGCCTTTTAAGTCGGCGAGCTCTTAGGGGCCCAATTCTTGAAGAGTTCAAGAAACCAAGAAGAAGCGAAGAGCGGCTCTCCGTTATTAAAATATTAAAATGATTAAATGTGGTCTCATTGGCTCGAGACCCATTAAATCATAATTCCATGATCACCACGTAGGATAGATGTTTATGTGATTGACATCTATTTATTTGTTATGATTACGTGAGCATGTTAAACTGGTTAATATGCAAAGTCAGACTTACCTCACCCAAAATTGCGCCTGCATGAAATCCTAGTTAGGAAAATCACTCGCGTTAGGTACCGAAAGGGCGTTGGTAATGACATCAACGTAACCAAGTCCCCGAACCCAAAATCTCTGGTTCCGCAGAATTGATCTATCTCTCCCAATCGGTCAATAAGGTTTCCGGTCTACCCTCCAAGAAAGACCGGTGGCGACTCCAAATGCATGCACAAGTTGCACATGCCACCACGACCACACTAAGGTCAAAAGCGATCGACTGTTATCGTCGAATCCCTTTGAAAAATACTCCCGCCGCGATTTGGTATGGGCCTGGGAGGGCCCGCGCCGATCCAAAGCCCGCGATCCGCACCCTTGTGCGGGGGAAGGCCCGCGATCGGTAATCCATTAGCCGTGTCCGCTTTCGGACGGGTCGCGACAGTTGCGTCACGCCCGGCGGATGGGTATCGCTCTGGTTCAAAGTACTTCGGCGGTTGGCGCGCTTCGACGGTTGACGCTCATGCATCGCCTGGGTTCGGCTGCTGAGCTATCCACTCTCACCACCATAGCCAAACGTTGGAGCGACGTCTCATCCCACTACATCGTCGTCGGCTGTTTGTGCGAGAACTCATCTAGACCGATCTCCTGGTTCGTCGTCGCCTCGCTCGTCAATCTCAGGTTGTTGGCGTGCTACGTCGACGATTCGCCGCGCTCGGGTACGAGCTAAAATCCCACGCCGCCTCTCGGAGTTCACTCAGTATCTCATCGATTCGTTTCGAGGCCGTCATGGAGCATCCTCTCCGAGCTCAGAGAGAAATCACGATTTTTCTCCTTTAAGGCGTGAGCTGTGTGTCTGGATGCAAGCTGGAAGAGGCGGTTGATGACGAACGAGCCACGGCGGAGAAGCTCGCGCAGGAGCGGCGCGGCTGAATAGAGCAAGGGACAATGGTCTTGCGAGGCTTCAGCTCTTTCGAGTGGCGCCCAGCTGAAGTGATGGAGGGGATAGTTGGAGAGGGGGGGTGGCTGTCGCGACCCATCCGGAAGCGGACGCGGCTAATGGATTACCGATCACGAGCCCTTTGATCGGCGCGGGCCCTCCCAGGCCCATACCAAATCGCGGCGGGAGTATTTTTTAAAGGATTCGACGATAAGAGTCGATCGCTTTCGACCTTCAGTGTGGTCGTGGTGGCATGTGCAAATTGTGCATGCATTTGGAGTCGCCACCGGTCTTTCTTGGAGGGTAGACCGGAAACCTCACTGATCGATTGGGAGAGATCGATCAGTTCTGCAGAACCAGAGATTTTGGGTTCGGGGACTTGGTTACGCTGGTGTCATTACCAACGCCCTTTCGGTACTGTCGCGACCCGTCCGAAAGCGGACGCGGCTAATGGATTACCGATCGCGGGCCTTCCCCCGCACAAGGGTGCGGATCGCGGGCTTTGGATCGGCGCGAGCCCTCCCAGGCCCATACCAAATCGCGGCGGGAGTATTTTTCAGGAGGATTCGACGATAAGAGTCGATCGCTTTCGACCTTAGTATGGTCGTGGTGGCATGTGCAACTTGTGCATGTATTTGGAGTCGCCACCCGGTTTTTCTTGGAGGGTAGACCGGAAACCTTACTGATCGATTGGGAGAGATCGATCAGTTCTACGGAACCAGAGATTTTGGGTTCGGGGACTTGGTTACGCTGGTGTCGTTACCAACGCCCTTTCGGTACCTAACGTGAGTGATTTTCCTAACTAGGATTTCATGCAGGCGCAATTTTGGGTGAGGTAAGTCTGACTTTGCACATTAACCAGTTTAACATGCTCACGTAATCATAATAAATAAATAGACGTCAACCACATAAACATCTATCCTACGTGGTGATCATGGAATTATGATTTAATGGATCTCGAGCCAATGAGACCACATTTAATCATTTTAATATTTTAATAACGGAGAGCCGCTCTTCGCTTCTTCTTGGTTTCTTGAACTCTTCAAGAATTGGGCCCCAAAGAGCTCGCCGACTTAAAAGGTTCCTCCACGTAATCCTCGTAGCATTTACATCAACAATTGAATATGCTAAAAATAAAGATTACATGAAAAATAAAAGGAGTACGCAGCCTCCATTTAATAATTACAACCCCAAATATATAAATAATCATCATACATTCATATATACATCAATCACATTGATTAGGGATTTTTCCACGATCACCACCCTTTCACGTAAGTAATAAATTCACAATTTAAAACTTAGGAAGGCACAATAAAAATTCTACGTTGAATCATATTCAGAATTTTTACGTAAAATAAGATAGCCATAAATTTTCGATTCAAAATTGATTTAGTCTCAATTTTTGCTACGTTGATTAATTTATCATATAAAATAATCAATCTCCATTAGCCATGTAAGACGAACAATTCGTTAATACATATTGGCCATAGTATTGCAAAAATTGCAAAAAATCAATTAAATGCACGAAAACACCTAAGGATTGGCTCTGATACCACTGTTGGGATCCACGTAACACGTAGCGGAAATAAATAACAACCCATACATGTATCTCCAGAGGCGTACTTCGTGCATTTCAATCGAAAAAAATCACAAAGTCTCAAAGGGAGTAAATAGATTACCTCTCGTAGCGTGCTTGAACGGAGGTGTCGGTTCGATGTTCTTCGATCTCAGCCTCCACAAGTGTTAGGCATCTAGTTCGGACGCACCACCAATTGACGAACGGGGAGACGACTAATAACTCCACAACAATTGTGCTAGCAATATGCGGAATCAATATTCCGAACTTAGTATATTTTGCTCTCTCAAGATTATGAGAATATAGAGAGTGTTTGTGTTCTTCTCTCTAAGCTCTCAAAAATTTGCACACTCTACAAAATGTCTCCCCCCTCCCAACCTCAAAACTCTTGCCATCCTTTTATAGCCAAAAATACCTTCCAATAAATTGTATTTAAAAATAGCACTAACAATTATAAATTCTATCTAAAAATAGCACTCACAAATAAATGACATTTAAAAATAGCACTAACAATAGCACTCACAATTTATAATACAAAAATACTATTTAAAAATAGCACTAACAATAGCACTCACAATTTATAATACAAAAATGCTATTTAAAAATAGCACTAACAATTATAAATTCTATCTAATAATAGCACTCACAAATAAATGACATTTAAAAATAGCACTAACAATAGCACTCACAATTTATAATACAAAAATGCTATTTAAAAATAGCACTAACAATAGCACTCACAATTTATAATACAAAAATGCTATTTAAAAATAGCACTAACAATTATAAATTCTATCTAATAATAGCACTCACAATTTATGATAAATAAATGTCATTTAAAAATAGCACTAACAATAGCACTCACAATTTATAATACAAAAATGCTATTTAAAAATAACACTAACAATAGCACTCACAATACAAAAATGCTAAAAAAAAAAGGCACTAACAAAGGTGTTAAAAATAATAACCATTATTATTATTACAAGAGTTAAAGAGGTTACCAAACAGTACAAATATGCATAACGTATAAATACGTATGACGTATAAATACGTAGAGCATACGTATACATCCGTGAAATCGGGGACTAATTGAAAGAAAAATGTGCAATTAAGCCCTTTTGGTAAAAATTGATTAAATTGGAGGGCAAATTGACCTAATTGCACTTTAAGACTTTAGAATCCAATGTCATAGCTTATAAAAAGTGAGAATTGAAAACTAAAAGACTCGAAAATGATTTTTTTTAGGCTCGGTTCGGGTTTATGTTTGTGAAGGAACATAGTGACCCGAGCCGAATTTTTGAGATTTAAAGTGACACACTTGAAGAGGAAATTAAAACAAAATTATCGAATATTTTTGGGTATTTTTCTGACCACGAATGGTATTTTTTTGATTTTTTGGGTATTTTTATAATTAAATAAACTCGAAAAATATTAAAAATACCGAAAAATATTTTTTGTTCAAAATTGGTTCCTAAGGTTAAACCAAAGCTTCCAAAGTTGATTTTGTGATTTTATGACCTTTTTTTTTATATTTTTAATTAATTTTAAAGAATAAAAATCACAATAATAAATGGTAAAAACTCAGGTGTCAACAGGTACCTAACGCGAGTGATGTTCCTAGCCAAGAGTTCATGCAGGCGCAAGTTCGGGTGAAGTAGGTTTAATTCAGGGTTTCATGCAGATTGGAAGACTATTCCTATCAATCACAATCAATTTAAATGAAAGCGCAATCAAGTGCATAAATAAATCACATCAATGCACGTCAATTCACTTCACATGGCCTCCTAGTATAGCCATAAGGACTTAGGGAATGCATGATTTAGGACCGAGGTAAAATGGGAAGATTTGGAGGCGATTTAGCCCGAAGGGCAAAATCGTCAATTTACCACTCAAAATACCCCATGGCCAGTTGATTGTGGCCATTTCCCATTTTTGAGAATTTTTTTGGATTTTCTTGATTTTTCTCTGATTTTTGGAAGACGATTCGCCCAAAGGGCGAAATCGTCATTTTAAGAGGGACCGGGTTCAAAACACCCGGGATGAGCCTTGGCCAGTTGATTGTGGCCACTTCCTATTTTTTTGGAATTTTCCTGGATTTTTTAGAATTTTCTTGGAAGACGGTTTGCCGGAAGGGCAAAACCATCATTTCTGGAAGGTTCGGGGGTCAAAAGACCCGAAACAGGTCATGGCCAGTTGAATGTGGCCATTTCCTATTTTCTGGAATTTTTTAGAATTTTTCTGAATTTTTCGAATTTTTTTTGAATTTTTTATGATTTTCTATTTTTTTATTGATTATTAATTTCTGATTTTTTTTATTATTTTTGTTTAAATAAATAAACAGGGACCGGGTCCAGATCGGGTTTTCGAATCCGGATCCGGATCAGGCTGTCGGGCCTAATCCAATCCAGGCAGGAAGACCCGAACCGGGCCCGGTTTTGAACAAGGAACGCAAACCCATTTTTTTCTTCTCTTTGAACCCAACTCCTAAGCCCAGTCTCCCCCCGCTGACCCTAACGTCGGCCCCAGTTCTAAAAAAAGGAAAAGGCCCACAAAACAGAATAAACCATACGATCAACCCAACGTAAAAAAAATTACCTACTGCTCATCATCTTCAACGTAGGACGTCCACTTCACTGTTGCTCAACTGCCGCGGCTCCTCTTCCGCACGAGGCTTGGAGCCGTTCGTCATCATCCGTCGGCGACCACCACGCTCCATCGGGACTCGCTCGTCAAGACGCCGGGACTCGCTCGTCAAAACGACGCCTAGCCAAAACGACGTAGAACAGCCCAACATGCTACTGTTCAATCGTCTTCTCCATGGAACCAGAGGAAAGCTCAAGTCTGCTTCGGCTTGCGTCGTCGGCGTCCCTCACTCCCGATCGTCGTCGGCCTCCCAACTGACCCGTCGTCCACTTCACCGTCGGGTCATGCTCCAACAGCCCTTCGTCACCAACGTTGGGTCTGCCTAACCAGGACTGGAGGAAACGACGCCCAGACCCGCCGACCACGCTGCCATCTGGATGGACTGCCACTAGTTCAGGACTCGAGCTTCCTTTCGTTTACGCAGACATCGTCGCTGGGTCCGAGCTCGTCTGCGGCATCGTCTGGTTCGGCTCATCCTCGTCGTTGCGGCGCCAGGATCCGTTCGCCATCATTTGTGGCCATGCTCGCTCGCCGCCACATCGCCGGGGTTTGTTGAAGGGACACGAACGTGCGAATAAAACTGATCGGGATGGGGGACGGGGGGACATTGATGGCTAGAGGCTGAGTTCAAACTGGCTCGGGAGCGTCGCCGGATACGAGACAGCTGAAGTTACTATGAGTGGCCGGTGGGATGCCACTGAGGAGATGGTCGGCCATGCCGGGCGAGCTACTTCCTTCTCTCATCGGCTCTTGCACCATCTCCCTTTTTTTTTACGGTGAGGATCCGTTTGGTGATGGCGAGCTTCCTCGGCTTTCTGAGGCCACGGTTCAGCTGAGGCTCGGCTGCCGCGTTCTTTTCTTTTTGCAGTGGTCTGGTCACCGAAAAAAAAATAAGGAGGAAGCCGCGCCCCCTCTGCTCTCTTCCGCTCCTTCCTTTTTTTGTTCACTCCCCGTCTTTCCCTTCAACTCTCTTTCTTTCTTTTTATTATTTTTTTTATTTTCCACTCTCCCTTGTCCCCCGCTCAATGTCCTCTAGCCACGGCACCACTCCTTTTTGGTGATATATTATGTTTTCCCCTTAGCTTTAGGAATCCTCAGAGGATCCACCCACCAAAAGAAACATATTCAATAGTGGGATTTTAACAATCGCGGAGGTTTCGTAACGCATGGACCGAAAGCAAGGAGGAATCTTTGACCCCCTAATCTCCACCATCTCTGCGCTATGTTTATGATTAAAATAAAATAAAAAGTTGATCAAAATTTAGGTGTCAACAGCTGCCCCTCTTTGAGAGAAATCTCGTCAGAGGAATCTCCTCAAAGGTTTCTCTCAAAGACAAGGTGACACCTGAGTCCTGATCGACTCGACTCATGAAACTAACGGAAAATGAGTCATGACATCCAGTTTTTCATGCTTGTCGATGTATGCTCTTTATTGAAAGGGGAAACATTCATTTGACATGTGGGAGTGAGATAGTAGAGAGACATACCTGCCACTTACCTGTTCGATGCTGCTGGTTGCGACAACTTTTCAGAAGATACCTAGGACTCGTCATTTAGAAAATCCTAGGGAGATTAAGATCTGACCTGTATGGTAGGTCATACCATTATTGGATTCCTAACTGGCAGGAACCTAAGGAAGGCGCATCCCACGCTTGAGGATTCGCCAGAGATTTTAATCTGTATGGTGGATCGGACCTTTGTGTTGATCCTTAAGGCGGTATCTACCTCGTGTTGACCTTTATGGCGGTTTATACCATGAGTTGACCCTTCAGGCGGTTTCTACCTTGGTTTGACCCTTCAGGCGGTTTCTACCATTGGTTGACCCTTCAGGCGGTTTCTACCATTATGTTGACCCTTTAGGCGGTTTCTACCTTTGGTTGACCCTTCAGGCGGTTTCTACCATTATGTTGACCCTTTAGGCGGTTTCTACCTTTGTTTGACCCTTCAGGCGGTTTCTACCTTTAGCTTGCTTTGAAAAGGGGTCTCATGACGAGGTTTCTCCACGTCCGATGAGACTGCTTGATTTTGAAAAAGGGTCCCGAGACGAGGGTTCTCCACGTCTATTGGGATTGCTTGATTTTTTTTTTTTGAAAAAGGGGTCCTGGGACGAGGGTTCTCCACGTCATGTTAGGACTGTTTGATATTTTTGGAAAGGGGTCCTAGGACGAGGGTTCTCCACGTCATGCTAGGACTTGGGTCTGTTGAGGCAACATTCTGGGAGCTGGGTTCTCCAGGTATCCTGCAGAAAGTTCAAACCTGAAAGATTTTTCTTCACCAAGAAAATGTTAATAATCTTTGGGAAGACAATAATTGTCCAATTGACAAAATTTTATGACTTAAGTTTTAGTCATGAAATGTGCATTTTGATGCTGGAGGTTATCCAAAGCATTCTTACAACATGCAAATGTGATCACAAGTCCCTTGCACGGAAAATCTGGATCAACAGTTTGAAAATTCCAAAAAGAGTTTGTTCAAAACGTCAATTGGAATATTTCTCGACAAGGAGGTCTTCTCACCTGTTTTGAGATGTGGTTTTTATAGGGGATGCACTCAATTCCCTACTAACCTGTGCCTAGGTTTTAGGCTCATTCGCAGCGCATACATTTTGATCGGTCGGGAGGTCTTCCACGGGACCGTAATGTTAGGCTTGGATATTAGCTTTCAAGGGGGACTCGCTTTGGAGTCGAGGCCATTGAATGAAAGTCTTCACCATCTGCTCCGGGTTTACAAGTCAAGAACCCTGCAAAATGAGAAAGAAATAGTCTTGCTCGTACTTCTTCGAGCTAAGCTATATGTTAACCCAAGTGTCTTAGTCAGAGAAGACTGTTTCTGGGTCTTAACATCGGTAGGATTGGGGACCGAAAAAGGCTTGTTTTTGGCCCAGAATTCATGAGGTGTTTGACATTGGTGATCATTGTAGATCTGCCACCTGTCCTTGCCTTTCTGCATCTTCAGTCTTTGAGGTGTGCGCCCGCTTTTTAGGTGTGCACAAATCCTTTAGAGAACGTCTCCTGTTGCGTTCAGAGACCGACTCTCTCCATGTCTTTATTCTGCGCTCGGCACCATTTGGGGAGCAGTCTTTTTGATCTGACTCCTTTAGAAATTTTCTCTTCCCAACTAGGTTTCATTGGGGATCACTCAAACAGTTTATGTGAGCGTCGGCCTTGCTTTTACCAGGCACTTTGCTTTTTCTTTTCTGATGCTGGGATTTTTTATTCATTTTTGAAATCCTACTTTTTCTCATCTTCATGGGATCGTGTTAGACATATAGTCTAAACATGCTTTAAATATCAGTCCGGGATTTCTCTTTCGTAATCCCTGAGTCTTGAACTCTTCCATTTTTGAAGTGGTGCAGCATCCGTCTTGGAATGATCACCAATGGGTTCATGAAACGAATTTGCAGGCTCAACTTGGCTATGCAAAGGATATAGTGTGTGGGATAGAGAAATGGATGCTTCTCGTCATCCTATGGCACTTGGATTACCATATAAACAGCACACAAAGATTGATGTTAGTCCGAGCAAGAAAATTTCTAGCCATTTACTCCTGATGCCGCTGGACTCACATCCATTTTGCCCCGATGTAGGGTGGTTCTTGACAGGGTTAAGAATGAAAACCGCCGTTCGAATGGGCTGCCAACGGTCACCTGTAGTGTTTATGATATGAAACGAACGCCTCCGTCGTCCCAATCCATGTAATCGCTGCAAATGGTCCCTACCTCCGTAGGTCCAGATTTTACTATTTGATTCGCTCCATTCATCTCTCAAGTGTATGTAGGATGTGTTTGGATTTGAGCTTGCCTCTCTTTTGAGGAAACATCCTTTTGAGAGTTTTGAACAACTTTTGATTGGAAAAATCTCTTTCGTTTTCCCAAAAATTTTACCCGTCAAGGGGATTTTATGGTGCACAATGCATGTTCAGACAACCTCGTGTTTCAAAACATGAATGCCAATGAAGTTAGAATTCCATGTCTTTTCTAGACATCAGATTTTGAAAGCTTTTCTTTTTCTCTCTGTTTTTTATTTAACATCTTCCATGGATTGGGGAAAGGGATACTTACCTGTCTCCCGCGGCTGGAGATCCCTGAAAATGCGGAAGAAACATGTTATTGTATGTTCACGAATTTTTCAAAAAATTAGAACGATACATCTTACCCTTGGTCATATACTCTAACGAGTATACCAGGTTTGTAGGAAATCTGCCCGCTTTGATGACGAGTTCCTGTCAAGGATAAATAATAAGTGTCAATTCATGTTCCCAAATTCAAGATAAATTAGGACGATACAACTTTACTCTTGGTTCTCATCATGTTCTGATGTTGCGTTTTTGATATGAATAACATCTATCGAATCCGCCTATCCATGCTTGGAGTGTTTGTAACATCAATGGTTCCTCTGCCCCCAGTTAGGCAACGTCTATTCTGTTATTTGAATAGATGGCTCCTTGAGTGATTTACCCACGTTTATCACCTGAGAAGGGAAAGAAAGGAGATATTACTTTGGTATTCGGTTGAAGATCGTTTAGGAACGATACATCGTTTTACCAAATAGGAGGCTTCGTGACCAAACGTATTTCGTGCTGAATGGGGTAGATCCCACTATGCTCCGCGGGTGATAGTCATCATTCATGGAACTTGCTCCACAGATTAAGTGATTAATCCACGGCCCTTGGCTCGAAGATGTTCAAAGGGTGACACTCAGAGCGGTTAGTTTTAAGCGTTAATTAAAATGTTCCCGCGGGAACTTTACAACGAGATTCGTAACACATTCCTTCGACGTATTCGCCTCTCACTCTCCTGAGCCTTCTAATGATTTTGCATACGAGCTTAGAACCAGACGTCTGGTCGCCGGTACCGGTCACGACTGCGAAGATGCACTTGTTCCAAAATGCTTGACCCATAGGCTGAGTTGCTCATTCAGGAGATCGTCTGACTGTTCGAGTCGTTCAAGTTGAGCATCCTTAATTGCGGGTGACGGACTTCTCTCATTTTCGGCACGAACAACCTGGTTCATCGGTTTATGCGTGATCCACACGCCGAGTTGCTCACTGAGGGACTCACTTGAAATTTCAAGCCATTGACGCCCAAGTCGGGCATCCTCAACCGTTGGCGATGGATTCCTCACACTACTTTCGGCATGAACAACCTCACTTCTCGAGTTGGTACTTTCATCGTTGTCCAGTAGGTTTGTATCCAATGCTGGATTCGCCGTAGGAATAACACTAACGATCGGTTGGTGCTCAAATTGGGGAGTCCATACCTGCTGAAATTGTTGTACATACTCTTGAGGAGTACCGGGGTAACTCAGGGGGGAATTCAGCCGATCGAACCAAGAATAGATGTTTTCAAGGAGATCATCTGAACCATCGAGCGACTGACACTCAGGTTGAGTATTGTCAACTATTGGAGAAGGAATCTTTTCACCATTTTCGTCATGGACCACCTGATTCTTCGAGCCGGAATCCCCGTAATTGTCTCGCAAGATTGTATGTGCATCTCCTGCCAATGTTAGATCCGCTGTAGGACTAGCATTACCGGCCAGTCGGTGCTCAGACTGGGGAGTCCCGATTTGCTGAAATTGCGGTACATACTCCTGAGGAGTACTAGGATAACCCAGGGGAGTACTCTGATTGATGCCTGAACAATCGACCGTGTGATTGCCAGTCCCATCGGTGTTGAGAAGTGATTGGATGCTTCCTGCTTCATGAGGATTGCGATCACAGCCATGCTCATCGTTTAAACTTGAACCGCTTCTATCTTGGTCTAGCGCCACTCGTCCATCTCTCAGTAGTCTTCTGTAGCACCAAAGGTGGTTCCTGACTTTATTTCTATCCAGCTCCGGCATGTTCATGATCTTGAGTATGCGCGATGGGCGAGCCAAACTGATCCCTAACTGTTGAACTGCATCAACAAATTTGCTATGAAGCTCCGAGGTCCAATAAAACCTTGTTTTCTTGCTAGCCGAAGTAGTGTTGGCAACTCGGCGGCTACTCTTCGCGGAATCTGGTCGTGTTGAACCGCCTCTATCTTGGTCTAGCGACGCTCGTCCATCTCTCAGTAGTTTCTTGTAGCGCCAAAGGTGATTCTTGACCATATTTTTCGCCAATCACGGCACGTTCATGATTTCGAGTATGCGCGATGGGCGAGCAAAATTGATCCCTAACTGTTGAACTGCATCAACAAATTTGCTATGAAACTCCGGGGCCCAACGAAATCTTATTTTCTTGCTAGCCGAAGTAGTGCCAGCCATTTGGCGGTTACTCCTCTCGGAATCTGGTCGTGTTGGAGGTTGCTCTGGAGGGGATTTAGTGGTCTCAGATCGGCTGGTCACGATGGTGAGTTCATCATTGAGCGGACCTGACTTGTCATGACGCATGTTCCCTTCCACAATGGGCGTCGACTTTGATCTTATAGCACTAGTTTCCTCTTGTAGATCCTCGGCGGTACCCGCCAGTTTCGAAAGGTGTTGCGAAGGGCATTGCAACAAATGAGCATTATGAACCCCCAGATCTGGCTCTTCAGTGAATACTCCGTCCGTGGGAACAGGGTTACCGCACTCAAGACAAACAGCGATGCTTAGAGCTTTTTTGTACTGAATGTTTTTTATTCGAAGCTTTTCATTTTCCTCCCTCGCAATCGCTAACTCGTGCCGATCGCGTTGCTGCTTCAGCCGGGTTCGTTTGTTTTCAAACCAGCACTTGACCTTCCGAGGCTCCCACCCTATCTCCTGGCCCATTTTGATTCTCTGTTCCATGTCCGGATAGGGGTATTCCCTGAAAAATAATTCGAGTTTATGGACTTGACCTGAAGTGTTGCGTTGGAGACATTCCCCTTTCTGACGCTGATTGCCGTCGCGGGTATTGTTCTCGTTAACCAAGCCGCGGGTTTCATCATTAGAAGGATCGGTCTCCATGGCCCCCGTGTCAGGTTCGGTCCTGAGATCTTCAAATTCTTCCAGCAGCTCAAGCTCGGAGACCTCCAAGTCTGGCGCTTCCAGTAAATGACAGAACCCCTTGAACATTTTGATCGAAATATCACTGCTTGATTTTCCGTTAACTCAGCTTTCTTTGTTCCTCCTTGGATCCTCACTTTCTCTACAAATTCTGAAAGGTTAAAGGGGTCGGATCACTGTTCTTTGATCAAAGGTGATGGCTACCCGACGAGCGCTCTTCTCAATGCTTCGAGATCCCCACTTCGTCTTTTGTGATGGCTACCTGACGAGCGTTCTTCTCGAGGCTTCGTAATTCCCACTTTGTCCTTTTTTGCTCTTTTCTACGTGAACGGAGCCTGAAGATCTCTTGCGTTGATTTCGTTTTGTTGAGCACTACGCTTGTCCCCCCTGGCCCAGTCTCTAGAGTAACAAGCCTCCCCACCTTTCGGCGCCATTATGTTTCGTAAAACCCGAGATCACAGGACGGTGGTGGATTCGTGACTCATCGGGGATGCATTAACGAAACCCGTTTGGCTCTACTGCACATACTATTATTACCACTTCTCCCTGCTTACTAGAGCGTTTATAAGGTGATAGATTGACGTCAAGAAGATTAACACTTTAGCCTTATCAGACTCAGCCTCTCAAACACTCTTCACATTTCCACCCTCCTCTCCGTCATTCCATCGCATATGGATTCCTCCTCTGTGCCTGCTGCCTTAGCTGAAGCTTCGACCCAATGGGAGAGATTTTACCACCTCTTGGGTAGAGGTTATGGCTACATAAACAATCATCCTGAAGCTGAGGTTGAAGTTCGTACTCTGATTCCGGCCCTGGATACTGTGTGTATTGAAGGTACGAAACTGCAAAGGGAGTTTGTGATCTTCCCAACTCTCTTCAACAATTTCCTGCAGGCTTACGAAGTTGCTAGCCGGGAGGTCACTTTAGCTGGTATCGTGCGAGCCCGTTATCAGGACCGAACTGAGTCCCTGATGTTGGCCATGCTGACAGCCGATAACCATAAAAGGGCTGTTGAATACGCCCACGCCCAGGTTTCGATGCTGGTCCGTGAGAGGGATAACTTGGTGGAGCGTCTGGCTCTTTTTGACACCGCCTTTGAGCAAGACCAGCACAACTTCGTGCTAAGGTTCCAGTGTGCCTGGTTGGAGGAAAGGCTTGAAGACCTGAGCATGGATATAGCTCGCGGGAGGGTGCTGGTTCATGACTTAGAGCTTGAGTTCGAGTACTATGAGACCAAGGTGAACGAACTTAAGGAGAAATGTCGTCTCCTTTTCTTCAAGCTTGTAGACCTCGATTCCCGGAGTGTGGGTTGTAAGCAAGGCATGGATAGCATGGAGAGTCAATTAAGCTTTTTTGTGATGCTTGTCAGAACTCATTTTGGGTTTACTGCTCCCCCTCAGTGATCCACTTGTAAACTTTCCTGCTGAATGAAATAAATGCGAGTTTGTTTATATATGCCCTTTCATTCTGCATTGTTGACTAGCCGAGAAAGGTTTTTGCTTTTGGATCTACGCGACTCCTTTTTCGCATGTGTCAACAGCTTGACTACGCATCATTCTCACAGCCCGACGCTTTATATTTGATTGACTTGAATGCCTCGTGAGAAATAGATTTGTAGTTGCTCAAAACTTAAAGATTGCCCCTGATTTTGTGGTCACGGCGTTTGGGGCCGCTAGTAATCTTTCGCTTTCGAGCTCGATCACATTCTGCTAGTAACTCATGCTATCAATTCTGCCTTCACGCGTCGGGGCTGATTTTACCTTGAACTTAATAACAAGGAATTACCGTATACACACGAGATGACGTTCGCGAAAAACATTATGCAAAATCAACTCTAGCTATTGAAGAAACAATCGCGTGCACCGATGAGAACTTTACAATAGGAGATACATCCTTCTCGCGTACATCCCCTTCTTTCTTTGGGCATGTACAATGACCAACCAATCTGGCCTCGGCTTAGGTGTGCCATTACCGACTGCAGATCATGGTTGCCAATCTTTAATAGCTTCCAACTGATCGAACCAGGTATCAAGTCCTTCATCGAAGAAATCACCTGACCCCTCGAACGATTGATGTATAGGTTGAGCTGCATCGCCCGACGGATTCTTCGAACTGGAACCCCCATCCTTATTTGGGATTATAAGAGGAGATTTGATCGGTTGACTACCACAAGCATCTCCCACTTGGGAATTAGGGAAATAAAAATGCTCCAAGCATTCTCCCATTAGGTCATCTGAAGCCACGTGCTCCGATTGGGCAAACCCTTGAGCACTGAGCGTGGTGGGCTGATCTGCGACAGGATGAACACTGACTAGCTGCTGCTCGGACGGGGGAGTGCTTACTCGCTGCACTTGTGATGCGTGTTCTTGAGGAATATTGAAATGACTCGCGAGGATATCCTGATCAAATCCCCAATAGTCGTCCAGATTCGACCGGGCCTCCTTTGACATAGGGGTGCTGGGCTCGCAGCCGAGTCTATTGCTCGGATTCAGCTCTGTATAACGCTGTCCTAACGCCCTTCTGTAGCAACCAAGGTGATTCGCGACTAATTGCTTGGTAAGTCCCGGTACCTTCATGACCCTAAGTATGCTCGTCGGACCTATGAAGTCGAGTCCTATCTGTCGAACTGCGTCTAAGAACTTGAGATGAAGCTCCGGGGGCCAGATGAATTTCTTCTTCTCGTCGTCCAGAGTGGCGCTGATAGCCTGCCGACTAATCTCTAACTCCTCTTGAACTGTATCTGATCTTACCGGAAGCTGTTGTGGAGGAGATTCATGGGCTTCGATGAGGTGACTCCGATCATAATGACACGTATCTTCTTCCTCCGAAGACACTGGTATAATTTCTGTGGGATCGATCTCCTCATGCGCGCCATTAGCAGGATCTGATTGTGCCGGAGATGGCTCAAGGGAGCAGGGGGATGAATGAGCACCTTCCATCCTTGTAGAAGGCTTACCGGGGAACAATTTACTGAGGGTGGTAGGGCCACCGCAGTCAGGGCAGGTAATAGTACTGAGGATTTTCTCATACCGCATGTTTTCCATTCGAAGGTTTTGGTTCTGCTCTTTTAGGGCCGTGATCTCCTTACGCCTGTGTTGGACACCTAGTCTGAAACGTTTATTCTGAAACCAAAAATGGATTCTCATAGGATTCATTCCCAGCTTCTGGCCCAATTCAACCTTTTGTTCCTCGTTTGGGCAAGGGCATTCATCGAAGAAAGCTTCAAGCTCCTGGATTTCTTTCCGAGCGTAGCGCTGGCGACTTTTTCTTTTCCGGGGTTGAGCGTCGTGGCCACTGCCGTCGTCACCACTGCGATCTTGATGTTCGTCACCGGCGATGTTGAGTTCCATGGCTTCGATGTCGAATCTGATTCTAGAGAATTTGAGGTCTTTCAACGAACTCGTCACTCGGGGTTCTCTGTTCTCTTTTGTATACTCGCTCTTTCGATTTGTTGCCTCCTTTTTTCCTCGAAAGCTAGGTCTGTTCAGCGTTCTGTTTTTGAAACGACGGAACTGTTTACCTCCTGCTCAGCTTTCCGACACGAAGGGGTAACCAAATCCTTCCGCGGCTTCTTCGATAGTAGCGCTCGCCTTTCACTTTTCCTCGATAGTCATGCCTGTTCAGCACTGTCTTCTCTTTTTAAGTGGCAGAGCTGTTCACTCGCCGCCCAGCTTTATGCGTGATGGAACAACACAATCCTTTCGCGGCTTCTTCGATAGTTGCGCTCGCCTTTCACTTTTCCTCAATAGTCATGCCTGTTCAGCACTGTCTTCTCTTTTTAAGTGGCAGAGCTGTTCACTCGCCGCCCAGCTTCATGCGTGATGGAACAACACAATCCTTTCGCGGCTTCTTCGATAGTTGCGCTCGCCTTTCATTTTTCCTCAATAGTCATGCCTGTTCAGCACTGTCTTCTCTTTTTAAGTGGCAGAGCTGTTCACTCGCCGCCCAGCTTCACGCGTGATGGAACGACACAATCCTTTCGCGGCTTCTTCGATAGTTGCGCTCGCCTCCCTCCCAGCTTTAATAATGGCGAGACCGAATTTGTCAGGCCTGAAATTGCGGATCAGGACATGTCTGATGATTCACGGGAGGAGCAGCCCTCGCTTTACATTAATTAACCCGGCTCCACAAGCATTATTGCTGCAACTTTTCTCCACTCTCGAGACGCTATAAAATGCGGAGTTGGTGTTTGGGAGATTAACGCTCTCATATAATTTGCTTCCATCCTCTAATCGCTCCACTACACACATCTCCGTCGAAAATGGCTTCTTCCCAAGTTCACACTTTCTCAGCCGAAGCTTTGACTCGATGGAAAGAATTCTATAACCTCTTGGGTCGAGGCTACGCTCACATAGCCGATCATCCCGAAACCGAGGATGAGATCAGAGTCATGTTCGGGGACCTGGACATCACCTCCCTCGAGGGTACCGCGTTGGGGAGGGAATACAATATTTTTCCAACGCTCTTTACGAACTCCTTAGAGGTCTACCGCGCTGCTCATCGGGGAGTTACCGTGGCTCGTGTCTTGCGAGCCCGTTATGAGGATCAGTCCGACCGCCTAGCGTTGGCTGACTACCTGGCCGATAGTCACAAAAAGGCTGTTGAGTTCGCCAAAGAGCGGGTTTCGACATTGCTACGCGAGAGGAGGAATCTGGTGGAGGACTTAGCTCTATCTCTGGCTACCTATGAGCGCGATCGACGTAATGCCCTGCTAAGGAATCGGAGCGAGTGGCTGGAAGAAAGGCTCAACGGCATAAACGAGGATATAACTCGTGAGAATGGACTTGTTCGGGACTTGGAAGCAGTCGCCGAAGATCACGAGACTCAGGTTGTTGCAGTCAATGATGAACGCAAACGCCTCCACCTCAGGCTTGCGAACCATGATACGCGGAGTGGTGCGTATAAACAAAGCATCCATAACCTGGAGGGCCAGCTGGGCTTCTTTGTGTCGTTGATTAGGGCTCACTTCTGCTTTACTTTTCCACCCCAATGAATTGTATGATCTGGTTTGGGCAAGAATGAATGAAAGCCCCTGTGTTTGTTTTAGGTTTTATATGATCCATTTCTTCGAGCATCCGGACATCTTAGACTTGGATGAGCCGATCCATAATAAGTCGAGTAGATGTGTTCTGATTTTCTAACTCACTCATGGTCAGATGAAAGAATAGCCTCAGACTTATCCAAGAAAAGATTTCTCTATGCTACTTGTTTTTCACCTACAAATGAAAAGACCGAGTCAAAAGGAATAATCTGAAAAAGAAAGTATAGACCCCTTTCAATCTTATGCTTGCTCGTAATTAATAATGACAAAAACTTTTACAAGGGTTTTAATCTTGTGCGAAAAGTTTTTATCAATATTCCTCGAAAGAAAGCATACTATTGAAAGGAATGTAATTCACGATAATTGCTTTTGACCAATATTCAGAAGAGCGAATTAGTCAAAAATGCAAGGCATAACGACGTGTTTTTAAATTTAATTGAAGATACGGCATCCAAATCAAGGCCGTTTTGTTAAGAACGAGAGTAATTTGGACATCCATCTCGTCATTAAATTCGAAATAACGTCAATACTCTTGATCAATTATCGTGGATTACTAGTGACGTATGACATGCATGGACCAATTCAAGTGTATAATTCCTTCTAGCGAAATTGGGGTTGGATTACCCTGTACGACCAAAAAGGTCGTGTAAGATTTTCAACTTTAGTTTCCTCTAAAGGAATTATAAACTTGACTTGGGAGTATTCGGATGATTAGAGAAAATGCCACTATCACATTCCCATGACCCGTCAAAAGAAATACAACCGAGTTCCATCTGAATGTATACACCAATAGATCCCTAATACAATCACTCTAAGGGGTGAGATAGAGAAAGCCTCGATAAAAATAAACCCTATACAAGAGGACTAGTAATGGAAAATGAAACCAAGGAATGTGATCCTAACGTTTAAGGATGCCCCAAGTTCGATCTGTGACTTCCGGATCACTTGCCCCAACTCGTCATCTTCATTGGACGATACCTCAATAATGTCCATAGTAGGCTCCTTTGTTGCTCACTCGGTGTTCGCCATGGGATATCATCCTCCTCGTCTTCTATCAAGGACGTTTGGGAAAAACACATGCATCTATCCTTGAAATGGCATTTAATCTAATCACCAGAATGCAATGAATGAAATGCCTATATTTATATGAACTGTAATAGTTTTGAGGGATAGAGAGTCTTACCAACCCAACTCGTCGACTTATGTGCGATTTTAGGTGTACCAACCGCCCAAAGACATGCGCATGAGACAAGTGATGGTGAACTTCTAAAAATCAGAGGGTTTGGCACCTAAGGTTAAGGTTCCCACCTCGAGTTCTAGAAAGAGCCGATTCCATTGCACAACTATCGTTGCATTGGGACTCAATCCATAGTTCGAAGCGAGCGGAATTGAGAAGTGGATTACCCCGTGTTTTTCCTCACGGAGATTCCATTTTCAATTCCTTCTATTGTGTTCCTAAAGGCGGCGCCTGGGGTTTTAGGCGCGGTTGTGTGTGTCCATGTGTCGTGATCATCACAATGCAAGTCATGCACAACAATTTATCAATCAGCACTTCAAATCATCCACACAACATACATTCCTACACCACACCTGCGTAAAATAAAGTTAATCACAGACTACACCCCTTATTACTCCAATCTGCAAAAACATATAACACCTATCGTGAGCGGACTTACCTCACCTTCAAGAGCGCCTGTAGGGTTAGAAAAATCACTCAATTTTTATTACGGCCTAGGTCCACTTGAGGTCTAGAACCATAGTTTCTAGAACAAAGTCCCCAGCGGAGTCGCCAGCTGTCGCGACCCATCCGGAAGCGGACGCGGCTAATGGATTACCGATCACGAGCCCTTTGATCGGCGCGGGCCCTCCCAGGCCCATACCAAATCGCGGCGGGAGTATTTTTTAAAGGATTCGACGATAAGAGTCGATCGCTTTCGACCTTCAGTGTGGTCGTGGTGGTATGTGCAAATTGTGCATGCATTTGGAGTCGCCACCGGTCTTTCTTGGAGGGTAGACCGGAAACCTCACTGATCGATTGGGAGAGATCGATCAGTTCTGCAGAACCAGAGATTTTGGGTTCGGGGACTTGGTTACGCTGGTGTCATTACCAACGCCCTTTCGGTACCTAACGCGAGTGATGTTCCTAGCCAAGAGTTCATGCAGGCGCAAGTTCGGGTGAAGTAGGTTTAATTCAGGGTTTCATGCAGATTGGAAGACTATTCCTATCAATCACAATCAATTTAAATGAAAGCGCAATCGAGTGCATAAATAAATCACATCAATGCACGTCAATTCACTTCACATGGCCTCCTAGTATAGCCATAAGGACTTAGGGAATGCGTGATTTAGGACCGAGGTAAAATGGGAAGATTTGGAGGCGATTTAGCCCGAAGGGCAAAATCGTCAATTTACCACTCAAAATACCCCATGGCCAGTTGATTGTGGCCATTTCCCATTTTTGAGAATTTTTTTGGATTTTCTTGATTTTTCTCTGATTTTTGGAAGACGATTCGCCCAAAGGGCGAAATCGTCATTTTAAGAGGGACCGGGTTCAAAACACCCGGGATGAGCCTTGGTCAGTTGATTGTGGCCACTTCCTATTTTTTTGGAATTTTCCTGGATTTTTTAGAATTTTCTTGGAAGACGGTTTGCCGGAAGGGCAAAACCGTCATTTCTGGAAGGTTCGGGGGTCAAAAGACCCGAAACAGGTCATGGCCAGTTGAATGTGGCCATTTCCTATTTTCTGGAATTTTTTAGAATTTTTCTGAATTTTTCGAATTTTTTTTGAATTTTTTATGATTTTCTATTTTTTTATTGATTATTAATTTCTAATTTTTTTTATTATTTTTGTTTAAATAAATAAACAGGGACCGGGTCCAGATCGGGTTTTCGAATCCGGATCCGGATCAGGCTGTCGGGCCTAATCCAATCCAGGCAGGAAGACCCGAACCGGGCCCGGTTTTGAACAAGGAACGCAAACCCATTTTTTTCTTCTCTTTGAACCCAACTCCTAAGCCCAGTCTCCCCCCGCTGACCCTAACGTCGGCCCCAGTTCTAAAAAAAGGAAAAGGCCCACAAAACAGAATAAACCATACGATCAACCCAACGTAAAAAAAATTACCTACTGCTCATCATCTTCAACGTAGGACGTCCACTTCACTGTTGCTCAACTGCCGCGGCTCCTCTTCCGCACGAGGCTTGGAGCCGTTCGTCATCATCCGTCGGCGACCACCACGCTCCATCGGGACTCGCTCGTCAAGACGCCGGGACTCGCTCGTCAAAACGACGCCTAGCCAAAACGACGTAGAACAGCCCAACATGCTACTGTTCAATCGTCTTCTCCATGGAACCAGAGGAAAGCTCAAGTCTGCTTCGGCTTGCGTCGTCGGCGTCCCTCACTCCCGATCGTCGTCGGCCTCCCAACTGACCCGTCGTCCACTTCACCGTCGGGTCATGCTCCAACAGCCCTTCGTCACCAACGTTGGGTCTGCCTAACCAGGACTGGAGGAAACGACGCCCAGACCCGCCGACCACGCTGCCATCTGGATGGACTGCCACTAGTTCAGGACTCGAGCTTCCTTTCGTTTACGCAGACATCGTCGCTGGGTCCGAGCTCGTCTGCGGCATCGTCTGGTTCGGCTCATCCTCGTCGTTGCGGCGCCAGGATCCGTTCGCCATCATTTGTGGCCATGCTCGCTCGCCGCCACATCGCCGGGGTTTGTTGAAGGGACACGAACGTGCGAATAAAACTGATCGGGATGGGGGACGGGGGGACATTGATGGCTAGAGGCTGAGTTCAAACTGGCTCGGTGTCGCGACCCTCTTGAGGTTGTCGGGCTCTCGAGGGCTAATGGGCCGTCCTGTCTGGTCGGACGCGGGCCTCTCCCAAGGCCCATTACCCAAATCGCAACGGAGGTATGCGTGATCGACTTTCAGTGTGGTCTAGTGACATGTGCTAAGTGTGCATGCCATGGAGTCGCCACCAATCATTTTTTTAGGGTATGATTGGACCACCCAATCGAATAGTTGGGAGTTTCTATTCAATTCTGCGAGAACCAGAGAAATGGTTTCGGGGACTTAGTTACACCAACTGTCAGAGTTGACGCCCTTTCGGTACCTAAGTTGACTGAATTTTCTAGCCTAAGATTCATGCGGATGAGTAAGGTATGAACCCTAAATCTAGAAATTCATGTAGATAAGAGTGATTATCCTAGCAATCACAATCAGTAATAAAATGCCCAACTCAAGGAATCTAGATATGCAAATAAATCACATGGCATTTCTAGTAAGGTCCTATTTATCAATCACAGCTCAAGAATGATTTAGCTGTCCTAGTCATTCTACACACGATCTAACCTAATAAAAGCATTAGAAAGCATCGAAGGAGTTCGAGAGTACTCACATGGAGTTCGCCGTGCCCTGGTTTGGTCTTGGACGAGCTATCGAGCTCATGCCGACCCGATTATATTTGGGGATCCACTTAGCGTTTTACACCATGAAATCATGTGAAACAAAAACGAAAATATTCAGCAAGGGGCATTTATTGTAGATGGTGGTCAATCTAATTGGACGTCAAGACTAAAAAAGATGTAGAAATTTACAAATTAAAATACTCGAATGACATTTTTTTGCCAAATTCAACTCTATGCGTCGTGAAGAAACACATGCAATTGAACTTGAATTTTGACTATTTATGAGTTCAAAATGTAAAAGAAATTAAAATAAAAATATTGACTATTTTTCTATATTTTTACGACATAGAACGCTATTTTTCTTCATTTTTCATGTATTTTTCTATTTTTGGAAAATATTAAAAAATATTTAAAAATATGAAAAATTATTTTTTTATCAAAAATGGCTCCTTTAGCTTGGTCAAGGCTACCAAAGATGATTTTTTTATTTTTTTAACTTTTTATAGATTTTTTATGAATTTTTTAAAAATAAACTATGAAAGACTGATCAAAAATCAGGTGTCAACAGCTGCCCCTCTTTGAGAGGAATTTCGTCAGAGATTTCTCTCAAAGACAAGGTGACACCTGTGTTCCGATCAACTCGACTAGGAAAAGAAAAGAAATCATGACATCCAATTTTCATGCCCATCAATGTGTGCTTTTCCTTAAAAAGAGATGTGCTCATTCAATTCCCTGATATGATGTAAGAAAGTTAAGGAGTAGATAGACTTCCCTGCCCCTTACCTGCCGAATGCTTGCGGCATTTGCTGTGTCGATGGGTTCAAGTAGATTCCTAAGGACTTGTCATCGGAGTGTCCTGGGGATGTTAAGCTCTGACCTGTATGGTAGGTCAAACCATAATGGGATTCCTAACTGATAGGAACCTAAGGAAGACGCATCCCACATTTGGGAATTTGCCAAGGGTTTTGATCCGTGTGGTGGACTAAACTAGAAATGGCTTGCCTAATGTAAGGCTTATTAGGGAAAACGACTCCTCCCGCGTTCGGGATTCATCAAGGTTTTGATCCGTATGGTGGATCGGACCATTGGGTTGATCCTTCAGGCGGTCTCTACCAGTCCTTTGACCCTTCAGGCGGTTTCTACCATTCATTGACCCTTCATGCGGTTTCTACCATTGAGTTGACCCTTCAGGCGGTTTCTACCATTGGTTGACCCTTCAGGCGGTTTCTACCATACATTGACCCTTCAGGCGGTTTCTACCATTGTTTTGACCCTTCAGGCGGTTTCTACCATACATTGACCCTTCAGGCGGTTTCTACCATTGATTGACCCTTCAGGCGGTTTCTACCATTGAGTTGACCCTTCAGGCGGTTTCTACCATTTATGAGATTCCAAATTGATATGAATCAAAGGATGACGTATCCGCTCTTCGGGGCTAGTCGGAGACTCGATCATTCTGTGGATCGGTCTTAGAAAAGATTTGCCTACTAAAAGGCTTCACCTAAGGATGACGCACCCAGTCTTTGGGGTGGCCAAAAGTCCTGTAGAAAGCTTAGACCTGAAAAAATTTTCCTCGCCAAGAAGATATTAGTAATCTTTGGGAAGACAATAATTGTCTAACTGACAAAATTCTACGACTTAAGTTTTAGTCATGAAATGTGCATTTTGATTGTTGGAGGTTATCCAAAACATTCCTGCCATATACAGATGTGATCATAAATTCCTTGCACGGAAACTCTAGATCAAACAATTTGAAAATTTCAAAAAGAGTTTGCTCAAAACATCCATTGGAGTATTTCTCACCCAAGAAGGCTCCTCACTGCTCTGTGATAATGATCTTTAATAGGGAAAGTGCTCAATTTCCTACCGACCTGTGCCTGGGTTTCAGGATCATTCGCAACGCATACATTTCGACCGATCAGGAGGTCTTTCACGGGACCGTAGTGTTAGGCTTGGATATCTGTTTCCAAGGGGGGCTCACTTTTGAGTCAAGGCCGTTGAACGAAATTTTTCACTATCTGCTCCGGGTTTACAAGTCAAGAACCCTGCAAAATGAGAAAGAAATAGTCTTGCTCGTACTTCTTTGAGCTAAGTTATACATTAACCCAAGTGTCTTAGTCAGATAAGACTACTTCAGGGTTGTAACATTGGAAGGATTGGGGACCGAAAAAGGCTTATTTTTTGCCCAGAAATTGTGAAGGGTTTGACATTGGTGATCATTGCAAATTTGCCACATGTCCTTCGAAGAACATCTCCATTTCTTGAAGTGTACACTCCTCTTTTAGAGCGCACAAGGATGTTTAAAAGCGTCTCTTGTTACATTAAGAGACCGTCTGTTTGTGTGTTTGCAATTTGAGCACGACAACATTTGGAGAGTAGTCATCTTGATCTAACTCCTTTGCAGGGTCTTTTCATCGTCTCTCTAGACTTTACTGGGGATATTTTGAATAGACATCAGCCTTGCTTTTTACCAGGCACTTTGCTTTTTCTTGATGTCTAGGGATTTTTCTTTTCCCCCTTTTTTTAATCCCGTGTTTTTCTTTTCTTTTGGAGCTAGGATTTTCGGCAATCATGCTAGATATGCAACTTAAACTTTGGCACGCTTCCATTCCTAGAGTGATGTTGCCTTTGCTTTGGAATATGCAATGATCACCAATAGGTTGATGAAATGAATTTGCTGGCTCAACTTGGTTGTGCAAAGGATAACAGTGTGTAGGATAGAGAAATGAATCATTCTCGTCATCCTATGACACTTGGATTATCATATAAACAACACACAAAGATTTATGTTAGTCCGAGCAAGAAAATTTCTAACCGTTTACTTTCTGATACTGTTGGACTAACCTTCATTTGCCCCAATGTGGGGTGGTTCTTGACAGGGTTGAGAATGAAAATCGCCGTTCAATGGGGTTCTCAATGGGCATCTGTAGTGTTTGGAATGAAGAAATAAATGCCTCTGTCATCTCGATCCATGTAATCGTTGCGAATGACCCTTATATCCATAGGTTAAGGTTTCGCTATCATTTCCAATCTCCTCATCTCTCAAGTGTGTATGGGACGTGTTTGGATTAGGCTCGCTTCTCTTATGAGAAAATACCCTTTTGAACAGTTCAAACGACTCTTATTGGAAAAATTCATTTCATTTCATCAAGATTTATCCTTCAAAGGGATTTTATGATGCACCATACATGTGTAATTCATGTTCAGACAATCTCATGTTTTAAAACATGAATGTCAATGAAGTAAGAATTCTATGTTTTTTTAGATGTGAGAATCAAATTAATTCTGAAAGTTTTTAATCTCCAATGAATTGGGAAAAGGGATACTTACCTGCCCATCGAGGCTGGAGATCCTGGAGATATAAAAGGGATATGTCATTGTATATTCTAAAACTTTACAAAAATTGGAACGATACATCTTACCCTTGGTCATATGCTCCAACGAGTGTACAAGGGTTGTGAAAATCTGCACTTCACATAGTAACACAAGATTGTTGGGTGTTCTAAAGTTCTTTCGACTTCTTGGTTTTTGGAGAAAAATGAAACTTACATGTCTGCCTTGATGGCGAGCTCCTGCCAAGGATAAATATTAAGCATTATTTTGGGTTTCCAAATTCAAAACAAATTGGGACGATACTACTTTACTCTTGATTTGAATTCCTTCTGCATGCCAATGTGCGGATTGTAGAAGCCGGCCCTCAAGCTTGTGGCCATGATTTCTTCGTCTTGTTGGGCAACGAATCCACCTCGAGGATTTACGTCGGAGGAGATTCATTCATCTTTTTGGGCGTGTTTCATGCACTGTTTTGTTATTTGAATGCATGGCTTCTTGGGTGCCTCATCTCTGTTCATCACCTGAGAGGAAAATGAGAGAACATTATCCCCGCATCTGATTGAAAATCATTTAGGAACGATACGTTCTTTTTACCAAATGGGTGGCTCCGCGGCCAAATGTGTTTTACATTGAAAGGATGGATTCCATTACGCTCTGCGGATGATAACTATCGCTTCGGGGACTTGCCCCACGGATCAAACGATGAATTTGATGTCTTCGGCTTCGACATGCTTTCCAGATGTAGGAATGGTTTGCCCCCATTTTCAGTGGAGATGGGTTTTGTCGAGTGGGCAAGATCAAAAACTCATCCTAGATTTGGCTTTAGTCGAAGGTTGAAATCCCGACCTTGGATAAGCGAATCATGATTCATCTCCTTCTGCTTCGGATTTGTCATTTGCGTGCTTCACATTTTACAATACCAACTTCGCCGCTTGATGAAAATGAATCGATGATTTTCGAATTGCCCCAAGTTCTATAGTCATCTGCGTCGAATCTCTTTGAACTTCATCGGGTGATAGACAAACTGATAAAATGATTTTTCAATCCTGAGATCGAACTCCTGACGTTTCGTACCACTTCCAGTTCACTGACTACCAGGACAAAGCACTATTGGCGTCCCTAACAGGTTCGTTTTTTGTTATAAAATTCTTGAAGCAGTTAGCGACCCCCATCGAGAATGAAACAAGCTCAATTTAGAGTTCATAACGACTAAAGGTCCCTTAGAACGATACAGAGCTAACCGTCTTTGAGCTCGCTCGGGCTTTTGCTCGCATTTTCCTATGTGAAGCCTTTAAATGTTTTTCTTCGTGGCGTTCAATTGATTCGCCTCGACTCTAATCTAACAAGGGATTGTCGTACTCAAGCATGATGATGCTCGCAGGTAGTACTGATCGCTGCCCCAGATTAACTCTAGGCATTAAGGAAGATTATCTTGCATGGAAGACTTTATGACAGAAAGATTAATGATACATCCATTCACATGTGCCTAGTTCCCTTGAGGATTCTCGGTGATCAGCCAGCTACACCATGAATCAGACATATAATCGTCATTTTGGATCATAACTTCATAAGTCCATCAGTTTTAAACTGATCGATCCAGATATGGAGCTCCTCATCAAGGAAATCTTTTGATTCTTCGAGCAACTGATATTCGGGTTGACCATCATCGCTTGGCGTTGAAGGATTCCTGTTTCTGTTGTGAGCGATCTGATTCTTCGAGCTAGAACCTTCGTCGTTGCTCGAGATTATAAGAGGATGATTGATCGGTTCACTATCAAAAGCACCTTCCATTTGGGAATGGGAGAAACAAAAATCCTCAAAGCATCCGCCCGCTTGATCTTCCGAAATCTTATGCCCAAGCCGGGCAGATCTTTGAACACTAGGCGCAATATGTTGATCGGGGATAGGAAGAGCACTAGCGAAAAGTTGCTGCTCAAACCAAGGAGTTCGTACCTGCTGCACTTGTGGCATATACTCTTGAGGGGTGCTGAGATGATTCGGGGGAATATTCTGATTAGCGCCCAAGTAGTCGATGGTGCTGCTACCAGCTTGGTCGGTGCCTAAATTCGGCAGGGTATTTCTTACTTCAGGGGCATTGTAGTTATAGCCATGCCTAGTGTTTAGGCACAAGTTGAGTTCTTTCAGGTTCAGTGCTGTGTGGCGCTGTCTTAGCGCCCTTCTGTAGCTCTTGAGGTGAGTCGCGACTCCATCTTTAGTGAGTCCTGGTATGTTCATGATCTCAAGTATGCGCGTTGGATATGCTGAGTTGATCCCTAGTTGCTGAACCGCACTAAGGAACTTGAGATGAAGCTCGGGGGACCAATTGACCCTCGTCTTCTTGCGACCCGGAACAGTGTTGACAACTTGGCTATTGCTCTCTGGCCTATTTCCAGTAGAATTTGATCGAGCCAGAAATTGTTGTGGAGGGAATTCATCAGCTTTGGATTGGTCGGTCGTGATAGTAAGCTCATCGTTAAGGAAACTCCAATCATGGTGACGCATATCACATCCTTTAGAAGGCATCGATATTGACTTCGTAGAATTGATTTGTTCATGCATATCTCCAACAAAATCCGATTGTATCGAAGATGGTTCGAGGGAGTGGGGTGGTGAATGAGCATTTTCAATCCTCATATAAGGCTTATCAAGGAACATTTCGCCGAGAGTGATAGGGCCACCGCAATTAAGGCAAGCGATAGTGCTGGGAGCTTTCTTATACCTCATGTTCTCCGCTCGAAGCTTTTCGTTTTCCTCCTTTAGAATCGCAAGTTCTTGACGTCTGTGTTGAGCCCTCAATTTGGCTCGCTTATTTTGAAACCAAAACTTGACCCTCAAAGGTTTCATCCCTAGCTTCTGGCCCAATTCATTTCTTTGTTTCATGTTCGGGAGAGGGCATTCACTAAAGAAAGCTTCAAGCTCTTGGATTTCATTCTGAGTGTGGCACTGGCGACGTTTCCTTTTCCGAGATTGACCATCGCTGCTGCTGTTGTCGTCGCTGCTGAGCTCCTGAACTTCGTTGCCGAAAGGGTTGGGTTCTGTGGTTCTGGTACCAGACGCCATCCTGGAATCTTCGAGATCTCTCAGTAGTTCATTTTCTGAGATTTTTGGATCAGTCGCCTCTAGCAACTGATGGTAACCCTCAAACATGTTGGATCGAGAAATGTTCGATCAATTTTTGCTCACTCAGGGTTCTCTACTCTTTCATGTATGCTCAGTCTCTCTAAATTTTCTTTTGAGTGGTTCTGTATGCCCATGAAACGTTCTTTAAACATGGATGAAGATCATCAGGCAAGCGTTGCTCCCAAGATTTCGTATTTCCCGCTTTGTCGTCTTCTTTCTTCTTTTCAACGTGGAGGGACACCAAATCGATTTCCTTTTCTCGATATCCATGTCTGTCTCCCACTTATTTTCAAAAAGGTGGAACTACGCTCGCCTCCTGCTCAGTTTTTTAATATGATGGGACCGCCAAATCCTTTCGCAACTTTTTTCGATAGTTGCGCTTAACTCCCGCTCAATTTTAATATGGTGACACCGACATATCTTTTTACAACTTTTTTAGGTTTATCAAGCCTGAAATCGCGGACTGGGACAGATCTGATGGTTCACCGAAAGAGCCACCACTGCTTTACCCAATTAACTTGGCTCCACGAGCATTATTGCTATGCCTTTCTTCATTCTCGAGTTGCTATAAAAGGAGGAGTTAATGCAGAGAAGATTAACACTCTTACATAATTGCCTTTTCTTATTTTAATCACTCTACCACACTCATCTTCTTCTCCCTCACTCCAACGAAAATGACCTCATCTCCTATTCGCGCTTTCTCGGCCGAAAATTTGGCCCAGTGGGAAAAACTCTATAACCTCCTCGGTCGAGGCTATGCTCATATAGCCGATCACCCAGAAACTGAAGATGAAATCTGCATTTTGCTCGTGGAAATAGACACCACCTCCATCGAGGGCACTAATTTAGAGAGGGAATATAGAATCTTCCCAACCCTCTTTATAAACTTTTTAGAGACTTACCGTGTCGCTCATCGAAAAGCTACCGTGGCTCACGTTTTGCGAGCTCGCTATGAGGATCGGTCCAACTGCTTGGTGTTGGCCAACATTGTGGCCGATAGTCACAGAAAGGCTGTTGAGTTCGCCAACAAGCGAGTCTCGATGTTGCTTCGCGAGAAGGGAAATTTGGTGGAGCGCTTGGCCTTATCCCTGACCACCTATGAGCACGACCGTCGTAATGTCGTGTTGAAGTTTCAATGTGAGTGGCAGGAAGAAAGGCTTGACAGCATTACCGCGGATATAGCCCATGGGAGAGGACTAGTTCGGGACCTGGAAATAGCCGCCGAAGATCACGGGACCAAGGTTGCCGAGCTTAAAGGGGAATGTAAACGCCTTCTTCTTAAGCTTGCAGATCTCGAGTCTCGAGGTGGTGAGTATAAGCAAAGCATCAATAATATGGAGGGCCAACTTGGTTCCTTTGTGATGCTAATTAGGGCTCATTGCGGTTTTATGTTTCCACCCCGATGATTTGTATGATCTGCTTTTAAGGTCCCTCGATTGAGCGAAATGAATGAAAGCTCTAATGTGTGTGTCTCAACTTCTGTATGGCTGACTTTCTCGAACACCTGACCACTCTCAACCTAGGCAAGCTGCGCTTTGACATTTATGATTCGAGCGTGTACATCTTGATTTTTTAATCTTGCTTATGATCGGATAAAGGAACCTCCCACCACGATTATCCACAAAAAGACTTCTCTTCTCTACTTGTTTTTAACCTGTTTCAAATGAAAAGGCAGAATCAGAAGAAAGAATTTGAAAAATAAAGCATAAATCCTTTCAATTTTATGCTTACTTGTGATTAATAGGGATAAGAGCTTTTACAAGGGTTTTGACCTTGTGCAAAAGCTTTTATCAATATTCCTCAAAGGAAAGCATATCATTGAAAGGAATGTAATTCACGATAATCGCCTTTGATCAATTCCAAGAAAATCAATGGAATGTTCAAAAGTATACAATTACGATGTGTTTTAAATTCAATTGAAGATACGGTATCCAAATTAAAGCCGTTTGCTAAGAACGAGAGTAATTTGGATATCTATCTTTTCATTAAATTTGAAAAACACGAATACTCTTGATCAATTATTGTGGATTACCAATGATGCAAAATATGCATGAACCAATTCAAGTTTATAGTTCCTTCTGGCGAAATTGGGATTGTATTGCCCTATACGGCCAAAAGGTTGTATAAGACTTCCAATTTCAATTTCATCCAAAGGAATTATAAAATTGATTTTGGAGTATTCGAGTGATTAGAAGAAATGCCACTATCACATTCCAATGACAAGTCAATAGAAATACAACAAATTTCAATCTGAATTTATATAAACACAAATAGATCCCTAATACAATCAATCTAAGGGATCAGATCGAGAGGATCTCAGCAAAATAAATCCTATACAAGAAGGCTAGAAATGAAAATTAAAACAAAGGAATGTGATCTTAATACTTAGAGATGCCCCAGTTTCGATCTTTGAGACGTGACTTCAGGATCACATATTCCAAATCGTCATCTTCATTAGATGATACCTCAATGATGTCCATAGCAGGCTCTTCTTGTCCACTTGGCGCTCGTAATGGGATGACACCATCTTCATCTTCCATCAAGAACATTGGGAGGAAAACACACCTATCTATCCTCAAAATGGCATTTAATCCAATCACCGGAATTATGCAATGAATATAATGATTAAGAGCTGTAACAAGTTCGAGGGATAGAAAAGTCTTACCAACCAAACTTAAGAGAAAATCAAGCTTCTCTGTATTTTTAGCAGTGTTAGGTATACTAACCTTCCATAGACAAACGCATGAGACAAGTGAGGGAAAACTCCTAAAAATCAAAAGATAGGGCTTGGTACCTAAAGCCAAGGTTCTCACCTCGAATTCTGGGAAGAGCCGATTCCATTGCACAACTATCGTTGCATTGGGACTCAATCCATAGTTCGAAGTGAGCGGAATTGAAAAGTGGATTACCCCATGTTTTTCCTCACGGAGATTCCATTTTCAATTCCTTCTATTGTGTTCCTAAAGAGGGCGCCTGGGGTTTTAGGCGCAATTGTGTGTATTCATTGTGTCGTGCTAAAGTAAAAGACATGCATTTTATTTAACAATCACCGCTTCAATATAAACATCCACACAATCATACATCCAAAACTCCTGCCTGCATAAAACAAAGTTAACAAGCACTTCACCCCTTATTTCTCCCGTCTACAAAAACATCTAACACATTCGTTAGCATATACACCTCACTTTCGAGAGCATCTGCATAAAATTAGGTTAGAAGAATCAATCAACTTTTTAATCGGCTCAAGTCCACTAAATGGTTAAGAACCAGTCCCCAGTGGAGTCGCCAGTCTGTCGCGACCCTCTTGAGGTTGTCGGGCTCTCGAGGGCTAATGGGCCGTCCTGTCTGGTCGGACGCGGGCCTCTCCCAAGGCCCATTACCCAAATCGCAACGGAGGTATGCGTGATCGACTTTCAGTGTGGTCTAGTGACATGTGCTAAGTGTGCATGCCATGGAGTCGCCACCAATCATTTTTTTAGGGTATGATTGGACCACCCAATCGAATAGTTGGGAGTTTCTATTCAATTCTGCGAGAACCAGAGAAATGGTTTCGGGGACTTAGTTACACCAACTGTCAGAGTTGACGCCCTTTCGGTACCTAAGTTGACTGAATTTTCTAGCCTAAGATTCATGCGGATGAGTAAGGTATGAACCCTAAATCTAGAAATTCATGTAGATAAGAGTGATTATCCTAGCAATCACAATCAGTAATAAAATGCCCAACTCAAGGAATCTAGATATGCAAATAAATCACATGGCATTTCTAGTAAGGTCCTATTTATCAATCACAGCTCAAGAATGATTTAGCTGTCCTAGTCATTCTACACACGATCTAACCTAATAAAAGCATTAGAAAGCATCGAAGGAGTTCGAGAGTACTCACATGGAGTTCGCCGTGCCCTGGTTTGGTCTTGGACGAGCTATCGAGCTCATGCCGACCCGATTATATTTGGGGATCCACTTAGCGTTTTACACCATGAAATCATGTGAAACAAAAACGAAAATATTCAGCAAGGGGCATTTATTGTAGATGGTGGTCAATCTAATTGGACGTCAAGACTAAAAAAGATGTAGAAATTTACAAATTAAAATACTCGAATGACATTTTTTTGCCAAATTCAACTCTATGCGTCGTGAAGAAACACATGCAATTGAACTTGAATTTTGACTATTTATGAGTTCAAAATGTAAAAGAAATTAAAATAAAAATATTGACTATTTTTCTATATTTTTACGACATAGAACGCTATTTTTCTTCATTTTTCATGTATTTTTCTATTTTTGGAAAATATTAAAAAATATTTAAAAATATGAAAAATTATTTTTTTATCAAAAATGGCTCCTTTAGCTTGGTCAAGGCTACCAAAGATGATTTTTTTATTTTTTTAACTTTTTATAGATTTTTTATGAATTTTTTAAAAATAAACTATGAAAGACTGATCAAAAATCAGGTGTCAACACTCGGGAGCGTCGCCGGATACGAGACAGCTGAAGTTACTATGAGTGGCCGGTGGGATGCCACTGAGGAGATGGTCGGCCATGCCGGGCGAGCTACTTCCTTCTCTCATCGGCTCTTGCACCATCTCCCTTTTTTTTTACGGTGAGGATCCGTTTGGTGATGGCGAGCTTCCTCGGCTTTCTGAGGCCACGGTTCAGCTGAGGCTCGGCTGCCGCGTTCTTTTCTTTTTGCAGTGGTCTGGTCACCGAAAAAAAAATGAGGAAGCCGCGCCCCCTCTGCTCTCTTCCGCTCCTTCCTTTTTTTGTTCACTCCCCGTCTTTCCCTTCAACTCTCTTTCTTTCTTTTTATTATTTTTTTTATTTTCCACTCTCCCTTGTCCCCCGCTCAATGTCCTCTAGCCACGGCACCACTCCTTTTTGGTGATATATTATGTTTTCCCCTTAGCTTTAGGAATCCTCAGAGGATCCACCCACCAAAAGAAACATATTCAAGAGTGGGATTTTAACAATCGCGGAGGTTTCGTAACGCATGGACCGAAAGCAAGGAGGAATCTTTGACCCCCTAATCTCCACCATCTCTGCGCTATGTTTATGATTAAAATAAAATAAAAAGTTGATCAAAATTTAGGTGTCAACAGTGGCCTGAGGAGTTGACGACGTAGGTGGTCGGGATAAGGAGGACGACGGGAGTTGGTGGCTCGACGACAGCTCGTCTCGTGTGGCTCGTTGAGGTCGGCCCCTGATTGCCAGTTCTCTCGAACAAGATCGCCACCTTCCTGATCTTCCCCCTGCCCTTTTTCTTTTGCGGATGGGCCTCTCCCTTTTTTTATTCCTCACGAGCACCTCCTGCCCCCCTTTTTTTTCTTTTTCCTATCTTATTCCCTAATGGCTTCCCTTTTATTTATTTACTCCCCATTGTCTCATTTAAGAAACCCCACCAGCTCATCCTTGCACCCCCACGAGCTTTCGCCTTTATTGAATTGTCTCCCAATCCCTGTTGTCGGTGGCGCATGAATGCTTTTCTTTTGCCAAAGGAGCTTATCCTTTCCCTTGCCCGATGGCTTATCCCATTTTTTTTATATATTCAAGTTCGACTCGGCGGCCCCGTGGTGCAAAATGCAAATCCGAATTCTACCGAGAGCGTCGATCCTATCTTTGCCAGGACTGCGTCTACCTCTCATTCATTCTCGATTTCAACTCAATTATGCGAATGCAATGCATGAATAAGGGATCAAATACGTTATGAATGAAAATTCTTTTTGGTGAGAATTAGGACCAATTCTCATTTTTATGCAATGACAAATAAATAAAATAAAATCAAATAAAATAATAAAGAAAATCATAATAAAATTAGGTGTCAACACACGTCTTTACACTTGACCCGGCTGCCCCGGTCAAAAGGCATTTGCCCTCATCAGTTGACTCTCCAGGGTGGTCCAGCGCTTTTCCATTCCATCCCGGTTCGTTTTAAACTCGCGACTGATTCTTCACACAAGTCTTTGGATTTTGATTCATAAGCGGCGCTGAATGACCTTTTGGTTTCGAGGTGTACCAATCATTCACATACATGCGCAGGAGACCAGTGAGGTTTGACTTCTAAGAATCAAAATAGGGTTTGGAACCTATGGCCAAGGCTCCCACTTCGAGTTCTAGAAAGGGTGGATTCCATTGCACAACTATCGTTGCATTGGGACCCAATCCATAGTTCGAAATGAGCAGAATTAAAAATGGATTACCCCGTGTTTCTCCTCACGGAGATTCCATTTTCAATTCCTTCTATTGTTTTCCTAAAGAGGGCACCCGAGGTTTTAGGCGCGGCTGTTTGTGTTCATTGTGTCGTGCTAAAGCAATAAACATGCATTTCATTTAGAAAACACCGCTTCAATATAAACATCCACACAATCATACATCCTAAACTCCTACCTGCATAAGACAGAGTTAACGAACACTTCACCCCTTATTTCTCCAATCTGCAAAAACATTTAACACCTCAAGGGTTAAAGTACGTACCTCAACTTGAAGAGCATCTGCATAAAACATGTCAGAAAAACCAATCAACTTTTTAATCGGCTCAAGTTCTCTAAGTCCCCAGCGGAGTCGCCAGTCTGTCGCGACCCTCTCGAGGTTGCATGTGGGCTCTCGAGGGCTAATGGGCCGTCCAGTCTGGTCGGACGCGGGCCTCTCCCAAGGCCCGTTACCCAAATCGCAACGGAGGTATGCGTAGTCGACCTTCAGTGTGGTCTGGTGACATGTGCTAAGTGTGCATGCCATGGAGTCGCCACCAATCATTTTTTGGAGGGTATGATTGGACCACCCTATTGAATAGTCGGGAGTTTCTATTCAATTCTGCGATAACCAGAGAAATGGGTTCGGGGACTTAGTTACGTCAACTGTCAGAGTTGACGCCCTTTCGATACCTAAGTTGACTGAATTTTCTAACCTAAGATTTCATGCAGATGAGTGGAGTACGAATCCTAAATCTAGGAATTCATGCAAATAGGAATGACTATCCTAACAATCACAATCAATAATAAAATGCGCAAATCAATGAATCCAAATATGTAAAATAATCACATCAAATCAACATGACACTCCTAATAAGGCTCTATTAGCCTAAATAAGTATCAATCAAGCTTAGGAATGATTTAGACATGATTTTACCCATCAGGGGTAAAGTCGTAATTTTGAGACAAAAGGGGACAATTTGCCCAAAAAGGACAAAATCATCATTTTGGAATGAATCCGGAGTCAAAACAGGTTTGGTCACTCAATTGACCCATTTCCTATTTTTTGGCAATTTTCGTGATTTTCTGGAATTTTAGAAACCGATTTACCACTCGAAGGGGTAAAATCGTCATTTTCTAAAAATGGGAATGAAATGTGGAAATCTTAGACATAAGGTTTAGCCACCTATCTGGCCCATCACCAAATTCTAAGCAATTTCCACAATTCATCGGAATATCAAAGACGATTTACCCTTTGAGGGGTAAAATCGTCATTTTGGATTAAATGGGAGAAAATCCAAAAAATGGAAACAAATCAATTTTTTTTTGTCATTTTCAGCCTTCAAAATTTTTTAGAATTTTTTTAGGAATTTTCTGCAATTTTTCTCAATTTTTTTTTTGAATTTTTCCTTAATAATTCATTTTTTTGGAATTTCTTTTTATTTGATTTTTTTTTATAAATTTCTGAAAATAAATCCCAAATGACGGTCCCTAACTCGCCACGTGGCGTCTCGGTGACAATCGAATCATTTTAATTTTTGTAAAATTCGAAATTCATTTCTTTTAATGTTAAAAATATTTTTTTATTCTGAAAATCACCGGATCACGACACGTGGCTCATCTGCAGCCGTCCGATCTAGCATTTTTTGTTTTTGTTTTTATAGGACGCAACACAATGCAAATTATAATAAAAATAAAGAAGATATTAAGTCATTATACAACATAAACATAAGCAAATGAGATGGGATCCGGTGAATTTTACGACGTCGGAGTCCGTCGGTGCTCGTGCAACAATGTGTGGGGGTATAAACCACCAGCAGGAGGCTCGGCCTTCCGATTCTGGGGTAGCACAATATAATTTGCAGAAAATAAATGAATAAAATGCCTTGGACACCAATAGGAGGCTTGGCCTTCCGATTCTGGGTCTGATAGGCGAAATAACATAAAGTAAATATACAGCAAATATTTAGACACCAACAGGAGGCTCGGCCTTCCGATTCTGGGTCTAATAAGTAAAATGTAGAAAATGCACACTTTTATTAGATGCAATACAATGCAAATTAACTATATGATGCATGAAATGCTATGACATAAGATAAATGATATGGCAACTATGCATGGATGACGTGGCATAAACGACATGGCATGATATAACGACGTGGGAAAATATGACATGCAATTATGTAATATGCAATGTAAATGATATTTTATTTTTTTGGTATTTTCAAAGGATCTCGGATGCTTGGTAATTAGAACAACACGAGGAATGGCCATCTCATGGAAGAGTTGTGCTACCCCATTAGAGGTCATGTGGATTATTTCTTCAGTGTGTGAATTGAGTCTTGGTGGGAAAACTCCAAATTACCTGCATAGAAAGATTAAATAATAGCAAGAGGGAACTAAAATTAACATTGCAGGAAGGAGCAATTCTAGAGTCATAAAAAAGGGAGTGAAACTTATAGCTAAACGGGGACGAGGACTAATCACGGTTGGATCGTCAGTGGGAATTCACTGGACTTGGCCGAGCATCTCAACAAACTTGTTGGTTTGCAGTGGACGATTGCTATAAAGGCTTCGGCTCGATATTGGCGGTGAGCGTCGGAGACACGTCGGGTCCTGATTCAGGACACCAAGAAGTCATCGATGTCACCGAAGGGTGCTCGATATTCACCGACGTTTCTGGTTCGACGCGAAGGACAAGCTGATTTCTCGTATAAGAGATCGGAATCGTCATCTTCGCTCATAACTTCCGTGGAAGTTAGTCATCAGCATCACCGTCAGGGCTCGGTAGCAGCGAGCGTCGACGTTGGGGTTGTCTCGGTGGCCGTTCAAAGATTGGAGGGGACCTTGCTAATTAAGTCAGCTTGCGGCAAAATCTTCGTCGTTGGTTGCGGTGGTGTGACGCGAGGCCTCCGTCTTTTCGGGTCACGAAAGCAACCGGCCTTTCATGCTTTTCTCTCTTCTTTTTTCAGAATTTTTGTTTGGCCATGAATCTCCTCCCCTCCCAAAGAGTGCCGAATATCAATCCAATGGCCTGGAGTTTTTTTTTTATGGGCGGCACTTCGTGCCCCTGATGTAGCGGTGGGAGTTGTTTTTATATTCATGGTCTTGATGGCCACCATCATTGCTTCTCTTTTCCTTTTGAATCATAGTCCGTTGGCCATGTCTCCACTTCCTCCTCTTTTCGGTTTTTTTATTCTTTTTTTGGATGAAGACCCCATCTCCTTTTGCTTTTTCCTTTGTTCTGCTTTTTGGGTCTCATAATCAATTTTTTAAAGCCAATCCACAACTCTTTGTCGTCATCATTGCTAGCTCTTGCTCAACAAGCACCGCACAATCTGCTAGCTTTCGTCTTCTTCTCTTTCTTTTCTTATGATTCCTTCCTCCAATCTCTCTTTTTTTTTTCCCTTCTTTTCTATTCCAAGGTGAAGGATAGGCTCCCGCCGTCCTCCACTTCTTCTTTTTTAATTCTTATTTATTTATTTATATTTTTTAGCCAAATTCAACCTTATGAAAATTAAGGAACACATAAAATTGAATTTGAATTTTCACTTTTTATGAGGTTAAAATGAAAAGAGGTCAAAAATCGGGTGTCAAAAATAAATATGCAATGCATGAGAAAGTTATTTTTGTGAGAATTATGATTAACTCTCATTTTATGAAATATATGAAAATCAAAATTTAGGTGTCAACAACCGCCTGAAGGGTCAAATGAAGGTAGATACCGCCTGAAGGGTCAACTGAAGGTAGAAACCGCCTGAAGGGTCAAATGAAGGTAGAAACCGCCTGAAGGGTCAAATGAAGGTAGATACCGCCTGAAGGATCAACTGAAGGTAGATACCGCCTGAAGGGTCAAATGATGGTAGAAACCGCCATAAGGGTCAATTGAATGGTAGAAACCGCCATAAGGGTCGACTTGAAGGTAGATACCGCCATAAGGGTCAAAACTAAATTCAAAGGTAGAAACCGCCTGAAGGGTCAACTCAATGGTAGAAACCGCCATAAGGGTCAAAACTAAATTCAAAGGTAGAAACCGCCTGAAGGGTCAACTCAATGGTAGAAACCGCCATAAGGGTCAATTGAATGGTAGATACCGCCATAAGGGTCAACTTGATGGTAGAAACCGCCATAAGGGTCAACCAATGGTAGAAACCGCCATAAGGGTCAACTAATGGTATGACCTACCATACAGGTCAGAGCTTAATCTCGCTAGGATATTCTGAACGAGTCCTAGGTATCTTCTTGAAAGTCGTCGCAACCGGCAGCATCTGACAGGTGAGCTTCAGGTAAGCCTCTCTCACTCCGGCCCATGTTCGAATTGCAAAAGTAAACCGGTGATTAATTTGAGCATTCATCAAAAGACTTAAGGGTCCGATGTCGTAGCATTTCTTTCCCCCCAGTCGAGTCGGTCAAGATCCAGGTGTCATTTTGTCTTTGAAAGCAACCTCTGACGAGCTCACTCTCAAAGAGGGGCAGCTATTGACACTTGATTTTTTACCATCCGTTATTATAGTTTTTTTTATTTCTAAAATTAATTAAAAATAGCAAAAAAAGGTCAAAAAATTGCAAAATCAACTTTGGAAGCCTTATCCTAGCCTTAGGAACCAATTTTGAACAAAAAATATTTTTTAAATTTTTTAATATTTTTTGGAATTTATTTAATTATTAAAATACCCAAAAAAATCAGGAAAAATATCATTCGTGGTCAGAAAATTACACAAAAATAATCAGAAATTTTATTTTAATTTCATATTTAATATTTTCACTTTTTATCAGGGAAATTTGGCTCGATTAATGGGGTTCCTTCACAAACCTAATCCCGAACCGGGCCTAAAAAATCCTTTTCGAGTCTTTTAATTTTCAATTCTCGGTTTGTATAAGCTATGTCATTGGACTCTAAAGTATTGAAATGCAATTGGGTCACTCCAATTTGATCAATTTTAACCAAAAGGGCTTAATTGCATAAAAATCTTTCAATTTAGTCCCCGGTTTCACAATTTTTGAAATTAAATTTCACACGGGCACACCCATTAAAAGTAAACACCTCTACCCAACAGTTTTCATCATGCTGAATCCATTGGTGGGCTCAATTTTGGCTAATTCGATCGTTTAGGCCTTCGATTTGGCGAAATTAAATTTCGGATCCTAGGGACAATTTGGGGTTTTCACAGAATTTCAATAAATTGATTCACGAAAATACCCATATTTTAAAGAAAAGGCTGAAACGAGCGTGGGAGACAAGTTGGCAGGGGAATATTCGCATTTTGACAGAGGGGGCGGGCGTCGAGGCGGGCGGTCGGCCACGAAAACCGGCGAGATTCTCGGTTAAAACCGAGCTCGGCCATTGGAGAGAAGGGGATTTTTTCGGACGAAGCTCGGGCAAGGCGGGGGTTCCTCAAGCTTCAGGACATCCGAGGCACCACGGACAAAGCCTCGACAGTCGTCAGCAACCCTCGACTAGGTCGGTTTTCCCCTCCGATCTCCATTTTTTACATGCATTCCATGTGTTTGATGAAATGCCCGAATGAGCTTCGAATTTTTTGGCTCTCGGCCGTGTCTCTCAAGGCCTCATTCGGTGCGAGTCTCGCATTAGATGTCCTCTAGAACTTGTACTAAGCCCTTTGTGGCCTTTGTTTTGCACCAAACCTCGTTGAAAACCGACGGCCGGAGGTCCACCATTTTTAGGCAAGCCGAGAGCTTGATAGGGGGATTCCCGCGACTTCCGCACCTTCGGGGGACTTCAGGTAAGCTTCCTAACCCTTTCTAGAGGTTGTATGATCGAACGGGTAGGAGCTTAAACAAAAAAATCTCAAAACAATTTCTGCAAAAAAGGCCTCGCCGGCGCCGGGCCTGTCGACGTCCCTCCGGCCACTGTTTGACGTTGAATCCCTCATGTTTTCTTGGTATGATGATGCTGAAACGTTAGGAAGTCTAATGGTGTAAAAATCTCCAAAAAATTCTGAGTTTTGGTCAATTTTGGGCATTTTCCGGCGACCTCGCCGGAATTTTTACTATTCCAGGTCTTCTCCGGCAACCCTCCGGCCGGTCAACGGTCAACGGCCGACGTGGCGTGCCACGTAGGCAGCCACGTCGGCCGGGTGGGGTCCGATCCATGTATTTTCAAATAAAACAAACGGACGGCCACGATCGCGACACGTGTCGCGATCCTGGAATTTTTGGAAAATTAAATAAATGATTTTCGAATAATCGATCCGGCGGACGAGGATGTGCCACGTGGCTCACTGAGGGACGTCCGATCTTGTACAAGATCGGACGCACCAGAGGAGGCCATGTGGCACGTTCTAGAGCGTCCGATTTGTGCGGGTTTTCTAAAAAATGAAAATAAATTAATTTTTGATCCGACGGCTATTATTGAGCCACGTGTCTCTCTGTGGGTCGCCCGATCTAGTGGAAGATCGGACGCACGAGACTAAGCCACGTGGCACAACGTGGACCGTCCGATCCGGGGAATTTTCGGATAATTAAATAAAATACATAAAAAATCAAAAAAATTGTTAAAAAAATATAAAAAATTTCTAAAAAATCAAAACGGTGTCGTTTTAGGCCGGTGTCGACCCCTAGGGTCGGGCCGGGCGCCCGAGAGGCGTGGGCCGGGTTTGACCCGGCCCGTAAAATATTTTTAAATATTAAAAAACTCAGAAAATAATAAATAATAATAAAATAATAAATAAAATCAATAAAAAATGAAAAATCATGAAAAATTCAGAAAATTCGGAAAATTCAGAAAAACTCTAAAAAAATTCCAGAAAATAGGAAATGGTCACATTCAACTGGCCACGACCTATTCCGGGTCATTTAACCCCCGATATTTCCAGAAATGACGGTTTTGCCCTTTCGGCAAATCGTCTTCCAAAAAAAACTCTAAAAAAATCCAGGAAAATCCCAAAAAATAGGAAATGGCCACAGACAACTGGCCAAGTCTCATTCCGGGTGTTTTGAACCCCGACCCTTCTTAAAATGACGATTTCGCCCTTCGGGCGAATCGTCTTCCAAAAACTGAAGAAAAAATCCAGAAATTCCAAAAAATTCTCAAAAATGGGAAAAGGCCACAAACAACTGGCCACGGAATATTTTGGGTAATTCGGTATCCAAACCTTCCAAAAAATGACAATTTTGCCCTTCGGGCTAATTGTCCCTGAATCTTCCCATTTTACCCCTAGTCCTAAATCACATCTTCTCTAAGCCCTTATGGCTATACTAGGAGGCCATTTGATGTGAATTGATATGCATTGACATGATTCATTTATGCAATTGACTGCGCTTTCGTTAAATTGATTGTGATTGATAGGACTAGTATTTCAATCTGCATGAAACCCTGACTCATACCTATCTCACCCAAAATTGCGCCTACATGAACTCTTAGTCAGGAAAATCACTCGCGTTAGGTACCGAAAGGGCGTTGGTAATGACACCGACGTAACCAAGTCCCCGAACCCAAAATCTCTGGTTCCGCAGAACTGATCGATCTCTCCCAACCGGTCAGTAAGGTTTCCGGTCTACCCTCCAAGAAAGACCGGTGGCGACTCCAAATGCATGCACAAGTTGCACATGCCACCACGACCACACTAAGGTCGAAAGCGATCGACTCTTATCGTCGAATCCTTAAAAAAATACTCCCGCCGCGATTTGGTATGGGCCTGGGAGGGCCCGCGCCGATCCAAAGCCCGCGATCGGTAATCCATTAGCCGCGTCCGTTTTTTTCGGACGGGTCGCGACAGCAACTAGTCTAGCTTTGTAACATTCCACCGTACCATCTGCCTTGCCTTGGTTTTGATTTTGTACACCCATTTACAACCAATGGCAGACTTGTCAGGACCAAGTCCCAAGTATGATATTTTTTCCAATGCATGTAACTCATTAGTCATTGCTTGCTGCCAAAGAGGATTAGCACGAGCTTCTCGATATGTGCGAGGCTCGTGAAAAGAAGCAATAGTAGAATAATAATGAAAATCGCGAAGTCGAACAGAGGGTTGACTTACACGTGTGGAACGGCGAATGGGAGAGGAAGGAACATCCAATGGTGGAGAATCCTCGGATGGCATAGACATGTCAAGAGCTGCTGAAGTGGGATTTTCAGAGATACCTGCATCAAGATGAGGAACGGACAATTCCAAATGGGAAGATTCATGTGTGTCATCTTCTGGAAATATGTCGATAGAGGGATTGGTGAAGAAACGAACAGTTGGGGATGGTGTAAAAGGATGGATAGATGAAAACATCTTATGTTCCCAGAAGGTAACATGGCGAGATACACGAAGTCGATTTGAAACGGGATCCCAACATCTATACCCCTTATGCTCAATCACATATCCAAGAAAGCAACATAGATGAGCACGAGGTTCTAACTTCGTGCGTTCATTAGGAAGGAGATGCATAAAACATACACTACCAATGATTCGAAGAAGATTGTAATTTGGAACACTGTCATACAATCGCTGATAAGGAGAAATGTTACCTAGAAGAGGCGTCGAAATGCGATTGATAGTATAAACAGCAGTATGACATGCTTCTCCCCAAAAATTTTCTGGACATGAGGATGATATAAGAAGAGTACGTATGATATCTAAAATATGTCCGTGTTTGCGCTCTGCTCGACCATTTTGTTGGGAAGTTCCTAGACAAGAACGATGAATAATGGTACCATTCTGAGAAAGAATTTGAAGGAACTCTTTTTCCCTATATTCCATGGCATTATTAGTACGAAAGATCTTGTTGTTCTGGGAAAATTGTATTTTGATCATGGCAACAAATTTTCAAAATATATCAGTAAGCTCATATCTATTTTTCATAAGGTAAAGCCATGTATAACGAGAATAATCATCCACAAAAATCACAAAGTAACGAGATCCTCCCATAGTAGGAGTTGGAGTTGGAGATGGTCTGATGCAAATAAATCTCGCGATCTCCGTAATATTGCGAAGATTGCGTAATATTGCGCATTTTCTGTTTTAGGCATTTTGCAATTTTAATGTTTTTTAGGTATTTTAATTAATTCTAGTGGTGTTTTTGTAATTTTGTGTTTCTTAGGTCAATTAGGTTTAGCATCTTATATAAAGATGTTTAGGATTCGTGGAAGAGGGGTTTTATGACAGACATTGATATTTTCGTTGATTTTGATAAAATCACACTTGAGTGAACGATGGTTCCTTGTTTATGTGACATTCCGAATTTCGACCTCTCTCGAGACTATGAAATGGAAAGATATCGATCGGTGTATTTCAATGGCATCTCGCTCGGAGTAGGCCACTCTCGAGTTAACTGACCGAAAGGGAAAGACTAACGCGGAGTCGGGTATGTGGACCTGGGAAATTCGAATAAGAAAATGGCGCTTTGACCATAAGGATTGTCGAGGGGATATTTTGGGCCAGCAGAGATCGATCTAGGAACGATCATGGAATGCCTTGCTAGCGTTATCCGTTGGGACACGGGTGATTCCGCCTAACCAATGTGTAATTTGCATGAATTTCCTTAATCGGATTCTGATAATCAGGACTGCAGGAACTAGCGATAAACCCTCGCAATTACATGACAACCAAAGTCGCCACGACTTGAGAAATCCTAAGGTCGATACGCGTAGCGCCTGTAAGAGTCGCCCGTCAGTTTGAGATAAATTGGAATTACAGTTGACGAGAGCTCGACATGAATTGGACCTCAGAAGTGGGTATCGGATATTGAGGAATTCCAACATTGGAAGAGAATTGGACGTCGCCTCATCGAGGGTAATTAAGATTGAGAAAATGAAGTTTCGGACCATAAGTGGAAAGTTACCTTTTTACCCCTAGTTGGATACCATTTTCTTTAAGACAAATCAAGGGCAAAATAGTCATTTGGTTTTTCCCCACATGTTTGAAAATTTGAAGGGCAAATTGGTCATTTGAGCCTCAAGATATTATGAGGAAAATGACAAGACCATTAATTACATTGGTCAAATCTCACTTGCCTAACCTAAGCCTACCCTATGACAACCATCACCTCAAGTCTTCTCCCTTTCATTTGGCCAAAGACCCCTCTCCCTCTTGCATTTTCTCTCAAACTCTCTCTCTCTCTCGGATTTCTCTCTCGCCTAGTTCCGACCGCCCCCACTGTTTTGGCCATAACTTCTTAGTCCGTCATCCAATAGAGACGAGCCATCTATTATTAGAAATATATTTCTCTTGATGTTCCAACAAGGTATTATGCGCCCAAATCCACCCAGCAATTTGTCCCGTAGTGCCATTTTAGTGGGCGAAGGTCGCTGACCAGTCTGATCCGAACCCGAGGAGCTTCAAGTTGGATTTCCGAGCTTATTATGGCTTGATTCTTAGTAAGACCACCTCTCAAGCCTAGTTAAGACATCCCTCTTTGTGGTCATGAAGTTTGGTTGGATTTTGATGAGTTTTAATGGTTGAATCCTCATGGTCTTCAAGAGGACAGAAACTATCCCCACCGGTCAGACTTGGAGCCGTGGCTCCTTGAGGATCTTTGAGGCTTCGTCTTGCTTGGATTCCATCGGTAAGTCATCTTAGAACTTAAACCTAAGGGTTGATTAACTTGTGGTTAAGTTTGGTGAAGTTTAGAAGTAGTTTGGTAGCTAAACTTCGAGTGATTCCCAATTGGATAGAATCTGTCCACCGCCAGTCAGGTTTGGAACCGCGGCGCTTTGGAGTTCCTTGAGGAATCATTTGGCTTGGAAATCATCGGTAAGTTATCTTAAGGCATGGTATGATGTGTTAGCAAGATGTAGTTGAGCTAGAGTTGAATTTAGAAGGATTATAACGGCCGGTTTTCTATGACCTCTTCCAAGCACAGAATCTGACCGCCGAGTACCAAGATTGAGGCCGCAAGCTTTGTGCGGTCCTTTGGTCAATTTCTTTGGCTCAAATCTTTGGTGAGACTTCTTAAGACCTTGTTTGAGATGTTAGGGTAGCTTGTGGTTGGATTTGGAAGTGGATTAAGGGAGTTTAATGGTTGAAATTGTGTGGAACTCCTAGGAACAGATTATGGACAGATTTGGAACAAGGGCATGTGTCGCTTATTTCGTGGACTTCTCTAGCTAATATTGTTGGTAAGTTATTCCTAACCCTTTATTATGAGGTTGGGTTACTAATGGACGCCCTTATTTGCGAAATTGACGATTTATGCACCGGTTTATGTTGAGAGAATTCAGAACCAAATCTGCCCTGTTTTTAATGGAGCTGTGCTTGAGTGATTTTGGCATGAGAATTATGAAGTCAAGGTTGATTTACGGAGTTCTAATATGGTCATGATGAATATTGGACCTTGAGTAAGCCGTGTGGTAATTTCGATTTGAATTGAGTACTCTAAGTGGCATGGATTGTTAAACCGAGTCTTGAGTTGAGATTTTGAAACCGTGAGTTGCATCAATCTTGACTTTTGTGAAATGGTCGTGGGAGGCTTGAGCTTGACTGAAATTTTTTAACGTGAAATATATTTTGTCCAGTTGAGGGACGTTGAAAGGAATGCCTCGAGTAGGCAATGAATTGCTTGATTTCATTAGTTGTTTTTGAATGATGAATTTTTAAGGCATGAATTGTTTTCTTCAAATGAAAAATCTGAGGCTTTCTATAACTGAAATTTTTATGAATAAAATGGCGTGTGGGATCGCCGAGGAAACGATAAGTGCACTGGCGTGTGGGATCGCTGGGAAAAATTATTAGTGCACTGGCGTGTGGGATCGCCAAGGACTTATGAAATTTGGCCAATGTATTGGGAGGGAGTTACTCCCATTTGACCTGACGAGGTTGTGCGGCTAGAGAGTCCCATACTGACACGATTCATCTCGATTGAAAATGGGTGTAGAGAGTCGTATGGTGACCGAATCATCTATAGGTCCGGACGCGAGAGTCTCATATGGGCCGACGGGTCATATGGAGACCGAATAATCTCGCAGCCCTAAGTGGGCGGCCCAGGATGGGCGGAAATGAAAAGATCTATTTTCTGGAAAAGTGAAGAATGATTTTGGGAAATTGAAAATGCCTCATGAATTGAAAGTGGCCCAGGAAGGGCGTGAAAGTAAAGGTTATGTTTTCTGGGAATTCACGAAATGAAATTGGGAATTTCGTGAAATGGATTTTGAGAAAATTTGAAATTTATTCTCATGCGTGAAAGGGCGTCGAGTACTTGCTTTTGATTGAAAACTCTGCCATTGTACGAAGCTTAGCCTTATTACGATTTTCTTGACTGAGTCGAGTCGATTTGAAAGTATTGAAATGCCATGGTTTTGATGGAATCATGCTTTTGTCATGCCAAAGTTTTTAATACCAAAATACCCTCATTTTTTAAAGTGTCTGGAGGTACTGGCGGCTTAGTTTAGGGTTAGGTTCAACTTACTGAGATTATATATCTCACCCCGTTGTGGGACCAACATTTTCAGGTCTCAGACGCAGGAAACACGAGCTCGCCATGGATTGGCGTTCGTTGAAGTCTTTGGAAGAAATGGTTACGAATCCTTATTTGACCTTAGGGTTGTATTAAGATGTAATTGGAGATTTAGAATTGTAATCTCTGAAGTGTGATTGACTCTAATGAGAAGAATACCCTTTTATCCCAAGTCATCTTGTGATGTTTTGTTGTATGGTGTTGTTTCACGTTTCTGCATGCATCTCATTTAGAAGCCTTGAGTTCGTTGTTAGCAATTGGATCATGGGTAATATATTGATAAGAAGAACGGCCTGGTGGGATGTTCGTGTGCTTGTCGGGTTCGGGGTGTGACATCCCCGTTTAAGTGGTATCAGAGCAAGGTCAGCTCGATCCAATTTGATTGAGACTTGGAGTGATAAGGAGTGATGACTTGAGAACGATTAGATAGTGAGATCCTTAGGATTAAATATTGATTGCTGAATCTCGAGGATTATAGGTTTGAACTTGTGTTGCACTTTAATGGTTATAGTATCGATCTCGATTGATGAATTTGAGTGGTGATATGATTGAGGTTCACGAGGAAGCAAACAGAAGTCGATGAGCAATAAGCATGGATTTAAAGTGTAAGTGTGTTTAAGGTTAATAGAGGATTGCTTATGAGTAAAGGGTCGATTTGATTTTATGATCGTGTTTGTGACTTTGAGGTATATGGTTGATCCTAGGCACTTGATCTGTGAGATGAATGGTCCTTTGCGGAAATAAAATCTTCTACTCTTAAGAGTTGATCTGGAAGCGAATGTGTTGTGGCGAGTATTGAGGACGGTCACTCTGTACATGTGTTTATGGCATTGAAATGAAAGTTGAGGAAGGTGAATGCATGAGCTTATCATTATTAGACTTGATAAATTGTCGCTTGGTATGGGACAAGCTGATGGGATACCTATAAACCATAATGAAGCATGTTATGGGACGTGTGGAATGGGACTCTCTTCGTAGATGTATAACTTGGGACAACTTGCAACGACCAGGTCTGACGAGGGCGGGGAGTGTACGCCGGGACAGAGAGGTTCGGACAAGGAGCGGCTCCTGGTAGGCTTCTAAGATAGCAAGGAGGCAGAAATGACCCAAGTCATAAATTGAAAGAGAGCGAGTCTATGTATCAGATTGAGTCTAATTATGGTTAAGAGATGTATTGCACCAAGGTGATCCTCACAGTGAATTTTCAAAATTGCATGGCATTAGGTGTTGTTTGAAAAAGAAAATTGACGAGTGTGTTTGGCCTGTTTGGCTAGTCTTGGCATTGAGTGACATTTGGTTGATACCTTTGAAATTGAGATAGCCTGGTGAGTTATTGCTAAAGTTGCAGATATGTCTGGACTTGAGGTGTGAGCGTTTGACGCTTTGAAATTGTGCCTCGAGAGTTTGCTTGATATTGGCCTAGTTGATACTTGCCTAGTAATTGGCGAATAGCTGGAAAATTGCCTAGTTGAGGCTGGCTTGATGAGTGGTAACTGATGAAGGATGATCTGAAATCCCTGGATGATTGGCGATTGATTGAGGATTCGCGTGGAACCACTGGATGGTTGATTGCTTGTGATAAATGATAAGATGAACAGCCTAAGACTGCTAGACCTGGACGAATGACTTAGGTCTTTAATTCCTGGTGGGAATTGTAGTGACTCGAAAATCACGAGAACCTAGTAAGGTTGGGCCAACGGAATAAGGGCATTTAAGGAGCTTTTGGCTCGAGTTTGTGAATTGTATGAGACCCAAGGGCTAATGGGGTCATGAGAATTTTGAATGGAAACAGGAATAAAAAAGGTGTAAGCAGACTCAAGAAGGAACTGCCGTTGTTGCTTAAGTCACTGAGGTGACTGATGTTAATGCTGATGAGTTAAGTGATGGAAGTCACGGGAAAGGTAACTCTGAGACTACTCATTTTCAAAGTGGAAACATGGAAAAGAACCACGATAGTCTTGAATAGCTTATGAGATAGGTCACGAGGTTGAGATCGACTAAGGTCGATGGAGAAAATGAATTTGAAAACGCCTTTCTCAAGACTGAGAAATTGAAAAGAGACCTTGGAGGTATGGAGTCTATTGAAGAAGGAAAATGACTCTGGCAGTTACTAGCCTTAAGAGGCCGTCGATGATTGGTGAAAGTGCACCAAAGGAAGGGTTTTCTTTGAAGGTATGATATCTGTTTGGATTACCTTCGTTAAGTTGTGCAATGGAGGGTATCTTTCTGAGGTTACGCGAGAGCAAAGGTTGCTTGAAATCTAGTGGCTTTGCAAGGATCTGAGGACGATCAACTAGTGCGAGATAGAGTTCTCAAGGTCACCTAAGTGTACTGAAGGTAGTCAATGACCTCTTTGAATAAGACAAGTAAGTACCTGAGTATATTGGAAATTTGGAAGCCTTATTGTCAATTGTTATTCTTGAATCCGAGGAACTGTAATGGATCCAAATGAAAGAAGTGAATGATCGAAAGAGGTTCAAGTGAGAAGGTTGCTGTTTATGGATCATGGGTTGTGCTTGTGAGGAATGGCTATTGCCTTGCTGGTAATGAGAAATTGATGCTTCTTTTCACCCGCCGTGGGATTGATTGAGATTGAACTGAACCATCAAAATGGAGTTATAAATTATGGTCCCCTAAGGGATACGGTGTTGTTCTTAAGAACGATTGAACCATGAGATGGTCGTTGATGGAAAAGAAAGTGAATGGATTTGATAGCTTTAGCCATTCGTGAATCTAATGGATGGATGAGCAAGCGAAAAGGGCGCTCGGATTATGACTGTAAGGTGGCTTGATTTAAATTGATTTGAATATCGAAGGTGTGGATTTTGAAGATCGTGGAGGAACCTCGACCCTTGGATTCTTGTCACTTGAGGTGACTAAGTTATTGAAAGAAGCATGTCAGGTATAGTGACATTTGAATCCTGGAGTAAAGGAACTGCTGTTGGCGAGACTCCAAGATTGACGTTCTATGGAATAAGAAGGACAAGTGGATTTGAAGTAAGAAAATGCCACAGAAGAGTATAGTTTCCTTTATTGGATGAGAGACCCTAGCATGGAAAGGAGGAAGAAATCCTACTTAACGTGGTGTTAAGAATAAGCGCTTGGACTAAAGAAGGAAGTCGCATTGGCTGGTTATGGAATCCAGCGGTTAAAACGCTAATGCTTCCTGAGGAAAGAGTGACGAAAATGAACAAAATGGTGCATGATTTAATTGGAGATCCATGGAAGCAAAGAGAGAATCGAATCATAGACTTCCAAATGGATGGTACGAAAAGTAGTTAGAACGATTCGACACTTGGTAGTAGAAAGACTAATAACGATCGAATTGAGCATTGAAGGAGTAATTGGATCGATTGTTACTGTTTTTAGAAACGATGATCAAAATTATTCGAAGAATCATGAGGGATATGAACACTTGCTGTATGCGAAGAGTAATAAATGCGAGTTTCGGCTTGATAAGATGTCGTTTCTTAAGAAGTGAAGTCTTTGGGAAATAGAATTCCTGTGGAACCCTTTGAGGGTAGGAAATGATAGTGGATTGAGTAAGGCCGATGCGAGGTACTGAGGCTTGAGGTTTTTCTAAACCTGATGGATTATTGTGCATGATGCGTGAGAAGAATCCCCTGCAATAGTTACTCTGGTGATAAGACTGACTAAGAACGAAACGCATTGTAAATGGATGGGTGAACACGAAGGAGTTTTAATGACTTAAGTCAAGTTGGTGATCACGCCGACAATGGCGTTTCCGGTTGGAATTGGAAGAATCCTGAGAACATAATGACGTGTCGTAGAAAAGAGATATGAAGCGTAACAAGGTGATCTGAAGTGGACATTGGGTGTACGTCGCGATAGTAAGACCCTACGAATTGGAGTGCCAGAAGCATGATTGGAGTTGGCTCGCAAATGTTCTTGTAATAAAGCTTGAGAAACATTACTTGTGTGAAGAAAGGTTGTGAGTTTACACATATCGTGATAACTTGAAGGATTTGATTGCCTAAGAGAAATGAACGAGGAGCAATGTGGATGAATGAAATTGCTTAAGGACTAAGAATAAGATAACCGACATCGCTGTGAGAAGGCAAATAAGAGTAGTGGACGTATGTGATCGAAATTGAGCATCGCGTAGTTGGCAGATAAAAGATGGACTTCGCTCAAAGAAATAAAATATTCAACTTCTAAATTGGAAGTTTACGAATCGACTAGTATAACGACTACCTCAAGTATTAGACCTGAGGGTTAGGAAGAGAGTAAGGTATGATAAACCACGGACCTTAATGTCCAAGGGATAGTGTGAATAAAGGTAATAGGGAGAAAATCCAGATTTCCGAGTACCGGAGAAAGAACCATGAAATTGGCAATGAAAGCCTTGAAAGTTCAGCAATGAATTGAAAGGAGGATTCAGACGCTTTAGGAAAGATGATGACCGCGGAACTTTAAAGGAAACTAGGAAAGGTAAATACCTTTAGTGGAGCTCGCCAGAAATGGCAGTCGTTATCAAAGGAATGCTAGGCTCAAGATTGCCTATGCCAAGGAAACACGAACCGAACCTAATTCAGATCATAAATAGTGAAGCTATAAAGGTGGGCGACAAGATGTCATTAAGAGAAAGGTAAGTACAGATTAAGGACAAAGGGAAATAAGTCCTGGAAGAAGAGAGCTTTTGTCAGATAAGACGAATGGGAACGTCAAGTAACCAAAGAAACTACTTTGGAAAGTGAAGAGGTGTTAATACCCCATAAGATTGGACGATTTGGAAAGTTGTAAGCTATAAAGGTGGGCGACAAGATGTCATTAAGAGAAAGGTAAGTACAGATTAAGGACAAAGGGAAATAAGTCCTGGAGGAGGAGAGCTTTTGTCAGATAAGACGAATGGGAACGTCAAGTAACCAAAGAAGCTACTTTGGAAAGTGAAGAGGTGTTAATACCCCATAAGATTGGACGATTTGGAAAGTTGTAAATTTCGAGGACTAAATTTTTTTAAGGGGGGAAGAGTTGTGACATTCCGAATTCCGACCCCTCTCGAAACTATGAAATGGAAAGATATCGATCGGTGTATTTCAATGGCATCTCGCTCGGAGCAGGCCACTCTCTAGTTAACTGACCGAAAGGAAAAGACTAACGCGGAGTCGGGTATGTGGACCTGGGAAATTCGAATAAGAAAATGGCGCTTTGACCATAAGGATTGTCGATGGGATATTTTGGGCCAGCAGAGATCGATCTAGGAACGATCATGGAATGCATCGCTGGCGTTATCCGTTGGGACACGGGTGATTCCGCCTAACCAATGTGTAATTTGCATGAATTTTCTAAATCGGATTCTGATAATCAGGACCGCAGGAACTAGCGATAAACCCTCGCAATTACATGACAACCAAAGTCGCCACGATTTGAGAAATCCTAAGGTCGATACGCGTAGCGCCTGTAAGAGTCGCCCGTCAGTTTGAGATAAATTGAAATTACAGTCGACGAGAGCTCGACATGAATTGGACCTCGAAAGTGGGTATTGGATATTGAGAAATTCCAACATTGGAAGAGAATTGGACGTCGCCTCATCGAGGGGAATTAAGATTGAGAAAGTGAAGTTTCGGACCATAAGTGGAAAGTTACCTTTTTACCCCTAGTTGGATACCCTTTTCTTTAAGACAAATCAAGGGCAAAATAGTCATTTGGTTTTTCCCCACATGGCTGAAAATTTGAAGGGCAAATTGGTCATTTGAGCCTCAAGATATTATGAGGAAAATGACAAGACCATTAATTATATTGGTCAAATCTCACTTGCCTAACCTAAGCCTACCCTATGACAACCATCGCCTCAAGTCTTCTCCCTCTCATTTGGCCAAAGACCCCTCTCCCTCTTGCATTTTCTCTCAAACTCTCTCTCTCTCTCTCTCTCTCTCTCTCTCTCTCAGATTTCTCTCTCGCCCAGTTCCGACCGCCCCCACTGTTTTGGCCATAACTTCTTAGTCCATCATCCAATAGAGACGAGCCACCTATCATTAGAAATCTATTTCTCTTTCCGTTCCAACAATGTATTATGCGCCCAAATTCACCCAGCCATTTGTCCCGTAGAGCCATTTTAGTGGGCGAAGGTCGCTGACCAGTCTGATCCGAACCCGAGGAGCTTCAAGTTGGATTTCCGAGCTTATTATGGCTTGATTCTTAGTAAGACCACCTCTCAAGCCTAGTTAAGACATCCCTCTTTGTGTTCATGAAGTTTGGTTGGATTTTGATGAGTTTTAATGGTTGAATCCTCATGGTCTTCAAGAGGATAGAAACTATCCCCACCGGTCAGACTTGGAGCCGTGGCTCCTTGAGGATCTTTGAGGCTTCGTCTTGCTTGGATTCCACCGGTAAGTCATCTTAGAACTTAAACCTAAGGGTTGATTAACTTGTGATTAAGTTTGGTGAAGTTTAGAAGTAGTTTGGTAGCTAAACTTCGAGTGATTCCCAATTAGATAGAATCTGTCCACCGCCGGTCAGGTTTGGAACCGCGGCGCTTTGGAGTTCCTTGAGGCATCATTTGGCTTGGAAATCATCGGTAAGTTATCTTAATGCATGGTATGATGTGTTAGCAAGATGTAGTTGAGCTAGAGTTGAATTTAGAAGGATTATAACGGCCGGTTTTCTATGACCTCCTCCAAGCACAGAATCTGACCGCCGAGTACCAAGATTGAGGCCGCAAGCTTTGTGCGGTCCTTTGGTCAATTTCTTTGGCTCAAATCTTTGGTGAGACTTCTTAAGACCTTGTTTGAGATGTTAGGGTAGCTTGTGGTTGGATTTGGAAGTGGATTAAGGGAGTTTAATGGTTGAAATTGTGTGGAACTCCTAGGAACAGATTATGGACAGATTTGGAACAAGGGCATGTGTCGCTTATTTCGTGGACTTCTCTAGCTAATATTGTTGGTAAGTTATTCCTAACCCTTTATTATGAGGTTGGGTTACTAATGGACGCCCTTATTTGCGAAATTGACGATTTATGCACCGGTTTATGTTGAGAGAATTCAGAACCAAATCTGCCCTGTTTTTAATGGAGCTGTGCTTGAGTGATTTTGGCATGAGAATTATGAAGTCAAGGTTGATTTACGGAGTTCTAATATGGTCATGATGAATATTAGACCTTGAGTAAGCCGTGTGGTAATTTCGATTTGAATTGAGTACTCTAAGTGGCATGGATTGTTAAACCGAGTCTTGAGTTGAGATTTTGAAACCGTGAGTTGCATCAATCTTGACTTTTGTGAAATGGTCGTGGGAGGCTTGTGCTTGACTGAAATTTTTTAACGTGGAATATATTATGTCCAGTTGAGGGACGTTGAAAGGAATGCCTCGAGTAGGCAATGAACTGCTTGATTTCATTAGTTGTTCTTGAATGATGAATTTTTAAGGCATGAATTGTTTTCTTCAAATGAAAAATCTGAGGCTTTCTATAACTGAAATTTTTATGAATAAAATGGCGTGTGGGATCGCCGAGGAAACGATAAGTGCACTGGCGTGTGGGATCGCTGGGAAAAATTATTAGTGCACTGGCGTGTGGGATCGCCAAGGACTTATGAAATTTGGCCAATGTATTGGGAGGGAGTTACTCCCATTTGACCTGACGAGGTTGTGCGGCTAGAGAGTCCCATACTGACACGATTCATCTCGATTGAAAATGGGTGTAGAGAGTCGTATGGTGACCGAATCATCTATAGGTCCGGACGCGAGAGTCTCATATGGGCCGACGGGTCATATGGAGACCGAATAATCTCGCAGCCCTAAGTGGGCGGCCCAGGATGGGCGGAAATGAAAAGATCTATTTTCTGGAAAAGTGAAGAATGATTTTGGGAAATTGAAAATGCCTCATGAATTGAAAGTGGCCCAGGAAGGGCGTGAAAGTAAAGGTTATGTTTTCTGGGAATTCACGAAATGAAATTGGGAATTTCGTGAAATGGATTTTGAGAAAATTTGAAATTTATTCTCATGCGTGAAAGGGCGTCGAGTACTTGCTTTTGATTGAAAACTCTGCCATTGTACGAAGCTTAGCCTTATTACGATTTTCTTGACTGAGTCGAGTCGATTTGAAAGTATTGAAATGCCATGGTTTTGATGGAATCATGCTTTTGTCATGCCAAAGTTTTTAATACCAAAATACCCTCATTTTTTAAAGTGTCTGGAGGTACTGGCGGCTTAGTTTAGGGTTAGGTTCAACTTACTGAGATTATATATCTCACCCCGTTGTGGGACCAACATTTTCAGGTCTCAGACGCAGGAAACACGAGCTCGCCATGGATTGGCGTTCGTTGAAGTCTTTGGAAGAAATGGTTACGAATCCTTATTTGACCTTAGGGTTGTATTAAGATGTAATTGGAGATTTAGAATTGTAATCTCTGAAGTGTGATTGACTCTAATGAGAAGAATACCCTTTTATCCCAAGTCATCTTGTGATGTTTTGTTGTATGGTGTTGTTTCACGTTTCTGCATGCATCTCATTTAGAAGCCTTGAGTTCGTTGTTAGCAATTGGATCATGGGTAATATATTGATAAGAAGAACGGCCTGGTGGGATGTTCGTGTGCTTGTCGGGTTCGGGGTGTGACATCCCCGTTTAAGTGGTATCAGAGCAAGGTCAGCTCGATCCAATTTGATTGAGACTTGGAGTGATAAGGAGTGATGACTTGAGAACGATTAGATAGTGAGATCCTTAGGATTAAATATTGATTGCTGAATCTCGAGGATTATAGGTTTGAACTTGTGTTGCACTTTAATGGTTATAGTATCGATCTCGATTGATGAATTTGAGTGGTGATATGATTGAGGTTCACGAGGAAGCAAACAGAAGTCGATGAGCAATAAGCATGGATTTAAAGTGTAAGTGTGTTTAAGGTTAATAGAGGATTGCTTATGAGTAAAGGGTCGATTTGATTTTATGATCGTGTTTGTGACTTTGAGGTATATGGTTGATCCTAGGCACTTGATCTGTGAGATGAATGGTCCTTTGCGGAAATAAAATCTTCTACTCTTAAGAGTTGATCTGGAAGCGAATGTGTTGTGGCGAGTATTGAGGACGGTCACTCTGTACATGTGTTTATGGCATTGAAATGAAAGTTGAGGAAGGTGAATGCATGAGCTTATCATTATTAGACTTGATAAATTGTCGCTTGGTATGGGACAAGCTGATGGGATACCTATAAACCATAATGAAGCATGTTATGGGACGTGTGGAATGGGACTCTCTTCGTAGATGTATAACTTGGGACAACTTGCAACGACCAGGTCTGACGAGGGCGGGGAGTGTACGCCGGGACAGAGAGGTTCGGACAAGGAGCGGCTCCTGGTAGGCTTCTAAGATAGCAAGGAGGCAGAAATGACCCAAGTCATAAATTGAAAGAGAGCGAGTCTATGTATCAGATTGAGTCTAATTATGGTTAAGAGATGTATTGCACCAAGGTGATCCTCACAGTGAATTTTCAAAATTGCATGGCATTAGGTGTTGTTTGAAAAAGAAAATTGACGAGTGTGTTTGGCCTGTTTGGCTAGTCTTGGCATTGAGTGACATTTGGTTGATACCTTTGAAATTGAGATAGCCTGGTGAGTTATTGCTAAAGTTGCAGATATGTCTGGACTTGAGGTGTGAGCGTTTGACGCTTTGAAATTGTGCCTCGAGAGTTTGCTTGATATTGGCCTAGTTGATACTTGCCTAGTAATTGGCGAATAGCTGGAAAATTGCCTAGTTGAGGCTGGCTTGATGAGTGGCTTGATGGGCGGAAATGAAAAGATCTATTTTTTGGAAAAGCCAAGAATGATTTTGGGAAATTGAAAATGCCTCATGAATTGAAAATGGCCCAGGAAGGGCGTGAAAGTAAAGGTTATGTTTTCTGGGAATTCACGAAATGAAATTGGGAATTTCGTGAAATGGATTTTGAGAAAATTTGAAATTTATTCTCATGCGTGAAAGGACGTCGAGTACTTGCTTTTGATTGAAAACTCTGCCATTGTACGAAGCTTAGCCTTATTACGATTTTCTTGACTGAGTCGAGTCGATTTGAAAGTATTGAAATGCCATGGTTTTGATGGAATCATGCTTTTGTCATGCAAAGTTTTTAATACCAAAATACCCTCATTTTTTAAAGTGTCTTGAGGTACTGGCGGCCTAATTTAGGGTTAGGTTCAACTTACTGAGATTATATATCTCACCCCTTCATGGGACCAACATTTTCAGGTCTCAGACGCAGGAAACACGAGCTCGCCATGGATTGGCGTTCGTTGAAGTCATTGGAAGAAATGGTTACGAATCCTTATTTGACCTTAGGGTTGTATTATGATGTAATTGGAGATTTAGAATTGTAATCTCTGAAGTGTGATTGACTCTAATGAGAAGAATACCCTTTTGTCCCAAGTCATCTTGTGATGTTTTGTTGTATGGTGTTGTTTCACGTTTCTGTATGCATCTCATTTAGAAACCTTGAGTTCGTTGTTGGCAATTGGATCATGGGTAATATATTGATAAGAAGAACGGCCTGGTGGGATGTTCGTGTGCTCGTCGGGTTCGGGGTGTGACAGGGTTGGAATTTCAATCCGAAAAATATCCAATCGTTGATGAATATCCGATCGTCGATGAATATCCGATCTTTGATCAAGATTTGATTTTTGATAAATATCCGATTTGTTATGAAAATCCAAATTTTGATACAGATCCGATCTATGAAAATCCAATCTACGATGAATCTGATGGTGAATCTGACAGAGAATACGATGATACAAATCTAGGGTCAGGAGCGGATGTTGTTTCTGAGTACGAGGGTTCGTCGATTGATGATTTCGTTGTGGCTGCACTTCCAACGGACGAAAAATGTGCTACTGCGTTTGTTTATGATGAAGATCACAATGACGAAGCCGAAGGTGTATCGGAAGAGCATCAGGTACGTTTTGATGTTGATAGTTTTAGTTTTCGAGAAGCATATGAAGATGATTATTCAAAGTCCTTGTCAAGCATACCGTGGAATGAAAAGGAAGACGTCTCTATGAATTTGGCATATAAGAACGAGCTGCAAAGTGTGTTGCGTGAGAAAAAATTAAACTTGCCGCAGGTGTTCATTGGGGGCACGTATGTAGATGGAGCTGATGTGATCAGACAGATGTATGAAGCTGGTGACTTGGCAAAAATACTGGAACGTTTTCCAAAGAAAGCGTCGGTATTTGCGTGTGAGGGCCGTGGCGATGAGAGGTTTGTGCTGTGCACAAACTACGATGAAAATGTGAAAATGGATGGACTTTTCTTGATCAATTGCTTTGAGGAGGACTCTGATGTCTCAAAAAGTTCATCTCTAGGGAGGGGTGAAATTCGCGATTTTTTTTATTGATGTACCAGTTAAACAACCACCTAGGATTCTGGATCTTGATGTTCAATATTATTCTCGTTCCGAATATCATGATGGCGAAGTTCTTGAGGCAGTTAATGAGGTGTTCTTGAATGTGCTGGATAACTATATCAAGTGGTGCAGATACTTGCGGATTCGACTTGTTGGGAATACGCTTGAAGATATGTTTTCAGAGAATTTCTTAGATCTCAAGTTGGTGTATTACTTGATTCGTTGGAAAGGCCGCCCTAGACGTTTTACAGAATTTAGTTCCTTCTCGGTTGTGGCAAATTTCACAAAGTCTAATCTTGGAGATGAGAAGCCACAACAAGATTTGAAGACAAATCTTTTTGAATTTGAAGAAATTGATATTGATGAAAACAAAGCAGATTTCGCAATCTTGAAGACGGAATTGAATTTGAAGAGTAGATTGAAGTCAACAAAGATGAACCAGATTCGAGGGCGAATCTTTTTCCTAGCAAGGAAGAATGATGCAAATAAATCTCACGATCTCCGTAATATTGCGAAGATTGCATAATATTACGCATTTTCTGTTTTAGGCATTTTGTAATTTTAATGTTTTTTAGGTATTTTAATTAATTCTAGTGGCGTTTTTGTAATTTTGTGTTTCCTAGGTCAATTAGGTTTAGTATCTTATATAAAGATGTTTAGGATTCGTGGAAGAGGAGTTTTATGACAAACATTAATATTTTCGTTGATTTTCATAAAATCACACTTGAGTGAACGGTGGTTCCTTGTTTATGTTTCGATTCTTCTGTTTAGTTTTGCTTTCTATCGCGCTTCGGCGCCAATTGCAAACGGATGACGAAGAACCTGTTGGTGGTGGCGCCGATGAATAAAAATTAACTGATGACTTTGAAACAGAGACTTACAGAGGACGGCGTCAGTGACCCATGTCGAGCCAGAGCGTGGTGGTGCATGCGGTGAATTATCCGGTCCGTTCACGATGAAATTTCACGATTTCACTCGTCTGAGAGCATCGATCCTAATGGTGAAGAGCCAACTTTGGGATTGGTCGCAACTGGATGACGACTAGAAGAATGACCAGACAAGAGTTGCTGTGAAAACTTCTCTATTTCGTCGCTTCCTCAGACAACAATAACTCTGATACAATATTGAGAAAGAAGAAGTGAGTAATTTTATGTATATTTTCTATATCACAAAATCAATGATACAAAGAGCCTATGTATAGGCTGTATAGGATGTCCTAGAGAGTTATCTAAGGCAATTAATAATTACAAAATCAATCACAATAAATTAAGGAAGATTACAACCCTATCAATATTGCTAATAATAAAATTGCGTAACCAAATGAATTTTTGCTTTGAAAATTGCGTTAGCAGACGAGTTTCTACTCCAGAAGCACTTAACGAGCAGAGCGCGCCCTAAAGACTCAAGCTGAAAAACCCAAATAAACAATTTGTTGAGTCTTTCAAGAAAATTATAGCATCATGTTAAACTACTTCTTCATGTAAAAGATTTTTCTTCCCGCTTAGTTTTTTTTTTTTTTTGTCTAAAGCAGCACGATATTTACTTATCATGGAGGGCGAAAATTACATGATAGATGGGCCTCTGATTCAAGAAGGGCCCAAAGCACAACAGGGGGAGAGGAAGACCAGTTACAGGGCAATTTTTTCCTTCTATAAGCTTGACAAACCCAATGGGCCACTATGTTAGCCTCTATATAGCAGTGCCTAATATCCACGCCAAGTCCAGCACTTCTTAGGGTTTGAAGACATTCATTGAGGACAGGTGTCATCTGCCATGAGGTGAGAAAGGATCGCTGTTCCAGCTGAGAAAATCGTCGATCCGCCGGAAGGGAAAGCAAGAAGGTGAGGTCGTCCACCACATTAGCACAATCCGATTCCATGATTAGTGGTTGCAAACTAGATTGCTGTTCGGCTCGAGGGAGTTGATGATTAACCCAGAATTTTACGCCTTCCTTGCAGGCTAGTGCTTCAGCTTGCTCTGAGTCAGCAGCGAAAACATTCTTAAGGAAGCCATCAACGCATCTACCTTGGTCATCGCGTAGAATGCCAGCGACTACACCCAAGGTCTCGCTTGGAACGAACGATGCATCAACATTCAATTTTTGTGTCCCAATTGGAGGAAGCCGCCATTGCTTCGGTAGGTTTTCCCCTGCTACCTTTCTATTTGGATGCCGCTTGTAGAAACTAGCATTATTGGCATGCGCAATGTAAACAGTATGTTCTGGGTCCAGAGATTGTTAGCATTATTTCTTGCTTTCCATATTTGCCACAAAAGATGGGCAATGAAAGGCACAGACAGTTGGTTTGATATAGAATTCTGCAGCAAGTATACCAACCATGCTTCAATCCTCGTTATGGTTTGCGGATCAATCGGCATGTTAACTAATGGATGCGACCATACTTGTGTTGTCCAGGGGCACAATAATAACAGGTGCTCAACAGTCTCGGGGGCTTGGTGGCATAAACTACAGCTTGAGTCAGGTATGATATCTCGATGAAAAAGATTAGCTGCAATTGATATAGCATTATGACACACCCGCCATAAGAAATGTCGGATCTTAGGAGGCACCTGGAACTTCCATATTTGACTCCATAACTGAGGGGGGGCTGATAAGAAGTAGATGGACGCACCTGCATAGGTTTTATAGGGCTGGAACTGTGAAGTACACGATATGCTGTTTTGACAGTGTATTGACCTGAAGTAGTGTGAGCCCACAACAATCGATCTTGGGAGTCTTGGTCTGTGAGAGGGATTGTCATTATCTCTTGAACTCTTTCTGATGAGAAATAATGATAGAGCAGATGTTGATCCCATTGAAAAGATGGGGTAATGAATCCAGCTAACATCTTAGGTTCGGAAGGAGCTGATTCACCACCGATAGGTCCAGTTGGGAGCTAATTATCAGAACGAACTTTGATTCTATTTCCATTACCAACTTGCCAACGTACAAAGGGAGCAATAGAGTCATAGCCGGTTAATAGGCTTTGCCATCCCCATGATGGTCTTGTCCCCTTAGTGGCTTCCCAAAATGAACTACGTGGGAAATAAAGACCCTTCAATAAGGTAGCCCAAAGGCTAGTTGGGTCTGAATGGAGTCTCCATGCAGTTTTGCCAAGCATTGCATGGTTAAAGCAAATAAGGTCACAAAACCCAAGTCCCCCATCTTGTTTGCTACTTTTAAGGAGGTCCTAGTTACGCCAATGCAACCCGGAACGCGCCTCCTTATTAGACCACCAAAAAGCTGCAATCCTTCTTTCGATGGCTCAGCAAATTGAGAGAGGTATCTTGAAAACTGACATGGCATACTGAGGTATAGCCTGAACAACTGCCTTAATTAAGACTTCCTTCCCTGCAAATGAAAAAAGTTTTTCCTTCCAGCCTGCCAATTTATTCTGAACTCGTGCCAAAATCCAGGAAAACATTTCCTTTTTTGTCCTACCCCAGTCAGAGGGAAGGCCTAAATACTTCCCTGTATGAGCTATCTCCGGAATCCGCATCTCATAAGCTAGAGAGTTCCTTAGCCATTCTTGACATCCCCAGCTAAAAAACATCCCAGACTTATTCAAGTTTATGGCCTGTCTCGAAGCATAGCAATACTGGTTCAAAATCTCACTTAAACTTTGGCAGTCAGCTATCTTGGCATCAAGAAAGAAAATAGAGTCATCCGCAAACAGAAGATGTGATAGAGTAGGGCAGTACCGATTTAGCTTTATGCCTTTTAGACGCCCTTCTTGGACAGCTTTGGCTATCATATATGATAAAACATTCGATACTATAATTAATAGATAGGGCGAGAGCGGGTCACCTTGCCTCAAACCTCGTGAGGGGTGGAACTTTGGTAAAGGGGCACCATTCAAAAGGATACTAAAAGAAACAGACTGGACACAAGCCTTTACCCAAGAGACCCATCGAGTCGCAAAACCCATTCGAAGCAAACAAGCTTCTAAGAAATCCCATTCAATTTGATCGTAGGCCTTCTTCATATCAAGTTTCAAAATAGCCTGTTTTTTTCTGGCGAATTCGAAGTTGGTGAAGGATTTCCTGGATAATAAGTATGTTGTCCTGTATTTGTCTTCCTGAAACAAAAGCACTTTGTTTCGGGCGTATAAGAACTGGTAATAGGGGTCGGAGACGATTAGCCAGGACTTTAGAGCAAATCTTGTAAGAGAAATTACATAAACTGATCGGCCTATATTGTTCTAAACTCTCCGGATGAGGCACCTTGGGTATAAGAGTGATATGTGTTCGATTTATAGATGGAGGAAGCATACCAGTGTTGAGAAAACCATTAACCATTTTGAGAATATCTTGCTGTATGGTATCCCAATGGTGTTGATAAAACAAACCGCTAAGCCCATCCGGTCCCAGTGCTTTAGCTCATCCTAGTTGAAAAACTGCCAACCGAACCTCTTCTAAAGTAGCATTTTGAGTTAGACCATCATTCATAGCTCCGGTGACGATATGAGGACAATGAGCAAGTATTGGATCAAACTAACGATTACCCTGGGTGCAATACAAAGCATCAAAATAGGATAAGATGTGATTTTGCAGCTGTATGTGATCTCGAATCCAAACCCCTTGTGTTGTCTTGAGCATTGAAATTCGGTTTCGGAGTCGTCTTTGGACAGCAGTAGCATGGAAGAATCTTGTGTTTTTGTCCCCATAAGATAGCCATTGTATTCTAGATCTAAGTCCCTAATATTGTTCCTCTTGTTTCCATAACTTGTCTATTTCATTCTTGATATGCGAAATACTTATCGTGTCAGCAAGTGTTGCTCTTGGCTGATTTGTCATCGCCTCCAGCTGCCTTTTGAGCAAGGAAATGGCAATAGCAGCATTAGGAAATTGCGAACGACTCCATTTAGCTAAGCAACGCGAGACTCGACATAACTTTACGGGACAAGAGTCATTGACATGAGCCGGAGACATCCATACATCTCTCACGACTCGAAGACAATCCTCAGAGTCATTCCAGTATGCCTCATACTTGAATCGACGCTTTCGAAATGATGATTGATAATTTAAGGGGAGCAGAAGGGGACTATGATCCAAACCCACTGGCGGCAAAGCAAACACTTCAGCCTACAAACACAGAAGACGCCAATCTAAAGAACAAAACGCTCGGTCCAACCTTTCCTTGACACATTCGGGACCCGCTCTATTGTTAGACCACGTGTAGGTACACCCTTTAGATTCAATCTCCATAAGTGAACATACCGTTAGGAAGTCTCTAAAGGCTGTCACTCGATAGTTGTCAATTCCCCGACCTCCTGATTTCTCCCATACATAAAGCATTTCATTAAAATCGCCTAAACACAACCATGGGTGTCTAGCATGCTGATGGATACCCCGTAAAACCTGCCATAGGTATTGTCTCTCCTGAAAAGAGTTAGGAGCATGAACAAAAGTAACCTCCATAGTAGTAAGACTATCACAATCAGTCAACAGAACGTGAATGTACATAGCTGAGGCAGAGAAAATATGCACAGAAGCTGTCTCAGTCCAAAATAAGGCTAAACCTCCTGCCGTTCCAACTGGGGGGACAGTAAAGCCATGCAAAAAATGGATTTTCCTTTGATGACGAAGGACAACCTCATCTGGCTACTTTGTCTCCATAAGAAACACCAGGTTGGGCTTATCTCGAGCTACCAGAGCTCGAAGCTCACGAACTATCAAAGGATTGCCCAGCCCCTGACAGTTCCATGCCAAAAGTGTCATGGAGTATGTGGTAGCTTATTAGGGCTAGCTACCGGAGCCCATTGAGGTAATTCCTCCTGCGAAACTGGTGTTTCAGTGAGCTTAGACTCATCAACCAAACTTGGCAAGACTGATATGTCATATGGAAAATATCGCTTGGCCTTTTTAGTAGAGAAACGAATGATTTGCTTCCCTTTCTGTTTTCGAGATGCCTTGACCGCAGCTTGAATTGGCTGATTGAAACTTAAATTCTCTTCAGAGCTCTGCTGTTGATTGGAGGGTAATGTAGTAGGACTAGATGGGGCAACAAACTTTTTCTCTAACATATATTGTGGACACAATTGCACAGCAGATCCAACTTCCATATATTTGAATTATGAGGGATTAGCAACCTGTTCTACAATACTGTTGAAAGGTGGATTAAGGGCCAGTGAATGCTGTTAGCTCACCGAGAAAGTAGAGGAGGTTGCCATTGACAGATCAGATACATGAATAGGCTGGTCATTATAAAAAACCGCCAAAACGGACTATGCTCAGCAAATTTAGCCTTTAGCCAACTACCAAAACTGCTATTCATGTTTGAATCAAAACGACATTCATCATAAGGTACAGTGGAGCAATCCATGGCATAGTGTCCAATTAAACCGCATGAATAGCAAAAGGTAGGAAGACGCTCGTACTTAAAGTCGAGCCAAAGTTCCTTTCCCTGATAATTTACAAGTATGCCAACTTGAAGCTCAGCCAGTAAAGAAATATTCACACAAGCTTTCACTGCCAGTGGAACTAATGGGGATCTGGATTCTATTTTTACTTGTTGTACATCACCTACTTGTGCCATGATTTTTTCAACAATACCCCTAGTGTGCCACCCAAGTGGCAGCCCCAAAATGTGAATCCAGAAATCACATCTAGAAAAATCATAGCATTGCAAAGGAGTAAGGGGCTCACTTTTCTTTAGGACTAGCAGGTGATTAGCAAACGACCAAGGTCCCAAGTCGAGGATTCTTTCCTTATCTTGCACGGTAGGAACAGTGAAGCTATACAGATTTTGGCCTTGAGATACAATACTGACATTATCCATGCGTCATGCCTTTTTTATAGCTGTTTGGAAGGCTGTGAAGTTAACACCAGAGCTATTGAAGAGCAAACCCACCAAAGTTGTTTCACAGGTATCTATTTGCTGCTCTGATATATTAGCTTTATCCTTTTTGCTCATTAACTTGCCCAATTTTTTGCAGAGTAGAGCCAATCGAAGTGCACCATTCGTCGGGTCTGCCATGAAGCTTTTAGTCAAGAAGGCCAATTGCAGATTCTGTCAAGAGACTCATAGAAAAACGAGAGATGATCGAGATCCAGAAAGGCGTGGAAGTAACAGACTAAGAGGAAGATGCGATGGGAGGATAAAGAAGGGATGGAGAGACGATGAAGGAACAAACTAAAATTCTAGAGAGAAGACACCAGTAAAATGAAAACATGAAAGGTTAAATTTAACTAGGGTTGGCAGAAGAAGCTGTGTGTTGAAATGAAAGATTCGAGGAAGAGAATAAATCCATCGCAGTAGAGATAAAGATGAGTAAGCAGGTGAGAAGCGGTGGACAAAGGAGAAGCTGCTACATCAGCAGAGAGAATTCACTCGACATAGGGAAAGGTTGCGACACCCATCTCTTCTTCCCGCTTGGTTAAGAGGTTCAAACGTGGTTGGATTTAGCTTTTGTTTTAACTTCCACCAAATATGAAATCCGTAACACTTCACTGAATTATATACACACGCGCGCGAGAGTTTAAAGCTACCGAGCTTAAATGTTAATGATGTAGGAGATACTTAAGGGACCCTTAAACTGCAGAGGCAACAAAAGATGCTTGAATTATTATTGCCTCCCACCATAAAGTTGTATGGTCCATCAAAATCTTGCAATGTTAAGTATTAGTGCACCTATTCGATTATTTAGGTTAAGTTGGTGGATGAATTGTGTCCACGCATGTCGAAAGGGGGGCCATTCCTCAATAAAAGGACCTTTCTTGAGCGTGGGCTCCTTCACCCTTAAACGATGTGATCGATCAGTACCCAAGATGAAAAAACGCGGCCGAGGCATTCAAGTCCACCTAATACACAATTGCAGTCGAATCAATTTTCGGATCTAACTCTATAAGTACATCTCAAATACATCTCGCCGTGACCCGGTACACGCAATGTTAATTTTTATCAAATTACTTTCCCTAGGGCCAAAATTTTTATAAATCGCATGTAAATTGGATAGTAAAATCCCGGCCGTCGACACACATCTAACTATCGAGGTGTGTAGTGTACAAGTACAACTACAAAGTGCCTAAACTAATACACAAAATCTGAAATGCCAACATTGGTCATTCACTCCCAAACTTCCCACGCAAGAGCTAAAATAATAGAATTCGAAGAAGATGAACAACCCCTTTTCTAATCGAACCTCTGTTATACAAACACCAACCCCACTCCAATTGGCAAAAAAAAAAAAAAAAAAAATTACAAATAGAAGACGAATCTGGGTGAAAACAATAAAGGGAAAAAACCAAAAAATCAAGTCACAACTAACAGTCCAAAGGTCACGAAGACGGAGATCCGGCGCCCGCCATCAACCCACGCGTGCCACCGGCTTCCTCGTCCGCAGACAGGTCGTCCGTCTTCCTCATCGCCGCGTGCAGCACCACCACGACGGCCCCGATGAGGATCGCCACCAGGATGTTCACCGTCGCGTGCGTCAGCAGCAGGAACACGACCGTCAGCACCGACATCACGGCCAGGACGACGCGGTCGTCGATTGTGCGGCCGAACACCGCGAGGGGCTCGTCCCGGAGGAAGTAGAGGAAGAGCCACGCGGCCATCATGACGATGAAGACGATGAGCGAGATCGGGTGCCAGAGGAGGCTGAGGAAGAGGATGAAGAGGAAGACCATGGCGTAGTTGGTGCGGAAGAAGGAGAGGTTGGTCCGCACTCTGGAGAGGGCGTCGGGGAAGCTGGAGGGGAGCCTGAGGGAGCGGATGTCGAGCATGAGCTTCCACGGGCGGCGCTCGGCGAGGCCGGACTTGATCCGCTCCTTCGCGCGGGAGATGAACTCGAGGTTGGTCGGCGCCGAGGAGGAGGAGGTCGGGATTGTGCCGTACGTGGTCATTTTTTCTGAGTTTGGGCTAGGGTTTTTTGCGATTGCCGGCGACTGATCGGAGGTCGAAGAAGGGGATTGGGGGGCCGAGCGAGGGATTGGGTGAGAACGTGGGAGGTGGTCAATTGGAGTGGATGTGGCAGAGGGGGAGGGTTTTATAAGGTGGGCGTGAGGTGCATGGGCTCCAAGTACACCCCATGTCTATTCTTCCCCCATTCGTGGTAAGACGTGGGACCCACTTTGAGGGAAAACCACAGCAGTTGGAGGTCGTCTGCTCAAACCCTACGAGCATCATGCAAATATGTACGATCGAAGTCATATGCGCGAATTTAAGATCCAAACTTAATCGATCCGTAGAGCTTGTGGAGCGTGTTCTAACGAGCTTTACCATGGTCGGGCCTCTATGATTTGTGTCTTGATTTATGTAAAAAGAAAAAAAATATATACGGACAAATAAAGTTGTCTCGGAACGGAGCCACGATATCATGCTAATGAAAAACACCCAATAAACTTCATCCTGAGGCGAACATCGTGACTTCTCATTTCCTGCAGATGCATCGGCGCTAATTGCAAACGTCACAGGGCACTCCGTGAAGATTCGACAGATCGCTTCGCCTTTCGAAGATCCAATTCGAAAAGCACGACATTTCAGAAAACTGGAGCTCTTTAGGACATCAGTGATGCGAAAGGAATGCCCCATCGGAGAGTCCGGCTTTTGCCCATCACCACATGTGGTGAGGACGTGAAATTGCATGCTCTTCTCCTTGTCGCTTGGCCCTTTTAGGGGCTCGCGGAAGCGATGATTTCCCCAATTATTGGTAGCTTATTGCGGCTTCTTATCGTTCGACAAGAGCCCGAAAAGATCGTCTTGGTCTTCTTTTTTTTTTTTTGGTAGATTAGCGCTTGGAGTGTAGCGCGCTAACTGCTTGCGAGCCGGACGTGGGGCCGTCGACGTTTTCCCAATGAACGATGCGAACTCGGCGATGCTCGTGGGAATGGGGAAAAAATGTCTGGAGAATGAGAGGGATCGGTGGAATCCAGCCCGGAGTCTCCCCGGTGTGTTGGCTCCGCCCTCTTGTGATTTTCCTAAAAGGTTGAGATTTCTATCTTGTCACGCTCCCTCCAATTTCCGGACTAACTCAGTAAGCATCGAATCTTTAGCACAAGTGGGCTGCTGTCGTCGTCGCTTGTTGATACACTTCCTCGTTCGTAATTTGCTGTGTGTGTCCGGGAAGAATACACAACCTCAAATTGGGTATCCATGTCGGCCCCGAAAATCTACCCGGAGTCGATGACAAAGGCAAATCCAAAAGAGTTAGCCCTGTAACAGTCTGTTCGTAATTGGCTCTTGGATAGATCGGGTTCACCAGCGAGTAGACAAGACCACATTATATATGTGTGTGTGTATGCGCGTGTGTATTCTTTGCATGCAAGGTGTTTCCCTCAATCTGCCTCGTCCGAAGATTTTTAGAGGCTGGTTTTTTTTTTTGTTTGGGGGGGGGGGGCGAATTCGATTGCGTGATTTGAGAGAGTTAGAATAATAATGCGCAATTAGAAATTTAAAGCTAGAATTTCTTACCCTTTTTTTAATTATCTATCTTTTGCGGTTGTTTTTTATGTTTTTATTGGATATTGTGGTTAATTGGAGTGCTTCGATCTTCCCTGATTAAGTCAACTTCTTGGGCTTGACAAATCACCACATAGGGATACAAGTGGCCCGTGCAAAATGGTTTAACCAATCTAAAGGTGATCCATCGTCGAATAGAAAGTAATCAAACGGCGAATTGGATCGTCAAGGCCCATCGTAAGAAGTACTTACCAATTAATTGGGTAGCTTATAGCCTTCTAGTCTTTTGGATCTGCTTCGTTCTAAGCTCGCATTATGTTTACAATGAGAATGTTACTAGTATTTTTCGACCCCCCCCCCCCAAAAAAAAAAAAAAATTGCAAGATATCCACTACAGGTTGAGAGGTTGCGGTTTGAATAGTGTCGTGGGATGGGCATGGGCCGAATTTGGCATTTATCTTGCGCGTAGCCCGAAATTCGAATTCAAGGCCTACTTTTATTAATATATTTTTACTCTTTCAAAAAAATATAAGGTCGGTTATGTATCTATATCCACCAAAAAAAGAAAAAAAAAAAAGAAAAAGGGTCGTGCAATTCACATTTCTTTTCGCAAAAATGATGATTTTTCTACTTCGCCTTTTTTTTTCCTTAGAAATAAACGCAATGAAAGTCCTAAAACATGTCCTGAAAAGTACAAAAATGCAGTCAAATACTTCCGTTTGCTAGGTCCAACTTGGCTAACCTAAAAAGCCGATATGATTATTTTATTATTATTATTATTATTACTATTTTCTCTCCTACGTGGCGCTGACTCTCTGAAACAAGAATTATAATGTTAAAATGGCATCGTTTAGATCCAAACGTAAAATTTTTAATCTAAATATTTCTAAAATTAAACTAAAAAGGTTAAGCAACAGAGGAAGGAAGTCAAAACGGAGAGCGCATGGAAAGTCCCTGGCTTCATTTTTTTTTTGGGTAAAAATTTTCATTTTTTTTTTGCTTTCTGTATTTCTAAAAATAACTTATTTTGTAATATAACTAATCTATTGCTAAGAAAATATTAAATTTGCATAAAAACAATATCGTTTTAGCCACGTCAATGCCAAATAGGAATCTACAACAACAACAACAATAATAATAATAATATGACATCAACATTTTTTACTAGTCAAGTTGAACAAAATTAACATAAGGAGTTCACCAATTTGACAAATGCTAAGAATTAACTGCACTTCTCATAGGTATAAGGACTCAATTATAGGGGTGAGTAAGTTGGACCGACTGGACCAGGAACTGCCTGGATCGAACTGGATCGAACTAGACTAGTGGTTCAATCTTCAGTTTTAGAGGGCGGCGGTCCGGTTCCCAGTTCCAAAGGTACAAGATCGGACTGGACCGCCGGTCGATTTTTTTTTTTTTTTGGCATTTATGGGGTCTCATACGGTTGAGATTTGGACCACATATTTATTTTTGTAGCTTCTCTTGCCATGACTCCACACAAATGCCGAATGATACGTGTTACCTTGAAAATTTTATCATCTCACTTTTTTTTTTAAATAATCTATTGTTTTAGAGTCATTTCTTCTGAAACAATGGCCCTGATAATATTTGCTTTACTCCATTGTATTGCTCGAGAATCAGACCGGACCGACAGTCCGGTTCTCGGTTCCGAAAAGTGGGAACCGGCACCACCGATCCGGTTCTTTGTTTTTGAGGGGAACCAGACCGGATCGAGAACCGCTTACCTCTACTCAATTACACATTTACGACGAGTTTTAGGATTTTGAATGCGCTTCTCCATTCTCGGTTTTTCATCTATGGAACCCATACGAGAGTCGAAATCGAAATGATTGCACGTTTTGGATTTCCACGACGGAGGACTTGTGTGGTAATCACTATTTTGTTGGGCTATGCTATTGGACAGTAGCCCCTACCTACAAAGGCTCCAATTTGGGCCCTTACCCTCTTCTCCGGATATTTTGCTTTCCTTGGCATTTTGGACCATATGGCACCGGAGACATTATATCAAATTGAAATGTGAAGTTTACTTTGAAATCACAATTTGTCTAATAACTTGATCATCTTGTGTTTATGGGATGAACACCGGGACAATAGAGTTTAAAAGTTATGGCACTTGAGAAATTACTTCTAGTGAAGCCAAAGATCAAGATATAAAAGTTCCAATTAAAAATTTCGCGATCCTCAACTAGCTCAATAGGTTTTATCTCAATAAGCGGAATGGCTTTTAAAAGTTTCGTTTTCAATGAGAATTTACAAGAACTCATTATATTAGTAATATTAGAGAGTATGAAATTTTCGGCTTAAGTGGGTAGTTCTATGTCGGCCTTGCTCGTCTAAGTTGTCTTGGCCTGTACACTTTTCCTAGTTCCGGCACAAAGTAAATAATTGGAAAAAAATATTTTTTTTAAAAATTACCGCTTGAATCATTTTACTAAAATGAATGAACGAATAATATTTTTAATGTGCATAAAAAATATTTAAATCTTGATTATCGTCGATAACAAAAATATTTGTCATTGACCAATCAATAGTTATCTCAAGCGATACAAGCCATCATGTTCAAAATAATATTATCAAATTAATCATCTATTGCAAAATAAGGTAAGAAAATTTCATTAGCCTCAAAGGTCCGACCTGGCACGACTAGCCAAGGGCATTTTTGTCTTTTTATTTTTTTCCTTTCTCTCTCTCTCTCTCTCTCTCTCTCTCTCTCTTTGTATTTTTATTTTTTTTTCTTTCCTTTTTGCCGGGCCAGCCACCGGTGATGCCTTGAGAGGGCTAGGGAGGGTCGTGGCCCTCGTCGGCGCTGGCAAGGGTCGCCGCGACCTTGCTACCGATCGGCAAGGGCATTCCCTTGCCTAGCGGCTAGCGAGGGCTTTGCAACAAGCGAAAAAAAAGAAAGAAAAAAGAAAAAAAAATTATAATTAAAATTATCTTCGAACGAAAATGCTCTTAATCGGTCGAAATATTGAGGTTATGCTCCTCATTTGATACCGTTATAGCATTTTCAAGTCTTTATATGAATTAAAATTTACTTTAAATTATTTTTTAAGAATATGAGGTTTTTTTTTTGTGGGGGGGGGGGGGGGGCAATTTTAAGATATGACTTTACCTCACTTCTTTATTTGAATTTCTCCAAAGCAAAGGTGGATGAGGAATTTGGGGGCAAGGATTCTCTACCATAAAAGTAGATAAACATTAAAATCCCACCCATCCATCCCCTAGTCTTTGCCCTCTATAAATAGAGGATGGATGAGTGGGATTGCAATGATTCTTCACCTTCATGGTAGAGAATCCGGATCCGGAATTGGGAATCACGTGTTTACGTGAATCGTTATTCTTTAATCTTTTTCAACAACACGCAAAACCACCCACACTGACACGTCACAGGGGAACTCATTCATCCCAATCCATCCCCGCTCATCTCCATATCTCCTTAGTCAACAAAAAAGTAAAAAAAAAAACATTGATTATAACATTCTATTTAGGGGAGTTAAAAAAAAAATTAAAACGTGAAAAAAAGAAGAGCCTTCCCCCAATTGCCACGTCATCTTAGTTATTTAAATGTTTTGTTTGCTTGTCAATAATTATCTCCAAAGTGTGGGGACCATCACCACAAAAATAAAATAAAATCGAGAAATGACGGAATGGGCATATCGTCCTAATTTTTTTTTATCACAATGATAGCACGCAATGATACTATATGTAGCACCGATACGACACGGACACGGGGACACGACACGACACGTCTACACGGTAATTTTCAAAAAATAGAGAATTCCGACACAGCTGGACACGGCATCATAAGAAATTAAATGTCGATTATTGGACAATTCTTGAGACATCGATCATATTAGATTAGGTTGTGAAAATCTTAGTCGGCGCGTCCGTTCAGCACGCCAAATATTCAATCAGTCCGAAATTACCAAAAAGTCTTATTTGCCCCCTCAATCATACATAAAAGCTATGTAGCGCTGATACGACACGGGACACGGGACACGATACGACATGACACACTAATACAGTAGTTATCAAAAAATAGAGAATTTCGACACGTCGGGACACGACATATATTAAATATGTGTATATATATAAATGATCATTTTTATAAACTCCAAACATCATTATATCTAAATGTCATAGTAATTTCATATTTGACATTCAAATATGATTGTTTTGCGGTAATGATGACCCCAAATAGTATCTTCAATCTTATAAGATCACATCATATTTCAAAAAAAAAAAAAAACCAGCCGGGCGTGTCGGGACGTGTCCCGGATGTGTCGAAGAGTGTCCTGGACGTGTCGGACAGGCTGGCAGCGCCGGACACGGCTGTTCTTTTTTTTGCCCATCCGGACACGCGGCCCCCCGTGTCCGGGCCGTGTCGCCGTGTCTGACACGCAAAAATTCTTCGGGTAGGCGTGTCTGTGCTACATAGATGATAGTTTGATAAGTTCAGCGTGGAGCCGTGGTCGTGGACCCCACCTTCCAATACGGGTCCTATGGCCCACCCGCCCCCCGCGCCCCCCCCCCCATGAGGTTTAGATACTCTTCGTTGCTGGCGGGACAAGTTTTTTTGGCTCGAACGAAATCAATCATTCGCGTTTTCTTAATTTTAAAATACGATACTCGTATATTCATCTTTTGTTTATTCCCGAAATTCAAAAAAAAGGAGCCTATTATATAATTTCGTGCAAATCAAAATTAAAAACGACGTCGTCGTGGTTGAGCATTGCAGCGTTAGCGAACGTTGAAAGTTATTATGTCGCAAATATGTAAAATTACGCGCAACATAGCGTTATTTTGGAAAGTGGGACAAACGAATAAGAAGAGGTGTGCGAAATGATAATGCTGAAGAGACACACAGACTGCCTTGCGCCTGTAGGCTCCTCCGTCTGCTCCGAGTTGCGGCTGCTGCATCAACCCGCAGGGGTCGGAGCCGAAGCCAGGAGCCGAACCGTTTGCAGAGCAGATCGTCGTCGGCCTCTGCGATCTGAACTGCCATGGCTTCCTGGACCAGCGCTCAGGTACTCTCTCGAAACGAGATGACACCTGTTTTCCTGCTTCCTTCTTCTTCTTTTTTCCTCTTCTCTTCTTGCGTGTGATTTTTGTTTTTCCTCTTTTCCTGTTGTTTTTCGATTTTGATAACGTTTCCGTGTGCGTTCGATTCGGCGGTTCCGACAAGGGACTGAGCTCTTTAACGATTGGCGGGCGGCTGTGCGCCTTGGCGACCTCGATCCTCGGCTTACTCGAGGCCGTGGTCGTGAATTTCTCGCGCTGCTTCGACTCCGATCGTCCTCGGAGGCACTACTACAGTTTCGACCAACTCTCCCGCATTGCTAAGAACACGCCATGTCTCTCTCTCTCTCTCTCATCATCCGTCCCTGTATTGTCGTTGTATAGCGAGGGATTAGTCGAAAACGTTGAGCTGATTGAGCGTTATTCGTTTGTTTTGGTTTTCTGCTGCAGTTTCTGTCAATGAGATCGAAGCGCTGCTTGATCTGTATAAGAAGTTGAGTAGCTCGATCATTGACGACGGCCTGATCCACAAGGTGATGTAGCATTTATTGAGCTTTCCTCATCAGGCCGTTTCCTGAGTTGCTGTCGTGTGAGTTGTGGAAATGGCTAAGTATGTGGAAGTAGGAGCACAATCAGTTCACAGAGATTGATAAGCTTAGGTCTCTAACTCGTTGCTGCTTATCGAATTGCTTACGGAATTTATGAAGAGAATTGCCTAATTAAAGAAAGAGTAGTTTATGGTCTACCAGGAGCAGGTGCAAAGAAGTTCGAGTTTGCGTCAGCAAAACATCGAGTTAATGTAATCGCCATTGTCAGTTAAAATACAATCAATGTTCTAACTAGCATTAGTTGCATCATGTAAGTTGACAAAGTGCAACTTGGAGTTCGATCTACTCATCTATAGTGCTTCATTTTAAGAGTATTTCAACTTGCCGATTTTACAGGAAGAACTGCAGCTGGCTTTATTTAGAAAAGAAGTGGGCACGAATCTTTTCCTTGACAGGGTAATTCCCATTCTGTTTTATGTCAATTGGGGTGATTTTCGCTCAATCTTTGCAGTTTCCATTGGATTAATTTGTTTGACAGAGCAATATCACGGTGTCACAATTGAAATATTACTCAGTCAACTTGAAGAGTTTCTTTCTGAAATAGAGGGCGAAATGAGAACTCGTGAGCAAATTGCCATAAAAATGCTAAATAAACAGCATCTGTTTTGACAGAGGGAGGGGGCAGGATTATGCGATGGAAACCTTTTTCAACTTTGTCATTATTTGTGTAAGAGAAATACTTGAATGGTAATTTTTGTCTGAACTCTCACGCTTTTTCTGGTCATGAAATAGAAGTAAGAGAAACTTGTCTACTTGATGGTTAGTGCCGTCAATAGCCAACATGTACTCCTAAATTGGTGTTGCTTCGGCTCAGCAGATTTCCACTGCGGCAGCATCCTTCATTTGTTGTTTCACTAAATTCGTAGTTCATTAGTTAGATAATTTAGAAAGTTGTTCTGTCGGGCATCTCTTCACACTGTTTATGCCTCCTGTAAATGTAGCTAGGTAAGCCCATCTTGGACGTGTGAACTCTAAGCTGCCTTTGGTGCACTCGGGTTTCTTCGATATATTTCATTTATTTAGCTCAAAAGAAAGTGGTCCCCATTCCGAGGAAGTTACTTTTTATTGGACTTCATCTGTATGAAACACAAGTAGTTGAGTGCTGCTGCTTGCTTCCGTCCTTTACTTTTGTAGTCCTTTAAATCCTTAACTATCCTTAAAATGGCCAGCAAGGCTCTCATCGATAACTTTTGGTTGCTTATTCCTATTATTATGCAATTCATTGGATTTATTTCGTGGCAACCTCTGTAATTTAGGTTTTTGATCTTTTTGATGAGAAGAAAAATGGTGTCATAGAGTTTGAGGAGTTCGTTCATGCACTTAGTGTCTTCCATCCATGTGCCCCTTTGGAAGACAAAATTAATTGTAAGTATCCAGCTGGCACTTTGTTCATTATGTTCAGTATCCATGTGCTCCTATAGTCAATAAAAACTATTGCACTTGGCATTTGCAGTTGCATTCAAGTTGTATGATTTGAGACAGGCTGGTTATATTGAACAGGACGAGGTAAGTATCTGAATTGATATGTTCAGACGTTCATGCTGGTTTATCTATCTCAGAGACCGAGTATTATACTGTTCGCAATTACTCATTTGCTTAACCTTAAGGTCTCTTGGCTGCTTATGCTTCAAACTGACCTGCTTGCTAGCTATGCATTGCATGCACTTTTTCAGGTTAAGCAAATGGTGGTTGCCACTTTACAGGAGTCAGGTTTATCTGTGTCTGATGAAGCTGTCGAAGCAATTATAGATAAGGTGAAAACTTTGCCGAGGATTGATATTAGCACGCCCATGTGTAGGATTGGGTTCCATGAATGTCTTTTTCTTTGTTTTTGAACTCTGCAGACATTTGAAGATGCTGACTTAGACAAGGATGGGAAAATAAATAGAGCAGACTGGATGGCTTTTGTTGTTCGGCACCCAACGCTTCTGAAACACATGACTCTTCACCATTTGCGGTAAAGTAACATGTCTTTTTGACTGTTTTGTTTTTCATTGATTTTTTTTTTCTTGGTTCGAACATTGAATTGATTATATACGGGATTAGCAATTTACGGATTCCTACTTTACTTACAACCTTACCAAGGTTGCTATTTTTCTGTTTCTTGCGTTTCCATTGAGTTCGCATTTCTTGGTTTCGTCATCATCAGGGACGTCACTACAGCATTCCCTAGTTTCATTTTCAACACGGAAGTTGACGAATGACGGGTGTGACAATTATTCAACCTCTCGATCGAGAAGAACCAAGGTCGCAAGCCTGTTGCAGCCACATTTTAGTCCGAGACTGTGAGGAACTTCCGACAGGTTATTGTTTACCTCAGAGAAGAAGGCCTATTACCGACTCAACTGCTGGCTAGACAAACACCGAGCTGCTCTTGATAACGCCATTTCCCTCGTCAAGCTTTAGCTCTCGATTCATCCTCGGTGCAAGGGCACTTGTCCAATCTCCATGGCAACAAACTACATTAATTCTTTTGCTTCGATTTATAAACCAATCGATCGGTCAATTATTTTGCTGTATAGACTGCCGAATTGGAAGATATCTGAGGACTTTTGGATGGATCTCACAGCCTCAGGTCTCTTTGTGGCAATTGGGACATTGGCTTTTGCTAATGATTAAAACTACAAGGGCTTTACATGTAGTACTGTTAACCGGCAAAGTCGTGTTGTGCAGAAACACCATAGCAGTCGCTCGTCAAAGCAGGAAAAAAAAAAAATCCAACAAATGGCAATTCCTATCGATTCACCGCGGTTCTCGGGACAATACTTGTGAATGAAATACTAGCTATAATATGAACAGCATTAGATTTTCCGAAGAACAAATCAAAATTTAACTCCGGGAATTGTTTTTAATGTCAAATTCAGGTCATTTGCTCGAGAGTGTGTTAACACAGAAAATATTCAGTGGTTTACTGGGATTACGCTCTGTTTGACGTGAAAAGGGCGAAATTTTTTTTAAATTTCGAAGCGCTCGGGCTTACTTTTGTTTTTAAACCCAAACCATCATTCGACCAAAAAAAAAAAAAAAAAACCAATCTATAAAATATAACTTCGAAATTTCTTTAAATCCGCAAAAACTTACGCACGTATGTATACGTATATTTTTCGTGTTTTCCATTTTGGAGGGGAACGTTCGACAAAATTGAAAATCAGGAGCTCTGAGCGAGCAGTTACAGGAGTTGAAGCAGAAGAAAAGATGGATTCTCCGTAATTGTTCCCACATCTCCAGCTTTGATTCTCTCCCTTCTCCAATGGCGATGAGGCAGTTCAGAAACCGATCCAACACCCTGCTAATTCGTCGCTTCGACTCTCCCCTCCCTCCTCCGCCGCCGCCCAATTTCCTCCGCCGCCGCGATAACCACCATTTGCCCTCCTCCAATCCCAATCCCTTCCGCAACGTGTCAGTCCCCTTTTTTCGCGGTCGCTCCACGGTGATCCCGCCTTCCAAGTCGCGCCTCTACGCTTCCTTCTTCTGCACCCTCATACACCTCTTCTTGAACTGCGGTAGGTACGCCAAAGCCGTGGACGCCTTCGCCTCCATGCGGAGCCGCGGGATCGTTCCCGGCTTGGCCTTGTGGAACAGGCTCATTCACGGGTTCAATGCCTCCGGTTTGCTCTCTCACGTGGGGCTCCTCTACTCGGAGATGATCGACTGCGGCGTTGCTCCTAATATCTTCACTAAGAATGTGGTCGTCCACGCTCTGTGCAAAGCGGGGGACGTGAATTCGGCCCTTGAGTTGCTGTGGAACGACGCGGATGTCGATACGGTGACTTATAATACAGTCATGTGGGGATTCTGTAGGCTAGGTTTGGTGCGGGATGGTTTTGGGTTGTGCTCGGCGATGGTGAGGAGCGGGATTAGTCTCGATTCTTTTACTTGCAATATATTGGTGAAGGGCTTTTGTGATGTTGGGATGGTAGAGTATGCCGAATGGGTCTTGGAAAATTTGGTTAGTGGTGGGATTAGCAGGGATGTGATAGCTCTGAACATTTTAATTGATGGGTATTGCAAACGAGGTGATGTGAGTCGTGGACTCGAGTTGATGGATGTCATGAAAGGACAGGGTTTGCTGGCTGATATTATTAGTTATAATACTTTGATCAATGGGTTATGCAGAGTTGGTGATTTTGTTAAGGCTAACGGCCTTATTGAAGAAATTTATAGGATTAGTGCTACACAAGATGGACAGGGTTGTGGGGATTTGCAAGCAAACCTCATTACGTACACTACGCTCATAAGTTCGTACTGTAAGAATAAGAGCCTCGATGAAGCATTCTCCTTCTATGAGGAGGCGGTCATGAGTGGGTTTTTGCCTGATGCTGTTACTTATGGTTCGATCGTGAATGGCCTCTGCAAATGCAGTAGGTTGAGCGAAGCAGGGGTGCTCTTAGGGGAGATTGAGGATATGGGGATAGATCCTAATCATATCGTTTTTACTACTTTGATTGACTCCAATTTGAAAAATAAGAAATACGCGGATGCTCTTGCGCTTGTAAGCCAAATGGTAGTTCGTGGGATAGTTTTTGACGTTGTTGTGTATACTTCTTTGATGGATGGGCTCTTTAAGTTAGGAAATGTTGAGGAGGCAGAGAAGGTGTTTAGGACTATCAAGAATGATGGTCTAGTTCCTAATTATGTCACCTATTCTGCACTGATCAACAACTGGTCCAAATTAGGCTACATGGATATAATAGAACGGACACTAGAAAAGCTGGAGAATGAAAATATTGCACCAAATATCATGACGTATACTTCCATCATACGCGGCTACATTAAGAAAGGCATGTTTGATGGAGCTGTCGGTATCAAGACAAAGATGGATCGGCTAAAAATATTTCCAAACATATATACTTATGCTGCTCTAATTGACGGCTTCTATAAAGGAGGTAGACAAGAGGTTGCTCTTGGTCTTTACAGTGAAATGAAAAGAAGAGGTTTGGAAGAAAATGAGTTTGTAGTTGATGCTATTGTGAACAACTTGAAAAGGGAAGGAAAGATGGAGGAAGCTGAAGAGCTCCTTAAAGATGTTGTGTCTAGAGGTCTATTGCTTGATCGAGTGAATTATACATCTTGGATGGATGGATTGTTCAAGGTAGGGAAGGAGTCAGATGCCTTCAAGCTCGCTCAGGAAATGATGGAAAAAGGTGTTGGATTGGATGTTATTGCATATAATGTGTTAATCAAAGGTCTTTTGAAGCTAGGCAAAAATGAACTGGAACCTGTGTTCGCTGAAATGAGAGAGATTGGTTTGACTCCAGACCATGCTACATACAATACCGTGATAAAAGCATTTATTGAGAAAAGGAACTTGGATAATGCTCTCAAACTTTGGAATGACATGGAGATCTCTGGGTTAACTCCAAACGTGATCACATATAACATTCTCGTGAAGGGACTCTGTGAAGCTGGTCTGATAGAAAAAGCAATCTTTGTGGTAAACAAGATGCGCATCCACGGCTTATGCCCTACCTTCACTATGTATAGGGCTTTGCTAGATGCATCCTCAAAAGGCAGGAGGGCCGATGTAGTTTTGCAAATGCATGAGAAACTTTTAGGAATGGGGCTTGAACTCAACCAGGCAGTGTGCAACTATCTCATACTTACATTTTGCAGGCTTGGGATGACCAAGAGAGCCACTACGGTTTTGGAAGATATGAGGAAAAAGGGGATCCTGTGTGATATAGTTACGTACAATGCTTTGATCCTTGGGTATTGCAAGGGAAGCCATCTGAATAAAGCTTTCGGTTTATACTCTCAGTTGTTGGTTGAAGGGGTTTCTCCAAATAGTGCGACATACAATACTCTTATGGGTGGTCTGACTTCTGATGGTTTAATGAGAGAAGCAGAAGAATTATTCGGCGAAATGAAGAGAAAAGGCTTACTCCCTGATGCTATGACATACAATACTTTGATCACTGGCCATGGTAAAGTTGGAAACAGAAAGGAGTACATGAGACTCTATTGTGAGATGATAACTAAAGGCTTCATTCCAAAAACCAGCACTTATAATGTGCTTATTAGTGATTTTTCTCAGGTGGGAAAAATGGAACAGGCTAGAGAGCTGATGAAAGAGATGCAAGCGAGGGGTGTGTCGCCTAACTCTGCAACCTATGATATTCTAATTTGTGGTTGGTGCCAGCTGTCTGATAAGCTAGGGCTGGATACATTGTCCAAAAGGTCATACAAGGCGGAGGCGAAAAGACTACTGAATGAGATGAATGAGAAAGGATTCATACCATGTGAAACTACCCTCTCCCATATTGGTTTTACCTTTTCAAAACGTGGGAAACAAGTTGACGCTGAAAGGTACTTGGCAGAATTGTACAAAAGGAGGAGTATGGATTGAATGTACGTTAACCAAGTGAGTGGATACGCCATATGCTGGAATCGACCTCTTCAGTGGCTGGGACAATCTGTATAGCAGGATAACCTTCAGCTTCCATAGGGTATGCTCTTTGATGAATTTACTTTTTCTATTCATTTCATCTTTTCCATTTTTCACATAAACGCTCGTGTGCATATGCATATTTTTTGGGATCATTTTTTTCTTGATCTTTTTGTATGTTCTGGGAGGTGATTGCAGATTTCGAAATTTTGAATGTATGTGCAGCAGCAAGTGCTTATATCTGTGTTTTTTCATGTGCTTGTGCATTCAAGCAGAAGTCCCTTTCACTAAATCTTGTACACATCTTCTGCTGCTGGATGATTTTTTTTTTTTTTTACCATCTTAACATTAACATACAATATATTCCTGAGGATGTCCATCTTTATTGGAATATCAGTCATCTGTGTGTGCTCTGCCGTGGAAGCATTCCTATAGCTGTTGAGTGAATTACGAAAATCTTCATATGCATCTTCAGGCAGTTAGGAAGATGCTAACACCAGACATTGTGGATGCAGATCGGAAACAATTGAGAGTTCCGTTTTCCTTCTATTCTTTTGTATAGCTTGTTGCCTCAACAATAACTGCTACTTTGAAATCAAAAGTATAAGAGATAGAGTAGGCGTGAACATTAGGAAGATCACCATCCAGAATATGATGAGAGCAAGCAGTCATCTAGCCTTCCTTATATGGATCAGTCTTCTTAGGTGATTTGTCCTCTGTTCCGTCGAGATTATTAAACAAAGAAATTCCTACCAGGGTATGGGTAGAGAGAGGAGTTCTCCATTCCTTTTGTTCATCCTGAATACACACTTTCTCCTTGTTGCTCTCTCCAACTTACAAGCAAGGCATCCTGTCTGTATTCAAGTTATCTTCATTTCCTGAGGGAAGGATTCCTGCTGCAGCTAGATCAATAGCAATCCCATCTCTTGAAAATCTGTCTTCATCAAATGTCTTCCTCCCCCAAGTTCTCGAGTTCCTGAAATTTTTTTGGTGAAGCGTATCCATTGTAACTTAATCGCTTTCTTAAGCTTGTTTTGTATATAAATTGTAACTCTACCCCTTCGTTTATTCTATTTATATTATGTCTTCTGTCTTGTCATTCCTCTTTTCCTTTTCCGTGGTTCTAACTTGTAAGGTCAGCGTGCATCTAGGTAGGTGGAATTCTTTTGGATCTGATTTTCAGGAAGTATTAAGGTTTTGACGAAGTGCTTATGACTGGAAATGAATCAACAATCAGCTTAGGATTGCTTATTTGCATCACACAAATGCTGGTAGCCATGGCATTCGATTCTAGTGTCCTTTCCTGCATGACTTTTATGGAGTTAATTTGCATAAGGCTGGTTCTGGTTGTTAGTTCATCTGTTTTCATTTCCACTTGTATGTTGAAGGTTTGCAAAATCATCAACTCTGTTCCTGCCCAGACATTTGCAGATGCTGATGCTATTTTGCATGTTCAAATGGATGTGAAATTAAGAAAGAGCAATGTTAAATGTTAGATGCCTAAAATTGTTTGTTTGTTTTCTCCCAAAGGATTAAAGGAATGTCTGGGTTAACGGAGTGCCTAAAGTTTTTTCCCAAAGGGTTAAAGGAATGCCTAAAGTTTCTAAAACATCTTTATTATGGGCCTATCACGCTGGAGGTGCAGAATCTGATTGACTGTCCTGTTCTGTGTTCATATCTGTTCTTGAAAATTGAGCGCATCATAGGTGCCAGAGATTGCTTGATTGAAGAAGTTCTTCATCCAGCAGGTTAACTGTATAAATGCAGATGCAACTTCAGCTCTTGCTGGGGGACCTGCTGAGATCTAACGCCATAAAAAAGGTGTTTAAACATTTCTCAGAATTGAAATCAATGCAACTGGGGTACTCTCTCTCTCTTCTCTCGTGCCCGGACACGCGTGCATGTGTGTGGATACATGCTCCTGTCCTTCACCCTTTGTTTTCAGCTGTCGATGTGTCCTAACAGCATTCTATTATCAGTCTATGATTGGACACTGACTCGGAGCTGCTGGAGGTTTGGAAGCCATTGCAATGGTGAAAGCCATCACAACGGGGTGGCAATGTCCCACTTTTAACCAGTTTGTATGCACTTTATACTTGATGCTTATTATTGAATAGCTCTAATCTGTGAACTAGGAAGAGAGTGCTTGTTAGGCTTCATCATGTATGGAATGATTGGATGAAGAGACCCATGAAAATTCCCGCTAAACTCAGCTTAAACTTGTTTGGCAGATGTCACTGAAATCTGACAAACTCTTAGTAAAAGCTGGAAAGAGAGTGCTTGTTAAAAAAGAAGCCTCAAGAATTAGTGTTGTGGCCGAAAGAAATTTAAATGCGGGGCAAAAAACATATTTAAGCAAAGTTTATACATGTTTATGGATGTGAAGTTATTCTAATGAGGAAGCAAATGACAAATGACTAATGTAACTTGTTATATTCATTGGAGTCTTCTCCTTCCTGTCTCATGCCTACATGTTTTTGCTTGTGTGATCAACTATGTTGTAGAAGATCTTTGCTTTGGTAGAACAGTGTAAAGCAGTTGGCCTGGGGTCTGTTACATATGAGTCTGTGGCATTCAGCTCATCATCTGGAGAATCCCGAGACCTCTGTGGAGTTCGACACTGTTACAAACAAGAATCAGCAACATGAAGTGAATGCTGGTGAGTCACTACCCGAATATGGTTACGATATTGACATCGGTTTGAATGGTAGATCTCAGGTTAATTGGGCATTTATCGTCACAGCCATTTCAAATTCATTTGAATTTGGAGGAAACAACTCGCTGGTGGCCTTTTCAGCATTCAACCCTTGGTTATGCCGCTATTGCTACAAATAACCTGAAGAATTCATCTGGTTTGTTTGAGACGTCAGAAGTAATTTCTCACCGAGAGCTGCCCTCTACTAATAGTCTAGAGTTGCGGCATACCTTGCATGTCATTTGCTGCAGGTAATCAGAAATTAGTAATTGCCACATCCAACTCTAGGGGAAGAACTTTTTATGTCTGTTCTTTCTTTCTGTTGTAAAGGATTTGCTTCATCTTTGGGTCTTGTATTGGCAAAGGACATGCTTTAGGCTGTCGTTATATTAGTGATGATTTATGATTTTGGAATTCTTTGGATATCTTGTTCTGTTATTGGGGGTGATGGAGGGGTATCTTCCCAAAAATTCTATTTATCTGGACAACTTTGTTCTGGTAGAAGTGTGTGTTTTCTCTCTTGTGGAAATGACACATTACTGGTAGTGTAGCAGTTCTGACATGGGATAGAGCTCCTCGCTAATGTACTGTCCGAGGATGGCACTCTGTCTTAAAAGAGGCAAAATGGTGATTAGGGTTGGTTCTTGGTAGGGCCTGACTTGTTTGTAACATTGGCAATGACCGCTTGCACACCCGATTCACTAGTGATCTTTGGATAGCACTAACTTAGCAAATGGTATTGGATAAATCCATTAAGATTCGTAATAATCCGGAGGATTTGGTTATAAAGTGAATAGAATCCTCTTCTGAACGAGTTTAAGCCTTGTTCTCTTCTTATTTATTCCGGAGAAATTAACAAAAACGTCTAAAACCTATGGCATTTCATTTTGGCCAATTGAGCTCTTCTCGCTAATTTTGATCGAGAATGGATAACGGGGATGATGAGCGTCTCACATGGTACAACAGCGTTGATGTGGCCAATTTGTAATTTCTTTTGTCTTTTGAGTATTTTGTTTTATTTTTCGTTTGCTTTGTTTGTTTTTTTTTTTAATTGTGTTGGCGAGGGTCACTGGCGACCCTAGTTGGCTTCAAAGGCCTCACCTACAGCCGGCGGGTTGTGAAGGCCCTTGCCTAGGGTCTTAACAGCCCCATTGGCTGTGGGCAAGAGCGCAAAGGCCCTCATCATACCTAAGCAAGGGCGTCATACCTGAGCAAGAGCTGCAGTGGCCTGCACTCAGTGAGCGGCTAGCAAGGATGATCCTCTCTAGCCACAAGAAAAAGAATGATGCAAAGAAAACAGAAATAAAGTAAAATGAACAAACTAAAAACTAAAATGGTGAAAAAATTGTCTATCTCAATGTCGATCATGCCACTTAGGATGGCTGGCGTTTTCGTTAGTGATTTTCGATCAAAATTGATTGAAAGGACTCAATTGGCAAATCGGTAAAATGTTTAGGATCAAATTGGCTAAATTAAAGACTTATAACTGAATTGAGCAATAATTTTTAGGATTTTTTTGATATATTTTCCCATCCCCCCTTGCTTTAGTCGCTCCACCGTGAAAAATGCTTCCAAACGACAGCAATAATGTTCTTACCCATCCGTGTTTCATGTGTTTTAGAAAGTACTCCGTACATTTAAAGGGTAAACACCCAATTGTCTGACCTTTTTTCATCTGTGTTTCATCAGGGCCAAATGATTGCCATGTACATCGAAAGAAACCTACCGTGTAAATTCCCATATTGTTCTTCTACATTGCACTTAATTTAGGGAGATCTCTTTTAATTGAAAAAGACTTTCGCTAATCTTCGATTCTTCGGTAACCTTTGTACCGACTATTCTAAGGTCACATCTCCTTTTTTGTCTCTCTTTTAATTATTCAGAATTAATTTTCATCAGAAGATAAAAAAATTTCAACCGCTCTTTTTCGTCAAGTGCCCACCAAATTCACACATGTTAAATAACCACCCACTACTATAGGGACATAAACCAAATTGCCAATTGGGTTGTAAAAGCCCATAGTCGTAAATTTCTTCCTGAGAAGTGGTTTTCTAATTCGTCCCGTGTTCTATGGGACCTTATATTTTCGGAGGCCTGCGTTATTTATACTAATCAACTTACTTTAGGAAATGAAAGGAAATCTTTATCTGATAAAATAATAATAATAATAACAATAGTAGCCATCCACTACATGTACGCCCAATTGGTTCAAACCGATCGTCGTGGGGGGATGGAATTGGAACACCTATGCCGACGCCCAATGAATGGAATTGAACGATCGTCAACGCCCGGTCCGGTAATCTCCACCCAACCCTTTTTAATTTAAATAAACAGAGACTTTTTATTATTGTTCTCAAAGTAATGATTGAAGTCCATGTTACTTAAACCGTACCATCAACGCTTTGGCAAAAGCAAAAGTTGGGGGTTGTGAACAAATTGCTGTCCAATCATTGTTCCCATGTGGTTGAAGCTTTCACCGTGAGGCCCTCCCCGGATGCTGCTTCTTTTTTTTAACCCTAGCTAGCAGCTAGCCCCTGCCTATTTTCTCACTGTGAAGATGTGATTGATTGAGCAAGCTTAAGGGAGGGACAGTCATACATAATTGGAGAATCAAGCTTAAGCCCATCATCTGAACAAAGAAAAGAAAAGAAAAAGGTGCTTTCTTCTAGCTTTCACCTCCTTACTGCTCTTTGCTCTCTCCTCTTCTTGTTTCGGTGAGCCTGAATCTTTCTACTCAGTTTGCGTACATATGATGAAGTTGGAAAATATGATGCAAGTGAGAGAAGGACTCGGGATCTGGGTTTCAAGAAAATTGCACCATTCTGTTGTCGGCTAGAAACTAAGAAAGTTCCATCATCATCTTACTTAATCAATCGAAGAAAAAGGTAAAGGTGGTGGACATTGGACAAGCTCCTGCTGTGATGATGCTCCCCACCCACACGCGCGTCTTGGAGCCCAAAATGCATCTCAACTTCAACTTTCCTTCTTCTCTATTTGGTCTTTAACACTTGTCATTGTGTGAGAGTTCTTGCTGAAGCTAATCTTTCTTTTTCCCCCCTTATTTGCTTCTTTGGGTTGTGGTGTGAATGTCATCTCCTTTCGACCCAAATTGGCATTCTCCTCTTCAGTCTCACTGTGGGGAAGTTCACTACTGTGTCATCTTCGACCTTCCAACTGCACGAATTGGCACAAGATTCTACTATCATTAGAAAAAAAAAAAAGTACCATTAACAATGCCAGAGAGGGAGAAAAAGATGTTCGGGATAAGAGTTCTCTAGAATATTGTCAACCGCCCGCTCATGGCAGATCATGCGCAGGCCTCAGCCGAACAAAGGGATTTCAAACCACTTGACCAGTCAATGTTTGGTCTGTTGGGTTTATGAGATCAGTCCGAAAGAGAAGGTAGTTTATATTAATGGTTATGGCAATCATTAGTTGGGTGAGTAACATGTGGACGCCACTAGGTTAGGTTTGGGTGTCATTATCATCAACCTCCCTCATGGGTCTGGGCATGATGCAGCGACCAAAAGTTTGAATTTTGACTCTGAACGTGTCAGCGGCCTGGGTAATCAGTAGATCGAATGAGGATGGCATGCAAAGTGTCTTAAGTCATCTTTTTTTCTTTCTAGATAGGTATAAATTAGAGAACTTCTTCATAATGTACAACAGCAACCTATGCACTTTCAGCTAGATGAATTTTGTTCTGCTTTCTTGTGGGAGACATCAACTGTGCTTGATAACCCATGTCAATCGCATTAAAAAAGCATGGCGTGCTTGCCTTAGAATTCAGAAGGCGATCATTCCAGGGATGTGAATCTCCTCAATTCAGGAGTGGAGCATTAGGTATTTTAATCGAAAGATCCTTATCGCCCCTGCGCCAACTGTCCAAATGTACTTGTTTTCTGATATAGAGAAAAGGAACATTACCTAAATTGAGTGACTAGATGGTGTAGGAAGATGGAAGCTTCCAGCCTGGCCAAATCCAGTCCAGGACAGAGTCTTTGCCCACCTCCAAAAGGAGTGAAGTTGCTACTCGTCATCATCTCTTTATGCTTCGTAAAATTTGCATCGGAAGATTAATCATCGGTTCACAAGACTAAGAGAATACATATCTTATCCAAAATAGACAACAAACAATGTATCTTACTTGCCACCTCCAGGGGTAGAACTGGTATGGCCATTCATAGTTGGTCTCATCAAGATGAACTGACCGAAAATATGTGAGCACACACCACCCTTTTGGAATTGAGTACCCTTTTATCTCGACATCTCTCGTCGCCTTTCTCATCACTCCGATTATTATGTTTCCCATCCTTAGAGTCTCTGTAATGACCTGTTTGGATCATCCGGTTCTTGAGCTGCTATTTCATTTTAAAGTCCACTAGAAGATGAGACCAATCAGTTTTGATAATAAAACTTACATCTTGTGTGAATGATAGGGACAAATAGTCGTTCCAACTCAATTGCTCCCCAAGCTTTGCCTTGCTTCTTTTCAGCTTCATGTTCTCCTCCTGAGGTGATCGATCGATAGCTCAATAACGAATGGAGTGACAATGTGAATGGCCTATCTTTTACTTTTGCATATGGTTCTCTCTCAAACCAAGATGCTCCCTAATAGTTATTCATGGATTCCAAAGATTTAACGCATAAAATTGGAGCACAAAAATGTTCTTTGAAATTCAAGTCAAAGCACAATAATCGAAGCCCTCTTTGCAATTTTGTTGGTTGGCACAGAACAGTACAAGATCTAAGAAAAGGAGGGACTAACTTCTTCTCATAATGAGTCGGCGACGGACGTGTTAAGCACACGTGAGACTAATCCCTAGAATCTAGTGAGTCTCACGTGGGGTCTATCTGATTCAAGTGTCTATATGTGAAGATGAGATATCTTAACTGCACGGCAATTCATTTCGAATGATGACATAATGATCAATGCGATTCTGCATCTCACAAAAACAATATGTAATGGCCTTCCGGGTTAAATATTTTGCAAAATCAAAGGGCGCGCCATACCGTCAATTGTTGTAGAGCAGCTGGACAATCTGAGAGGTATTTAACTGCTAGAGTAATCAGCACAGGCACCGAATCTTCTCCTGGTATCATCATGTCAATGACATTATCTGCTATCAAATCATCTGTCAACTTCTCATGTGGGTCATTTAGCAAAACATCCACTACATCTTGTGCCACTGTTGAGATTATTCGACCTTTGTCCCTCTTAGATTTTATAAGGTTTTTCACCAATTTGGACATTCTCTTCTTTGCCTGAAACCAACAAAAGGAAAAGAAAACAATAAGATGAGAAATAACTCGCGAAGGGAAAAGAAAAAGAATTTTTCAGTGATTAATTTAGCTTGCCTGAAGGGATCTGTGGAGTCTACTTCCAGGTACATTGATTGGAAGAGACATGAGCCCCAAGATAAAAACTTGGAACTGTTTCTTCAGAAACTCCATTCCTTTGCCAGGATCAAGGCTAATCAAGGCCTTGACCAGTACTTGAAAGGCTATCTGCAGACAAAGGAAAACAAAAGGGACACTTTGGTTTATCCTATCCAAAAAAGGAGTTGCTTTTTCTCTTGCCTTTCTCTTTTAAGCTCAGAAGGTAATTATGTTGGACCAAAATTTCAGGACAACGTGTGGCCATGCAATATCATTATGCAACCCATTGATAGCAACTGGGGCTTCCCCACTTCTACAGCGAAATCATCCCAAAACTAGGTAGAAACCACACATAAAAAGTTCACAGTTCACCATATATTCATTACACATCCAGAGAGAGAGAGAGAGAGAGAGAGAGAGAGAGAGAGAGAGAAGGCTTTGTTTTCATCTTTTGACTCATTTCTAGGTCATGTCAATCTTTTTGCAAATAAAGTTCATCTCAAACTTGTAAGGAAGTAAATAATAGCTGCATGATGAAATTATTCAATATAGCAAGATAGGAAAAAAAAATATGAAATAGCCAAATGAAAAAGTAAAGGATCAAGAGAGAGATTGAGAGTGTTACGTTTTTGGCTTCGTCTTGTATGAGTATTGGGCGATCATCCCTCCAACATTCCATGGATTGTTGAACGTACTTCTGCATGTCTCGGGTGATCTGAGCTTTGAGCTGTGGGGACCTGAAGAAAGATCCAACAAGGCCATGGATCCTCCTCTGCAAGCTTCCGTTGATGAGCAAAATGGAGGTCTTGCCCATCAGCTCGGTGAGGGACTTCGGGTATGATGGCACAAAGGTCTTGGCATCACTTTGCAGGATGAATTTGGTCACTTCTGCATCGGTCGATACAACTGTGGGGCTCCCAAATATGTGTGACTTGAACACCTTTCCATAACTTCGCGCATTCCAAAGAAAACCCAAACAAAAAGAGAGGAGCTCATTTCTTGAAAAAAATCCATTTTTGTTTTCAGTAGATAACGTAATAGTACTAATAAGAAGTACATGGTGAATTCGCATAAGAGTGGAGAGAGAGAGAGAGAAAGAGAAGAACGTGGCAACGCGCATATGAAAGCAACAGCATAATTTGCTACTTCCACGTTATGTTCATTGAAACAAGAGGCAGGAGCTCGAGGGTTTGTCCTATAGACTGACTGAACTTACATGTGACGTCGTTTGTTCATGAAGGTTTCGGGTCGGTCCGAGTAGGCAGAAGAGATGAACTCGATGGTTTCGCCGATGAAGGGCCATCCAAGAGAACCGGGAGGGACTTCAAGCTGAAGAAGTGGGTTCTTATTCCGACTGCGTCTTGATGACATGGCGATCACTTTGAAGCAGAAAACGATGGCGCAGAATATGATCGTTGCTGTCAACAAAATCAAGGCATTATCCATTTTCTTTCCAACTCAGAGCTCTCTCTCTCTCTCTCTCTCTCTCTCTCTCTCTCTCTCTCTGAGCTATACTCTCTCTCAGTTGAACACTGTGTGATTCAGTTGAGCATATGTTTTAAATATATGTTCGTCAATACTGAGAGAGAGAAAGTGATTCCAAGTTCATGTAGGGCAGAGTTTCTCCAATTTAAAGGCGAGTGATTTGAGTACTGTTAGGGATATTTAAATGGGATATTTGAGGGAGTGCCGACGGTGAAATCTTTCTTTACGCCAATTGGTCCTGATAAATCAATTAATACGTTATTGCTTTGTAACATTTGTATGGCGAACAAAACCGCATCGAAAAGATTAAGGAAGTCGAAGAACTTATACCAGCTTCTCTATTTGGTAAGATCTCACCAGTTGTAATTGCTTCAGCAAAGGACTTAACCAAAGTGACCTCATAAGATGTCGGCAGAGGAGTGTTTTCATGTTCAGATTCAAGGGTTATAAGGTAAGATTGTTAATTAGCTCCTAAAGATGGAAGACAGCTCTATTCACGGGAACATCTATTGAACTGTGGTGCTCGTGCTCATTTCTGTTTGATGCTGCTGTTATCGGTAATTCGCCTTTGGCGAGTTATTAAGCCGACCGCGGCTTGAATGAGGTGAGTTTGCCTTCATCCATACCGACTAGCCAGGCATGATTCTTCAGATCCGCCATGTGACTGTCAAGGACTAAACAAGGGCTGAACCTCATCCTGTGTGTAAGCAAAACTCAGGTCAACGAAATCTAAATCAAGACAACACATAATGAGGATCACATGGGATGATCCTCATTCCCCCCGAACGTGTGATACAATACTGGGGACCCAAATTTCCACAGCAATTATTGGTCGCAAAAGCCGAGCTAACACCGCTCATGATTGCACATTCGGCAATGGGGAAGGGGGGGCTCTTGCAATCTCCTACAGCCGCACGGCTGCATTCTGAAATCATAGCTGCAGTGGTCCCTCTTCCATTTGCCAAAACAACTTGACACAGAGCATCAAAATTACAAGTTTCACACTTTGAATTGAGTTTGGTTGTTCGCGTGTTTTCTTCTTATTGTTGGATTTTTGCGGAAGCATGTGCGCAAGTGTGTGTGTTTGGATATGAAATATAGAGAAATTACGGCAAGAAGACTAGCAAGATAAAAAGGCTATTTGATATAGAACTAGAAGAAAAGAAATACAAATTGTTGGATATTTTAATAGTTTTGAAATATTATTTTACAATGATTTTGATAAAATTATGGCGACAATGATTAGCCATCAATATTTTCAATGGTCGGTTTTCTAACGGTCAGATTTCCAACGGATATATAACGGTTTTTTCTAAGAGTTACTTTTCTAACTATCTACCAATGGTCTTGTAACGGTTTGGTTAACGGCTCGATTTGTTTGAATATAAATTCACAAATCACAACTACAGAAGTGGGTCTTGAAATTATAAGAGAGATTTTCACTTCTTTAGTTTTCTCTTCTTCGCCGGGATATACACATAACGTTGTTTCTGTTCCTTCTAATATTCAGCGCGGACTATAGAAGAAGGTCTGTTATATATTGGGAGGATAGTAGCTAGAAGTCTTAAACACCGAGTTTCGTACTCTGAGGGGCGGAATTATCCTTAAAGACAGTGCTTGCGCGTCTCAGACAATTGTTTTTACTTTTATCGTCTTTTCCAACACATTTCCTTCGATTATTATTTTTATATGTTATTTAACAAATTTTCCAACGGCAATCTTAAGGATAAACACCTTATGGATTCTCAACTTGGAAGTGCAAAGCTACTACCGATGTTGGAATTGAATGAGGAATCGAAAATGGTGAAGGACAACTATCGCATATTTGTGGGCGGCTTGTTGTGGGACATTTCCGGCAACTTTGTACAAGTGGATGCTCCCATGTGGCTGGCCAATTAGTCTGGTGCTGATTTCGTCTTCATCTGGGGTGTTCAACCATATCAGTATTGCCGACATTTTTATCATTTGGTTTGAGTTGAATCTTCTATACGAACTGAGTGTTTGACTGCTCAATTCATTGTTTATATGCTCAGATTTATTAACATCTTATTTTTCCTTAGCCGCATTTCTGTTAGTATAACACTGAAATGTCAATTATTGTGTATATGGGCATGGACGGCAAACGATATTGACGACCTCAATATTTAGACCAGTTATCGAACGTGATCTTGTCTCTCAAAAGTGAAAGCTTGGAGAAGATTGATGCCCATGCTCGCAAAGGCCACAATCAGGACTGTGGAATCTCTTTCTCTCTATCTGCATTCTTTGCCCTTCATTACCTGATCTTCTTGTTTAGTCCTCCAGTTCAACCCCGCCGATGACGTCCATAGTGGCTCCTGCCCTATCACAATGCTTGACTCAATCGATGAGGCGGTATCGGGCAGGGGTCGGCATTGTCATCTTCAACAGCGACAAGGGCGCCGGGAGGAGGCTTGCCTATTGAAGTTGGTCGTGAGGGACCAGTTTTACTTGCGGATCGCCGAGCGGATGTCATCAATGTTCTACCATTTGATCAAAGGTCAGTGATGACTGATGAAGCCATTTTAATTGTTATTAAAGAAGTTATGAATTCGGAGGAAAAAGAGTCGTGCAATTGAATTTGATTTGGCCTAACAATTATAAGCTAAGTCTCTCTCTGTGTCCCCGCTTAATTTCAGATTGATTTCAGAATATAGTTGGCATTTCTACCTTAATGTGGATCATTGAAGGGGTAGACGCATCATTTGGGGTAAAGTACTGTTGTGAAATGAGACACTAGATCGGAGTCGCAGCGGAATAGGATCGACGAGCGTTTGCAATTAATGTCGGGAGCCGTAGAAAGTCGACAGAGAAATAAAACGGAATAATAATAAAGGACACGAGACTTACGTGGTTCGGTCCGAATGTCGGAACCTACGTCCACGGGGAGAGCCAACAAATAATCCACTAACAAATCGGAGAATTACAAGATTACAATCCCTCACGCTCAAGTGTTTCCCAACCCTAGATTATACACCCGATACCCACGGTGTTTAATAACTCAAATAGACTCGACGCGGCGAACAAGTCTTTCCGAGCTCACTTCTATCTCTTGAGCTCTCTTGTTCGCTTGCTTTGTCTTCGGTTCTTCTTCTCCTTATATAGCCGAATGGAAGAGGAAGCATGCCAACTTGTGCCCAACTTATGCCTAACTCCCGAGTCAATGCCTAACTCGCGCCTAACTCCCGAGTCAATGCCTAACTCCCGAGTCAATGCCTAACTCGTGCCTAACTCCCAAGTCAATGCCTAACTCCCGAGTCAATGTCTAACTCCCGAGTCAATGCCTAACTCGTGCCTAACTCCCGAGTCTTCGTATATGGGCTCAAACTCGAGACACAATTTTAACAATTCTCCACCTTGGCTCGATGTTTGTAGCCAAGCTATAGTATTCATGTTAACTCTCCCAGCGCCCCGATGGGCGCTTATGCTCTACATACGCCAATCGAGCTCAAACAGAGCTCGAGCTTTGCCAAAGGAACCGGCTTCGTCATCATGTCTGCTGGATTTTCTGCTGTTGCTATTTTCATAATAGCAATCTCGCCCTTCGTTATGACATCTCGGATGAAATGGTACCTGATATTGATATGCTTTGTTCGCTCGTGATATATCGGATTATAAGCTAGATGTATCGCACCTTGGTTGTCACAATGTACAGTGACGCTTTTCTGATTCAGTCCAAGGTCCAAGAGCAAACCTTTCAGCCATATCGCCTCCTTTGCCACAAAGGTTAGTGCCATGTACTCTGCCTCAGTTGAAGATAAAGCAACATGATCTTGTAAAGATGCTTTCCAACTTACTGCACCACCTGCTAGCATAAAAACGTACCCCGCTAATGATCTGCGACCATCCGTATCACCAGCATGATCCGAGTCCACATACCCTGTGGTCTTACTGCCGTTCTTGTCCCTTTGGTATGTGATACCAACGTCTGCTGTCCCCTTCAAATATCTGAGGATCCATTTCACAGCTTCCCAATGAGTCTTACCTGGGTGTTTCATGTAACGGCTAACAACACTTACAGCTTGTGAAATGTCAGGTCTAGTGCACACCATGGCGTACATAATACTACCCACTGCACTAGAGTATGGAACACGAGACATATGCTCCTCCTCTTCCTTAGTCTGCGGTGATAATTTGTCAGAAAGTTTAAAGTGTGCAGCTAAAGGTGTACTTACAGATTTTGCTGACTGCATGTTAAAACGTTCCACGATCTTCTCAATATATTTCTTTTGCGATAGACGCAAAATCCCTGCAGTCTTGTCACGCAAAATCTCCATACCCAATATCTTCTTTGCAGCACCTAAATCTTTCATTTCAAACTCAGCACTCAACTGCCGCTTCAGCACATCAATATCAGACATATTTCTAGCTGCTATCAGCATATCATCAACATATAACAGCAGATATATCAAAGACCCATCATCCAGTCTCCTAAAATAAACACAGCTATCCATCTGACTCTTAGAATAGTCCTGACTAGCCATGAAAGCATCAAAGCGCTTATACCATTGTCTAGGAGACTGTTTCAGCCCATATAAAGATTTCTTTAACAAACAAACATGGTCTTCCTTACCCAGAATAGCAAATCCCTCTGGCTGCCTCATGTAAATCTGCTCCTCCAACTCACCATGAAGAAACGCTGTCTTTACATCAAGCTGCTCCAACTCGAGATCATGTGCAGCAACTAAGGCAAGTAAAATACGAATAGAGGTATGCCTTACCACAGGAGAAAACACTTCATTGTAGTCAATGCCCTCCCGCTGTGTAAACCCCTTCGCCACAAGTCTCGCCTTATATCTCGCTGCCTCGACACCAGGAATGCCCTCTTTCCGTTTGTAGACCCATTTGCTTCCAACAATCTTCTGGCTCTTGGGTACTTTAACTAGCTCCCATGTCTGATTCTGATGGAGTGATTCCATCTCTTCACTCATAGCCCCTAGCCACTGCGATGACTCAGAACTAGCCATCGCCTCAGAGTAAGACGAAGGCTCATCTGTCTCCACCTCATCACCTACAGTCAATGCATAGGCTATATCAGCATAACCATAACGTACCGGTGGTTTGATTTGCCTTTTCTGTCTGTTTGTGGCTATATTATGCTGCGGCTCCGCTGGTTGTTCCGTATCACCGTCTTCAGGAATAGTGGCATCATCCACAGTCTCAACATTTGTTACCTCCGAGGTCTCCGGAGTCTCCACCTGAAACTCCACCTCACTACTGACACCATGATCTGTCTGCTCTGCTGGTAGTGACTCAGGACTCCTCTGTCGAAGCATTGCAGTCTCGTCGAAAATTACGTCTCTGCTGATTATAAAATGGGGTGATCTGGGATTATTGCACCACAACCGGTAGCCTTTTACCCCTTCTGCATAACCCAGAAATATGCACTTCTTTGCCCTCGGCTCAAGCTTACCATCCCTCGCATGAGCATACGCAGGACATCCGAATATCCGCAATCCGGAATAATCAACAGGTTTTCCCGACCATACTTCCTCAGGAGTCTTCCACTCAATAGCAGAAGATGGAGATCTATTAACTAGGTAACATGCCATATTTACTGCTTCGGCCCAAAATTCCTTGCCCAGTTCTGCATGTGAAATCATGCACCGAGCTCTCTCAAGTAGAGTTCTGTTCTTCCGTTCAGCAACGCCATTTTGTTGTGGTGTCCCAGGAACCGTGCGGTGTCTCACGATTCCTTCCCTTTGGCAGAACTCGGTAAAATCCTTACCACAGAACTCCATGCCGTTATCGGTTCTCAGGCACTTGATTTGCTTACCTGACTGCTTCTCAATCAATGCCTTAAATTTCTTGAACCGATCAAACACCTCATATTTGTGTTTCAAGAAGTATACCCATACCTTCCTTGAATAGTCGTCGATGAATGTCAGCATATATCTGGCACCTCCTTTCGAAGAAACTGGAGACGGTCCCCAGACGTCTGAATGGATGTATTCAACAGGTTGCTTGGTCGAATGTACAGCTGCACCAAATTTGACTCGGCGCTGCTTTCCGAAAATGCAGTGCTCACACAGGTCCAGCTTTTCTGTCTTCTGACCTTTCAGCAGCCCCCTTTCACTCAGCATCGTCATACCTGCCTCACTCATGTGCCCTAAACGCATATGCCATAAATGAGTCAAGTCAGAATCTGACTCACCTGATGAAACTGCAGCAATTCCAGACACGGTATCTCCCAGTAGATGATAGAGAGAATTCTTCTTCTTCCCTTTCATTACCGTCATGGCACCTCGAGAGATCTTCAGTACTCCACCTTCGGCGGTGTACTTGCACCCAATGTCATCGAGTGTCCCTAGAGAAATAAGGTTCTTCTTGAGTTCCGGTACATGCCTCACGTCTGTTAGCGTTCGCTCTATGCCATCGTGCATCCGGATCTGAACTGTCCCTATCCCCACAACCTTGCAGGCTGTGTTATTCCCCATAAGAACTCTACTACCATCTGTAGTTTGGTAGGTAGTGAACCAGTTCCTATGAGGAGTCATGTGATAGGAACATCCAGAATCTAGCACCCATTCGTCTCCTGACAAACTTGTTGATGCACATAGGACGGTCTCAGCATCACTGATACTCAGCTCGGCAATATTTGCCACATTGCTTGTGACGTTTTGCCCACCACCTTTATTTCTTAACTTTGGACAATCTCTCCGCATGTGCCCCTCCTCGTGACATTCAAAGCATTTCATGCGACCTTTGAATTTTCTGGGTCGCGATTTGGACCTGCTTTTGCCTCTGCTGCTGCTGGGCCACCGGTGTTGATCTCTGCCTCGAATCACGAGTCCTCGCGCCACATCTTGCGATAGGCCGTCATCTCGCAGCTTTCGCTGCCACTCCTTTGAAAACATAGCAGATTTTACCTCTTCAGAGGTAATTGAAGTTCGTCCATGTAATAAGGAGTCAGTGAAATGCTCCCATGATTCTGGCAAAGACGCCAGCAGTATCATGCCTTGTTCTTCATCTTGAAGGTTCTTTCCGACATTCTTCAAATCCATCATGAGTTTATTAAACTCATCTAGGTGGGTTCTGATGGACGTACCTTCAGTGTATCGAAACTGATACATCCGCTTCAGCATATACAGGCGATTGTTCAAACCTTTTGTTATATAGAGGGCCCGAAGTTTTGCCCACATTGCTGCGGCATCTTTCTCTTCAGCAACCTCTATTAACACCTCGTCCGATAGGTTCAACAGGATTATACTTCTGGCCTTACTCATCAGCTCGTCCTTGTCGGCATCTTTCATTGATTCAGGCAATTTGGCTTTGCCTTCCAATGCCCGGGCCAGACCTTGAGTTGTCAGCAACGCCTCCATTTTGACGCTCCATAACACAAAGTTGTTCCTTCCATTAAATTTCTCAACTTCTACTCTTGCTCCAGACATAATTGCAAAGTCTTAGCTCTGATACCAATTGTTGTGAAATGAGACACTAGATCGGAGTCGCAGCGGAATAGGATCGACGAGCGTTTGCAATTAATGTCGGGAGCCGTAGAAAGTCGACAGAGAAATAAAACGGAATAATAATAAAGGACACGAGACTTACGTGGTTCGGTCCGAATGTCGGAACCTACGTCCACGGGGAGAGCCAACAAATAATCCACTAACAAATCGGAGAATTACAAGATTACAATCCCTCACGCTCAAGTGTTTCCCAACCCTAGATTATACACCCGATACCCACGGTGTTTAATAACTCAAATAGACTCGACGCGGCGAACAAGTCTTTCCGAGCTCACTTCTATCTCTTGAGCTCTCTCTTGTTCGCTTGCTTTGTCTTCGGTTCTTCTTCTCCTTATATAGCCGAATGGAAGAGGAAGCATGCCAACTTGTGCCCAACTTATGCCTAACTCCCGAGTCAATGCCTAACTCGCGCCTAACTCCCGAGTCAATGCCTAACTCGTGCCTAACTCCCAAGTCAATGCCTAACTCCCGAGTCAATGTCTAACTCCCGAGTCAATGCCTAACTCGTGCCTAACTCCCGAGTCTTCGTATATGGGCTCAAACTCGAGACACAATTTTAACAAGTACAAAGTATTTAATTCTTCTGATCCACGAGATATTTGGGTGGACTGGACTTGATTGAGAGTTGTCGAGTACATGTACAAATGAGCTTGGATTTTCTTTGGAGTTGTCTTTGTACATGCGTGCTCGGGAGTGCGATGGCGCTTGTGCTTTTGCGTATGCTCACACGTGCTGATAAGTGCATTAAGCTGTGAGAATGCTCTCCCATCCACGCACATTGGTGGTCATGAAATGACCAGAGGTACAACTCTGTCTAACTGCATTGTTTATTTTTATTTTTATTTTTGTTTATTGGATTACTCCACAAAAACAAAATTGGTTCTTGATTATTTGCAATGAATCCATGAAATCAATTGGTTGCAAATGGATTTTTAAGAGGAAAATTAACCCTAATGTTTCTATTGATAAATTAAAAGCAAGATTGGTTGGAAAGGGTTTTACTCAAAAATAAAACGTTGATTATTTCGACACATTTGCTCCAATAAAAGGAATATCGCCAAAGGTGAACACATACCTATTGACATTGCCATAATATTGGCATGGGAAATGATCGTAATAATTACGTCATCAAAATCATCTGCTTAAACCAATTTGTCTTTTGATTTAGCAGGATTGTCATTTTCCTCACAATTTTGTTTGGCTGAGTATCAAACTACAATATCTCCAAAGGTGAACACATACCAAGTAGTAGATTTTGTCTCGAAATAATCAACGTTTTATTTCTGAGTATCAAAGTACAATATCTCCAAAGGTGAACACATACCAAATGGTATCTTAGCAAGATTGGGGATTTTAGACGACGACGAACGAGAGAAAAAAGAGAGTCAGAAACAAAAGGAAGCGACGTGCAGAAAATTCATTTCGGCCTTGGCTTCTTCTCCAATTTCTTCTCCAACTTCTTCTTTGTCATTCACCGCCATAAGTAGCGAAGTTTATTCTATTGTGTTTAGGTGTAGATAAAACGATACTTCTTGTTTGATTTCTAAACTTCTTATTTAGTTTTTGGTATTGTGCTTGATTGTTTCGGAAAGACTACGTCTTCATCTATTTCATTCAAGAATTTTATTGTTAAATCAAGTTTATGATTTTAGATTATGTGATTCTAATTTCATACCCAAACAATAGTTTTAATTGTAATTTATGATCAAGGCATATGATAATCTATATCTGATCGAACTAAACTTGTTAAGATTGGAAAGCGAAAGATGATAGTAATCGACAAGATAGGTTATAACTAGGATAGGTTGTAGATTATCTTCACGACTATAGCAAGCTTGTAGCTTGTTAGGTTTGATAGTGCAAACAAAGAGGCAAATAAAATAAGAAAATATTGTGGATTCGAAACTTAAAGGCAATAGTTTTATCATGATTGTTTGAACCTTATTTTAATTATGCGAACTGAATTTTAGCCTTTAACTAAATTACTTAGTTTTAAATAAACAAATCAAATTCGTCCTTATTTTCCTTGGGGTTCGACCACTTCTTATCACCATCTAGAGTTAGTAATTAGGATTTTTTTTAATCACACTACGACACGATCAAATTTTGGCGTCGTTGCCGAGGAAAGTTAAGACATGATTCTTTATTTTTGCGTGAGCAGTTTAGTTTTGCAATTTCAATTTTTTAGCATTTTTTTGTGTGAGTAGTAAGTGTGATCGGTTCCCGGTTTGGTTCGGTTTCCCTCAAGAATCGAGAACTGGACCAATGGTCCCGGTTCCCATTTTTTGAAATTGCGAACCGGACCATCCACCCCGCTGACCGGGAATCGGACCATCGGTCCGGTTCGATTCCCGGATGGTTCTAAGGAACCAATAAGATTGCTAGATAGAACTGGATTCTTGCTCTTTACATATAACCATATGTTCTGATTGTGCGGTCGTCTTCTAGACTAATTCCTCTACCATAGTGCCTTTGCCATGAAATATCTTCCAAAATAGGCTTTTACTGCTCACCTCAGCCTTTAGCCAGGAGCCGAACAATCTCCCCTCATCGGTTTTGAAATCCTCCTCCTTATAGGGCACTAATTCTCAGTCAGAAGCATAATGCCCTATCTTATGATAAGATAATCATATCTCTAGCAAAAAAAAATTCAATCGGTCCGGTCTGGTTTTATGCACCTGGAATCGAGAACCAAACCGCCCAACTATCGGTTATAAATTTAAGAAATGCGAACCGTCGCCCTCTAGAACCTGGAATCGAACCACTGGTCCTGGTTCGGTCTAGGCGGTCCCGATCCGGGAAGTCTGACTTGCTCATACCTAGTGAGTAGTTTAATTTTGCTATTTTTTTTATCATTTGTTGTTTTGGTATTGCACTTCATTTTTTGGGAAAGACTACGTCTTCATCTAATTCATTCAAGAATTTTATTGTTAAATCAAGTTTATGATTTTAGTTTTTATGATTCTAATTTTATACCCAAGCAATAGTTTTAATTGCAATTTATGATCACGGCAGATGATAATCTATATTTGATCAACTACGCATGCTAAGCTTGGAAAGCGAAAGACGATAGATAGGTTATAAATATGATATATTATAGATTATCTTCACGACTATAGCAAGCTTGTAGCTTGTTAGTTTTGATAGTGCAAACAAAGAGGTTAATCAATTAAGAAGGTATCGTGAGTTCGAAACTTAAAGGCAATAGTTTTCTCATAATCATTTGAACCTTGTTTTAATTACGTGAACTGAATTTTAACATTTAACTAAGTTACTTAGTTTTAAGTAATAAAAAATAAAACATCCTTATTTTCCCTACGGTTCGGCCCTTTCTTATCACTATTATCAATTAGTAATTGGGGTTTATTTTTTATCATACTATGACACGATCAAATTTTGGCGCCGTTGCCGGGAAAAGTTAAGGCACCGTTATTTATTTTTGCGTGAGTAGTTTATTTTTGCTATTTTAGTTTTTTTAGAATTTTTTTTGTGTTAGTAGTTTACGTAACTCACTTTTGCCATTTTAATTTGATCACTTATTGTTTTGGTATTGCATTTGATTGTTTGGGAAGACTACGTCTTCATCTATTTTATTCAAGAATTTAATTGTTAAATCAAGTTTATGATTTTAGTTTTTGTGATTCTAATTTCATACCTAAGTAATAGTTTTAATCGTAATTTATGATCATGGCTGATGATAATCTATATCTGATTGAACTAAACATGCTAAGCTTGGAAAGCGAAAGACGATAGTAATCGACAAGATATGTTATAACTAGGATAGGTTGTAGATTATCTTCACGATTATAGCAAGCTTGTAGCTTGTTAGGTTTGATAGTGCAAACAAAGAGGCTAATAAAATAAGAAGGAATCGTGGATTCGAAACTTATACATGAACTGAATTTTAGCATCTAACTAAATTACTTAATTTTAAATAAAAAATAAAATTTATCCTTATTTTCCCTATGGTTCGACCCCTTCTTATCACTATCTACAATTAGTAATTAAGATTTATTTTTTATCACATTACAACACGATCAGAACACAAAAGGGATGTGACGCCCGAGCTAATCGGCACGAACACGAGGGAATGTGATACTTGAGGTAGTCGGAGTGAACACAAAAGGATGTACCACCCGAGCTAATCGGAGTGAACACAAAAGGAATGTGAAGCTTGAGCTAATCAGCGCCGACACAAAAGGGATATTACACCCGAGCTAATTTGTGTGAACAGAAAAGGAATGTGACGCCCGAGCTAATTGGCATAAACACGAGGGAATGTGACACTCGAGCTAGTCAAAATGAACACAAAAAGAGTCTGACACCCGAGCTAATCGGCGTGAACACAAAAGGGATGTGACATCCGATCTAATCAGTGTGAACACAAAAGGAATTTGATGCCCAAGCTAAACGACATGAATACAAGCGATGTGACATCCGAGCTAATCGGTACGAACACAAGGAAATGTAACACCCGAGCTAATCGGAGTGAACACGAAAGGATGTACCATCCGAGCTAATTTAAGTGAACACAAAAGGAATGTGATGTTTGAGCTAATCAGCGCGAACACGAAGGGAATAACTCGAGCTAATCAAGTATCATTTATAAAGCGAGATTTTTGGAGACAACTTGAGTTGATCAAGTGTCAATGCAAGGCAGGATTCTGAAAGGCAATCAGAAGACACACTTGAATCCCCTCCATTGGTCAAGAATAGCAGGGCTAGCTGCATTGTATCTGTCCTTTCGCGGACACTAGCATCAATCGGTAGGGATTGTTCAAAAATAGGAGGGACACTGGGCTACAGAAACACGCCAAGTAGATGAATTGAGACTCCGGGCTACAAAGGCACGCCGTGTCGATTGAGGGACTTCGGGCTATGGAAGCACGCCTGGTCGGTAAAGTGGACAACGGTTTACGGAAGCACGCCAGGTCCATTGAATGGACTGCGGTTTACGACGAAGAAGATATGATGGTGTTTGGACGAATGTTGAGGCTTCACAAAGCAACTTGATCGCCGGGCACTTTTGGATCTTCCAAGAAACATTACCTTTCAGACATGATTAGAGGCAACATGTGTATACATTCATGGGCAACCAAAAACACACATAACAGCGCATGCTAAAATTCACCAATTCGACGGGTTTATGCATAACTATTTTATCAAGTTTGCATTACCAATTTCGTTTGGGGAGGTTAACAAGTCGTGAATACCTTGAATGTAATATGAATGGAGGATTTCAGTCCGAAAGAGTTTTTTCTCACTCTTGAAAAAAACTATTTATCCCGACTGCGGGATGTAAGAATCACTTAATCTTACTATTATTGCATTCGTCAAGGGTCCGAGTAATCTCGCAATTGGCACGACCGAACCGATCTGTGAGCCTTGATTAAGACCGTAATGAGGGCTAGGTCAAAGGCTAACAAAAAAGGACTCTCTGTCGAGTCAAGATTTTTTGAAAGAATTCTTCGTCATCTGTCCTTGGTTTACAAGTCAAGAATCTTGAAAAAAAAAATGAGAAAAAAATAATAATCTCAAACCACGTCTAGGATCCACATGGGTGTCCATTTTTTGCTAAATTCAGAAAAACCACATGGGTATCCACATTACATTCCGACTTTGTCTACGGTTAAAATTTTTTAAGGACATGTCCATGTGGATCACGTCAGCTGAATTTTGTCGAATTTAGTGGGGGAAGGACATGATCAGAAAAACCATGAAAATACAAGGACTTAAAAAGTAGAGTACTTCCCAGCATTGTAATGTATCGAAAACTGTCAGATTTAGTTGTTCTCTTAGGCCGTGAGAAACTTTACCACGGCACTCCCCGGATCACCATAGCAGAGAGTCGGATGCCGTACAGCGAAAGAGACGAGCTTGTGTACCTGTTTTGGATTCGCCGGTCTTTAGGCGGAACTCCGGCGATTCCTCGGCTTAGGCGCATCACCTCTATCACCCTCCGGAATCCTGGCGTCGATGAGACCACCACCCTCACCTTCACTTGACTTTATAGGAGGAAACAACCTCCTTAGTGAAGCAACTTCTCAAGGAAGTTGAGTGTGTGGAATTATGGAGAGTTAGGGTTAGAGGGGGGTTGCCTTAGCCTATTTATAGAGTCATTTGGCCGGGCCCTCTCATCACAGGCCAGGCCGAACTCGGCCCACACCAGCCAGGTCCATATTAGGCTAATTAAGAATCCTTATATCTCACTTTATTAGACCAACCCCGTTAACGGTAAATTAATACCGTATAATGGTAATTATAATCTCAATTAATATAAGCCCACACTTAGGAAAACTCTAACATTCTCCCACTTGGGCGAATATTAATTGAAACTGTACTGTATATGCGCATCTCTATGTTGGTCTAGAGATTATTCTTAATAGCCAATCCGATCCCATAGAATCTTAAACACCGAATCATGGCAGTAACTACATAAAAGGTATGCAGAGCCATCCATGGTCACGAATGTCCTTAACTCTACTGATATGGATTCAATATGGTAGTGTGGCAGTTGTATAACACCTCATAGAATAGATATTTAGACAGAAACTTTATGTGTTATCCCCTTTTGTCAGGCAACATTCTCTCTCCTTAAGTGACACGAAACTTGATGTGCACCAGAGAATCCATATATGGCTCCAATGAACCTACATATGTCTTATCTTTATAGTCAACTGTACTTTATGTGTAACAAGACATATCTTCAAGGCTAGTATCTCAATGCCCCTAGCCTTATATTCAAGGTTTACACATACCTTGAGATTTTCAATTGATCAACTCAACTCAAAAAACTTTATTGCATGCAATAGAGTTGATCTATATCAAGATGTTACAAATGTAACAATCACAGATGCAAACTTTATTGGAGCAAAAATTGACAACAGCTCCCACTGAACAACTGCATCCAAAGATGCTGCTAGGTCCATCTTAATGGCGTCATTTCAAACACAAAAGGGCAAACAACTTTAGTCAGTGGAACTTCAACCATATCATCTGTGAAACTATGCTCCACTTTAATGTCACCATTTTGATCTGGTTCTTTATGGTCAAACACTTGACCGCCAGATGTTTGGACCCTTTAAAACCTCTGTTGTTGTATATAATCAACAATGCAGAGCCATCATCATACTATAACTGTATGGGTCCATATAAAAATAAATACGATCAACTCCCTAGTGAGGTTCTGGAGCTAAATAACCTGAGTAGCAGCCCAAAAGCTTGCTATAAACTCCGCTTGAATGCTAGAGGACAATACAGATCTGTGTTTTTCTCTATTATGCCGCACTGCCTGCTAATTCAAAGATGCATTATGTTGTCAACTTCTCGTCATCCAAATAGTTAGTAAGGTCTTAATCCGAATGCCTCACTAGCTGCAAGTAATCAATCTGTATGTGAATCAATATGTAGTCTTTTGTCCTCTTTATGTACCTTAAAACTTTCTTGACAGCAATCCAGTGATCGTTTTCTGGATTTTACAGATATCTGCCTCATGTTCTCAAAACAACATTTGGGTTCTCTCCACATCCGTATAAGGACATGACAATAGATTCAGTTTATTACCCTTAATGTCAGGATCAATTCCTGACTTACAGTGCTGTATACTGAATCTTTCACAATACGATCAACACATGTCCTATGAGACAGGCCCAATATGCAATAAGAACGATCCCAACAGATCTCAATGCCCACGACAAAAGACACCTTACCAAAGTCCTTTATGGCAATATGTGCTTTGCTTCATGCAGTAATTCAACATCACCACTTGTAACATATTGTTCAAAAGAAGATAAAATTTCCTCTCACTGATCTTGTAGTATATTAACTAATTCACTTCACTTTCAACATCACTGAATAAAGTGACAACATATATGAAACTCCTGATGTCATTATCTGAGAGCTGTTGCATGAGGCCTTAAGTAAACTATTTTAGTCTACTGATAAGTTTATCTGAATCACCAGCTATAAAACCTTCGGGTTATACCATATAGACTTTCCTCATCAAGGTCTCTGTTTGAGAAGATAGATATCAATATCCAGCTGGCGTAACTCTAAAACAAGATGAGTTACAAATGTCATGATCACTCTGAAAGAACCTTTATGAGAGACTAGAGGAAAGAGTTACTTTATAGTCTTCACCTCCTCTCAGAGTGAAATCTTGGCAACCAGTCTAGCTTTAAACTTCTCTGACTTTTCTTTTAAAGACCTTTTGTCTTATTCATCCACTTGTAACTGATGAACTTATAACCCTCAACTATCCATTATGCTCTCAAAAACATTATGTTTCATAGATCATGTCTCGTCTTTTATCACATCCAACTCCAGATCTCACTGATTACAAGAAACAGCATCTGTATAAGTTTCTGGATCAACCAAATGGCCTATATTATAATGATGCTCTCCAAATAGACTATAAGTTTGGCAGTATAATTGGTCGTCTCTACCTTAGGGATCTTCCAAATGGAGCCTCGTTAACCTCATCATACACCTATGGGGCTTGAAGAGCTTCATTAGAATCTGTGTTAATAACACTGTCCTAAACCCCAATAGGCTTAGACTGTGATGTGGTAGGCTTCACGATCGTCTATATAGGCAGAGAAAACGACACAACACATGTATCGTACCTTTAACCTTAATAGCCTAAGCATCTTTTGGCCTCATTAAAATTCAGAAACTTCATTGTCTGTTATTCCATAATTCTCGTACTTCTGTTGGGATCATTAACCAAATATCCCTTCAAATGATCTGGACTTACCTAATGCTGGACAATACATCTTCACCTCTGCAGGATAACTTCAAATCTTTAGATGGTTTATCTAGATTTACGTCTAATCCATAACTCAAAAGGGTCAATAGAATAACCTTAGTGGAAACACCAATCAAAGTATGAAGACAACTCAAAGGCTATCCATACACAGAATCTTGTAGGTTCATTCCATTAATCATACTCCTCATTACAACTTTCAGGCATAGTAGACTTAACTACTATCCCAGAATCCTTTTAGGTATATGGTAAATGACCCTTAAAGCTTTCCAGCATGGTCATGTACACCATAATACTCACCATATTGGTCTGATCTGACAATCTTTATGACTTTTCCCAACTATTCCTTGACTTTAGCCTAAAGACATTGAACTCGTCAAGAGAGTCAGACTTTTCCTTAATCAAGTACATATAACCATATGGGGAACAGTCGTTAGTAAATGTGTCGAAATAAAATTTTCAACACAGAGTTGTCATATAGGTCCATTGACACAAAACTGTATGACCTCCAAAAGGTCGAAACTTTGGACTATAATATTTCTTCTTTATCTCGGTCATCTTATTTCCACATCAGTTTACGCAATTCTCCAGGTCACATTTAAGAGTAGTTAGGATGTTAAGCTTTATCAGCCTCCCACTCTTTCCCTAGATAAGTGGCCAGATCTTTATGCCACAATGCGTAAAACTGTTCTTTAACTGGAAATTTCTTGGAAAACAACCTTTCACTGTATAAGTGATGTAGATATCATCGGGAGTTAAGCATAATCTAATTTATTTGACACATTGCAGCACTCATCCTTATTCGACTTGAGAACACAGAAATTCCGTTGTTCTTTCAGTTCAAAAGAGTAGCTGCTCACGTCCAAATATGATACGGAAATCAAGTTCCGTCTAAAGGTAGATACAAAAAATGCATTCCTTAATGTCAGATCAAAACCAGAGAATGGAATTAAAATGACACATCTCCCACGAATTTAATGTCAACTTTATTGTTGTTTCCTGATGTGAGCTTTTGATTCATCTTGATTTGGTTTCTTGTGATTCATGAATCCTTGTACTGTGAACACAATATAATTGGTTACATCTTTATAAAGTCTCCATAAACTGGATGAGACTTCTGCTAGATTAGATTCGTGAATCAAAACCAAAGAATCATCACCTACATGCCCACATTTAGATGACCAAGCCTTATTACAATAGCAGTCCCACTTTATGTGACATTTCTTTATAAAAGAAGTCGTAGTCACAATCTTTCTCAAAAGATGCCATTTTTGGACCCAAACTGTCTGAATGACCAGTGGTTTCAAGAGCTCCTTTATGAGTACGATCTTTAAACCTTTTGCTCAATGTGTCCACCATCCTTATGACGTAATCTCTAACTTCATAAAAACCATCAAACCTTATAATGAAGAGTTCTCGCTGATGTATCATAATATCAGCAGTGAACGAGACACAGACCCAGGCTACTTGGGCTTCCATCATCCATATAGCAGTGCAGTCAGCTGGCCATCTACTTTCACAGCAGTACTAAATGGATTACTTCAGAAATCACAAGCAAATCCAATTGCTCTTTTTAATCCAGGCAATAAAATGTCCATTCTCGAGTTCCATATGTTAACAGTAAAATCTGTCAACTTATCCTCATAAAGAGCAATATAAACTTCTGCCAGCCATATCACAAAACTTAATATCCTCCAGCTATTTCACAAAGTTTGAACCAGTATGAACCTCAATCTTAATGGAGTTACCGTTTACTGGGAAAGTGACTACTTTAAAAAGCAATGTATAATAATGGCACCATGTGAGTACTGTGTAACTTGATCCTTAAAAGTACACATTTTGAGGATCAGATGCACTATCATGTAATCACCTTTGGGCAGAATACATAATGTGCACTTTATATGTGACAGCCTATAAAGAGAATAAATCCAATTTTTATGAATCACCACCTTTGGGTGGATGAACCACTAGGATCAGTTACTTCTCAAACTTTATGCTGCACATGTGATACCTCATGAACCAATATTGTGTAACTTTAAAAACTGTTTGAGTACACATCCAGAGAGCTGCATACATCATCACAAAATCACCTTTGGGCAGAAGATGTGACATGCAGTTGCAAACACTCCACATGATAGCGGCCATGAGAATCTGTTTCAATCTTCGTGAATCACCACCTTTGGGTGTATGACTCACTAGAATCGATCAATCCCCAACCATATGCTATACATGTATCCCTCCATGAACCAATACACAATCACCTCCTTTGGGAGTATGACCATGCATCAAAACAGGAGACATCCTTCCACAATACGAGACTGATATTTCTCAAACCCAACCAAGTGTGCCACTTTGGCGGTCACTACCTGACTGAATCCTTGAAACTCTCTCATACCAGGGATATAAGCTTTATGCCTAACATTTACCATATCCAAATGATTTCAAATTTCACTATGGGGCACTTTATTCTGAAATCATAGGCGATGCCAATAACATTGCTGTATACATTGATGCATGTGGAACTTTATACATGCTAAAAACTCTACACATCCTGTATGTGGTCATATACATGTAAGCTTATCATGGTATTTCCGAAACCATATAGAAATACATGAAAAATCCTCAAAATACCCCTAAAAACATACGTACATAAGGGTCTTTATGCATTTTTCTATTTTTAAAAGCTTCAAACATGTCAAATAAATATACCACGGTATAGAGAATTTCCATACGAGCACGCCGGTACCAAGATTGCCCCTAACGGACGTCTCACGCGCCCTCACGCGCCGGCCAAAGCCTCGGCGCGTGGGGCTCACGCGCCGCACGTGCTCCTCACGTGCGGGGCGAGCTCACCGGTCCGACCGGCGACCGGTCCGACTGTTCATCCGGTCCAACCGTTGACCGATCAACGGTCAACTCGGGTCGAAGTCGGGTCAAGGTCGGGTCGGGTTGACCCGGTCAAACCGGGTCAGTCAACGGGTCGACCCGGTCAATTCGGGTCGGGTTGACCCGAAACCGAACCCCGGGTGACGTCAGCCTGCCACGTGTCGCCGCGTGAGAGGCCGCGGCTGCGCTAGCGCGTGATTCGCGCCGCAGCGGACGCCGGTGGCGCGCGTGTGAGGCCGTCCGGCCTTCTCTGGAGGCGATCCACCCATCAAAATGCTCGTCTCGACGAGCCCGTGCCAAATATATGATCAAAAATAATTTTCGTCGGGAAAATTTTCCGAAAACAGGCAAACACAGTACGGTCCCGATCTTCGCTATGGCGGCTCTGATACCACATGTTGGCCGTGAGAAACTTTACCACGGCACTCCCCGGATCACCATAGCAGAGAGTCGGATGCCGTACAGCGAAAGAGACGAGCTTGTGTACCTGTTTTGGATTCGCCGGTCTTTAGGCGGAACTCCGGCGATTCCTCGGCTTAGGCGCATCACCTCTATCACCCTCCGGAATCCTGGCGTCGATGAGACCACCACCCTCACCTTCACTTGACTTTATAGGAGGAAACAACCTCCTTAGTGAAGCAACTTCTCAAGGAAGTTGAGTGTGTGGAATTATGGAGAGTTAGGGTTAGAGTGGGGTTGCCTTAGCCTATTTATAGAGTCATTTGGCCGGGCCCTCTCATCACAGGCCGGGCCGAACTCGGCCCACACCAGCCAGGTCCATATTAGGCTAATTAAGAATCCTTATATCTCACTTTATTAGACCAACCCCGTTAACGGTAAATTAATACCGTATAATGGTAATTATAATCTCAATTAATATAAGCCCACACTTAGGAAAACTCTAACATCACGATCTTACAATTATTAGTTGTGACGTGCCGATTGTCTTAAACAAACTCTTCACCTTGCTTTGCAAACGCACCATAATTAAAAGTAGAAAAAAAGAGAAAAATATGTACATTAATCTCTCTCTCTCTCGCTCTCAATTTCCATATTATTGAAGCATGAAAAGTTTTCGTTCATCCAAATGAATAACCACATGGTAAAAAGTTATATCTCTTTACAAGAAAATGAGAGAAAAATATGTATTCGACGCAAAGGACATCATGCTTCGAGCTGGTCTGAAAATTTCTCGTTTGTCCAAAACACTCTAGACGTATCCTTATTTAAACAAATCAATCATATTATTCCCAACGCATTTTCTCAAGGAGAGAAATTCGGAAAAATGATTGTACTTAGGTCTTAACCTTCCGACTGTCCTAACTTCTACTGAGTAGCTCCAGAATTAACCTACTTTCAAACAAGAACCAACCAAAAAAGTTGCCATTACCATAAGTGAGTCCAAACCCTATGTTTATATCATTGAGGGCAGAGGGAACCCATGATTGCGATGAACGCATGCACTCCAAAAAATTACTTCTTTCCCACAAAAATCATGGCATTGTTCCATGCATATACAAGTCAGCCTGGTCTTAACTTATTGACGTACCCACCATATAGATGAGCTTTCCCAGCTTTCATATTCCAATTAAATCGACGGCTTTGAATAATTTAATTTGCAAGTTGCGACTCCCAAATTTTCTTTTTGACCATCATCAGAGCGCATTTGCACCATCAGACCTTTTACCCAATTCTGCGTTCTCCGGAATCTCGAACGTTGTTTTTTCCCATTACTTATAAGCAACTCTCTTTTTCCCTTCGTCCAAACTGCGCAATTCATGATGATTTGATCTCTTGTCCAATACATATATAATATAACTAATATAAAGGAAAATGACACTAATTATTCATGAATTTTGATCCAACGTGCAATTAGTCCATGAACTTTACCCCAATATGTAATGTGATTCATGTTCCTGAACTTTCAATTTGTTCAGTGCGATCCTTAGACTTTTGAAACATGTTTAACTTAGTCCATGAATCATGAACTTGAATCAATGGAATGACTACATTGAACATCTTTCCATAGTTCAGAGACTATATTGAACATATTTCAAAAGTTTAGAGACCACATTGAACAAATTGAAAGTTCAGGGACCATATTGGTCAAATTAAAAGTTTAGGAGCTATATTACATCTCGGGTCAAAGTTCAAGAACCATTTATGTCGTCGTTATCCTTTAATATTTGCATCAAAGCTCACAAGTTCTCTTTGTGTTTGCATTTGCCATTTAGTCCTATATCATGTCGATGATGTTAAGAATGTATTTGAGAGCTAATTATTCATTGAACATTAAAAAATAAAGGGTCTAAATCAGAACCTGGCAACAATACCCTTCCACGTTTCTTTTATTAGCAACTTATGCATCGATGGGGCGAGTGAAATCGTCTCGTTATTTCGACCAAAAAAAAATCGTCTCACTATACAAGTCTTTGCCTTGTATACCTTGTCCTTGGCGTTCCCTGGCGTTTATGACCGGATCTCGCAGCTAACGGCAGTGTATCGTTTAACTGAATCTGAGTAACTAGCTAAACTCGTTAAACCAGCAACAAGAGTTGACGTGAAGGGGAAGAATTTCACAGCATTATGTCCATATTTCCAAAAGCTTGCCCTGTCCTCTGTATGCTTGCATACAGATGGTTCGTCTTGAATTTCTTCAAATTTCCTACCTCTAGCATTTAGCATAGTCATAGAGGTTAAAACGGCAAGACAGACTAACTCTAGCATTTAGCATAGTCATAGAGGTTAAAACGGCAAGACAGACAACGGATTGCAAATTGAAATGGCACAGCTATCTTACCTCCTAACATACTAGAGATTCATGTGGCCCTTTGAGAAGCTTTTTACCATCAATATATTCCAAAAGAAGACATGTACAAGCAAATGAACCGACTGAATTCCAGGAAAAATACCCTCCAGACGATGATGATTCAATCTCCGCGAGAATAAGTTCTTTAATCATCAAATTCATTCAGATTGAGCAACAAAATGACATCTGAAAGAAAGGGTTGCTTAGTCCGACTAGCCCCACAGTATGATGACTGGCAAGGTGATCCATCAAATGGGCGGCAGAGACTTTGCACGAATAAATTGTTTGATAATGGCTTTCTCCTCATCAAGGCGCTTCCTTTCTTCAGGATCTCTTGGATTGATCTTCCTCTTCTCCTCCAGTATCCACTTGAAGAGTTCACGTTGTCGATCCTCTGGAATCGGCTCTCGTGGTTTCACAGTCTCTGTGACGACTGGCACAGGTACAGGTTTCTCAGTAGCAGGAGTAGTCGACACTGGAGTTGGGGATACAGCTTTGGAATCTTCTTCCTCTGTGGTGTTATCCTTCTTGTTGGTCCTCATGAACAGGTAAACTACAAAACTATGTAATATTCAGTCAAACAAGCAAAGCCCCCAAGGTTTCACAGATTTGAGACATCACAAGGAGACAAGTTGACGAGATTTATAAGGGATTTAATGAAATGCTTAGCAGTTATACCATGATCAAACAATTAGTTGCCTGATGATACAGTCATGAGATAACAGGACAGTTCAACAGATTCTTAAAGCTACAATTTTCAGCTGGTTTATAAGCTATGTTTTTAAGCAAAGTAATAATTATGTAAGTGCAATGAAGAGGCCAAAAAATCTATACCTTCTATCATAAACGCCAGGTGACCAATATCAGCATTGACACTAGTTTATAATTTCTTCAGCACCTTCAGCCATTCATTATATTTCCTATATAGGTTAATATGATAGTGATATCCAATTTCCAGACAGACAAGTGGAATAGGTCAGTGTGAGCTGGGGGAACATTGTTTTGGTACAGGTATTTAAGCAAGCATTCAGTTCATTTTGCTTCACATGCCGTACCTTCAGAGTCTTGTCATGCTATGCATCCTAACGAACAAATATCCATGGAGAATTTGCAACATTCCCACAATAACTGTCCATAACGAAGCACGCAACAGTAGCTTGAATAAGCAACTCAGAGCCACATCACGACGATTTCCACATTCAACTGCATTGGCGATACAGGCAATTGAAGGAGTATGATCTGCTGGAACTCTCCATCCATTTGGCATGTGCATTGACACTCTTTAACAGATTTCCTTTCCCAAATTTCAAATTAATGGAAGAAGTGGATTTGCTCGTAGTCTAATATGTTACACATGAGACCCGTTACCACTATAAGCAGACAGATCTGGCAGAGCAAGAAAGAGACTATTGCTTCCTTCATGAATGCTTTTAGACATAATCATAGAGCATCTCTCTTACACCAAGAAACTCTTGGGTGGCATGACGTGAGCTTCCAGGAAAATTCCAGGAAAAAAGAAAAAGAACAGCATGCAGGCTCCCGTCTTGACAGGGCATTTCATAGAGTTCTCCACTAATAGTTGCCATTTTCCTCAACAAAATCTGCTATCTTCTTCCAAATTTTCAGGGAGAAGTATTGTGGAATATCGAATGCAAACCTCAAGCAATAGCTTTGCTACATACTTGAAGCAGTACCGCTAATAGTACGCTCACAAGATACACACATATCCCGTTGTCCTTAGAGGCCATCAATGAGCCGACTTCAGAACTTCAAGAACGGTCGAGAGAAAAATAGGGATTTGTCTACATGAGCCTTCACATAGATTTCATACTTAAGGTGCCATCCCTTAAAATTAGAAAAATCTTTAATAGAAAAGATTTAGCAGATCATTTTCCAAGAAAAAGTTAATATAAGTGCAAGGCCTAAAACCCAAGACACTGACAAGATAACTCCCACTAATCTCCTATTGTACTAGACTTCTCACTCCGGGTCATCCATCCACCAAATCTAGAACATTCATGGGTTCTAGTTTTGACATGTCGAACCAACTAGGATATATGACTTATCAGGTTGCTGTACCAATTCGGCATAGTTCATGGAAGACCCTTTGTAGGTCCAATATGCGGTCTACCTTATGTTATGTGAAAAAACATTCAAAATATGCCGCAGAACCAACCCTTGCAAGACGCTTCAACAATTACTATCCATGAGGATCTGAAATCTATCCAACTTCCATCACTTAAACTTCACTGTAAAATGCCCCTTCCAGCCACAACTACAGTATCAGATCAATAGATAACTGGAGTGCATAGGACCAGTCCCCACCCATCAGAATCCAAGCATGCGGAGAAACACGATTCGATTTATTAATGCACCGTCAACCATTTTGGCTCATTGCAAATAGTGGATGCTTATTATGCTTTGTTTTATACGAAATGAACCAAGGGCCTGGAGAAACAGTGTTTACTTCTAGAAGGATCTCTGCTAATTCATCTAGATGCTTAGTGCTAAGAACAGCGCGCCACTGAATCCTACTTGCAGGCATATAAGATTTTCAGCACGCCAATTGAAACCGATGTCCAACTACAACAATATAGCCACCTGACTAAAACGCCATGCCATCATTCTCATCATTTCAACGAGTTCTGGAAAGATTAATATTCCCTTCATTGTCCTTTAAGGTCACCTTTGAATTTCCCCTCTCTGCCCAAAAGGGTAGCAAAAACGCTTTCCACTCAAGTTTTCTCTCCACGCTTTTGTTTCCCCCCTCTTTGTCCTCTTCCTAACAAAGTAGAATGAAAGAATTCTAGTCTAATTGATATCAACTCAAGGAGTCAATTCTTATAGGTAGAACCAAACACAAAGGCGCCCCAAAACCAAATTATTGCCCAAAACCAGTGAGCAATTTTACCAAACACAAAGGAGCGCGAACAGTTACACACATAAGCACGTGCGAAAAGAAAACGCACGGACCTCCAACGGCGGCATTGACAGTCAAGAGCAGAGGCCAGAGGAACCTATAACGGCGGGCGAAGGACTCCTTGGGAGGCGGCGGGGGCTGGGGCTGCGACCCCATCGTGTACGACGCTGCGGCCGCTGACGGCGGCGAAGTGGACTCCTTCCCGCTCTGTTTCAGCTGCGCTGTCGATGCGAAAAAGGATCGTGGGTGGGTGGCGTTAACTATTGAAGGAAGAAAGAAAGAGGCAAACCCGGAAAAAGATTCTCAAAGCTGGCGCAAGGCTCAAGGCTGTTCACTTTGATTGATGATGCTTTTATACCTTTCTCCAACTTTTTTTCTCCTTTGTTGAATCAGAAGGGTTTGTTCGTTCGTGAGAGATGAATGAGGTTCAAAGGGTGGGGAGTAGTGTTACCTTTCTTGGGTTTGTTGGTGTAGAGCTTGGGACCTTCTTCGCTCATGGCGGACCTGATGTTGTTCTCGATCTCCACTGGGCTGACGGCGACTGCGCTGCTTCAAATCATCTCCTTCGCCAAGCAAACTGCGGGCAAAACAACATTTTTTCCCCCTCTTTCTTTTTCTTTTTCGATTCCTTAGGTACATAAAATCACTCCAAAAATTCTATTTCTGTAAATAGATTTGGAACAGAAGTAACGCAATTGTATTTTTTATTTCTAGGGCGTGCATAATAACTATTCTATTTCTTTATTTCTGTTCCAACAGAAACTAGTTTGGTAACGTAATTATATTTTTCTATTTCTGAAACAAAAAAGTTGTTCCAAAAATATATTTGAAGGAGAAATAAAAAATAAAAAATTTCTACTTCTCAGAGGAACAGAAACATAAATCTACCCCTAACTTTTTCTCAAGCACCCGCCACCGTTGACCACCACTTGTGCCGCCTCTCGCCTCACTGTCGAGCACTGCCGCCCACCTTCGCCGGCCGCCGCTGCTGTCGCCATAGCCCACCACTGACCTTCATCCACCACCGCCGCTGCTAAAGTAAAAAATAAATATTTTTTTAATTTTTAAATAGTAAATAATAATTTTTATAAGTATAAATTTTCAACTGTTGTCAAACGAACTTCTGTTCGAAGATAAAAAATTATATATCGTTATTAAATGTGTTTTTTTGCTCAAAAACTCATTTAGAAACAGAAATAGAAAAATTATTTCTAGCCAGAAATTTATTTCTATAACAAAATGGTTGCCATTCATCTCTTTAATATACAATGTCGTCCCTATACTTTTAATCCATTCGGTATGATTAATGAATTATTGTTAAACATTCAATATAATCTCTAGATTCTAAAAAAAAAAAAAAATCAATGTCATCTTTCCCCGTAATTCAATTTTAACGGAAATTGATGATATGGCTTCCAATCCATGAAGTTTGAGCATTGGTCAACAAGAAAAAGTAATGAATAAATTGTTCATGTAAGATATTCACCTCAAACAGAATAAGCAATCTCGGACATCAAATAATGATGGACATGTTAGCGTTCTAATTTTTATTTTTATTTTTAAATTAAATTAATAAAATGATGGACACGTTGACTCATCATTTTTATTAATCCAACTCAGCATATAATGATTCATGTAATCAAATAATGTTCGATTTGTCGTTTAAGCAAACACACAAACTTCATTAAATCTTTATCGACAGTTCAAAAATTATATTGTATATTAAGTCAAAGTTCAGGGACACATTTGTGTAATTTTTCCTTTTGAATTAGTAGTCGGCCATCACTAATTGCTTTCATCTCGAGCCTCGAGCCCGATGAGCTTATATGTAGTTATGAATATTTTCTCGTAGGGAGGAGTCGAATTGGGCCTAAGAAACTTTAGCAGGAAAAGCCCACGATGGCCCAACACGAGCCCCACCCATCATCCTCTTCGGTCTTCGTCTGCTATGGATGGCGCCGTCTGTCGAGCAAAACCAATAGTGAACTGTCCCGACGCGCTCGCCTCGCTCCCGCCCAGCCATGAAAGTACTCGCTGTATCCATGCCTTCGCTGGGAGCGCGAACGTCTTCGTGTTCTTGCTCGTGCTCCTGGGACACCCAACAGAGGCTCCCTTACAACCGCAACGCCCCCAGAAACCCCAATTCCGGCAAGCTCAAAAACCCCGCCCAATCCTCCACTGTCCCGACGCCGCGCACCGCCCTTGCTGCTCCGACCCACCGCACGGACCACCGTGTCGCAGATCTTCTGAAGCGCTCTAATGCTCACCCACCGCCCGCTCAAGGTGCTGTCCCCCGCGTTTCGCTGTTGCATGAGCTCGTGTCTTGTCTGGTGTTGTTAATGGGGTTTCTTGTTGGGGACTTTGAGGTTGTGCTTTTCGTGAAGAGCGCTTGTTTGTGATGGGGGCGAGAGTATGAGTGGGTTAGTCGAATGGTTGATTCACTTGTTTCTAGCAATAGAGTTTTGTTGAAGCTGGCGGAAGATTTGAAGTTCTGTGCCGTTTCCGTTGGATATGTTTTCATCATGAATTATTTTGTCGAAGTGGCCGGTGTTGAGTTGTGTTGTTCTTTTCAGATGAATTGTACTTGGGGTATGAGCAGTGGCTGCCTAGTCCGCCGAAAGTGGAGAAGCCTCGGTCTGTCTACAATGCTGCGTTGTTAGCGTACATTGGGGATAGCATATACGAGGTGTGTGCTCCTTGAGTTTCATCTTATTTTGGAACATGCATATGGTCAAAGTGAATCATTTTCGTAGTGTAATGAAATGAATCGAGCGAAACTCAAAGATAGGTTCTTGTACCTTGAGAAATGAATATATCGTGGGAAAAAAGAAGAATAGGAGTTCAGACCAAATAAGTGCATTGTAGTTATGAGGACTAATTCTCGGGAATCGAATTCTTTCAACAACACTCACCCTCAGTGCTTCTTAAAATATGCAGCTATATGCTCGCAGGCACTTTTTGTTTCCTCCCCTGAGCATTGAAGAGTTCAATGATCGTGTAACATCTGTAGTACGTTGTGAAGCACAGGTAAATTGTTGTTCTTGACCAAGCTTCTTTCCAATGTAATGCTTTCTGCGACTTTGGAAGTTAAAGTATGTGCTCCGACTGAAGTTCACGCGGTTAAGTTTGTTGGCGGTGGTCGTTATGGTCTATGTCCTCAGTCCTCACCTGAACTGACTTACTTTAAGAATCTTACTTCACTGTCTTAATTACATATAGATGTTTCCATGGGAGAGCAAGTTGCTTCCCAAGGTCATGGAAAGGTATCGAAAGAGACTTTGGCTGAGAAAGAGACTGCTCACAAAATAAATCTAGTTGTGGTTGTTCATACCCCTGAAATATAGAAGTCAAGAATGGATGGAAAAGTGCATGTCTCCTTATCAAGGCGTACTGTGGGTTTTGTTGAATGTGGCTATAGATGTTTTGTCTTTCATTGTACTCCGCGTATCTTAAAATTGCCGTCTTTTATGGTATTCTCTGGTTCGGAGGTTTGAATTTGCTGTGGTTTAATCTATCTGCTTCGAATGACATCTACATTAATTGGTTGCTAAATTTTTTTCCTGCTATTATTTTTATTCACATTGGATTGTGGGCCATTCTTGGCTGCATTCCAGGATGAACTACTTCAAAAGCTGCTTGCTGACAATTATCTATCAGAAGAAGAAAGGTTGGTGTAGGTTGCAATGCTCCTTAATAAGGACGTGCTGCCTGACTATTTCACACTTTTTTATCTTTGTTATCTTTCTCAGAAGCTGCTTGGCTTGTCGCAGGGGTGTTCTTCGGTGGGGAAAGAATGTTGGTACGGCTAAAACACGGTCTAGAAAACGTGCTGATACTGCAATTTACAACAGAGCATCGTCGCTGGAAACTTTGGTTAGTACCCTTGCATGACATTAGTCTAGTAGTATGAAAGAATATCATTCAAACAGTGGAATTTCAAGCGATCCTATGGTTCTTCCATTCTTTTTATTATATCAAATTTCCTATTACATTACATCTTTGCAGATTGGTTATCTGTACTTGACGAATGTGAAACGGTTGGAAGATGTCATGCTGAAGTTGGGATTCTCAACAGGTGCTTCATCTGAATGGGTGCGGAATCAAGAGCTACTAGTAAGTTCTAGCTTGGTGATATGATCTTTCTGTCATTTTGTTGGTCAATGTGACTCGTGGGGATTAATTCACTTGTTCAGACATCTTTCTTTGCCATATTTTGCTTTGAGCGTTGGAAATGGACTTCTTTGTCCATTCTCTTTGATAGTGCTGGTATTACTTTTTGTCATTCTATTGGTCAATGTGACCCGTTGGGATCAATGCACTTGTTGAAATGTCTTTGTTTGCCATATATTGCTTTGAGCGTTGGAAATGGACTTCTTGGTCCTTTCTCTTTGATAGCGCTACTATCTACTTGTTGGCTAATACGTTTCTCCTTCCAGGTAAGCGAGGATGAGAGTGAAGATAAATACATAACACATGGCTGTGACAATGACCAGCCACTACTAAACCTCCAAAGGGCAAATGTGGAGAGCGAATCAGTAAGAATGTTTTAAGTCTCGTTATCTTCAATGAGATGATAATTGAAGGTCACTGCTGAGTATCCGAAGAATATCTGGGTGTACATGTTCCTGTTGCACTGTACTCCATAGGCCGCTGGATAAATTACCAAAATCTGGTTGTAATGCATACTCGGTCGGTCTCCATTAACAGTTTCCTCTCTTCTTCCCTCACCGTTTTCCTGTTTCTCTGGTTGCGAGGCCCCATCAGGCTGTTAAGTGATACATCACTAGAAGACGCCCACATCCAAAAGCAACCATTTGATCGCCGTTTTTTGGGACTCAACCTGCTTGAATTTCGGTCATGCCATTCATAAATGGTATCGGGACAAGGACCATCGTGGTGAAGTGAGGCTCGTATAAATTATGCAACATATCCGTCTGACAAAGGGGTGGCTTCCTACTCTGGTGGGAAGTTGGTGGGCATATATGCCATGCTATGCTACACTGCCCGAGTCGTATGTGTGAGAAGCGCCAAGGTGGTGGGTTTGTGTCGTTGTGAGACCCCAACATTCCACAGTGGTCGAGTGATGCATGGGTCAGAGATCAACTCCACAGGACATCATCGTCGGCCACTCCTTTTAAGCCACACTCATGTATCTGAGTCAGGGAACTCCAGTCCATTGCCGTGGCTAATCCTCAAACTTGAAGTCTGAAAGGCCTCTTTTCCCCAAAACTACATTGAACATGTACTTTATGTGCAAAATCTACCATTGGTGACAAAATAACTTGGCCTCAAAAGTAGTTACACAGTGGTGGTTAAAATCTAGATTTAGGCTGGGTTTATTTCGCTGAAAACTTCATGATAAAATAATATAGTTTTCATGAAAATCATTTTTAAACAAAATGGTCAGTTTTCATGGGAAAAGTGATTTCCTTCTTGCCAAAATTGAAGTCGTTTTCCCTCGATTTAAGTTTGTTGTTACGTATCCATGGAAAACGTTGTGTAAATTGATTAGTTTTTCGACATCCAAACACCAGAAGTAGGAAAACAATTTCTCAAAAACGTTGTTCTTCGAACAAAGGGACCCTTAATCACTAAATTCAACGATTCTGCGAATCCGATCCCATGGGCTATAGACTTTTATAGCAACGTTGGTCATGATTATCTTGCAGATTGTTGAAGCTTTATCTTTGTACTTTGTAGTGTGTAATTTCTTGTATGTAAAAGTATGGACCGTGGGATTATATAATAGCTGGAGTGTGCAACATGATTATGCTTTTCACTTGGCAAAAAGCACTCAGTATCTATGTCCCTGCTTTGGTCACTCGCTACGCAAAGTGCTGCTTGCGTCATTTAATATTTTATGATGCAGACCATTTATAATGATAGAGCGACATACTTCTAGCTTGAATGTTTGTATAACCTTTATGATCTTAGGGTTGCGTATGGTAACGTTTCTATTTCTGGACACAATTTTTGAACATAAATGTTTTTTTGTATTTCTGTTCTCGGCTACGATTTCTGGAAACAGAAATGCGTATGGTAAGTAAAAACAAAAAACGCTTTTTTTCGTGGTCGGTGGCTACCGGGGGAGGCCGGCGACCTGTGGCAACTGTGGCCGGCGGGTGGTGGCCGCGTCGGCGGCGGTGAGTGGTGGTTCTAAAAGTGTTCCAAAATCCAGAAGCAAGTTTTTTTTGTTTCTTCAAAAGTATTCCCTCATACAAAAGTGTTTCGGAACATTTTTAAATCATACGTGTTTCTGTTCCAAAAGTGTTTCGAGAACACCTTTGGAACAGAAACACTTTTACTGAAGCTTTTCCATACGCACCCTTATAGACCCAACAATGAATTTGCGATAACCTATTTCAACAAAGGCACACGTAAGAAGGAAGGCTGTCGGCATGTATGCCCGCTACTGGAATCGAGAAATGGACATGCGAAGCTTCCTGATTATGAGCAGAAAGGGCGTAATCAATCATTGCTTGCTTAGGGCTTAAGAAACGAAGGCGCAATATATCAGATAAAGAATCGATTCGGTGATTGTTTAAACACAATAAAGCATGTAACTTTGATGCATGTCCACTCACTTTGATCGTGCGATCCCAGTTCAAAAGTGTGAGCAGCTTCAAAGGCCCAAAACCAGGATCACATACCTTTTCCCCACCTTCCCCTCGTTCGTCGGGCAGCATTCGATATTCCCACGATTGCTTCTTACGAAAGCCGAAGTGTTTTCTCTTGGAAAAACCTCCGAAGCATCTGGATATCGGTACCGCGTCGTGATTGATCTTGTTCATCGTACTAGTTGGAGCATCAGGCGAAAATGGATGGAAAAGTTATGAACCGGGGAGGGGAACCTTATGGAAAGAAGGGGTTCCGTATAACTTCACTATTAACTTGCAAAAGGTTGGTCTCACAGTGCTGAGGAGATTAGTAGTTTTGATTGGACTGCAAATCTCGATTTGGGTCCGAAGGTCGACGACTCTCTGTTCCGCACATGTTTCAACTAGCATCGTTGCTTTGACCGAGGAGATGAAAATTTGATTGGTGATTTGGCCAAATTGGCGAACTCGGCCCCAGACATACCTCCATACGATGTTCACAACAAGACGTGCCTACAGAGGACACTCCACAATCGGCCTCGGAACCTGTGACAGGGCAGATGCCGAATTCCAGGATGGTTCCAAAAAATGAGAAATCGAGATCTAGGTTTCTGACGGAACCTAAAATCGCTCATCCCTCGTCGATGGCGCAGCCACTGCTTTCATGAAAAATGAAATGTATACATCTTCAAGAGCTCCTTCCAGTTCCGACGTGACTGGTCTGCCTTTTGACAGGACCGAGAAAATGGACGGTCTGGTGCTTGAAAGCCAGCCGAGGATCGGATAAGATACCCACTCGACGTGAATACAATTGAACTGAGACAAAATAGACTGACGTTCCTCAATGATTAGGAAGAGTAATCTGTCTTAAGCATACTAATTACGTCTTTGATTTGAAGGGGAAACCTGCTTTCAATTATTATGTGACGGCAAGAACATGTTTATTTCTATCGAAGTCCATGCACGTCCAGGGGATCCGTGAAGTGGATTAGAGAGAGACAACATAACAGCCCACTCTATTCTACAATCTCGGCAGAATCGTGCGTTGTAGCTATCTCAGCCCACTAGGACAAACTTGGCCGTGTCACCTACTACTAATTTTCTATTGTCCAATGCTATTTTATAGGATTAGGGTCACGTACCTAAGTTTAGCAGGGAAAACACCAAAAAAATTCATAAACTTATTGCATTTGTGACTTCGGTCCTAAACTTGTCGATTGTGTCAATTTAGTTCTACGATTTTTTCGTATTTTGTCAATTGAATTAATCTGGCCAATTTATAATTCGTTAATATTTTTTTATTTTCTTCTTTTCTTTACTCTATCTTTTTGTTTGGACTGAGGGCCGGCGATCCTCGCCGACACTGGGCGAGGGTTGTGACGTGCTCACGTAGTACCGGTGAGGGCGTTCCGGCCCTCAGTCCAAAAAAAAAAACGTAAAGAAAAAAACAAAAAAAATGAAATTCATTAAAAATGTCCACGTCAGTCCTAATCATGCCACGCAAGGCAATCGGTGTTCACGCCAATAATTTTTTGGCCTAAGTTGGCACAATTGAAAGGTTTAGAACTGAATTGATACAAATACAATAGGCGCACGAGACCTCTTTGAGTTTAATCATTATGTTCATCATCCGCACAGCTATAAAAATCCACTAATCGTCTTGTGGGGTAGCATCACGCGTCGTGCGAAACTTTATGACCGACCTTTCGTGCGGAAATCCGTTGTGCGTCGAATTCCAATTGGTTCGGAGTTGAGTTTGATCCGTTTGATGCAAAAGTCGTGTAGTACAAATGTCGATGGATGCAGGAAGGTGCACTTTGGACCATACTAAGCTAATGGTTTCATGACAAACCCTGACACGTCAAGAAACCACTAACCAAGATTTATGCTGTCTCTATAAAAAAAAAAAAGGAAAAATTAACATAAAAATCTTAAACCTATTGCAATAATACCGATTTAGTCCTAAAAAATTTTTTTTGCCGATTCAATCCTAAACCTTTTGTAATTATGCCAAGTCAGTCTATCTGGTCAAAATTGACCGGCCGGCACTGATGTGGACGCTGACCGGCGACATATTATTTTAATATTTTTATGAAATTGTTTATTATTTTTATTTTATTTTTTCCCTCTTCGTCTTCTTCCTCTGACTCTCTGCTCTCGTCTTCTCCCTCTGGCAAGAGGCGCCGCCCTGAGGCGAAGCTTGTCCCCACCGTCCACTGGCAAAGGTGACCCTCGCCGTCATCGGGCCTCGCCATGGCCTTGAAACTCTGCAACTTCATCTTCTTCCCTCTTCAACATCGAGCGACATTGAAACTCTGCAAGTTAAACTTGCCGTAACAATGTCCACCACGAGCAGCTTGACAAATTACCAATGTTACGATAATGAACGCGAAATCCACCTCGCTAGGGGCTAGCCAGCGGGCAGGCAAGAATCGACCTCGCCAGCCCAGATCTGGCGAGGTTGTGGCTTGCCTCACTCAGCCATGGAGAGGCTAGACCTCGCCGTCGCTAGGCGAGGTCTCGTGTTGTCTCGCCGACAAGGTCTCGGGTTATCTCGTCCGACAAGGTCTCGGCCAGTCTCTCGCCAGGCAACGGCGAGGTCAAGCCTCGCCAGATCTGAGTTGTGGAGGGTCGGCTTCACGCGGCCACATCGAGGGGAGCCTCGCGCAGCCATTGTGAGGACCGACGACGGCGACGCTCACCCTCGCCAGTGGTCGGCGGGGGCGAGCTTCACCTTAGGCTAGCGCCTTTGGCTTGAAGAAGATGAAGAGCCACAGAGAAAGAGGAAGACGATCGCCAGAGGAAGAAGACAAAGAGGAAAAAAAAATAATAATAATAAACAATTCCATAAAAAAATTAAAATAATATGTCGCCGGCTGGTCGGCATCCACGTTAGCACTGATCGGATAGACTGACTTAGCACAATTACAAAAGATTTAGGACTGAATCGGCAAAAAAAAAAGATTTAAGACTTTTTTTGTCATTTTCTCCTGGATAAAAATAAAATGCTCTTTTGTTTGCTCCAGAACCCTCGGTAAAAATCCAAAAAAGAGTCATCTCAATGATCATGTGAAAGAATTTGTTGGGCCGTTCTGAAAGTTTAATGTGTTAGATTTAGGCAAAAACGTGATTAAGGCGAACTACGGGTCCTGGTACAGCGAAATTTTTCGTGATATCATTGCCAACTGCTTCAAAGTTTTAAATTGTCAGATAAAATAATGAGTTGGGCACCGATGTATCACTAATGTGTTGAGTAAAATAATTTATGATGGGGAAACGAGAGCAGTTGGGAGTAGCCATCACATATTGTCGTCTGGCTGTCCCATGTATGTTTGCTGTTACCTTCTGGCATCAGCAATTATTTTTCCTAGTACATTGTCTGTTGGGTGCCTCATTCGCGGTGATGTCAAACACCGGAAAGAACATTTCTTTGTGTCTTGAATGCTTCACGCGTCACCGCTAGGAGAATCGCGGGGAAAATTATCCAATCAATCACGAATCTTCTTGTAACTTTGTAATGATACTAGCTCAATCCTAAACCTAAAATATTGAATAACCAATTGAATGCCGACAGATCGCCAAAAGGGAGTTGAAGCCCGAGCCCGTCAGCGTGTCCAATTTACCCCCACCTTGACCGGAAAGCTCAAGTCAATGTTCTATAACACATTAGTTCTCCGGCTTAGGATTTCTCCAACACAACTCGCGCGTGCATTCTAAAAATTACCTCATTTACTTGTGAGCCCAGTGTTAGGTTTCACTCTCGCTTAATTCAGGCGCCCTTGATATCTCAACTTGAAGCTCTAACACCCACTTTCATCCATTCTCTCTCTCTCTCTCTCTCTCGATCGAACCACGAAGGCTGTCGTACAGATCGCGTTTTTGCACCACAACCACGTTGATGACCAAATCATGCTACAGGAATAGATTGAGGTTCCATTCCATCAATCGATCATCCATCCTGGTATCATTTACTGTTGCTGTGCCCATTTGTGAAAGTGAAAGCCTTGTTGAGGATTATGAACAGGAGGGGGCCCACATGACATGACATTGGAAATTCTTTCAATCTGATGAGCTGGACACGAGCATGCTGTTCATCCAGACAAAACAAACCCATGGATCCGTCGAAAAAACAAAAACAAAAAAGCAAAAAACAAAATGATAATGATAATGATAATGACCATAATACCAAATTATTTCATGAGAAGGTAAGGTAAAATTCACGAAGACGATTGACGAGATGAAGATGAATGATGCGTTGAGAAAAAGGGCATCGTTCATCGAAGTTGTTGGATGTGTCGAAACTGTTGACTAATGTCGACACTCTGACAGTATCCAAAGCAAAATAAATAAACATTTTCGCATGGATATGATTGATTACTAATGTCGATAGTGTCCAAAGCAAATAAATAAACATAATTTCGTATACATATAATTGATCCATTCAATCACATCGGACGATGTCGTTTTCAGGTCATGCTCACTTCATTTTGCTATATTTAGGGAAGGAATTGGCAAGCATCGTCATAATTTACATTAAGCGGGAAAAGTGTCAAAAAAAAGTCATAAACCTACTGTATTAGTGCCGATTCAGTCCGAAATCTTTTTTTTTTGTACCAATTCATTCCTAAATCTTTTGTATTGGTGCCAATTTAGTTTTAAACTTTTTATTGATGCCAATTCAATCATAAACCTTTTGCATTAGTGCCAATTTAGTCCTAAATATTTTGCATTTATGCCAATTGAGTCAATTCGACCAATTCTGGCCGAAAATCATTGGCACAAACATCAATTATCCTACGTGGCACGGGTTGTGCTAACGTGGATATTTTTTTAAAATTATAGAATAATATTTTAAAAAATATCCAAGTCAGCGTTTGTCGTGCCACATAGGACAAGCGATGTCCACGTCAGCCATTTTCGTTAAAAATTATTCGGATTAACTCAGTTAGCATAAATACAAAAGATTTAGGACTGAATTAGTACCAATAAAAGGTTTAGGACTAAATTGACACTAGTACCATAGGTTTAGGACTTTTTCGACACTTCTCCCCACATTAAGCAATTTGATTTCCTGATAACATAATTTTCTGCTATAGAAAGCGTCGAGATAGAGATGAAAATGAGTGATTCGCATTTTTTTCTTTGTTCGAGGATAGAAAACTTAATGCAGTCAAATACGTTGCCGAACCTTTGATCGGAAAATTGCCAAAAAAGTCCTACATCTATTGCAATTGTGTCAATTCAGTCCTAAATTTTTTTTTATCGATTGAATCCTAAATCTTTTGGAATTGTGTCAATTCAGTTCATTTGGCTGGTCGGCGCTGACGTGGTAATTTTTTTTTTAATAATTTTTTTCTATCTTTTTATTTTTATTTATTTATTTATTTTTTTGGTTTTGGGCCGGCCACCGGCCCTTGTGTGACAGTCATAGCAAAGGTCCCAAGCCCTCGCCCAGCCGTGGCATGGGCTCGCCGCTGTGGCCCAAGGGGCTAGTGGCCGGTAGGGCTGCCGACCCAAACCTAAAACAAACAAAAGTAAAATAAAAAAATGACAAGAAAAAAGTTATTAAAAAATTACCACGTCAGCGATGGCCTGTCCAATGGGCTGAATTGACATAATTACAAAAGGTTTAAAACTCAATTTGTAGCGAAAAAAAAGAAGAAGTTTAGGATTGAATGGACACGATCATAATAGGTTTATGATTTTTTTTTATATATATATAATTTTCCCTACCTTCGACGGGTTTGGTTTCGCTCGAACACATGAATTATATAATATATATATCTCGGCGTGAGCAGATATGAGTACGAAAACCAATTGGGGGAAACAAAGATGAACCCTAGCCTAACATCTTGATGGCTGCAAAGCCAAAAGCCCACTGAATCAATGATTGGGAGGGCACTTTATCATGCCTCATCTCGATCAAAATCATTTGATTACAATGGACAAAAGCTTGAAAGATGGGGCTCATGTAAAGCCTTTTTTTCATTTGCTTGGTTTAGGGGTTTTGTGACAGATCCTCATCATAAAAAAGGCGTCTTGTTCCTCCGGGCAAGTAATCAACACCCCTGTGCAGTGAAGGCTCCTCAACTTTGGCGCGTCCTAGGGGAAAAAAAAGAAGGAAGGAGAGAGAGAGATCATTGCATCGATTAGACAGCTGTTTCCGAGGTTTGTGCTCGCCAAGAAGCCTTCCTACGGCCCCTCCGACTATGATATCTCTTGTCACAGACGAGTCTTAACGAAGCGCACCGATTGTCGCGTCGTCATCTCGATATTAAAAAGGTTTTTTGGAGAACAGTTGCCCCCGAGAGAGATTGGAGAAAAAATTCCAGTTGCCGAGTGAACGCATCAAATCGAAAAAAAAGGGTTCTTTTGAGAAAAGGACCATGTGCTAATGATCCGTAGGAAAATTGGATTTTTGGTAAGGATGTTGTCAGCAGCATTCTTGAGGCACTTGTTAAGCAATTAATTGAATTGATTTACTCTCGTGTTATGCACAATTAGTGCCTTAAAAAATCGAGTTATTCCAAATAAATTACAAGTAATAAGTGCTCCAGTAGCACTCGTCAATGGGGGGTGGGGATCACCTGCCTTAAAAGCAGGTGACTTACCCACTCCCCACCCTTGATATGGGGTGGGCCCCCTATATCAAGGGTGTGGATCCCCTGCCTTAAAAAAAATAAGGTAGAGGGGGCCCTAGAAAATTGACACGCCTTGATAAATGTCAACTTTTTTTTTTGTATCTTAAATCCTTTTGAAGTCGCATAACAAATTGCAAATTAACCTTCAGATAATTTGTTGATTCCTTCGGTTAGTAGAACTAATCACTGACTGTTAAACAAAATATAGAGTGAATTTCTCAACATCAAGTGTGCTATAATATGTTGAAGCTGATTAAACATAAGAGTGGGCACTCGAGGGCAAATCAACCTTCCTAATGATGTTACATCCCATTAAAATAGCTGACTAATCCGTGTCATCTTATTCGCCTAATCATTATCAAATTTCAAACAGTTAAAGAAGCTTCATCTGTGGACTTTACCTGGCCAAAAAAGAAAGGGAAATGAGGGGAAAGAAGAGAAGAACAAAATTTCCATGGATATCCCATGTAACTTCATCAGAAGTGATGAAAATTTCTAAGTTAGATGTTGACATTATATCCAATTTTACGAACACCTAACTCAGTCAGTGCCTTATTGAGCCAAATATGTCATTTGATGTGGTATAACGTGATGAGAGAGGAGACGAGACGAGACCTTTTTACTTTATGAATATGGTGTGACGGGTCACGTTACAATTGCACGTGACAAATCTTTGTTGCGTCAACAATATCTTTGGAACGAAATTGTCAGGAGCGCCGATTGTAAGTGCTTGAATGATCCGATTGCATGAATTGGGTAAAGCCACAAGACGATTGCACGAATCGAACCGCCGAAAGATAAAGTTTAGTTTGACTTGGTGAGAGTGTAGGAATTAGAAATTTGGACTTGGCCAAGGAAAAAACGCAATCAGACAAAGCCAGGGACTTTGAAGATGCTTTTTCTGTTCCTCGTGAAAACAAGAGTAAGAAACCTTCCGCCGACCATGCCATCTTGGGATGATTGAGTTCGGAATCTGTGTGTTTTCCTTGGGAAGAACGCTTGGTAATGCAGCCAAACTGATCGCTGCTCTTCACAGTATTCATCACGTACATTTCTCACATAGAAACAGGAAAGCTGAGAAATTTTACGACATCTATAGCAGTTTCTCCCTGGCTGACGAGATGGAATCCCGCGTCGGAGCAGGAGCATGAGTCCAAGGTTGGTGGGCCCAAAAGTCGCCCAAACATTGAATTGGTCCCACCATTTTCTTTGCCTTCACATTGATCTCTTCCTTGTTTATGATTTATGGGGACAGCTGCGACGGAAAGCACCTTCATTTGTGCCTGTGGTTTCAGCTGGAAACCCAACTTGAATACACTCTCTCAGTGGTCTGGCCTCCCCTTTCTCCGACTCTAATCCCTCCTTTTTCTCCACCATTTCCATTTCCCCACCTTCCTTCTTGAAAGCCGTAAAGCTGTTTCTTCTCTCTCTCTCTCTCTCTCTCTCTCTCTGTACAGAAGCATAGAATAAAGTGGGCAAAGTGCAGCTGGAGACAGAATAAGGGAGGAAAAAAGGGCATTGCTTTGGTGGTGCACTGACAAGAGTGCTGGGCTCATGGGTTTGAGGCTTGTGCTGGGGAATGTGTTTGGCTTGTCGCTGGGTCTATGCGTTTGTTCTGTATTAGCCTCTGTTTCTTATGATTCCAAGGCTATTGTCATCGATGGCCAGAGAAGGATCCTCATTTCTGGATCCATTCACTACCCAAGAAGCACTCCCGAGGTACTTACAAAATGCATAGTACTTGTTCTTGTTTTTCTTTTGTCTTCCTCAGGGAACACTTAATTGTGGTTGCTCATGAAATGTATAACTTTGGATTTTGTGATTTGGGTTGGTTTTCCAAATTTGTGAAGAATTCTTGTGTGGGCTTTGCATCATATGATTCTCGATTTCATTCTTCCTGGTTCTCTGCTTATTCTTTCTTTTCGTAATATGTGATTTTTGTTTTTTTTTTGGTTGCTTCTGAGAGATTATTGTTTCTCTGTGCAGATGTGGCCAGATCTCATTGAGAAGGCAAAAGAAGGAGGTCTTGATGTGATTCAGACTTATGTTTTCTGGAATGGGCATGAGCCATCACCTGGCAAAGTGTGTATAAGCAATACCGTTTTCTATTATAGTACTATGCTTTTCGTACGTTTTATTTGACTGTGAATTTCGACTGAATGTATTCGTTTTATGGCCTTTTGGTAGTACTATTTTGAAGGAAACTATGATCTGGTAAAGTTTATCAAGCTGGTGAAGCAGGCAGGTCTCTATGTTCATCTCAGGATTGGTCCCTATGTGTGTGCTGAGTGGAACTTCGGGTAATAGTTCAAGTATTTGCTGTTTCTACAAATGATGAAATAAAGGGATTTCAAATTTTGCAGTTAAATTGTTTTGTGGTAACTCAATTTTCCAGTGGGTTTCCTATTTGGCTGAAGTACATTCCAGGAATCAACTTCAGAACTGATAATGAACCTTTCAAGGTGAGGCATTTCGCCTTCTCTCTCACCCCTCCTATCTTTTACGTTTTTCAATTAACGTCACCAGTATATTGACATGATCGTATACTCTTCTGATGTTGACTTCTGCCAAATATGAAGTATCAAATGCAAAAATTTGCAACAAAGATTGTCAACATGATGAAAGCAGAGAGGTTGTTTGAATCTCAAGGTGGTCCAATTATTCTATCCCAGGTATATGAAGCAAACCTCTACTTGCATGTTATCCTTTCTATGAGTTATTATTGACTGAATTAACAGTAGTTTTTTTGTTTTTTAACTACAAAAGATTGAGAATGAATATGGACCCATGGAGTATGAAATTGGGGCACCGGGTCAAGTTTACACGCACTGGGCAGCAAAAATGGCTTTGAATCTAGACGTAGGTGTCCCGTGGGTCATGTGCAAACAAGATGATGCTCCCGACCCTATTGTAAGCTACTTTTTTCCATCTGTCCTTTTAAATTTCTAGATCCACTCGGTATGGTTCTCGTGTTATATTTATCCTGAGTAGCGGCTCAGGAGCACATTTGTCTCCTTGCTGGTGATGGGCAATATGCATAATTATTCGTCATTGCACATGGCTCAAGTTTACTCAATGCTTTGTCTCATCTGTTTCTGTTTCTTTTCTTGTTTCCTTGATCTCTGTGCTCTTGTTGTGATGATTTGCATTCTAGTTTCCCTTGTATGTAATTCTTCTCTTCCCTGCTTCCAAGATCAGCAATGCTAATAGGAGCTGCTTTCCTTTTTGGTTTCTTTTCACTGTTGACGTACTAAACAGGAGTTTTTGAAGTTATCCAAGTAATGAATCAAATATATTTGGCACACATCATTTGATGCTTTTCATTCTGGTGTGTCCCAACAGATTAATACTTGCAATGGTTTCTACTGCGATTACTTTTCTCCAAACAAGGCGTATAAACCCACCATGTGGACTGAAGCTTGGACGGGCTGGTAAGCTAATGGAAGTCAGTAAAAACAGATCTTTTATTCTCTACCCAAGAAGAACGATTGCATGAATATCTTCCTTCCCCTTTCTGGTTTCTTATTATTTTGTGGTCCGCATTTTGAAGGTATACTGAGTTTGGAGGTGCAGTCCCATATCGTCCTGCTGAAGACATGGCTTTCTCAGTTGCTAAGTTTATACAGAAGGGAGGATCATTCATCAACTATTACATGGTACTGAATTACCCGCAGCTCTTTTTTTTTTTTTTTTTTGAAGCACGCCGTATATCCCTGAATAATCTCATTTGGTTTAATTCTGTTACTATGGGTTTTCAGTATCACGGAGGAACCAATTTTGGCAGGACTTCTGGTGGTCCTTTCATTGCTACTAGTTATGACTATGATGCTCCTCTGGATGAGTATGGTATGCGAAATTGTTTCAGTTCCCATGAATACGTGCTGTGCCTCATTTATTTTCTAAGAAATTATGTTTTAGTGCAATTTTTTTTGCTTAAACAGTTTTCTTCAATCCAAATTTTGATCAAGCTCTACAGGGCATCCTAAAGAAAATATCCAGTGATTAGCTGTTTTTGCTTTTTGTTGAAATACTGCCTCCCCCAATGCTCGTAGTAGCTGACTCAATCTGTAATCCACCAATTAGTAATCATGTTTACAAAGCAAAAAATGCTGTGTAACACATGAAATCTCAGAAACAATGTGCAGAGTATGAGTTCATTGGCAACTAACTAGTTAGTGTTATTCATGAAATTTGGGTGTTTATATGGTTAACATTTTTACCAGGGAGATTTTTTAAGTCTCTGATGGTCTAGATTACTAGATCTCCTGTCCAGAAGCATTTGAAGCACACATACACTTCCTGGGTTGTTTTGAGGACCCCTTATCTGAATGGCCTGCAAGAGCTATTTACAGTCTAGAGTAACGATTTTATGCAATAGTCTGCCTATCTTTTAATCTCGGTAGCACTATTATCTATAACTTGAATTTCAGCATTTACAGATTCTATTTAGATGGTTAAATTTACGTGAAATGCCATTTTTTTTGTTTTGGTTCAGGATTATTGAGGCAACCTAAATGGGGTCATTTGAAAGATCTGCATAGAGCTATCAAACTTTGTGAACCAGCTTTAGTATCTGCAGAGCCTGCTGTGACACCACTAGGAAACTATCAAGAGGTTAGGGTTTTTTCTAGTGTTGTCTAAGAGTTACATTTTCCACCTGGAGAGTATCTGAGACTAAGCTTCATTCATGATTATGTTACTGCTTACTACAGGCTCATGTCTTTAAATCAGATTCTGGAGCATGTGCAGCATTCCTTGCAAACTACGATCGATGGTCTTTTGTTAAAGTTTCTTTTGGGAGCATGCATTATAACCTTCCTCCTTGGTCCATCAGCATACTGCCAGATTGCAAGAACACAGTATATAACACTGCACGGGTGAGAGAATAAAATGCCCTTTCTCCTATTCTTTTCCTCCTCCATTTTTATCCTATTAGCCTAAGAGAAAGGACTGCATGATGAAGTTAATGCAGTTGCCAGGGTTGCATACATTTCAAACTATATCAACATCTTTGTATGGCATTGCACTATGTAGTGATGTGCATGTCAAGGAAGTTCCATTGCATACTTCCTATTCCATTCATGCTAAATCTTTATTTGTATAATGTCATTGCTCCATCTCCTATTGTCATATTATCAAATTTATTTAAAAATAACAATACAAAATAAGCATTTTGTGCAACTGAAGTATGCTGAAATTAAAAAAAAAAAAAAAAACAGGTGGGGGCTCAAAGTGCACATATGAAGATGACTCCAGTGGATGGAGGATTCTCTTGGGAGGTTTATACTGAAGCGACTGCTGCTTTTGAAGACAGTTTATTTGCAATGACTGGGTTGTTGGAACAAATAAATACAACCAGAGATGTTACTGACTATTTGTGGTATATGACAGAGTGAGTAGACTGCAAACAGTGAATTACCTCAACCTCTTGCAGTCTTGATTTTAGGGTCAATATCAGCACGTATTTGGTCTACCTTTTTTTTAACAATGCCTATACTTTCTTCAGCGTCTATGTGGATCCTAATGAAGAGTTTCTGAAGAGCGGAAGTTATCCAGTTCTCACAGTGTTGTCTGCTGGTCATGCTCTGCATGTTTTTGTCAATGGGGAACTTGCAGGTAACTCATATGTTCTTAGGTTATTGGTGCTTCCTAATGATTTATCACCATTTTGGCATTGCCTTAGTGGCATAGTTCGGCAGAATAGGGCCTTCATACTACATCAATAGAAGTTTTCCAAAAAGTCAGCTTCATTGTTGATATGCTAGCACGTAACATTTATAGTTTTTAATGCTGGGGCACTAATATGAGCTTTTTTTTTTTATCTCTTTAAGCATATAGAATCTTAAAATTGCTCGCTTGTTTGCCGACAAAAGTATTCAGTTTTCTTTTTGTCACTCTGCGACAAAAGTATTATAAGCAGCCTATGCTTTTCAATGATTATGTGTCTTCATCTCATGCAGGAACTGCTTATGGAAGTCTGGAATTTCCGAAACTAACTTTCAGTCAGGGTGTGAGGATGAGAGCAGGGACCAACAAAATTTCACTTCTAAGTATCGCTGTTGGTCTCCCGGTAGGTATCTCTTTCTCTCTCTATGGGGGTGGGGGTGTGGGTGTGGGTGTTGGCATTAGCATGCTCGATTAGACATGGCCAAAATGAACCATGGGCCCGGAACCTGCCCATTAACGGGCCCACGGTTCGGAACCGGAACCGGCGGTTGCGGGCCGGTTCCGAACCGCAAATTTAATATATATAATGGGGGAAAGAGCCGTTGATAATTCATTAAGTTCAAGCCCATTCCTTCTCTTTTTTCCCCCCAAATTTTATTGCAATGTACAATTTGATTATAATTTATAATTGATAATTGATAATTTATTATTTTATTATTTATTAATTTAAAATTTTAATTTAAAAAGGGAACCGGAACCGGCCTGAAAACGCCTGGAACTGGCGGTTCCACCTTTTTCAGGAACTGGAACTGCCAGTTCTTGAGCCGGAACCGGCGGTTCCAGGCCCGTGGACAGGTCTGTGCTCGATGTTCATGCACTTGTTCCCAGGATTATGTCTAGCGTGAGTGAATACTTGTTTTTTCTTGCCTTGTGACAATCAACTCGATTCCAGAATGTTGGAGTACATTTTGAGACATGGAATGCTGGTATTCTTGGTCCAGTTACGTTAAGTGGTCTCAATGATGGATGGAGAGACTTGTCATGGCAGAAATGGTCTTACAAGGTTTGTATCTCGACTTCTCCGCATCTATCATCTTTTCATACTTCTCTGAAAAGGCTGAAGGTTTCTTTTGGTTCAGGTTGGTCTCAGAGGAGAAGCTTTGAGTCTTCATTCTCTTAGTGGGAGTATTTCAGTTGAGTGGACACAAGAATCTTTAGTAGCAGAAAAACAGCCTCTGACGTGGTACAAGGTAAGTGTTTTCAAAGTTCAACAAGGCAAACCGATTTATCCTCTTAGCCTCCTAGGTTAATGAACTGTATGGGAATCAAAATCATGCTTATGGTTATTGGTCAAACTAGGACAAATAATTTAATAAGCTTCTGCAAAGTTGCACGCATATCCAATCTACATCCTTTATATTTGATAGCTATTCTCTTTAACTGAGAGAGGACTTAAGTTCTCAATTTGCCTAGGGCTGGTGACATCCATTATTCTTGTTCTGTGATTTCAATTATGAGTATTAGAAAATCCCTTTCTAGTGAAGTTTTCCAGATTTGGCTGCAAATAGGACATACATGGTTGATGATTATACCTCGTATGATAATGCATGATATCTAATTCGTAGATGGTCTGGTTTGACATCAGTAATGTGACAGAAATTGACTTCGGGGTTTATTATGCTTCCAGACTATTTTCAATGCTCCGGTCGGAAGTGCACCACTGGCTTTGGATATGGACAGTATGAGTAAAGGTCAAGTATGGATAAATGGACGGAGTCTTGGACGCTATTGGCCTGCATATAAAGCATCCGGCACTTGCAATAGCTGTAATTACACTGGAACTTTTGATGAGAAGAAATGTTTAAGCAATTGTGGAGAGGCTTCACAGAGATGGTAAGAGGAAGTATTATCCTTTCTGAACTTTTTCCTCGAGGAGAAATGAAATCGTCGAGAAAGCTCATCAGTGCCTAAACTTGTCAGGTATCACGTTCCTCGTTCATGGTTACATCCGACTGGGAATTTGTTGGTTGTTTTCGAAGAGTGGGGTGGGAACCCGAATGGAATTTCTCTGGTCAAAAGAGAGATCGACAGTGTCTGTTCCGATATATTTGAATGGCAACCAACCCTGATGAATTGGCAAATGCGAGCATCAGGCAAAGTTAACAAGCGCCTGAGGCCTAAAGCGCATTTATGGTGTTCCCCTGGTCAGAAGATCTCGTCAATAAGGTTTGCTAGCTTCGGAACACCAGAAGGGACCTGTGGAAGCTTCCAGCAAGGAAGTTGTCATGCCTTCCACTCGTATGACGTTTTTGAGAGGGTAAAACTTTCTAATGCCGTATTCATTCTCTAGCATGAGATCTCATCCATATTATACTCAGCAACATGAGCCACCTGGATAAACTTTGCTTAAGAAATGCTTCCCAGTCATTCATCGCTGCTATCGCATTTTAAGTTCCCCTTCAAGTGCATACTACGGCTGCAAGACTCTATTTCATTACGTATTGTGAGAACTCAACTTGATGATGTGCTAGATTTTACAATAAAGCATTACCAAGCAATTTGAGTCTTGAGAGTTTCATGGTATTTATTATTGCATCTGGTAGCCTTGAGACTTTACACTTGGCGCATCTTGAGTTTAGCGTATCGTTCCGTAATAAAATTCATGATGTTCTTGCAGACTTGCATCGGGCTGAACTCATGCTCAGTAACTGTAGATCCTGAAATATTTGGGGGAGATCCATGTCCGAATGTCATGAAGAAGCTCTCTGTGGAGGCAGTTTGTAGCTGACGGCCTACAGAAGTTCAAAAGTTAACCAAGTCTGATTCCGGACAACATCAGTTCCGACATTTGGGTTTTCTAGTAAACTGAATCGGCACATTAAATACTCCAAGAACCATTTTTTGGCTTTTTCAGAGGTGAAGTTGAAAATAAAGGACACACCTCTTGGTAAAAGCCCACAGATTCTACAAGGGAAAGCAGATAAACATGTACACAAAAGCTATAGTTACTCTGATTTTGGTGCTCTGATGGAGAGTATTTAGAGGGGGGAGTTTGGTGGAAGCACATTGAGACGAAATCAATTCGAGTCCATGTGCGCATGAGTTTAGAGTCGGAACATGGAAGCGTCTCGTTTCCAGTAGCATTTTAGCATTGTAATGGATGTAATCCTAAAGCAGCAATTTATTCGATTTCTCGTTAGAAATTACTTGCAGTTTCTTTGGAACCTGCAATTATGTCTCCCTGATAGGATAGTCTTTCCAGCCATGTGTGTGGAAAAAGAAAGAGAGGATCCAGACATGAGCTGAGTCGACTGAACTTTAGTAATCAGTTCGATCAGTTTCAAGCTAATAATAGTCATAGGACCCCAAGAGATGCGTTGAACGGGACTGGTTTTCTTTTCCAATATGGTATATATTCCCTAAGTTTGGTTATTGGGCCATCGTGGTTCGCTCGCCTAAGGAGGAAGTTCTGGCGGTACCAGATTCTTGCACAAAATGAACATGGTCCATTGAACTTGGGGGTGACTTCCTGGGAGTCGTTAGACTTCTTTGCGACAGTCAGACACCGTGCAACGAAGCGATCACGCAATTTTAGATGATGCAGTCACAGGCAATGATTCGGGTGAGTGTGTGCCGTGCGATAACTTCTTCCGGTCGATGTAAGATAACAGGACTTTCAAGCATCGGACGGACCTGTAAGGACCTTAATTCCCTATCGTGGACCTCTGTATTGATCCACGAAATAGAATGTGCATGGCTCTTCGATAGCATATCCCATTGCCAATAATCACGGCGCGGCAGCAGTATTATTTGGAAAGATAACCAAGGAATCCAAAACATTTCGCGTAGAACGATGGAAAGTAAGTTTTGGACAGTCATCATGCTCTAGGAGCACTGAGATTCCTGTCAAAGAGGATAGGGTACTACATCCTACCACCACAATTACACAATTACACAATGCTTAATGTCTTTGTTAACACCACTTATTTACCCTCCCGTACGACATTTTAGCCATTGGCATTTAGCAGAGGATATTACATTGCGCAATCCATGCCATGCACAGAATATAGGTCAAAAAGAGTCAACCATCAAGGACCTACCAGAGACTTGGCCCAAATTAAAATCTTAGACCACGAGTTCCAACGTTTGGCGCATACACACTTTCATCACATTACCAGCTGAAAAACTACCAAAATCTATGGTGAAGAAAGGGCCAAAATAAAGTACAGGTAAAATCTTCCGGTTCATGTAGTTTTAATAGAGGTGACAAACCAACCGCAGCCCTACACTAGTACCATCAGAATTTTAGAGTTCCAATACGTCACTTCCCAGTAACGAAAGCGGCGACCCTCGCGAGAGTCAGCAGTTTCTGCTTCCCTCTTTCCAAGTTTCAGTCGGCAGTCTATTCTGTGGTTCGATTAATCAATCTTCACCGAGGAGTAGATCTTTCGAACAAACCAGAAGCAAGCATAGAAGCCTATTGTCCCTGTCAAGACGAAAAAGGCATATGAAATGATTATCATGTACCCGAAGTAGAGGATGCCTGACACCAACTTCGTGATTTCCAATTTCGTGAAGAAGTAGAACACTGAATAGAGGAAAAGGTACAGAGCCGACGACCCAGCGGTCAAGTAAGATCTCCACCACCAGTGGTAGTCCTCACTGCACAACTGGAAATAGCAGAGCACGATCGTGATCTCGGCACAAGTGACCAAAAGGATGACGAACACAATGAAGAGGAAGCCGAAGATGTAATAGAACTGGTTCAACCATATTGAGGTCAAGATGAAAAACAGCTCGATGAAAACGGCACCAAAAGGAAGAATTCCTCCAACGAGAATGGAGAAGACCGGCTTCATATACCAGGCCTGTTCAGGGATTTGCCTCGGGATTTTATTTGTCTTCACAGGATCTTCCATCGGCGGTTTTTTGAACCCCAAATAACTGCCCACAAACACTAAAGGCACTGAAATACCAAACCACAAGCAGAAAAGAGCAAACATTGTCCCAAACGGCACAGCGCCAGATGATCGCTCCTCCCATATTAGCGCATTCAGCACAAAGAAAACAGCAAACAGAATGCCAGGAAACATGACTGCAGTCTTTAAGGTGGTCTTCTTCCACTCAGTGCCCTTGAACATCTTGTACAACCGTGATGACGAATAACCAGCAAATAAGCCCATGAAGACCCATAAGAGGACCATTGCAGTCATAAGACCCCCTCGGTTGGAAGGAGATAAGAAGCCCAGCAAAGCAAAAATCATGGTCACTAGAGCCATTGCAAATATCTGAACACCTGTTCCCACATAAACGCAAAGTAAACCTGGATTGATAGGAGCCCTGAAAACATCTCCATGGACGAGTTTCCATCCTGTTTCTTCCTGAGCCTCGTCTTGGGTTTCCAACTGGTTATAGTTCGCAATATCTCTGTAAAGAGTTCTCATCATGATCATTGCCACCATCCCAGAAAGGAAGAGGACAATCATTAGGGAGTTTATGATAGAGAACCAATGTATCTGATCATCATTCATAAGGAGGTAGGTATCCCAACGAGATGCCCACTTAATGTCACTTTCCTGAGAAATGCCAAAACAAAATTCAGAACCTCAATTGTTTTGAGAGAACAAAAAAAAGAGAAATTCAATGTGATCATTTACATGTACGTACCTTGAAACTGACATCGTATGTGAACACAATTTCCTTATTTGCATCGACTTCCTGAGGAACAGTGCTCCCCTGAACTAAATTTTTGGTATTTGCGTTACATGTCGTCACTTGAGGATGTTTTTCATCCCATTCCTTGTAATCATGTTTGATACTGTGCAAAGTACCAAGTTAGAATGCACCAAATTGCCACTATTCGACAAATAAAATAAATGGCATTAAAATATTCCACACAAATAGACAAAAGCAAAATATGAAAATGAACATATAATGCACAGAAATAGTGGGCATTAAATGCCTTCTGCTAATCCAACATTAAACAGCTCGGATTTCTAAAATCAAAAATAGTAGCACTCGAGTCACCCTCAACTTTTTTTCCATAATTATAGACAAATCCATATATTATGCATAGTTTGGTGCAAGAACAGAAAATGTGATTCGTTTGGTTGGTTTAAAGCCAAACCAACAAGCTTCGATACTGCTGGATGTCCCAAAAACTTGTGTACAGCCAAGATGCATAACTGCGTTTGAAACAGGTATGTCCCCATCAAACCTCCAAGAGAGCCACACGGGATTCATGGTTCCCAGTATAACCAACATCAAAATCACTCTAGGATGCATTTCACAATAATGATCGATGACAACGGTGGGGAACTACAGAGATGCTTGAACATTGCAAAAGATCCTTTCCGAAATATTAAGATAACCAACAATCATGATTTTGTCTTCCTCACTTCTTCCGACTTAATATCTCCTTCCTAACTATCAGCAAAAGGACTCCAAACTTTATGATCAATTAATGGTTGCACAACTAAACCTGAGAAAGAAGTAAACAAACAACTCATTAAAGATAAAGAGTCAAAGCCACACCTATTAGGAGTGACTTCAAATCCAACAATTCTTGCGGTATCAGTCAGCTCATCCTTGTGAAACATGACTCTGAAGCTCAAATGATTATTGATGAAATACTTCTCCTCTTTGCTCTGAAATAAACAGACAAAAATATCGTCAACCATTTAGGCTACAGTTTGCTTCATTGTAGTTTGATCTGATACTTACCCCAGCATAATTTCCTTTAAATCCGACACGAAAACCATGTTCATAAGTGGTTGATGGGCTTCCATCCCTCCTTTGTCTTAGAACAGCCACTGGAAGGTTATCAAGGATCCTGCCAACACAAATGATTCGCACTAAATCTGATCATAGAAAGAACCTGATAGTTTAGGAAAACGGATCGTCGCTTAATATTCACTTAATATTGGACCACAATAACCGAAGAAGGCCCAACTCATCCGGACAACAAGGAGCCCTAAGTTCTAGAAATTTATTCTCACTTAAGTTTCAGAGAATTATAGAGATGAAGTACTTACATATTTACTCGATATTCATCATCAATTTTCTCCTTAAAGTTCTTGGCAGACTCAGCATCAAGAGTCAATCGACAGGCTACTTTGCATGGTTCCTCCTCCCTCATTCGAAACTGGGAGTATACATAAAAAAAAATTGATATATACACCATCACACCAGAATAGTATTTTAATTATCATTCAGTATGATACACAGAGAAAAAGCCAGAAGATGCTTACCTTGTACACAGAATTCTCAATGCGGTCACCCCTCAGTACCTCTCCCAGATTTTCTGCATTGTTCACAATCTTATGAGGCTTACAGTACATCAAATAGTAGTAATCATAGGGAAGCTGTGTCTTGGTAGATGACAATTTGTTCACTTTGACAGGAAGATCTTCCCCCTGTTCAGAATGACGAGATTATGAGTCAAATGCCCATATATGTCTTCTAATGTCATATAAAATTCAAGTTATGACCAAAAAGAGTTAGTTCCTGGATTCCTACGTTGTAAAGTAAGTTTTTTAATATTCATTCAGAAACAGAGGAGCCGCATAATATGCAAAAGGGAATTGGTCAGTGTATGAATAAACAAGATAAAGTTCTCTCGAAAGACCAAGCTATAAATCAATCGTTTTGCAGCTATCTCTCATGTCTAGACATGACGGGTTGTACGTCCATAAGAGGGCCGTCAACAAATCTCCTAGCACATCTCGTAAGGGGCCCATAACTTCAAACTTTTTTGAAAACACGATCATCACCACCAGTACATGCTAATGCTATCAGCGTTATCAAGGGTCACTTATGCATCATCCTCCTAGAGTCAAAACACATCATTCACCACCAGAACCCTCTTTGGAGCCAGAATTAGCCCACTCAAGCAACAGTCTCCATCTGCTAGTGCACCACTCTCATCTAATTTAGTGCAAAAATGTCTCAAGACTGCAAGCAACTGTTTTGATGTTATGGACCATAACGTCTCTTCAATGACAATTTCATCTACTTCTCCTTGCTTGCCATACCGTGCTTTTTACATCCTCCCTCAACTTGCCCACCCACCCACACTCATTCTTCACGTTCTTCTGTTGATTTACAAGATCGTCAATCAAAGACTCAATAGCTCCTCCATATGTCATAATCTCGACACCCCCGACCATCTATGATCAAGTGATTGCTCAAATTACCGTGCTAAAGCACGACACAGGCCGATGTACAGCTAGCTACTTCACCCGACAAAGAGTGGAAAACAGTACCGAAAACAACACCAAGCGCAACAAGAAATCCTAGATCTAGGGACGATCGGCAGACCCACAAGCACGCAGCACGAATCAAGCCTGAAACCCTAGATCCGACGCTAAGTCCGAGCAACGCTCGGGGAAGATCAACAGGCGCAACAACGCGCAACGAATCAAAAGCCACAAGCAGTTAACGGATCAAGAGGAAGAGCAATGAGAAATGATCGGGGGAACAGGGAGATGGGAGAGAGAGAGAGAGAGATTCGTACGGTGGTGAAATCGCGAGGGGCGACGCCTGGGAGGTAGAACGAATGAGCGGAGGAGCTCAGGAGGAGAGCGAAGAATAGCCACGTCGTAGCTCGAGTGGGAACTCGCCCCATCGTCTTCTTCGTTGCCTTCTTCTTCTTCTTCTTCTTCTTCTGCGATTCGCTGCGGAGAGAAATGGAAGCTGAGCTACGAAAAAGCAAAGCAGAGCGCGTATGAGTTTGGGTCGACTTCAGATTCCGTGGTTGGTTTGGTTGCCAAGAAGTGGGATTTAATTAATCAATTTAAAAAAAAAATTGGTAAAATTATGAATCATCATTTTCACGTAGAACTCTTGTTCGCTATTTCTCTCCCTATTTATTCATGTAAATATTAGAGGGATTAAAACCAAAAAAAAAAAAATCACGTGACGAGAGATTTTCACCACAAACAAAAAAATCAAAATCAAGCGGCATTATGTAAAATCGCTCCCTTTTTTTTATTTTTCAATTAATTTTGATATGTGAATTTGTCTGGTAAACATCTCGTAATTTTTTTTTTCCTTTTGGGCCCATCAAACTTTGATAGAATCTCGCTCCCTCTCTCCCGTTTCGATTATCCACAACAGAAGCCAGATTATAAGGATGGGCAGGATAATGTCTGAGTAGATTCTATTTACGATGAAAATCGTTTGTGAACAGAAAAACGTATTTGGTAACCGCACGGAATAGAAACGCGTTTAGTACGGCCCTCGAAATTTATATTCTTAATTTCTTATTTAATTATAAAAATGCTAGTGGAGGCGGTGAAGACCAGCCACCGGCAGCGGCGATCGGCGATCGGCGACCGATAGCGGACTCGTGATTGTAAAGACGAGCATTAACTTATACTGAACTTGTTTTTTTTCTAAAATGACATTGTTTCTTTTTTTGTTCCCTGGAATAGATAATCTACTTTTCATTAGAGTGCACTTTATACTCCTCCCCCATCGACAGCGAAGCACGGAGGTACACCCCCACGGGGGTCTTAAGGGGCAGTGCTGGGCTATATAGGTTTTATAGTTTGAACCATATTTTTCATTGGTTGTTTGGATTTGAGCGCATGAATAAATACTACTATATATACTCTTTTTCGTAGTTGCGGGATGTTAATTATATCGAAATCATCTGTTCGACATAGCCTTAATTTGAAGATAAACTCGGATAAAACCTTATGTCTCGATTTTCTTTTCTCCCTTTTACGCTTTACTTCGTTTATGATTTGTACACCGAATCCTAACACTTTTTTACTTCTTGTTTATGTACTCGGGAACAAAAATTTGTTTTCGGGAACAAAAAATCAATTAATGTACACAAACGGATTTCTATTCTTTTTCTGTTCTCTGGGGAACAAAAGAACAGAAAAGCCGCAAATCATAAACGTCACCAAAGAGACCCTGAAACTACGGAATTCTCAAAGTCGGGATTAAAATAACAATGCAGTTGGATGCTCCTTCCGTCCTTCGGACGAGAGATCGAATCGGCATATTCGCGGCTTCTCTGCTGCGATTTCTTCCGGTTCGATGAGCGACTGAAGAACAAAAGGGGGCCTGACAAAGTGTCTGATGCTAGTGGAAGATGGGTCGACGAATAAGGATCTTCTCTGCTTTGACAGCCATTATAGCCGCAAGGTCTTGTTCGGGGACTATTTTGCCAGAATTTCTCCCACCACGAAATACCTTTCGCCTAAGTAGTTTTTTCGATTTTTAAATGTAGGAAAAGAGTCATGTGGTGATTCCGGACAAGAGGGATCTAGAAAATCAAGAAATCGACGAATAAAACTTCAACAAATTTATGCAAACGTGAATCGAGCAGGAGTTTGACTCGATGAAAGGATTCGGAAAGTACACATTTTACAAAGGGAAAATATCAAAAAAAGAGCCCCAACTTCACTTGTTTTCTCAATTAAGGGCCCAAACTGCAGGTTGTATCAAAGAAGTGTCTATAGTACTTTGTTTGTTTCAAAAAAGGGTCCGTTTAAGGGTATATCTGTCTTTTAACTTTTTTTTACAATTTAATCTGTGTTGCGCGCATACATTTTGCTATTTCCAGGTTTGGAGATGGGATCTTTCCCAGCTGAGGTCAACTCGCCGGCCTGCAACGTCTCTCTCTTCACTCGGACCGATTTCTTCTTTGCCTTCCGATTACCGACCGACGGGGGACTCGAACCCGAGCTCTCCACCTCCTCCATCAGTTCCGCAACCGAAACCGCCCCCTCCTCTCTCCCCCCCCCCCCCCCCCCCCCCCCCCCCCCCGCGAGTCGAGTAAAGCAGGTCGATTCGCACCAGAAATCGAAATATCACTGATCCACGCCCGCGGATTCTGAGAACGCAGAGAGAGATCTGTCTTCTTCTTCTTCTCCTTCGCCGAGGTTCGAGGGCAGTTTCTTGTCGGTTTTCGACATGTGAGTTTTGGCGGCTGACCATGCCAACTACATGGCGGCAAGCGAGAGCTCCTCAATGCACCTCGACGGCGACAGTGGCGGCGGGATCCAACAAGTCAATCTCATAGTTGCCGCAGCCACTACCGGCTGCGATGCAATGGCAACACCAGAAGAAGGGAACAACAACGCGGCGTCATCACAGGTCGTGGCTTCTCTCTTCGACCTGTCTTCGATGTACCCGACTCAGCTCAACAACTTCATGGGCGGCGTGCAGTTCTTTTCACACCCGAGACGATGATAGGAAAAAAAAAAAAAAGGCCCCTGCATCCAACCACTCTAATCTTCAATTGCCTCCGCGATGGACGCCGGCATCTCCGCCCACAGCGACGCTGACTCCTTCCTCTTTGAGACGAGGAACTTCACCAGCCCTGAGGAGTCCATCCTTCGCGCCAACGACCGCAGCGACTTGGACAACCCGCTCGGGCTGGGGTTGTCGAGGTCGACCAGGGCAGCGGCCTAGCGCGACGGCGGAGGATTCGCAGTTTGGGAGCGAGGCCACTTGGCGGAAGAGGGAATCCAGGGCTTGGTGGGACGAGGAGACGAGGGATTGGAGGCCGGATTCGACGGAGTGGGACTTGTCGTCGAGGGTGCGCCGGAGGGAATGGAGGCGGTCGGAGAGGGTGGCGAAGAGGCGAGTGCAGGCAGAGAGGGGCGTTCATCTGGGACTCGAGGTCGCCGACGAACTTCTGGACCCTGTTCGTGTTGACCACCAGCTCATCCGCCATGGTCTCTCTCTGTCTTTCTCCACGAGCTTTCTTTCTGCTCCTCTCTGCCTGCAACTCTCTCTCTCTTCTATTTCTCTCTCTGTGCAGAAGCAGAAGGAGAAGATAAAAAGAAAAGAAAGGCAGAAAAAGATTAAATTGTAAAAAAAGTTAAAAGACAAATATACCCTTTGACCGGACCCTTTTTTTGAAACAAACAAAGCACTATAAGCCCTTCTTTGACACAACTTGAGAAAACAAGTGGAGTTGGGGCCCTTTTTTTACATTTTCCCTTTTACAAACGGGCCGGCAACGATAAAGATAAACGCCAGAGTTCAACTCTTCATCAATTCAACTGCTCGACCACGTACTTTGGTATTTCTGCCATAAAAGAGGTCATATAACAGTCGACAACCCTCTGACGGCTTGCAGCAATTTTTAATCTTCTCTTTTTGGCCCTTATCGATCATGCCCATGTTTGTTATTCACCACGATTCCCACGATCGATGACTTCTTCTGCCAGATGTTCAGACGGTGACTATCCTCCGCTTCTTGCTTGCATTTGTCCCCAATTATCTCAAAATTCTGGCGGCATAACCTGTTGTCGGCGCCGGAATCAGCAACTATTTCAATTCCATCGTCGTTTTTTATGGCTGGACACATGGCATTAATATAGGGAAAATTACCAAAAAAATCCTAAACCTATTGCAACTGTGCCGATTCAGTCCTAATTTTTTTTTTATCGATTCAGTGTTAAACCTTTTGCAATTGTGCCGTTTCAGTCCATCCGGCGAATTTTGGCCGACCGGTGCTGACGTGGACATCGGCCGACTGGCGACCAAATATTTTATTATTTTTATGAATTTTTAAATATTTTTTTATGTTCTTATTTTTTTTTTGTCTTTTTCCTTTTTTTTTCCCCACCCTCCCTCCCCCTCCACCCCCAAGGCCGTTTTCCCCGTTGCCACCCACCTTCCCATCACTGCCCTCAAGCCCATCTCCATCAGATGCGCCGCCACCACCCAAATCCAAGATCCGAGGCCGTCGCTGCCCCCCGCCGCGACCCAGGAGCGGGTCTTCAACTTCACCGCCAGCCCCGCCATCCTTCCGGAGAACGTCCTCCTGAAGGCCTAGTTGGAGCTCTACAACTGGCGTGGATCTGGCATGAGCGTCATGGAGATGAGCCACCACGGAAAGGAGTTCTCCTCCATCATCCAGAAGGCCAAGTCGGATCTCTGGTGCCTCTTGAGATCCCCCCTTGAGTACGCCGTCCTCTTCCTCCAGGGTGGCGCCACCACCCAGTTCGCCACCGTTTCCCTCAACCTCTGCCGCCACGACGACCCCGTCGACTACCTTGTCACCGGCTCTTGGGGCGACAAGGTCTTCAAGGAGGCCCAGAAGTTGGTCGGGCAATTTCGAGCCTCACTCGGCGACGGCGAGGTCGGCCCCTGCCACAGCCGGGCGAGGCCTCTCCGGCCGCACCTCTGGCCGGTCGTCGGACTGTGGCGGCCGGCCAAAGGTGGTTCTGGGGAGGGGAGGGGAGGGGAGGGAGAGGGAGAGAGGGGCAGAAAAAAAAAGGAAAAATTAAAAAATAATTAAAAAATTCATAATTTTTTTTAAAAAATAATAAAATATTAGATCGCTGGCCGGCCGACGTCCATGTCATCGCCGGCCGACCAAAATTTGCCGGATGGACTGAAATGACACAATTGTAAAAGGTTTAGGACTGAATCGGCACAATTGCAATAGGTTTAGGACTTTTTTAGTAATTTTTCCAATTAATAGATGTGGTTGTCAATTAGTACATGAACATCCTTCAATAGATTGGTAACTGCATGATAATACCCATGTGTCTTATGCATGACATAAACATGCTCTAATATCTTGTCTTGACCCTTCCAGTCCTGGACGAACTATTTTTGGTGTCAACGTGGCCAATCGTCGCCTTAATTGTCCACGATTCACGACGACTTGGACGATGAACGGAGCGTGCGTCGACAAATTCCAGAGCTTCGCATAAGAGAACTATCATCGCCTAGTGCTGGGCCTGCTGGCTACTGTGGCCGTGAGTTGTGTCATGCGCCTGCTTCGTCCAAAGGTGGAAAAACAGGAAGACGATGACAGTTCCGAGTCGCACAAAACCGTTGTCTCCGGCGGAGAAAAGGTAGCCTTGCTCTGCCCGGAGATATTTCAGGTTCGGTCCTCATGACTGCCATGCTATAGCCGACGCTGCTTAGCGAGATAAAGCTCGACGGGTCGGCGGCGACATTGTCGTGATAACGAATTTCCAACAGAGTTGAGGTGATTTGCTGGGCATCTCTAACACGAAACGCCCGTTCCATTCCGTGCTTGGAGGGACCTCTTTTGCTAGGGGGCAATCCAGTTGACTGTTGTGCATCAGCTAATTTCGGAGCTTTTAACTTTTACCGTAAGAGGAGTCAAGACAACAAGACTCGAAATGCTGAATTTCTGAGTCACCAGTTTTATTACTTTTTAGCAGAGGTGGCAAATGGGTGGGTCGGGTCGGGTCGGGTCGAATATGGTCCGACCCATATTGACCCGTCTGACCCATATTGACCCATATTTAATGACCCAAACCCGACCCGACCCGTGACTAACCCATACTCGACCCAACCCGTTTTGACCCATATTACAAAAACACAACAATTTTTTTAAAAAATAATATTACTAAAATAGTTCCGAACCTCGGTCCCGGTCCCGGACCCGGCCCCAGCCACGGCCCCGACCCCCGGACACGGCCCCGGGACCCCGACCCGGCCCCGGACCAGGCCCCCGCCCCAGCCCCGAGACCCGACCTAGGGACTCGGCCCCGACCCCGGGACCCGGCTCCCGGCCCCCGGACCCGAGACCCGGGATCGGGCTCCCGGCCCCCAGACCCGGGACCCGACCCCCGCCCCCGCTCCCTACCCCGGCCTCGGGACGCGACCCCGGACCCGGACCCAGCCCCGCCGCCCCGGTCCCCGGGACCCGGACCCAATCCCGATCCCGGCCCCAGACCCTGCCCCGAACCAGATCCCGGCCCCGGCCCTTGCCCCTGCCGCGGACCCGGTCCCGGGACCCCGCCCCGGACCCGGTCCCGAGACCCGGACCCGGCCCCGGCCCCGGGACCGGGGCCCGGCCCTGGCGTCGGGACCCGGCCCCAGGACCCGGACCCGGCCCCAGCCCCGGGATCGGGACTCGGGACCCAGGACCCGGACCCGGACCAGGCCCCGGGATCGGGACTCGGGACCCAGGACCCGGACCCGGGGCCCGGGACCTGGTCCCAGACCCGGCCTTGGCCCCGGGTCCGGCCTCGGCCCCGGCCCCAGTCCCCGGCCCGGACCCGGTCCTAGGACCCGACCCCTTGCCCCGGCCCTAGGACCTGGCCCCGGATCGGTACTCTGCCCGGTCCCGGGACCCGACCCCCGGCCCCCGCCCAGGACCCGGACCCGGCCCCGGACCCGAACCCGGCCCCTGACCCCGACTTCGGACCCGGTCCCGGGACCCGGCTCGGACCCGATCCTCGGCCCGGACCCTGTCCCGGGCCCGGACCCGGTCCCGGAACCCTGACCCGGGCCCCGGACCCACCGGCCCCGAGACCCGGCCCCTGCCCCAGCCCCGGACCCGGCCCTGGTCCCGGCCCCGAACCCCGCCCCGGCCCCGGCCCCGACCCCGGTCCCGGTCACGGCCCCGGCCCCCGCCTCGGTCGCGACCCCGGACACGACCCCGGGACCGCGCCTCGGCCCAGGTACCCGGCCCCGGGACCCCGGACCAAGCCCCCGCCCCAGCCCCGGCCCCAGCCCCCGCCTCGGCCCCGGTCCCGAGACCCGATCCCGGTCCAGGGACACGGCCCCGGACCCACAGCCCCTGACCCCAGCTTCGGACCCAGTCCCTGGACCCGGCCCTAGCCCCGGGTCCGGCCCCGGTCCTGGTCCTGGTCCCGGTCCCCGGCCCTGACCCGATCCTCGGCCCGGACCCTCCGGCCCCGAGACCCGGCCCCTACCCCGGGACCCTGCCCCGGCCCTGGCCCCGGCCCCGAACCCCGCCCCGACCCCGACCCCGGTCCCGGTCACAGCCCCGGCCCCGGTCACGACCCCGACCCCGGACATGACCCCGGGACCCCGCCCCGGCCCAGGTACCCAGCCCCAGGACCCTGTCCGCGGGACCCTGTCCCCGGGACTCAGACCAGGCCCCCCGCCCCAGCCCCGGCCCCAGCCCCCGCCTCGGCCCCGGTCCCGGTCCCGGTCCAGGGACTTGACCCCGGCCCCGGCACCCCGCCCCGGGACCCGAACCCGGACCCGGGACCCGGGACTCGGTCTCGACCACGGCCCCGAACCCGGTCTCGGCCCCGGCCCCGGATCCACCCCCGGCCCCGGCACCCGGTCCCGGAGCCCGCCTTGGCCCTTGAACCCGACCTCTGGACCAGGCCTCGGGACCGGGTCCCGCGACCATTTGTAACTTGTGGAAGGATGTTGTCCTTATGAGTCGAAAGTGAGTCAATATGGGTCGAAAGTAGATCAATATGGGTCGAAAATTAATTTTAGTGTGACCCATTATTAACCCATTTTTAGTGAACCTTTTAAAAGTTAATGACCCATATTGCCACCTCTAAATTGTCGTCGATAGTAAAAATATTTTTCATTAACTAATTATTTCGAGCGATACAAGCGATTACTCGTGGGAAAATGTCTTCGAAGTCATTTATTTTTCGCGGAATAAATATATAAAAAAAAACTTATTTTCGGATTTTTTTTCCCGACTTTTTGGTATTTGAGTGATGGAAAACTAATCGGTTTTCATAAAAAGTTTTCTATAACTGACCACAACAAGTTTAGATTGTGGGGAAACGACTTCCCTTTCCGGCGAGAAGGAAATCTCTTTCCCTAATCCGCCGCATAAATAAAAACTTACAATTTTGCTTAAAAGTAATTTTCATGCAGAAAGATATTGTTATCATAAAATACAAATCAATGTCAGAAAGATGCCCCGAGAGCATTTTGCACTCCAATGCCAGCTTACCATTGGAGTGCAAAAAGCTGAACGACAACTTCGATCATAGGCTGACCGTAATGACGGCATAAGATCATCGGTCGCTGGGACAGTTGTGGCTCGTCTGGGCCATGATCCAGTCAACTGGTCGGATTCGTTTGGCCCAGGCCATTAGACATAATCAGGCCCCGTCTTCGCTAACTCAACCGACGCCTCAAGGTCTATAAATCAATCCTCAACTAACCCGGCATGCTTATTCATGTGGCCAGATTGTCATCTTCAAACCTCGACCCACTCTCCTGGAATTTGATTATGATATAAACGGCGCCGTTAGGAACGAGTGCAAGTGGGACATTGTCGGGCGTTAGGTAATTAAAGAAATTTGCTGGCCGAATTTGTGGATAAGTGAGATCTGAGGTGATGATTAAGGAAGACGCGGTGAAGAAAAAAAATATCGAGATTTCTCGACACAAATTTGTCATTTGCTTCTTGCTGGAAGTGGAAGCGCGCAGCAGATGCCAAGATGGAGAGTTGGAACTTTCTAATACAAGATGATCTCGCCTTTAATTAAGGTATCTTTTCGCGCCGAGATTTGTCAAACGCGTCTCAACGAGACCACACCCAACCATATGTCGGCAGCCAATTTTCCGTTCACTCATGGGATCTGGGGAATCCGTGGTCCCTCACGGCTTCTCTCTTCTCGAGAATCCATAGATCCACCATCAGTGTATGGATTGCTATCTCTCGAGAACAGATTGAGGTTCGGCCTCAATAGGAACATAGAGTAGAGGACCTAACAACATATCTTTTTTTTTTTTCCACATATCAAGAGTTACAAGATCGCTCAATTTGTGACAATTATAAGTAGAAAGTTCATATTTTGTAGTCATTGACAAGTAAGTTGTTGGACGATACTCAACACAGTTACCATAAAAAAAATATAGATTGCAAAATAAATGTTGTAATTAAGCAAGGTTTTTTTTTTGGTAAACCAATTTTCAATTTCCAATCAACAAACAGGTAGATCTCTAGGACTTACACAAATGCATACTTCACAAGCAATGCATTTTTTTTTTAAATTCAAAATTGATTCGGCCGTGGAAATGCTTGGATGTGGTTATTTTTTCATAAGGATATTGAATAGTTACAAATAAATGATTTGTCTGGGATAAGGTGATCATGAACCATTGACCAATGTGCCTTGCAGCTCGTATGCGCAACTGGCTCCGATACTTTCATCCAGAGTTCCAATCTGAGCCTATCAACATATTAAATCAGATCCACCTCAACTAAAAAAATTTATTTGATGAGTTATGAACTAAGAAAAATTGTTAAAAAAGTCCTAAACCCATTGCACTTTCGACAATTCAGTCCTAAATATTTTATTTTCGCAAATTCAGTTCTAAACCTTTTACACTTATGTCAATTCAGTCTTAAATCTTTATTTTTAGCCAATTCAATCCTAAACCTTTTGCATTTATACCAATTTAGTTTATCTGGTCAACTTTGGTCAGCTAGTGCTAACGTGGCATTGTCAACTTTTTTAATAATATTTAATATTTTTTCAATTATTTGTTTTTTCTCTTTTATTTCTTCTTGTTTTTGTTTTTTGGGTCTTCTTCCTTAAGCCAATGTTTTCTCATGCCATGGCTAGAGCAGAGGACCAGCGGGCCACTAACCCTGGCACCGGCACTGCTGGGTAAGGCTCCGCCTCCCCAGATTTGTGCGAGGCTAAGCTTACCCACCCACGACCGCCTAACCATGACGGTGACGCCATGGCTTGGCGAGCTTGGCCTCGCCCATCCATGGTGTCGCCGTTGCCGATTCGTTCATCCATTTCGAATCCGTCAAATCTTGTCTCATTCCCAAGCTAGCCACAACTCGAGTTCTCTCTCGCTCCAGCTTGCTACTCTCTGTCACCATGGCTATGCGATGGCGAGGTTTAGCCTCGCTAGATCTAGGTGAGGCCGGAGCTTGCCTAGCCATGGCGTGGCTCGGCCTCGCCCAGCGGCAACGATTACCAGTGGCCAAGCCGACCCTTTCCTCTAGCCATGGCGCGAGGAAGCCATGGCATGAGGAAGAAGGAGACCAAAAAAAGAAAAAGGAAAAAAATCAAAGAAAAGTTAAAAAAAAAATTAAAAATTGCTCCCGCAGTGCCATGTTAGCGTTGACTGACAAAAGTTTGACCGGATAGACTGAATTAGTACAAATGCAAAAATTAGAACTGAATTGACTCAAAAGAAGGTTTAGGACTAAATTGAAATAAATAACAAAAGGGTTTCGGATTGAATTGACAAAAGTGCAATAGGTTTAGAACTTTTTTGACAATTTTTCCTTATGAACCACCTATAATATGTTTAAGACTGAATTGACACAAATAACTAAAGGTTTAGGACTAAATTGACAAAAGTGCAATGAGTTTAGGACTTTTTTTTTGTTGCAATTTTCCCTTATGAACCAACTATAATATGTTAAGTACTATTCACGCGACATTAATTTTTCGATGCGAAACTTTTTCAACACAACTCACAACCGCATCTCAAAATTTCTTTGTGCATTTTAACTTGACATATCGTATTATATCCACCTTCACTCAAAAACTATAGTCAATGAGTTATGAACCAGTTGTGATATATTAAATACTCAACGCTGCATCAAGTTTTGATGCAAGACTTTTCCAACACAACACTTCTTTCGTGCATTATAATTTAATTTTGGGTATTAGGTTTGAGCGCGCCTGTCTAGTTCATCGAAAGGCCCGGTCATCCACGCATGGACCGGAGGATTTACGTCGGATCGGGGACCCGACCGGGGACCTACCTCCCCCCCCCCCCCCCCCCCCCCCCCCCCCCCCCCCCCCCCCCGTCAATGAGCCTCCAGAGTTCATTCGCCTACCGGGCTAACACCCCCGAGGTCAAATACACACAATAGACCATATGATTGACACAGGCTTTGAATCTATCCTAGGGCTTCCCATCGATTCAACAAAAGTAGATGTTAGAGGGGACCATGGATGCACATAGGGCTCAAGATCATCTCCCCGGTCCCCAGTTTCGTGACAGCAGTAAACACAGAACCTGAAACCATATGCAATTTGCAAAAATTTCGTTATTGCCTTCCCAGTTCACGTTCTATTTTCGTTTTGTTTTTCTTTTCTTTTCTTTTCTTTCTTTCTTTTAGATGGAGGAAAGACAAATATTTTTCCATCGAATTCGCACGTGAAGTTCACAGATGTGAAGTCCTGAGGGACCGACGACAGATCGCGGTTGCCATAAATTTGGCCTTGCGATACCTGATCCTCCTCATAAATTCTGCTGCGTGTGGCATCACATCATGTTTGTGACGCGTGGAATTTACCTAAGTAATAAATCGAAGAAAATAGAAGAAGAAGAGAGAAATTGGAATGAAAACAGGAGGGAGATAAGAGGAACTCGCTTGTGATGAAAATCTCCGGTAGTTTCGTATATGGCACCAAACTCTATGCTTCGCCCTCATATTAATTAGGAGTGAGCACAGGTTCAGGATAGAACCTTAGACCTGAAATGATCGAACCGGCGGAGAACTTGTTCGGTTTCAAATTTCAAGGTAGGTTCCAAGTTCCAACGAGGAACCTATTTCGACGAGCGGGTTTCAGGTTCGATGTAAGTGGAACCTGTAACATGTATTGTCACCTGTGACAAGTTTTTGTGTTTTTCTTGGTACGTCTTTTTGCGTGATCCTGTAATATTCCATGCCGTCTGATGATGAGTATGTAATATGGAACCACTAGCCCGAGCTTTCAATTTCGGCAATATTTATTCTTAGGATATTTACTTTGTTAATGTTTCATATTTATTCTCGTGTCTTAAATACGAGTCATGGTTAGTGAATTGCAGCATAAACAGTGATCATTGAAGGCGATAATTCATTGCAATCATTCGATTAAGAATACGGGTGGAACCTGTATAGACCCTATAATCAAAGTTGGAACATGTGACAGGGTAAGTTCCAAGGCATATAAAGTAGATTTCATATTTCAAAAAATGAGGCAACAATTTCAACGAATAGGTTCTAAATTTTAGGTGAAATATGGGCCGACATGCATGTCGGTCCAGACTCCAGTGCATCCATCCGGATGCTTATTCAAAGAGGTCTTATAACCCGAATGCAATCGGGCTTGGACGTATCGGATCACTTAAGAACTTGTCAAATTAAATTCACCAAATAATTGTAGCTCTTGCATTTACAGCTGGATCCCAAGTTCTTTCACGTGCAAGTGTCTGCCTCTCTCGCTGGTCCAAAATTGGTAAGGCATTTTGGTTGGGCATTCATGATTCAAAATGCCTTCATTAATGGCGACACGTACGTGTAAAAACAGATGAGCGTGTGGACACCTATTTTCGATTCCATGAGATGTTTTCTCGGAACATCGCATTTGATTCTGCATGTGCCGAATTTTTTTTTTTATAATTTCTCAGTTCATGAATCTTTTTAAAGAATTCATGACCTTTTCCAAAGAATTCCCATGTTATTATTAACTACAGATGGCTTGGATTGACTGCGAGCTCCAGATCTTCATATGCACGCACATTTTATAACGAGGGAGTGCGTTCTTAAGCTCGCCAAAAGAGATGTGGACCGATGAGGTGCGCACGATCTGGTCCAGACACCACCCGACTCGCCAGATCGAAATAAGAAACAAGAAGAAGTAAGAGCTATATCGTTTTCTCAAGTTTTTTTTTTATTGACTTACGAAACTATGTGGTGATTAAACGGTCAAGTGCAGAAATTGTGATTGAATTTGAAAGCAAGTGAACGGGAATAACAACATGATTACGACACATGAATTAATTTCAAGATATTGACGAATGCCTGATGAATATATACGTTGATCGCTGGAGCGATTAAAAAAATTTTACCCACCCGGCTCCATTAACATGCATCGCTATACATAACTGCACCATCTTTCTATAATTTCGATTTGATTACCAGGCCAAATGTACCAAATCAAACATCAACGAGGAAGTCGCAAATATCTCGCCATGAGCATGTGAATGTAAGGGAGAAATTATCCAGTCGGTTCTTAAACCTTTTGTACGTATGCCGATTCGGTCCTAAGCTTTCTAATTTTATCATTTTAGTCCTCAACATCTGTACGAAATCTCAATATGGTCATTCCGATCAATTTTCGTCGGAATGCAGCGACGTTTGACGACATGCGATGGCTGAACCTCCAGGTCAGCAAGTTCCAGCGAGAATCGATCGAAAAAGTTCACATTGGAATTTCGCGCAAAACGTTTAAGACTAAATCAATAAAATCGAAAAATTTACGATTGATTTGACATAAATACAATAAATTCAAGGCTGATTGGATAATTTTCTCCGCACCCGAGCATGCAGCTTCACAAGTGTGGCATCGTCACCATTCGCGAGTCTTAGCTCAAGCTCACGAGCCATATGGGCGTAATTTGACTACAGCGCGAAACAAAACAAAACAAAACGAGGGTGGGAACTGGGAACGTGAAGCACGGTGTGTGTCCTTAAGGCATCAAAGTTGGCTCTTGTTGTCGGTTTTGGCGATGCGATGTCGTATCTTGTTCTGTTGTGGATATTCAGCATGGATCGCTGTATCTCATGTACTTTGAGGAAATGAATGAAACTTTTTTCGATTAAAAAAAAAAAATACCTCAACCCCTCCACCACGAAATCGATATGTGATGTAATGTGGCCTTCCACTTGATTTTGTCTTTGCTGGAGAGGCTCTCGATGATTTCGTGATAAGGAAGTTGTTGTTCACGTGGCCTTGTCTTATTATCTAGTCAACTTAATTTCTACTGATTACTGTTTTTTTAACCCTTTTTTTTTTCACTTCGGTTGTGTTCAAAAGAATTCATGGGCGTGTTTGTTTCGATACGATGTAATGATTTCGAAAATATATTTCAATATATGATCATTTATACCGCTTACAGAAATGATCGTAAAAAAACATATTTTCATTGGCAATGAAAATATTCAAACATGAATTGTTATTGATACGAGCAATTATTTTATAAAAATATTTTTTAAATCATTTATTTTTTTGCTAAATAAACGGAGCATTAATTTGTTTGCACAAAAAATGACTAATTTTCTTTTATTATCGAATATGTGATGAATTTAGTCGATGATAGCAAAATTTGGTCATTTATGAATAAAATTATCGTCCACGTGATAAATTGGCAACTTCAAGGGATCGACAAAAAATTGGAGTTGAGGAAATTGTGAAGGTAGTAGAGTGGAAGAAACTGTTGGGAAAATAACTTCGTATGGGATTAACAACAGAATCAGACTTTGAGGCGTGTAAGACACTTTCTTTAAGGATTTATTTGCCCCACAAGGTTGCTAATGGTCTCGGCAAATATCCTTCAGGATACAACAAAGTCTCACGAGAATAGCAGATAGCAATTCTGATAAATCTCCAGGATCTCTCAAGGGAAACAATCGGAAACGATGGCTGTGTATCTTTTGAGAAAAACGAAAAACTTGAAGTTCAGAAGCAGTATCAGAAAATTGAACAAATCACTCAATATATAAAACTTGAAAGAAGACAACACTTCATGTCTCAAAAAGTACCATTCAATCACAACTATTCGTTTCCAAAAGTTGTTAATTTCAGACACCACTTCATGTCTGAAGTGCAGTTGATTTGGACACAACTCTTCGTTGTCCAAAATTAGTTTATTCGGACACAACTTTTCATTGTCCGAAAAACTGCCACTTCTGAAAAATTGCAACTCTTGGACATAAACAGTTAATTGAATTTCGAAAAAATTAAATTCAATAATTGCAACGTCTACGTGAAACAGTCGCACTGTTTCGGTTGTAATCAAAAAATTATTTTAATTATAAATTCGAAAAGTAAAAATAAATTGATCGTTGATTAGTGCCATTAAAAATAAATTGATCGTTGATTAGTGCCATTAAGTGCTAAGTGCGCCAAAATCGCGCAATTACACGCGCACCCGCACGCGGGTATGGTGGGGACTAGCCCATTTACCCATTTCTCTTTATTTGAAAAGCTATAACAGTCTTCCAATTAATAAAGAGACTTTTTCTCTCCCTTTCATCCTATGTGGGATACAAAAAAGGCACTATTTTGTTTTGTTTTTCAAACAAACAACAACAGAAACCGTCGATAATCGCTTGTAATCTATATTGGTAACTTCCCTCGGTAACCTCCTACGGTAACTTCTGTTTGTTGCCTATGTTTGTAACATCTGTTTATACTGTCTCCTTGTAAGCCTCTGTTTGTAACCTCTATTGATTATAGATTTTAAACAGCGACATCATACTCTTGAAAGGCCCCGCACAAATTAAACCAAATATTATCTTTCAATTGTCTTTAGATTTCCTGTATGGTACTTTAGTTTCCTTTGTTCCAGTTTTCACATTTGCATCGTCAATTAAATTTTGACATGTACCTTTATCTTGGGTGTTGTGTCGTCGATTAAATTGCAGCATAATTTCATGGCATATTCGGACTTTGTCATGGATTAAATTCTAGCAGAGTTTGTTTTTTTTTTTTTGGTCGAATAGCAGGGTTTGTTTACCTTTGTAATTATTATACCTTTTAAATCTTGTCATCAATTAAATTCTGGCATGGTTTACGTTCGTATAGTTCTACTCGAAATGAAATTGTTGATTCCCTAATTTACTTGGTTATTTCTTGTCCGGAATCGTCACGTAACCTTTTTTTCCTCTGCTTAAAAGCTGAAAAACGACCTTCGATGAAGGGTATTTCATCGCGGGAGAAATTCTGACAAAACAAAATGTTAATACGTAAATTCATATATAATCTTACCATAACTTTTTGAAGTTTGAAAATTGTACTGGATTGGGCGGGAAAGTTAAAAATTTAGGGCTCATTCGTTTAAGATTAAGCAAAAATGCAAAGTGCCTTTTTTTTCGAGCAAAATCCAAACGATTATACAGTCTTCAAAAAATTACGAAAAAGTATATGTGAATGTATTGTTAATATTTCTAAAAATACTAGAGTTTCAAATGTTTTAAATTTTTAAAAAGTTAAAAGTAACCTAAATTCCAACATCAAAATTAAATGAAAAAAATCAATCGTTAATAGTATGAAAAATCTCAAATTAATACACCTTTGAGAAATTTACTCTTCACAAAAAAAAAAAAAAAACTTCATACTGGTACGCCTGCGACAAATGGATGGTAAAAAATTAAACTGGTGCATCGGTCAACTGTCACGTGTTATCTAACTCAGCACTTGACGGTAAAATTTAATAAAAATTAATGGAGGGTAAATTTATTAGAAATATACTGATTTGAGATTTTTTATGGTAAAAGAATAATTTAATATGAAAATATTGTGTGTGCATCAGTTTAGAGGTTTTCGTGATATGAATTCAAAATTCAGACATGAAAACCCCGCCGTATAGAGAAAAGGAAAGGAACTCCGGCTTCTGGCCCGAGAAAGTTCTGAGACTGTGAGTGAAGTCCTGGCAAAATCTCCACCATGAAAAATCCCGAAGGAAAGAAAGAGGAGAGCAAAAGCAAAGGTAATGTTGCAGAGCAGGTGCGTAAATGGCGAAAGCGAAAGGCATCTCCTCCTCCTCCATCTCCTTTATGGTTGGACCCTCCCATTCAAAACCGGCTCGGCAGATGTAAATGCATTCTTCTCCGTCACTTCTCATTTACACCGCTTTAATCCTCCAAACTTTACTGCCCTCCACCAAATCCGATCCCCACCATTGATGAACGCACGTCTGTAACTTCTGGAGCGCACCAGTGAGAGAAAAAAAAAAAAAAAACAAAGGCTAGACGCTGCTGTCGTCCACAAACCGCAGGTCCTCCTCCCATCTGGGGACAACACAGACGGCGACGAACGCTCAGGGTTTCGTATGTACCTCGAAAGAATCCCCAAGATCCTACGTATTTCTCAGTTTCTTCGAGCCCCGTTGACTCACCGTTGATTTGTTAGTCAACGAGTTGCGTCACGATACAAAAAAGTATCTGATGCGTCGGCTAACATTATTCACACACTGACACTGTTGGGCGCTTAAATTGTTTGTGATCAGCAACGATGTGTTTGGTTTTCTTTTGCTGTTGGTTGTACCATCCTCTCTGTAGTGTTGGTGTCCCCGGTTCAATCACCATGCATAAATTTATGGATCAGGATCCCCTGCCTTTAATGAATGCCATGAAGAACACTGCATTCTCAAAACCCACTATACATACGCCAATTCAGTCTTGAATAATTCAATTTATCCAATTTAATCCTTAAAACTTTGGACAACCACCGCCCATTTTGTTTTTCATTTTTATCATTCTATTAATTTCTTTTTTCTTCATTGTGGCTGCCGACCTTTGCCGGCGACCAGCAAGGGTTTGTAGGTTGGCGAGGGTCGCCGACCGCAATGGAAAAAAAAACAAAAATGAAAAAATAGTGAAAAATTCAAATCGTTTTTAAATGCAAGAATTATCCACGCCATCATCGGCTCGCGTTCATGTTAGTAATTTTTAGTCAAAATTGACCAAAAGGCAAAGTGTCAAAAGTATTTAGAGTTAAATAAGCAAATTGAAATGTTTAGAGAATCATGATGGATATTAAAATTAGGAAAAATTCTAATAAAGAGTCTGAACTGTCTTCATTTTCTCAAATAAGAGTCTGCAGTGAGATTTGTTCTAAATAAGGGCATGAATTGGCCATGTCAATCTAAAAAAAGGGCCTCTCACCAGTTGGTTAGGAACATTTTCTTCATTTATTATTTTAATTTTTTTCTTAATTTTTTTATTTTCTAAAAAATTTTAAAATAAAAAATAAACAGAGGCGGGACGCCCTCCCGCACGTGTTTTCCTTATATATATATATTTTAATTTCTTTGTTTTTTTTTTAAATTTAATTTAACTAAAAATTGAATTAAAATTGTATTTTTTCGAAAATGCACTTGATTGACCGGCCGGGGAGGTCAAGCCCTTATTTGAAACATGTGTAACTACTTCAGACTCTTGTTTAAAACAAGAGGGCACTTTATGCCTTTATTTAAAACAAGGATAATTTCAAGCCTTTATTTGAAAAAATGATGGTAATTTAGGTCCTTAATTGAAATTTTTCCTTAAAACTAGAATAAAACAAGGAACAAAACGTTATTGCAACACACTGTTCTATTGTAACGAGGAAAAGACGTGGGTGTTTGAAAGAATTGTGGTTACGTGTGTCCTACAGTTGAATGAAATGTCCATGCCTTCCATCGATAGAATCAGCATTTCCTATGAATCTTTGTTTCTTAATGTTGAAGTCATATCAAGTACTATAATAAGAAATGAATGATTTAAAAAATATTTTCTTAAAAATGATCGCTTGTATGACATACCAAAAATGAATGAATGAGACATATTTTCATCGTTTATGAAAATATTTTGTTGATAATGAAATATTCCTCATTAACTAATTATTTCAAGTGATACAAACGATCAATTTTAGGAAAATATTTTTTTCCAGATCATTAATTTTTTTTTTTGCAAAACAAATGGATTATAAATACACAATTCCATTCCAGCCCCATTTCCTCTACTAAACCTTGCCAAATATAATTGCATTTCATTTATCACGATCAAAAGTTAAGCGAGTGAACTTTTTCATTTTAAAAACATGAACCATTAGAAAGCGATACGGCTTACAGGTTCATATCTCGATACTCTAAGAGCACTTATAGGTTAATGCGTTGTTATTTTGTATAGAGCATAAGCTAGATATCCAACATCAAATATAAATAATTATTGTTAGCTAGTAAATCATACTTAATACAAAAAGTATAGCAAATGACAATGACTTGGGATCAGAATCTTTCTTCATTTGGACAGTTTCCTATTGTGTTAGGACGTGGTTCATACTCCCCATCGACTAAAATGCAGAGAAGTCCCGCTCTTTCTTCATTTGGATAGTTTCGCGGCCTCTAGGTGTCATCTATGCACAGTCTCTTTCTCTTGTGATTGAAAGTTGTGATGGAATGATAGAGGGGTGCTAATTATAGTGAAATTCTCTGCTGGATGTAGTTTTAGTTTAAGGCTGAACTAAGCTTGTACCTCGATTCCTTTTTCTCGCTATTTCGTTGTATCTGTGTGCCTAATCTCGACATTATTGATAAATAGTTCCTCCAAGAGTGTCTATGTTCTTAGGACCATAGATTTAATGTATAAAATACGCAAGCAACATTAATACCACACGCACTTGTACGCAAAAGATGGTAAGTTTCAATGCATGACATGAGCTGTCCACGTACGAACAGCAGCGGGATTGAGGCTTGGGACTTTGAATCCCAACTGCCAAGAATTCCTAACTCCAACCGTGGCATTCACTCCCTTTTCTTCTTTTACCCGCTTCAACCTTAAAAATAAATAAAAAATAATAATAATAATTCTATGGCCACGTTTCAACCTCAACCTCATTGAATTGAATGACCCCTTTCCAGTTGTAGTTCCAGTGAATCTTTAATAGGGAAGCCTGATTGATCGTCAGACACCCTTTTGAGGAGCTGGAAAATTTCCCCGGGGTCTACTCATTGTTCATAAAATCTTCTTTTCTCGGGGTTTTAATTTTTTGAAAGCCGCTTAACTAACGGTCTCCGTTATTTCTGATGAGACGATCTTTTAATCAATGAGTTTTTTTTTTAATGCAAAACATATAAAAATGATGTGTGAATTTACAGTTGAAATTGTATCGTACTGACGGTATTATTAGAAAGCATTTTCCTCATCTTTTTGTGTTTCAATGCTCGCCACTGAGCATTGACTCTGCACGTAATTGCGCTAATCTATCTCTTGGTTTTGCTTGAGTTTGTACACACACACATATATATATATATATATATATATATGTTCGTTCAGAGAAGCACATGGAACAAGGCCAACCAGAGCGAGCCACATTGCGGTTGAGAGGAAGCAGCTCTCTCTGAGTTGGGTTGGGGAGTGAGTGCAAGTGCAACCCTCTGCTTTCCGTTGTGTTTTTTTTTTTTTTTTGTCTGCTTCTGCGATGGCTTTGGTAGGAGCAACCACAGCACCACCGCCATTCAAGCTCTCTGTTTCTTTACTCCTCCTCCTCCATCTCATTTGCCTGTGCTTGCTCTCTCCTTGTCAAGGTACATTTTTTTTTCCCTTCTTTTTTCCTTCAAATTTCCCTCTCTCTGTCTCCCTCCCTCTCAGCGAGTTTGTTTTATTCGTCTCGGTCTCTTGTTGCTTTTGACTTGGAAGGAAGTTGGTGTTCTGTTTGTCGTGACGTCTGGTTAGCTTCTCTCTCCCGAGGGCTGTCCTGATTTTCTCTTCCATGTCCTCAGTGTCCGCAATCCTTCTGTGATCACAGCCTTCTCAGATAAGAGCTTGTTTGATTAGTGCCATTGTTGGGTCTAATTGTGCCTCATTCAGACAGAGAAACGTTTGCATTTCTAGGGGTTTTATGTTTGATGGGCACTTCTTCTTGGTGATGAGACTGTCCTTCCTGGGCTTGGTTCCGTGAATGATGGAAAGTTTTTCCTTTTACGGGGAAATAAAAATATCAATGTCTGGTGCCTTGTCTCTTTGATCTTTTCTTATTGCCGTTGATCTTTTCTTCTGCGCAAAATGTAAACATCACTTAGCAAGAGAATCTGACCCCCCTTGCTCCTAAGCAAAAAGCACTTGCCACATTCAGTCAGTACCTTTTTCAAACTTTGCATTTTCCTTCCCATTCTTTTTGGTTAATAACTTAATGGTGGTTTGATTTATGTGGATGTCGGCAGCTGATTTGAGACATGGGGCCTGAAGAAATTAAGGAGGTAAAAAGACAAACTTTGCCATTGACACAATGTTCTGCAATGCAGGGAAGCCAAATTACTCGGAGTACAGGTACCCATTCATCCGGAAGGCAAGCACATTCTCATCGTCCTTGTCCTTCTCATCGAATGGCGTCAACAAAGCCTACGATTACATCATCGTGGGAGGTGGCACCGCCGGGTGTCCCCTGGCGGCCACCCTCTCTCAGAAATTCAGTGTCCTGCTGCTCGAGAGGGGGGGCGTCCCGTTTGCAAATGCCAATATCTCTTTCTTAAAGAATTTCCACCTCACCCTCGCGGACCTGTCGAAAACCTCAGCCTCACAGTTCTTCAGCTCCACGGACGGCGTTCTCAATTCCCGGGCTAGGGTCTTGGGTGGCGGCACCTGCATCAATGCCGGGTTCTACACCAGAGCAAGCACAGAGTAAGTCCTCTGAGGACATTGACATATCCATGACACACATCTTGTTTATCTCTTCATAGTCGCATGCAGTTTCTACGCTGGTATATCTCCTTAAAGATTGAGGTAAAAAAGGCAGAAAAAGAGAGAGGATCACTACTTGTGAGTGGGATGAGGAATTTCATTCTCTTGGGCCTTACTTTCAGTAGGGTAAATGAGAATCAAGAGAAGAATATGTTGCAAACTAGTACTAGAAAAGTTTTTGGGTAATTCCTCTTTTGGATTTATGGAAATGCACAGTAAATTTAAATACATTCACAGTATCAGTGGCCAACTTACAGTTCAGCAAATAAAGGCTTTTCAAGGTGAACAGTACACAGAAGATTGATAGATACGCTGCCAGTGTGAAGAAGATTTTACAGAGTCTAATCTACTATTAATTTCAGCATTTTAAGTACCGCTCTCTCACTAACCATCAAATCTAGGGTGGATAACACCACTTGTGTAAACTCTTTTTTACACCGCCGGTGTATACTACAATCATTCAAAACTAAACGTTCCCCGGCAAACGTATATATTGTTTTCCCTCTTGATAAAAGTACGCAACTTAGTTTGAACAAGTCAAACACTCCAAAAAAAAAAAACTGGTAGTCTCTTTCTTTTCCTTTCTGATGTGAGTGATAGCAATCCTTTTAACCAAAAAGGCAAGAATGCCTTCTCGCTAATACAGAACAGAACCTACTTTTAAGGTAGGTGTTCTATTAACTTCTCTCTCTCTTTTTTTTTTTTTTTGGTGGGTGGGGGAGGGGGGGTGGGGGGTTGCATAACTGTTTTAGGGTGGTTGAAAGAGATTTGACTATATGACCATTATGTAGACAGTTCGCCATTACCAGAAAATGTTGACATGTCCATACAGCTGTAGCCTGTGACAGTAGTGCTTCCTAGCATTTGCAGATCATAATTCACTCTGCCTCTTAGGAAACCTTGTGGAAATTTACTTCTGCATTCTGTATTCCCTGGTCTCGCGTTAGTTTTACAAGATATTAGTTCTTGGATGTCTCTTTCTTGAAGAAGAAGAACGGAGAATATACGCCGTAAGCACAGACGTCCAGTTTTTGTACATTCCTTGAACCAGCTCCCACATTTGAGTGCCCTTCAATGCATTAACGTGTCCCACCTAATCATAGGTTTCTGGATGACCGTCGTAAAGAGTAGTTGTTAGTACTATTGAAACTGGATTAGAGGTTGATGACTGTCAATCACGCATCATGATGTCTCGTGAAAGCAGAATTGCGCTCTCTTGCAGCCGTAGCACCAGATGTGAAGCCATTTTAAGCAGACCACCCTTGGCAAAGTTGACAGATTCGATATTACAATCTCGCTACTGAAGCAATTAATCTTTGAGGTTTGAAAGCAACCACGATGACCATGTGACAATAATTATATCCTCACGGTACCATATGTCACCGCATTTATGATCCCCATCTCTCATTTTGCTTCATTTCGTTAGATGCTTGCTTGGTCCCTCTTCATTTATTACTTTTCATGAGATAAGCATTATATCTTTAGGATGAAGAGAAACATTAAATGGCGAAGGCCCAAAAGATGTGGACCCTAACTGTTGGAGATATATAGATGGTACTGGTTGTGAGTCTGGATTTACGTTTCTATAACTTCAGCATTAATTACTGCAGTATGTTCTTGTTTGCAGGTTCATTAGAAAGGTAGGCTGGGACAAGAAATTGGTGAGCGAGTCGTACCCGTGGGTCGAGAAGCAGATTGTCCATAGGCCGGACTTTGGGCCTTGGCAACGGGCATTCAAGGACAGTCTTTTGGACGTTGGGGTGTCACCTTTTAACGGGTTCACCTACGATCATTTATACGGGACCAAAGTGGGAGGCACCATTTTTGATAGGTACGGCCGGCGCCACACTGCTGCCGAGCTCCTTGCCACTGCAAATCCTCATAAGCTTACGGTATTGATATATGCGACAGTGCAAAAGATTGTGTTCGACACAAGAGGTAAACCTTCCTAATTTAATCTATTGGCATGCATGCTACACAAGGCCATTTCCTGTCAAGCTTTTCAGCACCAAAAGGCTCTTCTTAAGCTTGGCTTCTTGACTTGTAGTTGGTAGTCCGCCGTAGTCCTTAACTGAAGCTGTTGAAAGTATGAAGTTACATCTGATATCACACAATAAGGAAAAATAGAATGTATTGATCATCTTACCAACTCGTCAACGTTGTTGGAAACTGAACATGAAAACTTTTCTTCCGCAGGGAAGCGACCAAAGGCAGTGGGAGTCGTTTTTAAAGATGAAAATGGAAATGGCCATCAAGCTTTTCTCAAGAGCAATCTGCAGAGCGAAGTAATACTATCCAGTGGAGCTATGGGAAGCCCTCAACTGCTCCTGCTCAGCGGCATCGGACCAAAAGCTGACCTTGAAAAATTGAACATAGCCACAGTCCTGGACCAGGAATTTGTCGGGAAAGACATAGCGGACAACCCTATGAACACCATTTTTGTACCCACAAGTGAACCAATCCGCCAGTCACTCATTCAGACCGTCGGGATCACCAAGTTGGGAGTCTATCTTGAATCGAGCAGTGGATTTGGGCAATCTAAAGATAGTATCCGCTGCCACCACGGAATCTTGTCAGCAGAGGTGAGCTTTATTACGAACAATGAAATCCAAAGACCCTGGTGATATTAATATTACCCTACAGACTATTAACTACTTTATAACTTAAGATAGCCATAGCATGATAGCATGATCTTGGAAGCTTTTGTATCACGTTAAGGACCATTTTACTTAGTGCTATGTTTTCTCGATTCACTTGTGCAGTCTCTGTAAGTTTCGTGATGACCATCTTTTGATGTTGCCAGATCGGGCAGTTATCCACCATACCCCCGAAACAAAGAACTCCAGAAGCCATTCAAGCCTATAAACGAAGCAAAAGGAACCTGCCTCATGAAGTGTTTCGCGGAGGCTTCATCCTCGAAAAGCTTGCCAACCCCTTGTCCAAAGGAGAGCTAAGGCTGATTAACACCAACGTCGACGACAACCCTTTGATCACCTTCAACTATTTCAGCCACCCTTATGACCTGGAGCGGTGTGTTGACGGCATTCGCCTGGCCACCAAGGTTGTGCAGTCCAAGTACTTCACGGAATTGACTCGAGTGAACAAGCAAACCACGGAGAAGCTGCTCAACATCAGCGTCAAGGCTAACGTCAACCTCATCCCCAAGCACACCAACGACACTGAGTCTCTTGAGCAGTTCTGCAGGGACACGGTGATCACGATCTGGCACTACCACGGAGGATGCCAAGTAGGCAAGGTGGTGGACCATGAGAACAAGGTCCTTGGCATTGACCAGCTCAGGGTCGTCGATGGTTCGACATTCAGCGAGTCCCCCGGGACTAATCCACAAGCCACTGTCATGATGATGGGCAGGTACTTCTACAATTTTTTCCCTTCGAGGTTATATATTCAGAAAAGGAAGAATGGTCTAATACATAATGCACTGATATATTCGTCTTGTTGGGATATGCAGGTATATGGGAGCTGCAATCTTGAGAAAAAGACTAGGACGAGCAGCTGCGGTTTGAGGGCCGGAAAACTCGTAGGAATTTGAAAGAGTTAGTGTATGTTGTCACTTTGGAAATGTAATCTCGTTATTCTAACTTGTGAAAAGAAGAACCTGATTGCTTGGGAGATGAACAGTTCCATTTAGTGCCAGCTAGTCCTATGTGAACAACATTAATCTACTGTCTTTTATCCACGTTGCGGTCCACGAGGAACCTGAGGTGAGTGGAAGATTTTTGAATGCTTTTAGCTCATTTCGTTGGTGGTTTGGACAGAACTTCACTGGATATAAGAAGGTAGGAATGCTGGATGAAAAATCATTGCTCATCAATCCAATTAATTAACCACTCTGGACTTAAAAAATTCCGGGCCGCCTCTGAAATTTACGTCTGAAATAGCACAAAACCTTTCAGGGACTCAAGTTCTTGATTCGAGCAGTAAAGAATTTCATTCCTAGCGAGCCCTGTCGAGTAGGAGTTGAAAATGTTGGTGCGAGATATATTTAACTTTTGTGATCCGAAACGAACTCTACCTCACTGGCAAGAGATCTCTCCGACTCCTAGATATGAACTGATTAACTAGGCAGAGTTTTTTCTTGGCTAGATTGTGTCTTGACCTTGTTCGACTACTCTGATAAACCACTACAGACATAAGATGGAAGATCTCCCTCATCAGAACAAGGTTTGCCGCGCTAAACAGAGAATGGTTGGAGAAACTGAACAAATAGAATGTTAGAGAACATAGGGGGAATGAATGAACTTTTTCCTAAGAAACTTTGGGAGTGATTGAGATGCTCCAACTCATTCTACTAACCTACTTATAAGTTCAGTGCACGAGGCTACATCACAGCCAGCCTGACAATAACAATTAACAAATGAACAAGTTAGCTGGTGAAAAGAATCAAATTTGCTGTTCCTGTTGACTTTTTCACTTACTAATGATTGAGAACGTGGAACAGAGTGGGGGAGAGAGAGACACACACACAGAGAGAGATTATCATGGCAACTTGGAAATTGTTTTGGTTGCTTCATTTTGAGGTTGTGATGTGATGCCACACCTGCTTCTCTCGTTGTTATTCATAGAACAAGTCTTTTGGGTCGATGACATCTTCTTACTTTCTTCAAGTTTGGATCTTTCTCGAAACATGGTCCTGAACACCACAGCCTGCACCAATCCAGCCATATTATATTCAGATGCAGTAACTTTCATGTCAGGCTGAAGGAAAAAAAAGAGCTCATCGTGATCGGTTTTGACCCGCTTTGCATTTTGTCATATCGTTTTTCACAGTTCCCCAGAAACATTTCAAAGCTTATCCCAAGAAAATGGCTCCGTGAGAGAGAGAGAGAGCTGTGATGAGACCTGGGATTGTTCTGCATACTGTGCAATTTCCATTGATCCAACCTTTCAGTTTCTCCTGTGCGTATGGTTTTCTCTGCAAATTCTCACGAAAGCATGCCAGATATTTGACGTGAGGGAAAAAGAAGAAGAAGCGTTGCATTAACACCGCATGTGAAGTTTGCCTAGTTAGTCGTAAAGGAAGGTCAAACTTCGCTTTCAACATTTGTTTAAAATGCAGCAGTTGAAGGGGTAACATCCATGGATTTTCTAAGGGGCAACCTTGTTTTAAAGGAAATAGTTAGCCGATGTTATCTGAAGAAAGAGAAAAGATTAATCAAAAGTAGGAGGCCTTCTTCACTTTACATAACTGTACAGACCATAATCATTCATGCATCGATGTCACGCTAAGTTAGGTCTATATCCGGTATTGATGAAACGAATGGCAAATACTGAAATCGAATTGTGCTCATACCAGTGAAGTCACTATTTATACCTTGCTTACAAGAATAACGTTTAGCAGGTAGAGAGATAAACGCATTTGATCCAAATGATAATGACGATTAAATTTTGATGTGACATGTTATTTTCATGGTCGGGTTGCACCAGATACACATCCTCGGATATTTTAAGGATAAATTTGGAACAAGTTTGGAAAGATAGTGATTTAGGTACTTCCATGTTAGTTGCAATGTTTCTATCTTTCTTCAATTACTTCTTTAATGTCATTGCATTATTCCCATTTTCCCCTCTCTCTCTCTCTCTCTTCAACAAGTTGGAAAGTTTCCTTAGATTTTCTATTTATCTTGAATTAAATCTACTCTTCCTGAAATACTACATCTCTCTCTCTCTCTCTCTCTCTCTCTCCCTCTCTCTCAAAATGGCTGAGAAAGTCTACCCTTCCAAGCCCACCCCAGTCGGTGCCACCGCCGCCGCTACGAACCCGCCGTTCCCCGCCACCAAAGCCCAGCTCTACGGTGCCAACCGCCCGGCCTACCGCCCGCAGCCCCCGCGCCGCCGCCGCCGCGGCTGCTGCTGCTCCTTCTGCATCTTCCTCACCCTCCTGGTCCTCGCCCTGCTCTTCCTCGCCGCCATCCTCGCCGCCGTCCTCTTCCTCGTCTACCACCCCCACCGCCCGGCCTTCGCCGTCTCCGCCCTCAAGCTCTCCTACCTCAACGTCTCCCAGTCCTCCTCCACCGTCAGCTCCAAGTTCGACCTCAACGTCACCGCCAAGAACCCCAACAAAAAGCTCGTGTACTCCTACGGCCCCACGACCATATCGGTCACCAGCGACGGCGTGGACCTCGGCAAAGGCTCCTTCCCTCCCTTCGTGCACGGGACCAAGAACACCACGTTGCTGGAGACCACGATCGCGAGCGACGGCGGCGGGGGAGCGATCGACGCGGGGCCCTTCGCGAAGCTGACGTCGGACATGAAGAGCAAGAACGGGCTGCCGCTGGAGGTGAAGTTGGAGACGAAGGTCAAAGCGAAGATGGGGAGCGTGAAGACGCCGAGTGTCCGGATCAGAGTGACGTGCGTGGGGATCAAGGTAAGCGTGCCGAGCGGGAACGCGACGGCGACGGCGTCCACGGCGGGGGCGAAGTGCAAGGTCCACACGAGGGTCAAGATTTGGAAATGGACGTTTTGATGGAGGTCTAATATGATTTTTTTTTGTTGGTATAGTTCCAATTTTTCCAGTAATGGGTATATTGTTTTTGCCTTGTATACTTTGGGTTCTTACCATTCTACTCTCTCTCTCTCTCTCTCTCTTTTTCTTCTGTTAATCGCATTTGTGTTTGTAAAATGGGATGAAAGTTGGGTGGAATTAGTCATCATTTGTTACATTGTTCATCAATCTCGTCTCGATGGCATTTGTCATCATTGTTGCATGATTTTTCCCTGACCTTCAAGGAATTATTCATGATTTGCATGTGACTGCCGGCCATATGGGCAGCGTATGTGATCTTTTTCTTCCACTTCCCTAGACGATCAACTATAGAACACGCCCATCGACTAGTTCACCCATCGCAGTTTATTACGCGAGATCTATTCATGAGACTCACGTAGTTACGTGAGATTCACATGATCAATCGTTATGATAAAATTAGGTCAGATAAAAGTAATTTGCCGTTAAGGGTAAGCACTGTCTCGAGCAATGGTAAGGCGTCGGCACAAGCAGTAGAATTTTAACAAAAATCTCACATAGATGAAATCGGGATTTGGAGTCTATACGACAAGACTTAACTTTCGGGGTTGCAAGTCATATGGATAGAATGTTGCACGGGGCTCATTTTGCAGCCGATCGGATTGACATATCTTTATCGCAATGCCTGAAAAGTATGATAGTTGATTTTTTTTTGCCTGGACCTCTTGTGGAGTTAAAACGCAATCAACTTGATCCAGGTAATAAATTGAGCATAGATAATTTTTTTTTCTACGGAAAAACTTGTATTAAAGTGAGTTTAATCTTGGAAAGCTCAAGTCAATATTTTCTGAGACTAATTATTTTCTTTATGTTAGTCCTTTTTGGTTCTAATTTGATCTGAAACTTGAACGGGGTTGAAGCTCGGAAGGCGTTAAGCCCAAGACCCATGAGCCCATGGCTGCTAATGGGCCTATCTATAATCAATTGGCCCGGATCGGTCTTTTGATCCGCTGCGCAGCCCACTCACGATGAGAGGAATCTAGACCGTCAACAACCACGTCAAGGGCGTCATTCTAGTAATCAGCATCAACGGCTAGCGCTGCATCTCGTTGAACCCTACCAAAACCCCCTGCTCGTCTGAATTTAAGTGAAGCCGGCGAGCTTGGGATTGAGTCAATGTTCAGGACCTGCGATTGACTATTGAATCAACGCTAACCCTGCCTTGTATTCTCCAGAATCTGTGCTGTGTTTGCTTCCTCGGCATTGTGTGGTGAATCCGAAATGTTCCGAATTGCTTCGAAGCTAGCTTCGTCGCTCAGGTACCGTTAATGGGCATCTCAAATATGACTTTCCTCGCGTGTATGGAATTGCATGACTGATCGGGCTTCTTTGCTTTTCGTGTGTTGATGTTTCCAGTCATGGTTCTTCGAAGAAGCTGGTAAGTTTTTTTCTTTTGTTTTGTTTTGTTTTTTTTTTGTCTCTCATTTGCTGCATTTGTATTCTTTCCGTAATTGTCTATGTAGAACTCGTTTGATTCAGTCGACCCGAAGTCGGCAGATTAGATTCCGAGAAAAGAAATCAGCGAGCTAGAGCTCCGTGGATTTATTTTGCCTTTTGTTGTTGGGGGAGTCGAAAGTTCTTACACGAAAAAGATTGCATTCTGGCCGTTATTTAGGGGGTGCATGGCAACACTTCTAGAATAGAATTTCTCTTCCAGAAGTCATTCTGGAGAAGAAATCCGTTTGGTAAAGACACTTCAGAAGTGATTCTGAAGCTGAAAGCCGTTTGGTAAAAATATTGAGAATTTCTACTTTTGGAAGAGATTTCTACTTCTGGTTGGATTTTTTGCCAACTTTGAGAAGCTAAAAATTGTAACTTCTCAAAAAGAAATAACTTCTTCAACTACAACGGTCTTCATTGACCAATGCCTATCGTCACCGCCGGCCGCCGCCGGCCGCCACCGCCGGTCGCCGGCCGCCGCCCGTCGCCGGCTGCCGGCGACCGGAGGCGGTGGCGGCTGGCGACCGGCGGCGGCTGCCAGCGGCCAGCTCCGCCGGAAATTTTGTTAATAATGTTTCAGAAGTAGAAATCAACTTCTGATGGAAAAGTTGAAAAATCAATTTCTACTTTTGATTGAGAAGTTGAAAAATCAACTTCAGCTTCAGAAATGATTTCTGAAGCAGAAGTGTTGCCATGCGTGCCCTTAGTTGATGTTTTGGTTAGACCATCAGACGTGTAATTGAACTGTCTATTTTGGAATTTATGTTTTTTTTTTCTTTTTACTGATTTGTCAAGTCATCCTTGCCCTTGGGATCGACGTTTGAACTGATCATTCTTGATGCCTGATGTCTTGGAAATGAAAGGCTTGTCGTGCAGTCCTTGGGAATAGATGTTATGCTGCGAAGGATATCAACTTTGGGATTGGAGCCCGTGCAGCTATGCTGCAAGGTGTCACCGAGGTTGCAGAAGCTGTAAAAGTGACAATGGGACCTAAGGTACCTTCTGTTTGTATGATATCTTCATTTTCTCTTTGTCGCATGCATGGTGTACTCTTTCTTTCTTTCTCTCTCTCTCTCTCTCTATATGTATATTTAAGGGCTGCTTATTTTATTTTTATTTTTTTTTTGGGAGAGGGGGAGGGTTTAGATACATTCCAAATAGTACTGAATATGATTGTGAAAAAGACCACAATCATTAACCTATAAGCTTTACTCTTTAGATTCATCGCAAACACGACTACCACTTGTAATGACATTGAGGTCATATCAAATGAGTATTCATGTAAACATTATTGTGTAATTTGGTTAATCCATTGCATTGAATAAAAAATTCAGGGCCGAATTGTGATAATTGAAAAGAGTAGAGGGAATCCCAAAATCACAAAGGACGGAGTCACTGTTGCCAAAAGCATCAAGTTCGAGAATAAGGCCAAGAATGTGGGTGCGGATCTCGTAAAACAGGTGGCAAATGCAACAAATAAAGCTGCTGGAGATGGTAAATTCCTCATTTTGCTTGTGTTTTATGAGCATCATACATAAGCGTAATCCGCATTTATGCTCCTGGCTTCAGTTTGTTTTCTTGAGTTATAACTTGTGGTGTTTCCCAGAGATTGTGGTAGTTTCTCAGACCCAAGAAACCTTCGCTTGACAGACGGGCCACAACAAGATGCTTAGGTTGACTTTTTTGTTTCTTTTTTCTTTTTTGTTGAAAGTCACTTAGGTTGACTTGACTGAGAACTATTTTGGAGTAGTGCTACGCTAGACAAAATGATGATAGTACAATTAGTTGTGGTTTACTGACGAAGGTGTGGCTGCTTGCCGAAAAAAAGAGTGGAAAGCTTTTGTGCTTTTTATTGCTCCAATCAGGGCCTCAATTTCCTTTGGAGCTTCAGTTATTTTTTTTAGCTGCTGAGTTTGCAGTTTTTTCTGTACATAATCTTTCTAATGCCTTTGGAGTTTTGTGCCTTCTAAATCTTTGTACCGGTACTTGTCTAAAAGTGAGTTTGAGTTATTCTTTTTCTTCTGATGGGTACAGTTACATAAAGAGTTTTGAGTCATTCATGTTAGTTGTCATCTTATCATGCTCAGCATGTTAATTTATTGTTCATGACCTGGCTACTCTGACTTGTGAATTGAAAGAGTTTAATCTTTTCCTTTTTGGTGACTATTTCAAGAGAGATACCTACCTGGTCGCAGGTACAACTTGTGCAACTGTACTGACCCAGGCAATAGTGATGGAAGGATGCAAGTCAGTAGCTGCTGGTGCAAATGTGATGGATTTGCGCAGTGGGATCAATAAAGCAGTTGATGCTGTCATAGCTGACTTGAAAAGCAGAGCCCTGATGATTAGTACTCCCGAAGAAATCACGCAGGTAAAGGCCTTCCTGTAAATCATGCTGCTGACAAGGGTGTGTTTATCAGCAATTGGCTGGTTTTGTGGAATTTGGTTATTGTGAATTTTGGATCTCAAAAATGGTTGTTATACATAGAATGATTCATTTTCCCAAATGATCAGTTATTATAACCATACACAAGCACTATGGGCCATAATTTCCTCGTAAGTGATAAATATTTTTGTCATTGCATGTGAAGCACAAATAATATGAATGAATAATCGTTGGCATTGTCATAACCCATTTTGGCATTGTCATAAATGCTCATTGGATCTGTTAGTGTTTGTATTTCTATGTGTTTTTTAATTTGCTGCAGTTGCTTCCTGTATCTCCCAACAAATCATTTGTATACTGGCACATAACTGACAGGTGGCCACTATCTCTGCTAATGGTGAACGGGAGATTGGAGAACTGATAGCACAAGCAATGGAGAAAGTTGGAAAGGAAGGAATAATTACTGTCACTGTAAGCAGATCATGTTTTCTTTTGTATTGTGCTCCTTGGTTACCCGCATAGATAATGAATGTGTTGCACATAGGATGGGAACACGTTGGACAATGAATTGGAAGTGGTGGAGGGAATGAAGCTTGCCAGAGGTTACATGTCTCCTTATTTTATCACTGATCAAAAGACCCAGAAATGCGTAAGCCAAGAGCTCCCTTTCCTAGCTTTCAGAATCTAAGCTTGGGTGTTCCTTTTCACTCATTTTTCTCTGGCCCTGATGAAATGTTCAGACTTTGAAAAACATATAGTTAATGTGGATCTTGTTACTATGAATCTTTGATGAAAAGAATAATTGTGGAAACCGTAGATAAATATCCCTGCCACTGAAAAAGAATTCTCTCACTTGATATGAATTTCTTGCTGATTAAATTGTGGAGGGATGATGTTAGCTAGTATAGCCATTTGTTCTCACACCACACTGATTGAGTCATAATATTGAAATTCTTTTGCAAGTTCTGAGTCCACATAGCTAAATGCTTTGTTTGCATGATCCTAGATTGGGACTCTCTTTATGCTTGCGAGTGGAAAATAAGTGAAGAAGAACCATTGAGATGTTGACATGAGGTATGTGTAATTGCAGGAACTACAAAATCCCCTCATCCTCATTCATGACAGGAAAATTTCAGATCTGAATATGGTTGTGCAAATGTTGGAGCTGGCTATGAAGGTAGCGGACCTCTTTTAATCAATTTTTCCAACCATGATTGCTGTGAATAATTGCATGAAATGATGAAAATTACCCCTTTTTCTTCTCTCCTTTCCCCACCTTCTCTCTTTCTCTGAACAGACGAACAGACCTCTTCTCATAGTAGCTGAGGATTTAGAGAGCGAGGCACTGACAACACTCATCATTAACAAGCGTCATGCCGGGATAAAGGTATTTAATATATAGGGCATGATGACAATATATGGTTTTCCGAGAACCCATAGATTCATTTTTTGGAGTGATGTGTTGACAACAATGGTGGTTTCATCCACTTTACATATTCCCCTGTAATATGGATGAACGTACATGTAGTATTGTAGAGCACTCACGGTGTCAAAGCCAACTTCCTTCTCTAATTCAGAAAATATTTGCCTAGAAGTTGCGGTAGACTACTGTTGAAGTTGTGTTGTTGTCCCACATCGCTTGTGAATGGGTCTTGTATACTCTTTATATTCATGTGGTCTCCCTCCACTTAATAGTTTAAGCTTTTGGGTTGGACTTTCTAACATGGTATCAGAGCCAGTGTTATTTCCTTCCGCGTATGTGGGCCCATTCCCCATTAGTTAATTTCCACGTGCAGATTGCTTGCACGTGAGAGGGGGTGTTGAAGTTGTGTTGTTGTCCCACATTGCTTGTGAATGAGTCTTGTCTACTCTTTATATTCATGTGGTCTCCCTCCACTTAATAGCTTAAGCTTTTGGGTTGGACTTTCTAATAACTGCAAAAGGCGTTTGCCCCCCATTTTTGTTAAGTAAAACCATAATAGCCTTCATTTGGACATATTTGTTATGTATCATCAAGGAGTTGCTTAGTATCTGGGATGCAGATTACCGTTAATAACTTAATAGAGAACTTCGATGTCCGAGTAATTTTTTTAACCACGGATCTTAATCAAGCTCATCTGCATTCATGACATGCCTATCCGAATAATTACTGTCTTCCTAAATACATCATCTTCATCATGTACTCTTCTTCTTGATTGTTGTGGCAATTCAATTTTGATAGTTTTTTGCTAAGAAATTCTCTTCAGCTCTGTGCCGTGAAAGCTCCTGGATTTGGGGAAAACCGAAGGGCAAACTTGGATGATCTTGCTGTTTTTACTGGAGGAGAGGTGATAAAAGTTGAGATTCCCAGAAGTTCTTTGTAAATGCTTGTTGTGCATGACAGAGCAAATATTTACAGGTCATATCTGAAGATCGTGGTCTTACTCTTGATAAAGTCAAAGTCGAAATGCTGGGTAGTGCAAAAAAGGTATGTTTGAGGGAATTTTATGCTTCGTGTTGGATTTGTTTTGGGTAAATCCTTATTTACTACTGCAGGTGACTGTCTCTCTCGATGATACTATTATTCTACATGGAGAAGGCAACAAGAAGGCAATTGAAGAAAGATGTGAACAGGTATTACTGTGACTTGATTGAATATAAAGAAAAGTTGTTTTCTTGAGTAGCTATGGCGGTTTCCATTTAATCGATGAGAGCAAACACAGATGTGCCTTCCGTTACAATGATGCATTGCTTCCATGGAGATGTCACTTTTTTATATTTCTGAATTCTGATATCATAGCTTCTTAGCATTTTATATGGCGTTCATGACGATGGAGATGTCTAATTAATGTGTATCTGCTTAGCTGGCGACTCTCTCATTCACCTCTCACTTGAAAAGGAACTTCAATGCACTTTTCTTGCTTCCAGATATTCATATGAATTTTGTGCAATCATAGATGAGAACTTTGAGAGCCTAGTATAACATTGCAAATGAGTGAACTTTCAATTATATCATATTAAAAGCTAGTGTCTCTGTTTAAAGCAAGAAAATCTATGCTGGATGAAGATATAAAGATTAATCACTTATATTAAGTCTACAATGAAAAGGTCATACAATCCCAATACCAGAAATCTGTTTTGGCCCATTGGTTTTATCAAAGGTGCAGGTCCCTAGAGATAATAGACATGTGAAGCTTAGTCTAATAGCCTTTGAGCGGTAAGGGTCCAAGTGTAATAGAACAATAAGTGAGAGAAGATGGCAAGAAGAAATTTCGCAGCTTCCTCATCAGATTACTTGCTATATTCCATCTAGTAATCATTCTAATAGACATGGTGTCGAAAGATTAGGAGAAGATCTCGGAATATCAGGGATCTCGGAAAATCAGGAGAGCATCTTGGGATATGATTCCGTTTGTTTCCATTTATTTTATTTTCTTTATTCTGGATCCTCATGTTTAGGAAGTAGAATATATTTTTTTCCTTTTCTGTTTTTATTTCCTTCCTTTAGCATTGTTGTCCTAGCTATTTATGTGTAATGTTCTCTGTAACTTTTATTCATTGAAGAAATAGAAGAAACTATTGTTCTTCGAAATCAACACTTCTTCGAAATCAACATGGTATCAGAGCCCAGGTTACCAACAAGTCTGGACCCAACAATCACACGGGAGAGATACGGGTTGTCGCGGCCTCCGACCCATAGCCCGATGTGTGAGGGGGAGATTGTTAGGGTTGTCCCACATCGATTGTGGAAGGGGCTGGTGGTCGGTTTATAAGTGTGAGGGAAAGCCTCAACCTTTGAGCTAGCTTTTGGGTTGAGAGAGGCCCAAGACCACCCAACACTGGTATCAGAGCTGAGTTTTTGAATCCAGCTCCTACTGTGGTGAAAACGGCGATGACCGGTGCTCGTAAGGACACCAATTTAGGCGTCGAGCCAGAGAAAATTTCAACTGATTTCTCTGGCCAATCGGGCAATGGTGGAGAGCAATTCTCCCACAATTCCAGTATGCTATTAACAGTTCACCGATTGAACGATCGAAATTATTTGGAGTGGGCTCAATCGGTGAAGCTAGCAATCGATGGAAGAGGCAAGCTCGGCCACTTGACAGGCGAGGAAAAAGAACCAGAAAAAAAGCGATCCGAGATGGAAGGCTTGGAGATCGGAGAACTCCTTAGTGATTGCCTGGCTGATCAACTCTATGGAGCCAGCAATTGGAAAGCCTCATCTATTCCTTCCGACCGCTAAAGATGTGTAGGACGTTGTGAGAGGAACATATTATGATTTGGAGAACTCTTCCCAGATCTTTGAATTGAAGACAAAGCTATGGCAATCAAGGCAAGGAGACCGTGAGGTAACTATTTACTTCAATGAAATGGTTACTTTATGGCAGGAATTAGACCAATGCTATGATGATACATGGGAGAGTCCGGCTGATTGCAAGAGACAAATGAAGAGAGAAGAGAATGATAGAGTGTATATGTTTCTAGCGGGCCTTAATCGAAACTTGGATGAGGTGAGAGGTAGAATTCTGGGTCAGAAACCTCTACCATCCATCCGCGAGGTTTTCTCTGAAGTTAGAAGGGAGGAATCTCGGAGGCGAATCATGCTACGTGATTTAGAAACAAATGAGAACCCTCTATCCGAGAAGTCTGCACTTGTAGCTCGGGGGTTTGATTCTGAAGAAGAGAGGAGGAAGAAACCATGGTGTGAACATTGCAAGAAACCATGGCATACCTGGAAAATTCATGGGGAACCGCAGAATTGGAAAAAAGAAGGCTGGAAGAGAAGGAGCAGTAATGATGGTCGCGCGTTCCAGGCGACAAATGAGGAAGAGCAAATAAAATCAGATTTGGTTCCATTCACAAAGGAACAATTAGAGCATTTGTACAAACTTCTTCAACCTCCACAACCTTCTTTAAATCCCTCTTGTTCTTTAGCCCATCAAGGTAATCATTTTTCTACTGCTTTCCTCATAGAAAATCCACACCAAAAAACTCCATGGATTCTTGATTTTGGAGCAACCGATCACATAACAGGTTGTTCAAAGCTCTTTTCCACCTATAATCCGTGTGCAGGGAATAAAAAAATAACTATTGTAGATGGTTCCCTTTCGGCTATAGCTGGATTAGGATCCATCAAGCTGTCCTCTGCCCTCACGCTTCATAATGTCCTTCATGTTCCAAAGCTATCTTGTAACTTGTTGTCCATTAGTAAAATAACCTCTGATCAAAAGTGTCGAGCTAATTTTTTCTCATCTCATTGTGAGTTTCAGGACTTGACCTCGGGGAGGACGATTGACAGTGCTAGAGAGAGTGGAGGACTCTATTTCTTTGAAGATGGAACAAGCTCGGCTAGACAAGTTCAGGGTAGTTGTTTCGAATCTGTTACTGTTTGTAAGGATGATGATATTATGTTATGGCATTATAGGCTTGGTCATCCGAATTTTCAATATTTGAAATTCTTGTTCCCAAGGTTGTTTTTGAATAAAAGTCCATCTTCATTTCAGTGTGAATTCTGTGAATTAGCCAAACATCATCGAACAAATTTTCCCTCTCAAATCTACAAGTCGTCTAAACCATTCTCTTTAATTCATAGTGATGTTTGGGGACCATCTCGGATTCCTACACCCTCAGGAAAGAAATGGTTTGTCACATTTATTGATGATCATACGAGAGCAAGTTGGGTGTACTTGTTAAAAGAAAAATCTGATGTAGAATCTGTTTTTAAAAACTTTTACACCATGATACAAACACAATTTCAAGTGCAAATCCAGATTTTCAGGAGTGACAATGGGAGAGAATACTTCAATAAAATTCTGGGACATTTTTTTCTTGGAAAAAGGAATTATGCATCAAAGTTCTTGTCCTGACACGCCTCAGCAAAATGGGGTGGCAGAGAGGAAGAATAAACACCTTTTAGAAGTAACTAGAGCTCTACTCTTCACCACTAAAGTTCCCACATACCTATGGGGTGAAGCTCTTCTTACATCTACATACCTTATCAATAGAATGCCTTCTAGAGTGCTAAAGTTCCAAACACCCTTGAAAGTCCTTCAAAGGACCTATCCAACCTCTAGACTTACTGCAGCCTTGCCTTTAAAACTATTTGGTTGTACCTCTTTTGTACACATCCATGATAGAAATCGGGGCAAACTTGATTCTAGAGCAAAAAAATGTGTGTTTGTTGGTTATGCACCGAACCAAAAAGGGTATAAATGCTTTGATTCAATTTCCAAAAAAATGTTTGTCACCATGGATGTCACCTTTTTCGAATTAACACCTTTTTTTGGAGCTCATCTTCAGGGGGGAAAGAAAGTGTAGATTCGCACAACTCCATTATTGAGTCTTTTCGTCTTGCAGAATCTGAAAATCCTCTTCCAACAACTCTTATACCTAATTTTGAACCAAATAATGGAAGTTCGGGTCTACCTATTTTGGCATCTCATCCTACTTGTGAGAGTAACAGGTGCAAAACTAGTACCAAGAATGCTGAACTTCCATCTTATGCTCAAGTCTACACGAGAAGAAACAAAACTCAAAGAAATGAGTCTTCTGCTCCTTTAGGGTGCCATGAGTCCGAACCAGGACATGACCAAAACTCCATACAATCGTCAGGTAATGCTCCAACTCAATCTGTCCAACCTAATAGTCAACAAAATGATGAGCCTACTGATGAACTTGACATACCTATTGCTATTCGGAAAGGAGTTAGGTCTTGTACCAAACATCCTATGTCTCATTATGTGTCTTACGAAAATCTCTCACCCAATTTTCGTGCTTTTACCTCAACCTTGTCTTGTGTGGAGATTCCCAAAACTGTGCAGGATGCTCTACAAGTTTCTGAGTGGAAGGAAGCAATTCTTGAAGAGATGAAAGCTCTTGAAAAAAATGGAACATGGGATATGGTGGATCTACCCAAAGGAAAGTCCAAGGTTGGATGCAAATGGGTATTCACAACCAAGCATAGGGCTGATGGGTCTCTTGAAAGGTATAAAGCTCGTTTGGTTGCCAAAGGATTCACGCAGACTTTTGGCATCAATTACTTTGAGACTTTCGCTCCAGTTGCTAAGCTAAACACTATCAGAGTGCTCCTATCACTTGCAGCCAATCTTGATTGGCCTATGCAACAACTAGATGTGAAGAATGCATTTTTGAACGGAGATTTGGAGGAAGAAGTATACATGAACTTCCCCCCAGGCTTTGACAAAAAGTTTGGGTCATAGGTTTGTAAATTGAAGAAGTCACTATATGGACTGAAACAGTCACCAAGGGCCTGGTTTGAGAAGTTCACTCAGTCTGTGAAGAAACAAGGGTATGATCAAGGACAAGCTGATCATACCATGTTTGTGAAGCATTCTCGTGATGGGAAAGTTGCAATTCTGATAGTATATGTTGATGACATTATTCTCACTGGGAATGATATTGCCGAGATGAACAGGTTGAAAGAATGTCTTGCTTCTGAATTTGAGATCAAGGACCTGGGAACTCTAAGGTATTTCCTTGGAATGGAGGTGGCTCGATCAAAGAAGGGAATTGTAGTTTCACAAAGGAAATATGTCCTGGATCTTCTAAAGGAGACTGGAATGAGTGGTTGTAGACCAGCAGATACTCCAATAGATCCAAATCAGAAATTTGGAGACGACAAAGATGAGGTTCCTGTTGATACATCGAGATACCAGAAACTTGTAGGAAAACTAATCTATTTGTCGCATACTCGGCCAGATATTGCCTTTGCTATGAGTATGGTAAGCCAATTTATGCATTCTCCCTATGAAAGACATCTTGAGGCTGTGTATAGGATCTTGAGATACTTAAAGAGCACACCTGGAAAAGGCCTGCTATTCAAAAAGTCTACTCAAGAAGAAATTGAAGCACACAGATGCAGACTGGGCAGGGTCAATTACTGACAGAAGGTCAACTTCAGGATATTGTACTTATGTCTGGGGGAACTTAGTTACTTGGCGAAGTAAAAAGCAAAATGTGGTAGCCCGAAGTAGTGTAGAAGCTGAGTATCGAGCAATGGCCCATGGAGTTTGTGAGATGTTGTGGCTAACACGAGTGCTAGAAGAACTTCGAGTACCAGTGAAACTGCCTATGAAGATGTACTGTGACAACAAGGCTGCAATCAATATTGCACATAATCCAGTACAACATGACAGAACTAAGCATGTTGAGATCGATAGACACTTTATCAAAGAGAAAATTGATGCAGGAGCTATTTGTATGCCATTTGTGCCAACAACGCAACAAACAGCTGACATTCTTACGAAGGGACTGTTCAGACCTAACTTCGAGCATCTCATCGGCAAGTTGGGCATGATAGATATTTACGCACCAACTTGAGGGGGGGTGTTGAAAGATTAGGAGAAGATCTCGGAATATTAGGGATCTCGGAAAATCAGGAGAGCATCTTGGGATATGATTCCGTTTGTTTCCATTTATTTTATTTTCTTTATTCTGGATCCTCAAGTTTAGGAAGTAGAATATATTTTTTTCCTTTTCTGTTTTTATTTCCTTCCTTTAGCATTGTTGTCCTAGCTATTTATGTGTAATGTTCTCTGTAACTTTTATTCATTGAAGAAATAGAAGAAACTATTGTTCTTCGAAATCAACACTTCTTCGAAATCAACACATGGAAAAGATTTAATTTGTATAGTTAATATAGGTTGGGAGATTTCACCCTTCTCTGTTATTGTTCCACTGTGTATATCACTTTCCTTGTTTTTAACCTAAAAACCGAGGGTTGTACCTGCTGTTGACTCGCATAGTTTGACAATTCTTTTTTCTTTGGAGTATGTTAGCTATCTTTATTAGCATAAAACTGAGAATTTACCATACAGACCCAGGATTAGCAACTGGGCTGAAACATTACAAAAGTAACAAATAAGAGACCAGTCAAAGAAAGATTCAATAGAACAGCATTACAAAGCTTTTTTTTTTTCCCAGTAATTTTCACGTCTTGCCTTTTGGAAGAAGCATATTCATGAATACCTTGGCTTTTGTAAGGACTGTTAGTAACTAATGCTTCTTGGAGAGAGTAGTTTTTTCCCTAGTTTGGGGCCAAAGGTGAGAGAGTAGTTGACAAGTAATTTTTGTGAGCAGCTGAGAACAGCCATGGAGAAGAGTACATCCACCTTTGACAAAGAGAAAGCACAGGAGCGTCTTTCAAAGCTGTCTGGTGGTGTAGCTGTTTTTAAGGTTTGTTTATTAGCTATTCTGATTCTTTTGTGATTTCATGCTTGAAACATCCTGACACGTTATTAATACCTATAGGTTGGCGGGGCTAGTGAGGCAGAAGTCGGTGAAAGGAAAGACAGGGTCACTGATGCCTTGAATGCTACGAGGGCAGCTGTTGAAGAGGGTACCGTGCCAGGTAATTCTTTCTCTTATGCATAAGTTGCTTCAACATATTTGGAGAACTATAGTCTTTTATGCCTATTGGTGTCAGGTGGTGGTGTTGCTCTTTTATACGCCACAAAGGTCTTGGAGAATGTCCAGACTCGAAATGAGGACGAAAGGAGGGGTGTCCAAATCATTCAAAATGCTCTTAAGGTTTGTTTTTCAATGTTATCACCTAGTGTACTGTTGAGGCTTATTTGATGTTCAATTTTCTAATCCATTGGTTTCTCCAGGCACCGTCACTCGCAATACTCTCAAATGCTGGCTTTGATGGAGTTCTGATTCTTGGCAAATTATTAGAGCAAGATAATTTCAATATGGGATTTGATGCTGCAAAAGGTTTTTTCCTTCTCTCCCAAATTACTGATAAAGCACACACCTCTCCTAGTCCTCGATAACTTTTTCCTAGAAAGAATTATGAAGTTGTCTTTATCGATCTCAACCGCCACTAAGCTGTCATTGCTAGCTTTCTGTACTCGGCATTAACTATTTGTTCTTATCATCTTCATTTTCCCCATACTGTATTAAAACTTAATGAGCTATCTTATTATAGCAAAAGCCATGTTGTTTCTGAGCTATTTAGTAGGAGTTTTCTGTCACTCAAGCACTGACAATGATTGTGCACTGAAATAGGAGATTACGTCGACATGGTGAAGGCAGGCATCATGGATCCTCTCAAAGTTGTTAGAACGGCATTATTAGATGCTGCAAGGTGAATATTAATTTTTCTCGAGTTATTTCCGTTTTTTCATTATTTAAGCTGAAAATTTCCTGCAAACTGCAGTGTCTCATTGTTGCTGGCGACAACTGAGGTGGCTGTTGTTGAGCGCGCAAATGAGAAGAGGCCTCCTAGTCGTATGCCGGATATGGATGATATGGACTATTGAATTGCTATTATTCACGTTGAGAAGAGAAGGTTTGCATTTTGAGCCCCCTTAGTGTGACCGGAGAAAAATCTCCTCGGCGGGAATACGGAATACCTTTACGACACCTTAAAAAGATTCCAATTATTTGGATGGAGAAAAGCTAATGAGAACGAGAAGATGAGTTTGACTTGGGAGAAAATAGCTGTTAGAGACAACCTTATAGGGATGTAGACTTGGCTCGCATTGATGGAAATTATGAAAATTCTGATTCTTTTCTTTCCCAAATTTTATTGAATGTGGACTGATCCATTTTTGGGGATAAACAACTTCATGGTAGACCGCAAGAAATTGTACCCTATTTTTTGGCTGTGAGGATAATTGCCCGCATATGGCATCGAGTAAACTATCAACGCGAAGTCTGTCGCGATGCTAAAAAAGAGAACAGAAACTCCATATCACAGTTATCAGAATCACACAAAACCGAGAGAATGATGGACAAGACCATTTGGACTAAAGGGCTGAATGACTGCAAAGGATGTTTACAGGAAACGCGAGCCGAATGACAACTTTTGCGCTTTTGATCGTATCTAAGGCCTCGATGAAGTTCTTCTGCTCGCATCCACCGCTTCATGTAGTTGAATTTTCAGCCGGATGGTAAAAATATGAAAGTAGGGGTGCTAATCGCGCTGACTGTAATGCCACAACACTCATCTTGATCACCCTTCCCGCATGAACCTTATATCCTTCCCTTTGTGAAAATTATGGTCTGGTAAGTCCTGGGACTAGGGGATCCTTAAAGAACCTTATCATTTTACAGACCAAGCAAATCAGGACGTGGACTTGGCATATCATATTGACAAGCCCCCATGCTGAAAACAGGAGAGTTTTGCTTAAAAGTAGGCACTGAGAAGCGAGATTGTCTTGACACTACAATCGGATGATAAATCAACAGATTCCAGTCGAAATTTCCACAAGAAGATTGCCTCGCACTGAAATATGATCATGCGGCACAATGTTGCTTTCGACCAACATAACATCCCCAAATTCTGACACCAGTTTCAAATTTCCCTTCTAACCCAGCCATGTAACTTCAACATTCTTCTACATGAATCTACGCATGGAGAATGAGCATCTAAGGATCAGACTTTATCAGTTCCTCAACTGAATTTCTGTAGCATGATCATGCGGCACAATGTTGCTTTCGACCAACATAAAATCCCCAAATTCTAACACCAGTTTCAACTAACCCAACCATATAACTTCAATATTCTTCTACATGAATCTACGCATGGAGAATACGCATCTAAGGCTCAGACTTTATCAGTTCCTCAACCGAATTTCTGTAACTGGCAATTAGATCCCTGGCATCAAGACAACTTAATGTATTAAGAAATATTACCACAGTGATTGAACAGAAAAGTTTGTGACTAGCACCACGAACCTTCTTTGGTTTAGCATTTGCTCAGCTTCCTCCAGCTTACACTTCTGCCCCTCAACTGTCTGTAAAAGAAATGGAATGACATGACAGAACTGTTCATGTAATTTACATGAAAAATACATGCCTATGCACATCGAAATTGTTTGATGCAGTCTTCAGTTTCTCAAGAACCAAATAAAGGGTATTTTCCTGCCATATCTTTCCTCTTCCAGATGCTTATTGAAGTAAACCTATACAAGCCAAAAAAAGCCAATTCTAATAGTACCTAAAAGAGGAGAGATATTCATCACTAAGGTAATGCTTCAAGGAAGTAATACAAAATGGCAAAAGCTGGATGTCCAAAGTTAACACGTATAATTTGTTATAAACATTTCCAACTTCCCAAACCAAGTTAACATCCACCGACATTTGAATATCCACATTAAAAAGTTAAAAGAAAAGAGACGTCTCTATTGCTTTGTAGAGATGAAAAGGAGAGGAAAATGTGAAGGTTGGTGAAGAAGATATCACATTTCCGCTCCAATACCTTTTTAAGATTGTCTGCACCCACCTCTCATTTTCTCCCCCTCTCTTCTGTCCGACAAAACAGTAGGGAAGGGAATAGAAGAGAAAAAGGGGGAAACATTTCTTCCTTAGTGATATTGAGCATAGGGAAAGAAGAAATAATGTCTGATACCAGTACCTTTGTTTCTCCTAGTTTTTTAGAGAAATAAAAACTTCGTTGTTATGGGAACCCCCCAAATAAAAAACTTTGTTGACATAGGAACTCCCCCCCGACACTTCCCATTTGTTTCCATTTCCTTCCTCCATACTGAACTAACGTTATTCTACTATCTAAAAGAGCAGCTATTCCAGCAAAACAAACGTTGTGTTGGGGTTTGCATTCTCCAACCCAGAGCTGTCATTCACGACAAATAGGCAAAATGAAGGAGACTCGTTGTCCGATGAATATAGGTCCAAAAAAATTAGAACAACAGGCTGGAAACATGAATCTAATGCCAAGATTGACAAGTGAAGTACGAGACGATCGCCTAGTTCAAAGAAAAATTTTATACACCTGATCATACAACATAACGGTGATGTTGATGTTGATCATACAACATAAAGGATTGAACTTAGATGGTGGGGCGAAGGAGAAGATTCGGAGCTCTATGATCAGGATAAGGAAGACCCTAGTCAATTGGGCACAGCAAGTGTGCCTATTAGACAGAGTTGGAGGAATACAAGCGAGATATGCAGCTATCAGGAAACTCCTGCTCGAATGGATTCCGGGTAATGGCTAAAGAAAACGAAAGACAAGAACATAATGTAGCCTGCAATTAGAAACCCATCTCTAAGCATCACAAATTACCAGAGGAACATGTAAGTGGCAATTGGAGAAATCACAGATTCATAATTACCACAGCTTTCGAGCTAATTGACCCAGCTATCGAGTTCAACAGCTGCTGGCACTTCTCAAACTGATTGTTCAGTTCACTGACCTTCAAGAAAGAGGCAAAAAGATAAATAAGACAAGCCAAGAATGTCATAACCCCGAATTGGGTAGAATAAGAGCCACAACCAAATTCGAAACGAAGCAATAGACGAGACGAACCAAGGAATCGGAGTGCTGATCGCGAGTCCCGTTCTCAACGGCATCCGCCAAACTCTCCACCAACTGCAAAAAAAATCAAAATTACGAGCATCATGATGGGCAAGTTAGGTTTTTTTTTTATTTTAAAATCTTTATGTAATTGCAAATTCATTCGTACGTGCAAGAGGTGGAAGTGAGAAGCGAGAGACTGGTGTTGTTGCTGCTGCTGCTGCGGAGCTAGTCGCTGCTGCTGCTGCTGCTGCGGAAACTGTGGGTGTTGTTGAAATTGGGGGAGTTGAGGTTGAAATTGGTGAAAGGGTTGCTGCTGCTGGGGAAGAAGGTCGGGGGGTTGTTGCTGGAGATAGAGATGGTCATGGCTCGTGGGCGTAGAGACGTTGCTGTGGGTCGCCATGCTTGGGATCACGTTCCAGCTTCCCCCCGAGAACGAGTGCTCCATCGCTCCCTCCCTCTCTCTCTCTCTCTCGCGCTCGCTGCGCTCAGAACAAGTGTCGGGTCGCACTTGATAGAGACGAAGATCTCTCTCTTAGACTGTCTCTGAATCTCTCTCTCCCTCCCTCTTCCTCCACAACGATCCACCCCCCAACCCCGGCCCCCCACCCCCCCAAAAAAAAAAAATCAAAATGAAAATGATGATCAGGATGGATTACGTTAGAGACAAAAATATGTTTCGCTAACATTTTACCAACAATCACTTTGATTTTAGAACTTTATAAACGATCGATCTGATGTTAAAAGCTTTTCGAAAGTGTTCATTGAGTGACTCAGGCGAGTTTGACCCCCCAAAAAAAAAATGATAGCGCCACATCAGATTTTCCGGCGCACCAGTCGTAAAAATGACAACTCTTTAAATTTTCTATCAATTAAACGTCGTTCACCAAAAAAATTTAATGTTAATTTAATCCCCGATACGTTATGACACTGATATCGATTTTTGATCGAAAGCTAATTACATTGACGTTTTGCTCCGCAACTAATCCACTCCTTCCCCCATAATCTCGCAATTGCAAACTCTACTCTTTTAGAGAAAATTTCAAATAAGTGCCTCAAGTAATTTCATTTGAAACCCGAGATGATCTTTGTTTAAAATAAGAGCCTGAAGTGTCCTTATTATCTCAAATAAGGGTTTGAAATGTTTTGATTGTCTCAAATAAGGGTGTGAAGTGGGCATGGCTATTTCAAATAAAGGTCTAGCCCTGCCAGCTAAATGTTGTGGTAGATCAAGGATATTTTCGTCAAAATATAATTTTAACCTAATTTTTAGTTAAATTAACTAAAAATTAAAGCAAAACTAAAATTGAAAAAAAGAAAAGAAAAGGAAAACACATGTGGCCTGTCTTTCATTTTTTTGGGTCACTTTTAGTTTACTATAAAATGAAAAAACAAACAATAAAATAATTAAAATAATGAATTACCAAAATGTCCTTGCTAACTGGTGAGTACTTTTTTGAGATTGATAAGGTCACTTCAAGTCTTTATTTGAGATACAAAGGGCCATTCAAACTCATATTTGAAATAATGACTATTTTAGGCTCTTATTTGAAATTTTTTCACTCTTTTATACTACAATCTCTTGACGTGGAATTACCGAACTGGTGCATTTGGTTTGGCCTCCAATAAAGGGTCAACTCATCAACAACCGCACACAATTAGAGATATATCAACTGAAATTGTAGGAAAAGTATAAAAAAAAAAAAGTCCTAATATTTTTTTGTCGAAACGAAATCTTTATTTCATATAAAAAAATATACATAACTTCAAGATAAAAATGCAAATCTCACATAAGTACATTCATACCAATTTAATCATAAATCTTTCAATTTGATCAATTTAATCCTAAACCTTTTTACATTGATATCATTCATTCTATATATCATTCATTCTATTCGATCTATTTTGATAAAAAAAAATCATTAACACTAACACTGACCCTCCTATGTGATATTGCTAATGCCTATTTTTATTTATTTATTTTGTTTTCCCTTTTTTTCCCCTTTTCTGATTGCTAGTGGCTAGCCAAAGGCGAATAGAAAAGAGGAAAAAAAAGATAGAAATAAATAATATAAAAATACATTAAAATATTTAGAAAAAAATATATATACCATTAGCATCCATATCAATAATTTTCTATCAAAATTGATCGGATAGATTTTACCCGGATGAATTGAATTGTTACCAATGTGAAAATGTTTAAAGACTAAATTGATCTAGTTAAAAAATTTAAGACTGAATTGATACTAGTACAATAAATTTGGAAAAAAAATTGTACTATTCCCGAAATTGAAAAACCACACACAACAATATAGATGTACGGGTTATAACATTTGGCAGCGGATCTATAACTTCATGACCTGAAAAGCGAATCTATAACGTTGGTTCTCGCTAGGAAACAGCCAAAAAATTACAGAGATGATATTATTCATGAACTGCAGCAATACCATCATTAGAGGTAGAGATGGAGTTGAGCTGATTGCTTCAATACTCAATTCATCCGGTAAAAGAATTTCTAAATGACCTCGATAGTCGATGCTGAGGTGTTTATCTTTAAATGTTTTATCTGATCAAAAGAACGAGACGTCACGTCAAACTCGAAGGCTAGAGCATTATAGGGATGCGGAGTCCATCGTAGCTTAGCTGCACATCAATGCCCTCCGTCTCCAAGAGCTTCTTAAGGCCTTCATTCACTGCTTCATGATCCATCAGATGCATCATACCTTTCGCCATTTTCCAAACCGGGAAAAACATGGTAAACAGAGTTTTGTGAGGGCGACTCCAAATCAGGATATCATAACAAAAGAACAAAGAAATATGCCAAAATTATAAGCATGAAATATATTAAATCCTTGGGCCTAAAATCTGAAACTAAACTTCAATAGATGATCCTTCCTCCTACAATGTTACTTATTTAACATAGGGCCTCTACATACCAGTGAAGAGTGTTCGCTTTGGTTGGATTTTCCGGACCTCTTCCAAAGCCTGGTTAAGAGACATACAATGTGAAAGTTATCGAAGAGTAGATTGGCTTCTTTTCTAACAAAGTTGAGCTATTGAAGGTTTTACCCGAGGGAGACCAAAATGTGTTGAAGAAGAGCGATCTGGCCTTAATGCATCCTGTACAACCAATAAGACCATCAGTTTCACATTCATACACTAGAACGTTAGACATCACCTGCTAACGAACAATCGATGTCTGTAGTCTGTACCAAGAAACGTGTTCATTGCAGCGGGAGGGAGAGAAAGACGCACCATTATCAAGATGTCACAATCCCTGAGAAGAGGATATGTTTCTTCTGGTATTTCACTAACATCACTGCATACAGATATACAGGTCAGGTCCACCGAAGCATAAGTTCTTACAAATGGATCTGGAAAATACTAGGCTTTGTTACCTAATGTAGCAGACTTTACCAAACCGAAAACCAAGAGAACGGTAACCTTGTCCATGCCACACTGGCAAAGGAGTTATCTGAAGCACAACATCCACAGAGATAGAGAGCAGAATGAGACAATTTTTTATCACAATTGTGTATAAGCGGTGGCATCTCTATCTAGAAAGAACGGTAGCATGTGGTCAAAAACCATGTTTCGGCATGCTTTGGTTATCCTAACTGAATGAGAGACAACAGATGGATGGTAGCACATGCAAGAAATGGGGAAAGGCAGCTCCAGCACTTATTGAAAGTAAAATGCCACACACTGTAACTTCCCATCTGCTCTGTACAGGCGTCCAGAAACCCTTCAATGAAGGTCAAATCTGATGACTCAGCCTTAATTTAAAAGTTGTGAGACTAAGAATTATTCCTCATCCCTCAGTCAGACTACTAACCGAATTTTGGAGATTGGTCTTATGTGATTAGATGTCCCTTTCACATATCCAGTCAAACCAGTTAATTCTCCTGCCATATTCTTGGCATACTTTCTGGCCCTTGGAAAATTATGTTAATAAGCTCATGGTTATTACACTCACAGTGCTATAACAAGCGCATCTAATGACTTCAAAACCATGAAAAGCAAATAGATGTAAAGGCAAACAATTACAGCGAATATTTCTTCTTTATTGAATTAACTAAGTTTTTCTATCTGAATAAACAAGGAAAATTATATCAAATTAACTAGGTCACCATAAAAAAGAATCACCTGTCAACAATTTCATTTTGCAAATCAATGCTAAAATCCATAACTGCTCAAACCAACTAGTTCAAAAAACGAAGAATTCATTCACATGTATGAGCAAAAATTGCAATAGCATAGGGGATGACTTTAACCACTCTGCCAAAGCATTATGGAAATTCACATGGTGGCAGCCAGTTAGTGAGCAACCACATTTACTGGGTTTATTATACTTGAGAGGAAAGTACAATGCAGTAACATACAATATCCTACCCGCAGATCATTCACCACAAATGGCTCCTCCTGCATTATGTTAAACTGCAAGTCTGAGACTGCGGCACCAGGCGTGATGCCACTGGTATCCACTAAATAGTAATGCGTTTTCTTCATCACCTAAGGCCGTTTCACAACCAAAAACAACATATCTACTTAGCATTACAATAGCTAACACAAAAGGATCGCACAATGTAAATGGCCTAATCAAGAAATTTGCAAAGTGATGTCAAGATCTGAGGAGTATCTTATTGTGTAGCAGAATATACCAACAACAATGATCACACGTTTGGAATCATAAAAAGCAGTAAAAAGAATCACCATGCTCTGGGATGAATTAACATAATCTTCACTGTGATCTACCAACCAGATGGAATAATAATTTAATGCAACTCGACCAAAACAATTTGCCCTGTACAATTTCACACATCGGAATGCTTTTTTTTCTCATCTCCTGGAATTTATATTGAGAATTCCTTTTCTGGTCATATCCAGATGAATATACAACCATCCAGCTAAGGTCAACTTCTTTCCTGTTCCTATACATATGAAAGTTTACCCCATTAACCACGACAAAGTACAATCATCAGCTTCCAACTCCCCAATCTCCTCTGCAAATTCTATCTTATAAACCACTCTAAGGAGAAGAACGAGATTCTTATTTTGGAGGGTAAGAGTGCTGCGGCAATACATCAGGCCTATTTAGGCCTTAGACAAAATGAATTGCACCTGGCCCCGCTGCCCCATCCAACACGCCCCCCCCCCCCCCCCCCCCCAAAACACAAAAAAATAACCCTCCCAAATAAAAGAAAGAAAAAAGCGCTAACAGTATAATTGTGCAAAGCATATAGGTGATATCAAATCCCAAATATTCCTATTTCTACTTTCATATTTGGAATGAAAGGGGAAATGACTACTTTGATACAAAAGAGCACTGCAACTCACCTCAAAATCACGATTGGCTACATAAATTGGAATGTGCGGCTGGACGTTATTAGTCCAATCTCGAAGATCATCAAGACCTGAAGAGGAAAGTACACCCAATATAGTGTAAGTAGTTTCGGACATTACTTTGAAGGAAAGAGAAAGAGAAAGAGGAAAGAGAACTCAAAGGTGAAAAAGCTTTGTCCGTTCAATGAGGTCATCAATCATACATGTAGGAGAAAAACACACTAGGAATTGTTCAGAGACCTCCAATGGCATCAGCATGAGAATGAGTAATTATAACCGCATCAATTGTTCTTATCCTGACATAAACACAACTAGTCACTTTATCAGCAAATTGCAGACAATACGAAGAAATTTAGAAAGTCTTTTTAACAAACCTAATTCTGAGACATCTGTTGGAGCCTTAGGAAAATTGCACAGTCCTATAGCTAGTTGAAAGAGACATATTACCCCTCACACTCCTCACCGTTGTACAATTAGTGTAAGTCCAAAAAGGCAAAAAGACAGGAATCAATCTATAAGAAAATGGATTTTCATATTCTAGTTATAATAGCTAAAAGTTCATCGTATAATGCTGTGAGAGTGAGACGGCCTTTTCCTAAGTTATGAATCTTCAGTTTTTGGAGGTTTGTCTAAATTAGATTGCAATTATACTGAAACCATTGATAATCCAAGATTCTAGGAAGAACCGTGAGAACTATTGAGTCCTGCTTTGACTGGAATAACTACGGAAAAAAATTTGTATGGAGAGAGAGAGAGAGAGAGAACTAACCCGTATGCAGGGAACCATCGAAGAGCACTATGGTAGAAAAACCTGAACAAAAAGAGCCACATGAGTATTTGGTATTACAAAGGCAATGGGAACAATGAATAGATTTCTCTCCATACTTAGTGACTGTGATCAGAGAAAGAACACAACGAACTGACGCAGATTTTCAAGCTCATAAAGACAATGCATAAAATAAAAAACTCTGGATGTATCCATCACTCACTTTCCGGCATCTATGAGGATATTACATTTTCCGGTTGGTCCGGGATATCGAATGAGAATGCTTGTGTTTAGTCTCCTATTCTTGCTCCCTGGTTCAACAGCTTTTAAGCATACCTACAGCAGATTAACAAGCAAACCATGCCCTCAGCCGCTACAAGTACGTCCACTCCTATGTTTTGAAGCATCAATTCACTCATATAGCAGCATTCAATCAAGCAAAAGAGGTGCTGCATCCATACCGGGCATTTCTTCAAAGGATTCGTCAAGCAGCTCACTCTTGGAATCCCCTCGCTGGTCCCAGTTCCCATAAATATGATCTCAGAGTCGGACTCTCCGTCATGCCCCATCCCTCCCGCATCTTCAGCAGCAGAGTCTGTAATGCAATTCGATGAATCGCTTTCAACACGTAATAATACCACTCACTAATCAACGAGTCACCGCAAAATCAGCAGGAAAGAATCAACCAACACTCGATCGTCCAGAAACTGCCGCTCCCCGCGTATTACTATCACAACGCGAAGCCATGGAAGATGCGCGCGAGTGGAGGAGCGAAGAGAACTCACTGAGAGAAGCTCGAGAATGAAGCCTAAAGGGAGATGAACCGCGCCTGCAAAGCGAGAGCGCAGGGTCGAAGATGCGGAATCGGCGTCCGCACGGAGCCAGGCGGGTCATGCTCGGAGCGCATCGAGCAGTCCCCAAAAAGACGGCCATCGGCGGAGCTTCGGCGCTTCTCGCTGCTTCTCTCTCTGTCTCTGTCTCTCTCTCTTTCAAACAATCAAATTGACGGACGCGAGTTCGAAAAGCGACTCTCTGGAAGTGGGGAATCGAGAATAATCTCGTTTCGGCCTTCGACGGATCCCGCAGGAGAGAGCGCGAGCCGAAGACGACGAAGGAAATGAGCCACAACCACTACTGCGTGAATGACGCGTCCTATGCAATTAATATGCCAACTTTTGTAAACATTTTTAAACTTATTTAACGATATATTTAGGTATGAATACAAAAAAAAAAAAATAGAGATATTTAGGATTATCTTTTGATAAGGTACCTAACTACTGGATCAATAACATTAGGCTTATTCCCCCCCAAAAAAAAAACTCTTAATTTCGGGTCTAATTTCTCGAACATTTTGTTTTTGTCTCGGAAAAAACTTTAAACTTTAGGCCTAGTCTCAAATCTGCTTCGAACCCCTTTTTCGTCTCGAAAAAAGTCTTAAACTTTAAGTCTAACCTCAATCTGCCCCAAATTTTATTTTGTCTAAACAAAAAATCACTGACTTTCCATCTATTCTCCAATCCCAACTTAAATTAAGCATTTCCACATCGACAACAAATAGAGTCAGCAAAATGACATGAAAAGTTATTTCAAAAGTGAAAAAAAAAATTAGGATATTAAAATTATGTAGTGCTTGTCTTTTTTTTTTCCCTCAAAGTTTACGTAATTTTAATATAATTTATTATTTAATTGATACTTTTATAAAAAAAAATATAAATTAAAAGTAAATTTGAATGGTGGAATATGAATTATATAGTGCTTGTCTTTTTTTTTCCCTCAAAGTTTACGTAATTTCAATATAATTTTTTATTTAATTAAAATTTTTATAAAAATATATATAAATTAAAAAGTAAATTTTAATGGTGGAATATGAATTATGTAGTGCTTGTCTTTTTTTTTTCTCAAAGTTTACGTAATTCCAATATCATTTATTATTTAATTACAACTTTTATAAAAAATTTAAATTAAAAGTAAGTTTGAATGGTGTAATATGAATTATGTAGTGCTTGTCTTTTTTTTTCCCCTCAAATTTTACGTAATTCCAATATAATTTATTATTTAATTAAAACTTTTATAAAAAATATAAATTAAAAGTAAATTTGAATGGTGGAATATGAATTATGTAGTGCTTGTCTTTTTTTTTCCCTCAAAATTTACGTAATTCCAATATCATTTATTATTTAATTAAAATTTTTATAAAAAATATAAATTAAAAGTAAATTTTAATGGTGGAATATGAATTATGTAGTGCTTGTCTTTTTTTTTCTCAAAGTTTACGTAATTTCAATATCATTTATTATTTAATTACAACTTTTATAAAAAAAAATATAAATTAAAAGTAAGTTTGAATGGTGTAATATGAATTATGTAGTACTTGTCTTTTTTTTTTCCTCAAAGTTTACATAATTCCAATATAATTTATTATTTAATTAAAACTTTTATACAAAAAATATAAATTAAAAGTAAATTTGAATGGTGGAATATGAATTATGTAGTGCTTGTCTTTTTTTTTCCTCAAAATTTACGTAATTCCAATATCATTTATTATTTAATTAAATTTTTTATAAAAAAATATAAATTAAAAGTAAATAATTATTATTTTAAAAAAAAATTGAGTTGGGCCCCAATCGGTAGCCCAATTGCCGATTGGGGCCCAAATCAGAATTTGAGCCCTAATCGGCAGGCCTATTGCCGATTGGGGAGCCCCACTCGGCAATTGGGCTGCCGAGTTGGGCCCAATTGCGCAATTGGGTCCCAATCCACTGCCCAATTGTCGATTGGCACCAAATTCGGTAATTATTTTTTTACTATTATTTTGGTAATTATTTAAAAAAAAATGGAAAAAGCCCGACAGATTTGGGACTAGAATAAAAATTGTTGATTCTTCTCTCGAACAAAAAAAACTTGAGGGAAGATTTGGGTGGACCTAAAGTTTGATATTTTTTTTCAAAACAAAAAGAAAGTTCAGGATAGATTTGAGATTAGTTGGGGTTTTTTCTAAGACAAAAAGAGAGAGAGAGAGAGAGAGAGAGAGAGAGAGAGAGAGAGAGAGAGAGAGAGAGAGAGAGAGAGAGAGAGAGAGAGAGAGAGAGTTCTTGCCATATTTGGGACTGGACCTAAAGTTTGGAGGCTTTTTCCACAAAAAAGTTCGAGGCATAATTAGGACTGGATCTAAAGTTATGGATTTTTTTTAGAGAATTTAGCCCCAAGCATTGATAAACAACTACCTATCTCAATTTACCAAAAAAAAAAAAAACGACAACTAACTATCTCATATGAAAAATTGACCAATTAAGCATATTTTAATTCTTTCAAGGGTGGAATTATCCAAGCAAGTTAGGATGCGCATGGCAACACTTTTGTTTCAGAAATTAGCTTTAGGCGAGAAGTTAATTTTTCTACTATTGGAGTTGACGAATACTTCGGGAACTCTTATTTTTCATACCGGGCACACCCATATGAGTTTAGGAAAATCAAAGTATGAACCAACAACGTATGACCCCTATGCATGGAATGACAATGAGCGGGGCGGGGTGCTCGGGGGCAACGCCCTTGAAACAACATCCAATTAGGCTTGTATTTTAAGTTGACTCATTTGTTATGGGATCAAAGAAGTTCGAATAGGCTTAGGCTTTAGGTCCGTTTTAAGTCATATATATTATACTCGTATGAGGGATCATTGTAACGAGTGATTGTGGTTGTAAACCTAAATATCATAATGGAATCTAGAATCTCTTTGCAGGATGTAGTCCTATTCTAGGTGAACCTAACTAAGTAAACTCGTGTGTCATCCTTTTTATATTCTTTGTGTGATTGTTCTTATTCAGTTTAGGATATAACCCATCATCTACTTTTACTCCATAAATTGATTTATGATCAGAGAAAGGCATTTGATAACATGATAAAATTTCTGCTTATGGAACAGAAATTCATTTCGTAACAGTTGAAAACCTTTACTTTTGGAATGTTGTTAACAAAATCTTCTACGAAAAATTATTGATCCTAACCCAAAATGTATTTTATTCGAGAAAAATGAAATGGAAATACTGAAGGATTTACATATAATTTGTCATTTAATTATGTATACAAATGAGGACCAACTTTATGGGGAAAATATGTATCAATGAATACGATGATCGAGCTCATATATCCCCGCTAAAAGCACAAGTAATTCTGGTGCTTCATTGCATTTACCTAAAGGTATCAAACGGGTGAGTCAAGATAGATAGATTTGGGCCGGGTTGAATATGACCCGACCCATATTTTACCCATTTAACCCGTTCCTCTTCCTCCAATAGCAGGATTTTCTAGAAAATCCATTTTCACAAGGTACAAGTTTAACGATTCATGCCCAGCCCATATTCGATCCAATCCTCATTATTCAAATACTTCTATATTTAACCATATCATAAAATATTTATTTCTTATAGTTTATTAAGAAAAATGATATTGCTAAAAAACTCTCATGCAATTAAAATTATTTTATATCAAAAAAAATTATTTACTTTTTAAAAGTAAAAAATATTATTTATTCTTTCCTCAACCAGAGATGTACAACTGGGGCAACAGTGGACGGTAGGCGGTGGCGGAAACCGGCGGCATCGGTCGGCAATGGGCGGCGGTCGGTGGCTACGGCATCGTCGCGGCAATGGTCGGTGGTGGGGCGGGGGGGCGGCGGTGTTCAGCGGTTGGCGGTGGTGGGCAGCGATGGCGAAGGCGCAGTGTTCAGCGGTTGGCGGTGGTGGGCAGCGATGGCGAAGGCGTGGTTTGGAGTAAGTATAGAAAGCGATTCACGAGAGAGAGAGAGAGAGAGAGAGAGAGAGAGAGAGAGAGAGAGAGAGAGAGAGAGAGAGAGAGAAGAGAGAGAGAGAGAGAGAGAGAGAGAGAGAGAGAGAGAGTTAGAATGAAAAGAGGCCGAAGTGAAAGAGAGTTAGAGCGAAGTCAGAGAGACATTGGTGTCGAGAATTTTCTTCTTCTGAAAGAGAAGTTGTTATTTTTTTACTTATGAAAGTGGGTCGAAAATAACTTCTGAAGTAAAAAATTACTTCAAAAGTAAAAAAAAATGAAATTGCGTAACCAAATAAATTTATGCTTCAGAAGTATTATGAAGCAGAAATTGTTATCACGCGCTTGCTTAGATTTGTTCAGGCGATCAAGATGCTTTCTTTTTGCCCATTTTTTGTTTGCTTTAGACTGAGTGATGCTAGATTGAATAAAAACAAGTAACATTGACTTTAAGCGGTAGTTTCAATCTAGCTTTTTAATTATTTTTCTCCTCCACATATTCTAGAGGTACAAATTAAAAGGAGAAGTGGAACATCACGATACGCGGGAAAGGCGGCATCCGAGGCGGATCACTCGCCATTGGGTTCGATTATAATAAAGGAGTTGTACTTCTGGGAAACAAAAACAAAAAAAACAAAGGTTAAAAGAGCCATGTTTATGTTTTTGTTGTTGTTGTTGTTGTTATTGTCTTTTGGAGACATGTGTACGCGTACCAACAATCCCAGAGCTCGTGCCCGGATTATACTCGAATCCTAAAGCTTTCCGTCGACTCAGGTGTTAAACATCGTCCGAAAAGTGAAATTAAGTCAGTTCGACGTACAAGATTCAAAAATTGCCCGAGCTTTTGTTCTAGGGAGGCAAATAGCGCATGGTAACACTTCTCCCTAACTTCTCAACTTCTGACCAAGAATTGATAAGTTGATTTTTCTACTTCTGCTCCAAATTGACTTATGATCATAGAAATTCGTTTGATAACGATTAAAATTTTTTATTTTTGAAACATTATTGACAAAATATTTGGCGACGGCGGGCGGGCGGCGGCCGACCACAGGTGACAACGGTGGTCGGCCGAGGCTTGTGTGGTCGAAGAAGTGATTCTGGAGTCGAGAAGTAACAAATTTTAATTTCTCAAAGTTGACCAAAAATCCAACTAGAAGTAGAAAATCCCACCATAAGTCTTTTTTTTTTTACCAAACGTATTTCTACTTTGAAACTGATTTTACCAAACTGATTTCCCTACCATATTAACTTCTGGCGGAGAAATTTTCATTCCGAAGTGTTTTCATGACTGGCTGTGCCAAGCCCATCGTCGGAATAGCCTCCCTTTAGACTGACCCACTTCCTCGCCTACTGTACTCTGGGCTCTCCTCTGTTCTGAGGCCTAGCTATCTCGTGCTAATTCAGCTTAATATAGAGTTTTTTTTCCAATTTAATACAAAAAAAAATATTTACAAAATTAGACACTATTTGAAAGAATTTACGGATTTAGGTCTCGCGCGCTAGGTGGGCCAGCGCGCGAGACCAGCGATTGGGTTGGGCCAGCGCGCTACGTTCGCGCGCTGGCCCAAGCAGCGCGCATCAGGCGCGCGCTGACAGGAACAGCGCGCGGCCCATTGCGCGCAGACTAAGGGAGCGGGCGATGGGCCGCGCGCTGCGCAGCCTAGCGCCCGGACGCGCGCTGGCTGTACCTGGGCGCGGCCCATCGCGCGCTGGGCACCGCGGCCCGTCGGGCGCCGGCCCAGCCTCCGCGCTGCTCGCGCGCCCTCGCCATTTAATTAAAATATTAAATTAATTAATATGTAAATTATTAAATAAAAATATGCATAAAATTATTGTGAAACACAACATACCACAGAGTTAAAAAGTCATCTAGCCATGTAAAATAGATAACAATCCTCAACTCAATTTACCTGACCCCAAAAAGAACAATTCTCAATCTGAAATGCAGCAACATGCACTAATGATGTCGTCTTCCTACATAGCCTCCTGTTCCGCAATCAGGTGCTCTCCGTTGATGGGCGGGTCTGGTGTTGTAACGATGAGAACGAACATCGGGAGGAGCAGGACGTGTAGATGATGAAGGCATATGTTGTGATGGATCATGAATCTGTAGTGGGATTGCATCATCAAAGTCCGAAAAAATGCGATGCCCATACTGTGCATAGCCAACTGTATGATGGGCTTGAAATTGAGGATGAAAATCAGAACCCCATGAAGCTGGAGAAGTAACGGGCGTATGCGGCTCTTGATTGTCACCATATTAAAACGAAGAACCCGCATGAGATGGCCAGCAAAGTGGGCGAACCCTGCAGCGAAATTTGTCTGGCCGGACCCTGTAGCGAAATTTGTCTGGGCAAATCCTGGAGTAAACCCTGGACCGAAATCTGATGTATGATATTCCATGGCATATGGGACAACATTATCATCTGGATGAGCTCTAGTGGTTCGCCGGGTCGGCTGAACAGTCTCAGGTGGGTCATTATCTTGTGGCCCAACTGGTGCTGCTGTAGTTGCTGGCTGGGGTAGTGGCATCATTGTTATCCGCCTCTCCTCGTGCTGGGCATATAACGTTGCCCTAAGTATTCGCTGTAGTTCTCTCCAGGCTTGAAGAGATGGATTGGTTGTGTTCAAAATATGTAATGCGCACTCGACGCCATCACTCTGGTAATGATATTAAAAACCACAAAATTTTATAAATGTCAATAACTTATGTTAATAAAAAAAGTAACGATTTAAATTGAAAGTGTTTGCACTAACCGATGAACCCATTCCGGCTCCCGGGACGGAAATCCACCTCCATGTATGTCTACGGAACCACTCCATATATGCTGAATGAAAGTGAAGTGGCTCCTCTTCATGAGCTTCTTGGACTATATATCTATCGCGGTCGTCCCATATGTCGATGAACCGTCTGTGCGTGGCTATCCAATCCCTTCCAACTGGCCTTAACTCAATATCATGCAAGGCCGCATGATCGCTAGGAGCTATCGGTATTGGCTGATGCATAGAAAATTGTCGTAATACTCGATCTGGATAATGCCACTCAACTATCCAGTAACATATGAGTGGGGCACGAGCCGTCCAAATATGTTGTCCCTGCCGGCAGTAATTTGGTAATTGCGCCATAATGTCATTGGTGTATGGTAGCCAAGTAATCTGTTATCGCAATAAAACATTTCAAATTAAATGAAGAATCAATGTAAAAGTTAATATTATAATAAACTCGTTTGTTGATATAGTTTACTTACATTTTTAGATGACATTCTATCAATCAAGTAGCGCAAATGTAGCAAAGTATGTGTGGGTATCGCCGTTGTCCGTCGTGCCTGAATCCATCTGCAGCAAAAAATGAGATCTTCATATCATATCCATACAATAAAGAATTAATGACTTGAACTGAAAAAGTATTAACTTACATACCGGCTACCGAGAGGTCTATCTGGAAAAGGATTAGGGTTCCTCAGGGATGGGGAGATACATTTGAAACGCTCCCATGCCCAAATTTGCAAAACATGTAGGGCACCGCCGATCTGCTTTGTCTCTGGATCAGTTGCACTGCACAGTTCTAGATACAGCCACGCAAGCGCGGCTGAACCCCAACTGTACGGGGTAGGATCGTCAAGGTTCTCCAGTAATGGAAGAAATAGCAAACTAATCCTGGAGGATGATTTGTCGGCAAAAATAGAACCTCCAAGCAACCGGAGAATGAATGCTCTAGCATGCTGTCTCACGGTGACTTCATTGGCATCGTCTGGAATCTCAGCAAAGTGTTCTCTCAGCCAGGCCAACCTCAACTGCGTGCCACGTAGATTGTCTGGACGAGCACCTAGTAGGTCGTCACAAAGAGCGCCCCAATTCCTATTAGTAGGGCCCGTAACTGCCAGTCCATCAATAGGAAGGCATGTCAGCACTGAAATATCATGAAGCGTTATCGTGCATTCGCCATCAGGCATATGAAAGGTGTGGGTCTCTGGCCTCCATCGCTCGACTAGTGCAGTAATCAGGTGCCAATCCAGGTGGAAAAATCCCATCAAATGAACTTGATAAAAGCCCGAAGCTCGCAGATATGGGACTATGCGCGGATCAACTTCAGGTATATGTATCGTCGATCTCCGACACATGAGTGCTTCATTATGATGACCCTGTGAAATGTGACATGGAGAAGTGTTATTATGAATATTGATAATGATGTTACAAGTGACAGATCAACTGCTAAATTAGTCAATTACCTTAGCGTTCCATATGGCCTGCGATCTATGTTTATCCTGTCGTATAAGTAGCGAATCATCCACAGGTCCCGGCTGAATGTACGTCCTATGATCCATATCTATGAATATATTACAGAGGATCCCAATAAATATCGCACATTTGTAAATTATAACAGTACAATAAAATTAACATGTATGATATGCATATAGCATGGAGAACAGAGTAAATAATTATCGCGCAATTGTCATATTCTATCATTACAATAAATTTTGGCGATCAATGCTACACATAATTGAAAGAGGAACTAAATCAAAACCGTACAATTGTCATATTATAACATTACAATAAAATGAAATTGCCATTGTACACAATGCACACAATTGTGATCTATTGTCGACCAGATCTCACTGCACAAGTTTTTCTATTGTGCCCTGGCTTTCCACAGTTGCTGCAATGGTTACACGCATTACTACTGCTCGCAGTCTTCCAGTCCATCTCATTACGTATTCGTGATGTACGGGGCCTTCCTTTCCTTCTAATACGCCTCGGGTCTGGTCTTAATGGCAGATCGCCAGGTCTAGACCAGTAGTCAGGATGCCCCAACGGGTGAAACATGTATTGATAGCACTGAAGGGTTTTATCCAATGAGTAGCATTCATCTACGTACTCATGGTAATCAATTCCATGTGCTTGACATGTTGCAATTACGTGGGAACATGGAATTTTAATCTCTTCAAATTTTCCGCATGTACAGGTTCGCTCGGCTAGGCACACTATTTGTATCTGACCCCCTGATCTTCTGTTTCTATCGCGTCCAGTTTTAACTTCGAAAAGTCCTTTATCAGAATCGAAACATGCCACTTCATGCTTATTTGATTTGGCACTGTTTTTAGCGAGCGTCGCATCGGCAAATTGCGTATGTATACGTCCTTGCCTAACCAGCGCCCTGTAAGTCGTTCTTCTGGTGTCGAAATATTTGGACAATTGGGAAAATATCTTAGCGACCATAGCTGCTATTGGCAAACCACGATAACCCTTCAGCATCCCATTGACAGATTCAACTAAATTAGTTGTCATCGCTCCATATCGCCTTCCTCTATCATAAGCTTTCGTTCATTGTTCTCTTGGAATCTTGTCACACCATGCAGCTGTGCGTGCATCCATGCCCCTAATTTCGCTCATGATGCTAACGAACTTCCGTCGTTGATTCGCGTAAGCTGTATATTACAATAATAATTAGTACTATCACATCCAAATTTATGAACACGCAATTCTCTCAATTGTTAAAATTTTAAAATTTACCTGCCGTCTCAATAAGACTTTTGCCGTGATTGTTTTTAAATTTTTTATTGTAATTGCTGACAAGATGCCGAATGCAAAACATATGGTAGCCATGTGGAGGAAGCCACTCCGCTGTCTCCATTGCTCTTATAATCCCAGGATGTCTATCTGATATTACACAAATATTCTCCCTTCTAGTGACATATGTCCGCAGCATAGTCATAAACCAAGTCCAATTCGACCGATTTTCTCTGTCGACCACAGCAAATGCCAATGGGTATATATGATTGTTCCCATCAAGTGAGGATGCAACAAGGAGCGTTCCTCGGTATTTCCCGTACATGAAAGTACCATCAACAAATATTACAGGCCGACAACTTGCGAAGCCATGAATCGTCTGCGCAAAAGTCCAAAACATTCGATCGAAAATCATGCTGCTCAGATCCTCACTCATGTGATCTTCGATCACAAAATGAGAACCTGGATTTTTTACCACCATTTCGTTCATGATCGTCCTCAACCTACCGTACGACTCATCCCAACCTCCAAAAGCTTCAGCAATTGCCATTTGTTTAGCTGCCCAGGTTTTACGGTAGGTAGGTTCGAACTCCACCTTGTCTTTAATCTCCGCCATCAGTGTCGCGATTTTGATATTTGGTTGGGTGGTGACAATTGCTTTAACCTGGCTACACAAGTACTTCTGATCAAGTTGTCGATAATCCCGTGATGACGTCGTCCTCCTGCATGTGTGTGGCCCATTGTACTTAGTAATTTTCCAGAGTAGTGTACCCATTTTATTAGTCGCGCGGAGCCTCCAACCACATGGATTGTCTTCATTACCACACTTTATAACATATTGTGAAGCATTTGTTACATAACTGCGAAAATGATGATTTCTTCTCAGAGAGTACTCTTTCGCAGCCAACTGCAACGCGTCCCGTGATGGAAATACCATGCCAACTTCAAATTCATTTGATGGATGAAATAACGAACGGTTTGGCTTGGCTCTTGTATCGACTTGCATTACATCGAAGTCGATTTCAGAATATGGCGGTGGATCTACCACCGGCATGATGGGATTGCTGTAATGAGCATTGTAGTAAGCATCCATATTGTCGCCTTCGACATCTTCTTCACCACTGTCATCAGTGTCTATCCAATACTCATCATCTTCTTCAACAGAGTCATCACCATCATTATCATCTTCTTCAACAGAGTCATCTCCATCATTATCATCATCACCAACATTAGAGCCTTCCCCAACAAAATTGTAGCCTTCCCCAACATTATCTTCATGAACATGCTGGTTTTCATCTATAGTTATATAGAATTGTAAAAAACCCGTCGAACCCCCCGAAAGTGCAAACTGTTGGATCATCGTAACTGCCACATCATTATGCACCTCCATAATATCATATACAACATAATGTGAATCCATTCCGCTCGGGTATCTATACATTATGCTCCGAATATACTGATTTGTTGTTATATTCAACGTGCGCCCAATCGTAGCACGTAACTCATCAAATGATGATATATTTTCAAATTTGAACATAGCATATTGTCCACCATCGTAATCAACTCCATATTGATTTCGTACTATTGTACCTCCCCAACGCACTATCGCAAAAGATGTAGACGACATTCTGCTAAATAAATAAATTTTAAATTATTTCGCATATAGTAATTTGCCTATTTTATTGGAGTTTTTTTTTCTCAAATTCTACAAAGTAAAAAATTCACTAATTATTTGAAACATTTCCAAAAATATTAACAATACTATAAGAAACGTAAATAAATTTTTATTCATCTATGAATAATAAAAATAAATATCTATCTAAACCCAACAAATTGAAAAAAATTCCTACGTAGGAATTTACCTCAAGCTCAAGCTGCTGGCGGAGTGCACGCGTGGAGGGAGGACGCCGATTGGAGTTTTTTTTCTCAAATTCTACAAAGTAAAAAATTCACTAATTATTTGAAACATTTCCAAAAATATTAACAATACTATAAGAAACGTAAATAAATTTTTATTCATCTATGAATAATAAAAATAAATATCTATCTAAACCCAACAAATTGAAAAAAATTCCTACGTAGGAATTTACCTCAAGCTCAAGCTGCTGGCGGAGTGCACGCGTGGAGGGAGGATGCCGATTGGAGTTTTTTTTCTCAAATTCTACAAAGTAAAAAATTCACTAATTATTTGAAACATTTCCAAAAATATTAACAATACTATAAGAAACGTAAATAAATTTTTATTCATTTATGAATAATAAAAATAAATATCTATCTAAACCCAACAAATTGAAAAAAATTCCTACGTAGGAATTTACCTCAAGCTCAAGCTGCTGGCGGAGTGCACGCACGGAGGGAGGACGCCGATTGGAGTTTTTTTTCTCAAATTCTACAAAGTAAAAAATTCACTAATTATTTGAAACATTTCCAAAAATATTAACAATACTATAAGAAACGTAAATAAATTTTTATTCATCTATGAATAATAAAAATAAATATCTATCTAAACCCAACAAATTGAAAAAAATTCCTACGTAGGAATTTACCTCAAATTAAAAAATTCACTAATCTTTTATAGAAGTTCGCCAATTCTTAAATCGACATTCAGTCTTATACCACAAATGAAATAATTAGATATAAATTCGACATTGCATTTGCCGAATCTAAAACCTGAGTCTAAAAGGAATGTAGGCTATACTTGTCCAATACTTTTCTTGAAACATATGCATGTTTAATGATTCCTCAAAGAAGGCTAACAAATGAAGTGCAGGGGTTATCATAGTTTTCCATGTCTAGCTAACAAATGATTGAATTGCAATCTCTACCTAAAGAACTTTACCTTCAACAAATTTGCAAGGGATGCCTTGGAAACGATCTGGACGATGAAGACGAGGAAGGGAAATGAGAGCAAAAACAGAAGAGTAGAAGAAGGCGAAGAAGAAGGTAGAAAATGAAAAGAGCCTGGAAAGGTTCTCTGCTGGGCAGAGAGCCTCTTCAGGCCACCCACAGTCACGCGACGCGTGGCGTCGTGCGACTGTCGGTGAAGCGCGGCCAGCAGTCGCGCGCTGTTGCGCTCAACGCGCGACTGGTTGCACGCTGCTGGGCTCAGCGCGCGACCAACCGCGCGCTGCTTGGCCCAGCGCGCCACCGTCGCGCGCTGGCACTAGCAGATCTCAGGTCTCACGCGCTGCCCGGCCCAGCGCGCGAGACCTAAAATTGTAAATTCTTTTAAATAGTGTCTAATTTTGTAAATATTTTTTTTTTGTATTAAATTGGAAAAAAACCCCTTAATATATGCATATTCACGACATAAAAAAAAAATCGAAAAATTAAGAATCCAATGGCGCTATTTACATAAAATCCAGGACAAGGATTGCAAATTTTCTCCGAGTAATAAGTGGATTTGAAAATGAAGAGGACAGGATAATCACCGGGCTAAGTTTTAGAATATCCGTGAATTTGGCGAGAAAGAAAAAACTTACGTATTTATGCATTCACATAAGAGGGAGGCGAAACTTTAAGGACTTAAATGTTCCTAGGGTCGACCAATTTAAGATGTCGAAATTTTTTTATCAACAAAAATTTATAAGAGTGTCCACGTCCACGACTCCACGTGGTAGGATAGCCGAGGTTCATATCTTGATTGGCCGAATGGGGTGAATCGATATCAATACAAAAAAAAATAAAAAATAAAATAATTTAATACCGATATAATAAATCTAATATATATATATATATATATATATATATTTTTGGTACTTCCCGTCGTTTCCCAGCGCCGGGGACAACCAAAGCTGTACTTTTTGGGTTTACTCATTAAAAATGCAAGCATCGACCGGTTGACTTCGCATCCTTGAGCCTCTCCGATTCTTCAGCCTCCTCCCATTCTCTTTTGCGGCCGAATCTTTCTGTCAATCCAGGAAACATCACTTTGCCTCATCCTCAAAGCTCGAAAGCCGTAGAGAAACCCCATTCTTTCTGGAGAAATACAGACTTTGCACCACCACAGCATGGCCAAACCCAGCCGTCTTCTCCACCTTCCTAGTCGTGTTGCTCTTCTTCTTCTCACCATCTCTGCCTTGCTTGGCCATGGTGTCCTTCGAGTCGGAGCCTCCCACGGCAGATGCCGGAATCCGCAGACTGCTGTCGAGTTCGCCTCTGTGAAGCAGCCTTACTGGATTTCTTTCCATTTCCAACCTCCCAAGAACTGGATGAATGGTTTGGTTCTCTCTCTCTCTCTCTCTCTCTCTCTCTCGCACGCACATACGTATGTTGATGTCTGTGGCTGTCAGTTTTCTTTTGTTTTGCTGGTCTGTTCTTCTTCGGGTTGAACTTTGATTTGATGAGGTCTGATCGTGAAATGGACAAACCGGTTTCATGGGATTCTATTCTCAAATCCAAATGGTCAGTCTCTCTCCATCTCCCATGATTTGCTCATATTTTTCGCTTAATTAGTTAAACTTGCTTCTTGATGTTCAGTCCTTATTTTATGATTCATGCCAAAACCATCAGACGCTCCTACGTACGAGTAACATTTCGATGAGTTGCAAAATTTAAAGAAGATGCAGTAGCCATCAATTCTCTGAATGCTTTAGCATATTTTCTGCCACATTCATAAAGAGCCAAAAAAAATTAAAAAAAAATTCTTGACTTGTTACATTTGTACCAATTCAATTCTAAATCTTCTAATTTGGCCTATTGAGTCCTAAACATTTTTGACAATTTGCCAATGTAGTCCATTCGATCAATTTTAGTTGGATACCACTGACATGGACATCATCATCTTACGTGGCACGGGCGAGCGCTAATGTGGATGATATTTCTAGTTTTCTTTTTTCCATTCTTTATGCGCCAGCCGCTAGCCTTGACGATCGGCCAAAGGCAACGACCGACGAGGTCAAGCCTCGCCAGCTTTAAGCGAAGCTCGATTGGTTCGATCTCAGTCGAGCCTCACCCTTGCCAAATCTGGCAAAATTGCCCCTCACTGGTCGTCGCCTGTGGCAGTTTGCTAACCATCGCCGAGGCTCGGCGATCGACAAAGGAAGAAAGAAAGAAAGAAAGAAAAGAAAAGTACAAATAAATAAAAAAACAAAATTTATAAAGACTGTACCATGTATATGTACACGCTCATCATCGGATACCATATAATACCACAAGATCGTAGGAGGACATATACAAAGAAAACTATAAAAAAAAATTATTATAAGTTACAGGTTTCAGGTTCCACATACCTAAAATCGCACCGATTCCCTACCGGTCCGATTTCAGGTCACATGTTCTATCTAGGAATCATGTTCACCCCTATTCAACAATGTGGCTCAGAGTGTTGGGAGTACCTGCTATTTCTTTAAAAGGATTTGTCAAGTAGCTCTCTTTTGGAATCCCCTCACCGGTTCCAGTTCCCATAAATATAATCTCAGTGTCCAATTTTTCCTCATGCTCTATCCCTCTTGCATCCTCTTTTTAAAATTAAAAATCATTTTTTCAAAATATGACTAGATATCGACTTTTGAGCTAAACACTATGCGCTTGCATACGAGAACCCCAACGCTTGGTCGAGGCAGGGTTAGAGGTTGGGGCCGGGTCTATCGAGGTCCATCGATGCCTAGTACAGGACGCCTGAACCCGTGGCCCCAACCTGAGCCCATTTATGCCGAGCCCAAGTACATCAATGCCATGCTTAGGACCCTTGTACTTGGGCTTGGGTCCCTAGCACCCACACCCTAGTCCATCAAATCCGAGTTCAAGACTTCAGCACTCGAGCCCGAGTCCATTGAGGCTGTACTCATGACTCTTGCGCCCGAGCCTGTGATCCTAATGCCCCAACCCGAGCCTATCTAGGCATAGCCCAAGTACATCATGGCCGCGCTTAGGACCCTTGTGCTAGGGCCTAGGTCCCTCGCACCCTAGTCCATCAAATCCCAGCTCAAGACCTCGGCAAACAGGCTCGAGTTCGTTGAGGCCAAGCCTGTGTTCTTAGTGCCTATGCCATGGTCCATCGAGGTTGGGCTCGGGATCCCAGGTACATCAAAGTGGGGCTAGGGACCCTAGTGCATGTTCTCGAGTTCCTGGCGGCCGCACCTAGGCCCATCAAAGCTTAGTCCAAGACCCCGGTACCCTAGCTCGAACCCATTAAGCTCAGGCCTAGGACCATATTGCTCGTATGATAAAATTAATGTGCAGACATTTTTAGACATTTTTTAACTTCCCTAATGAGATGTTTAGGATTTTTTTTGTAAATGTGTATGAAACGTTGTTAGTAACTAATTATTGGATCCCCTATAAAACTGTAACTTTATAACTATTGTATTTTAAAAGCAAAGTTCCACCAATTAAATATATCTAATTCTTTCCGAGTGTAAACTGAATGAGTGAGTTGGTCTTGTTTATCTAACCTAGACAACTCCAATTTTTAATAGGAGTCAACATGATTCCACGGTAGAACTTGAAGCCTAGAGAATTGGATTGATTGGAACTGATCGGTTCCGACTTCCACGATGTGAAGGTAGGTTCTAGGTTCCAAAAATTAGATAACCTATTTTGACGAGTAGGTTTCAGATTCCAAGTAGGTGGAACCTGGAACCGGAATCTGGAGGAAGTTTTTATATATTTTTTCTTGGTATATGTCTTTGCGTCGTCTTGCGGTATTCCATGGGGTCCAACGATGAGTATGTAATTTTGAACCACTTTATCATTTAAACTTTTACTCTGTTAATGTTTCATATTTTTCGTGTGCCTAAATACGAGTTGTGGTCAGTGAATTTTAGCAACAAGTGGTGGTCATGAAATGCGATTATTCACTACAATCGTTCGACTAAGAATATATGTGGAACTTGGATGGAACCTAAAACCGATCCTGGAACCTATGACAGTGTAGATTCTAGGCTCCATAGCATGCATGGTAGGTTCTAGGTTGCAAAAAATAAGGAAACTGTATAGACGAGTAGGTTCTAGGCTCATGGTGGAACCTGTATAAAACCTGAAATCGCTCACCCCTAATTTTTAGATGCTCCCTTGTTGCCCCCACCTTTCGATTGTTCTTGGATTAAAAGAACTAATATTGACTTTGAGAAGCATCAATCAATGTACTTTTTAGTTACTTATCGTTCACGTATTTTACGTGCATTTTGGAGGTATGAGAGAAAAATCACAATTTCATTGGGTTACATCCTACAGATTCCATTGTGGTTCACCTCTCGAATTGGGGTCGTTTCGAGCTCCCTCGGCTCGCATGGCCGGAGTTGGAGTTGCTTCTCGTCGCGATTGCACACCCACGTGTGCTCAATTGCATAAAATGATCGGCACGGCCCGGCCGGTCCAACCGGGATCGGCTTGAACCTAATCAGCTGAACAGCGACGGACCCGCCGCTATTCCCCTCTCTCACTTTGTTCAAATTTGACGATGTCAGCTACAAGCTAGGCATCCCACCTTTACAGTCTGGCCCCCCTTGCACGAGTGAAACCGGGCGCAGCCTCGTGATTGATTATTCAAATGATAAAAGCAAATGGTTATTGACCCGAAAGAAAAGGAATCGACTTTTCTTATTCTTCTTTGGAACGTGCTTATCGTTCTTCCACAAGATCGATGGGGGAGCATCGTCATGTTGCGAGGCCTGGTGCGGCGTACGAGATGTGGATCACACGGCATCATATGGGTGGATTCGATAATGATAACAATGGAGGAGCCCGTACCGCCAAGAGATAAAATACCAAAAATCAAAGTCAAAAGTGCCAGAAAGTAAGGCCCATGCGATGCTTGCAATCGATCCTCGACGAGGCCAAAAAGGATCAACGCTTTGGATGATGACGAAGAGGAAGCGATGGCATCGATAGTAATCTAATTGGGAGTACATGAACTTTGCACCTGCGAAGCAATTGTTGAGATTTAAGAGAGCGAGCGCTGTTAATTTACGCCAAGTAATCTAATTGGGAGTACTATGAACTTCGCAGGTGTGAAGACTGAAGTAATGGGGACGTTTAAGCGGAGAGTTGTTAATTTATGCCAGCTGCGAAAAAAGCGCGTCAAAAGTCAATAAACCTTGTGAATGGAATGCGATCGAGTCATAAATCTTTTAAATGGGCTTTAATTATGTCAAGATTCGACACGCAACCACCACCAAATAGAACGAAGAAGCGAGAAAGTGAAATCGAAACACAAGATTTATCTCGATTCAACTATAGTTATCACATCTCACCTCTCTCTGTTACATCACTCAATTACAAGTGAAAATGAGTATATAAAACAGTAAATGTTCATGGACCTAAGTCAAAACTACATTATATGTAGCGGTAAATATTCAAAAGCGGGACCCCCTGTTTTCTTGTCCATACAGAGTATGAACCACAACCCCGCTAAATTAAGTGTCAGTACGTTTTGAAAAAAGGTGTGGTTAAATCCTTTCGATGAATGACATCTAAAATTGCCTATATGTCACTCACATCGAAAGTTTGTGTATGCCACATTTGAAGAAATCCAACAATAAATGTTTGTATCTCTGAAGGATAATAGCATAAATGATTCATCAAATTTGGTCAAATGCATAACGTCGTCCCCGAGCTTTTAAATTCCATAAATTTTGGCTTAATGTATGACTTCGTATCTACATTTCTAATTCGTTCAACGTGGTCACTGGAATATTTACAAATATTTAATGGGGTCCATCAAATATATGAATATATTTAAAAGTTCAAGGACCGCATTGAATGTTGCGTCAAAGTTAATGAATCATATCGAACGGATTAAAAGTTTAAGGGCGATATCGAACATTACACTAATGTTCAAGGATAATATTACGTGTTTTTTCCCTATTTCTGTCGAAGAAATTTCCAGCCGCCTCGTTAATGAAGTGGACTACAGAACAAAAGTATCACCGGACAAGGTTTCAGAACTTGGGCAACCAACTTTTCAAAGAAAAGCTTGCGTGGAAAAGGACCGTCGACATAACTTCATAAGTAGAAAAATCTTTATGACATTGAATTTGCGACAGGGTGTGGCGTCGGTCCAAAGTTTTTGCCTCCACGAAATCTGGGGGAGATCAGTCGATCACGGCAACGCGTTCACCGAACGTCGTCCATTTATGGCCGGAACGGGAAAACAGTGATTAAACGACAAAAAGACTTTTAATGCTGGTCCAATGCGATGACATCTTCTTCCCCGCTCGATTCGCAAGTAAGGGTACGTGGCAAAAAGAGGAAAGCAGACGTGCCATCGCGACCTTTCAAAACGTAGGATGATGGAGAGTTGAAATTACAGACACACTTTAACCTTTTGTGCACGTTGTCGATCCAATTGTAATGCGGAACGGCGTATAAATAGAAGTAGATACATCAGTAGAACCTCATCTCCAAACGCCACATTAATTTGTGACGAGGTAAAGGGAACCCACATAGAAGGAAATCTTGAACCACGACACCTTCAAAAATAACCGAGCAACTTTCGTGAAATCATTCATCTTTCGCAACAGCCGGGACTAATCATTCTAATTCACGTCGTCATGACATCTGATGCGCGATGGATGACGATCGGACTGTCGAATTTGGCGAGATCCGCGTAAGTTTTCGCCCTTTTTCCATACATGCAGGTATCAGGTATGGCGGCTTCCGATACGGATCAAATGGCATGGGTTCGATTATAATAAGAACAAAGAAGCTGTGCTGCCGAAATTTGTGTCCATGCTTTCAATCGATGCGAAGATTTTCCAAAGAGACTGTCGCAATGAATCATGGAGCGGAAACTACGATATCTATATTAGTATTATTGAGGGTTTCGACTTTGCACGTGCGAAGAAATTGTGGAGGATTTAAGATAAAGTACTTTATGGAACGTACTTATGCCGTGACATAAAGTCGTAAACAACATGTACGTAAAAGGTCACGACGCGAAGTCTCAAACAATTGTGTACGAAATGCAATTGAAACCTAAACTTTTACAAAGATTACCAAAAAAGTCTTAAACCTATTGCAAAACTCAGTTCATCTGACCAACTTTGACCGGTCGGTGCTGATGTGGCAATCTTCAATAATATTTTAAATATTTTTTTAGAAGTTTAATATTTTTTTTTCTTTTTTGTTGTTCCTCTTCGTTTGGAGGTTATCTCCAGAATTGAAGATCAAGTGCTCCAATGATTACAGTGATCCGTCCTGTTCGGGTCATAAGAAGAAACACCATTTCAAAAGGCTCTCTTTCAGGAAGCTCAAGAAACATGGCAAGAAGTGGAAATTTTTGAAGAAGAAAGGGCGCTATCACAGATCCAACAAGAAAAAATCTGACAAATGTTACATCTGTAACAAAAAGGGGCATTACGCAAAAAAATGTTCACAAGCGAAGCGCCAAGGAAATTACATGATCCGGAAAATTTCCCAGACCACAGGTATTTCTCTTAGTGATGAAGACATTGAATCAGTCTTCTCTGTTGAAGACGAACCATCTCCTGACACCCTCTGTGCCATTCAAGCATACTCCTCTGATTCAAAAGATTCTTTAGGAGATATCATTGCTTTATTCCCTACTGAACATTCTGACCTACTCCATCTCAAATCCCCAATTCTTCACTCCCCATACATTCCTGTTCATATACTCACATCTGAATCATCGAAACCTATCCAAGTCATTGCCCTCATAGACACCAGAGCTGCTGCTTCTCTGATGGAGACAAAAATACTTCCTGAGACTTTCTGGTCCTCTTATACCATATATTTCACCTCTGTCTCTGGAGATACTTTTGCTACCAAACTTCGCAGTAAACCAGTGACTCTTGAAATATTCCATCAGTGTTCCATCACCACCAAAATTCTTGGCTGTCAGTCTCATGATAAAGATCTTATCATTGGGTGGGATATTCTTTCCTTGTTACCCAAACTCAAAATTGTTCTTGATGGACTCAAATTCGAAGACCAGTTCAAAGAATTTGTAGACATTCAAAGACTCTTTGTCATACAACCAGAAATACTTGACCCTATCACCCAAACTCTGTTGTCATGCTGTGCAGATTCTCACTCCCAATTTTCTCAAATTTGTTCTAACCCTCTCTAGAAAAATCATGACTTATTTGTTCATCTGCCTTTCAAGAAAAGTGAAGATGTCAATCCAACAAAGGCCAGTCATTCTAACATGAATCCTGACCATCTTGCTCTCGCCCAGAAAGAATGTGTTGAACTCCTTGCACAAGGTTTCATTGAACTCTCAAATTCCCAATGGGCGCAAGGTCGACCTCACCGAAGGCTGGCAAGGGTCGGCCTCTGGCGAGATGATGCAAGAAAGGCGGCATTTTTACAAACACTTGAGGTGCATCGGCGATGGCTGAGAAAAAACTTGCGAAATCAAAATTGCAGAAAGCAAGGGCTGGGAATCTGGCTAGGGCGATGGCGAGCCTCGCTCGAGGCCGATGAGGTTGACCCTTGCCAAACAACGACGAGGTCACCCGGGAGGAGACCTTGCCCAAGGTCGGAGACCACAGAGGGAGAAGGGAAGAAAAGAAAAAAAAAGAACTGTATATTGAATTGAATGGTTCTTCCACCACTCAAGAATCCTGAAATCTGCGCTGTGTTCGGAATCACTAAACTCAAAATAAATTGTTAAATAGTTTTCTAATTCGGAAATACTACCTGTTGTCCCTTTTTATTTTTTTTGCCTACTCATGAGCATTTTATACCCTCTACCAAGTGAAAAACATGTATTGCTTCGTGAGACACTATGCTGGACAGATTCACATCCACTGTCACTTAAACCATATTTACTACAAAATTCATTATATAATTCCACTATAACTTTTTTAACATCTACTTGTATACTTTGAATATCTATTACTTCATTCAAATGTAAACAATCATAATAATAAGCATTCAAATAATATAATAAACCGTCTAATTTAGTACGTGGATCGAACATAATACCAACTAAATAGACAAGAGGAATGTTCAAGTAATAATGCAATCATTTTTCTCGCATTACTAAAATACTCGAAGCTAATTCAGTATCTTTTTCACATTCATTAAAAATACCAGCAATGATAACACACTCTATTAAAAATAAATGCGTAGTATGATAATAAACACCAGATAAAATATTAGTAGCATCATTAAAAACTTTCAAAAAATCTAATTTTTTTTTGGCAAACTTCCCAATGTTGCGGGAGCAAAGCAATATCGGGAACATTATTCGAAATAAAGGAACATAATAAATCTTTGTAATCAAAAGTTTGTAGAAGCATCTCGTAGGTAGAATTCCAACGAGTCGGAATATCTTTTGGAAACCTTCTTGCCTTTCTCCCATTTTTTTTATAATATTTTCCCCACTCTTTCATAAGTTGAGGACGGCTCCATAAATATCTAATTGCATTATTTATTGGCTGAAGAGATGTTACAAGAACTCGTAAACCATCTTGAACACATAAATTCAAAAAATGGCAAGCACGTCTAATGTGAAAAAATTGTCCGCCAAAAGAGGGTTTACAAAGTTTTTCTAACTCAGGAATGGAAACAGTATTTGCGTCGGCATTATCAAAACCAACTGAAAAAATTTTATCAATCAAATTAAATTCTTCTAAAACTTGCTAATTAGTCTATAAATATTATGGGCCGTATGCCTTTCAGGAAAAACTCGAAATGCAAGAAATCTTTTTTTAGTAACCCAATCATTACCTATCCAATGGCACGTGACACCCATATAAGAATTAATATTTCAAGAATCAGTCCAAATATCACTGCCTATATGTACACGTCCATTGAATTCTTTAAAAAATCTTAACAATTTCTTTTTTTTGTTTTGTATAAACATGTTCAAGTTTGCGTTTAAGAGTATTTCTCGAAACAGATGGTGCTTGCAGAACTAACGCAGTGTTTACCAAATATCTAAAATTAGGATTTTCACCAGTATTAAATGGAGCATGCTCAATGGCAACATATTCAGCTAATATTTCTTTGTAAAGTGCATTAATGAAACGAAATAAAGGGTGAGCGTTAGGATTGGCGAACCTAGAAATTTGTTGTTGGCTAGTGTCGATCCCCGCTTGCGTTGAATGTTTTTTCGTCACATGCCGACGAAATGTTTCGTAGCCATCTCCTTTACCAAGTTTGTATGTCTGCGGACAATATTTACAACTTATATCAAACTTGCCTTCATTTTCATTCCATACTTTGTTAAAGTGTAGCCATAAATCGGATTCTCGGCTTTTCCGTCCGGGTTCATTTGCTATCGACGATTCTTCGACACCACGAGGACGAAGACTTTCTTGCGTTGGGACGCGCTCGACGTTGGGATTGGAAGCATCATCGTCTTCCCAACATGCATATTCACGAGGATCATATTCATGAACGGGATAATCGGATACTCTCATCTCTATCTGCATCGGGCTCTTTCCCTTTCCAGTATTTCTGCTTCCACTTGCCATTTTTTGAGAAAATTGATCGAAAAATTGAGACGAAATTTAGAGAGAATAGCAGAATGAGAGAATTTGAGAGATTGTGAGACTTGAGAGTTGAGAGTATTAGAGAGAATTGAGAGAACTTGTGAGAAAAATAAATAGGGATTGAGAGGTATTTATAGATTTTTTATTTATTTTAATTTTTTTTTGCCTTCGGTTTCCCCAGGGCGAGGGGGCCAGGGGGCGGGGCCCACAAGGGGGGGGGACGTTTTTTTTTTTTAACGGGTCGGAACCGGCGGTTCCGGGCCGGTTCCGAAAAATTAGGAACCGTGGACCCGGTCAACGGGCCGGTTTCGGGTCCTGGTCCTATTTGGCCATGTCTAGTCATATCATCGACCATCGTGCATCAGATGTCGCGACTTTTTGTTTTCCCCTTTGAATTTTTCTTCCGTAAGTAATCGTGCTTCCGACGCAATGTTTAGTTCCGGCGGGTGCAAAAGATGGTACTTGAAGTATGGAACAATCCCGTTGTTTTCTTTCCTTTTCCTTGTAAGTTGCTCGGTTATATCCAACAGCGTCGCTGGTCAAGATTTCCATCTCTGTGGGATCCCTTCACCTCGTCATATACTTGTCGTAATTCGAATCGATGTAGCTTTTGGGGAAGAGCTTCTATTTATGTATCCAACTTATATTTGTACGTTGTTTCGTTTAAAATTGAATTGTCCGGTACAAAAGGTTAAAGTAAAAGTTAGTCTAACTTCGAAAATGCAACGATTACATCGTATGATACTATAGAAATTGCAGAATTTTATAGATAAAGGGCGCAATAAGTTAGAAATATTTTGAATAAAAATCATAAATTCGCAATCTGTTGACGTATATGTAATTGCGTGCGTTTGCTGGCGAGTTGACTATTCCAAAGGCGTGAAGTGGTGCCGAAAGTTACCCGTGAATTTCGAGGGCTACAAATCAAATCTTCCCCGTGTTCGAATTTCAAGTCACGTTTGGACAAATTGACCAAGGTTGGAAAGGTCAGTTGTTCTAGTAGACAACAAGCGAAATGACATTTGATTTCTAATCTTAAAGAGAGCCCCGCTTAAATATTTAAGAGAAAAAATTACCAAAAAAATTCATCTATTGTACTTGTACCAATTTAGTATTAATTCTTTCAATTGTGACAATTAAGTCATAAACTTTTTGATGATTTATCAATGTAATTCTATGTAGCCAATTTTGGCCAAAGATCGCTGACATGGATGTTGACTACGTGACATGACCAGCACTGAAGTGGACAACTTTTATAATTAACTAATATATTCCTAATTCTTTTTAATTTTTTGTTTTTGTTTTTTTTTTCCTCACAACTTTGGGCTGGCGAGAGCAAGAGACCCTTGCCTAATCTGGGTGAGGGCCTCCGCGCCTTGGGCCCAAATCCAGCAGAGGGCGTGGTGGCCCTGATTTGGATCTGGGTGAGGGTCCTTAGTCGGTAGGGGCGGAGACTAAAGGTGTGCATGGTCCGGGTCGATCCGATCCTGATATGAAATCGGGGATCGGATTAGTAGTCCCGATCTCCAAATTTTCGTGACTTGGGACTGGAAACTGGACCAAGATTGACTGTCCGGTCCGGGTCTTCTCGATACAGGACCGATAACACCAACTGCTTAGAAATTAACCGTTGGAATACATGCATGGCTAATGAGGAGCAAGCGAAAAGGCAAAGGCAAGAGGAGCGAGCACCGAGCAAAGTTGCATAGCGAAGGCGAGATGCAAGCGTTGAGCGAGAGGAGTGAGTGTCGACTGTCGACCAGAAGATGAAGATAAGTAAACTCGCTTCTAGTGCGATGAGTAAGTATCGAATATCAATTAGAAAATGAAGATGGGGAAATTAGGTTTAAGTTAACGATTTCTTCAAAAAAAAAAAATTCTCTCTCTCTCTCTATATATATATATATATATCGGGTCTGGTCTGATCCCATCCACCATAGAACCGGGAACCAAACCGCTCCCCTCAAGGACCAGACCAACCCGTGCAGTCCGATCCCGGTCCGATTCGGTCCAGTTTGCACAACCCTAGCGAAGGCCCTCGCCTAGATCTCCCCTATGGCCGGCGACTTCGTCAAGTCGCAGTTGGAAAAAAAAATCGAAAGAAAGACAAGAAGGAAAAAAAAGTAATAAGAATTTTATAAAAATATATATTTACATCAGTGTCGTCTATCTCACGTGGGATTGCTAGCAAAGCTTAGCATCTATGTCGGCAATTTTCGATCAAAATTGGTTGTATGGACTATATTGGTAAATCGTCAAATGTTTATAATTCAATTGGTACATTTAAAAAGTTTAAGACTGAATTGACATAAGTGCCATAAATTTATGTATTATTTTATTCTATTTAGAAACAAGGAAAAAAAATCGGTAATTCTCCTAACATTTAAGAGGGTTGGAAAAAACATGTTTTTGGCTATCGAAACTATTAAGCACGTTGAATGACAAGATCAAAGAACATTCGGGTACCTGTCTTGTCGTTGCAACGACACAAAGCTCACCTCCCTCCACCATTAATTTGTGAAGCGGGGAGCTGCTAAATAATCTCAACCTTTTTGCTCCTAAAGTCGTATAGTAAATCCGTACCTGCCCATAATTTAGATGCCTAACGGATCCCCACGATGCCCGCGTTGACATCGACTTTCAAACTAAGATAATGACACGTGTGCATCTTTTTTTTTTTTTTTGTCTTAATCCCTGTTTTCCGTTCCGGCGATAAATGGACGATATTCGATGTACGCATTGCCGTGATCTCGCCAGATTTCGCGAGGGCAAAACTTTTGATCGAGACCGTACACTGTCGCAAATTCAATCTCATAAAGATCCACGTTTATGTCGACGGTCTTTTTAGCACAAGCTTTTCTGTGCAAGTTTTGAAACCTAGTCCGGTGATATTTTTGTTCTATAGTCGACTTCATTAACAAGGCGGTTGCAATATGAAAATCGACACATTGAACATTAGTTCAATGTGTTATGTTGTTCTTTAAACTTTTTATCTGTTCAATGTGGCTCCTTCACTTTGGTGCAACATTCAATGTGATCCCTGAACTTTTAAACATTTTCATGTAATTTAGGGACTACATTAAGCAATCATGTCGAATAAATTAAAAATTCAAGGACGACATTGCATATTAGACCAAAGTTCATGGATCACTCTACATAAATCAAAAGTTTAAGTAACAACGTTGCGCATTGAACCAAAGTTCATGAATAATGTCTTGTTGGCTTTCTCTAAAGGCGGCATACACAATCTTCCGATTTTTTATTTTTTATTTTTGCATGGAACGACCTTCCGGATGTTGTTGCTATTTGTTATGGGGTGGAGGATAGAGGTACGGGGTTTTAAGCTCCACTGGCATAGAACAGCTTTAGAATTTTCGTGAAATTGAGGTCAAGAAAAAACATGAGAGCCTTTGATCTTTTTTTTTTTTTTGCACGAACTATTAGAGCGTGGTTGATATTCTCAAAACGACAAAAAAACACGTTTTATGATTTAAATCCATGTTTTTTCATTGATAATTTGGATTTGGGCTCATGAATAGCTATTGTTGTATATACTCTTTTCGCTTGTAATTGAGTAATGTAATGAGAGGTGCAAGACGCTAATTATAGTGAAATTCTTTGTTGAACATAGCTCTAATATAAAGGTGAACCAGTATAAAATCTTGTGTCGATTTTCTCTTTCACGTTTTTACGCTTTATTCGTTGTGATTGTGCGTCGAATCATAACACGAACAACATTTCTATTTGAAGAATTCTCTTCGATTCATCACTTCTCTTGATTTTTATGCACGCAACATAATTGGGCCCCAAACCTTTCAACCGATCACTATCGGTATCAATTGTCAAAAGTTTAGAAGTTTTTGTGTTACAACTACAAAAGATATTGCCCCAACATATAGGAGAAGTCTAGGCCATACATAATTATGATGGAATTTACATGTATATCATTAGCAGTCGCGCTCTCTACTCTTCTTTTAACATGAAAATTACATGTAAGCACGTTATTAGCACTAAAATGCCTCTCAAGTTCAGTGTTACGTACCTCTATCAGACTCCACAGCTCTATCGTCTAATCTTCAGGGAAAGCTATATTTAAGAAGTTAAGACCTTGAAATACAAGTTCGACTGATGAAAAGAAAACGACGTCTATAAAGCATGTCGAATGACCAAAATTAAAAAACATTCAAGTACTTGTCGTCGCTCATTTATGATTATAATCTTGACTAAACAATATAAAGCTTAATTAATTAGCTTTTTTTAAAATTATTTATTTTTTTACGAAACAAAGAAATTTAGTTGTTCTAGTCTTAGAAGGAAAAGACATGGGAATTGGAAGATCACAATGACACGTCACCTTTCAATTTTTTTTTTTTTTTTTTTGTGGGTTGGGACCAACTTTCAACTTTGAACCTTATAAAACGAGTACTAGAATTCCTTTGTCCTATTAGGATCATCGTGCGCGGCTTTTGTCTGAACACCGGTTTTTATGTTACGTTTATAAATCGAGTCTAGCCCTCAAATTTTACCGAAGATCGAATACAATTAAGTCTGAAAACTCACATCGAAAATTCGTCATATAAAGTCGTCACGCATGCCGTTTTGAGTGATAGGTAGCCAATTTAAGGTATTCCCCACAAAAAATGAGTTGATTGTACTTTTTAAAAAAAATTAAAATTTAATTGGAATAATTAAAATGTTTAGGGGATAATTATCAAAAAAATCAAATTAAGCTTATTTAGATGGACTGAACTGACATAATTTCAATAGTTGATGTTGAGGCAATACCTTTTGTGGTTGTAACCCAAAAACTTGTAATTTTGACAATCGATATTGGTAGTGAAGAAATTATCTAGTGCTGCACCGTAATTTTGTTCCTTTATAATTTATTGAAGGGTTTTTCATGTAATTTTTACGTATTTATGCTCTTCTATTTTTTTTTTCAATTCAACTATTCGCGTTCCTAACGTTAGAAATCAGGTGATGTTTCGCTTCCCCATTTTTTTTCCCCGAAAAAAATTGCTCTTCTTATTTACCAAAAAAACTGACCTTTCCAACCTTCGTAATTTGTCCAAAATTGATTTGAATTTTGAACAATTGGAAGATTCTCAAAGGTTGCACGTCCTCACGATAACTTTCTGCAATGCTAATTTGTCCAAAATTGACATTGAATTTTGAACGCGCGGAAGATTTCAAAGGTTGCAAGTCCTCGGGGGTAACTTTCTGCGATACTTCACGCCTTCGGTTTGTAGGGCCTCCAAAGAATGGTCAACTCGTCAACAACCACACATATCAAATCAATGGAGATTGGATTAGCTTAAGGTCCATTTGTACATGCGCGTCATAATTTTTTAGAGCTATTAGAATTGTATCACGCAAGATTTTCATCTGACTGTAAAATCAAATTGGGCGAGCAAAAATTCCGTTATTATGATCAAGCAATCCTAGGGCTTAACATACGGAGGTGACAACATCTTCTCATGTAAGCACGTACGCCGTGCTAGGATATATTCATCGCCGTTCACGTACAAAATACCTGATTTAGGTATCTGTCGAAAATTCCAGCCTCGATCGGTTTTCTTCGTTCGGGGGATTCATAATGTTATAGTTTCGATTCGTGATCAGGTTAACTCAAGTCGCAAAGATAAAAATTAAAAACCATAACATTTCCCGTCGATCCACACGATGCGAAACCAAGTTTACCATCAAATATGGAGTGAGTAGGGAGAGATTTAGGCAAAACTACAGGCTCGAGATTGGGACAGCCATATAGCTGTCTTGCTTGTCTCAGCCTCTTCCTTTAGCCTTCAGGCGTCCTTCTCATTATTATTATTTTAGTCATAAAAAAAAAAAAACATCCTTGAACGTTGACTACCGAACCCGGGATGGGAGACACGGCAATAAAGGGAGAAAGAAAGAAAGAGAAAGAATCTCGGTTCTCTTCTGTGATGTGAGAAGACCGTGATTCTTCAACCTCCTCCTCTCATCTCTTCTACAGCCATATCTCTCTCTCTCTCTCTCTCTCTCTCTCTCTCTGTGGAAGAAGCTCCCCCAAACATGATGTGACTATTTTAACTCCACTCCACCAGGACCACCACTCTATGTATATCTGTTTCTTCTCGCAGCTCGGAAGCTGGAGGGAAGCGCCATTCTTCTGAACATACAGAACACACCACGCCATGGCCAAACCCAGCTCTCTTCTTCATCTTCTTGCGTCTGCTGCAACAGTCCTTGCCATCTCTGTCTCGCTTGGCCATGGGGTTCTCCATGTTGGGGCCTCTCACAGAGTCTACAGGAATTTGCAGACCACTGCTGAGTCCACCTCTGTGAAGCAGCCTTACAGGACTTCTTATCATTTCCAACCTCCCAAGAACTGGATGAATGGTTTGGTTCTCTCTCTCTCTCTCTCTCTCTCTTCCCCCTCCTCTCCCTCACACACACGCACATGTTGGTGTCTGCCATGAACGCGGCTAACAGTTTTGTTTTGCTTTGCTGGTTTATTCTTCGTGTTGACTTGACTGGTCGGGTGGTGAAATGGACAAACCGGTTTCATGGGATTCTCAGATCCAAATGGTCAGTTCCTCTCTCCCCCCGATGATTTGCTTATTTTCTTGATTTCTTCCCCCTGATTATTTAACTTGTTTCTTGATGTTAACTCATTATCTTATCATACCAAACCCCTCAATTAGTTTTATTCTTTGTTCCCCTGCCTGCTGCTGACCATTAATATTTGTACAAGTTGAAAATTTAACAGATGCAGCAGCTGTCAATTCTCTTCATTTCTTAAGATGCTTCATTATTTTTTTCTGTCACCTCGTAAAGACCATATTTGTTGTTTACCTCCATGTTGTTGGCTTTTAAATATTGGGAGATTACCTGTTAAACTTAAAGCGGTGAATATATTTACCTTGTAGGATTACGACCAGAGAGAACTCAGAACGTTGATTTTGATTTTGATTGTGTGAACTATAGTATGCTTGACCGGTAGCTTTACGTCACTTATTTACCACGGTTAAATTATGTGGAAATGACCTGCTAAAGTTAAAAACACAAATGGACGGGCGCATTGCACTGCAGGGCCAATGCTTTACAAGGGCATATACCATCTGTTCTACCAATACAACCCGAAAGGCGCGGTGTGGGGCAACATCGTCTGGGCCCACTCCACCTCGACGGACCTCATGAACTGGACCCCACACGTCCCCGGCATCTTCCCATCTCAGGAGTCCGACATCAACGGCTGCTGGTCGGGCTCGGCCACCTTCCTCCCGGGGTACAAGCCGGCCATCCTCTACACCGGGATTAACCCCCAGAACCAGCAGGTCCAAAACTTGGCAGTGCCCAAGAATTTATCAGACCCGTATCTGATCGAGTGGATGAAATCACCCCACAATCCTCTGATGGCGCCCACAGCCATGAACAAGATTAACGCAAGCTCATTCAGAGACCCCACCACTGCCTGGGTGGGACCTGACGGGAGGTGGAGGGTGATCGTTGGGAGCAAAAGAAACAGGAGGGGAATGGCCATTCTGTACAGGAGCAAGGACTTCGTTCGCTGGACCAAGGCTCAGCACCCACTTCACTCTGCTAAGAACACTGGGATGTGGGAGTGCCCGGATTTTTTCCCCGTCTCTGCTCAAGTCCCCGTTGGCTTGGACACCTCCATTAATGGGCCGAACGTTAAGCACGTGCTCAAGGTGAGCTTGGACGACAAAAAGCACGAGTACTACACTGTCGGGACTTATAACTCCATCAACGATACCTACGTTCCCGACAAGGGATCGGTAGATGGCGATTCCGGGTTGAGATACGATTACGGCAAGTTTTATGCTTCCAAGACCTTCTTCGACAGCAAGAACAACCGCCGGATCTTGTGGGGTTGGATCAATGAGTCGTCCAGCGTGGACGATGACATCAAGAAAGGATGGTCCGGGATCCAGGTAAACATTTTTTTATTTATTTATTCCTATCAATATAACTATTGTTAAAGATGAGCGACTGCGGAGAAATTCAAATCCCAGATTCACTCAAATTAGGCGAAATTGGGATTATTATGTTTGGTTGGCCTACGCAAGCGTTGATGGTGAGGAATGGTTGTTTGGCAGGCAATTCCAAGGACCATTTGGCTGGACAAATCTGGAGAACAGTTGGTGCAATGGCCGATATTGGAAATAGAGAAGCTACGCTCTAACCAAGTTGCTCTGCCCAACAAATTGATTAAGGGAGGAACAGTTCTTGAAGTGTCTGGTATAACAGCCGCACAGGTGAGCTTTTCTGCTCACGTTTCCATCAGGCATGTTGATAGGTTTCATTTGAGCCACGAGCCACCCACAACTCCAAACTCTTCTCCATTTAATTTTCGGTGACCTTTGTAAGTACCTGGCGTTCGGCTTGTGGCGGCGTTTACTCCACAGGCTTCATCTTCATCGGTTTTCTTGGTTTTTACTTCGACAACCTTGAAAATTTTGTTCAAGATGACAACCTGCCTATGACTCATTGCCTTGATAACAAAAGTTGGCAACACTGAATTACTTCACACGCGAAGGAAATGACTTCCACATTAGGAAAAGTTCCTTTTCCACGGCAATATCATCCCGTGCTTTCTTGACACCGCACTATAGGCACTAGGCAGACCCGACGTTTTTGCGAACCTAACCCCTCCTGTTAAAGAATGCTAAAATGGGTACGGTCCCGTCCCCGTAATCTCCTTCTCCATTGCAGGCAGATGTGGAGGTCTCGTTCGAATTAAGAGAGCTCGAGAAGGCAGAAGCGTTCGACCCAACGTGGACCAACCCACAAATACTGTGTAGCCAGAAGGGTGCTTCAGTTGAAGGTAGCTTTGGACCATTTGGATTGCTGGCCATGGCTTCAAAAGGATTGGAAGAATACACAGCAGTGTTCTTCAGAATTTTCAAAGGCCAAAACAAATACGTTGTCCTCATGTGTAGCGACCAGAGCAGGTCCAACCTCCTCCTCTTTCGTTTATTTCTGTATCTCAAGGGAATAAACCGAACGGTTTCTAATATTTCTTCTCTGCCTTTTGGGCTGTTTTCTACTTCTATTTTCAGATCTTCCCTTAAAACTAGCAACGATAAGACCACTTATGGAGCATTCCTGGATGTGGACCCTCTGCACGAGAAGCTGTCGTTGAGGACCTTGGTGAGTTCATTAATAGATATGAACACTTCACGTGTCTGGTCTAGACTTGGAAAATTCTTTCTGCACGACAAATCTGGTCAATCTGTGCATTATTGTACATAAACTAATGGATCGTCATAAGCGGTAAGTTGTAAAGTATAACCCCATAGTGCTGATGTCCATCAAAAGCTTTCGTTGAGATTCCCTGACGAAGTTTAGCCAGATTCGGCATCCTTTTTAAGTTGTGACTTTTTTATTTGTCCCAACTCTGCATGTGGAAGCTTTACCCATACCTGGATTTCGGATAAATGTCTCCATCTTCGTGCACTATTCTATGTTTAGGTGCTGTCGTTTGTCATGCCAATTTGGTATGATTCCCCCTGTTTGGCATGCTTTAAAAGCTTAAAAGTTTCTCGAACCACCTTCCATTTTCAGCCAAACCCATTTCATTTAGGCGCTCACTTGTTGCACACCAACAAAGGAAACAAAGACGACAATTCAGTGGCGAGGAGCCACGTTTCTGAATCCTAAGATATTGGAACTCATGATTAACATGCTTTGACTATCTTTTCTCCCTGCTTTTTGCCTTCAACAGATAGATCATTCCATAGTGGAGAGTTTTGGTGGTGGAGGGAAGAGTTGCATCACAGCTAGGGTTTACCCTGTATTGGCTGTGGAAGATGGAACCCACCTGCATGTCTTCAACAACGGGACTCAGAGCGTTGGCGTGCCGATGTTAAGTGCTTGGAGCATGAAGAAAGCTAAGATCAATTGATCCCATCTGTTGAATTGAATTAAGGAAACGACGCGTGAGGGAGAAATTTTTTTTTTTTTTATGGTTGAAGGGAAGAAGTGGGGGAAATAAAATTGTTTGCTAGTTCAGTTGTCAAATAAAAAATTCGAAACAAGAATAATCAGGGATTTCAAATGTCCCCTAAACTTATAACAGAAGGTTATCTGCCGTCTTATTTAGATGAGCACTTTTGATTTGACTGTGGACGAAATTGGCATATGTAGAAAGATATGGTTTGCGGGTAAAAACCGAAAAAGTGATAAGAAATGTATCTTACGCGACCAAGAAGAGGCATGTTTACAGAAGACAGCAGAACATGCTGGTGAATGCAACTTCAACAATTATAAGCGCACGTCATCAACAACAATAGGAAAAATGCAAGGGGAAAAATGCGAAAGAAAAGCGCGGATTTGACCATCTAATGTTGCTACAAACATATTCCTCTTTCATCCCGATCCCATCACATCAATTTGTTGGGAGACGGTAAGAGAATTGTCTATTTTTCACTTGGACAAAAATTGGCCCTTGTTACTGTGAAGTCAATCATGCAGAAGCAATCGTGCTTTGCGTTTTACCTAACCAAACATTCTCTGATGGGCAATGATGAGCAGTCTTTTGCCCATGACATTAATGGATAACACGGTTTAAAGGAGACTATAAGATCAATACTGTGCATAGGGGCAAAGAAATTCAATCATATTGCAAATCCTTCTTCATTTTATTTCGCCTATGTTAAACTAATGTCAGATGTAACCACAACCATTCAGATGCCAAATCAAAGGTCTGCACTTGTTACAAATCATATGGGTAAGACATCCACAAAAGCTGCATTTGTCTTCCATGGAGGAAGAGATATCTAAGGAACATGGCAGGAGGTGTTGCCAACTTACCATAAGAACCACGGCATCGAAAGAAAGTTCTCTGTATCAACCAAGAAGATGCAGGCGTATCTCATTGTTTCACTTTAAGTGCTTCAATGACTGCTGAAAAGTCCTGGTCACTCAGACCGTGAGACTTTGCTACTTTGTACATTTCATTTGCCGCTGCCGCAATGGGCGTGGATTGGGAAACAGACTCTGCTAACCCCAGAGCGAGCCTCAGATCCTGTCAAAGTAAATAATACTGAGAGAACATGCACGGATTCTATTTCAGTTGAGGGTTGCCCTTACTAGTTTACAAACCTTCTGCTGATGCTTCAAAGGAAACGCCGGGGGATATTGGGACTGGACCATTGAAGGACCTTTGACGGAGTACATGGGTGCACTAATGGCTCCCTGTGAAACCACCTGCAATATCACTAGGTCCCAGTCTCAATGCATTTTAAGAAAGAGCTTAGTTTGATTGGTAAGAGAAAACAATAATAACGAAACCGATAAAAAGATAGATTTATCTAAACAGTAATTTTATTGCTCCTACTTGAGCTAAAATCCTTACTTGTGAGTTTCAGGCATTGTTCATTCACTTAGCCCGTATACACAATAATCTGATTTGAAATGGAGTATGCTCTTCACTTGAATAGCTCTGTAGCATCTAATATTACTTGGTTTACAAATACCTTTAAATGGTTTTGAGTCCTGTTAAACTTTATGCGCAAAAGTACTCCATTGTTTTTCTGTTTAGACAGTTAGGATGCAAAGTTAAATCTGGTAGACTTATAGTCCCTAAGCATGATCAATGAGCAAAAAAATATCAAGCAGCAAGTTTCTAAGCCAATTTTAATACCGTTACACCAGTGAACCTGATAACAGTCATGTGATAGATAACCCTACAATTTTGTGGTGTTAGACTTGACCATCGGATAAATTAAAGGAAGATGATATCATTGACTGGAGCAACAGAAAGATAAATAACTCTCTGATCATCCTATATCAACATTTTGTCAAAACCATACCACAGATTATGATTTCTAGACAAGTTAGACTGCGTGACGTCAATAATGCATCTAATGTAATCCACATAAGCATCATAAGCAAGTGTATATAGCACATATCCAGACATAAACAGAGTATACAGCGCATATTAACATAAGTATCTCTTCTGGTTAAAAGAAGTACCTCTACAAGTACATTAGGATCCAACCCTACTTTCTCACTAAGCAGTAATCCTTCGGAAAACGATGCCATCATACTAGTCAGTGTCAATAGAAGAGTGAGTGAGGGTTAGCAAGCACAATGATCAGGAAATCATTCATGAAATAGATGAAATAGAAAACGAAAAAAAATCTGCAGCACCTTCCCATGATCATGTTGACAACAAGTTTCATAGCAGCTCCATTTCCAACATTGCCAAGGTAAAATTTTGACTGGATTCCAACACTATTACCATAAGCACAAGGATCATATTTGGCAAAAGAAGCAGAACTCGATAAAAGAGAGAGACTACCTTTCCCATGATGTCAAGAAATGGAGCAACGATCTCATACAGAGCTTTGTCACCTGAACGATTACCAATACTGCAATTACTCTATGGTGTACTTCAATGCCAAAGAGATGTCCTTTGTATCTATGAGCAAATTATATTCTTCAAAGTTACTAGCAACTATGCTACTTCTACAATGCTCCATTCCAGGTATTTCACACAAGAATTGACATTGAATAGGAAACATACCATGAACTACAAGTTTCAGCTACTTAATGGATAAAGGACAAGGAATGGGGCCTACCTGCCGTGAGAAAGATCAATTGCCCATCTTCGGCAGGCTTTTTGGAGCCTGAAACAGGAGCCTGGAGGAAATGCATTTGCTCATCAAAATATTTTCACAAACTCTAAATCATATCACAGTGTCTTGAGTATGAATGCAAGATAGTAATTTTACCTCCAAAAATAGTGCTCCAGTGCCCTTGACATGACCACCAATAAACTTAGAAGTGGCCCCATCAACTGTCGAAACATCCACATACCTGCCAATGAAAATGCATATTATTTTGCATGAAAAGAAGTATTTGAACATGCATGAGCAGAGGCCTGCAAGATCCACTTGGAGAATGTCAGTAGAGCAATCACGCAATGCAGTTCCCAAAGTTAATCAACAAGCCCCCAAAGCTTGATGCAGATAGAATAAGTGGAGAGAGAGAATAGGAGTTGTAAATTCTGATAATATAATATTGGCCGGAGAAAACTTGGAATGGCCATGCAATTTAAAAAAATAGGCTTCACATGTTATCTGCTTCAATGCATCAGAAACTATTCTTGTAGTTAACAAATGACTTTGACAATGCGGAAATAGCTAGTACTGAATGCCGAATGTAGTTGCGTGTCGCTGTTGGCCGCCTTGATGCATTCCCTGAGGAGCCGAATGATTCGGAGGAGTCATTTTCTTTAGGCCAGACTAACTTCAATGATTAGAACCTAAGTTATGTAATAACTGAGCCACGAAACAATCACAGGGATACAAAACATGCACCAGAATGCTGGAAAAGATAAAGCACCAACTCCTCAAATGGTCTCTCACCAAAAACATGGAACGGATGCCCATCTCATACTAATGTAAGCAATACTCATAGAGAAAAAGAAACAAATTAATAGCACCCTTTTCCTGAACTCATTCCGTTAGCAGCTCCATGCTTCCCACATGCAACATCAACCTATGTTCAAGCAGCTCTTAGTCACTGTGAAAAAGTTTTGAGCCACAACAAGGAAAGCAACATCGAAACATACGCACTGCACTTTCAGGATCAGCGAGCATGGCAAACGTGACATCACAAGTTGCAGCGACTTCTTCAGGAGAGGATTTATATCTGCAATAAGGGTCAACAAGGAATTCTCATATTTGATCTTCCCTGGCATGATTTTTGCATTGCAATCAGATGAACATAGAGGCAACCAATGCCATTGACCCATTGTAATTGGAACGATCCATTTGGAAAATATTAAGCAGCAGATTTGCAGAGACATAAACTTCCCAATACCAATGCACTGTCAAAAAAGCCCTCTTACAGAATTAAGAATCAAAAGTCCAGAAACATAAAATTACATTGTTAACTCAATTCCAGAGACAAAATGCATCACAAAGTTCACATGTGAACATGCTTAGAGGTGTAATGGTCTGAAAGTGATAACTTACTGTGCACCCAAGCTTATGAGAGGATCACATTTGCTCTTGGTTCTGTTCCAGACGGTCACATCACATCTAAAACAAAAGCGGAAAATCAGATTGCTGAGTACACTAGTCGTTTCAGTTTACCACTGACAAAAGGCTTATGCAAGGCTTCGGTATCTAGACAGAGTTACTCTTTAAGTCTAAATATTAACTCTAAATGCATTTTGATTCAATTAAACTGAAAACCCAGCTACTAGCTCAACAAGTGATGAAAAAAAAAAAAAGGCAAAGGCAAAGGCAAAGGCAAAGGGTAATATCAAGAAAAAAGACAAAAAAGTATCACTACCCAGCCTTGATGAGATTATGTGCCATTGGCGTTCCCATGATTCCAAGACCCAAGAACCCTATTCGTCCTGGTATCTCCTTCGCTGCAAGGATAAGAAGAAAAAAAGTCCACCTGATGGTCACATGACAAATGCATCAAGCACCCATTGTGACAGCATCACTAGAACGAAAACAGAGTGACAAGAACTAAAACCCTTCACCACGATGTCATTCAAGCAAGCAACCCTGAACTCATTAAAAGGAGTGAATGCACACAACCGAGTCGTCCCGAAAAGATTCAAAATTTGTACAGAAACAGCCGTCATCTAAAGAGCCCGCCGTGCGACCATGCAAAATTCTTCACTCAACCACTCTAGATAGAGTAGGCAGGTTGAAAATACCAGGGGATGAGGAGGAACTCGAAGCTTGAGCTGGGGAAGATAGAGCCCTAACAGAGAGGCGAAACGGCGACGATGGCGGGATCGAACGGATGGAGGGTGTTGCTCTGAGGAAGGAGTAGTGTGGAATGCGAGGGCAGAAGGTGGAGCACATCGCCATGGTCGTTGAAGATAAACTGCGGCTGCTCTGATGCACCGATGCGTTCATGCACCGGATAAGACGTAAGGCAAGATGCTCAGGAGCGACTCCCGTTTAGATGACAGCTTCTTTCGCCTCAAATCTATCCTCGACCCCTGGCTCGGTTGGGGACGTGCAGGAAATCAGGGGGCTCGGAAGTATGTTCCCAGAAGTTTTTATCTTCAGACAAGATCAAATATTTAAGGCGAAGAGAACGAAAACAAAAAGAAGATATGGTATATAGTTTTGCTCCTCTTCGTAAAGAGAGAGAGAAGACAGCAGAAGAAGACAACTTTCCAAATGCAAAACTCCATCGCGAAATTAGGCAAAGGACATTTTCCTTATTTCGATTCTAGTCATTTCGTCTACGTCAAACTGAAATAATCATGCTCGGTTTCCAATAAAAAAATACTCACGAGTGGTGACTTTAACATGAGATCTTACTCTCTTACTATAAAATCTACCTCATCCATTCCAAAATCAAATCAAAATTAATTATCATCACATTGATAATCAGTCATTACGATATCTTTAAGATTGTGGTGACTTCCGGATGCATCAAGGAACCACAAACACCAGGAAAAATTAGCTTCCCTTGGAACAATTTGCTGCCTTGGCGTGGGTAGTCGGATTGTTTACTCGATAAGCCGATGATTCTTGCTAGAGAGAATGTTAATTCTATAAGGAAACACTCAAAGATTGTGCCAAAAACCAATCAAATCAATGATAAGCCGACTGATCACTTGCTTACAGTAATGTCCACATTCGTCGATGTCGCCACGGCCTTGATCGACAGCGAAAACCAGCAAAACTGCAGAAAACTGATACCCATAAATGACGAATGGTTTATTATTTTCTCCCAAAAAACATCTCACAGCAATAGAGTCAGTGACAGCCTATAAGGTACAGGACTTCTAACACTAAAAAAAAAAAGAAGAACAGTGAAAAGACTAGATTACATGGTTTACATTAAACACACAGCATTCATGTCAGCTATGCACGTCAAAGTTTCTCACATCCCTAGGTAAATTACTTGAACTACTCATCCTCCTCATCATCAATGAATTCCTCCTCTTCCTCTTCCTCATCCTCACTCTCTTCTTCTTGTCCTCCGTCAACATCTTCATCATCTACAATGAACCCTCCCAGTTTTTCATCGTCTTCTTCATCCTCTGAATGAGGACTTCTCTTCTTCTGAGATGTTCCGTCGCTTCTTGTACTCTTGGAAGGCTTCACTTTCCTGTTGTCATTGGATCTTGTCCAGTAAGATGGTTTCTTAGCCTTTCTCACAACAGCCAAAACATCCTTCTCGTCTTCGCTCTCGCCAGTCCACTCATCATCATCTCCGATATTGCCCTCAGCCCATCTCCTCTTTCTCCTACCTCTGCGCTTCGCTTTTGTCCCTTCATCTTCATCCCCACTATCATCACTGCCTTTGCTTGGGTCCTCGAGAAACCAATCCCAATGCTTTGCATTGCGAAGCCTTTGCTTAGGATATTGATCAAACTCATGTCCAATCACGAGAAAACCAAACTCTGCATCCATAATATGAGATCATGATCTTGACTAATGCGTCTTAGTAGCGACACACAGCAAACTACCTGTCAAATGACTTCATACAAAACAAAAAATCTGCCTCGAACGTAATGCAAATTCTGATATTGCCACATTATCAAGCCGACAAAGGAGAAAAATGATGCGGAGCATATTAGTAATGTGTTTCTGGATCGATTGGATAGGCAGAAGTCCCAACGGAAGTCGAGAAGATGCGTCTAGAATTTAGGATTTAATTTTAGCATTTTTCTGATTTAATTTTATTTTAGTGGCAATTTTGTAATTTTGTTGGTTTTGGTGTCATTAGGGTTAACACCCTATATAAGGTGTTTTGTGAAGTTTGAGCGGACAGAATATACTTTTGATATTGAAAATTTGAGATTTCCCTCTCAAGCAAGATTTGCTTGTTTGTTCTATCGCTGAACGCTGCGTCAGGTGGTATCAGAGCCTATGGCGACTGGCGGTGGTCTTCGTGACGATGTTCAGGAGACTGGAGCCCCAATCCTTGGGGACGACGCGCTGCAACGTTTGGAGCAGTGCTTAATGGAACGCCTGGATCAACGATTCGATCAACGATTTCAACGCATCGAAGCACGACTTGATGCATTGGCAGATCGATTTGAAGATTTCGGCGTTGATGTGAACCGGAATCGGCGAAACGACAGAAGGCCGGGTGTAGATCTTGCTCGCGGTGACCCTGTCAGGCCTGTTCCTGTCCGCAGACAGAATAACCCTCTGTTCTCAGAGAGTTCGGAAGAAGAAGAGCACGAGTTTTCTGATGGAGGGCGTGCTGATTATGGAGACATGGATCGTTATGGAGGAATTCGAAGGGGTCGTTATGACGATCGCGATAGAAGAGATGGCAGACGACGTTACGACGATCGTGAAGGTAACGACTTTAAATTAAAAGTCGATATCTCTTATTTTAATGGGAGTTTGGGAATAGAAGAATTTCTGGATTGGATTGCTGATGTCGATAGATTCTTCGATTATATGGGAACCCCTAGCGAGAAAAAGGTGCGACTAGTAGCCTGTAGATTGAAAGGGGGTGCGTCCGCATGGTGGGAGAGGTTGCAGAATAGAAGGGAGCGAGAAGGAAAAGAGAGGGTGCGAACATGGAATAGAATGAGGAGACTATTGAAGCAGGAGTTCCTTCCGCCTGATTATGAGCAGATCATGTTCCAGCAGTATCAGCGTTGCCAGCAAGGCAATCGAACTGTACATGAGTATACGACAGAATTCATGAGATTGGCTGAGCGAAATAACCTGTCAGAAACCGAGGGACAGCAGGTGGCCAGATATCTCGATGGGTTGAAACCCTTTATTCGGGATAAAATTGGAGTACAATTTTTGCGGAATCTGACTGAAGCTAAGAATATGGCTAGAAAGGCAGAATTGATGCAGCAAGAACGGAGTAAAAGAGGCTTTGAAAGTTATAGAGGTAGTAGCTCAGGAAGTTCCATGGAGAAAGGCGGCTTTAACAATCGCTTTAGCGCAGAGCGAAATCAAGGGGATAAGGCGATAGAAAAGCGCCCTCTGAACGAGGCAAGGGACAAGGGGTCTCAATCACAGAAAAATGTGAACCCGAATCCTTATACTAGACCAGCGGCGATTAAGTGTTACAGGTGTAATCAGCCTGGGCACCGCTCTAATGAATGCCCTCAAAGCAAAACAGTAAACGTGGCAGCAAGAGAAGAGGAGGAAGAAGACAGGTATTGCTGCGAACCAGATGGTGAGGAAGACGATTTTGAAGATGAGGAAGAGGAGGAGATAAGTTGTGTTGTGCGCAGGATGATGCTAGCCCCAAAACAGGAGGATGATACACAACGCCATCAGCTATTCCGAACCAGATGCACTATTCTGGGGAAGATATTTGCTGTAGTCATCGACAGTGGGAGCATGGAAAATATCATTGGGAAGGATGCAGTGAAGAAGCTGGGGATACCTGTGGAGAAACATCCTAACCCCTATACGTTAGGATGGATTAAGTCTGGAGCAGAAAGTATACAGGTAACTGAACGATGCAAAATTCCATTCTCCATTGGTAAATATCAAGATGAGTTGTATTGTGATGTAGTAGATATGGATGTATGTCACGTGTTGTTCGGGAGGCCGTGGCAATTTGATGTTGATGCTCAGCATTCTGGAAAGAGCAACCAATATAATCTGGTGAAAGATGGGGTGAAGTATACGTTGCTGCCCTTGAAGAACAAAGGAAAACAGACTGCAGGTAATAATTTCCTTACTCTTACAAGGAAATTTGAATATGAAATTAAGGAGACCAGGGAAGTTCATGTGCTAGTGGTGAAACAAGCGATTGGGACAGAGGCTGAATTACAAGTGGAGGAGCAGCCTGAAGCAGTTAGACCTTTATTACAAGAATTCAGTGAGCTGATGCCTGAAGAGATTCCAGAAGGGTTACCTCCTATGCGTGATATTCAGCATCATATAGACTTAATTCCTGGTGCTAGTTTGCCTAATTTACCGCACTACAGGATGAGTCCTAAAGAGAGTGAGATTCTAAAAGAGAAGGTGGAAGAGTTGCTGCGAAAGGGGCATATTCAGGATAGCATGAGCCCATGTGCTGTTCCTGCCTTACTAACTCCTAAGAAAGATGGGAGCTGGAGGATGTGTGTAGACAGCAGAGCCGTTAATAAGATAACTGTGGGCTATAAGTTTCCAATTCCTAGGTTGGATGACATGCTGGATAGACTGCACGGAGCTAAGTGGTTTACGAAGCTGGATTTGAAGAATGGCTACCATCAGATTCGTATTCGGCCTGGAGATGAGTGGAAGACAGCTTTCAAGACAAAGGAGGGACTGTACGAGTGGTTGGTGATGCCATTTGGGCTGTCTAATGCTCCGAGCACTTTCATGAGGCTTATGAAATGATGCGGAGCATATTAGTAATGTGTTTCTGGATCGATTGGATAGGCAGAAGTCCCAACGGAAGTCGAGAAGATGCGTCTAGAATTTAGGATTTAATTTTAGCATTTTTCTGATTTAATTTTATTTTAGTGGCAATTTTGTAATTTTGTTGGTTTTGGTGTCATTAGGGTTAACACCCTATATAAGGTGTTTTGTGAAGTTTGAGCGGACAGAATATACTTTTGATATTGAAAATTTGAGATTTCCCTCTCAAGCAAGATTTGCTTGTTTGTTCTATCGCTGAACGCTGCGTCAGGCCTCTTAGTCTCGACTCTAGGGATAATTTTTTTCGCTATCTTTTTTCGAGAACCACCTAAAGTTCCAACTAAAAAGGGGAAATGATTTTTCATTATATCAATTGAATTGAAGTAATGAGCCTCCCAATGTTGGGAGGCTCATTACTTCAACTAGTCCCCGTGTTCTTCGAATGGATCTCTTAATTGTTGAGAGGGTTGCCCAAAAGCAGTATATAAGGCGTACCCAGTAAAACTTACAAGTAAACCAGATATAGAGATGGCGACTAGGGTTGCTGTTTCCATTATTATATAATTTCAAGACCAAAATATAGATATAGATATTTGTAACGGCCGGGGTCCCACTTGCACGATATTGTCCGCTTTGGGCTTTGCAACCCGCACGGTTTTGCTTTCCGAGCACTCAGCCGGGAAAAGGCCTCAAGCAAATCAAGGGCACCCCCAAGGCTTATAAAGCCACCCAAGACCTCCCCCTAGGCAATGTGGGACTAGGGAGGGGATATCACAATCTCCCCCCCTTCGGACACAACGTCCTCGTTGTGCCCGTACCGCACTGGGGCTCACGGGCTCGCGGACTCCACCGCTACCGCTAGCCAGCTAGCTGGGTCCACACATGCGGTCGGGGGTCCGCTCTGATACCATTTGTAACGGCCGGGGTCCCACTTGCACGATATTGTCCGCTTTGGGCTTTGCAACCCGCACGGTTTTGCTTTCCGAGCACTCAGCCGGGAAAAGGCCTCAAGCAAATCAAGGGCACCCCCAAGGCTTATAAAGCCACCCAAGACCTCCCCCTAGGCAATGTGGGACTAGGGAGGGGATATCACAATCTCCCCCCCTTCGGACACAATCTCAAGAGCGCAGGCCAATTTGCTTTTTCAGTGAGAAGCTCAGCGATGCGCGACAGAAATGGAGCACTTATGACAAAGAATTCTATTCTGTCGTAAGAGCTTTGAAGACATGGGAGCACTATCTGATTGGGAAAGAATTTGTGCTTTATTCTGACCATGAAGCTTTGAAGTACTTAAATAGTCAGAAAAGGATCAGTAAAGATATGCATGCACGTTGGTGTCAGTTTTTACAAAAATTCCCTTTCAGGTTGCAGCACAAATCCGGTGTGCATAATGTTGTAGCAGATGCGTTGAGTAGGAGAGCTGGCTTGCTGATTACATTGCGCCAGGATATTCTGGGGTTCGAGCAGCTGAAAGAGTGTTATGCAGGCGATGAAGATTTTGGGCAAATTTGGGATACGTGTGCTGCTGATCAACCTGTGCAGGAGTTCTATATTCTAGATGGTTATCTAATGCATGGCAATCAACTTTGTCTTCCTCGGACATCATTACGAGAGAAGGTAATTCGTGATTTGCATGATGGTGGATTGGCTGCACATCTGGGTCGAGACAAAACTATTGCTGCAGTTAGGGAGCGATTTTACTGGCCCCAATTGCGTAAAGATATCAGCAGGTATGTGCAGAAATGTTATGTTTGCCAAACTGCTAAGGGACAATCTAAGAATACAGATTTGTATATGCCCTTACCTGTCCCTGACGATATATGGGAGGATCTGTCAATGGATTTTGTGTTAGGTTTACCAAGAACTCAAAGAGGCGTGGATTCTATTTTTGTTGTAGTTGACAGATTTTCCAAGATGGCACACTTCATTCCTTGTAGGAAGACCTCTGATGCTGTAAGTGTGGCTAGGTTATTTTTCAAAGAAGTAGTTCGTCTGCATGGAGTGCCTAAGTCTATTACTTCAGATAGAGATAGCAAATTTCTGGGGCACTTTTGGCGAACCTTATGGAAATTGTTTGACTCATCACTGAATTTCAGTAGCACAGCTCACCCTCAGACTGATGGACAGACGGAAGTGGTCAATAGAACTTTGGGCAACTTAATTCGAAGTCTTTGTGGGGATAAACCGAAGCAGTGGGATGTTGCTTTATCGCAGGCGGAGTTTGCTTATAATAATGCGGTTCATAGTTCTATTGGCAGGTCGCCTTTTTCTGTTGTCTATACAAAGGCGCCTCAACATACTATGGATTTGATTCACTTGCCCAAGCAAGCAGACAAGAGTGTTGCAGCGGATCATATGGCTAAGCAGATTGTCGAGATACATCAGGAAGTGAAGCAGAAGTTGGAAGCGGCTAATCAGAAGTACAAGGCTGCGGCAGATAAACACAGGCGCAAGCAGGTGTTTGCAGTCGGCGATCAAGTCATGGTCTTCCTTCGTAAAGAGCGGTTACCGGTTGGAACTTACAGCAAATTGCAGCAGAAGAAATACGGGCCTTACACCGTCAGTATGAAGATCAACGATAATGCCTATGTTATCGACCTTCCACAAAGCATGGGCATATCCAATACCTTCAATGTTGCTGATTTATCTCTATTTCATGAGTCCACAGAGCCGTTGTATCCAGATTCTGATTATAACTCGAGGACGAGTTTTTCCCAAGTGGAGGAGAATGATGCGGAGCATATTAGTAATGTGTTTCTGGATCGATTGGATAGGCAGAAGTCCCAACGGAAGTCGAGAAGATGCGTCTAGAATTTAGGATTTAATTTTAGCATTTTTCTGATTTAATTTTATTTTAGTGGCAATTTTGTAATTTTGTTGGTTTTGGTGTCATTAGGGTTAACACCCTATATAAGGTGTTTTGTGAAGTTTGAGCGGACAGAATATACTTTTGATATTGAAAATTTGAGATTTCCCTCTCAAGCAAGATTTGCTTGTTTGTTCTATCGCTGAACGCTGCGTCAAAAAATTATCCCATTTCAGCAATATTTAACTCGCAAAATAACAGCAAAGCTTTTCCAAAAGGACAACCTCAGTCACTTATCGGTAAGTACCTAGTTAATAAAAAAAAGAGCATGTCCAATTTCAACTTACTCTGTTTAAAAGCAAAAGTCTCTGTTATAAACATCACAGAATTTTTTTTCCACCAACTGTATACCTAACAAAATGTTGTGCAAAACTTGACTCACAAAATGCTGCGGAGCTTTTCTCGACACGATGGCATATACAGGCGAACAACATGTCCAAAAGTCCAAAAGAAACTAAATCACTCGTCCCAATTTGCAATCATTTTATAAACAATTCTGGATCAGACCTGTTCTCCAGAAACTAAACTAAGCACAGTTAACTATCCCGAGGAAGATACAACATAACCTACTGACAAGGTCAATATGCAAGAAATCAAATTCTTTTTTTTTTTTCTGATATATTGACTAATTGCTAATTGCTTAAACACCAAACCAGGCTACACCAGCTCCATAACAAGAAACAAACTAAACTTCGCTCCAAATAATAAGCTGGAAATTCTAGACTTCGGCAGGGCAATCTATTGCAGAAGGAGAAGCGGACTACCTGGCCATTCAAAGTCGAACTCACAACGATGAAAGAAAGCAGTCTCTAAAGCAACAGCTTTCACAAATTACAGAGGCAAGAGCTTGACATAAAAGAAACTGCGTGTCTTACATGCTTGTTCTTCATCAATAAAGCTCGACCAACCTCCTCTTTCAGCAATGAAGATGAGCAGAGACCAACTTTAGGGAGAAAAGAGAAAGCCAATCAACTAACCTTTCACGGGGTCTATACTCGAGACATCAACAGATTCAGCACTCTCTGCCAGTTCGCTCTCACATTCCGAATTCCTGTCGCTTCCGCCTCCACCTCCATCTCCAATCTTCTTCAGAACAAACCAAACCGGTCTCCTCCCGGAGACACAGAACCGGTCGCCGAATCCGATTTCGCCGCTTTCCGACCTCCGATACACCCGAATCCCTCCGCCACTTTTGCTCCGGACCCACGCCGGGTTCTTCCCCAGAACCTGGAACGAAACCCTAGGCTCCGCCGTTCCATCGTCGCCGACCTGGAGAAGCAGGTGATTGCGAGACACGCTTCGGTCGTCGGTGTTGAACCCTAGTCCTCTGCCGAAGAGTGTCGTCGTTGAAGCTCTTTTCAGCGTGACCCTCGAACCTTCTTCGCCTTCAATCTCCATAAGAGCTCGAGAGAGAATATTGAAGAAAGAAAACGCGCCAAGAGAATGAGCGAGAAAACGGTCAGCCAGCAAATGGGCGTGTGGCGCCGTTTTTAATCTACCCGTTTCACCTTCGCGGGTGGAACGGGTTGTCGTTTTGACTGCTAACGCTTTTTCTGGTCGGATTACTGTTCATGCAATTTTTTTGGGTCAAAATCACCGTTCATATCTAGGAAGTGGTTTTCCTTTCTTGTTTTGCAGTCCTCAAATTTGCATTCCTCTTCTGACCAAAAAAATTAAATAAAATTGCATCCCCCCCAACGCTTTGATTACAATCAAGACATCCGTCTCGGATGAATTTTCCCAGGAATTCTTATCATCCTAGCTCGTTGTTGGACATCACAATTTTTACTGTCTGGAGGACAAAATCAAAAGAAATTATCCCATTCGTGTGATTGCTCTTCATCATCTAGCTTGCCATTAAGCCAATTCTGACGCAATGGCACATCTAATATTGGGGTATAAGACAACCATCCCAGGGGAAAAAAAAAGTCAGCTAAGTAGAGATTGACACACTGTCGGATAGAATCGCCCAGCTGGTCTATTCCTGCCTAAGCTCGTGAGAGAATAAGCTCTGCAACAAGGGAAGGGAACAAGTAGAATTCGAGTGTGCACTGATGCAACAAGCCTCCTTCCATTGCCGCACCCAATTGCGAGTGAACCACTCCAAGCCAACTCCAACCGGCATATGTTTCCTCACACAAGCGGCAAGTCACGCATCAAGCTCCACTCAGTAACCTGTGCTTCCTAAGTTAAGTTCGAAGGCCAATTCGGGCACTGATTAAATCCACGAGGCCACTAGACATCAACCCGGCAGCATGAAATCCCCCATCTGAACATACAAACATTTGGTATCAAAATTTCATCCTCATTATAAAATATCTAGATCAGTGTGATCTCAGTAGATATATCTAACCTTCCGTGCTATAAACCCAATCGCATGCACATATAGTTCTAGATCCAATCACCTCCAGTGGTGCACTGAAGTAAGCTGAATTGCCGACTGCTTTTCCAGAAAGTTGTTAAAATGGGTGATTTCATGCAGCATAGCTGCATAGTTCCATTGTGAATTGTTGCTCAAACTCTCTGTACTCTCTGTACTTCTAGTACGGAATTGTCCGGGTTGGCAATACCCATTTCTATGGAGTAAATATCATTGCCATCGTCTGAAAAAGATTTTTTCCCCCGGTGAAACATTTATGATTTAAGGTAAAAGCCTCCAGAGCAAGCATCTTCCCAGCGAACCTAGTTCTTTGGACCACCCCGACTTCGGACTCTCTTATATGTTATTATCTGTTTTGAAGCATGATGAGGAGCAGCCCTTTTGTAATTGAACCTCAATTCATATGCTTCCTGCTCTGCACTCTCCTCTGCTTTATGAAAGCCAGTTGATGTGATGGTGGAACTTCTCTCCACAACTTCAGTCCCGTCAGGGTGAAAATTTTTGTCAACTTCAATCGTATGTTCTTCTCTAGGACAAGCAACAGTCTTTCTTCTTTCCAACTCTTTTATCTGGTGAATTGAAGCACAGGAACGATAAGAACTTGCACAAAGTCTTGCCCCAGACAATGGAGAATGCAACTTTGCACTTACCAACTCATGCATATGACTCCTACTATGAGCATCCTATAAAGAATTTTAAGTTAGACTTATAAATTTTGCAAAAGAAGAAAATTATGATGAACTTCACTTGAGGTGGCTTCACATACCCTTCTTTGGAGCTCATGTTTCAGGGCTGCAATCAATTTCAATAAGTACTTGTAAGCAGACTTGTGAGGTTCCTGTGTTATTGAAACATTTATTAAGACAAGCATGTCCCAAAACTGAAGCAATTCTAGCAGACCCATCACCTGTGAGTTGGGAGATAAGGGCAACCCTTCAACATCAGGAACTTCTGAAAGCTGAACACACCGTGGGTTACCTGCTTCATCTGCCAAAAACACACTCCAAGAAGGGGGATTATGAATCCCTACTGCCCCAAAATCAACTTCAGAACTCGTCCCGGCCATATAATGAAAGTGATCCATTGCGATGGAATCACCCAAAGCCTCCGGACTCTAATATCAACAGACAAAATGAGACTAAATTTTAGTGCAACCAGTTAATCCAACTGCTAAGGGCTCATGAGCAAAACTAGGAAATTAGAGCATATGTGGTAAATGACATAGCATGTGCCATTCAAACTCGGGCATTAACATACAAGATAAGCTAATTTATGCTTTTATTTGATAAATTCCTTGCACTGGACATTTATAAGAACTAGATATCAAAACTTTCCATCTATAGAAGATAGTTGGCAACACCAAGAATCACTGCCATATCTTGAGTCAAATATTTGTTCAATGGAGATTTGCTTGTTTCCACTAAAGGCTAAAAGAGCCACTAACTTACCATGGGCATCGAAACTTCTTCTTCATATAAATCCACCTCGTCTTCATTTTTTCTGACAGCATAATGGCATGTCTGCACGATGGATTCCAACATATGGATTAGACACACCTACCTAATGAAAGACACAAGATATTCCAAAGAGGACATTGCCTTAGTGACATCATCCTTTCTTTCAAAAGTAAGGGTCTACTCTAGAGTACAAACCTCAAACCTAAGGTGGTTCAAATTAAAAACAAGAGATACTGAAAGATATCATACTATTAGAGTAACAGGCTCATGGACAGACTACCTCCAAAAGAGAAACAATATCTTCACATTGTAAAGGAGGAGGGTTGCGTAGGCATAGCGAGCTGGTTGTAAAAAAGAGCTATTTTTTTATGAGATGAACCCTTCTAATTGCTGAATGTTGGCCAGCACAGAGGCAATATGAGCATAAAATAGGAGTAGTGGAAATGAGGATGTTAAGGTGGATGTGTGGTCATACAAGGATGGATAAGATAAGAAATGAAGATATTCGACGAAAAGTTGGAGTAGCTTCGGTGGCAGAAAAGATGAGAGAATATAGATTGAGATGGTTTGGACGTATTCTTCGTAGATCCCTAGATGATCCGGTAAGAACAGAAATTTGTTATCGAGAGCTTGACATGAAAAGAGAAAGAGGTCGACCGAAACTTACTTGGAGGAGGTAGTAAAACAAGATTTAATGGAGTGAGAAATAAACGGTTGGTCTTAGGACGGAGTGGAGGAAATCTATTAGCATTGTGGAGGAGCAGAATTCCTATGTTCCTGACTGTCCTTTTTCCCTATTTATTTATTTATATATATGTTCCCGGCTGTCCTTTTTCCCTATGTTCCTGGCCGACCCCAACTAGCTTCGGATAAAGGTGTTGTTGATGTTGATGTATATATTTATATAAATTTTTTCCTCAATCGATTTTGCTTTTAGTTCATGTATTTTTAGGTTCATCGACCACCGACCCCAACTAGTTTGGGATAAAGGTAATGTTGATGTTGCATCGCCAAAAAAAAAAAATCTTCACATTCATAACTTTTCTGCTAACTATCCCAGAATGCAAAAATTTATTTTCAATTCCTCTAAAGTGATTTGTGCATGATTTGTGCATAATTTCACAGGTTCAGACTGTAGAATCTATACCTTTGGTCTGTCTACAGCTCTGAATGAGCAGAACACAGGTGTAAAATTGGGTGGCTTCAAGATAGCATATGCACCTTCATTTTTTCCCATCTCTTCAGGAAACTGCAGGACACAAACAATGGCGGAGTTTAGCTTAGATATTATAGTCTGATTGCCCAAGCTAAACCTGTGCCAACTGAAAGACAGTACATGAAAGATTCGCTTCAATTAAAACAAGAGGCGAACAAAATAAAAAATTTTGTGCCAATTCAAGAAAAACCAATGCCAATGGATGGATTGTTGCACCGTTACTTCAAAACAAAAACTGAAGCCTTATGTGATTATTAAGATTCTCTAGCAACCAGCATCCAGGGGGGAAATAGAAGAAAATATCGAGAAGAAAAAAAATACATGGAGGAGATGTGGCCAGTGGAAGTGGAAGAGCATTTGCAGATGACCAGCACAGACATTATGATATTAACTAAATGAACGTCTCTTTTCAATAATTAAATATTCTCACTAAAAAATGGACAAAATATGGAAAGACACGAGAAGTTTCGTCAGTAATAACTAACTCAAGTTTTTTAAACAAATGGTAAAGATGCACAACAGACATCCATATTCAACTAATAAAATAGGAGCTGAGATTAGCTACGATACTGAGAAAATCAAGGAAGATTAGAAAAAAAAAGTTTATGCCATTTCACATGTACCAACATTCCTGTTTCCAATTATTCCCTAACGTCTTTAAAAAAAAAAATCAAACAGGACCTTGGATTTTATCTCATGAATCCAATGGCACTTGGTAGCATTGATAAGCTCATGCGGGGTATATGAAATTTAACTTCAAGACAGTTATTAAAAAGAAAGCACGATATCAAGGACATGGAAAGATCCAAATAAAGCCACAATTACATGTTATCGAAACCTGTTACTGTTACCGAACAGAAGTGAAAAGCAAGGAATCAAATATTGAGGACCTGTGTGTATTCTGGAGCACTGAACAGAGTAAATAGCTTCCCTGACACTCCACTGTGATCCTCACTATAGCCTTTGGACAGTGCTTCTAAAGCTTTTCGACAAGCCCTTTTCTCAGGCCCTTCGTGTGATCTAATAATGAACTGCAGCAAGATAGCCCTTTATAATCACTCAGCTCTCGTAATGCACACATAAAGAGTACATGCCCGAGAATCAAACATGACCAAAATGAAGACCAAACTAAAGCTCAGCAAGTCAAGTGCATAAAGCCAGTTAACTTTCTAGCTTATATATTTAAGTCACAGTTCATACCATTACTCTAACCATCACTTCATGCTCATATTGAAAGGAAAACCATAGACCGAGCACGTAGAGTATTGAATTTTGTCCAATGCCCATCGCTTTCCAGCCAAAAAAAAAATGTACATATACTAAGCTAAACCGCTAAAGAGAGCTGCATAAATTACATAACTTGAACTATGCACATTACCTTTAACTTAGACTGGCTCAAAAAAGTCTCTGTGCAATCTGGGCCCCACCATAGACCTCCTTGGCGTACTCTCTTTTCCCTAAGACCTTCAACAGATGATGGGTCTGAGCAGAGTACGTCGTTCAAGATTAGCGAGCCACTGTGAATATGATCATCATCTCGAGTGTCTACAGTGTATCTATTAACTCTAGAAAGCTCATCCAAAGAACCAACCATCATCATTCCTTTGATTGACTCAGAAGAAAGAACTCGTGTGCTTCGGAAGAGCCCACCATGGGTAGTATATACACTATTGCTTATTATTGAGGCCAAGGGAAGGTTTTTGAAACATCCCAAAAACTTCTCATATACATAGTCACCTTGATTACCATATTTGGTCAGCACCTCCTCCTTAAAGCCACAGGATGATGACAAAGACTTTGTTTCATGATTTCCACGGAGAAGATAGACTCTGCTAGGCATTACTACCTACAAACCAAGTATTAGATGTAAATAATGGCCCAGACATAGTCAACCAACAGAAAAAGAACAAATATCTGTTCTAGGGTGGGGGTGAGTGTGGCATAGTGACAAATAGGTATAGACAGAGGAAGAGGATGCCTAATGGGAAGGGACCCGGATCAGAAACCAAGGTATTGGAAGGTGCCGAAGTCTACATAATGCCAGTAAACATGTATATGAAGTCATAACACTGTGTCCGACACCTCTCTTCATTCTTTCCAGGTTGTATTTTATAAGCGCTATGGAGACAAAATTACTCCTTTTCCAACGTATGCTCCTGCAGAAGTATCTACTCATTACTAACAAAGGAAAACATGGCTTACCTTCCAGGCCAACAACACGAGAAGTACTTCCAAACCCCATGCCTCTTTACCGACATAATTACCGTTGAAAACAAAGAATTTATACTCTGAAGGCACACCGACATGATCATACATGAGACACAATAAGTCGTGGAACTGTCCCTCAATATCACCAATCACAATCACTCTTGAATCCTCTCCAGAGCAATTAATAATCACGCAATTGGATTCTTGACTAAGAATGTTGTCGGCTGAATCGATCAATTTGTCGACCACACTGACAGGCATAACAAATTGTAAGTCAGAGGGAACACCTTCCCATGAAAATCTCTTTAGTGCTAACATCAAATCTTCAACCCAATCCATAGTTACTTCATCATTTTGAGGCCAAAATATTGAGGTATGAGACATTGACCCTGATAGAAGTTCCACATTACTATTTTGTTCTACCAATTCTCCACCCATAAAATACTCCTCATTCTTCACTGCAACCCCCGCTAGCTCGTCCACAAGCATCTGTCCTTCCATATTCAGAATGTGAACATCCTCATGGTTTGTTTGCATTGCACAGTCCATTATGCTCTCTCTGATCCCAGCATCATCAGTCTCGCTAATCTGTTAACAATGCCTGTTAGAAAATAGTCTCAACTTAAAAATCACTATGCATGAAAGTAGGCTAATCTATCTTTTCGCCTTACTCTTTCAGCAAATTCATAATGCCAAGCGCTACCAGCGTCCGTTTTTCTATCTGCAATGGCACCGGCAATTTCCTTAATCCTTGACATCAACTGAACTCTATGATCATCTAAGCCCTCATGCGACATCCTACTTATAATATCTAGAGTTTCCTTGCATGTGACCACCTGCACCACATCGTTCTACGAGTCAGCTGCGTTAACACAGAAATCATAGGAGTTCGCTAACATATTGCAATTTGGACCTACAATATCGTCAATAGTAGAGCGCAATGCCCTAGCCACGTCAATCTTCGAGACCTGCCAGGCCAAAATAGTATAAGTCAATGAAATATGAAGCAACGGAAAAGAGACCATTTCATAAGCCGGAAAAATTCCGTTTTCCACCCACCCCCTGGAATTGACCGCTCACCACCTGGCGCGCTATTTCTCTCATCATCACCAGCTTGTGCACTTGTTCCTCGCTCAAATTCGCAAAAGACATCAAACTTATGATCTCCAAAATCTCCTGGCATCCTCTAACTTGCTCATCCCGCGACTCCATCGCCCCCCCAGCCCAACCTACAATCCCGAACCACCGACCAAGATAAGCACAAACATCCAGCTACAAGAATCGAGAACTCTCAGCCGTTCGATCACAAACAAGATTGACATGTGAACGAAACTGATCAGTACGAGCCACGACGATCGACTCTAAACTTTCTGAGCCGATCGTTCGTTCCCCACCGGAAAACATACTGCTCGCCGATAAATTCCAGAAATCACAGAACGCCGGCGTGATCAGCGAAACATGCATCCAACGTTTCCCAAGCGACGAGAGGAGGCATCATCGAGTTCGTTTCGTTCCCGTGTGCAGGTGTGCGTGAGCAGTGGAAGGTGTACCTGGATACTGGAAGCCTGCCTGCGGAACGTAGAGGAAATGCGAGGGGGAGTTTCAAAAACTGGGAAACGGGACGCGCGAGACCTGAAAGCGAGGTGTCGTTTGATGGAGAGAGAGAGAGAGGCAAACGACCCGCCGACGCCGCGGACGGGTTGAGTTTTAGTTAGGGCAAACCACGAAACGACACCGGCGTTTTATCTCACGGCAGCGATGCTCCTTTTTTTCTTTTATCTTTTTATTTTTTTTTCTATAGGAAATTCCACAGATAATGCCAAACTTTTCTCTTATCCTGACATTTTTTTTTTTGCATCTTTTGCTTTTGAAGAGCCACTGATGATTTTTATACATTTTCCCACTCGGGCTTCACAAAGCAATGAACGATTTATATTGCAATTTTGTAAGAAATATACATGATTATTTTCTTGAAAAAAACATATGTTAAAAAGCTTATTTTTGTGCGAAATAAACGGAGCCTAAAAATATGAAGGCATTTTAGATCTTAACACGAAAAAGTACGTGATTTCGACACCAGTGCAAAGTAAATGGTAGACAATGTAATAATTGATTAAGGAAAAATTTTAATAATTGTGTTTGTAATTTCTTTCTCTCTTTTTTTTGGAAAAAAAGAGAGAGAAGAAAACTATGACCTCGGTATATCAAGTTAAAACTTTAGCTCGGATTTACGACATATGATGTTTCCGAGCTTGATTGTGGAATTAAAGTATTCATATATCTAATTTTATTATTAGAGATGTTTCTGAATTTTGGGAGGTGCTTTTCAATGATATCATGTAAATTGGCGATCAAATGGCACTGTGAGCCGGGCATGACTCCGTTTTTAATTCATTTCTCTTTGCACCTATTGGACACCCCATAACTACTTGGATTTATTGTTGATAATAAAAAAATCTATTATCTCATTATTTCAAGCGATATGAGTAATAATTTTTTAAAAAATATTTTTAATTTATTAATTTTTTTCGAAACAAATGGAAGCTAAAACATCAGTTCATGATAAATGAAAATAATTTTTATATAAATTATATTCAATGAAAATGGCTAGTAAGGAAAAATGATTTATTTTTCCTGAGAATGAGATATCGTTTTTTTCTCAATCTAAATTTGTTATTTTTAATTTGACAAAAAAGTCGTGTTATTTTTAATCTCTGAAAATATTTTTTAATGAATTAATTAGTTTTTCATCGTCCCAAAATCAAAAAATCGAAAAAGAATAACAAAGGAACCTGGGAGAGTCACATTTCCCTCCGAAGTTTTTGGGATCATCATGCGATCGAACATTGTCATTAACTGACAAAAAAAAAACATTGTAATTAATAGCCTATTGAAGAAATTGGTGCCCTAGCTAGACTCTCACAGTTCGAATTCGGGTCGGGTTCCAGATCCGAATCACACACCTTCACCTTCTTCATCGGCTCGACCCTTTCTCGGTCAATAGAATCTCCAGGGTTTTAGCGGGGCCTCTGCAACTCCTATCGGAGCCAAGAAAGCAAAAGAATGGCGACCAAATCACTGATCCGAAACGGAGCTTCGCTGGCGAACCGGCTTCTGACGAACCCTGTCCTTCGTCGGAACCCTAGTCCAACTCAACGCGTTGTTTCTCCGAGCCTCGAGATCGCGCCGAAGCTGTTCCCTTCCGTCTCCAAATTCGATACCTCTCTCCATTTGTACCAGAGCGACGCCGATTCGCTCGATCGAGCCTCTTCTCACTGTTTCCTTCATCCTTTCGGCATGCCGTCTCTCAGCTTCTTCTTACCTGATGGTACTCTCTCTCTCTCTCTCTTCCCCCCTCTCTCGGTGATTGGTATTCGATTTTGGTTGCTTGTTGATAGCTACCGCGTTGTTCCCTTGTCGATAGATAGTTCGTTTCCATGTGTAATTTGCATCGCAGGTGTTTGATTCAAGTTACAGGGATTACCGAAAATTTGGTCTTTTCAACAATATGGTCTCTTTGGACCAAAAAAAAAACAATATGGTCTCTGGTGAACTTGACAATTTTAAATTTGATGAAATGAACTGTTATTGACCATCTTAAACAGTCTAATGCATTGGCCTCCCTGTGACTTTAGAAGGGGTTGGCATGATAGTTCATTTTAAGCTTAATATATGACCTGCAAGCTTTCAGAGATTCAAAGTACTCCCTGCTTCTTCAAGGCTCGTGGAAGGAGCTTTGTTTTCTATTCAACATGACAGTGTTTCTTCTATTTGTGATGGTATAAATTGTCCTGATTCCAGTCTCCAGAGACACTTTTACTGTTATATACATGTACACACACACATCATCTCTCTCCCCCTCTCTCTCTCATGTGCTTGCTTGTCCGATACCTTTCTACATTCTCTTAGTGTTTGCAAGGTTCATTTTCGCGTGCAGGTGATGTGAACTCATCGAGTGATCCGATGCTCTTATCCACAAAGCGGACATACCAGCCCAGTACCATTAGGCGTAAGAGGACACATGGATTCTTTGCGCGGTTTGGCTTCCTTCCTTCTTCGTCTCTCCCAATATTCTTTCTTGTATGTGAGCTTGCCGTCAATGTGAGCTGTTTGAATCTGGTGACTGTGCCTGAGGAAAGAAAAACAATTGACTAGGATAAGAATGTTAGTTTGGAACTAGATGGAGAACTCAGTCTTAATGGTGAATGACTCGGCTGCTGTGTTGAGGAGGGTTATAAGCTGATCATGCGGTGATTGCTATGGCAAATTGATGGGAAGGCTATGTACACAATAGCTCTCCACCTGTTGCCTTTTCTCTCACTTTCTTAGCATTGTCTGTCCTGTTTTTCGACAATATATTTTCCTTATGGATGACCTACTTGCTGGTTTGGAATTTGTATTATTCAAAAATTTATCTTTTGAATTGTAACACTTTGCTACATGAACAGAAAGTCAACCAAGGGTGGTCGGAGAGTCATTGCTCGAAGAATAGCAAAGGGCAGGTCAAGAATTACAGCTTAGTATCTCTAATGTGGCCTGGTTGCAATCAATATGATCAGACACATGTACCTTTTATGACAATGAGTCAACTTTCAGTTAGAAGAGTCCGCTCAGGGTTAGCTAGATCAGCCTGCAGGTCCTATGTGGAATGTGAACTCATTTCTTACATGACAGCAACTTTTTTTTTTTGTTTTAAGTCTTCTTCCTTCTCTGTCATGCTTAGAATAATCCTTTCAGAATTTCTCGTTGCTTCAACCATTTCTGTGTCATCACAGCCTGCATCCTATTTTGGCTCTCCCGGAAATTATGGAGCAATGAATTATGTATCATGAAATTTGAAATGACTGGGATGTCTAATCTTCCGGGTGAGCTTTCTAGGGAAGCCCTGAATAAGGTTTGGCTCTGTGTAAGCGATTCACCTACTTTGCTTTACTCAATTCCTATCGAGTAATCCATCGTGTAAATCATGGTATTACTGATGCTTCGGAGGGGGGACTTCTAACAGAAGAGTGGATCATGGTGATTATTATTATTTTTTATCGTACATAGCTTGAGAAATTGAATTTCCGAGGTTGACTTGGATTTGTTAATGCTAGTTTTGTTTTCCGTTTAGCATTGTTATGATTATGGAAAGCATTTGTGTGCTGGCACGATCTAGACATCATCATTTTCTTCAACAAAATCTCACAATGTCATTATGGCTGATGCCCTTCGCACGTCGAGGACACTTATAGAAGAAAGCAAGAAGTACAATGCATGATCCACCAGTCACCTCGGACAGTTGGTGGTCTGAGTTCCAACTTCTGTTATTGAAGAGAATATCATTTGAATTCATTTTTCTATATGAAGCAGATCAGTTATGGAAGAAACAGCCGCATTAAGATGGTCTCATAAATAGCACCGCCGTATGACTAGCATTCTGCGCTATGAGAAATCAACAGATATGGTGACTTTGCAGCTCACCCCTCTCCAGACGGCTTAGAAACGCGGAAAGATTTCAATGCGGGGCTATATTTGCTCGAAAACCCGATCAATGGCAAGTGTTGGCAATCCCCGATATCATGAAAAGATGACCAGGCGCTCAGGCTTGGAGCAGGTGGAAGTCTGGTCTTGTGCCTAAGAGATATCACTGTCGAGCCCCGTCAAGCCATCGTGCGAAGTGCTAATCGTCGCTGTCCATCTTCCTCTCTTTTCTGTTGGAAATCTCAGTTGTAACCACGAGAGGCTATTATTCATCCTTGTCATTTGTCAATTGACTATAAAAGATGGGTTATATTGCTGCGAACGCTTTTGGCCTGAGCCGTCCATGCATGTACTCTTGGTCGACATGCTAGCCTTCCTTTCCTTCTCCTTCTTTATTTCACACACATCCCCCCCCCCCCCCCCCCCCCCCCCCCCGGCTCTTCGAGTACAGCACTGAAAGCTGCACCTGCAATTTGTACATATCATTCCTCACTGTCAACGATGCCTTAAATCTTAGCAAACTCTCCTGTTTTTCAGCTGGACACTTTGTCTGAAGAACAATGGGGAACAATGGGTACATCGCATACCAATCACGTGGCACGACAATTAAAATCGAGCGGTAGACGTCAAATGGGACGAGAACGCATATCATATAACTTGGGTAACATAGTAAATCGGGACGTCGAGCGTGCGCGACGTTCAGTTTCCTTCTCCATCAGCCACCTATTGTCAGACTTTGGCAATGTATGGTGATCACACGGATCAGTACGTTCAGGACCAAGGGTTTCTTTTCCCCCTTCACCATCACGTCTAGGTCAACCTCATTGAACTCCTGAGTTCCATTATTATGCGGTTCCTTCTGTCCCCGAGAATCCTCGATTGTCCAGTTCAGTTGGTTAAATTTGCCCACAATTCGATTCCATCACCTCTTTTTTGTTTATGCTCTTCAAGAAGTCCCCGATGGAATTAGGTACCACAGCGCACAACTATTATTTTTTTTTTCCTTTTCTAACATCCTTTTATAGAACGGAATTAGTGTGCAACTGCAATCCCACGGGTTCATGGATCGGTAAGGCCTTCGCGATGCATGATAACCGGTTCTACCCACCAAATGCGAGGCGTGAATCGGGGTAAAGAGGAGCCGAACCGCGCGCCTCCTTGGTTGTCGAAAACCAAAGTGCAATGCGTAGAGACTCCAGAGGAAACACACGTGCCGCCACGAATTTTCTTTTTTTTTTTTGCAACCTTTTCATCATAGAAAGGAGAGAGGACCCAGCACCTGATAATTAATCACACTTTGATATACGGTCCTCAGTCCTAAGTAGATCCCAGATAGAAAATCATAAGGATTCGCGGGAATTGCGTCATGCGATGATGCTACTCGCTCAAGATTCAACTAGAAGCCATTGCTTTGCCCAAAAGTCAACTCTCTGCACAAAGTGAATGCTTCCACTTCTGATATAATCGTACTCCTCCTCTCTTTCAAAGTGTCCTTCCCCAATTTCAACGTACTGCATACGGTCTCATCTTCCCTTAATTTGAAGTTAAGTGAGAATGAGTATCATTAAAATCCTTAGATCAATAGTTAATAACATCGAACGTGCCACTGTATGCGAGAATTGCCCTTAAAGAATCCGCTGGACTAAGTTTGCCGGCTGTTGAATGAGCCGGTCTCACGGGGAAATCTTATTTTCTTTCTAAGTCTTGAAATATTCCATAAGCAAATCAGTTCTAGCAAATAATACCTGGCACTAGAATCACTCATGGCAGAGACAATTTGTTCAACACATAGAGAGAGAGAGAGAGAGAGAGAGAGTAAAAGATGTGCATCAATGTGGGAAAACACTCGACAGGAGTCCACAGGTTTGTGATGTACAGAAATGTAGTTGAGCTTATAATAAGGCGAGCAAGCATGTGCAAGAACTTACAGCTCGGCTTTATGAATCTGCAGTGACCATTTCTCTCTCTCTCTCTCTCCTCCAAAGCATGCATCGACATGGATGCCAAATCATAGGTTGTCGCAGATCCAGTATTTATCATTCTCTTTACCTTATTCAGAATATGTCTTTGAGAAGAAATAAATGCATTATTCTGCATTTAATGACTATTGTCCATGAACACCACCCACCCCACATGATCCGTTTCTATTTGGAGTCCAAGGTTGTCTGCTGATCCCAGGTGGATGTGAGGCTACGGTTCATACCAAATGGGCCACTTGATGATAAATCTGCTACCAGAGAAGATGAAGAAGATGGCGACATCACCGATGCATCGATGGCAAAGTTGCACCCCGTTTGATTGATGGCGGTAGAAATGTACGGGGGATAAATGTCTTGACACGATGATGAAGATGCCATCGGAAGAAGAAGGCATGACGATGCTGAGAGTTTGGCACCCAGTGGGTCAAACAACATTTCTTGCGAAGAAGAGGAAGAGGAAGTCGTGACCGGTATGTCGCAGAAACCGCCGTCGATGATCTCGCAGAGCTTCGGCATCGCCAGTAACATGGGTGAGTATTCGCCATAAGGTTGAAGAATCTCACCGGGATCAACAATCTTATTATCTCCATTGTCGGCATAGTGTTCAGTGCTTTCGCTTGTGAAAGGCTGATCTTGAGTCGGACCGTTGATTTGATGAAGCGGGTGTCCAAAAGACAAACCTTGATCATACAAAGAAGCTAAGTTGCTGCCTGACAAATGGGAGATCTGATGTGGGTAATGGACCAAATGATCGAAACCGAAATTGGGCACTTCTTCTTGTTGCGGGGGTTCGAATTCAAAGTTTCCTTGACAAAGATTTTGCATCACATGAGGTAGTGTTGAAGCAGTAGTACTATTAGGTGTAGGGAAATAAACCTGATCCTGTACTGGAGATGCTAAGATCAGGCTAGGGTTTGAAAGGAGAGAGAAAAACCCTTCTTGATCAGCAGCATAAGGATTGTGGATCACATGATGATGGTGGTGATGGTGATGATCAAGAGACATGAGCTTCTTCTTGATGCTTGAATTCCAAAAGTTCTTCACTTCATTATCTGTTCTTCCGGGAAGGTGCTTGGCTATTTGAGCCCATCTGTGCAAACACAAAGTTCATTGAACACGAAGAACATTGGCAGGAAAGACAAAAGGATAAAATAAACAGATATCAGTCCGACCGTGTATTATAGTTTTATAACAAATTGAACATTATCTTATAAACCCGTATGAAATAGTAGTAGAATTTTCCATATAGTTCACATTCATATGAATGAACCTGTTGCCCAAAATGCTATGGAGTTCAATGATGAGAGCTGCTTCCTTCTGAGAGAAGCTGCCACGTTTCAAGTCAGGTCTGAGATAGTTTATCCATCTCAGTCTACAGCTCTTTCCACATCTCTGAAGGCCTATATTTCCAGAGCAAGAGAAACATTATATAGCGAAAGAGAAGATGAGTTTATGGTAATTAAAGACCATAGGACCAGAAAAGGGCAAGAAAAGGAACACCAATTATGGGGAGTTCAAAGAATGTACGTGTATGATCTGGTTCAAAAACTTCATGAAGATCTAGAGTTAGCAACATATTTTTCAAGAAGAAATGCTGATCTATGCATGAGAATGTGAAGAACAATTTGAAGGGACAGAGGATTATTTGGTGGTGGTAAGGTGTGCATACGATCATAACCTGCATGCTTGGGGACAGAGCTCCAGCAACCATGGCCATAAGTGGAGATGTAGTTTATGAGCTTCTCGTCTTCTTCAGGTGACCACAACCCCCTCTTAACCTTCTGCTTGTTGCAGCATGAATGGTGTCCCATCTCTCTCTCTCTCTCTCTCTCTCTTCCGTGAGAGTAAGAACCCACTGGCCACAAGAGAGGAGAAAAGTGGGGTACTTGGTACTTAAGAAAAAGATGAAGAGGAAGAGAGATGACTTTATCAGCTGGATCTCTCTAGCCCTAGAACCAACAGGTTGAAGATCATGATACTTCAAGAAAGCAACCAGACAAAAAAGAGAGAAAAAAAAAAAGGGAGTGAGACAAACCATTTAATGAATGGACCATATCATCTGTAATATGTATCATACGTGAGTATGAGATTCTCTCTCTCTCTCTCTCTCTTTAGAGAGAGAGTTGTTGTCATGAATTTAATGTCGTGTTGCAGTACAAAAATGGCGGATGGTGGCCCAAGATTTGAGACTTTAGAGAAAGAGGTGAACTTACATATGCCATTCGACCAAAAAATAAAATAAAAACTTACATGTGCCACGTAGGATGGCTCCACTACACGTGTCAAGATCTACCTTCATAGTTCATTTTCATTTTAGGGATATTTACATAAATGGTCCTTGAACTTTGGCAGAATGTGCAATCTGATCCCTGAACTTTTAATTTATTCAATTTAGTCCATGAACTTTTGCAGAATGTGCAATTTAATCCATAAAATTTTGACTTATTCAATTTAGTCCATAAACTTTTAGTGCATGTTCAATCTAGTCTCTGAATTATAGGAAAATGTTCAATATAGTCATTTTGTTAATTTAATATCAGAGATAACGTTGAACATTTTCATATAGTCCAGGGACTAAATTGAACATTTACTAAAAGTTCAATGATTGAATTGAACAAGTCAAAAGTTTAGAGATCAAATTGCACATTTTGTCAAAGTTCAGGGACTAAATTGAACAAATTAAAAGTTCAGGAACCAAATTGCACATTCTGCCAAAGTTTATGGACTATTTGTATCATTTTGCCTTCATTTTACGTAGGATAGGCCATCAAAAATCAAGGTGTGATTGACCTTTGAGAATGCCCTCCAAATTGAATACTGAATTGAGCTGGACTTAGGGCTAGAGATGGGTTGCATACAAGCATCATGGGATCATCTCTAACTGGCTTCTTTTTTCTTATAGGATGATATTTCAGAATTTATCCCAAGAATAGTAAACATGTCAAACTATTACACATTTACATACATCGAAAAATTATTTGCATATCGAGATTAACAATCGACTGATCTCACATGATTTAGTGATAACTTGTAAAGATACCTCCACAGCGTATCGATGTTTTGGTGAATCACCAAAATGTCTAAAAGTATCATTCAACAATGTCTAAAAGTATGATTTTCCACAAGTCCAGGTGATTATGCTACCACAAATGTGTCAATTAATTATGCTTGGAGCTCTTAACTTTTAATGACACAACACCAAGATATGAAAACCATGATTTCCGTTTGAGCAAAACTAAGAAGATCTCTACCCATGTTGGGAGTTGGTTTTGCAGGGAGAAAGAGAGTCTAAACACTTTTGGATAATTTGGAATTTCAATAGCATGTCCTGGTTCACCAAACTATACTTAAAAGGACTTAATTGCACTTCTTTAATTAGCTAAAGGACTTAGCAAAACAACTGGAAAAAAAAAAAACACATTATCGTTCCATGAAATTTCATCATTAACCTGTCAACATTTTGGCACATCTTTCCCCTACAGCAGATATAAAAGAGCATATACTAGGAAACAAATGTGGGAAAATAAAATGAATGAAAATTCAATTCTAAAAGTCAGATGATTATCCCTTATAACATTTAATGCTATTGTTGCCTTATAAGCTAAGCTAGTGTCATGCCCATGTGACGAATGGCTTTCGATATGTATTTTTGTGATAACTAGACTAATATTGTCAATCTTTTTCGTTGGACGTGGCTTTTTGTATATGATTATGTGATAATGAAGCTAGGGTGATGAAGCTAATGGTTCCTTCATTCTTGTACTTCTACACATCAAATTTTTCTCTTTGAGTCATGCATTATGTAGTGATGAGAAGACACTTAGAAGAGGTTTGCTTTTTCTTTTCTTTGTATTATGCATTGGTTTAGTAGGATGAGAAGTCATATGGTCCATGAACTTTGACCCAATGTGAAAAGCAGTTCTCTGTGCACCAGACACGTAGCTTATTGAATCAGTTGCGACACGAATAGGAATGCATGATACGAAAGAGAATGGTCTATGTACTTTTCATTTGTTCAATATGGTCCTTGAACTTTAGCTCAATGTGCACTATCGTCCCTAAGATTTAAATTTGTTTAATGTAGTCTATGAACTTTTGGTACCTGTTTAATTTAGTTCCGACTATATGAAAATATTTAATATTGTCCTTCAATTAATTCAAGTCCGAGGACAACATTTAACGATTTCATATAGCTCATGGATTGGATTGAACGCAAACAAAAAAAATTTAAAGACCACATTGAACAAATTAAAAGTTCAAGAACGTCAGATAAAGTTCAGAAACCGTATTGAACAAATGAAAAATTCATGAATCACATTACACATTGGGTCAAAGTTCAAGGACTATTAGTCTATTTGTGTTTATTCTAATTATAGACACAACTTATGCACTAAAAAAATAAATGTAATCTCTATGAGAAAGTTACCATGTGATCCTCTAACACCTTGCTCATTTATATACACGGAACATGTCGAAAGTCGTAATTCTCGATAGAGTCTTTTCAAATCTAATTTGATCTTTCTTTATGTCCTTTCACTAAGACTTAAACTACAATGCACAGCCATGTCAAATCCACATCAACGTGACCTCGGGCGCTTAAAAACCCTCCTGACGGAATGTGAATACAATGATTGCGAAAATTACTGCATGTGACATTGAAGTTGTGTCGTGATTAATCATCATCATCAAAAAAATCGCAAGGAGGTGAAACGCGCGGTCCATGCAATATCTAAATCAAGACCTTCTGAATTAAGCACGAAAATGGAAGGACGAAAGAAGCGAGGACATGAAGGTCAAGAGATGTTCATAATGGGAAAAAAGCAGGGTTAGTTCATGGCATTCATAAATGTTCCCTCAAGCCATGGAAAAAAAGAGAGAAAAATGAAGGAGGAGGAGGAGGAGGAAAAGATCCATTCCATTAGCGTGTTTCTGTTTGTGGATGCTCTTTATTGCGTGTTCCTCCCAAAATCTAGAATTGATGTTGATGAGGACCATGATGGAGTCGACACCAGTGACAAGGATGTGATTAGGGTTTGACTGTACCCACATGGAACAGAATCAATGCGAGTTTCATACTTAAAATGTCCTGATTTTACAAAACCCAGTTAAAATTTATGTCGATTCAGTTCTAAATCTTTTTAAAAAAATCAATTTAATCATAAATTTATTACTTGATAATTGGCCTAAATTAGCACATTGTAAGGTTTAGGATTTAATTGACCGCCTTATAATAGATTTAGAATTTTTTGGATAATTTTTCCAAAGTCTTTTTTGGATATTTTGTGTATGGGTGATTATAATCCAATCTTGCAAAGGTAGAAGAAGATACATGATGTCAGGATCAGATCAATGATTTTCAAAGGTTCATAATTTGGGGAGATCGCTATCAAGGGTTGTGCCACATTTCATGCATTGAATGCTGCTTCCTTTCTTTCTTTTTTCCTGGAAAGGGCACAAAGTTTTTTGTAGCCTATTGCAGAAGTGGAGTAGCTTGTTAGCAAACTCCTCCCCGCTGGTCCAAAGACTAGCTCGAGTGGAAAAAACCATGGAGATCTAACATCGCGAGCAATTATGTGGATCTCGAAAGATAGGCTTTTTTTCTTTTTTTTTGTGAGTTCTCCATTCTTACAAAGATGACATGTCTTTAATCGGATCGACCATCAAGAACGCCACATGATCCCTATGTGACTATAAGAAAACAACTTTGGGACTAAGTTGGATATGATTTTTTTTTTCGATTTATGGGTGGTTGAATACTATCGATTACAAACTCGAGAATGCTATGATTGTCGTGTAATGTGTCTGATAAGTGCACTAGAGATTGTACATTATCTCGTAGTAAGTAGATCACTCCAATCAAATTAGGATGGTATCTTTCTTTCTCTTTTTCTTCTTCTTCTTCCTTTGGGGTCTGATTAAATTGGGGGTTAGTTGGGAATAATCATGACTTCATCCCTATTAAAATCCAAGACCCTCCTCCCTGAAATTCCTTGGCCTTTTCCAAGAGTTGGGCAGCTGAGCTTTATCGGGTAAGATTGTGTGATTAAGAAATGTTGCCTTCATTACCATGGACGCCAGTCATTCACAGAGAGAGGGATCTGCATTCCAACGGTAGTTTTTTTTCCACAATCTTCTCTATTTTAGTCATTTGAAAGGGAGAACAAGCTGTATAAAACTTTGCTAGTACTTATCACTTTCCTTCAAAACCTCGAAGGACTAAATTGGGCAAATTGAAAGGTTTTAGACCCAATTGACAAAGTGTGAAATGGTTCAAGACTCAACTGACAAAAGTGAAATGTTCAGGACTGAATTGACAAAATTACAATAGGTTTAAGACCATTTCCTTTTTCTTTTTTCTTTTTTTTTTTTTTATAATTTCCTCATTGAACTTTGTTAGTATTTATCACTTTCCTTCAAAGCTTTGAAATATCATTTGAAAAGCCACTATAAATGTTCAACTCGGCATGTCGATATTTGAACGCTTCGAGTGATTTCAAATGTTTCGGATTAAATAAAAGTCCTAGATTGAATTTTGTAAAAGTTAAAGACAGCCAAAGGGTTGAAAAAAAAAAAAAAAACCTTAATCCCCCTTTACGTCTGTTTGTGGACATAACTAATCCAGTTTGGGAGAACCTCCCATGATCCCACCAATAATGAAAAACCAAAAGGAAAGCTTGAACATACCAAACGACCCCAAATACTTAAAAGACTTGATTTAGCATCTCTCTCGTACTGCAAAAACCAGATGAAGATCGATCTTCTGCCCCTTCTCCATGTTCATATCCGCGTCTCCACAGATCTTAACCGTTGGTAAACACTTCGTTTTGGCGGGATCGAACTCGAGATCTATTCATGGATCGAAAGGGAATATCGAAGGAGATAGAAGATCCACGTCCTACGAAACCTCTCGATCGTTCTATGGCAATTAAGCAAATTCCACCGTGGCACCGAGTTTCGTCTCGGGAAATAATTACTGTGAAAACAACAAACATAAGTTCTTGTGTCAACGTTGATGATGGACGGTTGGCTGATTAATTACACAATCCACGACCACACATGAAAATTACGCGGCATCTAGCAGCGTTCCTGATCACGTTTATTACACGTCGTGAAACATTTAGAGAGAGAGAGAGAGAGAGAGATTGAAGGATCTTCAATCAACTTTTTTCCTCAGAAACATCAAGGAGGAGAAACACGATAGGCTTTCACACACGTTTTGAAGATTCCCTTGCTCTACACGTTAAGTTGGGTTTTTGTCCTTTCTCTACAGCTAGCCAGTTCAGCGTTTCAGATTAAGTGTATCTCTTTGCCTTAGTCAGAGACAGACGATTTGCGCCCAAATTATGAAAACTTGGACACCAAGATTAGTCCAATTCGGTACAATTCTTTGCCAAGATCATTATCGATGGCGACGGGTGCATACGATGTTCTTGAGTCACTATCGTTAACTCGTTCCTCGTATGTATCCAACATCGGCCGATCGTGCTTGTAGATGATTCTTTCTATACTAACAGTGTGATATCTACTATCTGTCGTTCCGCTGGATGATACTACAAATTGGATAAATTGCAAAAGTCTTACAGTTAACTTGATCCGTAACTGATTCAGTTCGCAATATCATATCCCCAAAGAATTTTTCTTTTTCTTTTAAATGAGATAAGTGCAATCTCCCCTTTAAATGATTTGGCTTCTTTTTCCAATGAACAATGATGCATGCCAGCCTAAAAACTTTAAACCCTTGTCCCTTGATTTCCAGAAAGGCTTGCAAATTTGAGTGTGAAGCAATTCCCAACGAAAGAGTCATGCAGAACATCATTAAGGTGTGGTCATGCATTGAAAAGCAAGAGACAAACTGTTTCTTTCCCCCCCTCTTTCGACAAAGTGCAGAATCTCTTTGTTCATCTTCTTCTCAAACCAAGCACGGGATCAACGTGTTCAGTACGATGTGTTGCTAATAGACTAATACAACTTGCTTTTCTAGGCGCTTGTCAAGATAGAGCTTTCGTTGGAGTTTTCTTGTGAAACAAGAGCAAGGAAGAGGTAAGTGCGCTTGTGATGGAAGATAGAGGGACCAAACAAGATTCTAGGTTTAATGTTGCCCATGCGCCAATTAATAAAGCAGATCCCTTTGGCATCATTTGTGGAGCCATTACAGGACAGTAACAGTGGGGGTTTCTTGTTTTCTTTCCCGCTCGTGGAATTCAAAAGGCAAGTACATGAAAGAATGAGATGGCAAATTCTTTGTCCTCGCTTGAGTAAAGATTGGTTTTTGGTATTGGTCCTTTTCAATGCAAGGGCTAATTTCCCACACCCCCCCTGTTTTCTTCTTCTTCTTTATTTCTTTGTTTTTTTAATTCGGAAATTCCGACTCTATACTCGTGGAAACACACAAGCTTGCTCCGTTCTGGTGCATGGGGTAAGGAATCCATCTACAGAAGGGCGAGTACGGGCCCAAATTACTTTGAGTGAGAGCGATTGCGATTCGAGTACAAAGCCGACCTCGTTCAAATCGTTCGGTTAACAACCCATTCGCCTTTCCTTCTTTCTGCTCTTGAGGGGTATGATATGTAGTTTTTGGAATGAAATGGCATGACCCAAAAGCAGGACACATCCTAATGATTTGTTACAGCAAAAATTTGGCTCATTCCCCTAATCTAGCTCCTTGAGGGAAGCAGGAGATATACAGATGTTATCATACCTCTCTGGTTTTATTTCTTTTAAGCATATTCTTCTTTTTTCCGCGTGCCTGATGTCTTTGCTTCTTAAAAACCCAAAAGACACAGTATCCCAATATCATATTATTACAGTTATGATGTGGAATTTTCCCTGATTCTACCTGCTTGATTGTGTTAAGTGAAGATTGAGGAGGATCAGGTTGGTGGTCAAAAGAACAATAAATGCAGCATAATAGCTAAAAGCTACAATGAACTACTTTTTCATTGCTAGACCTAATCTAGAAATCAAGCATATTAAACTGCATGGAAAGCTACAAATAGAGAGATAATTATGGTAGCAAACAAAAAGGGAAGGTCTGCAGTGAAAACCAGAGGATCCCTCATGTTTACCTACTTGAATGTGCTTTTAAACAAACTTGGTTATGCTAATCGGTGGCAGACATTGTCGGACTATATAATCACAGTGAGTACATGATACAAAGATAGCTGCATAAGGATTGATACTGCATGCAATTCAGTATCTCACACTAAAAAATCCAAGACTGATGATGGTTAAATTCAAGCACGTCTTCTACACAGAGAGAGAGAGAGAGAGAGAGAGAGAGAGAGAGAGAGAGAGAGAGAGCTCTGGCCTTGATTCATGGCATTTTCTCGGGAGAATAATGAAAATGATGGACAACTCAAATGTGAAAAGGATATTCTTAGAAGAAAAACAAAATTTCACCTTTCACAAAATAGAGGGAATCCAGTGAATGGACAGCAATAACAAAGGATGAGAACTGTCAATTGGAGATTTTGATCCTTCCTTTTTCCCTTTTACTCTGGTCTCCAATTATGCCAGAGAGACATGCCACTGCAAGTCACTCCAAAGATTTGCAAAGAAGAAGAAAAGAAAGGCAAGATGAGAAAATCTTTTGGCCTTCAAAAGGAAATGCAGTAAATCAAGAATGCCCCCACTGATTTAAATGGCATACAGAAATAAATGCGCCAAGTTGATATGTGCCCCACTGTCCCTACACTCTGTTTCCTTCTCTTCATGGCAACATCCCCATAAAAGAAAGTGAGCTGATCTTACTCAGATTTGAAGAAACCGTCTCATATCATACACGCCCTCTTTTCCTCTCTACTACTACTATACTTGAAAACCCCATGCACTCAAGAACATCATGGAGGCCTTCCGCTTTTCGGGGTTGTCCGGATCATTTTTCTTATTCGGTCTCTCAGCAACCTGCGTGGGGCTAACTAGCGATCCCCGCTGGAAACAACGTGTGCATGCAGGTTTGAGAAGTCAAACTCTTAACGGATTCCTGATGCTGTCCACAAATCCTCAAGAAAATGTGAAACTGACTTGTGAACTGTTGCATTGTCTGGTCTTTTAACTCCGCAACTGCTTGTTCCATTATCCGATTTCTCCTTCTTCTTTTTTTCTTTCGTATTATTTGTTTTGCGGGTTTCCTTTTCATATCGTTGCTTTAAGATACAATGATTAAACAGCTTGCGATAACATCAGGTTAGGATGATGTCGATGGCTGTGGTCCTAGCATCTTGCTTGAATGACGGGACCATAACAGATGCTTGATCGAAATAGTCACAATAATCAACCACCATAAATCGTGCACGGACAACTTATCTGTACGGCTTTAACATATCAGTAATCAGTTTTACCACTGTGATTTATCAGATTGAATAATCTTATTGATCAAGGCCAGGAGATTTCAGTGTTAAAATCCTACTATTCACAGTAATGTGCCCAAGTATGATAGTACTATCAGGGCTCTGGAATTCATAAAAGAATATGTTAGATTCCTAGTTTCCTGCCCTAATTCTTCCAATATCAATTCTGGGTTATTCTCAAGAACTGAAGTTTGAAACAGAAGCCCCAAGAACCACATCAATGCGTGCTATTCTTTTCCTAAATCGGAGTGACCAAATGCCTGCCGAAGATCATCAGCCAACGAATTTAGATAGTTCAAACAATGATTATACTCTCTCTATTGAAGATCTTGCAATATCACCTCACCTTTGGAAAGGGGACCTTTCTTCTGAAATGCTCGATCAACCTCCTCGACAAAATAGTTTACCAATTAACGCAAGAAGGGTAAAGAAAATCTTGTGAATTCTTCTTTTTGCAGGCTCTAGTTAATTATAATTAGTCCATCCGGAGATGACTGATTGGATCGGATTGGATTGGATTGATCATACTGGCAAAAGTAATTGCAGATGCATAATCACCAACTTCATGTAGAGAAATGAGCAATACAAGGACGACTATTTGCCAATTTTGCTCAATTTGCCAAGCCTCCATCAATTATAGATTGAGAAGATTTCTCTAAACAATAACAACCAGATTCAAAGTCGAAACCACAAATATGATATAGTAAACATCACCCAGTGCAAATCATCTGTGAATGTCATTCATCATGAACTTCCTCACAAGCACACACTTAACTCAAACTCGTTGCACTGTTTACAGCATAGACTTTGACGGACGAAGCTAGAAAGCAGGATATGTTTAAACAAGGTGAAGATAAAATTCATCAATCATAAGTTATCAGTAAGTATCTCAATCCAGTTCAAGGAAAAGTAATTCGACTTCTATGAACACAATCACTATGTTGCTATCATGATACACTCCTCCGTAATTGTCCCAAATTTGTTTTGACAAAGTTTGTTCGTATCTTCAGCATCAATAAGTCCTTTTGATGCCATGGTCTATAGGTGCACCAGTTTGAATTGACAACTAGTCGTTGAACCCATCGTATGGACTCTTCAATGAAGTCGATTCCTTACCTGATCTTGTCTCTCCAACTGTATTGGGGGATAAAGATCCTTCGAAAAATTTATTGACTGAATGGAACCAGAGATACTTCTTGTATCCCCACTGCAAAGTGCCATCGATTTGTTACAAAATTGTAGCTCTTCCATTAGTTGTCTCTGCAAATCATGATAAAAATATCTGCCAGCTTGTTTAGCCTTAGCTGACTCAGTGAGATTCATATAGCTTGGTTTACAAAATTTGGTCTCCTCTTCTCTTTCAACCATTCGCACCTTAGACACTGGAGTCAGAGAGGCAGATGTTGAAGCTGATGTTGTGCTTTCACCATAAAGGGATTCTGAGATTGGATCTGAAGATGAGCCAGTAATTTGACAGCTGGAAGGAGGTTTAGCACAGACTTTGGTAGTTATATTGTTACGTCTCACTCTAACCAAATCATGTTCAGAAAAACATGAATGGTTACTGACACGATGGTCTTGACTTTTTCGAGAAAAGACAGTTGTTTCTGATTGTCTACTGTGGGTTTCTTCCATTAACCTGTTCTCCCATGGCTTAGTTGCCATCCAACGATCTAACCAGCTCCATCCTGAGCTACTTTTATCCAAATGTCCGAGAGACTGTGCAGACTTATATTTCCTTGAATTTGGGCTTGCACTTGATCTTGATTGCTAAGACAAAGTATGCATTGAGAGATCAACTATGGTGGACAAAAATTTGAAAAACAAGTAATATTGACCAACATGAAGAATCCTTCAACAACTCAAATTATGAAAATGTGCAAAGAGAATTCACAGTTGCCAGAGAATTCACAATCTGTTACCTGTTGAGATAGGGAATATGCCATTGCTCTCTCTCGCTTGATGAGTGCTTCTTGTCTCATTTGTAGCTTTGTCTTGACTTCTTGCAGAGTGCCAGGGCTAGCACACCAACGTTGCTGAAATTCACCATGGTATAAACTGAGATTTGATTATAATTCCCAGAAAAGTAACAGTGACAGAAAGAGGATCTGCTTGACCAGGTGAAAGTCCCATCTTTTCACGAATAGTAAAAGTGGCCTGAACCTATACCTCTGCCTGCTTAGAGGGATCCGCTTGATCAGAATGTTCAGCAAATAAATTTTGGATATCTTGCCCTTCTGAAGATGTTCTTACAGACTGTGCCCTCACGCGAGCTTGAGCTCGAACAAGGGCCTGCATGCACCTGAGTGTTATTGCAGCTTGCTTTCGGACCTGGCGGCCACGATAAATGGCCTGAATACGGACAACTGCTCTCAAGGCTCTCAAAGCACGCCTTGCCTACATATTTGGAGCAGTTCAATAAGAAGAAACTAGTTCGATACAATCACGAGTTGATTCAGACACAAAGCATGCAGAGCTGCTAAGAACGGCTCACTCAAACTGCAGATTTTAAGTGCAATGAAAATGCTAATTTAAATGGAACTCCGCCAATAAACGAGGTCGAACATGTCTACCGGCTAATCTTTACCAAAAAAATATGTTTACCGGCTAATAATTTGTGGCCTGCGATGAAGATCATGTAAGCCCAAAATATCAGCTTCCAAAAGGTAAACCCCTAAGCAATTCGAGAATTCTTCATGATTCTAACAAGGAGCAAAGTTCTACAATTTCTGTAAGCACCAAGTAACATGCTTAAGAGAGTCAACTTCAATCTAGCCTTATGCAGATTCAGGGCCTCGAAGAACCATATAGATTTCATCAAAGCTTTTTTGACAGTTGATATGATATAGGTCAAAAGCCTTCGCTGCATATCAAGTAGCAAAAAGCCAAACCACCCTAACAAATGGGTACTCATGGAGCACGCAAAGGAAGACAATTCATAATGATTCTAAGCTAAAGGCTCTCACGGTAACACCTGATATTAGGATCACTATGGACCAAACAGCGATCTATAGCGAAGCAAGAGCAAAATTCAAGAAAACAATTTCTCTATTTAGCTGAAAACTAAAAAAAGAAAAAAGAAAAGGGAATCAGGAAAGCAAAGTACCAATAATGCCCTAAATGCAGTCTGAATCCGGATTGCAGCCCATTCTTGCTTGATGACCACGAAATTCTTTGGGGGAGCGCGAAGCAGAGTAGCCATTGCAGCGGCCAAAGCAGCATCATCAAGGGCAAACGAGGAATCGGACGGCTCCGAAGTCGCCACGTGGCTCCCCTTCAATGCCTTCCCGTTTAAACCGATCCCCTCGGAGTCGGAGGAGCTCCTCCATAGCCTCCATTTCTTCTTTCCCTTCTCAACAACCTTCTCCTATGACATTTACACGTACGCAAGTCAAAATTCGAGAGACCCTCTACAATTTGACTAGATGCAATGCAACTCAACCAAAAGTGCCGGTGCCCTTGTCACTGTGCTCAAAATGCGGACTCCCATTCAGATGCCCAGACCTCTGTAACTTCAAACGCAGGACGCTAATTGGGTACCCTTAAAATCTGTCATCGCCACAAGAAATCTAAACCCCAAGAAACTGTTTATAGCTCAACACCATCTTTTGGCGCCCTGGAAGGAAGATTCAGCTCGGAAGTAGAAGGAAACGGTCTAAAATGCCCAACAAGAGAAAAAGAAAAAGAAAAAAAAAACACAGATTACTAGACAGAATCTAAACCCAAGAACACGATTGCACAGTGAAGGAGATGAGATTCTTTCAGTGGACAGAGCGGCACGCGAACATCATGACATGCTTAACAGCGAAACGGGTCAGGGAGAGCAGCTTAAGTGGGACTTTACTTGATCGCTGTTGGGTTGGGACTTTCTGTGAGGGATGAGCGACTTCAGCCATTTGCCTCCGGACGCGCCCATCGAAGACGAGCAAGAGGAGCTGCGAGACGAAGAAGCGTATGCACAGGGCACAGGTTAAACAGGTGGGGGGGGGGGGGGGGGGGGGGGGTTGGGGGGAATAAGGTTGTGGTACCTGCCTGGTACGCGAGCTAGAGAGAGAGAGGGAGATGAAGTCGTGAAGTCGGCTGGTTAGAGAAGGAGAGAGAAGGAGGGAGACGTTTGAATTTCGAATTTCGAAAGGAAAAGGAAGAGATGGCACACTTCTGTAACGGCCATGGAGACACGCCATTAATTGACTTTCTTTTCTTTAATGCAGCCAAAGTGTTCTTCTTCCTTCTTTACCTTTTATCTCTCTCTTTTTTTAATTGTTATTCCTAATCTCACTTTTCTTTTTTTTGTTTAGAGTTCTTTACCACTTTTTCCTCCAACATTTTTGTTGAATTGAAATCTTCCGTTTTATTCGAAGGGCGACAGCAATCGGTGACAGGTGGCGGCGATAACCCGTGTGATCGAAGAAGTGATTTTAGAGCCGAGAAGTAAGAATTTTTTTACTTTTCAAAATTGGCCAAAAATCCAATCAGAAGTAGAAAATCTTACTATAAGTCAATTTTTTTTATTTTACCAAACGCATTTCTACTTCGAACGTGATTTTAACAAACGGATTTCTCTGCCAGATTAACTTATAGCAGAGAAATTCAGAAACCGAAAGTGTTGTCATGCAGCACCTAAGCTACCCATGTCGTGGCGATACTCGGCGCTTTAGCGATTCGAAAACATAAGTTTGGTATAACGATCGGGGGTTGCCCGAGAGGCCACCCCTTCTCATTTGGGCTTTCGCCGTGGGCCCCCCTAGTGTTGGTGCCAGTAGATATGCTTTTAACCGGAGGCCCATCTCACTCCATTCTTGAATTCTGATGCACAACCTTTTTTTCGAATATTCCAGGAAAAGAAAAGTAAATATTCTATCATTTCATGTTTGGCAAAAAAATTTGCCACATGCATTTGGCACACATTTCATCTGCATCATAATTTGGCGCGGTTCCGTAATCACGTTGGCTAATTTGATAAAAAAAAAATTAAAAAATACGAGGATTTGATGGGCCAATTACAGGTGCTTTTTTAATTACTGTCAGTAAAAATTAAATCACTGATCTTTTATCTTATTAACTAACTCCATTTGAAAAGCTCTGCAATTTCTGACCTTTCCCCGGAGATCCGATTCTCTTTTGTTTAGCAGGAGGGGCGAGAGGGAATAAATGGTGTCTGCAACTTTTGATTTCCTTCTTCCTTTTTATAGGAGTAACGCCAGGGCGCCACAGCCATCAGATGAAAAGAAGAAGTCCCATTTCGCCATTTGTGAAGTTCTGCAGCACGAAACACAGCTGATTAGAATTCTTTCTTCTTTCAGAGATTTATTAGTTTGTTCACGAGGTAACTCCTGCAGGGAGCGTCCCAGAGATGCCACAGAGAAAAAAAGATTCTTCCATGGGATAATATCTTTAAGACTGATCAGAGAGAGAGAGAGAGAGAGTAGTTGACTTTGCTTGTGTTGAAAGGAACAATTTTTTATTTTTTCTTGGGAGTGGGAGAGATGATTTCACGAGCTTCGAATTGTCTAATGGAGGAGGAGGAGGAGCTGATAACTCCATCAGCCTTTTCTTCTTAGCTATGTAAAGCTAGAAATCGACTTTGCTTGTGGAAGGAAAGAAGATATCTCCACTCCAGCCCACCAATGCCCGAGAAGAGCAGATCCAGAGAGAACTTTTGATTGCTTCTCGTGAACTGGGCTCTTTTGGGCAACTTCCATTATATATATATACTCTGTCGATCGTCATCATCTGCATCCGCATAGTAGTTCACCCTTTTGCTAATCATCGTCTTCATCATCGCCAGTAGAAGCAAGGAAAGGAAAAAAAATCAGAAATTTCCCATCATTGGAGACCGAGACTGAGAGAGAGCGAGAGTGGAGTGGAGAGTAGGGATGATGCTGATGATGATGAAGAGAAGTTGCGTGGTTCTCGTGCTGGTTCTGCAGCTGCTGAGTGGGGTCTCCGGAAGAAGCTCGGCCTTTGCACGTAATGGCGATGATCGTCACGGGGTTGCTCTTCATCAAACTGGTTAGCTAACCTCTTTGCCTCCTCCTCCCTCTTTCCTTTGTGATGAAACCCAGTTCACATGTCGTGATTATCTTTTCAGTGAGTGATCTGTTGAAGACAGACTCCTCATTGACTTCAATCTCTGGTTGCCACAAAATATCTTCTTCATCCTCATTTTAATTCCCGTGTCCGCCATGGACACGAGCAGCAGTACTGACCCATCTCACCATTTTCTCCACAATGGCCGAGCAGAGACCGACCCGGAGATGCTTCCATCTTCAAAACACCCAACAACCTTATCAGAGAGAGCGCAAGAAGAGATCAGGAGCAGTGAAGAAGAAGGAGGAGGAGGAGGGAATCAAATGGGAGCGAGCAAGATCGGGTCGAGCCCACCGAGGTGCGAGCACAAGTGCTATGGCTGCACGCCCTGCGAAGCCACCCAAGTGCCGGCCACCCGCGACGGGCACGCCCATGTCCGGGTCCAATACACCAACTATGAGCCCGAGGGCTGGAAGTGCAAGTGCGGCCCTTCCCTCTATACCCCTTGACCCCTCCATTGACAAAACGCAATGATCTCTCCATCTTCTTTTCTTCAAAGTTTGATGTATGTAATTACTAATTGACATGTTTCTTGCTTTTCATTAAATGCGATTCGCCACTCTGAGGTCCTACACAAGCATTACTAACTTGGGAGTTAGATTAATGCTCAAAGCAAAAACATTTACGACGCCAGCGCTAATTAAAGGGAGAAAGTCTTGGGAGGCATTTTTACTAGCGCAAGTACATGGCGTCAGCACTATTAAAAGGGGTTAAGCTTAAAGGTTCGAGCATGTCCAATAGCTCCCGCGAGATTCAATGAAGGGTTCAAAACGGGGTTCGAATCGGAGGAGGAGAAAGAGAGAAAAGAAGGTGACCTGCTGCCGGAAAAGAAGGAAAGAAAAGAAAAGAAAAAAATCCAAGATGTTCGAAAAAATTCAAACGAAATGGCCTCTTCGCCTAAATTTGTCCATGTCAGATTGTTGGTCACGACACAGAGGACGACTCCGAATGAACCGCGTCCGAAATTTCAAGGGAGATTTTGTCAATAGAACTTGATTATAGTGTTACTCAAATATTGATGACTATATTGGTATAACCGGAAGGCTTTGGGCACGTTAGCTATTCCCCACCTATGTGATTATGCTACCACTGAGGTTGTTATTAGAACGAGTGAACGGCTTCGGAGATTGACAGTTAGACAGCTGTGAAGCAATTCGTTCATGAAAGTTGTTCTCATCGAGATTCGAGACACATTGTATTCGACTTGGTCAATTCCTGAAGAAGAATGAATTGTCCCTCCGATCTAATTGCAGAAACGTCAGATTTCAAATTTCTCAAAACTAAAGGGATAGCACTTGAAAAACTCATTTTGGAACATATTTAGGGGGTGCGTGACAACACTCCAGAAATTATTTCTGGAACAAAAACCTATTCTGTAATAGATTTGGAACAGAAACTCATTTGGTAACGCAATTCTAAGAAACTATTTCTGGAACGAAAAGTTATTCCAGAAATAAATTTGAAGCAAAAATGAGAAATAAAAAAAAAATTACTTCTTCGAGAAATAAAAATAAAAATATAAATTTTTGTCGACGGCCAACCCCGCCAATCGCCAATCGGCCGCCGTCGGTCGCTAGTCACCAGCTGCCCGCCGGACATCTTATATAGCTTGATCACCACTGACATTGACAGTTTTAATGAATATTTTATTAAATTCTCATTTCTTTCTTTTCTTTTCTTACTTTTTTTCTCCTTCTTCATCGGGCATGGCGGGTGATCGGCCACTAGCTACCGTTGTGGCCACCTTCGCTGGGATCCAGTGAGAGAGGACCTTGCCGGCCTTGAGCGAGGGATGCCCTCACTAGATCTGGCGAGGTCGAGCCTCGCCTGAGGCCGGCTCTCACTAGCCTTCGGCAAGGCCCAGGTAGTTGTCGGCCATGGCCAAGGCTCGGCGATCGGTGGAAGAAGGAGAAGGAAAAAAAATGAAAAGACAAAGATCATTAAAAATTGTGAAAAAATTAGATGATACTAAAATTTATCAACTCGAGCATAGGATGAGTCATGTAGGATACCCCATGCCCACTTGAGCGATTTTCGATCAAAATTGATCAGGTGAACTCAATTGGCAAAACGTGAAAATATTTAGGACTCAATTAACCTAATTAAAAGTCATGTGAGTTAATCGGTAAAAGAGTGGGACATGTTTAGGATATTTTGGGAATTAATTTTTTTTTTCCAAACTGTTGCAAGAATGGATGGATAGCTTCCTAGCGAAAACGAAGACATATAGGTCAAGTGAAGGCTAAAGGTCATCTAATCCTCATGAACATCAGACATCAGACGTGGACAAAAGTGTCCATGTTGATCTTGCCATCCTTTTCCCTTAATTTGTGTGCGCAGAGAGAGAGTGTGTGTGCGTGTTTTGGCTTGTAGCTGGGGATGGTGATGGACCGATGGTGGAAAAATTAAAAATTACTGATAGTTATTATAATTGTTTATCTTTTGAAGTTTATTTCTTATAAGATAATCATCAATCATTAATTAAAAAATAATTTATATTTATGTAATTATTTTAAACTGCAGTAATAGATAAATGAAAAATCGCAGCAAAATAACTAAAAACTGCATGAAAAGATGGAAAACCGCAACAAAAAAGTGGAAACGAGTAAATAAAGGGGAAAACTTTGAAAGGGCATATCTCATCGCTCGGATGTCCGTTGAGCATGAAACGACATTTTTTTTATTTCGCATAATTTTTCGAGACGAATCCATTGGCAAACAGCCGTAGACGGTTTGGCCGGCCTTTCTCCCCAAAAAATGCCGTTTTTCTTGTTAATTTTGTATTTTTTTCCCTCCGATGCCACGTCTCGATCTCGAATGAACCATCTTTTCCCTCTTTCCGTGCCGGACTCATTATATCATGTCTTTTGTAGTGGAAAAGGGGTCTAGGCAGTTTTTCATGCTCAAATGAATATCACGTCTTTTAATGAGTGTATAGATTAATTAATCTGCAAGAAATGTTGTCAATTGTGTTGTTTGCCTCTTGGCTGTCGTTCGAGCAAAGTGCTTTGGTGGTCGTGGATTCCATTCCCAGCGTGTTCCATCTCTAATTTTTTTATTTCTTTTTTTATTTTTTCAAAAAAATATGAAATAAAAAAAATTAAATGGCGGCCCCGCTTGGCAAATGGGCCGCCGAGCGGGGCCCTGCCATTCGGCGGCCCATTTGCCGAGCGGCACCTAATCTGGTATTTATTTATTTATTAACATTTTTTGGTATTTTTTTTTAAAAAATTAATTTGGAAAATTGCCCACATGACTTTCTATCAAGAATAGGACTTTCTTTGCCTTTTCAAGCTCAGTCACCTTACAAAGGAGAAAATATTAGGTAAGCCGAGTTAACACGTCACCGTGCACCCCGGCCAATAACGTAGCGCCACGTTAGCTGATGGTCTAGAGCGGCTTTTCTTGCATCGAAATATTAATTTTCTTTTTTTTTAATTAAAAAACCTTCCTTTTTGCTAGGCCTCTGTACATTAATTGCCCTAAATTTAGCCTGTTTTTTCTCTCTCCTCTTGTTGCTCCTTCTCAAGGAGGAAGACGTGACTCCCCTCACTCCCTCTCTCTCGCTTTTGAAATTTTGGATCTTGTCTTTACTTCGCTCACGCACTGTCTGCTCCGTTTCTCCTTCGGTCTTTGCTTCGTCGCTCGCTTTCCTTCTGCTCCGGCGCACACCCGCTCTCGCTCGGTGCTCCTTCAACGTCTGTCTCTCTCTCCTTCAACGCTCGCTCTCGGCTCCATCGCTTTCTCCTCCGACGCTCACTTTCGATTTCGGCTCTCGCTCCGTCACTGCTTGGGCGCTCGCTCCGTCTTTGCTCCCTCGCTCGCTCTCGGCTCGTCGTTCGCTTGCTCTCGGCTCCGAGCTCGCCCTATCTTTGCTCCGTCACTTGCTCGGCGCTTGTCGCTCCTCTAGCACTCAATTTTACTTGGGCATTTTGGGTGCGCTTGCCTTCTCTTATCACAAAAGTGCATTTTGGATATACTGTGAGTCAGTTTATTGTCTAGGACGGTTCTGAGTTTGTTGATTTTAATCTTTTGGGTTGGTTTGTTTGTCTAGGACAGCACTGGGTTTCGAAGTTCCAGCTCTCTTTTCGGATCTGCAGCGCTGTCTCGTCTTGCGTCCTGCGGCTGATCAAGTCTGGAACCATCTCGGTGACACAGTGAATTGATTTGTTCATGTTAATAGTCTTGGTATTTATCTTCAACTAGGTGTGTCGTTCTTATGTTTAAGGAAATACTGCTGAAAAGGAGAGAATTTTCATGGTGGGCGAAATTTCCAGCTTGATACCGTGTTTCGTTTTTTATGGTCAGAGATATTTGTTTCCTCAATGGCTGCATATTCCTACTATCAATGTGTTTATGTCTGCGCTATTTGAGTAGGTTCATTTGGGTTTCTATTGATCTTTTTTTTTTTTTCCAGCCATCCATCCTTGTTGTGCTAGGCTTTGGATGTAAAATTATCCTAGATTATTTTGTTAGTCTTTTTCTTTGGATGTAAAATTATCCTAGATTATTTTGTTATTAGTTTTTAGGCTTCTGTTTCAGCCTTCCATCGTCGTGCGATTGCAAAAAATCCAGTTAACAAAGGGGTCATCAAGTTCTTGTGAACATCCTGGGATTTGAGCGATCCCAAAGACAAACAATGCATGGGTGCAACATATTTCTTGAGGAAGCGGAAGATTCTGATGTGCTTGAATAATGTGACCGTTGATCTATGTTGATTATGAAGTCACAACTACTTTATAGATAATTTGTTATGCATCTCTTTTGTTATCAAAATGTACTTCATTGAAACTAGTGTTAATACTTCACAGGAGTTTCTTTTTACAAGGAAACTTTTGCTCTTGTTCGTGAAAGTCTCCAAATCCGTATGTCCGTATGTAGGTGTTAGACTTCTGGGCCAGTGGACATCCTTCAAGCTGATGCTATGCAAATATATTATTTATTTGTCCACTTGGATGTGGGGTTATATCACCTGCCTTACTTTCTGATCGCTGCCCTAGTCTTTTGGATTTGTCCCCTGATCTTGCTGAGTTAAACCAAACGGAACCGAAGCCTTTCATACTCAAAATGAAGGCGTTTCATGAACATTTTGACAGGTCAGTCTATTTTCGCTTATGTTGCTTTTGGATTGTTCTGTCGCTCTGTTTGCAAGAAAGGAGGAACATACGCAAACCCACAAGAGGTTTAAAAAAAAAGAATAAAAAATAATGGTGTTGTAGCAATCTACACTCCAAATCTGAGATTTCTTTCCTTACGGTGGTGCTAAAAAAATAACACCCAATTTTCTTTCGAAGGGAAAAAAACAATGTTGCACAAAAACATTATTGATATTCTTGATAGGTATCCTTTCTCTAGAGTGAGTGTCAATTGCTTATGCATTATGACTTTTTCCGAATTCACTACCACTTCTCTGAATTTTAAAAAGATAAAATAAAACCCATCAGATGTACCTTGAAGCTCTATTCAACATTTGACATGTTTCCCTGTTCCTTGTTGATAGAACAATATGTTTCTATACAAGGACCAGAATCTACCATGATATTAGTTTTATATACACTTATAGAAAATGTTACTTCATGTCCATAAGAGCGTGGAGATAGAAGATGTTTCAGTCATATTTGTTTCATGTCATATCAATAAACTGTAATACATGAGTGTAGACATAAGACGCAGCAGCACAACAAAGATAAATATCAATCCATTCACGCTGCTTTGGCGAATCCGACTCGCATATTCCCGTAGTCGACCATCTTCTGATACCAGTCCATGAAGACATCTCTCAAGATCCTGCATCAGAAAAGTGACACTAGTTTAGTTCCTTCCAAGTTGCGGCAATACTTGATGGCTTGTGATAAGTAGTGAACCATGAAACTGAACTATAACAGCAGATGAACGAATTTGGTGTCCAAATGTTGGTCTGAGGTGAATGACTGTTTGAAACTTTGACAAAAAAAAAAAGATCTGGACTAATAAAAATTCAAACAAAAACTATCTAAAAAATGTTGAAGTTAAAAAAGACTATCTCGTTTCGACAAAAAAAAAAGAGAGACTATCTCGTGAGGTTCATGAGGTATCTCACGGGCAAAAGTGCCGACTCATTAGCCAAGTTGGTGTAATTGTAAATTAGAAGATTTACAACAATACCCAATCGAGAATGAGCCTTCTTAAAAAGGAAAAAGAATAGCAATAAGATATCTATACATTTGCATCTAAATATTCTTGCTTAACCTGCGCATAACAGATCTATAATGGGTCTTTCCATCGCATGAATTAATCCAAGACATTCGAATCTATTGAGCCAAGGAAACCCCTCAGTTTATGCAAGACAACACACCACAAGCAACAAACAAAGTAATTATAGCACTACATGTACTTAATATCAGTTATAGAACACAAACCTATGCTAACAACTACAAAAGACTAGGATCACTCTATAACGTAAAGCCAGAACTTCAGCATTCACCACACAAAACCCATTCTGAATCAAATGTACCATGTCCGGACAGGTTCGTGAAATAATCATACTTTAGGTTATGACTAGCGATTATACGGCTACGTTCGCAAAATTACTCCAATTATACGATTGTTTTGGTAAAATCACTCTTCGGATTCGGACCGAGGTTCCAACAGAAATGCCATCAAACACACACTCCCAAATAAATACTTTTCATTTTGCACTTGAAGGGGAATGCACACCCAAGATGTGTGCATGAGAGAGAGACCTGGTTAACGGCAGTTTCAGAGATGAAGCAGAGGCCTAAAATAAATCCCTTTTCGTTTTGCTCTAGGAGGGAAGTGCTCAAGTTATTTGACATGCATTGGCCATATTATCTACTAGTTCCACACTTATGCCATTGCTAACAGTAAAGGCGAAACTTAGCACGGGAGAGTGAACCTGTGAGGGAATGGCCGGGCATTGCGTGAAGCAAGAACTGGCAGAGCCAACCGAGGGAGACCTAACAAGCAACGAGTGAGCGCTGGAGCAGAGAGCCCCACGAAGCGAGTGAGGTTTGGAGCAGAGAGTCAGCGTACGCCGGAGCAGAGACCAAACGAGCATCGGAGGAGTAAGGAGCACCGAGCGAGAGAGAGAGCGAGAGCGGGAGCCAGTGTGTGCCGGAGCAGAGGGAGAGCGAGCGATGGTGAGAGCGCCGGAGCAAAGATCGAAGAGGGGCTGGAGCAGAGAGGACGGAGCGAGAAGACCCAAATTTCAAAAGCGGGAGAGAGGGAGTGAGGGGAGTCACGTGAGAACGAGCAAAAAGAGGAGAGAGAAAAAGCAGGCTAAATTTAGGGCAATTAATGCACACGGGCCTAACAAAAAGGGAGGTTTTTCAATTGAAAAAAAAGGAAAATTAATATTTCGGTGCAGAAAAGTCGTGGGGACCACCAGCTCACGTGGCGCTGCGTGATTGGCCGAGGCTCATGGTGACGTGTTGCCCCCGGCCTACCTAATATTTTCTCCCTTACAAAGCCTCTCCAGCACCATAGCATGCAGAATTCATTCAGCTTGATGCCAGACTCTACCACTTGAGGAGACACTTATAGACCAATTTTCATGGGCCAATCGATTCAAGGCTCGATCTCGATCAACTCGTGCGGCCTTAGGAACTCCGCTCCCTAAGTTAGCCTTACCCCACTCAAACTCACCACACTCCTAGAAAGAGAAACTCTAGAGAGAGAAGTTCTGTAGTTTGTATTGCTTGTGAGAATGAGATGATACATGTGAGGGGAGGAAGTCCCATTATATACAAAGGCTCACGAGATATCGTCCGTAGATCCCTCTAGATCTAACGGTGGAGATTGCATCTCCCCAATTTCTAACTACTCGCGATAAGTACAAACACGAGAAATTCTCATATCATCCGCCCCTGGATTATTCTAGAATCCTCAAGAACTCGCTAGGGTTTTCTTCTTCGAAAAGCCACGGTCCGTCATGCCAGAAACCCTTGAGACGATCCTATTCTCCCGGACCATGTCACAATCATGAGTGGCCTTGGTAGCATAGCCCTTCGAGATACGCACCATAGGAAAAACTGTTACGGGTGACCCCAGCGTGGACCCTATCGGCAAACAAAACTCTAGGCGCCGGCTACGAATCTTCAAACATTGATCAAAATAGTGATGTGTATACACATCACCTATAAAAACGTGGAAATCCTTTACAAGGAAACTTCTAATGCATGAAATTAGAAATATCACCACATGCTCACATTATATTCAGGGATATACGGCGATAAATCTTACCTTTCCAGTCAAATCAAACTGTAGCAAAATGCTTTCACCTTTCCCAAGGTTGCATACGACCTTGGGAAAGGTAATCAGTAAATAAAGCCCATAAACTAGAAGCCATCCCTTGTTAGAGAGGAAGGAAAAAGAAAAATAAATAAATTTATTGTCAATAATTTGAGCAAAATTCGAGGATTTTTTTTCAATTTAATATTAAAAAAATTATTTACAAAATTAGTTACTGTACGAAAATATTTACGAATTTAGGTCTCGCGCACTGGACATCGCGCGCTGGTTTTTTCAGGACTAAATTTTTTTTTGTCTCGCGCGCTTGCCCCCATTTTTTTGTTTTTTGTTTTTTATTTTTTATTTTTTTTTGTTTTTTAGTTATTTTATATTTTAAATTTCTTTTACATAATTTTATTATTTTATATTTTCAGGACTAATTTTTTTTTTGGAGTCTGCAAGGCTAATACGTATTTGAAAACCCTAAAAAAATTATATTTTTTATTTCATATATTTTTTTAGTTTTTCAATTATTTTATATTTTAAAATTTTGCGGATTCGACAACCCAATATGAAAAACGGTAGGACGAATATATTTTCGACAACATTTATTTCGTATAGTTGGTTATTTTATATTTTTCAAGGCCAAAATGCTGTGCACAACGGTTATTTCATATGGCAGTCGAATTGCCGCATGCCGCACAACGCACTTGCTTTTATTTACAAACGCTTCACTGCCCGGCGCACGATCGTCGCGCGCTGGCCGCACCATCGCGCAGGTCTCGCGCGCTGCTACTACTGTCGCGCGAGACCCAAATTTGTATTACTAACTTCAGCGACGACGGTCGCGCACTGGGCAGTGCAGCGTTTGTAAATAAAAGTAAGTGCGTTGTGCGGCAATTCGACTGCCATACTAAATAACCGTTGTACACAGCATTTTGGCCTTGAAAAATATAAAATAACCAACTATACGAAATAAATGTTGTCGAAAATATATTCGTCCTACCGTTTTTCATATTGGGTTGTCGAATCCACGAAATTTTAAAATATAAAATAATTGAAAAACTAAAAAAAATATATGAAATAAAAAATATAATTTTTTTCGGGTTGTCAAAATACGTATTAGCCTTGCAGACTCCAAAAAAAATTTAGTCTTGAAAATATGAAATAATAAAATTATGTAAAAGAAATTTAAAAAAAAATGGGGGCAAGTGCATGCACGCTGGATATACCAGCGCGCGACCATAGCTTCCAGCGCGCGAGACCCAAATTTGTAAATATTTTCACACAGTAACTAATTTTGTAAATATTTTTTTAAAATATTAAATTGGAAAAAACTCCAAAATTCGATCCCTTCATAACTTTTTCTTCGTAGTCCAATTAACGCTATTATTTTATCAGCGTAAATCTTGTCACCCAATGTTTTTGAAATGATATTTGATTTTTCAAATCCTCATTTGAAAATTTCGTTAAATGAAAATTTCGGAGAATCGAAGTGGTGTAGATTAGTTAATATATTCATGTTGGCCTATAACTCATGTTGGCCCATAATTCATTAGCTTAAGTTTTTGAGTGAACGTGAGTTTGACTAGACATGTTAACGGGCTCGGACATGAGCTCCCTCTTGATGATATCCCCGGGTTAAGGTATCAGACTTCTGCTGCGCACTCCCATCAAGGAACACAGAGAATTAGTTATAGACCAATCAACTTGTCCGGTCGACCCAGCTAGAAAGACGGAGACCCACTGTTTCGGCCAGCCAAACTCAGGGCAGGCCTTCTTCGGCCGTAGACCCGATGGGACGAGCGAGAGGCGTCGTCCAAGTCTTAACCGACCCCATCTTCGGAGGCACTAGCTCCCACCATGTCACCCATCACGCCAACCCAAATCGAGCCAAACCTTCGACGATTGGCCCCGAGTGAACTCCTGGTAATAGGAACGGCATCGGAAGCTCCATGAAAACTAGACACTATAGATAGGACAAAACGGAGAGGGTACCAAGCTATGTTTCCTAGCAAAGTAATTATGCAGAAAATATCAGTAAAACAGTACATATACATGCTCTACGAGCGCAGATCTATTCCACAAACCTGGAAAAATAAAGAAAATAGCATCTCGCTATGTCTCTATCACGGTGGAAATCATTTACAAGGCAACTGCTATGCATGAAATAGAAATATCACCGCATGTTCGCGATATTTTTAGGGATATAAGGCGATAAATGTTACTCAAATCAAATTGCGGCAAGATACTTTGTGCTTTCCCAGGGTTACTTTTTTTTTTTTTCCAACGTCCTTCGAATGGTAAAAAGTAAATAAAGTCCATAAACCAAAAGCCATCCCTCATTAGAGAAGGAAGAGAAAAGAAAGAAATAATTTTATTGTCAATAATTTGACCACTTTGTGACTTTTTTTTTTCCATATATTCCAATTGACGCGATTATTTTATCAACGTAAAGCTTGTCATCCAATATTTTTGAAATGGGATTTGATTTTTCAAACCTCATTCGGAATTTTTAGGTAGTTAATTATTGGAAATTTTGGTTAAATGAAATAGGAAAAAGTGAATTCATTGCTGCGATCAATCCATGCACCGGCGCGGAGACTTGCTCTCTCATGGGAATGTGACCACCCAAAATTTGAAGGAACAAATTTGAAGCATCCCCATTTAGGATGTCATGGCGCGAGAGGATCGCAATTGGGGTCTAAGGAAAATCATCAAACGTGATTATGTAATTATTTGATTTAAATGACAAATTGGGAAGATAAATTATTTTTCAGAACAAATATTTTGTGCAGGTACCAAACACGATTCTGTTTCGAGAATAGAAATTTTATGTAGTTATCAAACGCGTTCTGATTCTCTAAAACTCATCCAGGAAACAGAATAAAAATAATAATTTTAATCCGAATCACTTCATTGGAACATAAACATTACCAAATAAGTCCTTATTGTCCCAACATTTATCGCGGGCGGGGCAACTGATGAAACAGTCCACTAATAGTAAAATGTGACATGATCTGTGACTCGAGAGCATCTCTCACAAAAAAATTTCGCTTTACATCGACAGCAAAACTCATATTCCGTCCACTCGGTCCGGTTCTTGCTATTCAAATTTCTCTATTAGCAACATTTTGGGGGTATGCAGCAAAAAAAAGAAGGCTAGAACAAACTTGAATCCTTTAATGTTTTCGCGTCTGTTCGTGATCGGGCTTCGGACAGACTATTTCTCTGCTCAATTTTGTGCATTCGAAGATGACGAGTGATGAGCGTTTTGCTGGTCTGAATAATGCATCCAAGATTTGAGCACGTCATACGCTGTGAACCCAATGGCCACTGAAGGCACCACCTGCAAAACATACCCAAATATCTGCATAAGAACATTCAGCTCGAAACTATACTGTTCGTCACAGATGCATGTTTGCGTTCCGAGTATGTAGTCGGACTCTTCATACTACTATAAATCGAGTTTTCAGTAAAGAAATCTATGCGGGGGATGTAAAATTCTAATCTTAAAAGTCTGCATGCACGGATTGAATAGCACCAGACTTGTTAAGATAGCAAATTGGCGTTCTGGATTGGCTATAATGAGAGCTTGCCTTGATGTAATTGATGCTTAAACCGGCGTATAATTGTCTCCACCCTTGATTGCGAACGATGTTCGAAAGCCCCTCTACGGTGTTCTTGAACCGGGCATTGCCCAGTACCGCAGTCTCAACCTGAAAATTTGAATGCAGCAAACATTGTTGAGCCTGATAGATAGAGTTGATGTGCATGTCGATGTTGGGTCGGGGTTGGTTTTCCTTTTTCTCCTATTTGCTTGTCATGGAGATGGAGACATCAAACGTTGAGCATTTTTCGGTGTCGGAGTTACCTGCATCTGTCTCCTCACGACGTCCAACGGATACGTGAATGTCTGCCCGACCAACCCCGCCAAAGCGCCACAGGAGAGGCGCATCACGATCGAATCTTGGTGATCCTCGGGAATCTTGAGCTTGAGCTCCTCGTAGATGTAGTACTTCAAGCCGGCATACGGAAGAATCCCAACCAATGTTGGACCTGCATGGCACATCATGTGAGCAACGCAAAACGATTAGGACGGTCGATTATGTCAGGTAGGGACTACCTTGTCACAGGGATGTACCTATGCCTCGATAGAAAGCACGCACTCCGCCTTCTCGATAGACGTCCCTGAAGATATGGCGAAGCCTCGGGTGTCGAGGTCGAGAATGAGGATTTTCACTAGAATATGAATCCATCACCTGGCCAAACAGAGCACATAAATTTGCCAGGAAAATTTGTTGCAGATAAGGTTCGTGCAAAGGTTTTGACATCTGCTTGACCCCATGACAGAATCATCAATATGAAGAGGACACGAAGCGAAAATATGCTCTGATTCTGCTCGAAATGGAGCCAAGTTAACAGAAATCGGATTGGATCGAGTTCTCGTGCTAAGGAGATCGTCCTTCCTTTTTCTTTCCTTCCATCATTTGCTTGTTTTGCCCATTGCTAACCTGATAAGCGAGCTTCGTCCGGGCCAGATCCAAGGGATATGTACACAACACAGCCGTCCCTCCGGACGCAGAGCCCGCCAGGAGGTCGATAAAAGGACCCGTCCCGAGCGAAGGACAGTTGTCCAAGATCCAACCCCGGTATTGCTCGTACGTCATGTATTGCAGCGCCGCGTACGGCACTACCCGGATGACGCTCGCGCCATTTCCTCTACATGTTTCTCGGAGAACCATAAATACCGCGTACAATGAACATAGCCTCGAGAAAAAACCACGCGAAACAGAGGAATAGGACTCACTTGTATAGCCCTTGAACACCTTCATGCCTGAGGATCTTCTTGAAGGACTCGCACACCCCAATGGAACGGAATCCTTCAGTTCTGATCTAAACACAAGACAAACATCGTAAGCTTCCCAAGAAAATTGAAGGGACAATAACAAGCTGATCGTTTTTTTTTTTTTTCAACTCATGGTTTTTTTCCTCCCCCGAAAGACATCATGAATGGCAAAGACAAGCCACCTAAAAATCTTGTTCGTACATTCCATATTAAACGCCCAAAAAGTACCTGCAAGAGAATCTTGATTCTTTCAAGGGGCGCCACAGCAGTCTTGGCAAAAGCGCCAGCAGCGCCTCCGGCGATCAATTCCCTCACGCAAACTGGCAAAGCATCAACGAAACAGTCGTCCCCATCCTCAGAACAGCCATGCATGAATCTTCCCACGGGGGAAGATTGCATGACTTTTTCTTTTGTGGGTGACTCACAGAATCAAGAATAAAGGACACCAGGAAAAAGGAAAAAAAAAAATTCTGAAACGATGTTGAGGGGTTGCCCTTTGTACATCTTTAGGGAGGCTCTGAATAGTAACTCTTTCTAAAGTGGAATTTTCCCTCATCCTCTTGGTTCAATCTACCTGTAGGAAGATAAAATTAGGAAGCTCCAGAAAATGGGCAGCAAAGGAAAATCATGAAACAGCATAGGTGTGAATGTAAAGCGAGTTGGGATGGTTTCACTCAAAAATTTTGATGCTCATATTACAGCAATTGAAGATTGGCTTGGGATAGTGAACTCTAAGAGAAGCGACAAGTCATTTTGCAAAATTCTTTCTTTCTTTCTTTCTTTCTTTGAGCACAAGAATCTCCATTTCTAGGAGTTAGTTATTTATCTTTCATAGAATCTTGCGAATATTTCAAATATTTTCTCAAAAAAGGGCTCATTTTTGTCATTTATTTTTTAATTATTTTTTTCCCTTTTTTCTTTCTTTTTTCCTTTCTTTTTCGCTGGTGGCAGGTCTCAGGCGATGGTCGGCCTCGCTTGTGGCCGTCGAGGTCGGTTCACCCAAGATAGGTTGCCCTTGACGGCTGCAAGGGACAGCCTCTCCCGGGTGAGCCCTTGCCGACTGCCTACAAAGAAAAAAAATAAATAAATGGGAAACAGAAAAAAAAAATAAAAAATTAAAAAAATTAAATGATGAAAATGCCCTTAGTCAGACCATTCTTTGAAATAATAAAAGTACTTTAGGCTCTTATTTGGAACAAGATCCACTTCATGCCTTATTTGATAAAATAAGAACACTTTAGGCCCTTATTTGAAATTTTTCCTAGAAAGGCCTTCATTATTGATTTACAGTTCTGAGAAAGGTGATTCGAGAGGTTTCAGTTATCTCAGTCTTTTTTATGGTATGTGCATGCGATGGCCTAATTAAGGCTATGTTTTTTTTTTTTTAGAAAACAAATGATTTTTTCAAAAAAAAAAAGAATGATTTCTTATGTCGCTCATAGAAATAAATAAACGGAAAATATTTTCATTATCCACTAAAAAGTTTAAACATAAATTATTATTGATACTGGCAATGTTTTTTACTAGTAGACAATAAGCTATAAAAATAATTATTTTTAGGAAATTATTTTTTTAAATCATTTATTTTTTACGAAATAAATGCAGACTAAGAATAAAAACATATTGCGCTTCGTGACTTAAGTGGAGGTCGCGGCTGGTGGTTGTATTGCTAGTCCCCCCGAGGAATAGTCGAGGTGCGCGCAAACTGGCCCGGACACCTCGGTCATAAAAAAAAAAAAAGAGTGAAAACAACATGACGGAGATTAGGAAAAGACAAATTAGAACATTAAATCAAAGAAATTGAAAGGGTAATAAGTGGGCCTCACCAAAAGAGCAAAGCTCAGATCACACTGAATGGGCTCAACGCGGAGCCCAGGGCCATTTCTGCCCACAACGACGATCAACGTACCAGTTATAGAGGAGCAAAACGACGTGCCGTTCTAAACCAGATCTCCGATCTAAAAAGCTAATAATATGAACTCGTAATCGAGCACGAGCAGTTTCGCAGCGTCGCCAAAATCTCTTCCTGATCGCAAACCCACGCATCCATGGCGCATTTCTCTTCTTCTCGCGTAACTCTCTCTCTCCCTCTCTGTTCCGACAAGTTTTTGGTGAAACAATTTTGATCCTCCTGAAGTCATTGACTGTCTTGCGAATGTCATAGTTTGTGATGTTTTGAGCGATGCGGAGCTGCGCTGAGATGTTTGTGGACTTCGATTTGATTTCGATTTCTGTCATTGCTGGGGAGTTTCAATGGAAGCTGCTTGCGTTGAGTAAGAGGCACGATTCAGTGCTTCTGCTTGTGTGTCTCTATAGATCTGTTGGACGGCGATCTGGATTTCTCTGTCGGAGTTTTTTCGCCATGCATATTTAGCTCGATTGCAGATTGAATATGCTGTGCAACTGATCTCTCTCGGCGCGCGCATGTGAGCAGGGACTGATGTCGATAGTTTTTCGACAGTGGTGGAAGTTCGATTATTCGTTTTGCATAAACACATCGTATTGATGTATGCTATTATACTTGTAAAATTAGATCGGATAGGTGGAACAATGGTTTTAAAAAAATTATGGATCTTAGGATTTTGATTTCTTAATATGTTGGGGCAAACTTCAGAATATGTAAGGCTGTTCTTTTTAAGACGTTCAATGACAGCAAAACTAGAAAATGTCTAGAATTTGAAGTGTGCTCTTGAGTGGCTAAATAGATGTCGGCCCAATTTATTTTAGCAGACACCATAAACTGCTTCTGTTCACTAAGATGAGATCAGCACTTAAGATTCTGATTTAATCTCTTATGGAAAGACCTGCTGCAATTTTATTTCCTTGAATAAAGAGTCAATCTGTGACGGCTGAGTTAATTCTGTTAAAGTAATCAAATTATCTCGACTACTTAGTTGGCTGGTTTAATGGAAATAGTTCAGCACTTTTTTTTTTGTCATGCTCTCGTGAATTTTTATATTGCCACTTAATGTGATTGTCATTGTGTTCATAGGACTTGTGCCCTTTGGTGAAGAACATTCTTCTGCTGGATTCTGAAGGGAAACGTGTTGCAGTCAAATATTACTCAGATGATTGGGCCACAAATAGTGCTAAATTAGCCTTTGAGAAATCTGTCTTCTCCAAAACTTTGAAGACAAATGCTAGGACAGAAGGTACCGTAGAAGATATGTTTGTGAAGATTCTGTTATTCCGATCCTTTTACATTGATTTAAGTGAGTGGCGTTTCTTGTTCTATTATGGCGCTTCACCAGTTTCAGGAGTTTGATACCACTTTGACTTGAGGGCAGTCTTTTTCATACTAACTATTTCAATAGCTGTGCTTGTAAATGTAGATGATAAATCGCTCATGTATGTTTCGTATCTTATGCATTTAGCCTTAGTGCAGAGGACCATACATGAATTCAGCGAGAATTTCCTTGGTTTGACACTGTGTATAAACTTCGGCAATCAACTATATAACTGGTTGATTTCTACCTGCTCTGATGCTATGTCCTGCTTGGTGTCTGAAATGGATTTTGTGAGGCAGAGACGGAAAGGGCAAATAAGTTTCGATTCTAATTGTCATGGTTTCCTTTGACAAAATTAGCAAGGGATGCATATTTTATATGTGGCTGGATGAACAAGTTGCGTATAGCACCTTAGAAATGAGAAGTTAGCGAAGATTGCTTGGTTTATGGATATTTGGTCAGTTGGATGTTGGGTCTTGTCTTTTTTAATTATTTGAGCACTTGCAATATTGATCTAGAGCTATATTATCACTTTCAGCGGAGATCGCAATGTTCGAAAATAACATTGTCGTCTACAAATTCATACAAGATTTGCACTTTTTTGTTACTGGAAGTGATGATGACAATGAGCTGATTTTAGCTTCAGTGCTTCAAGGTTTTTTTGATGCAGTTGCCCTTATTCTGAGGTATTGCTGGTTTTACTTTTGGATGTTGTGTGAAATTTTGAATGTTGCAGCTCTCTAGTGTCTTCATGGTTCATGTGCTTATCCTTTTTCTTCTATGTTCCACTCAGAAATAATGTTGACAAAAATGAAGCACTCGAGAATCTAGATCTTATTCTTCTTTGCATTGACGAGATTGTTGATGGAGGGTAAATATTCCTTTTGCACTTCCGTTTAGTTAGATAGCTTCCTTTGAGATCCATTGTACTAAATTAGCTTCAGGAAATCCTTCTTCTGTGAATTAGGAGGAGAAGGAAAAGGCTTATACACTGGCTTTGATCAAATTGGCCAAGCTTACCTAGTATCTTATGTATCTGTTCTGTAGGATGATCCTTGAAACAGATGCCAGTACCATAGCTGGAAAAGTTGCATCCCACAGCATTGATGCTGCCGCCCCATTGTCTGAGCAGGTGTTGCATCTCTCCATGTGTGCTTTTTCCTACTAGCAGGAATATTTACAAGCTCTTAGATGATGCTCAATAACTACTACTGATAAGATTAGCTAAATATCTCCTGATAGGAAACTATGGCCCTGCTTTGCTTTGCTTCTGTAGGCTGTTCTGCTATATTTATTTTTGCATGATTGATCTAACTTCTCTATAATTATTTACTTTTAAAATCTTGCAGACTTTAACCCAAGCATTGGCTACAGCTCGCGAACATATCACAAGATCCCTCCTCACATGATTTTTCTGCTTGTAATTGATGATAAGTATGCTGCTTTTCTTTTTACTTTTTATCCCCCTACCAAAGAAAAAATATTTTTGCATGACAATTAAGTTGTTTCAACAGCCATTGGTTGATTGGGCAATGAGATTCTGTAATTCTGGCTGGTGCAGATCTCCTATCGAAAAATAATTAGCATCCATTGGAGTTTTCTTTTGGCTGGTGCAGATCTCCTATTGAAAAATAATTAGCATCCATTGGAGTTTTCTTTTGGGTTTCGTTACGAAAATTCTAGTGGCACAAAACTCTTTGGTTGTTGATTAACTCACATGATACGTGTTATGATAACCCTCTTTTCTCGTTGGTTGTGTTGTGGGTGAGGTGCTATCGTTCGGATAGATCTTGGTTATTTTTCAGTAAGATGATCTCTGTGCATGAAATTTTGTGATAAAACTACTATATGGATGATGTGATGCGGGTGAAACCACGCATTGCGTGCGAAATGTGATGGAAACTTGAAGCATGTGTTTTTTTTTTGGGTGAAATCCAATGTGTGTTTGGTCTTTCAAAATGCGATTGGCTTGATACGATATAATCTATTACACGCGTGCATTTGCTTGGTGGTTCCGTATCGAAGCAATTGATGATGGTACCTCGGTTAGATCCACGGAAAGTTGTTGGAGAGTTCGTGAAAAGGGCCTTCAAGTGGCCGGGCTATCCAGGGTAATGACATGATTCTCGTGTGCTGTTTATGCTTGGTCGGATGGGAAGTTAGCTGGGGTCTCTATCGCCTCTGAATCAGAACGATGCAGAATTTGACAATTGTCTTGCCTGTATTAGCTCCAATCGTATCAATTCCGTGTTTGACTGTTATATCTTGGTGGTTGAAGGATGACCATAAGCTTATTTTCATATCTTGTGCCTCCGGCAATTAACATCTCATATGTCGATGAACCCTTTTTAAATGTATTCCTCTTCGTTGTCAAAACCCTTTAGTCCACTGAATTGAGCCGTGTCGTCAGATGACAATAGATTTGATATTTAATTAGTCGACATGGCTCTTCGGGGAGATATGGTTGCGAAAATGTTCTAACACAAGCGTTTCATGCCCCCCAATTGGAGGATTTGTCACTAAATTAAGTTGCAATCCGAGCTCTAACCTCTCAATCGCAATCGAAATCAATGCTTCGCTGGTTGCCCTCCTCCGTCAGCAGCCAAACATCGTCAATCTGAACCCTCTCTCTCTCTAAGTCCTCCGCACCCGTCATTCCTCCCTCCACAACCAGTTCCAACTCTAACCTTTCGATAAGACTCATTTTATGCTTAGTGGGATGGAAAGTTAGTTGGAGTCTTTATCGCGCTGCTTAAAGAACCGAACATGAAATTTCATACCCCGCCGTTTAAAGAACCAAGTATGAAGTAAACTTCATACGAATCAAATTGAAGCATGTTGAAAAATCGCCATGTTTGCTCATTCTTCATGTCTTACGCCTCTGGCAAGTAGCATCGCGCATATCGATGAACACTTCAAACATATTCCTCTTCGTTATTAAAACCCTTTTTGTTCTCTAAATCGGGTCGTCCCGTAACTAGTTAGTCCCCCGTCTGATTGCTTCAATCCTCAATTTTCTCTCGGTATATATGCCTAGCGGGACCTTCCCTTGAGTGATACGTTACACCTAAGATTCGGACTCAATAACTGCTCTTGCCTTCAGTTGTTGTTAGTGCATGCTACTCCTACTGCCGCTACTTCCTACTCCCACTAGTTCTCTTCCCGTCCCTTATTTCTTTGGACCGGTTCAAACCCATCTTTTTCTAGTGACGTAGCTCTCACCTCAATAATGCATGCATCTCTCCCATTTCCCTATCCATATTAGCGAGAATTCCACTAGAAAGATGCCCAACCAGCCCACCCGACCCATTAACTTCGGGTCGACTTCTCTTCGATACATGCACACGCATATGCTTTCACCTCTGGCACACCCGCGATAAATAGGATTGGGTGAAAGTAGAACCAAACCCTGAATGCCATTCAGTTGATATGAATTTACCACAACTAGAGCGTTGGTATAGTCTAAGAGCTAAATCCGAGACGCATACATTGGAAGCTTTGGTTCCAGAAGAGGACTGTGGTCATAAATGTGCTAAGCTTATATGTTTTGGATTAGTTTGTCCATTGTTGTGATCGAAAATTTCTTGTGCTTTAAGCAAAATAAGAAAAGAAAATATTAGCGGATATTATTTTCCACACGTATTGAAGCTAAGACTTGGGGTGTGTTTGTTCGCGGGGGGGGGGGGGGGGGGGGGGGGGGGGGGGGGAGAGAAATATCGTGATAAAGTAAAATATTCTCCAGAAAATCATTTTTTTTTAATTTTCAGGTTATGGAATTTGTTTTTTCTATCTTAGGCGCACACATTTGCATTCACTGTAAATGGTTTTTTCGCTGAGTGATCATGTTTAGCAAACCAAACATTTGAAAGTTCAGACAACTAATTCGCGAAAAATTCTTTCACTTGACGTGCTTGTTTCGGAGAAAACTTCATGAGATATATATACACACACTTTTCGCAAAATAATTTTCCATGAAAATGTTTTTTTTTTCTTTTTTAGGATAGGGAATTTATTTTTCTAACTCTAGACAAGCACACTTTCTTTGACAATAAATGGATTTTCATCGACCGATCATTCTCAGCCGATCAAACTCGTTAAACTTTAAAAAAACTTATCCGCGAAAAATTCCCACGCCCAAACAAACACGCCTTCTGTAGAAAAAATATGATAGGTTTCCTTTTTCTCGATGCCCACTTCTGGATCGCCTTCACAAGTGGATCATGTCTGGTTTGATGATGTATACCATTTCTCAGACTTTCTATCTAGAAGATCAGGCTTAGTACGTGCCTGTCGCCAATTTTTAATAAGGTCGTGATCAGTGACGAAGACTTGATCCACAGTGAAAATGTCCAACCCCCATTTTCTCTTGAGCTTTTGCTTCGGTCTTGCCCAAAATGTCACCCTCACCTCAAGTTGATGTGGGTCTCATGAGATGATGCCATGCCACTATCTCTATCGTGGTGTTTGCTTTTTCTTATGGACAGTACAAGTCGACTCGACAAATCGAAACATTAAGAGAAACACCAATCATTTACTCCATTTCTTCCCGAGCTGCAGCAGGCTTTCTAAAATTTTTAGGGGAATCCTCTTTAGCATGGGAATAACTTCAATATATCCTTGTATTCGAACGTTCAAATTCACAAGAGAATTCATAGGGTGATGGAAGTCTCGTAATTGATCACTTGCTTTTATTGGTATGAAAAAAATATATATGTGGGTTTGAACTTATAATGGGTAAAGAAGAAGATGAGGCTCAAATTTATAAACAACGGAAAAATTATTGGGAAAAATTATCTAGAAAGTTCTACACCTATTGTAGTTTTGTCTCTAGTCCCCAAGCCTTTTAATTTTACCAATTGAATCTTTAGCTCTTTTCACGTTTTGCCAACTAAGTCTATCCGGTCAATCTTGACTGAAAATCGCTAACGAGCCAGCCGTCCTACGTGGCATGGCCGGTACTGACGTGGATAAAATCTGATAATATTTTAACATTTTTTTTCGAATTATTCTTTTTTATTTTATTCTTTTTTCGTTACTTTTGTTTTCCTTTACTCTTTTTCGTCTTCTTTTCTTTTTTCTGTCCTGTTTGGTCTCAGGTGAGGGCGGCCCTTGCTAGGAGAGGGACACCCGAGTGAGGGTGGCAATCGCCAGCCCAGGAGAGAACGACACTCGCCCGAGGGTGGCCCTCTCGTGATGCCGTCGACCTTCACCGGGCTCACCAATGGCCTGTGAAGGGAAGGAAAAAAGAAAAAGAAATGAATAAATAAACAAATAAATGAATCTTCGAAAAAATTAAAAAATTATCCACGTTAGTATCGACCATCATCGGTCCTGCCACGTGGGACTGTCGACGTCCACGTCATCAATTTACGGCTAAAATTGGACAAATGGACTCAATTGACGAAAGGTAAAAAGGTTTATGAATCAATTGATAAAATTAAAAGATTTAAAACTGAATCGGCACAACTGCAATAGGTTTGGGACTTTTTGAAAAAAAAAAATCGTGAAATTTGAGAAACCAAATTCAAGACCTCATGATTTTGATATCATCGTAAAACGAGCGCATAAACATTGTGTTTTTTTTTTTTACTCCAAAAAAAAATGTTAAACAGCTAAAAGAAAATGCAAATATATGTTAAACAAGTCTTGATAAACAAGCGCGAGACTTAAAACTACCGACATCGAATTGCAAATATTCTCTACCACACTTTTTCGGACAAGAAAGCGTCTCGCGTATCTTTATGACGTGTCTGAGTCTACTCTCTGGCGCGCGACGGCGGTGAAGAAATCAGTCGGAGAGATGCACAACTGCTTTGGAATCACGGCGTTTTGGTTGACTCGTGCCGATTCATTCGATGACAATTAAGTTATTAACATTGCATGATGGGGCTTGGACCAACGAAATCATACTTCGGCATCAACTGAACAGTACGATTCTCACGAAAAGAACTGTTCGAGCGGGAAAATTATATATAAAAAAAAAAACACTATACGTGTTGCATCGGACCGTCGGTGCCAATTCAGTCCCTAATATTTCAATTGGAACAATTTAGTCATGAACATTTTCACATTAGTACCAATTCAGGCCAATTTGGCCAAAAATAGCTAACATGAACGTCGACGTCCTATGTGACATAGCTAACTCTGACCCTTTTTTTTGTTTGTTTCTTTTTTGTTTGTTTTTTTGGCACTTTTCATTTCACCGGTGGCCGGCCACGCCTAGGCGAGAGTGAGGTCTGGTGAGCGTCGCCTAGCACATAAGCAAAAGCCGACCCTCTCCTTTGTCCACCAGCAAAACTAAATGGGAGACGAAAAAGAAAGAAAGAAAGAAAGAAAAAGGATAATGAAATTATAAAACACAAAAAGGTAAAAATTACGAACACCCACTTGAGCGCCAGCCGTTGCACGGAAGATGGCCGGCGTCCATATCAGCGATTGACCGGATGGGCTGAATTGGTACTAAAGTGAAAAATGTTTAGGATTAAATTGTTAGAAAAACTACATGTTAATACATACAATGACAGAACGAAGTCATAAGCATTGAAATGACATATAGGTTTATATCTGACATGTCTCGGACTATGTCATTCACCATATGTCTCATTAATCTTTTTCTTCCTTGAAGATCTGCAATCCACAATGCTGTGATCCATTTTGCCACAGTTGAAGCATTTACCTTGGAACCTGTTCTTGGCAACTCCTCCTTCTAATCCCAACATTAATTTTGCAATCTTCTTGTTTGTAGATTGTTGAAACCGGTGTTAAAATAAATAAAACTGTTTATAAGAATATGAGGATACTTACAATTCGAATGACAATAATAAAAGTAAGCAAACTGCCTCAAATATGAAAAACACTAAGTTGGCAGAAGCACAAAATCTGAGCCTTCAGAAGCAGGTCAGAAGAAAGTCAGAAGCACAAATCTGAACCTTCAGATGCAGGTCAAAAGCAGGTCAGAAGCAGAAATCTGAACTTTCAGATGTATGTCAAAAGCACAAATCTGAACCTTCAGAAGCAGGTCAGAAGCACAAATCTGAACCTTCATAAGCACTGTTCAAAACTCGTCAGATGCAACTGCATCTGAACCCGTCAGATGCAACTCAGATGCACCTGTCAGATGCAACTGCATCTGAACACTTTAGAAGGATAAAAACCTGAATCTTCATAAGAACAAAATATGAACAGAAACACAACAGTATTGGAAGAAATCGAAATCGAAACAAATATCGAGGCCTGTGTTCGACACGATTTCCTTAAAACAGATTTGTCCCCTCCAATATGTGCTTTGAGGTTTCGTGAATGTCTATCTCCCAGGATACAGCGGTTAAGCAGCGACAGAGGTAAGCACAGCACTCCAAAACTTTCGGCGAACTTGAACAACACGAGAACACTATCGAAAACAATGCAAATGCAGACAATTCAAAAGAGGGAGAAGTGATTTTCGTAGTCCGTAATTCTTCTGTGTTCTTTGAAACAGAACGGGAAGCCACCTATTTATAGGCTAAGTGGGGTATTGCGAAAATAAAGAATAACAGCTAAATAATTCTGCCGTTTAGAGCCGTTATGTATTTAATTCTATAACCACAGAAGCCGTTACTTAGTTAATACCATTAACACACCAGTAATTAACTTAAGAACGGTTAACGGCTTGAGTTGGAAAAAATTAAAATAGAAGGCAAAAATGGGCATGTCGCGAGGCCTGCTTTTCGGTCCTGCATTCGCGTGCTCTTGTCGGGCCTCCGTCGGGGTCTGGGATTTGCACCCCCTACGCATGCGTGCAAGGCATAGTTCTTGTATTATGATAGTTACCATTCAAATGGCATGTAACCACATAGAAAGTACTTCAAGGCCTTCCTCATTTCCTATGTGAGACTAATGTTTTGTCACTTCCTACTTCCAACTCAATAGTGTTCTTTGAGAAATAATTTCTCATTCACTCACCCATCAAAATACCTCATATTTTTCAACATAAATCGGTCCAATTGAAAAGTTTAGAACTGAGATATGCACCAATGCAACATGCATGACTCGGGCTTTTTTGGATGCTTTTTTTCGTTGCAACTTCGTCTCTTTGTTGTCTTGCAGTCTAGAAGGTCAAGAGCGTGTGATGCTTTTTTGGATACTTTTTTTCGTGGCAAAAAGCATCCAGCACGTTACGCGTGCCAACCCGTCCCGTGAAAGAAAAAAATGATCGGATTCCGATATTGACCCCGATATGAATGCAAGGGAAGCTAAGCAATTTTCCCACCCCAGCGAGGGTCGCACGTTTTCCTACTTGTCTCGCAAGCCAAAACTCTTTTTTATTTTTTTTTTCGTAAATCTATTGTGCTTGTGTCGATTCAGTCCTAAACTTTTCAATTGTATCAATCCAGTCCTAAACCTTTTTTTCGCATTTTGCCAATTGAGTTCATCTGTCCCATTTTGACTAGAAATTGATGATATGGACCCTGACCGTTCTACATAACACGATCAAATTTTTGAATTTTTTTTTTCTCTTCCTTTTTTTTTAATATTGTTAAGTTTTATTTTACATTTTGGATTTTTTTTTTCCTTTATATTGTTAGCTGGCAGCGAGGGCTCACAGGCCCTTATTTATGGATAGACTCAATTCGTAAAATACGCGCAGCACGATTGAAAAGTTTATGACAAAATTGGCACAAGTACGACAAATTGGCGACTTTTTTTTTTCTATATAATTTTTACGATATTTTTATTTATTTATTTACTTATTTATGTTTGCTAACATGATCGTCTGTTTGGTATGCCATGAGATTGTGGAAAGTGAACACGGCATGTATAGACATGAAGATCACTCTCGAACTGTTGAGGATACTTACTTAGTGTGGGTCATTTGATGGTTTAGACAAAGCAATGCTGAAATGATGTCATCAGCATTTTTCTCATTTTTCAGTTAACCTATCTTTTGTCGACGTCAGGGCATCAAACTTCAAGGTGAAGGAAGAAGAAAGAAGGAGGAGGTTGTCGAGTCCCACTTCCTTTTTCCTTTTTTTTTTTTTTTAAATATTCTCTTACGTATATTTTTTTTTTCAACCCCTCTTTTAAAAAAGCCGCCTTCAGAATTTCAAAGTTTAAAAGTAAGGGCAAGCACGAATGGAGACGTTGGGCCTCGACCCCAAGAAGAAGTCAAGGAAACTTCAAACTCCTAAAACGTTTAGGAAGAATTTCGATCGCCTTGATTTTGAGAAAAGAAAAATCGAAACGGTCGCAGTCGTGATTAGCTAAGACAGGGTGCGTTTGACAGAACATCTCGAAACTACATGTGCGACTATTCCGAAAGTTGCGTTCCCCATGACGATTCCTTGAGAGCTCGCCTAACGAAATGTCAAGCATTCGCAGTTCCGACTAAAACATTTTACCTTTTATTGCCGGAAATAAGTCGAGACTATATTATTTGCCAACCCCATTACTTTTATTTTATTTTATTTTGAAACAAGTTATTATTGTTCTTCAATAAAATCCCCCCCAAAAAAAAGCATGTGTATCCTTGGGCTCAGATCGATCAACATCAAACGCGTTTGACATCTTCTTGATTCTTGTAATCAAAGCCGTCTAGAACACGCTCTTAACACATGAGATTAATCAAATTGAAAGCCACCGAGAAACAGTCCAAATTCCTGGGCGGGATGACGCCTCGTAAAACCAGATTCTTAACAGGGGTTCCTCGGATTCAGTGTATTAACATATATTATTCTAGCAAATTAATTATCATAAATGCTAAACCCAAAGTATTAATAAATAAATAAATAAATAAATAACCAGCATAAGCAACCTTCTAGAGAACTGCTCATCCGGCTAGTCTTGCCAAACCGGTTGCCAATTTAGAAATCCGCAATACATAGGTTTGTTTATCACTCGGAAAAATGAATAATTTAAAGAACATTTTCCTAAAAGCGATGGTCCGTATTCGCTTGGAATAATTAATCAATGAATGTTTTTTTTTTTGTTATTGATAATAATTTATTTCTACGTAATTTTCGCGCACGATAAAAATATTTTTCGTTTATTTGTTTTTACAAGCGATGTAAAGAATCAATTTTAAGAAATTTTTGTAAAAATTATTTATTTTTTCGTGAAACGAACGCAACCTTAATGTAATTATACTTGAATCAATTCGAAAGTTAATGAAGGTCTTCACCGGCTATATATATATATATATATATATATTGTGGTCTTGTTCCTATTCTATTCTTCACCGGCTATTGACCATTGACATTAATAATAATAGGAGGCCGTCACGGCTGGCTGGCCATTCCAAATACCAGGTGGCCCCCATTAAGGCACAAATTTTCTTGCTGATTTCCTCCCCCTCCCTTTTTTTTTTTTTTGAGTAATTTCAATCCAAGCCATCTGATTCTGATCTGACGAATCTTAGTTGGTGGTGGTGGTAGATTCTTAAGTTTAATTGCATGTGTTGGAGCACATGGGTTTCAATTTCAATACAATGTATCAATAATAGGCAGACCTGCATCAATAATAAATTTTACCCTTTTTTTAAAAAAAAATTGAAAACACACTCACTCTCTATTTCTTTTACGAAAAAAAAAAATAATTTTTCAAATCATTCGTCTTTCCGCGAAACAAATAGACATGAAAATCGTGTTCATTATGGACAATGCCTTATCCGAATAACCGTTCATTCATTTTGATAAGCGATGCTGTAGATCGTTTTCATGAGAAATATTTTTCAAATCATTCATCTTTCCGCGAAACAAACAGAGCCTCGATCGTTGAACTCCCGTTTTCGCCTTTGCTAGAGGTAAAAAGAGCAAAAAACTGTCGTTTTCACTCTCGAACGTGTTCTGGGTGGGTTTGTCGCGGGACTCTGATTCAGTGAAAAGCGAAAAAAAAAATTAGGGGAAGATTTGGCTTCCCCTAATAGCTGTGGCTGAGGGAGGAATTAGGTTGAAAACTCTCCTGCCTCGATTGATGATCACAATCCTTTGAAACCTAATCACCCTACTATACGTTATACAGTTCAGTCATTATAAGGTGAACCCCACTTGTCATTAATACTACTAAGTATCTTATTCCATGATTTTTTGAAATAATAAAAACCTTCCATTTTTTTTTTTTTTGTAGGTGGGATATTAATTCTATCTAGAAGAAGACATGGATGGAAAGCAGGCACAGGCCAAGGCCGCTGGACTTGACTCGACTTTGGGGTCTATGCCACGTGGCTCTGTGGGGCCCAGGACCGTACATTCAGGAGGAACCTAAAGGCAAGATTGGCTTTGCTAGCTTCTCTGAATTTTTTTTTTTTTGCCCCGTTCTAGCGTGTTTGCTCGGGCTAAAGGGTTGAATATACGTTGTCTTAATTATTTTTTTTTGCTTTGGTATACTCGGTCTACAATTGGGTGCTCCCGCTGGACAGGTCATCTCGGAGACGAAGGATGAACAGATTTGACCAAAAAAAAAAGAAAGAAAGGGGAGAAAAAGAAAAGGAAAGAGGAGAGAAAGAGCGGTCCAGTGGTGAGAGAAAAGTCCTCCTCCCCTTTGATGAAATAAAACTAAAGAAGCCATTGTTGAATGTGTTTTTGAAACTCCCGTCTTGAGGTTGACGAACATATAAGCACTCAGGGAGAGAGAAGCCCCCCCCGGGAATTCCTGGGTCTGACTTCTGCTCGGAGCTCCGTCGGAGACAGGGGCCATCTCTCTCTCTCTCTCTCTCCCCCCTTGATCTGCAATTACAAGGAGGCTTCTTTGTCGCTCTTTGATTCTTGATTCGCAAGTGGGTCTTCGTCGAATTGCTCCGAAGACGAGAAGGGCGATTTCAGGTACCCTTTTGAACATTTTTTTCTTGGGTTGGGACGTTTGTGTTTGCATTTTCTTTGTTTCTTTCTCGGGTTGATTTGTCTTGTCACGAAGAAGCGGCATTTTTTGCCCCCCCCCCCCCCCCCCCCCCCTTCTTGTGTAGCTCACGCCTACGGTTCTAGCTGGGCATTGTCTGATTTTTGGTGGTTCTGAATTCCGCCTTCTTGCTCTTTCCTGATTCCCAGAAATGGATTCTTGAGCTGATTCGCCGCATCTGTTATATGCTTTTCGCTATCAATTAAAGCTGCTTTTCTTGGCCTTCAAGTATAAAATGTCATCTGTCAAAGATGTGGGCAATTAAAGAGGGACTTTTTAAGTTCCTAACATCTCATAGTTTAGATAAGTGCAATGCAGTTAAGCATACAAAAGGTATTGAATGAGATTTTGAATGCGATCCCTATTCACTCCACGGTTTTTGTAAGGAAATATTCTACTTAAAAATTAACCACATTCAATTCTTTAGGATTTGGTTGTTTCTTTTGCAATTCTTGTATAGCTTATTTAGTTTGGTGAATTGATACATGTCTGTTCTGTGTATCACGTCAGGCTGTGGAAAGGTGCTGTGCATCAGCAACCCCATCGTAGTGGTTGATGAAGTAGTTTAAACGGTTAGCTCTTGGTTTTCATCGGGTGGAGTAAGAAAGATGACCTGGAATCCATTACAAGAAGCACAGCGACGCTCCTTGCTGGAGTCAAGCTTTAGTTCTTATGTTTAGAGGATTATATATCGGATCCTATAATCTTGTGCTGAAGTGAAGAGAGATGACTCGAGGTAGGATAAGGGCAAGGATCCGCCAGAGCAACCTTTATACCTTCGGATGCGTCCGGCCCAACACTGCTGAGACTCAGAACCCGCAGTCATTACAAGGCCCAGGCTATTCTCGCATTGTACATTGCAATGAGCCCCATGTGCACAAAAAGAAACCTCTGAAATACTGCTCGAATTACATATCAACCACAAGGTATAATGTCGTTACATTTTTGCCCAAAGCATTTTTTGAGCAATTTAGGAGGGTAGCGAATATTTACTTCCTTGTGGCTGCAATATGCTCTCTCTTTTCTTTTTCCCCGTTCTCCCCATTGAGCATGATTGCCCCGTTGGCATTTGTTCTTGGGGTTAGTATGGCGAAGGAGGCTGTAGAAGATTGGCATAGGTTCATTCAGGATATGAAGGTTAATAACAGAAAAGCTAGCGTCCATAAAGGAGATGGAGTCTTTGGTTATAAACAGTGGCGGAATATTGGTGTAGGGGATATCGTGAAAGTTGAGAAAGATCAATTTTTCCCTGCAGACTTGCTTCTGCTATCATCCAGTTACGAGGACGGTCTATGCTATGTTGAAACCATGAATTTGGATGGTGAAACAAATTTGAAAGTAAAAAGATCATTGGAGGCCACTTTGCCTTTGGAAATTGATGGAAGTTTCAAGGACTTTACTGGGATGATCAGGTGTGAAGACCCGAATCCCAGTCTTTATACCTTTGTGGGCAATTTTGAGTATGACAGGCAGATTTATCCACTGGATCCTAATCAGATACTCCTCAGAGATTCCAAGCTCAGGAATACAGGTTATGTTTATGGAGTGGCTATTTTTACTGGTCATGATAGTAAAGTTATGCAAAATGCGACAGAATCACCTTCCAAAAGGAGCACAATAGAGAGGAAAATGGACCGCATCATATATGTTCTTCTCGCTGCTCTACTCGGTATCTCGTTGATCAGTTCTATAGGATTCTTTGTGCAGACAAAGTACCAAATGCCCGACTGGTGGTACTTGCAACCCGAGAATCCTATGTCCTGTTATGATCCAAAGAAAGCAGTTGCATCGGGCCTATGCCATTTTGTCACTGCTCTGATGCTGTATGGGTACTTGATACCCATCTCTCTGTACGTATCCATCGAGATGGTTAAGTTCTTGCAGGCAATTTTTATCAACGGGGACCTGGATATGTATGATGAACAGAGCGGGGTTCATGCTCATGCAAGGACCTCAAATTTGAATGAGGAGTTGGGCCAGGTGGACACGATCCTCTCTGATAAAACCGGAACGTTGACATGTAATCAGATGGATTTTCTCAAGTGTTCCATTGCAGGTACTGCATATGGTGCTGGATCCAGTGAGGTTGAGCTCGCTGCTGCAAAGCAAATGGCCATTGACCTTGAGGAGCAGGTCCCCGAGATTTCCAGCTCCTTCACTGTGCGGGACAACAGAAACCAGTTTGGGGCATCGGAGATTGAACTAGAGACAGTCGTTACTTCTATGTCTGGAAAGCGCGAGAAATGCGCCATAAAGGGCTTTAGTTTTGATGACAGCCGTTTGATGGAGGGAAACTGGATGAAAGAACCAAAGCCAGATATGATTCTGCTGTTCTTGCGGATACTAGCACTATGCCACACTGCGATTCCCGAGGTAAATGAAGAGACAGGTGAAATCACATACGAAGCTGAGTCGCCTGATGAAATTGCATTTCTGGTTTCTGCTAAAGAATTTGGATTTGAGTTTTGCAAAAGAACTCAAACAAGCGTATTTGTCCGTGAAAAATATCCTTCTCCAGTTGAAAGGCAAGGAACTTGCACAGAAGTATTTTCTGCCCGTATGTTCTTCTTTGGTAACATTACTCTGACCGTCCTTGCCTTATGGTATGATTTTTGGATGTTTTCCAGGGAATATAAAATTCTGAACCTGTTGGATTTTACCAGCAAAAGAAAGCGGATGTCTGTGATCGTGCGGGATGAGGAAGGGCAAATTCTTCTTCTGTGCAAAGGCGCTGACAGGTTGGTCTTATGATAGCACTTCATATGTCGCATCAACATTTTTAGTTTCATTATCTCTTGAGAAAGCGAGTTACCACGATTCTCTTTCAGGTGCCCTTGGGTACATGAATTTTTATATAGGAGATACCATACTCTGCCGTGATGACCATTTTTGTTAGACAATAGTCATTGTAACATTACAGTTTCAATTTTAATCAGTTTTTGTAGGGTTTCTTTGCATGTGATGAGCTTTACTCATTGCCTTTTTTCTTTTTTTCACTTATCATGGGGGCAATCAATTAACCTTGCTATGAATGAGTTTTGAAGACTGGTGGTTAAATTTAAAAGTTTCTTCATGTTTTTCTAGTGTCTATTTTTTTGCTACTGTGGATTAGGGTATCCAAACAGATTTATTTGAAAGAAAGAGCTGTAAGTTAAAAGCTGATTTTGAAATAAGCACTCTCTTCCAAGAGCAGTTACTTGGAGGGTAGCACCACCATGGTGTCTCTTCTCACTTCTCTTTTCTTTGAAGAACATCATTTGTGAACACTAACACGGAATCCAGCCATCCCATCGTCATGCTCCTACTACTTTCTCTATTGAAAGTATAGATGGTATTGAAAGTATAGATGGAATTACGTGGCATCTCTTTGGACCCAAAGGTTTACTTTCATTCATTGTGCAGTATCATTTTCGATCGGTTGGCAAAGAACGGAAGAGTATATGAGGGAATTACTAGCAAACATCTGACTGAATATGGCGAAAATGGGTTACGTACGCTAGCACTTGCTTATAGAAAGCTTGGAGAGTCAGAGTATTCTGCTTGGAATGACGAGTTTGTCAAAGCAAAGACTTCTATTGGGGCAGACAGAGATGCCATGCTTGAAAGGGTGTCTGAATTGATGGAAAAGGATTTGATTCTTGTGGGTGCCACTGCTGTGGAGGACAAATTGCAGAAAGGGGTAAAATAAAAGAATCGTTCTCTTGAGTTTATTTACTCACATACACCATTTGTTTAGTTCATCTGAACTTGAAGGTGATATCTACTGTTTTTCCCTTATAGGTGCCCCAGTGCATTGACAAACTTGCCCAAGCTGGTCTTAAGCTATGGGTTCTCACCGGAGATAAGATGGAAACTGCAATCAACATAGGGTATGATGGTTGTAGCTAATAGAAAGCTTTCCCAATACCTCTTACTTCGAATGAGATTTCTACTATCGAGAAATTAATTTCTCAGTTTGGCAGAATAGGAAACCTGATGGTTTTTCTAATCCATCGTGTCTATTGCAGATTTGCTTGCAGTTTACTTCGGCAGGGGATGAAGCAGATCTGTGTGACAGCAACAAGTCCGGAGACATTGGGGCAAGACTCGAAGAAGGTAAGGCTAGGGCCAGAGAGTTTGGACATTTTGATTCAGCATAACCGTTCATTTGACATTTGGTGCACATCGCATCTTATCGCTGATCAGGCCATCAAAGAGAACATCATAATGCAAATCACCAACGCTTCACAAATGATCAAGCTAGAAAGAGATCCACATGCTGCCTTTGCACTGATAATCGATGGAAAAACTCTGACCTATGCCCTTGAAGATGATGTGAAGCATCAATTCTTAGGATTGGCAATTGACTGTTCATCTGTCATATGCTGTCGGGTCTCTCCTAAGCAGAAAGCACTGGTAACCTTTTTTTTCCCCCTCTCATAATTGTCGTAGTCCTGCCTACGTTGCAGAGGCATCTTCATATACATACAAGCTTGCAATGCATGTGGGTAAAACTTAAACGGGATTTCGTACTCATATTAGAAAGTCTGAACCTGACTCCAGGTGACGAGGTTAGTGAAGGAAGGAACCGGCAAGACTACATTAGCAATTGGTGATGGAGCGAATGATGTTGGCATGATTCAAGAAGCTGATATCGGCGTAGGCATCAGTGGGGTGGAAGGTATGCAGGTTAGTGCCTCTTTTTCTATCTCCTTGTTGGGGCTATCATCGTGCCTTCCCTGATGATTGGGGTGTGTTAGACATATATCTTTTGATGGTTAACATTAAGGAGCATCTCCTGCTTTTGACTACAAATCCTCATAGTAATTTGAGATCATTACTGTTTTGCAGGCTGTGATGGCTAGTGATTTTTCGATTGCCCAGTTTCGGTTTTTGGAGAAACTCCTAGTGGTTCACGGACACTGGTGCTACAAAAGAATAGCCCAGATGGTAATTTTGCGACTTCCTCATTGACTTTATATTTTATCCTACATTAGGGACAACAAACTCAGGGGTCGTGTGTTCGTGTTAGATATCTGTATCTCTCCTGTCCACTGACTTTTTTCTTCCCTCTTTTTATCCAGATATGTTACTTCATCTACAAGAACATAGCATTCGGTTTGACCTTCCTCTACTTTGAAGCTGTGACAGCCTTCTCCGGGCAATCGATCTATGACGACTGGTACATGATATTGTTCAATGTCTTCGTCACTTCATTGCCCGTCATTTCGTTGGGAGTATTCGAACAAGATGTTTCCGCCGAGGTTTGCTTGCAGGTAACCATTTCTTGGGCAATAGCTGATACACACTCAACCTAGAGACTCTTCCATGATTCCTATTTCATGTTTCTATCTTTTTTGTTTTTTTTGCACATTTTTTGTAGTTCCCCGCGCTATATCAGCAAGGACCCAAAAATTTGTTCTTCAACTGGTACAAGATATTTGGGTGGATGGCGAATGGTCTCGTTGCCTCCATCATTGTTTTCACCATCAACGTTCTCTTCTTCTATGAGCAAGCGTTTCGCTCGGGAGGCCAAACGGCCGACATGACAGCCGTGGGAACCGTGATGTTCACTTGCATCGTGTGGGTGGTGAACTGCCAGATTGCGCTCACCATGAGCCACTTCACATGGATCCAACACTTGTTCATCTGGGGAAGCATCGCGTCTCTTCATCTACGGATTGTTCTCTCCCGTTTACACAGGGAATGTGTACATGATTCTCGTCGAGGTCCTCGCGCCTTCCGCGAGTTTCTGGGCAGTCACCCTCCTGGCGACGGTTACGTGTAACCTACTTTATTTCTGCCACATATCTATCCAGAGATGTTTCTATCCCATGGATCACCACATCATCCAAGAAATCAAGTACTACAAGAAGGACGTCCGAGACCATCTCATGTGGACGAGGGAACGGTCCAAGGCAAGACAAGAAACCAAGATCGGTTTCACTGCAAGGGTGGAGGCGAAGATTAGGCATCTGAAAGGGAGGCTGCATAAGAAGCACCTCGCGGTCGGGTCGTGACAGGACTCAAAGAGGGTGGTCTGGGTTCTTGATTGGCATCGGTACATTTTTTTCTTTCACTAGGGTTTGAGGCCATTGCAGATTTCTTTGTTGAGGCCCTTTTCTTGCTCAATTTTTTGTCCCAGAAAAAAAAAATTGTAATCAGATGAAGCGGGGATGATTGGATTCCCTCTTGTACACAGATAAATCTGAAGTAGTCATAAACTCCCTGTATTGTAATCTGTGTAAAATTTTGTTGAGTGATAGCTCTGAGATATAGTGGAATTACTTATTTTCTGTACCAATCTCTTCAATGCTACGTTGATATTTTGGGAAAAATTATCAAAAAAATTCCTAACCCTATTGTAATCGTGTCAATTCAGTCATAAGCTTTTTTTTGGACCGATTTTGTCTTTAATTTTTTATAATTATGTTAATTCAGTCCATCCGGTCAATTTTAGTCTACTAGCGTTATGGATGCCGGTTGTGCGGCGACATAATATTTTAATACTTTTTTGAATTCTTCTTTTTTCTCTTTTTCCTTTTTCTTCTTTCCCATTCCTCTTCCTCTCTGGCGATTGGCCAGAGGCGACGGCTGATGAGGTCGAGACTCGTCTCGCCGTGGCTGGGCGAGGCTCAGTCTTGTCAGATCTGGGCTGTCAAAAATGCAAGAGAGAGGCCGAAGGCAATGGCCAAAAATGCAAGAGTGAAGGGAAAGAAAAAAAGAAAAAGAGAAAAAAGAAGAAAGATGGAAGGGAAAGAAAAATGCAGTTAGTGGCCAAAAATGCAAGAGAGAGACCGAAGGCAATGGCTTCGATTACCTATCGCTTCACCATTGGAAAACCACCCTCTGCTCCTACCCATCACTCCACGAGGAAGAAGAGGGAAGAGAAAGAAAAAAAAATATCTTAAAAAATATATATTATAATCTTATATTGTTGGATGGTCGACGCCGATCGACGTCACGTCAGTGCCGGCCAGTTAAAATTGGCCGGATGGACTAAATTGACATAATTTCAAAAAGTTTAGGACTGAATTTGTCAAAAAAATTAGGGCTGAATTGACACAATTACAGTAAGTTTGGTCATTTCTTGGTCATTTTCCTTATTTATTGCCATTAATTTCCGTCAAAATAAGTGCTTTTGCTTTGGTTTGATCACTTCCGGGAACTGGATATACAAGCAAACTGACTAATTTTTTTACTTCTAGAAAATGTTATGTATGATCAAAATCGGGTAAGCCGCGCAATGAAAATTAATCTCAAGACCCTGTCAAATTATATTCGATTTCGAGCTACTTTCAGATGACACTTTTGTGTCGAGAAGAAGAACAATATCAGTGGTAAAAGTTGTGTTTGGCACTCACTTTGCTATCAAAAGTTTTCGTAAGATTACTTAAGTACCAAATTGGAGATAAAAAGATCACTTTAATGCCTCCTGCGAGAAAATTCGGCCAAAATTAAGACGTGGCATTTTGAATTAAATTTTCATACTAAGTGGTATTATTGTTAAAAAAAAAAAAAGTCCACGTGGACTTCTAAAATTAACAAAAAAATAAAAAAAATAAAGGAGATTTTAAAAAAGAAAAATTAATGATCGTCTTAAGATACAAATTTTATTTATAGTAAACTGAAACATTAGCTTAAAATTAGACAAACCTAAAATAAATAAAAAAAACATTGCTAAACTTAAAAATAATACAAATATCATATTAAAAAAATAAAAATAAAAATCAGAAAAAAAATTAAGGATCACCAAAATTAAATTAAAAATTTAACGAAACAAGCTAAAAAAAGCTACGCTAAACTTATAAAAATAAAATAAAAATAGATCTCAAAAAATAAAAAATAAAATACAAATTCTATTTAAAGTGAATTGATAAATTAGCTTAAAAATTATGAAAAATAGCCAAAAAAAAACAATCGGTCTAAAATTCAAAAAATTAAAAGAAATATTTAGATTAAAAATGGGTTAATACCACGAAAAATCCTAAACTGGTATGCCTATGAAAAATTTACTCCAAATTATTGGTACACGTGTGGCAAATTTACTCTCTATTAGTTTTCATTGAATTTAACCAATGAATTGCTGAATTAGATGCCATTTGGCATTTATGAGTGTACCAATTTAGGATTTTTACCCTCTGTTTGTCACAGGTGTACTAATTTAAAATTTTTCGTGGTATTAACCCAATTTAATGAAGGGTAAATTTATCATAGGTATACCAGTTTGGAGTTTTTCATGATAGAAAAAATTAGTTTATGATAAATTTATCACAAGTATGCTAGTTTAAGATTTTTTATGGTCAAAAAATAATTTGAGGTAAATTTATCACAAGTGTATCAGTTTAAAGTTTTTCATGGGTAAAAAAAAAACAATTTAAGGTAAATTTGTCACAGGCGTACCACTTTGGGATTTTTCGTGGTATTAACCAATTAGCAAAGAAATTAAAATACAATTTTTCTTTAAAATTAGCTTAAAAATTCAACAAAAAAAGACAAAAAAATAGTTAAGCTTTTTTTTAAAAATAAAATAAAATTATATTAAAAAATAGACCTTAAAAAATAAAGTACAAATTTTTATTTAAAATATATTGAAAAATTAGCTTAAAAATTTAACAAAAAAGCCATGAAGAAACAACCCGGTTAAACTTAAAAAAATTTAAAAAATAAAATTATATTTCAGAAAATAAAAATTAACAAAAATGTTATTTACAATAAATTTAATTTACGAAATTTTTTATTTATATAAATAGCATACATGACCCATTTACAATCAATGTGGGACAACAACAATAATTTCAATACCCTTTCTCACGTGCAAGTCGAAATACGCGGCACATGAAAATTGTCTAATGGGGGATGGACCCACATATGCGAAAAGGAATAACATTGGCTTAGAAAGTCCAATCCAAAAGCTTGAGCTGATATATGGAGGAGATCACATAAATATAAAGAGCATACATGACTCATTCACAACCGATATGGGACAATAACAACAATAATGTGCCACACATCTATTTGAGATATTACATTTATAAATTCCGTTGAACATTTTATTTATACTTATATTTTTTCTCTTTTTACAATTACCTTACATGTCCATTGACGTTCCTCCTAGAATTAGATATTTTCCCATAAATGACAACTCTTGTAGTTAAGCAGCTATGACAAATTGATAGATTTCATTGTTTTAGGGTCAAAATTTTCTACAGTTACTGTTTTGTAAGCCAGATGAACCTACCGCTTGTTGTTTTCCCTTCGATTCTCGACGTTTTGTGTGTCATTTCGAGAAGTCGACCCCACCACTAGACTCGCCACCATCAATCAACATATTAAATTCTCGTCGTCAATGGAAGCCTTATCCATCGTGCTTGACGATATTCATTGCCGGTTTTGACCATTTTCACCGTATGATATTATGGGGATCTAAGATTTGTTTTGGATACTTTTCGGATTGTATTTAAACTCAAGTTGACTTCTCTTACTCACTTTAGAGTTTGAGGAGGAATGTTTGCGAGAATCATAGATTCTATAGGATAATTGCTTATGTTAGAGATATTTTGATAATTATGTTGATTATCCATATCTTTGAAGATGTGTTGCATAGTTTTATAATAAAGCCCATAAAAAAGCTAGCGTATTCTTGTTCAAAATATATCGAAATATACGCATTATATTTCTCTACTCTCCAATGGAGCCGATCGTCGGCAACAATTTCCGGCTCGGCCGGAAGATCGGCAGCGGATCGTTCGGAGAGATCTACCTCGGTGGACTGCTCGCTGACTGATGCTTGGTTTTTCGCTTCGTCCGTTCGGCTTTCAATTTGATTGTGATTGAAGTTTTCCGTGAATTGTTTTCAGGTACTAACATTGAGACGAACGAGGAAGTCGCAATTAAGCTTGTGAGTGGCTCTTCTCCCAGTTGAATTTCGTTTTCTCCGTTTTGGGCGTTTTAGTTTTCTTTAGTATAGTTGTAGTCATCGCCATCGGTGTTTTGTCGATTAGAATTTTGATGTTTTTACTTTAAGTTCTTTCAGGCGAGATATGGATTGTGCTTTGTTCCGTTCTATGTTTTAGAATGATAATCGTTAACGAGTGGAAGCGCTTCCTCGTTTTGTGGCTTTCCATATGCATGCGTCTGTATGTCTGGAGATGTAATGCGCGATTCATGTTGTGCTTCTGGCACGATTCATCTTTGGCGATCTTCTACAGTGTACATCTCAACTTTGCTGAGTTGAAATGTTTATGAGCCCATATCGACAAACCCGAAATTGACAATTCAAGTACATCATTTCTGATTTAGTTTTTATTATTACCACTTGTTTAGGAAACTGCCAAGACAAAGCAGCCCCAGTTGATGTATGAATCAATGTTGTATAAAATACTTCAGGGAGCAAGTAAGACCTTTCTTCCGCCCAACTTGTGGTGCCTCTTTTTCTGATTCAACTCTGCGTGCTTCATGTCTGTTCTGATGTTCATCATTATGCCGTTGGTTTTGCATGTACTTATCCTTGGCAGCTGGTATTCCAAATGTAAGATGGTTCGGTATGGACGGGGACTACAATGTGCTTGTGATGGATTTACTGGGACGTAGTCTGGAATGTTTATTTGACTTTTGTAGTAGGAAATTTTCCCTTAAGACTGTTCTCATGCTCGCAGATCAAATGGTGGGTTAATTTTATTATGCTCATGGTTCTCTGTGTACTCCTCCCCTCATCATTTTATACAAATTATTATGTTCTTTACAGATGAATCGTATTGAATTTATTCATTCTAAATCATTTCTTCATCGAGATATTAAGCCAGACAATTTCCTGATGGGCTTGGGTAGGCGTGCATATCAGGTGGAATTCAGAGACTCCTTTTTTGCTCGACTTCGTGTCTACACTGCATATAAAAGGGATTGATTTTGATGCCTTCTTGCCTTCTTGAATATAGGTTCACATTATTGATTTTGGTCTTGCAAAGAAATACAGGCACACTTCAACTCATCAACATATCCCCTACAGGTTGGTTATTTGAATTCAGAGAGGATTTTTTTGGTTAGATGTGTGGAATTGACTAAGCATTTTCTTCGAACAAAATATAGAACCCGAATGGATGGTATTGGTTGCTTCTTATCTCTCCTTGTAATTCCTCATTATTCATTAAGATGGGATTGATTGCTGGTTGATAAGTTCCTCCTATTATTTTCTGTTCCATTTGTTTGTCTTTTGCAAGTGAAGCATGCATTTTTTGCTGGTCGGCATAATTCCTCTGGTTTAATTTGTTTGCAAAACTAGCGTAGTGAAGATGTAATTCGTTGTCCTTCCAGCCTTCTTGTCTAGAGATTTCAACCATTTTGATCTGAATTTTTTTTTTTTTGGATATTTCCATGCTGATGCCGATGCGGGTGATAGAGAAAACAAGAATTTAACAGGAACACCCAGATATGCTAGCATGAATACTCACCTCGGGATTGGTATGCTTAAGCCTATTTCTTCTATCTTCTCATGTTACCCTCATAACAAGAGACTGTCAATTGGCTCCAGTCTTTAGCTTCTTTGCCTGTAGCAACACTCGCTATATTTTTCCTGATATTGCCAGAGCAAAGCCGTAGAGATGATTTAGAATCACTTGGATATGTATTGATGTACTTTCTCAGAGGAAGGTAAAACTCTTGCCGACTCTTTTCCTCATCCCATCCTCTCCAACACTCCCTATCTTCTTTCATCTTCTTTTCTTTCTCATTTAAGTTTTTCGCTTTTTCTCTAGCCTACCCTGGCAGGGATTGAAAGCTGGGACAAAGAAGCAGAAACATGAGAAAATCAGGGACAAGAAAGTTTCAACTTCTATTGAGGTGTGATCGCTACCTTTTAAAGTTAGATTTTGTAGCTAACACATATTTATTTTCTCTACAACTCTTGATCGACGGGAAGAGAGTCTTTCGAATTGATACGCATTCTTGTTTTTTCCAGGCATTATGCCGGGGTTATCCTACAGAGTTTGCATCATACTTCCATTACTGTCGGTCGTTGCGATTTGATGATAGACCAGATTATGCCTATCTAAAGAAACTGTTCCGTGATCTCTTCATCCGCGAAGGTTCGAATTTAATCAGTTCATTTTTATCTATAGTGATGGCATGTTAAGTTGTGTTTTCTTAGTGTTTGAAAGTATTTTATTGCTCTAGGCTTTCAGTTTGACTATGTCTTTGATTGGACCATTTTGAAGTATCAGAAATCTCAGATTGCCACTCCTCCTTCCCGTGCTTTGGTGAGAATCACATTCCTCATTGAATTTTGTTTCCCTTGGATGGTCAGATTCATTGGGTTCTTATGCTACGTACATTACATTCTAATGAACAGGGCAATGGGAGATCCAATGAAGGCGGTGAAGATGGTAGACCTGCTGCATGGTCTCTGGGAAATCCATCTCGTCCGAGGCTCTCTGGACCAATTGCTACTTCTGGGATTTTATCAAAGCCAAAGAATCCAGTTACTTGCTCTGTGTTTCTAATATGCATGACATAATGGATGATTAGGTTATGTAATGATCCATATATTCTTTTAAATGTATGCAGTTATCCAGTTCAAATATTGTGCGGTCAAGCAGTTCATCAAGGAAGCCTGCGGTTTCTGGCAGTCGGGATGCTGGGGTTCTCGAGACGGAGTTGGATGCCTCTTACCGTCGCACCACAGATGTAAGCCCAGGAGTTAATCATAAATTTTCCACTGGCCAAAGGAATTCGCCTGTTGGATCATCAGTGCAGAAGCAGGCTTCAAGTAGAAATGCCTCGAACACAAACTATTTTGAGACCACCCTGAGGGGGTTAGAGGGCTTGCATGTCAAGAACAAGGAGAGGTTGCAGTATTAGTGACGGTTGAAGCTCACCACCCGTTGTAAATTCGTTCATGGTCTAAAATTGGCTGCACTGAGTTTGTGAAGTCTGTTTTTATCCTGCTTTGGGGGGGGGGGGGGGGGGGGGGTGGGGGGTTTGGTGTGTGGGGGTTGGGGGGGTGGTGGTGGTGGTTGGTTTCTAACACAATGCAGACCTTGCTCTAAGTGAATCCCTTGATTAACCCAACTTGGGCTGCAAGAGTCTACCATTCCAACTCAGTTGTATTATTTTGACCCAAAAAAAAAAAAATCAGTTGTATTATTCGACCCAAAAAAAAAAAAGAAAAAAAATTATATTACATGGTTGACGGTTCTTTCAACCTCTGCTTGAATCACGGTGCGAGGAGTGTCAGGAAGTCCGGGTTGAAACCGTTTGTAGACGTTCCTTCTGTTTCGTCAGAATTACTCTGCGACAAAATATCTTTGACCGAAATTTGTTTTTCTGCTTTTAAATGTGATGGAGGGTCGATCTTGGACAAGAGAATTCCACATAATGACCAAATCAGAGTTTGACTCGATGGTATGGCTTGGTAAGCACAATTGTCGTCAAAAGATAATGAACCAACGCAGATGCAGTATCTAGATAAAGATAAACAATGAAATTTGACTCATCGATAACATATCAGAGTGTGACTCGATGATACAGTATCTGGGATAAAGATAAAAGCCAAAATTCGACTCAATGACGAGAATCTGATACAGCTAAGAAAAGTTGCGATAAGTTGACTCGATGATGCAGTATGTGAGATGAAGATAAACGTCGGAATTTGACTTAATGATGAAAATATGATACAACTAAGGGTGCGTTTGTTTCAATGAAAGTGGTTTTCAGAAATTCGTTTTCTGGAAAGTGGTTTCCTGAAAACCACTTTCTCTGAAAACGATTTGTTTTCCGTTGTTTGGTAATATGTTACCGAAAATATTTTTTGGTGTTTGGTTCTCATTTATAAAACGATTTTATTCTCATCAAATGGACTGTCCATAATACTAAAGAGAGAAAAATGGTCGAGAGAGCTGACGTAAACTGACACGGTCAAGCTCCGACCCCAGTCTCGGTCCTGGCCCCGGCCCCGGTCCCCGGCACTGGTCCCCGGCCCCGGCCCCGGGTCCCGATCCAGGTTCTCGGTTCCCGGCCCCAGTCCAGGGTCCCGGTTCTCGGTTCCCAGCCCCCGGCTCCGCCCAGCCCCAATCCCGACCCCGGGTCCCGGCCCAAGTCCTGGGCCCCGATCCCGATTCCCGGCCCGGCCTCGACCCCCGACTCCGGTCCCCTGTCCCGGTTCTCGGTTCCCGGCCCCGGCCCCGGTCATCGGGTCCTGACCCCGGTTCCCGGCCCCGACCCCGACCCCGACCCCGACCCCGGTCCCCGGGTCCTGGGACTGGCTCCGGTCCCCAGTCCCCGGGTCCTGGGACCGGCTCCGGTCCCCGATCCCGGTTCCCGGCCCCAGTTCCCGGCCCCAGCCCCCGTCCCCGGGTCCTGGCCCCGTCCTCGGGTCTTGGCCCCGGCCCCGGCCCCTGGTCCCGGTCCCGGCCCTGGTACCAGCCCCGGTCCCCAGCTCGGTCCCGGCCCCGTGTCCCCGCCCGGGTCCTGGGCCCCGATCCCGATTCCCGGCCCCGGCTCCGGTCCCCGGTCCCAGTTCTCGGTTCCCAGCCCCGGTCGCGGTCCTCGGGTCCCGACCTCGGTTCCCGGCCCCGGTCCCTGCCCCGGCCCCGGGTCCTAGTCCTCGTCCCCTGCCCCGGCCCTGGGGCCCAGTCCTAGTTCTTGGGTCCAGACCCTAGCCCCCGGCTCGGCCCCAACCCTCGTCCCGAGCCCCTACCACGGCCCCGGGCCTGGTCCCCGGCCCTTGCCCCTGTCCCGACCCCGTTCTCGGTCCCCGACCCGGTTCTCGGTCCCCGACCCCGGTCTCGGCCCGGTTCTCGGTTCTCGGTTCCCGGCCCCGGCCTCGGTCCCTGACCCCGGTCCGGGCCCCGGCCTCGGTCCTCGGTCCCCGACCCCGGTCCCCGGTCCCGGCCCCGGCCTCGGTTCCCGGCCTCGGCCCCGGGTCCCTGTCCCGGCCTCGGTCCCCGGCCCCGGTCCCTGGATCGGTCCCCGAGATCGGCTTCAGTCCAGTTTTCAAAAAAAGTGAGAGACTCAAATTTGGGAAAGTGTTTTCACCTTTTTATTTTGGGGAATTCACTTTCCTATTTTAATGAATAAAATCTTTGTTGACTGGAAAATACTTTCCGTTGACCAAATCATTTTCCGCCAACCAAACGGATGAAAGTCCTGAAAACACTTTCCCTGAAAACACTTTACTCAAAACAAACGCACAAGAAAAAGTGTTGTGCTACTGCTATAAGGCTATAAGTAAAGATAAGATAAATTTGTTGATTTGTTCGAGAGCTTCTTCTGTGGTTGTCTAGTGGTATTCATAAAGGTTGAAGAGATAACTGTTCTTTCAGCAGTTGTGATTTTAGTGGGTTAATGGCTGCCATGTTTGACATCTTCCATGAACCCTTTTGACTGGGTCTTCAAGCAATTGCTTAACTTCAAATAATTGTCAATGTCTCAGCTCTAGCTTAACCCCTTTTCTCGAGACGATCCTGTCCACATTCTCCGCTTCTCAAGATTTTTTTAAGTCAAAATCCCGAGCAACCGTCCATAAGTATATCTGCTAACCTTCTTTTGATCGTGCGGCTTATGTTCACGTTTTTCGCGTTTCACGAGTTGTTGGGCCCATATCCTTAGGGGCTTATTCCAGCTTTATCTGTCTAGAAGTGCTCTTCCGCCAAGAAATTCAAGGGGAAATTTTCGTATTCTCTTTTGCGCTCCTTGAAAAGTTCTTGAATCTTTGGCGGGATTACCTTTCATTGGCACTCATGTTAATAGCTTGAACTTGCCTTATCCGTCCTTGACATGCTCACAATGTGGCCTTATCTAATGAGCAGTGCTTCCCTTTGACAGTATCCATAGCTTGCTCAGTAATCTCGTCAATCAACATTTATTAGCACTCTCACGTTCCTTCTTCACACTTTGTCGAAATGCTGCTTCTCACACGTTTATCACGTGTGTCGATCCTTCACGTGTTTTGCATGTGTGTCGGACTTCTTTTGTGCACAGCACGTGCTCTGACAGATGGATTATTTTGAGTGCCTAACACCTTCGCATTATCAAAGACGAAGAGCATGCCATGCTCCGTCGAGAAGCCGATAAGAAATCATGACATTACTTTTGGAATTGACCTATATTTGTCTTTTCGTGGCTCATACTGTTACAGCGGCCCCTTTATCATGCCTGTCTAACTCAACTTTGCGTCTAGTCGACGTTTCTTATCCCGCAAAAGCTTAGATTTCCTGTACACTGGTGGCCGTGTGGCTTATTCACTTCACTTCACAAGGGGAGGGACGAGTACTGCCAAGCTTGACTCGACTGGCATATTCGGTTCTCGAAACTTGACTACGGCTCAATCGAGGTTATCTTTATCCTGCTCGAGCTTTGATTCGACCGGCTCCTGCTTTTGACTCTGGATCTTCATAATAATTGGAGATCATCACTGTTTAGCAGGCTGCGAATGTGATGGCCGGTGATTTTTCGATTGCCCAGTTTCGGCTTTTGGAGGAACTCCTAGTCGTTCGCGGGCACTGGTGCTAAAAAAGAATAGCCCACTTGACATTTTTCTCCCCTTTCTTTATCCAGATATGTTACTTCATCAATAAGAACATAGCATTCGGGTTTGACCTTCCTCTACTTCGAAGCTGCGACGGCCTTCTCTGGGCAATCGATCTACCACGACTTGTAGATGATATCGTTCAATGCCTTCATCACTTCCTTGCTCGTCATTTCGTTTGGAGTATCCATTCGGACAAGATGTCTCCGCTCCCGCCGAGGTAATTTGCTTGCGGGTAACCATTTCTTGACCACTGTAATTAGGAAACTTGAACAGACAAGGGGAAAACGTCTGACAAAATCTCAAACTAGAGGCTCTAGTTTCCCCCGCAATATCAGCAAGGACCCAAAAATTTGTTCTTCGACTGGTATGAGATATTCGGGTGGATGGCGAATGGTCCCATTGCCTCCATCATTGTCTTCACCATCCAAGTTCTCTTCTTCTACGAGCAAGCAGCTCGCCGTCGGGTCGTGCGTGATAGGACTCAAAAAGAGAGTCTTGGTTCTTGATTGATGTGGGTACATTTTTTTTTTGTCTCTTTCACCATATCACTCGTCAAATTTTTGCTGATTTAAGGCCTCTTTGGTGTCGAAATTCTGATTAAAATAATTTTTATCCGATTTCGTTCCTTAGATGATTTTTTAGAGAATCAAAACACGTTTGGGGCCTGCAGGGCAACGATTCTACTTCTCCGATTCTATTCCCCGAAACGAAAAATGATGAAAATCATGTTTGGTAACGTAAATGATTCTGATTCTGATTTTGGTCTCGGAACAGTTTTGGACAAAAAACGAGAACAAAAAAAAGGTGATTCCGGAAAAGAAAAATTACTTTTGAGAATTACAAAACAAAATGAAATCCAAACATGTGTCACTTTTTCCTTTCAGTTCTCTCATCACTTTTCCCTAGACTAAAACAAGTTTCGTTTTCAAACAAAAATATATAAGATAAAAAAAAATCGAAAAAAATTCAAAAAATAAAAATAAAAAATCCCTAAAAATAGAAGAGGCTTATGTTAGGTTAGTTTGACTTCATTTTCATAAATTTGGGCCTAGATTCCTTAGAATTGTTTATTTTTTAGGAAATCGTAAACACCTTTGAAATTAAATCCAAACCACCTTTTTTTAAGCCCTTAGGGCTTCAATAGGGCTTTATGACATGATTTATCAATGCTATGATTCCTTAATTACATTCTTGATTTCATTGGTGGTGATTTGCTTATGTTTAGGTACTTTAGACTTAGTCTAGTTATAGAAAATTTGGAAAAAGACAAAAACAACCCACGTGGACACTTAGCATTTTGGTTTTAAAATGAGTTGAAAATTTGCATGAAATGCGTTTATAAAACACTCAACTTGGGTGTTGAAAGAGCGTCGGTAGAAATACCGACGTAACCAAGTCTCCGGACCCTAGATTTCTTTGGTTGCGTAGAATCGAACGATTTTCCCTGACTATTTGATAGAGTTTTCGATCTACCTTCCTCAAAGATTAGTGGCGACTCCATTTACATGTATACATACACATGCCACCGATCACACTAAGATCGAATTTGATATTCCTACGATTTGGTATAGGCCTAAGATGGCCCGAGATAATTTGAAACATACTCTAAATCAACATAGTCTATCTTTTTTTAAGCTTAAATGACTTGTTATAATACGACAATTAAACAGAATAGCGCGAAATAAAGGTTTCCTGCAATACGTTATATAAGAGAACCAAAACGAATTAATTTTCAATTAATTCGATATACAGGATGAAATTTCATAAAGTAACTATGTAATTATTTGACATAAATGACAAAAATTGGAAAGAGAAATTATTTTCTAAAATAAAAATTTTATACATTTATCAAACTCATCTTTGTTTTAGGAACATAAACTTTGTGTAGTTACCAAATACGTTCTAATTCTATAAAACTCATCTAGGAAAAAATCAGAAAAATAATTATAATCAAAATCACATTTTCGGATTAGAATCGCTACTAGCAAGCCCTTGGTAACTGCAAAAAAATTATATTCTCAAAATAGAAACTCATTTGGTAACTGCATAAAATTTCTATTCCCGAGAACAAACAAGTGGCAAGGATTCTTTTAAAAAAAATTAAAATGTTTTTTTAATTTTAAACTTGTTAATTTTTTTTTAATTTCCCCCTTTTTTAATTTTTTGAATTATTTTTTGAATTTTTAATTTCCTCCCTTTTTTAAAGTTTAACTTTTTTCTTAAATTTTAAACTTATTTTTAATTCAATTTGGAAAAAATCTACTTAAAAATAGTTGTTGGTAAATTTTCAAATCTAATTTTAATTTTTTTAAGTTCAGAAGTTCATATGGACTTAATCTTTTTAAAAGAATTGAGATTTTGTTATTTTCAAAAGTGATTCTTTTTTCAATCAACTTTTTTTCATTATTGTTTTTCTCCAAAACTGTTTCCGGGAGCAGAAACAGAATTATAATAACTTACGTTACCATACATGTTTCTCCTTCTTTTTTTGTTCCGAGAAATAGAATAAAAGAATCATACCAATTTTCGTCAACATAAGTGCTTTTGCTATAGTTTGATCACTTCCGAGAACTAGATATTATGGGTGATCGGTTCTCGGTCCAGTCTGGACCCACTCAAGAATCGGGAACCGGACCGTCGATCCAGTCCGATTTCTGAGCGGTCCAACGGAACCGATCGTTGTTCATCTATGATGCATAGTATTATGACCAAAATCTAAAGATGCATCAAACAAATAAACGATGAGTAACGCTCATTTGCCTAATTCGACGCGGCTCGGCCATCTCATCAACAGAGGAAAATCATTAGCGAGTGTATTTCTCTTTGAGCACGACCTTCCTTTTTCCATCCATCCATCCACAAATCTGTCAAAGCCTCGAACAACACCAAAAGAAAATCTTGGATTAAAACCTTTAGCAGAGGAAATCAATCTGATTCGCCATGCTCAAGCCAAAGTTCTTTAGCAACTAAGGTCAGTGACGATGGGCGAGAAGCGATAGACAATTATATTTATATTTAAAAAAATTAAAAAATAATTAATTTGTTCGATCCAGTTCGGTCCGACCCGATCATGTATCCCTTGGAGCTAGGAATCGGACCGCCGATCCGAGCGGTTCCAGTTTGGTCGGCCCATCTTACTCACCCTTACTGGATATGAAAGCAAGCTGACTCATTTTTCTGGTTCTAGAAAATGGTAGGCATGATCAAAATCGGGTAAGTCGGGCTTACCAAGTCTAGATTAATTAAGAATTAAGAATGCAACAGCTGTGAACAGAAGGCAAACCAACCACAGATTGATTATACAAAGCTGTTTAGCTAGAGGAATTGTCATTTACGGGAAAGTGTCAAGAAACTAAGGAGGAATTTCAATGGACATTGCAAGGTAATTGTATTAAGTGAAAATAAAAAATAAAATATCGAACGTAGTAAAAAAAAATGTAATAATTAAAATTTCGATGAGCAACTAAACAAATGATTAGTAACGTAGTCGCAGGTAAAATGTCGATTAGATCAAAGATCGTCACCGTCTCGTTCGGTTCGGTATACCAACACAGACTCTCTCTCTCTTCATCAGCGGCTCAGTCGTCGCGGTTTCATGGCAGTGAAGTCTCTCCTGTAGTCTCTGGAGAAGAGCGCGCGTACCTAGGGTTTCTCTCCCCTCCGCAGCAGGGGCTTTGGAATTCGCTCTCCGATGGAGCCGCGCGTCGGCAACAAGTTCCGGCTCGGCCGTAAGATTGGCAGCGGATCGTTCGGAGAGATCTACCTCGGTGGACTGCTCGCTGACTGATGCTTTTTTTTTTGCTTCGTCCGTTCTGCTTTCAGCTTGATCGTGACTGAAGTTTTCCCGTGAATTGTTTTTCAGGTACTAATATTCAGACGAACGAGGAAGTCGCAATTAAGCTTGTGAGTGGCTCTTCTCCCAGTTGAATTTCGTTTTCTCCATTTTGGGCGTTTTAGTTTTCTTTAGTATAGTTGTAGTCATCGCCATCGGTATTTTATTGATTTATAATTTTGATGTTTTTACTTTACCTTCTTTCAGGCGATATGGATTGTGCTTTGTTCTGTTTTTATGGGTTGTTTGACTGGCACAGATATCGTTTCACTGGCTTCCAGCAAGTCGGCGGTGCTAACTTCTATATTTTAGAATGACAATTGTTAACAAGCGGAAACTTCCTCGTTTGGTGGCTTTCACATGCATGTGTATGTATTGTGTTTCTGGTATAATGCGATTATAAGCCCGAGTAATGCATCTTTGGCAGTCTTTTACAATGTTTGTCTCAACTTTGTCGACAAGTCAGCGCTTCTTGTGCATTGCATTGTTGATCATCGACTTTTTGCCCGAAAGTTTACTGAAAAGAGAAAGATAAAAGATTGATTTTTCACTTGAACCATGTATGTTTTGAGTGAGTGAGATTAATTAGGGGCTTGCTAGGAACTGACGCAATTGGAGTCTTCTCTTTTGATGACATGAAGAAGCTCTGTTGCCAATTTACGAGTGTACTACTGTGGCTAGACTTACGCGTAGATCCTCCTTGCCAAAGTGGTACATGCCATTCGGTGGAAGAGCCATTAAAGAAACAGTAGCAAGTATCCATGCAGATGATGTGAGATTTGTCTTTGGTGAAAATTGAAATAATGAATAAGGGAGACTTAACAAGCTTCTTCAGATTTGTTTTCCTTTTCTCTTCTCATCCGGGTGATGTAGTCTGCATGGAAAGAATTGTGTTGGACATAAGCTACTCTGAATTGGTATAAGAATCGAGTTTGGTTACTATGAGTAAACTCTATTGGTGCTGCCGGTCCGTGGCTCTACCAATTATGATTACATGGAGAATGCTACGGCCTTATCTACTTGACTCAGTAGCGGAGAAGATCCTTCATGTTGGACCATTATCTGTTGGTAGGTAGATAAATTTAAGTTGATGATCAGTGGCAGACTGTTAAGGTTTGGGTGTTTCTAAACACTAATTGATTCGAGTTGCAATATTTATCAACGCAGATATTAACAAGCCCGAAAGTGACACAAATCAAAATACAACATTTCTTAAGTGTGCTCAAGAAAAATACAACGTTGTGCAATTACATGACTTCATGCTTGTTCATAAATCGACTTTGACATGTGAACGCAAATTGCCAGCCTTTTGTGAGGGATACACCATTTCATTTATCTGCATGTCTGTCAAAAGATAGAACCATGGTCTCCTAAGGAAAGTGAACCATGCTTCTTAGTTCTTTTGATTATTTTTTTTGCAGTGCATGCGCCATTTTGAATTGATTGTGCCTTTTCTCTGTACTTAAACATTATTCAGAGATGCTTATGAATTCTGAAGCACATGTTTTGCGCTATCCATGATGGTAAATACTGATTTAGTTTCATATAATACGACTTGTTTAGGAAACTGTCAAGACAAAGCATCCTCAGTTGATGTATGAATCAAAGTTATATAAAATACTTCAGGGAGCAAGTAAGACCTCTCTTCCGCCTGACTTATGGTGCTTCTTTTTCTGATTCAACTGTGTGTGCTTTTTGTCTTTTCTGATGTTTATCATTATGCCATTGTTTTGCATGTACTTGTCCTTGGCAGCTGGTATTCCAAATGTAAGATGGTTTGGTATTGAAGGCGACTACAATGTACTCGTGATGGATTTACTGGGACCAAGTCTGGAAGATTTATTTAACTTCTGCAGTAGAAAATTTTCCCTTAAGACTGTTCTCATGCTCACAGATCAAATGGTAGGTTTCTTTATGCTCATGGTTCTTTGTTTACTCCTCCTCTTATCATTTTATAAAACTTTTATGTTCTTTACAGATGAATCGTATTGAATTTGTTCATTCTAAATCATTTCTTCATCGAGATATTAAGCCAGACAATTTCCTGATGGGCTTGGGTAGACGTGCAAATCAGGTGGCATTCAGAAACTTTTTGTCTGACTTGGTATCTGCTTATAAAAGGGCTTGATTTTGATGCCTTCTCGCCTGCTTGAATATAGGTTTACATTATTGATTTTGGTCTTGCAAAGAAATACAGGGACACCTCAACTCATCAACATATCCCCTACAGGTTGGTTGTTTTATATTTAGAAAGGATTTTTTGGTTAGATGCATGGAAGTGGGTCAGCATTTTCTTCGAACAAATATAGAACCTGCATGGATGGTTTTATGTCTACTACCGGTTCTTCCTCCTAAACCACGACCCCTCATTCAGAAAACTGTTGGTACTTTAATCTCTTTGGGATTTGATAGTTTCTACCCCTTTTTAAGGGTGGGATGAGCCTTTGCTACTTTAGCAGTGCTAACGTTGCTGCTCTTGTATTGGCTGGCTTGTAATTGCTCATTATTCACTAAGATGGGATTGTGGTTGATAAGTTCCTCCTGTTATTTTTTGTTTCATTTATTTGTCTTTTGCAATTGAAGCATGCATGTTCTGTGGTCAGCATAATTCCTCTGGTTTAATGTGTTTGCCAAACCAACGTTGTGAAGATGTAATTTGTTACCTTCCAGCCTTTTTGTCTAGAGATTTCAACCATTTTGATATGTGTTTCACTAGTTGCATGCTTTTTTTTTTTGGGATTTTTCCATGCCGATGCCGATATGGACGACAGAGAAAACAAGAATTTAACAGGAACAGCCAGATATGCTAGCATGAATACTCACCTCGGGATTGGTATGCTTATGCCTGTTTCTTCTATCTTGTCATGTTGCCCTCATAATGAGACTGTCAAATGGCTCCAGTCTTTAGCTTCATTGCCCATAGAAAAACTCACTATATTTTGCCTGATATTGCCAGAGCAAAGCCGTAGAGATGATTTAGAATCACTTGGATATGTTTTGATGTACTTTCTCAGAGGAAGGTAAAACTCTTGCTGACTCTTTTCCTTATTCCATCCTCAAAGCCCTCCACACCCCCTCCCTCAAGACCCCTCTCCGACACTCCCTATCTTCTTCATCTTTTCTTTTGTCTTGTTTCTTTGTTATTTAAGTTTTCGGTTTTCTCTAGCCTACCCTGGCAGGGATTGAAAGCTGGGACAAAGAAGCAGAAATATGAGAAAATCAGTGAGAAGAAAGTTTCAACTTCTATTGAGGTGATCACTACCTTTTAAAGTTAATTTGATTTGTAGCTAATAGATATTTATTTTCTTTAGAACTCTTCAACGACAGGAAGATAGTCTTCGAAAATTGATACGCATTCTCGTTTTTCCAGGCATTATGCCGGGGTTATCCTTCAGAGTTTGCATCATACTTCCATTATTGTCGGTCGTTGCGATTTGATGATAGACCAGATTATGCTTATCTTAAGAGACTGTTCCGTGATCTCTTCATCCGCGAAGGTTCGAATTTAATCAGTTCATTTTTATCTGTAGTGATGGCATGATAAGTTGTTTGAGACCGCAGTCCTGCCCCATGTTAAATTGTTCCCTCCTTTTTCGAGTGTTTTACCATCAAATTGGCATTGAAATTATTTTATTGCTCTAGGTTTTCAGTTTGACTATGTCTTTGATTGGACCATTTTGAAGTATCAGCAATCTCAGATTGCCACTCCTCCTTCTCGTGCTTTGGTGAGAATCATATTTCTCATGGAATTTTGTTGCCCTTGATGGTCAGATCGATTGGGTTCTTATGCTACATTACATTCTTATGAACAGGGCAATGGGGCTGGTCCAAGTTCTGGTGTACCTCCAGCTGTTAATAACACAGAGAGGCAATCAGGTGATCCTCCATTCCTTCATGACATAACTTGCCCCATACATGGAAGTTTGGAACACTCATTGGTACATTGCAAAATTCTCCACTAATTTGATATTGCTTTTAATGTTCCAATGAAGGCGGTGAAAATGGTAGACCTGGTGCATGGTCTCTGGGAGATCCATCTCGTCGGAGGCACTCTGGACCAATTGTTACTTCTGGAAGTTTATTAAAGCCAAAGAATCCAGTTACAAATGATTCGATCGCATCTAAAGAAGCTCTGGTGAGTAGGAAATATGCCCCAAAATATTGTTATGGTTGTTGGCTGTTTTTAGTGTTGTAGTAGGCCTTCAATTGTATTCCATATGTCCTGTGTAGCGCTACCATTTTATCTGTTTAATTACCAAACTTATGTATCCAACTGATAAATCGCCTTTGAGTTTGAGTACCGAACCCAAACTCTGCAGTTCCAGCATCTGCTTGGAGATTTTTCTATTAAGATTTGTAGGGAACTTGTTGCACACTTTTCTTTTACTTTGCCAGGTGGAAAAGTGCGGGTCTACTGAGATAATTGGTTTTTCAATCTTAACGCATTTTGCTTGGTCTCTGTTTCTAATGTGCATGATATAATGGATGATTAGGTTTTCTATGTTAATGAGTCATGTATTTTCTTAAATGTATGCAGTTATCTAGTTCAAATATTATGCGGTCAAGCGGTTCATCAAGGAAGCCTGCATTTTCTGGCAGTCGAGATGCTGGGGTTCTCGGGACGGAGTTGGATGCCTCTCACCGTCGTACCAAAGATGTAAGCCCAGGAGTTAATCATAGATTTTCCAGTGCCCAGAGGAATTCGCCTGTCGGATCATCAGAGCAGAAGCAGGCTTCAAGTAGAAATGCCTCGAACACAAACAATTTTGAGACCACTCTGAGAGGGTTAGAGAGCTTGCATTTCAACAACAAGGAGAGGTTGCAGTATTAGCGAGGTTGAAGCTCGAATCACCACCCGTTGTAAATTCGTTCATGGTATAATATTCGTGCACTGAGTTTGTGAAGTCTGTTTTATCCTGCTGGGGGGGGTTCTAACTGTAGCTACACAATAAAGACCATGCTCTAAGTGAATCCCTTGATTAACCTGGCTTGGTCTGTAAGTGCTTCTACCATTCCAACTCAGTTGTATTTCATGGTTAACAGTTTTTTCAACCTCTGCTTGAACCATGGTGTGAGGTCCGGGTTTAAGCCGTTTGTACACGTTCCTACACATTATCGGACCCGGATCCCCTATCTTGATTTTCCCAAGGTAGGGGAATCTCCACTCTTGATATAGGGGGGAGAGCAATATCAAGAGTGGAGACGGGGGTAAGTCACCTGCCTTAAAAAGGCAGGTGGATCCCCACCCCACATTATCAAGATGAGTAGCGTGTCATGCTCTGTCAAGTTGCTGGTAGGAATTTATGACGTTACTATTGGAATTGGCCTTCATTTGTCTAAAGGTTGCTTCTACTGTTATACCACTCCCTCATGCTTCCTTTACTGAACTTTTGCGTCTAATTGACGTTTCTTGTCCGGCAAAAGCTTAGATTTCACTTACACTGGTGGCTGTGTGCTTAATGATTTCCGTTAACGTCATGGAGTAGTAGAGTAGATTTACCTTAATCCATGTGGAATGCTCTCTCTCTCTCTCTCTCTCTCTCTCTCTCTCTCTCTCTCTCTCTCTCTCTCTCTCTCTGACACGCGCGCGCATACACACGCAAGGATTCAGATCGGGTCGGGTCGGGTTAATCGTCAAAAAGCTAACCCTGCATTTGAAAAAGAAAAACTGCCAAGGTGGACGTATGGTAGTCCATTTTCATGAAGTGGCTTAGGGCCTATATGGATCGTATGGCTCAAAAATATTATATGTCAGGAAATATTTTTGAAGAAACAAAAAAAAAAATTACTTCTGAGTTTTGGAATACTTTTTGGAACACTTTTGGAACCACCACCCACCGACGCGGTCACCACCCGTCGACAGCCGCCGTCGCCCGCCGGTCGTCGGCTGTCGTCGCCTGCCGGTCGCCGGTCGCCCCCCGCCGCCGGTCGCCCACCCCGGTCGCCGGTGGGAAAAAGTGTTTTTTTTTTCGCCGGTCGCCAGAGGAAAAAAGTGTTTTTTTTTTTACTTATTAAACGCATTTTTCCCCAAAAATCGTAGCCGAGAACAGAAACACAAAAAATTATTTCTGTTCAAAAAATACTCAAAGAAACAGAAACGTTACCATACGCAGCCTTAGTCACTTCACTTGACAAGGGGAAGACGAGTACTGCCAAGCTTGACTCGACTTGCATATTCGGTTCTCAAAACTTGACACCCAAAACTCATCAAAGGATCATGTGCTAGGCGTATGGAAAAGGTATGATTGGCTGTAATTTGATGTACCAAAGTCAGGTATGGGTTGTTGACACCTGATTTTTGACCATCTATTATTGTGATTTTTATTCTTTAAAATTAATTAAAAATAGCAAAACAAATCATAAAATTACAAAATCAACTTTGGAAGCCTTGGCCTAACCTCGGGGACCAATTTTGAACAAAAAATATTTTTTGGTATTTTATAATATTTTTCGAATTTATTTAATTATTAAAAATACCCAAAAAATCAGAAAAATACCATTCATGGTCAGAAAAATACACAAAAATATTCAATAATTTTGTTTTAATTTCCTCTTCAAGTGTGTCACTTCAAATCTTAAAAATTCGGCTCGGGTCACTATGTTCCTTAACAAACATAAACCCGAACCGAGCCCAACAATTTCTTTTCAAGTCTTTTAATTTTCGATTTCCACTTTTTATAAGCTATGACATTGGATTCTAAAGTCTTGAAGTGCAATTGGGTCAATTTTCCCTCCAATTTGATCAATTTTAACCAAAAGGGCTTAATTGCATAAAAATCTTTCAATTTAGTCCCCGATTTCTCAATTTTTGAAATTAAATTTCGTACGGGCATACCCATTGAAATTAAATACCTCTACCCTATGTTTTTCATCATAACGAATCCATTCGTGGCCACGATTTTGACTAATTCGATCATTTGGACCTTCGATTTAGCAAAAATCAAATTCGGATCTTAAGGGCAAATTGGGGTTTTCGCTAAATTCCAATCAATTGGTTCACGAAAGTACCCCTATTTGATAGAAAACATGTCAAGGAATCCGATTTTGCCATCAATTTCATGAAAATATGTCTATTTGGGGCCCAATTTGACGAAATTGGTCGAACCGGGCCGGTCGGGTCAGATCCGACCCGACCCGGTCCGACCGGGTCTGCACTTGCAGACCCACCGTGACTAAAAAATGGCGCACCGAAGACAGGGGAAAAGCAGGGGACGGCAAACGAGCGTGGGGGAGTGACAATTTTTTAAGAAAAAAGGGACACAGCACTGAGGGAAAGCTTTACCTCGTGGCTGGCAGTGGCGTGGGCGGCCAAAAAGCCGGTCGGCCATGGGAAAAAGGCAGGGAATCTCGGTTAATGGAGAGGCCGAGAGAGAGAGGAGAGGGAGGCGGATCCGCGAGCGAGAAGCGAGGATCAGAGAGAGAGAGAGGTTCGGAGGGAGAGAAAGGGTGACAAGGGCGAGCTGACCGCCGTCGTCATTGCCACACGCCGCCGCCGAACCGCCGTGTCAGTATTTTCCTCTATTCCTACTCTGTTTTGCGCCGCGAAGCAGGGCTCCTCGGTTCGGCTCGATTTCGATCGAGTCGGACCGAAGCCGATAGTATCCGACCCTCCTAACAATGCATGCTGAACTAATCAATAACCATTTTGGCTCGGTGCTCCTCGGCGAGCTTCGACGAAGTCATTTTAGCAACTTTCTGTACATACCCGCCACATGCTCGACGAATTGCAACCAAAGTCCGCTTGGTCGCCGAGCTCTGTTTTGATCGTTGACCATTCCCTCGCATGATTTTTCACTTCAAATCAATTCAATAGTGTTCCTTACACCTGGCTGTGTCATTTTATTGCATGAATTGGGTCGGAAACGGCCAAACCGAACCTATCGCCTACCTCGCCGGAGCTCGGGGCTGAGAACCGCCGGCCGCTAGCCACTCGGATCTCGTGGACCTCAGGTAAGGCTCCTGAACCTTCATAGATGTCGGTCGTACCTATAAATCGCAGATAAAATGGTTTACCGTACCAAAATAGCACCCGCCGGAGTTGGAAATTTTCGCCGGAAAATCCAAAAGTTGAGTTGTCGTTAATGTGATTCTGCTGCGTAGTTCTTTGGATATGTTGTAGATCTCGACGAAAGGAGTCCAATGCCGTTGATTCCAAGCTTTTTTGACGTCGGAGGACCAAGTTATGGCCCTCCGACGAGACGCCGGCGAGGGAATGCCGGCGCCGGTCGTCTTCTCCGGCCAAGGGTTGACCGGTCAACGCCGACGTGGCGCTGACGTGGCGCCCACGTGGTGGCCACGTCAGCGCGGTTTAATAATAGAAAACAAAAATTGATTCGACAGTTATAAACGTGCCACGTGTTGCGATCTTAGGCGTCCATTCAAAATCCGTGAAACGGCGTCGTTTTGACCGTAGAGGAAGCTGGCTGGGTCGGGGTTTGCGGGTCCGGGTCGTGGGCCGGGTCCAACCCGGCCCGGAAAATATTTTTAAATAAATTAAAAAATAGAAAATAATAAAAAATTCAAAAATTCAATAAAAAAAATGAAAAATCCTAAAAAATTCAATTTTTTTTTGAAAATTCAGAAAAATTATAAAAAATTCCAGAAAATAGGAAATGGCCACATTCAACTGGCCATGACCTGTTTCGGGTCTTTCGACCCCTGGTCTTTCCAAAAATGACGGTTTTGCCCTTCCGGCAAACCGTCTTCCAAAAAAAATTCTAAAAATTCTAAAAAATTCCAGAAAATAGGAAATGGCCACATTCAACTGGCCATGACCTGTTCCGGGTCTTCCGACCCCCGGTCTTTCCAAAAATGACGGTTTTGCCCTTCCGGCAAACCGTCTTCCAAAAAAATTCTAAAAATTCTAGAAAAATCCCAAAAAATAGGAAATGGCCACAATCAATTGGCCAAGGCTCATCCCGGGTGTTTTGAACCCGATCATTCTTAAAAATGACGATTTCGCCCTTTGGGCGAATCGTCTTCCAAAAATTGACGATTTTGCCCTTCGGGCTAAATCGCCTCCAAATCTTCCCATTTCACCTCGGTCCTAAATCCCGCCTTCCCTAAGCCCTTATGGCTATATTAGGAGGCCATATGATGTGAATTGACGTGCATTGATGTGATTTATTTATGCACTTGATTGCGCTTTCATTTAAATTGATTGTGATTGATAGGAATAGTCTTCCAATCTGCATGAAACCCTGAATCAAACCTACCCCACCCAAAATTGCGCCTGCATGAATTCTTAGCTAGGAAAATCACTCGCGTTAGGTACCGAAAGGGCGTTGGTAATGATACCGACGTAACCAAGTCCCCGAACCCAAAATCTCTGGTTCCGCAGAATTGATCGACCTCTCCCAATCGGTCGGTAAGGTTTCCGGTCTACCCTCCAAGAAAGACCGGTGGCGACTCCAAATGTATGCACAAGTTGCACATGCCACCACGACCACACTGAAGGTCGAAAGTGATCGACTCTTATCGTCGAATCCTTCGAAGAATACTCCCGCCGCGATTTGGTATGGGCCTGGGAGGGCCCGCGCCGATCCAAGACCCGCGATCGGTAATCCATTAGCCGCGTCCGCTTTCGGACGGGTCGCGACAGCTGGCGACTCCGCTGGGGACCTTGTTCTAGAACCTATCGTTCTAGACCCCAAGTGGACTTAGGCCGTAATTAAAACGCTGAGTGATTTTTCTAACCATGCAGGCGCTCTTGAAGGTGAGGTAAGTCCGCTTATGGTAGGTGTTATATGTTTTTGCAGATTGGAGAAATAATGGGTGTAGTCCGTGATTAACATTGTCTTATGCAGGTTGGGCGTAGGAATGTATGTTGTGTGGATGATTTGAAGTGCTGATTGATAAACTGCTGTGCATGAATTGCATTGTGATGATCACAACACGTGGACACACACAACCGCGCCTAAAACCCCGGGCGCCGCCTTTAGGAACACAATAGAAGGAATTGAAAATGGAATCTCCGTGAGGAAAAACGCGGGGTAATCCACTTTTCAATTCCGCTCGTTTCGAACTATGGATCGAGTCCCAATGCAACGATAGATGTGCAATGGAATCGGCTCTTTCTAGAACTCGAAGTGGGAACCTTGACCTTAGGTGCCAAACCCTCTGATTTTTAGAAGTTCACCATCACTTGTCTCATGCGCATGTCTTTAGGCGGTTGGTACACCTAAAACCGCACATAAGTCGACGAGTTTGGTTGGTAAGACTCTCTATACCTCAAATCTATTACAGTTCATATAAATATAGGCATTTCATTCATTGCATTCTGGTGATTAGATTAAATGCCATTTCAAGGATAGATGTGTGTGTTTTTCCCAAACGTCCTTGATAGAAGACGAAGAGGATGATATCCCATGACAAGCACCGAGTGAGCAACAAAGGAGCCTACTATGGACATTATTGAGATATCGTCCAATGAAGATGACGAGTTGGGGCAAGTGATCCGGAAGTCACAAATCGAACTTAGGGCATCCTTAAACGTTAGGATCACATTCCTTTGTTTCATTTTCCATTACTAGTCCTCTTGTATAGGGTTTATTTTTATCGAGGCTTTCTCGATCTCACCCCTTAGAGTGATTGTATTAGGGATCTATTGGTGTATACATTCAGATGGAACTTGGTTGTATTTCTTTTGACGGGTCATGGGAATGTGATAGTGGCATTTTCTCTAATCATCCGAATACTCCCAAGTCAAGTTTATAATTCCTTTAGAGGAAATTAAAATTGGAAATCTTGCACGACCTTTTTGGTCGTATAGGGTAATCCAACCCCAATTTCGCTAGAAGGAATTATACACTTGAATTGGTCCATGCATGTCATACGTCACTGGTAATCCACGATAATTGATCAAGAGTATCGGCGTTGTTTCGAATTTAATGACGAAATAGATGTCCAAATTGCTCTCGTTCTTAACAAAACGGCCTTGATTTGGATGCCGTATCTTCAATTAAATTTAAAACACGTCATTATGCCTTGCACTTTTGACTAATTCGTTCTTCTCAAAATTGGTCAAAAGCGATTATCGTGAATTACATTCCTTTCAATAGTATGCTTTCCTTCGAGGAATATTGATAAAAACTTTTCGCACAAGATTAATCCTTGTAAAAGTTTTTGTCTTTATTAATCACGAGCAAGCATAAGATTGAAAGGGGTTTATGCTTTCTTTTTCAAAATTATTCCTTCTGATTCGGTCGTTTCATTTGCAGGTAAAAAATAGGTAATAGAGAGAAATCTTTTCCTGGATAAGTCTGAGGCTATTCTTTCATCTGATCATGAGCGAGTTAGAAAATCAGAACACATCTACTCGACTTATTATGGATCGGCTCATCCAAGTCTAAGATGTCCGGATACTTGAAGAAATGGATCATATAAAAGCTGAAACAAACACACAGGGGCTTTCATTCATTCTCGCCTAAACCAGATCATATAATTCATTGGGGTGGAAAAGTAAAGCAGAAGTGAGCCCTGATCAAAGACACAAAGGAGCCCAGCTGACCCTCCAGGTTTTGGATGCTTTGTTTATACGCACCACTCCGCGTATCATGGTCCGCAAGCCTGAGGTGAAGGCGTTTGCGTTCATCATTGACTGCAACAACCTGAGTCTCGTGATCTTCCGCGACTACTTTCAAGTCCCGAACAAGTCCATTCTCACGAGTTATATCCTCATTTATGGCGTTGAGCCTTTCTTCCAGCCACTCGCTTCGATTCCTTAGCAAGGCATTACGACGATCGCGCTCATAGGTAGCCAATGATAGAGCTAAGTCCTCCACCAGGTTCCTCCTCTCGCGAAGCAATGTCGAAACCCGCTCTTTGGCGAACTCAACAGCCTTTTTGTGACTGTCAGCCAGGTAGTCAGCCAGCGCTAGGCGGTCGGACTGATCCTCATAACGGGCTCGCAGGACACGAGCCACGGCAAGTCCCCGGTGAGCAGCGCGGTAGACCTCCAAAGAGTTTGTAAAGAGCGTTGGAAAAATTCTGTATTCCCTCCCAAGCGCAGTACCCTCGAGGGAGGTGATGTCCAGGTCCCCGAACATGACTCGGATTTCATCCTCGGTTTCGGGATGATCAGCTATGTGAGCATAGCCTCGACCCAAGAGGTTATAGAACTCTTCCCATCGAGCCAAAGCTTCTGCTGAGAAAGTGTGAACATGGGAAGATGCCATTTTCGACGGGGAGGTGTATAATGGAGCGATTAGAAGATGGAAGCAAATTATATGAGAGGGTTAATCTCCCAAACACCAACTCCGCATTTTATAGCGTCTCGAGAGTGGAGAAAAGTTGCAGCAATAATGCTTGTGGAGCCGGGTTAATTAATGAAAAGCGGGGGCTGCTCCTCCCGTGAATCATCAGACATGTCCTGGTCCGTGATTTCAGGCTAGCCAAATGAAAGCTGCAAAAGATCCTTTGGTCTCACCATTATTGATTTTAGGTGAGAGGCGAGCGCAACTATCGAAGAAGCCGCGAAAGGATTGGGTTGTTCCATCACGCATAAAGCTGGGCGGCGAGTGAACGGCTCTGCCACTTAAAAAAGGGAAGACAGTGCTGAACATGCATGACTATTGAGGAAAAGTGAAAGGCGAGCGCTACTATCGAAGAAACCGCGGAAGGATTTGGTTACCCCTTCGTGTCGGAAAGCTGAGCAAGAGGTAAACAGTTCCTCGTTTCAAAAACGGAACGCTGAACAGACCTAGCTTTCAAGGAAAAGGAGGCAACAAATCGAAAGAGCGAGTATACAAAAGAGAACAGAGAACCCCGAGTGACGAGTTCGTGGAAGACCTCAAATCCTCCAGAATCAAATTCGATATCGAGGCCATGGAACTCAATATTGCCGGTGACGAACATCAAGATCGCAGTGGTGACGACGGCAGTGGCCACGACGCTCAACGCCGGAAAAGAAAAAGTCGCCAGCGCTACGCTCGGAAAGAAATCCAGGAGCTTGAAGCTTTCTTCGATGAATGCCCTTGCCCAAACGAGGAACAAAAGATTGAATTGGGCCGGAAGCTGGGAATGAATCCTATGAGAATCCATTTTTGGTTTCAGAATAGACGTTTCAGACTAGGTGTCCAACACAGGCGTAAGGAGATCACGGCCCTAAAAGAGCAGAACCAAAACCTTCAAATGGAAAACATGTGGTATGAGAAAATCCTCAGTACTATTACCTGCCCTGACTGCGGTGGCCCTACCACCCTCAGTAAATTGTTCCCCGGTAAGCCTTCTACGAAGATGGAAGGTGCTCATTTATCCCCCTGCTCCCTTGAGCCATCTCCGGTACAATCAGATCCTGCTAATGGCGCGCATGAGCAGATCGATCCTACAGAAATTATACCAGTGTCTTCGGAGGAAGAAGATACGTGTCGTTATGATCGGAGTCACCTCATCGAAGCCCATGAATCTCCTCCACAACAGCTTCCGGTAAGATCAGATACGGTTCAAGAGGAGTTAGAGGTTAGTCGGCAGGCTATCAACGCCACTCTGGACGACGAGAAGAAGAAATTCACTTGGCCCCCGGAGCTTCATCTCAAGTTCTTGGACGCAGTTCGACAGATAGGACTCGACTTCATAGGTCCGACAAGCATACTTAGGGTCATGAACGTACCGGGACTTACCAAGCAATTAGTCGCGAATCACCTTGGTTGCTACAGAAGGGCGTTAGGACAGCGTTATGCAGAACTGAATCCGAGCAATAGACTCGGCTGCGAACCCAGCACCCTTATGACAAATGAGGCCCGGTCGAATCTGGACGACTATTGGAGATTTGATCAGGATATCCTCGCGAGTCATTTCAATATTCCTCAAGAACACGCATCACAAGTGCAACGAGTAAGCACTCCTCCGTCTGAGCAGCAGCTAGTCAGTGTTCATCCTGTCGCAGATCAGCCCACCACGCCCAGTGCTCAAGGGTTTGCCCAATCAGAGCATGTGGCTTCAGATGATCTAATGGGAGAATGCTTGGAGCATTCTTATTTCCCTAATCCCCAAGTGGGAGATGCTTGTGGTAGTCAATCGATCAAACCTCCTCTTATAATCCCAGATAAAGATGGAGGTTCCAGTTCGAAGAACCCGTCGGGCGATGCAGCTCAACCTACACATCAATCGTTCGAGGGGTCGGGTGATTTCTTCGATGAAGGACTTGATACCTGGTTCGATCAGTTGGAAGCTATTAAAGGTTGGCAACCATGATCTGCAGTTGGTAATGGCACACCTAAGCCAAGGCCAAATTGGTTGGTCATTGCACATGCCCAAAGAAAGAAGGGGATGTACGCGAGAAGGATGTCTCTCCTATTGTAAAGTCCTCATCGGTGCATGCGTTTGTTTCTTCAATAGCTAGAGTTGATTTTGCATAATGTTTTCTGCGAACGTCATCTCGCGTGTATACGGTAATTCCTTGTTATTAAGTTCAAGGTAAAATCAGCCCCGACGCGTGAAGGCATAATTGATGGCATGAGTTACTAGCAGAATGTGATCAAGCTCGAAAATGAAAGATTGCTAGCGGCCCCAAACGCTATGACCACAAAATCAGGGGCAATATTTAAGTTTCGAGCAACTACAAATCTATTTCTCACGAGGCATTCAAGTCAATCAAATATAAAGCGTCGGGCTGTGAGAATGATGCGTAGTCAAGCTGTTGACACATGCGGAAAATGAGTCGCGTAGATCCGAAAGCAAAAACCTTTCTTGGCTAGTCAACAATGCAGAAGGAAAGAGCGTATATAAACAAACTCGCATTTATTTCATTCAGCGGGAAAGTTTACAAGTGGATCACTGAGGGGGAACAGTAAACCCAAAATGAGTTCTGACAAGCATCACAAAAAAGCTTAACTGACTCTCCATGCTATCCATGCCTTGCTTACAACCCACACTCTGGGAATCGAGGTCTACAAGCTTGAAGAAAAGGAGACGACATTTCTCCTTAAGTTCGTTCACCTTGGTCTCATAGTACTCGAACTCAAGCTCTAAGTCCTGAGCCAACACCCTCCCGCGAGCTATATCCATGCTCAGGTCTTCAAGCCTTTCCTCCAACCAGGCACACTGGAACCTCAGCACGAGGTTGTGCCGGTCTTGCTCAAAGGCGGTGTCAAAAAGAGCCAGACGCTCCACCAAGTTGTCCCTCTCACGGACCAGCATCGAAACCTGGGCGTGGGCGTATTCAACGGCCCTTTTATGGTTATCGGCCGTCAGCATGGCCAACATCAGGGACTCAGCTCGGTCCTGATAACGGGCTCGCACGATACTGTCGCGACCCTCTTGAGGTTGTCGGGCTCTCGAGGGCTAATGGGCCGTCCTGTCTGGTCGGACGCGGGCCTCTCCCAAGGCCCATTACCCAAATCGCAACGGAGGTATGTGTGATCGACTTTCAGTGTGGTCTAGTGACATGTGCTAAGTGTGCATGCCATGGAGTCGCCACCAATCATTTTTTTAGGGTATGATTGGACCACCCAATCGAATAGTTGGGAGTTTCTATTCAATTCTGCGAGAACCAGAGAAATGGTTTCGGGGACTTAGTTACACCAACTGTCAGAGTTGACGCCCTTTCGGTACCTAAGTTGACTAAATTTTCTAGCCTGAGATTCATGCGGATGAGTAAGGTATGAACCCTAAATCTAGAAATTCATGTAGATAAGAGTGATTATCCTAGCAATCACAATCAGTAATAAAATGCCCAACTCAAGGAATCTAGATATGCAAATAAATCACATGGCATTCCTAGTAAGGTCCTATTTATCAATCACAGCTCAAGAATGATTTAGCTGTCCTAGCCATTCTACACACGATCTAACCTAAGAAAAGCATTAGGAAGCATCGAAGGAGTTCGAGAGTACTCACATGGGGTTCGCCGTGCCCTGGTTTGGTCTTGGACGAGCTATCGAGCTCATGCCGACCCGATTATATTTGGGGATCCACTCGGCGTTTTACACCATGAAATCATGTGAAACAAAAACGAAAATATTCAGCAAGGGGCATTTATTGTAGATGGTGGTCGATCTAATTGGACGTCAAGACTAAAAAAGATGTAGAAATTTACAAATTAAAATACTCGAATGACATTTTTTTGCCAAATTCAACTCTATGCGTCGTGAAGAAACACATGCAATTGAACTTAAATTTTGACTATTTATGAGTTCAAAATGTAAAAGAAATTAAAATAAAAATATTGACTATTTTTCTATATTTTTACGACATCGAACGCTATTTTTCTTCATTTTTCATGTATTTTTATATTTTTGGAAAATATTAAAAAATATTAAAAAATATGAAAAATTATTTTTTTTTATCAAAAATGGTTCCTTTAGCTTGGTCAAGGCTACCAAAGATGATTTTTTAATTTTTTTAACTTTTTATATATTTTTTATGAATTTTTTAAAAATAAACTATGAAAGACTGATAAAAAATCAGGTGTCAACAGCTGCCCCTCTTTGAGAGGAATTTCGTCAGAGGTTTCTCTCAAAGACAAGGTGACACCTGTGTTCCGATCAACTCGACTGGGAAAAGAAAAGAAATCATGACATCCAATTTTCATGCCCATCAATGTGTGCTTTTCCTTAAAAAGAGATGTGCTCATTCAATTCCCTGATATGATGTAAGAAAGTTAAGGAGTAGATAGACTTCCCTGCCCCTTACCTGCCGAATGCTTGCGGCATTTGCTGTGTCTGATGGGTTCAAGTAGATTCCTAAGGACTTGTCATCGGAGTGTCCTGGGGATGTTAAGCTCTGACCTGTATGGTAGGTCAAACCATAATGGGATTCCTAACTGATAGGAACCTAAGGAAGACGCATCCCACATTTGGGAATTTGCCAAGGGTTTTGATCCGTGTGGTGGACTAAACTAGAAATGGCTTGCCTAATGAAAGGCTTATTAGGGAAAACGACTCCTCCCGCGTTCGGGATTCATCAAGGTTTTGATCCGTATGGTGGATCGGACCATTGGGTTGATCCTTCAGGCGGTCTCTACCAGTCCTTTGACCCTTTAGGCGGTTTCTACCATTCATTGACCCTTCATGCGGTTTCTACCATTGAGTTGACCCTTCAGGCGGTTTCTACCATTGGTTGACCCTTCAGGCGGTTTCTACCATACATTGACCCTTCAGGCGGTTTCTACCATTGTTTTGACCCTTCAGGCGGTTTCTACCATTGGTTGACCCTTCAGGCGGTTTCTACCATACATTGACCCTTCAGGCGGTTTCTACCATTGTGTTGACCCTTCAGGCGGTTTCTACCATTGATTGACCCTTCAGGCGGTTTCTACCATTGAGTTGACCCTTCAGGCGGTTTCTACCATTTATGAGATTCCAAATTGATATGAATCAAAGGATGACGTACCCGCTCTTCGGGGCTAGTCGGAGACTCGATCATTCTGTGGATCGGTCTTAGAAAAGATTTGCCTACTAAAAGGCTTCACCTAAGGATGACGCACCCAGTCTTTGGGGTGGCCAAAAGTCCTGCAGAAAGCTTAGACCTGAAAAAATTTTCCTCGCCAAGAAGATATTAGTAATCTTTGGGAAGACAATAATTGTCTAACTGACAAAATTCTACGACTTAAGTTTTAGTCATGAAATGTGCATTTTGATTGTTGGAGGTTATCCAAAACATTCCTGCCATATACAGATGTGATCATAAATTCCTTGCACGGAAACTCTAGATCAAACAATTTGAAAATTTCAAAAAGAGTTTGCTCAAAACATCCATTGGAGTATTTCTCACCCAAGAAGGCTCCTCACTGCTCTGTGATAATGATCTTTAATAGGGAAAGTGCTCAATTTCCTACCGACCTGTGCCTGGGTTTCAGGATCATTCGCAACGCATACATTTCGACCGATCAGGAGGTCTTTCACGGGACCGTAGTGTTAGGCTTGGATATCGGTTTCCAAGGGGGACTCACTTTTGAGTCAAGGCCGTTGAACGAAATTTTTCACTATCTGATCCGGGTTTACAAGTCAAGAACCCTGCAAAATGAGAAAGAAATAGTCTTGCTCGTACTTCTTTGAGCTAAGTTATACATTAACCCAAGTGTCTTAGTCAGATAAGACTACTTCAGGGTTGTAACATTGGAAGGATTGGGGACCGAAAAAGGCTTATTTTTTGCCCAGAAATTGTGAAGGGTTTGACATTGGTGATCATTGCAAATTTGCCACATGTCCTTCGAAGAACATCTCCATTTCTTGAAGTGTACACTCCTCTTTTAGAGCGCACAAGGATGTTTAAAAGCGTCTCTTGTTACATTAAGAGACCGTCTGTTTGTGTGTTTGCAATTTGAGCACGACAACATTTGGAGAGTAGTCATCTTGATCTAACTCCTTTGCAGGGTCTTTTCATCGTCTCTCTAGACTTTACTGGGGATATTTTGAATAGACATCAGCCTTGCTTTTTACCAGGCACTTTGCTTTTTCTTGATGTCTAGGGATTTTTCTTTTCCCCCTTTTTTTAATCCCGTGTTTTTCTTTTCTTTTGGAGCTAGGATTTTCGGCAATCATGCTAGATATGCAACTTAAACTTTGGCACGCTTCCATTCCTAGAGTGATGTTGCCTTTGCTTTGGAATATGCAATGATCACCAATAGGTTGATGAAATGAATTTGCTGGCTCAACTTGGTTGTGCAAAGGATAACAGTGTGTAGGATAGAGAAATGAATCATTCCCGTCGTCCTATGACACTTGGATTATCATATAAACAACACACAAAGATTTATGTTAGTCCGAGCAAGAAAATTTCTAACCGTTTACTTTCTGATACTGTTGGACTAACCTTCATTTGCCCCAATGTGGGGTGGTTCTTGACAGGGTTGAGAATGAAAATCGCCGTTCAATGGGGTTCTCAATGGGCATCTGTAGTGTTTGGAATGAAGAAATAAATGCCTCTGTCATCTCGATCCATGTAATCGTTGCGAATGACCCTTATATCCATAGGTTAAGGTTTCGCTATCATTTCCAATCTCCTCATCTCTCAAGTGTGTATGGGACGTGTTTGGATTAGGCTCGCTTCTCTTATGAGAAAATACCCTTTTGAACAGTTCAAACGACTCTTATTGGAAAAATTCATTTCATTTCATCAAGATTTATCCTTCAAAGGGATTTTATGATGCACCATACATGTGTAATTCATGTTCAGACAATCTCATGTTTTAAAACATGAATGTCAATGAAGTAAGAATTCTATGTCTTTTTAGATGTGAGAATCGAATTAATTCTGAAAGTTTTTAATCTCCAATGAATTGGGAAAAGGGATACTTACCTGCCCATCGAGGCTGGAGATCCTGGAGATATAAAAGGGATATGTCATTGTATATTCTAAAACTTTACAAAAATTGGAACGATACATCTTACCCTTGGTCATATGCTCCAACGAGTGTACAAGGGTTGTGAAAATCTGCACTTCACATAGTAACACAAGATTGTTGGGTGTTCTAAAGTTCTTTCGACTTCTTGGTTTTTGGAGAAAAATGAAACTTACATGTGTGCCCTGATGGCGAGCTCCTGCCAAGGATAAATATTAAGCATTATTTTGGGTTTCCAAATTCAAAACAAATTGGGACGATACTACTTTACTCTTGATTTGAATTCCATTCTGCATGCCAATGTGCGGATTGTAGAAGCCGGCCCTCAAGCTTGTGGCCATGATTTCTTCGTCTGGTTGGGCAACGAATCCACCTCGAGGATTTACGTCGGAGGAGATTCATTCATCTTTTTGGGCGTGTTTCATGCACTGTTTTGTTATTTGAATGCATGGCTTCTTGGGTGCCTCATCTCTGTTCATCACCTGAGAGGAAAATAAGAGAACATTATCCCCGCATCTGATTGAAAATCATTTAGGAACGATACGTTCTTTTTACCAAATGGGTGGCTCCGCGGCCAAATGTGTTTTACATTGAAAGGATGGATTCCATTACGCTCTGCGGATGATAACTATTGCTTCGGGGACTTGCCCCACGAATCAAACGATGAATTTGATGTCTTCGGCTTCGACATGCTTTCCATATGTAGGAATGGTTTGCCCCCATTTTCAGTGGAGATGGGTTTTGTCGAGTGGGCAAGATCAAAAACTCATCCTAGATTTGGCTTTAGTCGAAGGTTGAAATCCCGACCTTGGATAAGCGAATCATGATTCATCTCCTTCTGCTTCGGATTTGTCATTTGCGTGCTTCACATTTTACAATACCAACTTCGCCGCTTGATGAAAATGAATCGATGATTTTCGAATTGCCCCAAGTTCTATAGTCATCTGCGTCGAATCTCTTTGAACTTCATCGGGTGATAGACAAACTGATAAAATGATTTTTCAATCCTGAGATCGAACTCCTGACGTTTCGTACCACTTCCAGTTCACTGACTACCAGGACAAAGCACTATTGGCGTCCCTAACTGGTTCGTTTTTTGTTATAAAATTCTTGAAGCAGTTAGCGACCCCCATCGAGAATGAAACAAGCTCAATTTAGAGTTCATAACGACTAAAGGTCCCTTAGAACGATACAGAGCTAACCGTCTTTGAGCTCGCTCGGGCTTTTGCTCGCATTTTCCTATGTGAAGCCTTTAAATGTTTTTCTTCGTGGCGTTCAATTGATTCGCCTCGACTCTAATCTAACAAGGGATTGTCGTACTCAAGCATGATGATGCTCGCAGGTAGTACTGATCGCTGCCCCAGATTAACTCTAGGCATTAAGGAAGATTATCTTGCATGGAAGACTTTATGACAGAAAGATTAATGATACATCCATTCACATGTGCCTAGTTCCCTTGAGGATTCTCGGTGATCAGCCAGCTACACCATGAATCAGACATATAATCGTCATTTTGGATCATAACTTCATAAGTCCATCAGTTTTAAACTGATCGATCCAGATATGGAGCTCCTCATCAAGGAAATCTTTTGATTCTTCGAGCAACTGATATTCGGGTTGACCATCATCGCTTGGCGTTGAAGGATTCCTGTTTCTGTTGTGAGCGATCTGATTCTTCGAGCTAGAACCTTCGTCGTTGCTCGAGATTATAAGAGGATGATTGATCGGTTCACTATCAAAAGCACATTCCATTTGGGAATGGGAGAAACAAAAATCCTCAAAGCATCCGCCCGCTTGATCTTCCGAAATCATATGCCCAAGCCGGGCAGATCTTTGAACACTAGGCGCAATATGTTGATCGGGGATAGGAAGAGCACTAGCGAAAAGTTGCTGCTCAAACCAAGGAGTTCGTACCTGCTGCACTTGTGGCATATACTCTTGAGGGGTGCTGAGATGATTCGGGGGAATATTCTGATTAGCGCCCAAGTAGTCGATGGTGCTGCTACCAGCTTGGTCGGTGCCTAGATTCGGCAGGGTATTTCTTACTTCAGGGGCATTGTAGTTATAGCCATGCCTAGTGTTTAGGCACAAGTTGAGTTCTTTCAGGTTCAGTGCTGTGTGGCGCTGTCTTAGCGCCCTTCTGTAGCTCTTGAGGTGACTCGCGACTCCATCTTTAGTGAGTCCTGGTATGTTCATGATCTCAAGTATGCGCGTTGGATATGCTGAGTTGATCCCTAGTTGCTGAACCGCACTAAGGAACTTGAGATGAAGCTCGGGGGACCAATTGACCCTCGTCTTCTTGCGACCCGGAACAGTGTTGACAACTTGGCTATTGCTCTCTGGCCTATTTCCAGTAGAATTTGATCGAGCCGGAAATTGTTGTGGAGGGAATTCATCAGCTTTGGATTGGTCGGTCGTGATAGTAAGCTCATCGTTAAGGAAACTCCAATCATGGTGACGCATATCACATCCTTTAGAAGGCATCGATATTGACTTCGTAGAATTGATTTGTTCATGCATATCTCCAACAAAATCCGATTGTATCGAAGATGGTTCGAGGGAGTGGGGTGGTGAATGAGCATTTTCAATCCTCATATAAGGCTTATCAAGGAACATTTCGCCGAGAGTGATAAGGCCACCGCAATTAAGGCAAGCGATAGTGCTGGGAGCTTTCTTATACCTCATGTTCTCCGCTCGAAGCTTTTCGTTTTCCTCCTTTAGAATCGCAAGTTCTTGACGTCTGTGTTGAGCCCTCAATTTGGCTCGCTTATTTTGAAACCAAAACTTGACCCTCAAAGGTTTCATCCCTAGCTTCTGGCCCAATTCATTTCTTTGTTTCATGTTCGGGAGAGGGCATTCACTAAAGAAAGCTTCAAGCTCTTGGATTTCATTCTGAGTGTGGCACTGGCGAAGTTTCCTTTTCCGAGATTGACCATCGCTGCTGCTGTTGTCGTCGCTGCTGAGATCCTGAACTTCGTTGCCGAAAGGGTTGGGTTCTGTGGTTCTGGTACCAGACGCCATCCTGGAATCTTCGAGATCTCTCAGTAGTTCATTTTCTGAGATTTTTGGATCAGTCGCCTCTAGCAACTGATGGTAACCCTCAAACATGTTGGATCGAAAAATGTTCGATCAATTTTTGCTCACTCAGGGTTCTCTACTCTCTCATGTATGCTCACTCTCTCTAAATTTTCTTTTGAGTGGTTCTGTATGCCCATGAAACGTTCTTTAAACATGGATGAAGATCGTCAAGCAAGCGTTGCTCCCAAGATTTCGTATTTCCCGCTTTGTCGTCTTCTTTCTTCTTTTCAACGTGGAGGGACACCAAATCGATTTCCTTTTCTCGATATCCATGTCTGTCTCCCACTTATTTTCAAAAAGGTGGAACTACGCTCGCCTCCTGCTCAATTTTTTAATATGATGGGACCGCCAAATCCTTTCGCAACTTTTTTCGATAGTTGCGCTTAACTCCCGCTCAATTTTAATATGGTGACACCGACATATCTTTTTACAACTTTTTTAGGTTTATCAAGCCTGAAATCGCGGACTGGGACAGATCTGATGGTTCACCGAAAGAGCCACCACAGCTTTACCCAATTAACTTGGCTCCACGAGCATTATTGCTGTGCCTTTCTTCATTCTCGAGTTGCTATAAAAGGAGGAGTTAATGCAGAGAAGATTAACACTCTTACATAATTGCCTTTTCTTATTTTAATCACTCTACCACACTCATTTTCTTCTCCCTCACTCCAACGAAAATGACCTCCTCTCCTATTCGCGCTTTCTCGGCCGAAATTTTGGCCCAGTGGGAAAAACTCTATAACCTCCTCGGTCGAGGCTATGCTCATATAGCCGATCACCCAGAAACTGAAGATGAAATCCGCATTTTGCTCGTGGAAATAGACACCACCTCCATCGAGGGCACTAATTTAGAGAGGGAATATAGAATCTTCCCAACCCTCTTTATAAACTTTTTAGAGACTTACCGTGTCGCTCATCGAAAAGCTACCGTGGCTCACGTTTTGCGAGCTCGCTATGAGGATCGGTCCAACTGCTTGGTGTTGGCCAACCTTGTGGCCGATAGTCACAGAAAGGCTGTTGAGTTCGCCAACAAGCGAGTCTCGATGTTGCTTCGCGAGAGGGGAAATTTGGTGGAGCGCTTGGCCTTATCCCTGACCACCTATGAGCACGACCGTCGTAATGTCGTGTTGAAGTTTCAATGTGAGTGGCAGGAAGAAAGGCTTGACAGCATTACCGCGGATATAGCCCATGGGAGAGGACTAGTTCGGGACCTGGAAATAGCCGCCGAAGATCACGGGACCAAGGTTGCCGAGCTTAAAGGGGAATGTAAACGCATTCTTCTTAAGCTTGCAGATCTCGAGTCTCGAGGTGGTGAGTATAAGCAAAGCATCAATAATATGGAGGGCCAACTTGGTTCCTTTGTGATGCTAATTAGGGCTCATTGCGGTTTTATGTTTCCACCCCGATGATTTGTATGATCTGCTTTTAAGGTCCCTCGATTGAGCGAAATGAATGAAAGCTCTAATGTGTGTGTCTCAACTTCTGTATGGCTGACTTTCTCGAACACCTGACCACTCTCAACCTAGGCAAGCTGCGCTTTGACATTGATGATTCGAGCGTGTACATCTTGATTTTTTAATCTTGCTTATGATCGGATAAAGGAACCTCCCACCGCGATTATCCACAAAAAGACTTCTCTTCTCTACTTGTTTTTAACCTGTTTCAAATGAAAAGGCAGAATCAGAAGAAAGAATTTGAAAAATAAAGCATAAATCCTTTCAATTTTATGCTTACTTGTGATTAATAGGGATAAGAGCTTTTACAAGGGTTTTGGCCTTGTGCAAAAGCTTTTATCAATATTCCTCAAAGGAAAGCATATCATTGAAAGGAATGTAATTCACGATAATCGCCTTTGATCAATTCCAAGAAAATCAATGGAATGTTCAAAAGTACACAATTACGATGTGTTTTAAATTCAATTGAAGATACGGTATCCAAATTAAAGCCGTTTGCTAAGAACGAGAGTAATTTGGATATCTATCTTTTCATTAAATTTGAAAAACACGAATACTCTTGATCAATTATTGTGGATTACCAATGATGCAAAACATGCATGAACCAATTCAAGTTTATAGTTCCTTCTGGCGAAATTGGGATTGTATTGCCCTATACGGCCAAAAGGTTGTATAAGACTTCCAATTTCAATTTCATCCAAAGGAATTATAAAATTGATTTTGGAGTATTCGAGTGATTAGAAGAAATGCCACTATCACATTCCAATGACAAGTCAATAGAAATACAACAAATTTTAATCTGAATGTATATAAACACAAATAGATCCCTAATACAATCAATATAAGGGATCAGATAGAGAGGATCTCAGCAAAATAAATCCTATACAAGAAGGCTAGAAATGAAAATTAAAACAAAGGAATGTGATCTTAATACTTAGAGATGCCCCAGTTTCGATCTTTGAGACGTGACTTCAGGATCACCTATTCCAAATCGTCATCTTCATTAGATGATACCTCAATGATGTCCATAGCAGGCTCTTCTTGTCCACTTGGCGCTCGTAATGGGATGACACCATCTTCATCTTCCATCAAGAACATTGGGAGGAAAACACACCTATCTATCCTCAAAATGGCATTTAATCCAATCACTGGAATTATGCAATGAATATAATGATTAAGAGCTGTAACAAGTTCGAGGGATAGAAAAGTCTTACCAACCAAACTTAAGAGAAAATCAAGCTTCTCTGTATTTTTAGCAGTGTTAGGTATACTAACCTTCCATAGACAAACGCATGAGACAAGTGAGGGAAAACTCCTAAAAATCAAAAGATAGGGCTTGGTACCTAAAGCCAAGGTTCTCACCTCGAATTCTGGGAAGAGCCGATTCCATTGCACAACTATCGTTGCATTGGGACTCAATCCATAGTTCGAAGTGAGCGGAATTGAAAAGTGGATTACCCCATGTTTTTCCTCACGGAGATTCCATTTTCAATTCCTTCTATTGTGTTCCTAAAGAGGGCGCCTGGGGTTTTAGGCGCAATTGTGTGTATTCATTGTGTCGTGCTAAAGCAAAAGACATGCATTTTATTTAACAATCACCGCTTCAATATAAACATCCACACAATCATACATCCAAAACTCTTGCCTGCATAAAACAAAGTTAACAAGCACTTCACCCCTTATTTCTCCCGTCTACAAAAACATCTAACACATTCGTTAGCATATACACCTCACTTTCGAGAGCATCTGCATAAAATTAGGTTAGAAGAATCAATCAACTTTTTAATCGGCTCAAGTCCACTAAATGGTTAAGAACCAGTCCCCAGCGGAGTCGCCAGTCTGTCGCGACCCTCTCGAGGTTGCATGTGCTCTCGAGGGCTAATGGGCCGTCCTGTCTGGTCGGACGCGGGCCTCTCCCAAGGCCCATTACCCAAATCGCAACGGAGGTATGCGTGATCGACTTTCAGTGTGGTCTAGTGACATGTGCTAAGTGTGCATGCCATGGAGTCGCCACTAATCATTTTTTTAGGGTATGATTGGACCATCCAATCGAATAGTTGGGAGTTTCTATTCAATTCTGCGAGAACCAGAGAAATGGTTTCGGGGACTTAGTTACACCAACTGTCAGAGTTGACGCCCTTTCGGTACCTAAGTTGACTAAATTTTCTAGCCTGAGATTCATGCGGATGAGTAAGGTATGAACCCTAAATCTAGAAATTCATGTAGATAAGAGTGATTATCCTAGCAATCACAATCAGTAATAAAATGCCCAACTCAAGGAATCTAGATATGCAAATAAATCACATGGCATTCCTAGTAAGGTCCTATTTATCAATCACAGCTCAAGAATGATTTAGCTGTCCTAGCCATTCTACACACGATCTAACCTAAGAAAAGCATTAGGAAGCATCGAAGGAGTTCGAGAGTACTCACATGGGGTTCGCCGTGCCCTGGTTTGGTCTTGGACGAGCTATCGAGCTCATGCCGACCCGATTATATTTGGGGATCCACTCGGCGTTTTACACCATGAAATCATGTGAAACAAAAACGAAAATATTCAGCAAGGGGCATTTATTGTAGATGGTGGTCGATCTAATTGGACGTCAAGACTAAAAAAGATGTAGAAATTTACAAATTAAAATACTCGAATGACATTTTTTTGCCAAATTCAACTCTATGCGTCGTGAAGAAACACATGCAATTGAACTTAAATTTTGACTATTTATGAGTTCAAAATGTAAAAGAAATTAAAATAAAAATATTGACTATTTTTCTATATTTTTACGACATCGAACGCTATTTTTCTTCATTTTTCATGTATTTTTATATTTTTGGAAAATATTAAAAAATATTAAAAAATATGAAAAATTATTTTTTTTTATCAAAAATGGTTCCTTTAGCTTGGTCAAGGCTACCAAAGATGATTTTTTAATTTTTTTAACTTTTTATATATTTTTTATGAATTTTTTAAAAATAAACTATGAAAGACTGATCAAAAATCAGGTGTCAACAGATACCAGCCAAAGTGACCTCCCGGCTAGCAACTTCATAAGCCTGCAGGAAATTGTTGAAGAGAGTTGGGAAGATCACAAACTCCCTTTGCAGTTTCGTACCTTCAATACACACAGTATCCAGGGCCGGAATCAGAGTACGAACTTCAACCGCAGCTTCAGGATGATTGTTTATGTAGCCATAACCTCTACCCAAGAGGTGGTAAAATCTCTCCCATTGGGTCGAAGTTTCAGCTAAGGCAGCAGGCACAGAGGAGGAATCCATATGCGATGGAATGACGGAGAGGAGAGTGGGAATGTGAAGAGTGTTTGAGAGGCTGAGTCTGATAAGGCTAAATTGTTAATCTTCTTGACATCAATCTATCACCTTATAAATGCTCGAGTAAACAGGGAGAAGTGGTAATAATATTTTATGTGCAGTAGAGCCAAGCGGGTTTCGTTAATGCATCCCCGATGAGTCACGAATCCACCACCGTCCGGGTTTTACGAAACATAATGGCGCCGAAAGGTGGGCAGGCTTGTTACTCTAGAGACTGGGCCAGGGGGACAAGCGTAGTGCTCGACAAAGCGAAATCAACGCAAGAGATCTTCAGGCTCCGTTCACGTAGAAAAGAGCAAAAAAGGACAAAGTGGGAATTACGAAGCCTTGAGAAGAACGCTCGTCAGGTAGCCATCACAAAAGACGAAGTGGGAATTACGAAGCCTTGAGAAGAGCGCTCGTCAGGTAGCCATCACAAAAGGACGAAGTGGGAATCTCGAAACATTGAGAAGAGCGCTCGTCGGGTAGCCATCACCTTTGATCAAAGAACGGTGATCCGGCTCCTTTAACCTTTCAGAATTTGCAGAGAAAGTGAGGATCCAAGGAGGAACAAAGAAAGCTGAGTTAACGGAAAATCAAGCAGTGATATTCCGGTCAAAATGTTCAAGGGATTCTGTCATTTACTGGAAGCGCCAGACTTGGAGGTCTCCGAGCTTGAGCTGCTGGAAGAATTTGAAGATCTCAGGACCGAACCTGACACGAGGGCCATGGAGACCGATCCTTCTAATGATGAAACCCGCGGCTTGGTTAACGAGAACAGTACCCGCGACGATGATCAGCGTCAAAAAGGGGAATGTCTCCAACGCAACACTTCAGGTCAAGTCCATAAACTCGAATTGTTTTTCAGGGAATACCCCTATCCGGACATGGAACAGAAAATCAAAATGGGCCAGGAGATAGGGTGGGAGCCTCGGAAGGTCAAGTGTTGGTTTGAAAACAAACGAACCCGGCTGAAGCAGCAACACGATCGGCACGAGTTAGCGATTGTGAGGGAGGAAAATGAAAAGCTTCAAATGAAAAACATTTAGTACAAAAAAGCTCTAAGCATCGCTATTTGCCTTGAGTGCGGTAACCCTGTTCCCACGGACGGAGTATTCACTGAAGAGCCCGATCTGGGGGTTTATAATGCTCATTTGTTGCAATGCCCTTCGCAACATCTTTCGGAACAGGCGGGTACCGCCGAGGATCTACAAGAGGAAACTAGTGCTATAAGGTCAAAGTCGACTCCCATTGTGGAAGGGAGCGTGCGTCATGACAAGTCGGGTCCGCTCAATGATGAACTCACCATCATGACCAGCCGATCTGAGACCACTAAATCCCCTCCAGAGCAACCTCCAACACGACCAGATTCCGAGAAGAGTAACCGCCAAGTTGCTGACACCACTTCGGCTAGCAAGAAAATAAGATTTCGTTGGACCCCGGAGTTTCATAGCAAATTTTTTTATGCAGTTCAACAGTTAGGGATCAGTTTTGCTTGCCCATCGCGCATACTCGAAATCATGAACGTGCCGGGACTGACTAAAAATATGGTCAAGAATCACCTTTGGCGCTACAAGAAACTACTGAGAGATGGACGAGCGTCGCTAGACCAAGATAGAGGCGGTTCAACACGACCAGATTCCGCGAAGAGTAGCCGCCGAGTTGCCAACCCTACTTCGGCTAGCAAGAAAACAAGGTTTTATTGGACCTCGGAGCTTCATAGCAAATTTGTTGATGCAGTTCAACAGTTAGGGATCAGTTTGGCTCGCCCATCGCGCATACTCGAGATCATGAACATGCTGGAACTGGATAGAAATAAAGTCAGGAACCACCTTTGGTGCTACAAAAGACTACTGAGAGATGGACGAGTGGCGCTAGACCAAGATAGAGGCAGTTCAAGTTTAAACGATGAGCATGGCTGTGATCGCAATCCTCATGAAGCAGGAAGCATCCAATCACCTCTTAACACCGATGGGACTGACAATTACACGGTCGATTGTTCAGGCATCAATCAGAGTACTCCCCTGGGTTATCCTAGTACTCCTCAGGAGTATGTACCGCAATTTCAGCAAATCGGGACTCCCCAGTCTGAGCACCGACTGGCCGTTAATGCTAGTCCTACAGCGGATCTAACATTGGCAGGAGATGCACGTACAATCTTGCGAGACGATTACGGAGATTCCGGCTCGAAGAATCAGGTGGTCCATGACGAAAATGGCGAAAAGATTCCTTCTCCAGTAGTCGACAATACTCAACCTGAGTGTCAGTCGCTCGATGGTTCAGACGATCTCCTTGAAAACATCTATTCTTGGTTCGATCAGCTGAATTCCCCCCTGAGTTACCCTGGTACTCCTCAAGAGTATGTACAACAATTTCAGTAGGTATGGACTCCCCAATTTGAGCACCAACCGATCGTTAGTGTTATTCCTACGGCGAATCCAGCATTGGGTACAAACCTACTGGACAACGATGAAAGTACCAACTCGAGAAGTGAGGTTGTTCATGTCGAAAGTAGTGTGAGGAACCCATCGCCAACGGTTGAGGATGCCCGACTTGGGCGTCAATGGCTTGAAATTTCAAGTGAGTCCCTCAGTGAGCAACTCGGCGTGTGGATCACGCATAAACCGAGGAACCAGGTGGTTCATACCGAAAATGGGAGAAGTCCGTCACCCGCAATTAAGGATGCTCAACTTGAACGACTCGAACAGTCAGACGATATCCTGAATGAGCAACTCAGCCTATGGGTCAAGCATTTTGGAACAAGTGCATATTCGCAGTCGTGACCGGCACCGGCGACCGGACATCTGGTTCGAAGCTCGTGTGCTAAATCATTAGAAGGCTCGGGAGAGTGAGAGGTGAATACGTCGAATGAATGTGTTACGGGTCTCGTTGTAAAGTTCCCACGGGAACATTTTAATTAACGCTTAAAGCTAACCGCTCTGAGTGTCAGTATTACCCTTTGAGCATCTTCGAGCCAAGAGCCATGGATTAATTACTTAATCCGTAGAGCAAGTTCCATGAACGATGACTATCACCTAAGGAGCATAGTGGGATCTACCCCCTTTCAGCACGAAATACGTTTGGTCACGAAGCCTCCCATTTGATGATAAACATGGATAAAGCACTCAAAGAGCCAGGCGTTCAAATAACAGAACAAACGTTGCCTAACTGGGGGCAGAGGAAACATCGATGTTACAAACACTCCAAGCATGGATAGGCGGGTTCGATAGATGTTATTCATATCAAAACACAACATCAGAACATGATGAGAACCAAGAGTAAAGTTGTATCGTCCCAATTTATCTTGAATTTGGGAACATGAATTGACACTTATTATTTATCCTTGACAGGAACTGGTCATCAAGGCGAGCAGATTTCCTACAAACCCGGTATACTCGTTGGAGTATATGACCAAGGGTAAGATGTATCGTTCTAATTTTTTGAAAAATTCGTGAACATACAATAACATGTTTCTTCCACATTTTCAGGGGTTTTCAGCCGCGGGGGAAAGGTAAGTATACTTTTCCCCAATCCATTGAAGGTGTTAAATAAAAAGAAAAACTTTCAAAATCTAATGTCTAGAAAAGACACAGAATTCAAAATTCATTGGCATTCATATTTTAAAACAGGAGGTTGTCTGAACGTGAATAAGAACATGCACGACACGTCACAAAATCCCCTCGATGGATAAATTTTGGAAAAGAAAAAAAATGGATTTCTCCAAATATGATTATTTGTCAAACCATTCAAAAGGAAGTTTACTCAAAAGAGAGGCATGCCTAAATCCAAACACGTCCTCTACACACTTGAGAAAAGAGCGGAGCGGATCAGATAGCAAAATCTGGACCTACGGAAGTAGGGATTATTCGCAGCGGTTACATGGGTTGGGACGACGGAGGCATTCGTTTCATATCCCTCAAACACTGCAGGTGACCGTTGATAACCCCTTTGAACGGCGGTTTTCATTCTTAACCCTGTCAAGAACCACCCCACATCGGGGCAAAATGGAGATGAGTCCAGCAGCATCAGGAGAAAATGGTTAGAAATTTTCTTGCTCGGACTAACATTAATCTTTGTGTGTTGTTTATATGGTAATCCAAGTGCCATAGGATGATGAGAAGCATTCATTTCTCTATCCCACACACCGAATCCTTTGCACAGCCAACTTGAGCCTGCAAAATCGTTTCATGAACCCGTTGGTGATCATTGCACATTTCAAGATGGATGCAGCATCACTTTAGAAACGGAAGAGCTCAAGACTAAGGGATTACAAAGAAATTCCTGGGTTTATGATAAAAGCATGTTTAGACTTTCGATCATATGTCTAAAGTGATCTCCTGAAGATGAGAAAAATGGGGTTTCAAAAGAAAAAAAAAGAGATGAGAATGAGAAAAAATCCCCGGCATCAAGAAAAAGCGAAGTGCCTGGTAAAAGCAAGGTTGATGCCCGTGCAAGCTGTTTGCTTGATCCCCAATGAAGCCTAGTTGGGAAGAGAGAAAGACCCCTAAAGGAGTCAGATCAAAAAGACTACCCCCCAAATGGTGTCAAGCGCAGAACAAAGACATAGAGAGAGTCAGTCTCTGAATGCAACAAGAGACGCTCTTTAAAGAGCTGGTGCACACCTCAAAATCGGTTGCGCACCTCAAAGACTAAAGATACAGAAAGGAAATGACAGGAGGCAAATCAGCAATGATCACCAATGTCAAACCCGTCACGAATTCTGGGCCAAAAACAAGCCTTTTTCGGTCCCCAATCCTACCAATGTTACAACCCCGAAACAGTCTTCTCCGACTAAAACACTTGGGTTAACATATAACTTAGCTCGAAGAAGTACGAGCAAGACTATTTCTTTCTCATTTTGCAGGGTTCTTGACTTGTAAACCCGGAGCAGATGGTGAAGACTTTCATTCGATGGCCTCGACTCCAAAGCGGGTCCCCCTTGAAAACCAATATCCAAACCTAACATTACGGTCCCGTGGAAGACCTCCCGATCGATCAAAATGTAAGCGCTGCGAATGATCCTAAAACCTAGGCACAGGTTAGTAGGAAGTTGAGCGCATTCCTTACAAAAGACCATTATCGCAGAGCGGTGAGGAGCCCTCTTGGATGAGAAATTCTCCAATAGATGTTTTGAACAAACTCTTTTTGGAAATTTCAAATTGTTTGATCCAGATTTTCCGTGCAAGGGATTTGTGATCACATTTGCATGTTGCAAGAATGCTTTGGATAACCTCCAGCATCAAAATGCACATTTCATGACTAAAACTTAAGTCATAAAATTTTGTCAATTGGACAATTATTGTCTTCCCAAAGATTATTAACACTTTCTTGGTGAAGAAAAATCTTTCAGGTTTGAACTTTCTGCAGGATACCTGGAGAACCCAGCTCCCAGAATGTCGCCTCAACAGACCCAAGTCCTAGCATGACGTGGAGAACCCTCGTCCTAGGACCCATTTTCAAAAATATCAAACAGTCTCATCGGACGTGGAGAACCCTCGTCATGAGACCCCTTTTCAAAAATCAAGCAGTCTCATCGGACGTGGAGAACCCTCGTCATGAGACCCCTTTTCAAAAATCAAGCAGTCTCGTCGGACGTGGAGAACCCTCGTCATGAGACCCCTTTTCAAAAATCAGACAGTCTCATCGGACGTGGAGAACCCTCGTCATGAGACCCCTTTTCAAAGCAAAACAAAGGTAGAAACCGCCTGAAGGATCAAAACAAAGGTAGATACCGCCTGAAGGGTCAAATCAAAGGTAGAAACCGCCTGAATGGTCAAAACAAAGGTAGAAACCGCCTGAAGGGTCAAAATAAAGGTAGATACCGCCTGAAGGGTCAAATCAAATGTAGATACCGCCTGAAGGGTCAAATCAAGGTAGATACCGCCTGAAGGGTCAAATCAAAGGTAGAAACCGCCTGAAGGGTCAACTTATGGTAGAAACCGCCTAAAGGGTCAAACTCAAGGTAGATACCGCCTGAAGGGTCAACTCATGGTAGAAACCGCCTGAAGGGTCAAACTCAAGGTAGATACCGCCTGAAGGGTCAACTCATGGTAGAAACCGCCTGAAGGGTCACATATGGTAGAAACCGCCATAAGGGTCAACTCATTGGTAAATATCGCCGTAAGGATCAACCCAATGGTCCGATCCCCCATACGGATCAAAACTTTGACTAATTCCAAATGTTGAAGAAGTTCCTTTTCCTAGGTAAGCCTTACTGTAGGCGAACCGCTTATGGTCTAATCCACCATACGAATCAAAATCCTTGGCAAAATCCCAAAGTGTGGGATGCGCCTTCCTTAGGCTCCTACCAGTCAGGAACCCCATAATGGTATGACCTACCATACAGGTCAGAGCTTAATCGCCCTAGGATTTTCTGTGACGAGTCCTAGGCATCTTCGTGAAAGTTGTCGCAACCGGCAGCATCCGACAGGTGAGCTTCAGGTAAGCCTCTCTCACTCCGGCCCATGTTCAAATTGTTATACCAAACCGTGGGTTAATTTGAGCTTTCATCAAAAGGCTTAAGGATCCGATGTCATAGCATTTCTTCTCTCATTTTCCCAGTTGAGTCGGTTAGGAATCAGGTGCCGTCTTATCTTTGAGAAAAACCTCTAACGAGATTCTTCTCAAAGAGGGGCAGCTGTTGACACCTGATTTTTGACCATCTATTATTGTGATTTTTATTCTTTAAAATTAATTAAAAATAGCAAAACAAATCATAAAATTACAAAATCAACTTTGGAAGCCTTGGCCTAACCTCGGGGACCAATTTTGAACAAAAAATATTTTTTGGTATTTTATAATATTTTTTGAATTTATTTAATTATTAAAAATATCCAAAAAATCAGAAAAATACCATACATGGTCAGAAAAATACACAAAAATATTCAATAATTTTTTTTTTAATTTCCTCTTCAAGTGTGTCACTTCAAATCTTAAAAATTCGGCTCGGGTCACTATGTTCCTTAACAAACATAAACCCGAACCGAGCCCAAAAATTTCTTTTCAAGTCTTTTAATTTTCGAATTCCACTTTTTATAAGCTATGACATTGGATTCTAAAGTCTTGAAGTGAAATTGGGTCAATTTGCCCTCCAATTTGATCAATTTTAACCAAAAGGGCTTAATTGCATAAAAATCTTTCAATTTAGTCCCCGGTTTCTCAATTTTTGAAATTAAATTTCGTACGGGCATACCCATTGAAATTAAATACCTCTACCCTATGTTTTTCATCATAACGAATCCATTCGTGGCCACGATTTTGACTAATTCGATCATTTGGACCTTCGATTTAGCAAAAATCAAATTCGGATCTTAAGGGCAAATTGGGGTTTTCGCTAAATTCCAATCAATTGGTTCACGAAAGTACCCCTATTTGATAGAAAACATGTCAAGGAATCCGATTTTGCCATCAATTTCATGAAAATATGTCTATTTGGGGCCCAATTTGACGAAATTGGTCGAACCGGGCCGGTCGGGTCAGATCCGACCCGACCCGGTCCGACCGGGTCTGCACTTGCAGACCCACCGTGACTAAAAAATGGCGCACCGAAGACAGGGGAAAAGCAGGGGACGGCAAACGAGCGTGGGGGAGTGACAATTTTTTAAGAAAAAAGGGACACAGCACTGAGGGAAAGCTTTACCTCGTGGCTGGCAGTGGCGTGGGCGGCCAAAAAGCCGGTCGGCCATGGGAAAAAGGCAGGGAATCTCGGTTAATGGAGAGGCCGAGAGAGAGAGGAGAGGGAGGCGGATCCGCGAGCGAGAAGCGAGGATCAGAGAGAGAGAGAGAGGTTCGGAGGGAGAGAAAGGGTGACAAGGGCGAGCTGACCGCCGTCGTCATCGCCACACGCCGCCGCCGAACCGCCGGGTCAGTATTTTCCTCTATTCCTACTCTGTTTTTGCGCCGCGAAGCAGGGCTCCTCGGTTCGGCTCGATTTCGATCGAGTCGGACCGAAGCCGATAGTATCCGACCCTCCTAACAATGCATGCTGAACTAATCAATAACCATTTCGGCTCGGTGCTCCTCGGCGAGCTTCGACGAAGTCATTTTAGCAACTTTCTGTACATACCCGCCACATGCTCGACGAATTGCAACCAAAGTCCGCTTGGTCGCCGAGCTCTGTTTTGATCGTTGACCATTCCCTTGCATGATTTTTCACTTCAAATCAATTCAATAGTGTTCCTTACACCTGGATGTGTCATTTTATTGCATGAATTGGGTCGGAAACGGCCAAACCGAACCTATCGCCTACCTCGCCGGAGCTCGGGGCTGAGAACCGCCGGCCGCTAGCCACTCGGATCTCGTGGACCTCAGGTAAGGCTCCTGAACCTTCATAGATGTCGGTCGTACCTATAAATCGCAGATAAAATGGTTTACCGTACCAAAATAGCACCCGCCGGAGTTGGAAATTTTCGCCGGAAAATCCAAAAGTTGAGTTGTCGTTAATGTGATTCTGCTGCGTAGTTCTTTGGATATGTTGTAGATCTCGACGAAAGGAGTCCAATGCCGTTGATTCCAAGCTTTTTTGACGTCGGAGGACCAAGTTATGGCCCTCCGACGAGACGCCGGCGAGGGAATGCCGGCGCCGGTCGTCTTCTCCGGCCAAGGGTTGACCGGTCAACGCATGTTGACCGGTCAACGCCGACGTGGCGCCCACGTGGTGGCCACGTCAGCGCGGTTTAATAATAGAAAACAAAAATTGATCCGACGGTTATAAACGTGCCACGTGTCGCGATCTTAGGCATCCATTCAAAATCCGTGAAACGGCGTCGTTTTGACCGTAGAGGAAGCTGGCCGGGTCGGGGTTTGCGGGTCCGGGTCGTGGGCCGGGTCCAACCCGGCCCGGAAAATATTTTTAAATAAATAAAAAAATAGAAAATAAAAAAAATAATAATAAATTCAAAAATTCAATAAAAAAATGGAAAATCCTAAAAAATTCAAAAAAATTCGGAAAATTCAGAAAAATTATAAAAAATTCCAGAAAATAGGAAATGGCCACATTCAACTGGCCATGACCTGTTTCGGGTCTTTCGACCCCTGGTCTTTCCAAAAATGACGGTTTTGCCCTTCCGGCAAACCGTCTTCCAAAAAAAATTCTAAAAATTCTAAAAAATTCCAGAAAATAGGAAATGACCACATTCAACTGGCCATGACCTGTTCCGGGTCTTCCGACCCCCGGTCTTTCCAAAAATGACGGTTTTGCCCTTCCGGCAAACCGTCTTCCAAAAAAATTCTAAAAATTCTAGAAAAATCCCAAAAAATAGGAAATGGCCACAATCAATTGGCCAAGGCTCATCCCGGGTGTTTTGAACCCGATCATTCTTAAAAATGACGATTTCGCCCTTTGGGCGAATCGTCTTCCAAAAATTGACGATTTTGCCCTTCGGGCTAAATCGCCTCCAAATCTTCCCATTTCACCTCGGTCCTAAATCCCGCCTTCCCTAAGCCCTTATGGCTATATTAGGAGGCCATATGATGTGAATTGACGTGCATTGATGTGATTTATTTATGCACTTGATTGCGCTTTCATTTAAATTGATTGTGATTGATAGGAATAGTCTTTCAATCTGCATGAAACCCTGAATCAAACCTACCCCACCCAAAATTGCGCCTGCATGAATTCTTAGCTAGGAAAATCACTCGCGTTAGGTACCGAAAGGGCGTTGGTAATGATACCGACGTAACCAAGTCCCCGAACCCAAAATCTCTGGTTCCGCAGAACTGATCGACCTCTCCCAATCGGTAGGTAAGGTTTCCGGTCTACCCTCCAAGAAAGACCGGTGGCGACTCCAAATGTATGCACAAGTTGCACATGCCACCACGACCACACTGAAGGTTGAAAGTGATCGACTCTTATCGTCGAATCCTTCGAAGAATACTCCCGCCGCGATTTGGTATGGGCCTGGGAGGGCCCGCGCCGATCCAAGACCCGCGATCGGTAATCCATTAGCCGCGTCCTCTTTCGGACGGGTCGCGACATGGGTCAGCCATCTGTGTCCCATGTGTCAAGGTAAAGTTGGCGGCATTTTCCACCAAAACAAAAGGGAAAAGGGCGCGGAAAAAGCCATGATCAAAACGGTTATAGATAGGCGGCAAACTTTGCGAGTAAAAAGGAAGATGGCGCGCAAAACAAAGAAACCGTCGATGTGACGTCAGCAAAAACCCATCGACAGATAGGAGAATGTGGGACGAAACGTGGTGCCGAAGAAAGAAAGTGCTCGACGGTTACCCAAGCTTCTTTATAATTACCCAGAGTTGACCAAACCAAAGGACACACACAAAACACAAAAAAACAAGTCTTTATCTTTTCAAATTGGCTCTTAACTTAGCTATAGTTTTCAGATTCTCGTCGTTGATTCGATTCCGGCGAGTTTCATATCTCGAGTTAGGTGTCGTCGATTAGATTCCGGCGTCTGCTCACTTGGTTCAGTACCGTCGATTCAATTTCGGTGTTATGCCCTTCATCCATCTTGTCCAGTATCGTAGATCTAATTCCGGTGTTATGTCCTACATTTTCCCTGTCCGGTGTCATCGATTAAATTCCAACATTGTATCCCACAATGTGGTCCATCATCGTCAATTCAATTCCGGTGTTGAGTCCTAGGTGATAGTACGTCGAAGGTTATCGACAATGGCTACCGAAAGTCTGTACGGAGCTATCAAAACAATCATCAATATATTTCTTGCATTTGACATTCTCTGTCCAAAACTAACCCGAAACTCCTTCTTACTTAACAAATTGCTAACGTTCGATAAAAGATTCCCGCGTTAGGTACCCTTTTTTGGCTGCAACCTTTTAGGCCGAACCCGAAAGCTCTTTTAGGCTCAATCGAGGGATTTTAACGCCATCAGAGTTGTTTTGTAGTAAACATGGATCGTTTCAACTCGTGATAGTAAACTTTGGCATGCTTAGAAACCAAATTGTCTTATTCCAAAACAAAACTCAAACCGATCGCCCTGATGCAGTTGCTTGGGAGCTTAAGTGAGTTCGGAATGAACATGACCAACTTCTTCTACTTTATTTTGCCTTGAACGCCATTAATTTGTCTATTTGCACTCAAGTCACCCTTAGTTAATGTTAGTCTTTCATTTCCTTATTGAACTCTTGATACATTGCATGTTAGGTTTCAAAAATATCGGCAGGAAAAAACAACATCTTGAATATTTTTCCTTCCTCAGACCTGGGATTTCACACAATGTGACAATGAAGCAACCTCATGGATCATTTAAATGTTCTACATGAAGCCTCCTCACGCTTTCCGAAGAACACTTCTTTAAAATGGTCCACATTGCCTTCGACAACATTTGCAGATATTAAGGTCTCGAGTTCGCTGTCAGAATTTGCCCCCTGCCCCTGCCCTGCCCCCACGCAAAAAAAAAAAAAAAAAATTCCACTGCCAGGGACTCTGCAAATTTTCTCTTTTGCCCCTCTTATGACAGAGATAATCACCCTTTTGCCTATTTTCCTTTGCCAAATTCTCTGAATTGCAGCAAATATTACATTTAGCAAATATAAGCCATTGAACCAGAAGATACCCGACCAAAAAAAAAACAACCAGAAGATAAGTTAGGAAGATGTGATCGCATAGATGGAGAAAGGTAACAAGGAAAGACGCTTAAGGAAGATGTGATCGCATAGATGGAGAAAGGTATCAAGGAAAGATGCTTCCTGAAAGTCCTTTTCATTCTTACCTATCCAAAGATCAACTACAGAAAGAAAAGTCACTAATGAAAGTCTTTTTCATTGCGTTTCTCAGACTTCCCATTTTCTTCTTTCTGGGCCAGAAGCCACTGTAGATTGGTCAATTACACCCTGAACTTGAAAAGTACATGATTACTATCATCTCTCAAGTTGGATCAACACCTTGACTATACAGATCTGATGAAACTAGATTGAGCCAGGCACGATGTGGTCTACAACCACCCAAAGATCTGCTCTTTTTTTCTCCCCCCTCAGAAAAATAACAGAGACAGCTCCACATCAATTTGCTACATCAAGTACTAGATTTATTTTTAAGAGGAATTGGGAGATTTGGCATTTGCAGACATGCTATATCCTCAGCACCTTTAGCCTCAAGTAAAACACAAAACAAAGGACGAAAGAAGGAGGAGGAGGAGGAGGAGGAGAAGAAGAAACACCCTTTTTTTTTTAATCACCATTCATCACCACCATCCATAGACAACTTGGGTACACGTGTTCTTGATCCACCTGAAGCTCTTCTTGAGGGACCCTTTCATCTTGCCCTCCACGGTGTAGGCCTTGTAGCCAGCGACCCTCGTCTTCCTCTGGAGCTCAGGGTCACCGAAGGTCCAGCTCTTCGACGATGCAGATCCGACCCTGCTCTTGCTCTTCTTCAACTTCACCTCCTTGCCGGGCATGAAGGTGGGTGGATTCGAGGAGGAAGAAGAAGAAGAGCCTGCATAATTGGCACTGTAACTCCTCAGATCATGCATGCTGCTTGGGGCTGGCCTCCCTCCACCATAGTAGCTCTCCATCTGCATTCTCCCATCTCTGCATGACTTGGATCTGTACTCTTCCATCGACCATAGCACAAACCCACGAAGAAGAAAGAAGAAAGAAGAAGGAAGAAGAACCCACTGTGTGAAAAGTGTGAAAAATGCAATTGGTATAGAGAGAGGACAAACTAGAGAGAGAGAGAGAGAGAGTTCTTGGTTCTTGGGTTCTTTCCTATTTTTCTTTGGTGGTGATATAATCAGAATTTATTGCCCTTTGAATGACCCTATACATTTATGGTTATCGTAGAGTATTGGGAACTGCTCAATACGAGTAGATGACGTACTGTGGTGCTCAACTTTTTTTAGCGTTGGGCATTTAAAGACACTTCGGGCGGGCAGTGGCGTGCATGTATTATAACTGCGTGAGTTTCCGTGACTTGCTAATTTAACTGGGAGCTCTTGATACAGTTATTATTTTCGATTCCACGATTTTTTAATCAATAAATATTTTATGCAAAACACGTAATGTTTGTGTATGAATCTACGGTAAAAAATAACGAAAAGTACTATTAGGAAATATTTCCCAATTTAACTAGTGGGAAGCAAGAAAAAGCAGGAAAAACAAAAGGGCAAAAAAAAAGGAAGAAAAAAAGAGGCCGCATTAGGTTGGAGTTGGACGCTGTGTTTGAACGGGCGTGGAGGGACCAGCTTTGGATAATTAAAGCCAGCTTTGACCGCTTACTCAGATCTTGAAGATGACTCAGCGTCGAGAACCAAACGTGCTTTGCTGATTCTTCATTTTGGTTATAGTATTTGGCTGCGTTTGTTTGCTCGGATTTTTAGTCAGGATAGGATATGAAATTCAGGGATTTTGCCATAACTTATCCTTTGTTTGGTGAATCGCAATAATAGAGCCGGATATATTCATATCATATCGTATTCATTGTTTGGTATATACGATATATCAATGTAAAATGAATTTGAAAAAGCACAAGCGAAAAATATAAGAATCTCTTATAATTCACTGCTGAATCTAGTAAAAGAAAGAAAATATAAACATTCAACTTTTGCTGAAAAGTTTTATCTTTTTTGCGGCACTCGTTAAACATCAATATGAAACACAAGGTTATGGAGGAGATGGAAGTTTGACTCTCTTTTCGCTTTTCTTAGACTTCTTATGTGAACTAAAAAGCTAAGAAGGAGAGTAAGTTTCAACAATCTCGCTATTTTCGTAAAGTTTTATAATAAACTATAAAGTTACAAAGCAATCATAAAATTTCCACATAAAATAAAGTTAGAGAGATGGAGATGGAGATGACATTTTTTTTAGAAATTTCATTTCTCATTCTCTTCAAGAATTAGAGAAATCATTTTTAAGTTTGAATATATTTACTTAAAATCTAGTTTCTTCTACTTCATTTTTATTATTTTTTAATTATAAATCTTTTTTTATTTTTTTAACTCCCTTCCATCATTTCTTAATAAGTTTTTTCATTAAATAACAAATTGTACTATTATACTTAAAATATTTAATGATATAGATACTAAATGTATGTGTGTATACATATACAAACTATATATTATAATGAAGAAAGAAATCAAATTATAAATATGATTTATAAAAAAATAAAAATTATTTTTATTTTCTAACATTAGAATTCAAATTTATTTAAAAATAATTACTATTTTAATTTTATTATATAAGAAGTTTGTTATTCAGAAAAATAGTTTTTATACCATAAACAAAAAAAAAATCCTATCCACTTTTATCCTACCTCCCCCTTAGGATAAATTTTATCCTATCCTGACTTATATCATGACTGTCAAACGTAGCCTTAGTGCATTCTCATTAGCGATGATATAGATAAATTGAAAACGATTAGCAAACACGAAACAACCGGACTCGGATGATTTTTCTGGCGACGGATTGAGACCGCCGCGAATAGGTAGCTGTTGTGTGCAGCTGATCAAAATTCCTTTAGACTGATCACGAACCGATCGGAGGGTCGGGGTTGCGGCGGGGAGATATTTTTGCAGCTTGTGGTTGGGAGCGACTGGTGTGCTCTTGGTTGGAATTTGTTCGCTCAGGAATTTGGTTAATAAGCCTTCAATCATATTGATTATGACAAATGGGTGGGTCCTAAAAGCACAAAAAGAAAGGCATGGTGGTTGAGCCGAGGGCTCCTGTGGATTTGAACATTATGGTGGTGATGAGTGTTGTCACCTGAATCATCAACCCCTCATCAAGAGAGTTTGTCTTTAAGGTCCAAAAGAATAATTTGGGCAAAAGGAAAGAAGAATATACAACTCCATTATAAGGTTAAAGATCGAAGACCTGACAATTGATAAACGACCCCATGCGTCTCCTCTCAACTCCAAGAATTTGGGAATACATGCGTTCTCCCTCAAATCACAAGATGCATCAACGAAGAATAAGTAGGACATCACAACGTCCAAAGGACCCTGACCTGTGACTTTCTAGGTTTGATCTCGTACCATCTCTTTCACATTTGCCATTATTTGAGAAAGAATATCATGTTATCACAGGCATCGGCACCTACTCATCCGGCTTCATGCGTTTGTGCACACGCAGCTTGACCAAGTTCTCGATACTCAATTGCTTACTGATTTTATTCACTGATAATCATGACTTATTTCAAACTCTAGAGAGGATAGAATACAGATTCGCTCGACTGAATCAAGCGAGAAACCCTTTGGTTGGCTTAATCTAATTCCCTTCTGAGAGAAGGAAATACAATAATACAGTAGTTCAGACCAAAGAAAAACTAAAGATGGTGATGTAGCAGTTCCAAACCTGATTGACACTGGGATTTTTTTTCTGAGACATTAATATGAACAAGAATTTGGTCTAGCTGTGTGCACAAACGCATGAAGCCGGAAATCACGAAATCCTAAGTTATCCTACCTCCAAAAAGGTGACAGGGTAATGAATCGAGCGAAAACAATAATCAAATAGCAAGCATTGCCTGAGAAAAGAAAAGAGAGATAAAGGACCAGGCCATGCCACATTGACACTATCACATACAACATCAAAAAGTAAAGCTGTCACCAGGATGAAAAGACCATGCTTAGACCAACTAATGACTTTGTCCATAACCTTGAATGATAAGCGTAATACAAAACCCTCCCTACAACAAAACTTGAAGCAGTGTTGCAATTGCACCAGGAGAATAACGATTTAATCAACAGATCCCTTTGGACATCAATAACTTAGGAAACTACTTTTTGAGGAACCAAAACAGAATGCTGTTAATACCTCGAGAATAAGAAATATCCCTCTGCCTCGATCAATAAGAAAAACTCATCAAAGAAGATCAGCAACATTGGATGGTAGCTCCTCGATCACCACATTGTAAAATTTCTGAATATCAAATAGCATTCTCTCATCATCTCTAGTCACAAAATTAATTGCCACACCCTTTCTTCCAAAACGACCACTTCGTCCTATACGATGGAGGTAATTTTCCGGTTGAGTTGGCAAATCATAGTTTATAACAAGCGAGACCTGCTGCACATCAATACCACGAGCCAGGAGGTCAGTGGTGATAAGAACCCTAGAAGATCCAGAACGGAATTCACGCATAATAATATCCCTGGTGTTCTGGTCCATGTCACCATGAGTTGCAGAGACTGTGTGGTCTCGGCTTCGCATCTTATCAGTAAGCCAGTCAACCTTCCGCCTTGTGTTCACAAAGATAACACTTTGGGTGATGGCCAAGGTTTCATAGAGATCACACAGAGTTTCAAGCTTCCATTCTTCTTTCTCAACATTGACGTGGAACTGCTTGATACCCTCAAGGGTGAGCTCATCACGCTTAACCAAAATCCTCACAGGTTTATTCATAAATTTCCTTGTGATCTCGAGAGCTTCTGGCGGCATAGTAGCCGAGAACACTCCGACCTGAATCTTAGATGGCAGGAGCTGGAAAATGTCATAGATCTGCAAATGAGAACAATGCCACAAGTCAATAATGTCTTCGAAGTAGGCTCATTAACATCAGGAGATGAACACCAACCAGTTTAAGTTAAACATGGACCAATATGTTCACACGATGCAATAAGAACATCTAGAATTTAAGAGACGTGGAATGATTCACCAGATCCAACAAAAATTAACAAAAAGGCACTGCATTCATACCTAGCAACAAGAGATCTCAAATACACCAGCCTTCTTCGTGGCCTTGTGGTTGGGCTTCAGCAACCCAACCACCAAGGTCACAGGAACAAAGGCATGGGTTTGCGTGTGTGCAAGAGAGAGAGAGAGAGAGAGAGAACAGAAGTAAATCAGGTCATGAATTTTCAGAACACAAATTTCTGTCCCGAAATTACATGAATGACGCTTCTATAGCATCAATGACGAGTACTCTATTATAGCCAGATCGAGAATTTTATTTCTTGCATCATATGAATATGACACCTACAATATCCACCGAAAGATGCTCTCTTTTTTTTTCCCACAGGTAACGATAAATTGTTCAGTCTGGACACGTGAATTCAGGAAAATCCCAGTTTCACTGCATTTTGTTCAAGTTCTAAAATAAACATTATAAATCAGTGATGAATGCTGAGTAAGGAAGGAAAGAAACCTGATCCTTGAAACCTCGTGAAAGCATCTCGTCAGCCTCATCCAACACAAACATTTTGATGCAGTCTGGACGCAATGATTGCCTTCGCAGCATGTCAAAAACACGACCAGGGGTGCCAACAACAACATGAACACCACTTTGAAGAATGCGTTGATCCTCGCGAACACTTGTTCCACCCACACAAGCATGAACCTTCACACCAAGATAATCACCAAGGGCCCGCATGACCTTTTCAGTTTGTTGTGCCAGTTCCCTGGTTGGTGCCAAGACCAACGCCTGGCACTGGACTAGACCATAATCAAGTTGCTGCAGGATTCCAGAGCAGAAAGTTGCTGTCTTCCCAGTTCCTGATTGAGCCTGCTGAATCACATCAAGACCCTTGCAGAAAGGAACAATTCCTCTTTGCTGGATTGCAGAAGGCTTCTCAAAACCTTCAAATTAGATTGAGTAGCATTTACTACAACTTTCGAATGATGTTGTCTAACTAGACAGCAAGTTAGGTTGCCACCCTATTTAAACTACATTATAGAATTTAGGCACTTACTTGATCACAAAAGTCTACCAATCTACAGGGAAAACCTAGGCCACTGGACATATGTATGTGTTTGTACATAAGTATGTTTTCAATTGATAAATAAGCAATCAGGTAAAATTGCAACTTGATATGTACCAACTATAACAGTTCTCCAGTTAAACTATCTTTTTAATCAGCAGCGCGACATAGGAGGCAAATATTAAAACTCAGAAAAAAGATCCTGGAAGGTACCATAAGCATAAATGCCTCTCAAAAGGTTTTCCTGTAAACCCATTGCATCAAAACTATCATAAACTTCATCATATGAGGTGAAGAACTCCCCTCCATCAACAGACCTACAATCCATCAAGAAATTATTAGTGTTATCTCCTTTGAGCCAGGAACGACACATTTTGGTACACATTTAACAAAGACATAGTACCAGAGCTACGAAATAGAAGAAAACTACTTACAATTCACTCATCTTTGCATCATACTGACGGGGATCAAATTGCGAACCTTCTGGTGCCAGACCTGCCATACTGGATGGAAAGAACAGTATGTTCAATATCAAGATATCAATCGCGTGTCTGCATGGATGCATGTGTGTGTGTGCACACGAAAGAGAGAGAGAGAGAATTCTATCCCCGCAAGAGACATTGTTTCCAATGCAGAAAAATGTTACAGAAAAGCCAAACTTGCAGACCACTAGGACAGGGCTACAAGCATTAAATTCTGATTCAATTTCCGAAGAAGAACTACAAAGGGCAGCTGGTTATCTGATATATCAGGAAAGACTCCTTGAGCACCAGAAACCACAATGCCCACTTCTCCAGAGTTACAGAAGACAATGGAGGTCTATCTGAGAAAGGATATAATTAAAAGTCCACACCATAAAGACTTTGTATGAACATCAAGGAGGGAAAAACAAAGGCAGACATAGGGCAGAAGTAGTAGGTCTTTGCAAAGCAAAGAGACATGGCGAGCATGGATTCATCAAAATATTCTCCAACCAACGCTAGCTTCACATCAATAAGCATAGCAGCAGCTAACATACCACACGAAAACTACTATTCGCAGTCCAAGAAAAACATCCAAATAACGACTGAAAGAAAACAAACTTTTGAATCAGTCCGGATTCGGAACACAAAAAACAGACATCAAGCAACAACAACAAAAGTTCAAACTAAAAACGTGCCATTATACGCATGAGTTTCGCAACGATGCCGTAAAACAATGACAAGAAACGAAGAACGTGGACGATCTGGAAACTGTCGGCGAACAACACTATTAATCTCCTTCCAACGAACTATCTTACAAGTACAGAGAACACAGAAAAAGAAGCACCAAAACGACGACCTCGACAAAAGAAAGAACAAAAAAAAAAAAACCGGGAAACAGCAGAGCCAGCAGCCTCAGATCCGATACAGAGTCCGCCAAGACAAAGCGAAATCAACCAACGGACAAACCCATCGAGCAAGCCGAAAAACCCAACGTTCGCAGCATCTTAGCCATCAAATCAAACGCCCAGACACTCCATTAAGACTAGAGAGAGAGAGAGAGAGAGAGGCAATAACCTGATGGGAGAAGACGAGAATGCAAGTCGATCGAGAGAGAGAGAGAAAAGCTAAAAAGGAGGCTGATTTGGGAGTTGAAGAGGCGAAGTAGGGTTTTTCCCAAGCTCCTCGGATCTGCGCCGTGGAGCTCCAACACAGAGCGAGGTAGTGCTCCTTCCAATTTATATTTCCCTTTGGAAGCCTACGGCTCTTAGGTTTTCTCCCTCTCTCTAGAGCTAATTTCCCATCTTGCCCTTTCTTCGACTGGGTAATTTGTCTCTCTCATTAGCATTTTTCCAGTTTTTTCTCTTTTTATTTGGCAAAGTTAAGATAAACCATAGCCACGTTTTCACTTTTCACATAGCTAGTTTTCAATTTCGAGCTTTTGAAATAAACGAATTACAAAAACCTGACCCACAAAAAGGTTTCGAGAGATTAACATGTGCAATTAGTCTTAAAATTCATCGTAAATCAATCTTGTCATTAAAAATACAAATCCATTTCTTTTTAATAATTAAATTCTTTGGGAATTAGTAGGAGGGAGCGCACTCCAATTCCTTAAGTAAATTTCCTAAAATGGAGGATGCGTATTCGCTTTCGTCGGAAAAAGGGAACCGGAATCGGAACCTTCTTCAAAATCCAGAATTGAGAATCGGACCCGGTCACATCAGAATCAGGAACCGGACCGGAATCGGCGATTCAGCTCTTCGATTCTCGGTTCTATCTTGGAACCATGTTCACCCTTGCGGCAGGTCGAGGGTTCGAAACTCCAGCGGCGCCAAGGGACTCTTTAGTCTTTATGGAGAGCGAATTCTACCTTTCCTTTTTTTTTCTTTTGGTCAAAACTTTTCCTTTTTCCGACGAAAGCGAATACGCATCCTCCATTTTAGGAAATTTACTTAAGGGAATTGGAATGCGCTCCCTCCTACTAATTCCCAAAGAATTTAATTATTAAAAAGAAATGGATTTGTATTTTTAATGACAAGAAAAGATTGATTTACGACGAATTTTAAGACTAATTGCACGTGTTAATCTCTCGATAGTCGATATTTGGGATAAACCTTTTTGTGGATCAGGTTTTTGTAATTCGTTTTGATGGGTATTTCATACAATTGCTAATTAAGATCTATAGACGAAGCGGAATTAAATAGATCCACATACCCATAAACACGAAGCGCAGATTGCAGCCATACGTTGATCAAACCGTCGTATACGTCCGATTGTATTGGATCTTCAAGCCCTGAGATCAAACTTGAATCACTGATCGATGAGATATATTACGTAAAATGAACATACCTCGAATTCACAGATTAAGAGCCCCTTTGCAGGTGAGACACGATTCGGATTCGGCGATCAATCGTCGTCGAGAGAGAATTTTTCCATGGAGTTTTTGGGAGAGTTTTTCTTCAATGGTGGTTCCTGGAACGAACGTACGTTCTCAAAAAGAGGAAAACGTCTTCTTCCTTTTTCTCTTCTTGGAAGAATAGGAAATAAATTCCCTTGATTTGCAATCTAAATATTGCAATTTAGGTAATTAGCCAAATTAGCCAATTTACCCTATTTGGCCCTTAATGGGCGCTATTATCTCACACTCGCCTACAAAGGGCTATATGTCTCTCTTTCTCTTCTTACTGCTAAGTTCATATGGGCAAATAATCCGTGCGATCAGCATATTATGAGAGCTCGTTGATATACATATGTTAGGAGTATATAACAGCTCAAAATGGGCACATAACCTCAGAGTAGATCCAGTATGTAGTACCCTAGATCAATCAGTCACATTTACATCATATCTCTCTTGATCTCTTTGAGCTCTCAAATACAATGCATTGTATTCACAATCATGATTAAACTCATATAACCATAATTGGTCGACATGTGAATACAAAAATTGAATGTGACATCCAAAACAAAATTTACCTTCATTTTTCCTTAAACTTCTCAATCTCAGCCCAACTTGCTTTTCTAGAAATGTCCCGTTAGATCAAATCAATCTCATGACAATTGGTAATACTTTAAGATAGCAAACACTGAATATAGATCTCAAGAATAGGTCAGAGTCGTGAGGGGACTAAATTTGCGGAACTTTTATCCTCAAGAGTCTCACACGGCCACAGAGTTAAGATCTAAACTCTTGTCAACTCTTCTTGGTCGAATCATGCATACGTAATATGAAGTACGGAGTACGGTATTCTCTCATTTCCCATGGAGCGTATGTCTTCCCACTTTTAGTACCGTACAGATGATAGCTCAGACATACTCAATGTCTAGCTTGAGTTCACAAATCTACTTTCTTTTAAAATAATCCATCAGAACTCACATCTGACATTAAAGACAGATAAAGTGAAATATGTAGGTTATTTCACTTTCGAACATAATAAATATTATGGCCTCATCTTAACACTCTAGTTAAGGCGACATCTATATTTTAAGCTCAAGCTCTCAATTATCACATAGATAATGAGCTTAAATTGTCTCATCTCTATTTATCACGCAGTAAATAAAGACGATTACCTGTGTGAGTGGGCTAATCCCTTTCTGTCCGACATACCTTCTCAACATAATGCACCAAGCATTAATATGCATAAACGTCATACAAACTCATAGACATCAATAATGATAATAAATATCATTAACTGTGAACTTTGGGAAAATCCAGTACTCCCACTTTTACGCACTTCTAGAGATTTCAATATAGGAAACTAATCTTTTTGCCAACACATGACTGAGGAGCAATATCTCTAGGTACTCACTTCACAGAAAAGCTACTATCATTCTGTGTATGTATGTGTACTGTATGTTCACATCTTTTCTTACAACCATGTCTTTCACAAAAGATATATTGCATGTCTATTTGCTTGGTCTGGCAATGGATCCTTAGTGTACGCTCTTGTTGCTAGGTTATCACAATCAACTAATAATTATACCTGCAGCATCCTTAGCAACACCTCACTGATCCAAGCATCTCTTAAACCAAATATTATATTGTACTGCTGTTGATAATACTACGAGATCATCTTTCATCATGGATAAGGCTATACAAGTTGGTTAACACCACAAGATCAATTTCCATCGTGGATAAAGCTATACACATTTGCTTCTTACTACTCCAATATATTGTGACACTGCACAGTAAGAATACAAGCCCAGAGGTAGATTTTCTCTCATCTAAACCTCTTCCTCAGTTAATATCAGTATAGCCTTCAAGGTGCATATCTCTACCTTGAACTTAGCAAAAAAACTTGGCTATACTTTTCAAATATCTCAGAGAATTCTCTTGATGGCAATCCAATATGCTTGACCTGGCCATTCCAACCACATAACAAATATTATGTCTTATTCACATCATAGTGTACTTCAAGCATTCAAGCACTAACATATAGAACATTTTCCATTTATGCATTTGCTTGTAGAGTCTCAAGACATATTTCGCGGATCAGAAACAAATCCTTTGACATTTACCTAACCATTCCCATTGGATAGACCAGGAGTTTCTCTAGGCCAAAACTGGGTTGGTATAGGTATAACACCACCCAGCGAATAAGCCACACATGCAATATGAGTATGTTCAGGTTTATAGTCTTGCATACAAAATCATTCGATGACTTTATCCATATAAGTCTCTTGTGAAAGATACCATAATCTCTTTGAACGGTCTCTTGAAATCTTAATTCCGAGAATATATGCAACTTCACCCATATCTTTTTATTGTAGAATTGGAACATAACCAACTCTTGACAGTATTAACAAACTCTATATTGCTCCAAGCAATCAGCATATCATCAACATGTAATGATAAGATCACATATTGATCTTAGGATCGTTTGATATATACGCAATGATTTTCATCAATCATTACAAAATCATATACCACTAAGGTATTACAAGAAAGTATATACCAATATCTCAAAGACTGCTTAAGGCCATATATCGATCTCAAAAGTCGACATACTTTTTGTTCTTGGCCAATTGTAACAAACCCAGCGGGTTATTTCACACAATTTTTTTTATTCTCTATTGAGAAAAGCAGTCTTTACATCCATCTGATGTAATTCAAGATCCATACTAATCACTATTGCCGGAATAAGGTGAATTGAGGTAGATCTCACCACAGGAGAGCAAACCTCTTCTCAATCAATTACTTCTAATTGATTATACCATTTCACCACAAGGTGAGCCTTATATCTCTCAATCAAGCCATTAGCTTTACGCTTTAATTTTGAGAACACACTTGTTCCCAATGGCTTTATGTCCATTCGAAAAATCAACTAGTTCCCAAACTTGTTTCTAATGGCTTTAATTTTGAGAACACACGTGTTCCCAAACTTGGTTTGATCTCATTGACTCCATATACTTTTTCATTGCTTATATCCACTTTTCCTTATCATGGCAAGTTAGAGCCTCATTTACATTCCTTAGCTCATCTTCTTCTTGTGAAGCAACCATGAAAGTTTTTTTTTAAAATGTCTAAACGTCGACAAATCGACGGAGAACGCTTTTGCGACTTGTTCGCTAAATTGATGATTGTACACTTAGTACATCAAGCTCCATTACGCTCCACTTGGCAACTTATTCGTCGTAGTGAAGATTGTACACTTAGTACATCATTCTCCATTACACTCACAATCGGATTGAACAACATCTCGTTCATGTCAAGCGGTTGCAATTGAGAAGATCGTACACTTAGTACATCATTCTCCATTATGCTCCCACTCGGATCAGATAATGACGGCATCTTCTTCACATCAAGTGGTTGCAGTTGACGCTTGTTTGAAACAAATTCCCCACTTCTCACATTGCTCCCACTTGGATTAGATGCCCAAGTAGAGTTATCATCACTATCCAAGATTTTAAATGGAGAATATTCTTCACTTATCTCGCCCTTTTTCAGAAATTCATTCACTAAGAATATGACATCTCGTGATTCATATTCAGTTACACTTTCCACTTTCTTGTTTACCTATAATACATACCATTTAGAGTGCTCTCAGTATCTCATGAAGATACTCTTTTATGCCTCTAGGGCCTAATTTCCCATAACAGTGAGGGAAATCGTGTATATAGAAAGTACATCAAGGTTTGAGAAAACTCAAATCTCATTTTCGACCTGTCCACAACTTATATGGAGTGGAAGTAACTAATTTAGAAGGCACACGGTTAAATATCTAGACAGTGATTAACAAAAAATTTCACCCCAAAAGGTGATAGGCATATTAGCTTGTGCCATCATAGACCTAACCATTCTCATTAGGGCATGTTTCTTCTCTCTGCGACTCTATTCTGTTGAGAAATCGCTGGAATAGCCAAGTGTCTTTCTATTCCTTTTTCATCACATAAATATATGAACTGATCAGATAAATTTCCTCGACCTCGATTGGATTCCTTTTTTTTAAAGCTCAAAAAATAAAATTTCTCGAAGCAACTTATGTCTCAATTTATGAGAAATAAAAAATATCCGAATCGAGTATAATCATCTATAATGTGATGAATTAAACACCCCACGTCTTATTCTCACATGTGTTGAATCACATGTCTCAATGGATCAACTGCAAAGGAAACTCAGCTCTTGTTCCTTTTTCCAAATGGTTTGCTTATTATCTATCTCGCTAGGCAATACTCATAAATAGGCAAATCGACTTTTTCAATATTGCCCTTTAAACCATCTTTAGCTTATCTAAATATTTTCCATTGGGCCAATGTGACCCAGCCTAGCATGCCACTTATTCATATCATCACAAAAGATGTAAATAGTGAATAACTAATATTTGCATTATTGTACCCAATAATCGGTACAATGAAACCATCCGAAACCATAGCAACTTGTTTCCAACGACAAGTCATCACCACCGTTATGAAAGTTCAAACTGAAATCAAGTTTAACCAAAACTAACACGGAATCTAAATTCCGTCCAGTTTTTGGAGCATATAACACAATATGTAGAATAGGGTGCGACCACCTCTCATTTTCAATTGGCAGGTGCCAATCCCTTTAACTTCCACGCAGGAATTATTTTCCACATTTATTCACTTTGCTCCATGTTGAACTCGTTGAAATTCCACAAAGGTATTTCTATTTTTTTTTTGTTACATGATCTGTGGCCTATAAGTCTATAATCCATAAAGGATAAGATTCAGTTACAAAAAAACAGAACTAGAAACTTAAGCAACACTCTCAAGTGCACAAAGCATTTTTTTTAAACTTCTTCGGTTCACCACAGTCATGAGCAAAGTGACCCTTATTGCCACATTTAAAAAATATTTCACTATTGAGATGTTTTTCTTGAAAGGACATTCTCCTTTCTTATGTTGGTTAAACGTCGATTTCTATCCTGAAGGATCTATTCTTTTAATCCTTTCCACTTCTTGAACCCACTTTGATACTTATGTCTGGAGCACGAAGCTTCATTTGAGCTAGAACCAGTATTCTAGTTCAAGATAGCACATAGCGTCCTCAAAAGTCTTTACCCTTTTTTTATGGATCAAGTGGATTTTCATATGCACACAGCTATGAAGTAAGGAACAAATTACTGTTTGCACTTGCTACTCATCAGTCAAAAAGTGGCCCACATCATACAGTTCACTTATCATATGTGACATATGCCACAAAGGTCGTCTCATATTCTGCTCACGTGGCATTATATAAGTGTCAAAACTTATAGTGATCTGTTTCAACTTGGTGACCGATATCTAACCAAACTTAGTGTTTAATGCCTCCCACTTGACTTTGGCATTTTCATAAATGCTTGAACTCATGCATAAAACCATTTTTCATGCTACTCAGCAACATATGCGAGCAATTGAGTTCATCCTTTTTTCGAGCAGCAAATATCGGCTGTGCAGTATTCTCATCCTCAGGTGTTTTCATAACTAGGTTAAGAGTTTCAAATGCTTCTTGCTCTTCATAGCACAAATTGGATTTCCATATTCCAGTTTACATAATTTTTGCCATCCAATTTCTCCTTTGTTTCGCTAAGCGCGTAACCGTTGTATCTGAACGCGAAGTTCTATAGATATGCATTCACGAACCATTGATGCCTAACATTTATGTATTTATTTTACACTAACTAATTATATTAATGACTAATTTTACATAAGGCCTCAGATTCAAAAGTTCACTATGTTCTCAATCATTGTTCAAGAATCCTCGCTTGAAATTACCATTAACCTAATAATTTATGTAAAATCGAATTAACTGAAGTTACTAAAACTTTCTAGAACTCCACACTTGAATAAAGATAAAAAATCAAACAATGATCTCTATATTTTAATTACTAACATGGCATAATATGATTTGAACTATACATACATGCTTTACACATCAAATCATACTCAAATTGCAGGATACATGCCATCAATAAATTCTTTACACAAAATGGCTATCTACATGTAAGCCATTTTTTTTAATACTTGAAAAACGCCTCAAAATACGCATATCATGGGTTTCAAAAGTATTTTCAAAATTTTAAAATCATCAAAAATGTCCAAATAATATATCAAATCGAAGACAATTTTGATACGAACGCAACGGTACCTCACACGCCCCAATCGAAGCTCATATGCATCCACACGAGCCAGTCAAAGTTTCATCTTTGACTAGTCAACGCTCGGTCAACGGGATCAAATTGTAATTTCTCAAATTTTGAGGACCGAATTGCAATTTCCAAAAATTAAGGATAAAAATGCAATTTTCAAAAATTTCGGGGATTAAAATGTAATTTTTGAAAAGTTCGGTGACCAAATTGTAATTTTTTGAAAGTTTAGGGACCAAATTGTAATTTTTCGAAAGTCCGGGGACTAAAATATAATTTTCAAAAAGTTGGTCAACGGTTGACCAGTCAATGGTCAACGAAAGAAGTCAACGGTCAACGCATGACCAAATCAACGAGTTGGACTTGGATCGGGTCGGAAATCGGATCGGGTCAAAACGGGTCAGAACCGGGTCAAACTCGCTCGATGACGTCATCCTACGAAATGATGATGTCATCATCCACTCGAATGCACCCCAGGCACGCGCGCAGCGCATGGGCGCGTGAGGCCCACACGCACCACTCCTCACCGACACGTGCTGGCGTGTACTGCCTCCTCCGACGGCCGTTTTCAGCGGTCGACCCTCAAAATGCTCGTCTCGTCAATACGATCCTGATGGTATATACATATTATAATTTTGTTGAACGAAATTTCACAAAAAAGCCTCGAATCGTCGCGGCCCCGGGAACCCGATCTGTGGTGGCACGTGCAGCGCGTGCGACTGTTCCCAGTGTCGTCTCGCAACGGGTGACCACTCGAAATTCTCGTCTCACTGAGCCCGTTCCAACCATGTATACGAAATACATTTTTGTCTCATAAAAAATCACGAACGAGCCGTGAACAATACCTTCGATACCGGATTTTTTGTGGTTGAATCGACGATAAAATAAATCACGATCAGGAAACAAGATCACTTCGCTCTGATACCAATGATGGGTATTTCATACAATTGCTAATTAAGATCTATAGACGAAGCGGAATTAAATAGATCTATATACCCATAAACACGAAGCGCGGATTGCAGCCATACGTTGATCAAGCCGTCGTATACGTCCGATTGTATTGGATCTTCAAGCCCTGAGATCAAACTTGAATCACTGATCGGTGAGGTATATCACGTAAAACGAACATACCTCGAATTCACATATTAAGAGCCCCTTCACAGGTGTGACACGATCCGGATTCGGCGATCGATCGTCGTCGAGAAAGAATTCTTCCATGGAGTTTTTGGGAGAGTTTTTCTTCAATGGTGGTTCCTGGAACGAACGTACATTCTCAAAAAGAGGAAGACGTCTTCTTCCTTTTTCTCTTCTTGGAAGAATAGGAAACAAATTCCCTTGATTTGCAATCTAAATATTGCAATTTAGGTAATTAGCCAATTTACCCTATTTGGCCCTTAATGGGCACTATTTCCAATACGTTTATTTCAAAAGCTCGAAATTGAAAACTAGCTATGTGAAAAGTGAAAATGTGGCTATGGTTTATCTTAACTTTGCCAAATAAAAAGAGAAAAAAAAACTGGAAAAATGCGAATGAGAGAGACAAATTACCCAGTCGAAGAAAGGGCCAGATGGGAAATTAGCTCTAGAGAGAGGGAGACAACCTGGATCGGGATCCTCTAACCTTGAGGAGGAAGGTTAGGGATATCCTTCGCTTAATCTCAGCCGTCCGTTTTGAACGGACGGTTGAGATTATGAAACTGATCAAAACGCATAAGTTGCCAGCGTTTTGATTTGAATTTTGAATCCAAAATCAAGAACGTGTCTAGGGCTCTAAAGCCTTCCCCTCGACGCAATCTCTTCCCATTCACAGTTCGCCGTCCGCCCTCTTTCAACCGCCGCCCTCCACCCTCCGCCCTCTTTCAGCCGCCGCCCTCTTTCAACCGCCGCCCTCTGCCCCTCGAGTAGCCGGTCGACCTCTCTCGCCACCGAGGCTCGAAGTTGCGTCGCCTTCAATTGTCCGCCGTTCGCTTGCTCAGGTACTCTCTCTCTACCTCTAGTTAGATTGCTCTTCTCGGACTGGGTGACTTGCATTTTGATTTGAATTTCAAATCCAAAATATAAAAATGTGTTTAGGGCTCTGAAGCCTTCCCTTCCCCTCCACGCAATCTCTTCCCAGTTCACCATTCACAGTTCACGGAGCCTCCGCCCTCTTTCAACCGCCGCCCTCTGCCCCTCGAGTAGCCCGTCGACCTCTCTCGCCGCCGAGGCTCGAAGTTGCGTCGCCTTCAATTGTCCGTCGTTCGCTTTCCTTCCTTCTTAGGTACTCTCTCTCTCTCGCTCTCTGATTGCTCTTCTCGGACTGTGTTACCCCGCTTGCTCAGATCAGGTTCTTCTTGGTCGTTGTTCGATCTTTTCATTTTTCCTTAACCCATTCGTGAGCAGAACACGCTTCGATTTGTGATTGTTTCTTGCTGCATTACCCCCACTGTCCAAGATTGAAATTATTTTTATTATGTTAATTGTCATTGTCGTGGCCGTCGTTTCTCAAACATAGAAGAAAATGTGAAATATTTTATATACGTCGGGCTAACAGGGCGAAGCGGGGCAACCTATTCACCTTGCAGTGATTGCGGCTGCGAAGCAGGGCAACCTGTTCGCAGAGCATGCCGAGGTTTTAGTATGGAGAGGATTGACTTGGATGAAGCAGTGCTTTCATAGCCCTGATGCTTATAGTTCCATCAGTTTTAGTTGAAAACTTTGGAGGTGATTTCAGTGGGGTTTGTATATTATCTGGAACAAATGGCTACTCTCGATTGCAAAGCTTTGTAGTTTCTGAGCAATGTCCGTCTTATCCAGGTGTGGCTATATGAAACTTGCTTCCTTGCTTGTAATCTGAAATTTTCTGAAGTGGTAAATGCAAAACTTTGAGTGAGGTGCAGGGCTTATGAAGCTGTTTACAATCATCTCTTGTAAGTGGAACACCTATCTAATTGTGTGTTCACTTTTGCTTAGTAAAAGAATAAAAAGAAGGCTGCAACATAGGTGATCGAAATGGATGCTTCATCTGGTGTTTGCTTCTTGTTTTCTGTTTCTGATTCTAAAAAATAGGTTTTTGATTAGTTATCGGCTTCATTTGAGTCTGCTACTTGGGATGTAGTCACTTTTATTGAAGCATGTTTTGTTGTTTGTTTTCATGCATGTTGGTGGAATAATGGGGCAGGACTGCTTATTTTGCTGCATCTGAAAATCTGTAACGGCCTACATTCATCTACCTAGATTAGCCTTTTTTATTACTCTTCACTGTTGAATTTGTGAATGGTTAATCCATAAAAATATCTTACAGTAAAATAATATGGAAGTATGGACATATGGTACATTGCAGTGGCCTGAAAAAAAGGAAAGAAATAACATGTAGTTCTACATTTTGTTTCTGTACGATACTATCCTATATTGTATTCATGATGATGCCTTTTGAATGCTAATGGCCCTTGGTGTTGTATCTCTCTTCTCCATGCTATTTTAGGTTTGTTGACATGCCGAAGGAATATTACGTTGTTTTCAATGGTCGTAATATCGGCATATACGACAATTGGCCCCAAACTGAAGACCAAGTAAGAGGTTTTAGTAATGCTAGTCACAAAGGATATAAAAATTAGGAAGCAGCAAAATAAGCATACTTGAAATTTTTCAATATAAATGAGTTGCCAACGACAATTCATTTGCCTAGCCGATTTCATCCCAATAGAGAAAATGTGAAGCAAGTATGTTAGTTGCTTACTCTTTGTGATAAGACGTTTTAATTTTTAAATGGTTTTGGCTGTAACAATTATATGGTTTTTTGTTATATCTAATTAGGACGATGCTAGTCCTAGTGGAAGTAGCCGTACAAATAGAGATCTGGAAATGGAGCTGGAACAAATGCGAAGGGAGCTGGAACAAACCCGAAGGGAGCTGGAACATACCCAACGTGCGCTTTAGTTGACTGTACAAGAGCTACAAAATGCAAGGGAGGTGACTGATAGCTATCGAGATATGATTAGTGGTTTCAGGAATGTCAATATCGATTAGAAATGCTCCTATTTAGAATCTTAACTGTACTGGTGACGCTGCCAATGAGGATTGTCTTGGGTTTTGCTTTCTCTCTCTGTCTCTCTGGGATGTTATTAGGTCAATCATCGATTCATGTTGTTTTAGTTTGAAAGAGATAATTAGTCCAGAGTCAATCAACATCTTGTAGTGGCACTATGTTCCGTTGTTTATATATGTTGTTGATTAAACTTGTCTTATTTTTCAATAATTGGTGTCCATTAGCAGTGGGTCTTTTCCAATTAGAATGCTCATGACGTTCCATGTGCATGCAACAGCGAGCGCAGGTCTAGTAAGAAGTTTTAGCAACTTTTGATGAAGTGTTGCGTTTAAAAAAAATCTGAAATGTGTATATTAGAAACGCTTTTTTTTTTATATAAAAGAACGAATGGAACATAACTAAAGGAACGACAAAAAAAAAATCGAAAATGTCCTATATTTGATATTTTGTCTGGCGTTTCGTAACTACAATTAGAAACGCTTTTTTTTGTATATAAAAGAACGAATGGAACGTAAGTAAAGGAACGGCAAAAAAAAAAAACAATCGGAAATGTCCTATATTTGATGTTTCGTCTGGCGTTTCGTAACTACAATTAGAAACGCTTTTTTTTTTGTATATAAATGAACGAATGGAACATAACTAAAGGAATGGCAAAAAAAAAATCGGAAATATCCTATATTTGTTGTTTCGTCTGGCGTTTCGTAACTACAATTAAAAACGCTTTTTTTTATATAAAAGAACGAATGGAACATAACTAAAGGAACGGCAAAAAAAATCGAAAATGTCCTATATTTGATGTTTTGTGTGGTGTTTCGTAACTACAATTAGAAACGTGTTTTTTTTTTTATATAAAAGAACGAATGGAACATAACTAAAGGAATGGAAAAAAAATGGAAATCTCCTATATTTGATGTTTCGTCTGGCATTTCGTAACTACAATTAGAAACGCTTTTTTTTGTATATAAAAGAACGAATGGAACATAACTAAAGGAATGGCAAAAAAAAAATTCGAAAATGTCATATATTTTAGGGGTGAGCATGGTTCCAGGGTAGAACCTGGAACCTGTAGAACTGGACCGGTAGGAACCGATTGGTTCCAGGTTCCAAGGTAAGAGGGTAGGTTCCAGGTTCCAAAAATTTGGGAACCTGCTTTGACGGGTAGGTTCCAGGTTCCAAGTAGGTGGAACCTGGAATCGGAACCTGGAACCTGAAGCAATCTTTTATATTATTTTTTAGTATATGTCATTGTTGACACCTGATTTTTTTTACCATTTATTATTGTGATTTTTATTCTTTAAAATTAATTAAAAATATCAAAAAAGGTCATAAAATCACAAAATCAACTTTGGAAGCCTTGGTTTAACCTTAGGAACCAATTTTGAACAAAAAATATTTTTCGGTATTTTTAATATTTTTCGAGTTTATTTAATTATAAAAATACCCAAAAAATCAGAAAAATACCATTCGTGGTCAGAAAAATACCCAAAAATATTCAATAATTTTGTTTTAATTTCCTCTTCAAGTGTGTCACTTTAAATCTCAAAAATTCGGCTCGGGTCACTATGTTCCTTCACAAACATAAACCCGAACCGAGCCTAAAAAAAATCATTTTCGAGTCTTTTAGTTTTCAATTCTCACTTTTTATAAGCTATGACATTGGATTCTAAAGTCTTAAAGTGCAATTAGGTCAATTTGCCCTCCAATTTAATCAATTTTTACCAAAAGGGCTTAATTGCACATTTTTCTTTCAATTAGTCCCCGGTTTCACGGATGTATACGTATGCTCTACGTATTTATACGTCATACGTATTTATATGTTATGCATATTTGTATTGTTTGGTAACCTCTTTAACTCTTGTAATAATAATAATGGTTATTATTTTTAACACCTTTGTTAGTGCCTTTTTTTAGCATTTTTGTATTGTGAGTGCTATTGCTAGTGCTATTTTTAAATAGCATTTTTTGTATTATAAATTGTGAGTGCTATTGTTAGTGCTATTTTTAAATGACATTTATTTATCATAAATTGTGAGTGCTATTGTTAGTGCTATTTTTAAATGGCATTTATTTATCATAAATTGTGAGTGCTATTATTAGATAGAATTTATAATTGTTAGTGATATTTTTAAATAGAATTTTTGTATTATAAATTGTGAGTGCTATTGTTAGTGCTATTTTTAAATAGCATTTTTGTATTATAAATTGTGAGTGCTATTGTTAGTGCTATTTTTAAATGTCATTTATTTGTGAGTGCTATTTTTAGATAGAATTTATAATTGTTAGTGCTATTTTTAAATACAATTTATTGGAAGGTATTTTTGGCTATAAAAGGATGGCAAGAGTTTTGAGGTTGAAGGGGGGAGACATTTTGTAGAGTGGGCAAATTTTTGAGAGCTTAGAGAGAAGAACACAAACACTCTCTATATTCTCATAATCTTGAGTGAGCAAAATATACTAAGTTCGGAATATTGATTCCGCATATTGCTAGCACAATTGTTGTGGAGTTATTAGTCGTCTCTCCGTTCGTCAATTGGTGGTGCGTCCGAACTAGATGCCTAACACTTGTGGAGGCTGAGATCGAAGAACATCGAACCGACACCTCCGTTCAAGCACGCTACGAGAGGTAATCTATTTACTCCCTTTGAGGCTTTGTGATTTTTTTCGATTGAAATGCACGAAGTACGCCTCTGGAGATACATGTATGGGTTGTTATTTATTTCCGCTACGTGTTACGTGGATCCCAATAGTGGTATCAGAGCCAATCCTTAGGTGTTTTCGTGCATTTAATTGATTTTTGCTATTTTTGCAATACTATGGCCAATATGTATTAACGAATTGTTCGTGTTACAGGGCTAATGGAGGTTGATTATTTTATATGATAAATTAATCAACGTAGCAAAAAAATTGAGACTAAATCAATTTTGAATCGAAAATTTATGGCTATCTTATTTTACGTAAAAATTCTGAATATGATTCAACGTAGAATTTTTATTGTGCCTTCTTAAGTTTTAAATTGTGAATTTATTACTTACGTGGAAGGGTGGTGATCATGGAAAAATCCCTAATCAATGTGATTGATGTATATATGAATGTATGATGATTATTTATATATTTTGGATTGTAATTATTAAATGGAGGCTGCGTACTCCTTTTATTTTTCATGTAATCTTTATTTTTAGCATAGTCAATTGTTGATGTAAATGCTACAAGGATTACGTGGGGGAGCCTATTAAGTCGGCGAGCTCTTTGGGGCCCAGTTCTTGAAGAGTTCAAGAAACCAAGAAGAAGCAAAGAGCGGCTCTCCGATATTAAAATATTAAAATGATTAAATGTGGTCTCATTGGCTCGAGACCCATTAAATCATAATTCCATGATCACCACGTAGGATAGATGTTTATGTGATTGACATCTATTTTTTTATTATGATTACGTGAGCATGTTAAACTGGTCAATATGCAAAGTCAGACTTACCTCACCCAAAATTGCACATGCATGAAATCCTAGTTAGGAAAATCACTCGCGTTAGGTACCGAAAGGGCGTTGGTAATGACATCAACGTAACCAAGTCCCCGAACCCAAAATCTCTGGTTCCGCAGAATTGATCGATCTCTCCCAATCGGTCAATAAGGTTTCCGGTCTACCCTCCAAGAAAGACCGGTGGCGACTCCAAATGCATGCACAAGTTGCACATGCCACCACGAAAGAGATCGACTCTTATAGTCGAATCCTTCTGAAAAATACTCCCGCCGCGATTTGGTATGGGCCTGGGAGGGCCCGCGCCGATCCAAAGCCCGCGATCGGTAATCCATTAGCCGCGTCCGCTTCCGGACGGGTCGCGACAGCTGGCGACTCCGCTGGGGACTCTTGCTCTAGAACATATGATTCTAGACCTCAAGTGGACTTAGGCCGTAATTAAAACGCTGAGTGATTTTTCTAACTTTGCAGGCGCTCTCGAAGGTGAGGTAAGTCCGCTTATGGTAGGTGTTATATGTTTTTGGCAGATTGGAGAAATAAGGGGTGTAGTCCGTGATTAACATTGTCTTATGCAGGTTGGGCGTAGGAATGTATGTTGTGTGGATGATTTGAAGTGCTGATTGATAAACTGCTGTGCATGAATTGCATTATGATGATCACAACACGTGGACACACACAACCGCGCCTAAAACCCCGGGCGCCGCCTTTAGGAACACAATAGAAGGAATTGAGAATGGAATCTCCGTGAGGAAAAACGCGGGGTAATCCACTTTTCAATTCCGCTCGCTTCGAACTATGGATCGAGTCCCAATGCAACGATAGCTGTGCAATGGAATCGGCTCTTTCTAGAACTCGAAGTGGGAACCTTAACCTTAGGTGCCAAACCCTCTGATTTTTAGAAGTTCACCATCACTTGTCTCATGCGCATGTCTTTGGGCGGTTGGTACACCTAAAACCGCACATAAGTCGACGAGTTTGGTTGGTAAGACTCTCTATCCCTCAAATCTATTACAGTTCATATAAATATAGGCATTTCATTCATTGCATTCTGGTGATTAGATTAAATGCCATTTCAAGGATAGATGTGTGTGTTTTTCCCAAACGTCCTTGATAGAAGACGAGGAGGATGATATCCCATGGCGAACACCGAGTGAGCAACAAAAGAGCCTACTATGGACCTTATTGAGATATCGTCCAATGAAGATGACGAGTTGGGGCAAGTGATCCGGAAGCCACAGATCGAACTTGGGGCATCCTTAAACGTTAGGATCACATTCCTTTGTTTCATTTTCCATTACTAGTCCTCTTGTATAGGGTTTATTTTTATCGAGGCTTTTTCTATCCCACCCCTTAGAGTGATTGTATTAGGGATCTATTGGTGTATACATTCAGATGGAACTTGGTTGTATTTCTTTTGACGGGTCATGGGAATGTGATAGTGGCATTTTCTCTAATCATCCGAATACTCCCAAGTCAAGTTTATAATTCCTTTAGAGGAAATTAAAATTGGAAGTCTTACACGACCTTTTGGTCGTATAGAGTAGTCCAATCTCAATTTCTCTAGAAGGAATTATACACTTGAATTGTTTCGTGCATGTTTTACGTCGCTGGTAATCCACGATAATTGATCGAGAATATCGATGTTGTTTTGAATTTAATGACGAGGTAGATGTCCAAATTACTCTCGTTCTTAACAAAACGGCCTTGATTTGGATGCCGTATCTTCAATTAAATTTAAAACACGTTATTATGCCTCGCACTTTTGAGTAATTCGTTCCTCTCGAAATTGATCAAAAGCGATTATTGTGAATTACATTCCTTTCAATAGTATGCTTTCTTTCGAGGAATATTGATAAAAACTTTTCGCGCAAGATTAAAACCCTTGTAAAAGTTCTTGTCCTTATTAATCACGAGCAAGCATAAGATTGAAAGGGGTCTATGCTTTCTTTTTCAGATTATTCCTTCTGATTATGTCTTTCTATTTGCAGGTAAAAAATAGGTAATAGAGAGAAATCTTTTCCTGGATAAGTCGGAGGCTATTCTTTCATCTGATCATGAGCGAGTTATAAAATCCATATTTGCTCGACTTATTGATATTATGGTTCGGCTCACCTAAGTTGAAGATGTTCGAACGCTCGAAGAAAGGAACCATGCAGAAGTTTAAACACACACGAGAACTTTCATTTATTTTGCTCAGCGGAGGGTTTTCAGAAGCAGGTCATACAATTCGGGGTGGAAAAGTAAAGCCAAAGTGAGCCCTAATTAACGACACAAAGGAGCCCAACTGACCCTCCATGTTGTTAATGCTCTGCTCATACTCCCAGCTCCGCATGTTGTGGTCGGCAAGCCTGAGGAGAAGACTTCTGCATTCTCCCTTAACTTCGGCGACCTTGGCCTCGTGTTCTTCGGTGACTACTTCCAGGTCCCGAACCAGTCCATTCCCGCGAGCTATGTCCTCGGTTATCTTGTCGAGCCGTTCTTCCTGCCAGTCGCTCTGAAGCCTCAACAGGACGTTGCGGCGGTCATGCTCGCCGGTGGTCAGGGATATGGCCAATTGATCCACCAGATTTCTCCTCTCGCGAAGCAACGTCGCGACCCGCTCATTAGCAAACTCGACGGCCTTTTTGTAACTATCAACCAGATAGTTGGTCAGCACCAAATGATCAGATCGATCCTCATAACAAGCCCGCAAGACGCGAGCCACCAGAACCTCCCGACTAGCAACACGATAGGCCTCTAAGGAGTGTGCAAAGAGAGTCGGGAAAGTTCTATATTCCCTCCCCAGTGTAGTACCTTCGAGAGAAGTGGTATCAAGGTCCTCGAGCAGGACACAGATTGCATCCTCGGTTGCAGAATGATCGGTTATGTGCGCGTAACCGCGACCCAGTAGGTTATAAAGCTTTTCCCACTAGGCCAAGACATCAGTTGAAAAAGTGCGTACGGGAGAGGAGGCCATTTGCGTTGGGTTGGCTTGAGAATAAGACGAGTTTAACAGAGAGATTAGAAGGAAGAAGCTGATTATGCGAGAACGTTAACCTTCCATACATTAATTCCTCATTTTATAGCAACTCGAGGATGATGAAGGGTCTCAGTAATAATGCTGGTGGAGCCCAGTTAGGGGGTAAAGCAGGAGGTCCCCTCACGAGAACCATTGGATTCGTTTCGGTCCGCGATTTCTGGCTCATCAATTAAAAGATGTAAAAGATTTGTCGGGATCACCATTATTAGAGTTAGGTGGGAGGAAAGCGCAACTATCGAAGAGAGCCTTAACAGGGTTTGGCAGTCCCATCACGTTGAAAAGCTAAGCGAGAAATTCAAGGTCTTGAGGGGGAACGTTTGCCTAATGATGCTTGAAGAGCGTCTCCTGAACATGCAGAGTCACTCGAAGAAAACTTTATAGGGAGTGAGCATACATGAGAGAGTGGAGAACTCTGAGTGGGCAAGAACCAATCAAACATTTCTCAATCCAACATATTTAAGAGGTTACTGTCAGCTGCTAGAGGCGACTGACTCAAAAATCTCAGAAATTGAACCACAGAGGGATCTCGAAGATTCCAAGATCAAGTCTAACGCCAAAACCATGGAGCCCAACACTTCTGGCAACGGAAATCAAGATCACGGCGACGACGACAACGACATCCACAATGCTCAACTCGGGAAAAGAAGACGTCCTCACCAATACTCTCAGGAGGAAACCCAAATGCTGGAAACCCTTTTCAGTAAAAGCCATTACATGAAAAAGAAGTGGAGAATTGAATTGAGCCGGGAGTTGGGGATTAATCAGTCGAGGATCCAGTTTTGGTTTCAAAATAGGAGATCCAAATCGAGGGCTCAACGCAAACGTCAGGTGGTCGAGATTTTAAAGGAAGAAAACCAAAAGTTGCGAACAGAAAACATGAGGTATGAAAAAGCTCTCAATATTACCGTTTGCCCTCATTGCGATAACCTCGTCGCCCTCGGTAAGATGTTCCCCGATAAGCCTCACGCGATGATTGAAGACGTTCATTTACCACCTTACTCCCTCGGGGCATCTCCTGCTCAACCAGATTTTGCCGGAGTCACGCATGAGCAGGATGATCCTACGAAGGTGATACAAATGCCTCCTGGGGGATGGGATTTGCATCGCTTTGATTGGAGTTATAGTTTCAAGGAGCTGGATGTTACCGCCGACCAGCTCAAAGCATATCAGCCTCATGCACAACAATTTTCGATAGGGTCGGGTCCTGCTGGAGATGAGTTAATCAGTCGTCAAGCCATCGATGCGATTTTGGGCCACGATAAGAGGAGGTTCGCTTGGCCCCCTGAACTGCATTCCAGATTCCTAGACGTGGTTCACCAAATGGGGATCGACTCAGCAACTCCGACGTGCATATTTAAGGCCATGAATGTACCGGGGCTTAGTAAGGAGCTGGTCAGGAATCACCTTGCTGCCTACAGAAAGCTATTAAAACAACGTCGAGCGGAGCTAAACCGGGAGGAATCCGTCTCGAGCCCAAAAGCTAGAGGCGACCGCCATTGTAATGCTCAGGCATCAAGAGATACCCGGCCAAATCTAAGCATCAATCAAGCTAGCAACCCGACCACCGGCAAACTGAAAGCTGATCAGAATGTCCTCCCAGGCCATTTCAACACTTCTCAAGAGCGCGTGTCACAAGTACAGCGAGTGCGCACTCCTCCATTCGAGCAACAGTCGGCTGGTGCTCTGCCTGCCGCTGGTCAACCCACGACAGACGATTTCTTCGATGAGGGGCTCGATGCCTTGTTCAATCAGTGGGAAGCTGGCATGCTTGGACAGCCATGATCTAGCACCTAGCTCGGGGAACGATGGGTCGGTCACTACGAACACCCATAGGAAGAAGAGCATGTTCACGAGTGGATCACTCTTTTTATCCATTGTAAAGTTCCTATGGGAACATTTTTCTTTAATGGCTATAGTTAATTATGTATGAAAACCAACGCTATCGACGAACATCGTCATGCTCAGTTGTGATGATCCCTTGTTAGATTAAGTCTGAAACCAGAGACGGTCTTTAAAATTTTGAGTGGCTACGAACTCATTCCTCACCAAGCGCCCGGGATGCTGAAATGAAGAGTAACAGCATGCACAGGGAAAATGCCACTTTCGTTTGAACGATGAAAAGGGGTTGAGAGAAGATCATGGCGTTAATTCCCATGGAGCTAAATGAATTAAACAGAGTCATTAATTGCGGGTCCACCGCTGCTCCCCACGTTCTCGGGCCTAGCAAATCATAAAAGGCGCCGAAAGATTGTAGACCCACCACTTTGAAGACTGAATTAGGGGACGAGCGCATTACTCGATGAAATCGAATCAATGCAAGTGAGTTTGTGATCCTATCACGAGGAAAAAGAAAGGGGAATACAGACGATGAGTAATTGCAAGATCTCGGGAGGAGCGCTTGCTTGCTGGTCTTCATATGCAGCCTGAAGGATGGTTCCAGGACACGCACAATCACTTGAGAAAATTTCTAGAGTGAGCAAACACGTAAGAGCGAATTGAGAAAGCTGAGTGAACTAGATCAGCCCGAGATACCCCGATCCATCATGTTTAAAAGTTATTCCCATCTGCTAGAAACGCCCGACCTGGACATTTCTGAGCACGAACTGCTGGGAGACTTTGAAGATCCTGGAGCTGAATCCTGCCCGAAGGCCATAGAGACTGACTCCTCAAGCGATGAAATTCTAGGTTTCAGCTACGAAGAAGGAGTATACAATGATGACCGGAGTCGGAAAAGGAAGCAACTACAACGCCACACTCCAGGCCAAATCCGAGAGCTCGAAGCTTTCTTCAATGAATGCCCCACTCCAAGCAGACAACAGAAAATGGAGTTGAGCCGAAAGATAGGATTGGAGCTTTCGAAGGTCAAGTTTTGGTTCGCCAACAAACGAACCCGGGTGAAACAGCAATACGCAGACCATGAGTTACTGGTCCTGAAGGAGGAGAATGAGAAGCTTCAAGCTGAAAGCGCGAGATATAAGGAAGCTCTGACCAAGGCCACCTGCCTTAATTGTGGTAATCCTGTTGTCCTCGGCGAGGTGTTCCTCGATGAACCATCCCTGTTGACGAATAACGCTCAGCTGTTACCGTATTCTCCACAGCATTTTCCGACACAGCCAGATACCGCCGGAGATCTGCATGAGCAAGTCAACACCATAGGATCAACACCAACATCCTCTGAGAAATGGGATATGAATCATCACAGGGGGAATTCTCTTAATGACGAACTCGCTGTCGCAGCCAGCCAATCCAAAGTCGGTGAGTCCCTCCCTGGACAACTTTTGAAACGACTAGATCCCGTAGAGAATAGCTATCGAAGTATTGACGATATTTTGGGTGATAAGAGAACAAGGTTTTACTGGACCTATGAGCTTCACACCAAATTTGTTGATGCAATTCGAGAGCTGGGAGTTGATTCGGCTAGCCCACTACGCATACTCGAGATTATGAATGTGCCGGGGCTCTCTAGAATTAACGTTGAGTCTCACCTCAAGTACTATAGGAGATTGCTAAGGGATGGAAGGATAGCGTTAAACCATCATAAAGCCAGTTGGAGCTCAAGTGCTGGGCAGAGTTACAACCATGATGATTGGAGAGCCAAGAGCACCCAACCGTGTTTCAGCAATGACGGGACTAGCAGTCGTGTCAGCGACTCCTCTAACCCAAATCAGAATGCTCCGCCGAGCTATCTCAATACTCCTCAGGAGTATATGCCACAGTTCCAGCACATAGAGATTCCTCAGTTTGAGCGCGAATCAGTCATTAATGCTGTCCTTGAAGTGGATCTGGCATTGGTAGAGAGTGCACATATGAACCTGCCGGTCATTGGAGGAAGTTCCAATTCGAGGGGTCAAATTGCTCACGGCGAGAGCAAAGAGAGGAATCCCTCGCCTGCAGTCGACGACACCCAATCTGGGCACCAAGGGCTAGAAAGAACAGGTGATCTCCTTGATGAGGAGCTGGACACTTGGATTAATACTTTTCAGGAATGTATGTCTCAACCCCAACAGGGCAATGATGAAGGTTCCAGCTCAAAAATTCCAATCCCTCACAACGAAGGCAATGAAAGAAATCTGCCCCCAACAATCGTTGATACCCAACTTGAACATCAATGGCTCGAAGACCCGAGCAATTTCCTTGGCGATGAGTTCAATCTTTGGCTCGATCAATTTGGAGCCGGAGGACCATCGCAGTGGTGACGCGAGGCCGGTGATCAAACGTCTGATGCAAGGCATGGCTACTCGATGAAAAATGCTTCGAGAAAAGGGGTTGAATACTCCTATTGCATATGTTGTTGATCGCACTGTAAGGTTCCCACGGGAACATCTTTCATTAATATCTAGAACTAATTGTGCGTGAGTGTCAACATCACCCTTTGAGCATCTTCAAGCCGAAGGCCGTGGATTAATCACTTAATCCGTGGAGCAAGTTCCATGAACCATAATTATCACCCGCTGAGCATAATGGGATCTACCCCTTCAACACGAAATACGTTTGGCCGCGAAGCCACCTATTTGGTAAAACGATGTATCGTTCCTAAACGATCTTCTATCGCATACCAAAGTAATGTCTCATTTCTTTCCCTTCTCAGGTGATAAACGTGGATAAATCACTCAAGGAGCCATCTGTTCAAATAACAAAACAGACGTTGCCCAACCGGGGGCAGTTGAACCATTGATATTGCAAATATTCCAAGCATGGATAAGCGGATTTGATAGACGTGGTTCATATCAATACGCGACGTCAGAACGGGATGAGAACCAAGAGTAAAGTTGTATCATCCCAATTTGTCTTCAATTTGGGAATATGAGTTAACACTTGTTATTTATCCTTGATAGGGACTCACCATCAAGGAGGACAGATTGTCACAACCTGTGTGCACTCGCAGGGGCACACGACCAAGGGTAAGATGTATCGTTCTAATTTTTTGAAAAATTCGCGAACATACAATAACATGTTTCTTCTGCATTTTCAGGGATTTTCGGCCACGGGGGACAGGTAAGTATCCTTTTCCCCAATCCATTGAAGGTGTTAAAAAGAAAAGCTTTCAGAATCTAATGTCTAGAAAAGACATAGAATTCAAACTTCATTGGCATTCATGTCTTAAAACATGAGGTTATCTGAATATGAATAAGAACATGCATGGTGCATCATAAAATCCCCTTGACGGGTAAAATTTTTGGAGAAAATGAAAGAGATTTTTTCCAATCAAAAGTTCAAGACTTTTAAAAGGACGTTTTCTCAAAAGAAAAGAGGCAAAGCCTAGTCCAAACACGTCCTACACACACTGGAGAGAAGTGGAGCGGATCAGATAGCAAAATCTGGACCTACGGAAGTAGGGATTATTCGCAACGATTACATGGGTTGGGATGACGGAGGCATTCGTTTCACATCCCTCAAACACTACAGGTGACCGTTGATAAACCCTTTGAACGACGGTTTTCATTCTTAACCCTGTCAAGAACCACCCCACATCGGGGCAAAATGGAGGTGAGTCCAGCGGCATCAGGAGAAAATGGTCAGAAATTTTCTTGCTCGGACTAACATTAATCTTTGTGTGTTGTTTATATGATAATCCAAGTGCCATAGGATGACGAGAAGCATTCATTTCTCTATCCCACACACCATATCCTTTGCACAGCCAAGTTGAGCCTGCAAATTCATTTCATAAACCCCTGTTGGTGATCATGGGATGTTTCAAGATGGAAACTGCATCACTCCAAGAACGGAAGAAATCAAGAGATGGGATTTATAGAAAAATCTCATATCGGCGTTTAAATGTGCTATGATTCAAGTTGTATATCTAGCACAATTTTCTGAACATCGTAGTTCCAAAGGAAAAGAAAAGGCGGGATTTCAACAAAGAAAAAATCCCCAGCATCAAGAAAAAGCAAAGTGCCTGGTAAAAGCAAGGCCGATGCTCGTGAAAACTGTTTGATTGATCCCCAATAAAGCCTAGTTGGGAAGAGAGAAAAACCCATAAAGAAGTCAGATCAAGAAGACTGCTCCCCAAATGATGTCAGCCGTGGTGCAAAAACACGGACAGAATTGTCAATCTCTTAATACCACAAGAGACGTTCTCTAAAGGACTTGTGCACACCTCAAAAGCGGTTGCACACCTCAAAAATGAAGATGCAGAATGGAAAAGACATGTGACAAGTTTGCAATGATCACCAATGTCAATCCCCTCATAAATTCTGGGCCAAAAACAAGCCTTTTTTCGGTCCCCAATCCTACCAACATCATAACCCTGAAACAGTCTTCTCTGACTAAGACACTTGGGTTAACATATAGCTTAGCTCGAAGAAGTACGAGCAAGAATATTTCTTTCTCATTTTGCAGGGTTCTTGACTTGTAAACCCGGAGCAGATGGTGAAAACTTTCATTCAATGACCTTGACTCAAAAGTGAGTCCCCCTTGAAGACCAATATCCAAGCCCAACATTACGGTCCCGTGGAAGACCTCCCGACCGATCAAAATGTATGCGCTGCGAATGAGCCTAAAACCTAGGCACAGGTTAGTAGGGAATTGAGTGCATCCCCTATAAAAACCACTATCTCAAAATAGGTGAGAAGACCTCATTGTCGAGAAATATTCCAGTTGGTGTTTTGAACAAACTCTTTTTGGAATTTTCAAACTGTTGGTCCAGATTTTCCGTGCAAGGGATTTGTGATCACATTTGCATGTTGCAAGAATGCTTTGGATAACCTCCAGCATCAAAATGCACATTTCACGATTAAAACTTAAGTCATACGGTTTTTGTCAAATGGACAGCCGTGGTCTTCCCAAAGATTACTAACGTTTTCTGGGTGAAGAAAAATCTTTCAGGTTTGAACTTTCTGCAGGATACCTGGAGAACACAGCTCCCAGAATGTCGCCTCAACAGAATCAAATGAAACTTTGTCAAAATAAAATCTTTCTCTGCTTCAAAACTGAATTCCCGGCAAATTTCGGGATCTTTCAAAAAAAGGTGTGAGGATAGAACCCTTTTTCAAAAGAAGTCAACAAACTGTCCCAACAGACGTGGAGAACCCTCGTCCTAGGACACCCTTTTCAAAAATATCAAGGAAATCTCAACGGACGTGGAGAACCCTCGTCATGAGACCCCTTTTCAAATAAAAACAAAGGTAGATACCGCCTGAAGGGTCAAACAATGGTAGAAACCGCCTGAAGGGTCAAAACAAAGGTAGAAACCGCCTGAAGGGTCAAATCAAAGGTAGATACCGCCTGAAGGGTCAAATGAAGGTAGATACCGCCTGAAGGGTCAAAATAAGGTAGATACCGCCTGAAGGGTCAACTCAAAGGTAGATACCGCTTGAAGGGTCAACACAAGGTAGATACCGCCTGAAGAGTCAACACATGGTAGATACCGCCTGAAGGGTCAACACAAGGTAGAAACCGCCTGAAGGGTCAAATCAAAGGTAGAAACCGCCTGAAGGGTCAACTCAAGGTAGATACCGCCTGAAGGGTCAAAATAAGGTAGATACCGCCTGAAGGGTCAACTCAAAGGTAGATACCGCTTGAAGGGTCAACACAAGGTAGATACCGCCTGAAGGGTCAACACATGGTAGATACCGCCTGAAGGGTCAACACAAGGTAGAAACCGCCTGAAGGGTCAAATCAAAGGTAGAAACCGCCTGAAGGGTCAACTCAAGGTAGAAACCGCCTGAAGGGTCAAACCAAGGTAGAAACCGCCTGAGGGATCACATATGGTAGAAACCGCCATAAGGGTCAATTCATTGGTAGAAACCGCATAAGGGTCAACTCATTGATAAATATCGCAGTAAGGATCAACACAAAGGTCTGATCCACCATACGGATCAAAATTCTTGGCAAATCCCAAAGCGTGGGATGCGCCTTCCTTAGGTTCCTACAAGTTAGGAATCCCATCATGGTATGACCTACCATACAGGTCAGAGCTTAATCTCCCTGGGATATTCTGAATGACGAGTCCTAGGCATCTTCTTGAAAGTCGTCGCAACCGGCAGCATCCGACAGGTGAGCTTCAGGTAAGCCTCTCTCACTCCGGCCCATGTTCAAATTGTTAGAGCAAACCGGGGATTGATTTGAGCTTTTATCAATAGGCTTAAGGGTCCGATGTCATAACATTTCTTCTCTTATTTTCCCAGTTGAGTCGGTTAGGAATCAGGTGCCACCTTATCTTTGAGAGAAACCTCTAACGAGATTCCTCTCAAAGAGGGGCAGCTGTTGACACCTGATTTTTTTTACCATTTATTATTGTGATTTTTATTCTTTAAAATTAATTAAAAATATCAAAAAAGGTCATAAAATCACAAAATCAACTTTGGAAGCCTTGGTTTAACCTTAGGAACCAATTTTGAACAAAAAATATTTTTCGGTATTTTTAATATTTTTCGAGTTTATTTAATTATAAAAATACCCAAAAAATCAGAAAAATACCATTCGTGGTCAGAAAAATACCCAAAAATATTCAATAATTTTGTTTTAATTTCCTCTTCAAGTGTGTCACTTTAAATCTCAAAAATTCGGCTCGGGTCACTATGTTCCTTCACAAACATAAACCCGAACCGAGCCTAAAAAAAATCATTTTCGAGTCTTTTAGTTTTCAATTCTCACTTTTTATAAGCTATGACATTGGATTCTAAAGTCTTAAAGTGCAATTAGGTCAATTTGCCCTCCAATTTAATCAATTTTTACCAAAAGGGCTTAATTGCACATTTTTCTTTCAATTAGTCCCCGGTTTCACGGATGTATACGTATGCTCTACGTATTTATACGTCATACGTATTTATATGTTATGCATATTTGTATTGTTTGGTAACCTCTTTAACTCTTGTAATAATAATAATGGTTATTATTTTTAACACCTTTGTTAGTGCCTTTTTTTAGCATTTTTGTATTGTGAGTGCTATTGCTAGTGCTATTTTTAAATAGCATTTTTTGTATTATAAATTGTGAGTGCTATTGTTAGTGCTATTTTTAAATGACATTTATTTATCATAAATTGTGAGTGCTATTGTTAGTGCTATTTTTAAATGGCATTTATTTATCATAAATTGTGAGTGCTATTATTAGATAGAATTTATAATTGTTAGTGATATTTTTAAATAGAATTTTTGTATTATAAATTGTGAGTGCTATTGTTAGTGCTATTTTTAAATAGCATTTTTGTATTATAAATTGTGAGTGCTATTGTTAGTGCTATTTTTAAATGTCATTTATTTGTGAGTGCTATTTTTAGATAGAATTTATAATTGTTAGTGCTATTTTTAAATACAATTTATTGGAAGGTATTTTTGGCTATAAAAGGATGGCAAGAGTTTTGAGGTTGAAGGGGGGAGACATTTTGTAGAGTGGGCAAATTTTTGAGAGCTTAGAGAGAAGAACACAAACACTCTCTATATTCTCATAATCTTGAGTGAGCAAAATATACTAAGTTCGGAATATTGATTCCGCATATTGCTAGCACAATTGTTGTGGAGTTATTAGTCGTCTCTCCGTTCGTCAATTGGTGGTGCGTCCGAACTAGATGCCTAACACTTGTGGAGGCTGAGATCGAAGAACATCGAACCGACACCTCCGTTCAAGCACGCTACGAGAGGTAATCTATTTACTCCCTTTGAGGCTTTGTGATTTTTTTCGATTGAAATGCACGAAGTACGCCTCTGGAGATACATGTATGGGTTGTTATTTATTTCCGCTACGTGTTACGTGGATCCCAATAGTGGTATCAGAGCCAATCCTTAGGTGTTTTCGTGCATTTAATTGATTTTTGCTATTTTTGCAATACTATGGCCAATATGTATTAACGAATTGTTCGTGTTACATGGCTAATGGATGTTGATTATTTTATATGATAAATTAATCAACGTAGCAAAAAAATTGAGACTAAATCAATTTTGAATCGAAAATTTATGGCTATCTTATTTTACGTAAAAATTCTGAATATGATTCAACGTAGAATTTTTATTGTGCCTTCTTAAGTTTTAAATTGTGAATTTATTACTTACGTGGAAGGGTGGTGATCATGGAAAAATCCCTAATCAATGTGATTGATGTATATATGAATGTATGATGATTATTTATATATTTTGGATTGTAATTATTAAATGGAGGCTGCGTACTCCTTTTATTTTTCATGTAATCTTTATTTTTAGCATAGTCAATTGTTGATGTAAATGCTACAAGGATTACGTGGGGGAGCCTTTTAAGTCGGCGAGCTCTTTGGGGCCCAGTTCTTGAAGAGTTCAAGAAACCAAGAAGAAGCAAAGAGCGGCTCTCCGATATTAAAATATTAAAATGATTAAATGTGGTCTCATTGGCTCGAGACCCATTAAATCATAATTCCATGATCACCACGTAGGATAGATGTTTATGTGATTGACATCTATTTTTTTATTATGATTACGTGAGCATGTTAAACTGGTCAATATGCAAAGTCAGACTTACCTCACCCAAAATTGCACATGCATGAAATCCTAGTTAGGAAAATCACTCGCGTTAGGTACCGAAAGGGCGTTGGTAATGACATCAACGTAACCAAGTCCCCGAACCCAAAATCTCTGGTTCCGCAGAATTGATCGATCTCTCCCAATCGGTCAATAAGGTTTCCGGTCTACCCTCCAAGAAAGACCGGTGGCGACTCCAAATGCATGCACAAGTTGCACATGCCACCACGACCACACTAAGGTCGAAAGAGATCGACTCTTATAGTCGAATCCTTCTGAAAAATACTCCCGCCGCGATTTGGTATGGGCCTGGGAGGGCCCGCGCCGATCCAAAGCCCGCGATCGGTAATCCATTAGCCGCGTCCGCTTCCGGACGGGTCGCGACAGTCATCATGTCTTTATGAGGGATTTCATAAGGACGATAATGAGTATGTAATTTGAAACTACTTTATCATCGAGTTTTTTACTCTATTATTGTTTTATACTTTTCGTGTATATATGTATGAGTTATAGTAAATAGATTTTAGTAGTAGATGGTGGTCATTAGAGGTAATTATTCGAATTGATCATTCAATCAATAATATATGTGGAACCTGGATAGAACCTGAAACCGCTCACCCCAACTTTCTTCTATTTTTGGTGCAAATGGAGTTTTATTGATAGGTTTTAAGGTACCCTGGAACCGGATCCAGAACCTGTGACATGGTAGGTTCTAGGTTCCAGAGTATAGAGGGTAGGTTCTAGGTTCCAGAAATTAAGGAACCTGTAGTAGTGGGTAGGTTCCAGGTTCTAGGTAGAACCTACCCAGAACCTGGAACCGCTCACCCCTAATATATTTGATGTTTCGTCCGGCGTTTCGTAACTACAGTTAGAAACACATTTTTTTTTTGTATATAAAAGAACGAATGAAACATAAGTAAAGGAACGACAAAAAAAATGGAAATCTCCTATATTTGATGTTTCGTCTGGTGTTTCGTAACTACAATTAGAAACACGTTTTTTTTTATATAAAAGAACGAATGGAACATAAGTAAAGGAACGGCAAAAAAAATGGAAATCTCCTATATTTGATGTTTCGTCTGGCGTTTCGTAACTACAATTAAAAACGCTTTTTTTAATATAAAAGAACGAATGGAACATAACTAAAGGAATGGCAAAAAAAAATCGGAATTGTCCTATATTTGATGTTTCGTCTGGCGTTTCGTAACTACAATTAGAAACGCGTTTTTTTTTTTTGTATATCAAAGAACGAATGGAACATAACTAAAGGAATGGCAAAAAAAAAAATGTAAATCTCCTATATTTGATGTTTCGTCTGGCGTTTCGTAACTACAATTAGAAACGCTTTTTTTTTGTATATAAAAGAACGAATGGAACATAACTAAAGGAACGGCAAAAAAAAATTCAGAAATGTCCTATATTTGATGTTTCGTCTGGCGTTTCGTAACTACAGCTAGAAACGCATTTTTTTTATATAAAAGAACAAATGAAACATGACTAAAGGAACGGCAAAAAAAATCGAAAATATCCTATATTTGATGTTTCGTCTGGTGTTTCGTAACTACAATTAGAAACGCTTTTTTTTTGTATATAAAAGAACGAATGGAACATAACTAAAGGAACGGCAAAAAAAAAAGAATATAGTAAGTGTTTCTATTTAAATACAGGAAGATGTAATAGGAAAGATGAACAAATAGCTAACTGCAAGGTGAAGCAAGATCAAACAGTGAAGCAAGAATTGAGACAGGTCAAACAGTGAAGAAAGAATTTAGTAGAAAGAGGAACAAGCATTTCTGTATACATAGGAAGATCAAAGTGCCCAGAAAAAGGGCGAAATAGAGTTAATCTATTATTAGAGGCAGAAAATCAAGTTTCACATCAAGTAGTCACACAGAAGCGGGGAAAATTAAACATAAACAGCTCATATTCCAATAGAATACAAACAAAGCAAACATCTAAGTATCTCAACTTTAAACAACTTGGGTAACTTAACAGTGAAAACGCCATTAAAAACTTCCTTTGACACGTCCCAAGTATACTTCAGTCTGCACAAGAACTAAATCTATGCTATGTGGCACAGTCAAGACCACAATATTTGTCTTAACAGCAAGGTGAAGCAAGAATTGAGACAGGTCAAACAATGAAGAAATAATTGAGTAGAAAGAGGAACAAGCATTTCTGTATACACATGAAGATCAAAGTGCCCAGAAAAAGGGCGAAATAGAGTTAATCTATTATTAGAGGCAGACAATCAAGTTTCACATCAAGTAGTCACACAGAAGTGGGGAAAATTAAACATAAACAGCTCATATTCCAATAGAATACAAACAAAGCAAACATCTAAGTATCTCAACTTTAAACAACTTGGGTAACTTAACAGTGAAAACGCCATTAAAAACTTCCTTTGACATGTCCCAAGAATACTTCAGTCTACACAAGAACTAAATCTATGCTATGTGGCACAGTCAAGACCACAATATTTGTCCTAATAGCAAGGTGAAGCAAGAATGAGACAGGGGGTGCATCGACTTTGGTAACTTAACAGTGAAAACGCCATCATCACGCTTCAAACTACAATCAAACTACCTGAATGGTCTGAATCTCTCGAAATTGCTAGGGGGTGCATTGACTCAATTGTGCAGAAAATTCTCACCTCTTCGCCAAAGGTTGAAGGCATTTCTTCAACGCCTCCGAAAATAAAAATCTGAACAACCAAGTTCGCCCAAAAGCACCACAACAACAAAGCAGGCGAACCAAACATCGCAATATCCAAAATCAAGAGCTTCGTGCTACCACACCTCTAAGACTCTACAAAGATCGAATTAGACAAGACAATATCATGATAGATTACCGTAGATCTTGATGGGAGCTTCGAGCTCTTGGAGATTGGGCTCGCCTTCACTCCCGCCTTCACTCCCCTGCCCGCACCCCCTAATTGAGTTCTACTAACTCACTATTGATGGTGAGACGAAATTTGAGACGTTCGGAGGAGGAGCGAGAGGACCGTCAAGGATCTGAAAATCGTTCGAAGGACGAGCAAGAGGACGGAGGATGGATCCGTTCGGAGGAGGAGCGAGAGGACCGCCGAGGATCTGAAAATCGTTCGAAGGAGGAGCGAGAGGATGAAGGATGGTTATGCAAATCCTTCGGATGATGAGCGACAAGATGAGGATGGATCTGCAAATCGCTCGGAGGAGGAGCGAGACGGAGGCCGGAGGGTGGATGTGCGATCCTGAGGAGGAGCGAGAGGGAGCACGGAGGAGGAGGGAGAGTGGAGGGTTTTTTTTTTCCAATTTAATACTTAAAAAAATATTTACAAATTTAGTCACTATTTCAAAGTAATTATGAATTTAGGTCTCGCGCGCTGGGAGATTCAGCGCGCGAGACCCCCGACCGGATAGGACCAGCGTTCGACGGTTGCGCGACGGTCGCGCGCTGCTTGGCCCAGTGCGCGACCGTCGCTTGTTGGGCCAAGCAACGAGTGCCATCGCGCGCTGCTTCGCCTGATGCGCGACGTCCAGCGCGACCCCTGCGCGCGGCTGCCGTCACGCCACCCTACCAACATCACCAAATTAGCACAGAAGAAACATTTCCGTGAGCCATGAATAGTTTGAGGTACTAAATAGCAATCAATTTTGTAGTTCATGACCACAACAAAGAAGCAATCGACACAGAGCAATTCAAAAGATAACATCATATTTCTCTGGCTTAGGAGACCAATCCAACCCCACATGTGAACCAATGTCAAAATCCCAATTTATAGATTCTCAGCAACCAAAGCATCTCAATAACCAAAATCCTGCGAACAAATAAAGAAAGAAGAAAGAGAAGGTAAAATATGTAAATTATACGAACCAAAATCATGTGAACATATTTATTTAATATTTAAATTATTAAATAAAAATATGCATAACATTATGATAAAATACGACATACCCAAAATGAAAAAATAATCTAGCCATGAAAGTTTATAATGATAGATAACAATCCTCAACCTTAATTTACCTGAATTGCACTAACATGCACTAATGATGTCGTCCTCCTACATGCCCTCCTGTTCCGCAATCAGGTGCTCTCCGTCGATGGGCGGGTCTAGTGTTGTAACGATGAGAACGAGCATCCGGAGGAGCAGGACGTGTGGACGACGAAGGCATATGTTGTGATGGCTCATGAATCTGTAATGGAACCGCATCATCAAAGTCCGAAAATATGCCATGCCCAGACTGTGCATAGCCTACAGTAGGATGGGCTTGAAATTGATGAGGGAAATCAGAACCCCATGAAGCCGAAGAAGTAGCGGGCGTATGCGGATCTTGATTGTCACCATATTGAAAAGCAGAACCCCATGAGATGGGCCAGCAAAGTGGGCGAACCCTGTAGCGAAATTTGTCTGGCCGGACCCTGTATCGAAATTTGTCTGGGCAAACCCTGGAGTAAACCCTGGACCGAAATCTGATGTATGATATTCCACAGCATATGGGACAACATTACCATCTGGATGAGCTCTAGTGGTCCTCCGGGTCGGCTGAACAGTCTCAGGCGGGTCATTATCTTATGGCCCAACTGGTGCTGCTGTAGTTGTTGGCTGGGGTGGTGGCATCATTGTTATCCGTCTCTCCTCATGTTGGGCATATGACGTTGCCCTAAGTATCCGCTGTACTTATCTCCAAGCTTGACGAGATGGATTGGCTATGTTCAAAATATGTAAGGCACGCTCGACGCCATCACTCTGGTAATGATATTAAAAACCATAAAATTTTATAAATGTTAATAACTTATGTTAATAAAAAAAAGTAATGATTTAAATTGAAAGTGTTTGCACTAACCGATAAAACCTATTCCGGCTCCCGGAACGGAAATCCACCTCCGTGTATGTCCACGGAACCACTCCATATATGCTGAATGAAAGTGAAGTGGCTCCCCTTCATGAGCATCTTGGACTATATATCTGTGATGATCGTCCCATATGTTGATGAGCTGTCTGTGCGTGGCTACCCAATCTCTTCCAACCGGCCTTAACTCAATATCATGTAAGGCTGTATGATCGACAGGAGCTATCGGTATTGGCTGATGCATAGAAAACTGTCGTAGTACTCGATCTGGTTAATGCTACTCAACTATCTAGTAACATATGAGTGGGACACGAGCCATCCAAATATGCTGTCCCTACTGGCAATAATTTGGTAATTGCAACATAATTTCATTGGTGTAGGGTAGCCAAGTAATCTGTTATCGCAATAGAACATATCAAATTAAAGGAAGAATTAATGTAAAAGTTAACATTATAATAAAGTCGTTTGTTGCTATAATTACTTACATTATAATAAAGTCGTTTGTAGCGCAAATGTAGCAAAGTATGTGTGGGCACCTCCATTGTCTGTCGTGCCCGACTTCATCTACATGGAAAAATGAGATCTTAATATAGTATCCTTACTAGAAATAATTAATGACTCTCGAACTGAAGAAGCATTAACTTACATACCGACTACCGAGAGGTCTATCTGCAAAAGGATCACGGTTCCTCAGGGATGGGGAGATACATTTGAAACACTCCCACGCCCAAATCTGCAAAATATGTAGGGCACTGCCGATCTGTTTTGTGTCTGGATGAGTTGCACTGCATAGTTCTCGATACAGCCACGCAAGTGCGGCTGAACCCCAACTGTATGGGGTAGGGTCGTTAAGGTTCTCCAGTAATGGAAGAAATAACAAACTAATCCTAGAGGATGATTTGTCAGCAAAAATAGATCCTCCAAGCAATCGGAGAATGAATGCTCTAACATGCTACTACACGGTGACTTCATCGGCATCGTCTAGAATCTGAGTAAAGTGTACTTTCTGCCAGGCCAACCTCAACTGTATGCCACGTAGATTGTCTAGACGAGCACCCGGTAGCTCATTCCAGAGAGTGCCCCAATTCCTATTAGTAGGGTCGGTAACTGCCTGTCCATCAATAGAAAGGCCTGTTAGCACCGAAATATCCTGCAGCGTGATCGTGCATTCACCATCTAGCATATGAAAGGTGTGGGTCTCCGGTCTCCACCGTTCGACTAGTGCAGTAATCAGTTGCCAATCCAGCTGGAAAAATCCCATCATATAAACATGATAAAAGCCCGAAGCTCGCAGATATGTGACTATGCGTGGATCAACTTCAGGTACATGTATCGTCGATCTCCGACACATGAGCGCTTCATTTTGATGACCCTGTGAAATGTGACATGGAAAAGTGTTATTATGAATATTGATACCATGTTGTTACAAGTGACAGATCAGCTGCTAAATTAGTCAATTACCTTAGCGTTCCATATAGCCTTCGATCTATGTCTATCATGGCGTGTAAGTAGCGAATCATCCACAGGTCCCGGCTGAATGTACGTCCTTTGATCCATATCTACGAATACATTATAGAGGACCCCAATAAATATATGATTGTTTGTCAATTATAACATTACAAGAAATTCACATGTATCATGTGCACATAGCACGGACGAATGTAGTAAATAATTATCGCACAATTGTCATATTCTATCATTACAAAAAATTTCGGCGATCAATGTTACACATAATTGAAAGAGGAACTGAATCAATATCGCACAATTATTATATTATAATATTACAATAAAATAAAATATGAATTGTACACAATTCACACAACTGTTATCTATTGTCAGCCAGATCCCACTGCACAAGTTTTTCTATTATGCCCTGGCTTTCCACAGTTGCTACAACGGTTACGCGCATTACTACTGCTCGCAGTCTTCCGGTCCATCTCATTACGTATTCGTAGATTTTTTAAATAATTTTTTTAAATTCGTAAATAATAATAACAACAATACTATAACAAACGTAAATAATTTTTTATTCATCTATGAATAATAAAAATAAACATCTATCTATACCCAACAAATTGAAAAAATTTACTACGTAGGAATTTACCTCAAACTGCTAACGGAATGCACGCGCGGAGTGAGGACGCCGATTGGATTTTTTTTATCTCAAATTCTACAAAGTAAAAAATTCACAAATTATTTGAAACATTTCCAAAAATATTAACAAAAAAAAAACATACTAACGAGAGCAACGAAATAATTAATGAGTTTGACGCATATTCAGTAGCATAGGTAGTGTTTTTTTAAAGCTCAGTTTGACATTTTTGTAAAACAAATGAAATAAAGGACGTTGTTTTTTTACATTTATAGTAATTTTCCTATTTTATCGGTTTTAAATAGTCCTTTCTTGTTTATAAATTCGTAGATTTTTTAAATAATTTTATAAATTCGTAAATAATAATAGCAACAATACTATAACAAACGTAAATAATTTTTTATTCATCTATGAATAATAAAAATAAATATCTATCTATGCCCAACAAATTGAAAAAAATTACTACGTAGGAATTTACCTCAAACTGTTGACGGAATGCACGCGCGGAGTGAGAACGCCGATTGGATTTTTTTTTATCTCAAATTCTACAAAGTAAAAAATTCACAAATTATTTGAAACATTTCCAAAAATATTATTTGTATAACAAATGAAATAAAGGACGTTTTTTTTTATCTCAAACTGCTAACGGAGAGCAACGAAATAATTAATGAGTTTGACGCATATTCAGTAGTATAGGTAGTGTTTTTTTAAAGCTCAGTTTGACATTTTTGTATAACAAAGTAAAAAATTGGGAAGTTAAAGATAAATGATTAGTGCATAAGAACAGTCACTAGTAACATATTTCAACAAAAACTTCACTTCCAGACCTGGCATTGAGGTTGTTCCCCATTCGCTCCCCATTCAAGATAAAGGACCAAATTCCAAAAATACGTATAGCTAGTAGAGCTCATAGGGTAAGCAACACTAAATGGCCATGCTCGTATGGTTTTCCCTGTGCACTCTTCTACAAAGCAATAGTATCTCGCACAATCTTTGTGGCCTCCATTTTTTTATAGAAAAATTCATGGCTCTCCTAAGTCCTAATGTCACTTCCATTGAGATCCTCTCCTGGTGATATTCACCACCTAGAGCCTGTGAATACGTGCTCTCATTGTAAGTTTGCTGATATTTCTTTTATAGAAAATGAGATCATTCTTTGTCATATATTTTTCCATTGTGAAATGATCCTCTCCCTAATATTTGCGTACATTTTGAAAATGCCTCATTTACTGCAGATTATATTCTGGTAGAAGATAAAAGCACCTTTAAAAACTTTCAAAACTAGATCCTTTACTAGTTGGTGAGGCAAAGTAACTGAGCCCAAAAAAATAAAAAATTGTTGGAAGCCAGAGAGATGCAAGCATTCTTTCCTCATCAAAATTACAGAAATTATTCGAGAAAGTAATGGTTTTTTGTAATATGATTTACCAGCATGTTAGACCAATAGTTCTGATATAAGGAATCAGAACAAACTGCTAAGTCAAAGTTCAGTGTAAAATAAGGGGAAAAGGATGTTAATTGAATGATAATATATATTCACTATCCACCAAAAGGCAACATATGAAGTTGAAAGGCAAGGATCCAAGCATGTGCCTCAACCACCTAATATTCATCTTATATGACGAAGAGCAAGCGAGGAGGCAAGACAGAAAAAAAATCACCAGCTCTGAATATCTCCCTAGATGGAAAAGATGAGTTTATCAACTGTATAAGGGATACCGGCCTCAAATTTGGATTTCGATCCCCTGCCTAGCCGCAATCTAGGCAGGGGTGTACATGTCAAATCTGGGCCGTCCGATCAATCACGGACGGCCCAGATTTGATAAAATTGCGGCTGAATAAAAAAAAAAAGAAAAAAATTATTTTATTCTATCAAATCCGGGCCGTTCGTGATTGATTGGACGGCTCGGATTTAACATGTACACTCCTGCCTAGATTGCGGCTAGGCAGGGGATCCGCTCGCCTCAAATTTGGCCTGTTTTGGTACAACTTATCAGCTACTTATTATTCTACATATGACTTTCCCTCCGCAAACCGTGCTTGTATTTTTCTTTGTAAACAACTTTCCCCATGTATGCATCTAAAAGACATATGATTCCACTTTTCAATATTTTGATGTATTGAAAGGTCAGTGTTTTTTTTTTTGGGTAAGGTTGAAAGGTCAGTGTTCGTGTTAAATAAAAGTCAAAATGCGAGTGTTAAATAAAAGTCAAAATGCGAGTGTTGCGAAATCTCTAGCAAGTCAAAAGCTAAAAAGCAAAATCATTTCGATCCCAATCACCCAAAATAACAAATATGTGCCACAAAGGACACAAAGAAATATATATACACCCCATTCCATATCCTTCCATCCTTTTATTAGCAGAACTTTACAGCTACCAAGTCAAAACATGATAACAAACCTATCACTCACGTTCAAAAGAATGATGAACACCACGAAAAAATAATAATAACAAGGACAAAGTGCCTCTGGTACTCAACAAGAAATTCATAAATTATTTGAAACATTTCCAAAAATATTATTTGTATAACAAATGAAATAAAAGACATTTTTTTACCTCAAAATGCTAACGGAGAGCACTCACGGTGTGAGGTGGCCGATTGATTTTGCTTTTATCTGAAATTATGCAAAGTAAAAAATTCAGGAATTAATTGAAACATTATAAAAATATTAACTAACGGACAAAACATACAACACGAGCGTCGAAATAATACCTGAAGATAGAACGAGGGCGAGGAAAAATGAATTAACACGAGACAACAGAAGAGGAGTCGAACGAGAGCAAGAACAGAAGAGAAGGCGAACGAGAGCACGAACAGAAGAGGGCGAATGAAAGCAAGAACATAAGAGGAAGAAGGCAACAGAAAAGAAAATGAAAGAAGAAGAGAAGCCCTTCACGGTACTAAATGCAGGGCAGTGAGGCCTGTAGAGCCTGAAAAGGCTCACGGGCGCAATTGCGCCGAGCCTTTTCAGGCTCTACCGCGTCGCGCGACTGCGGGGCCAGCGCGGCTGACCGGTCACGCGATGCCGCCTCCGGCGCGCGAGACCTAAATTGGTTAATACTTTGAAATAATGACTAAATTTGTAAATATATTTTTTTAAGTATTAAATTGGAAAAAAACCCGAGAGTGGACTGAAATTTGCGTTCTTTTTTAGCCAAGATTTCAGTTTCCCGCTCGAATCAAAACGCAGGCAACTTATGCGTTTGATCAGTTTTGTAATCTCAGCCGTCCGATTCGAACGGACGGCTGAGATTAAGCGAAGGTTATCCCTAACCTTCCTCCTCAAGAGGATCCCGATCCAGAAAACCTAAGAGCCGAGGCTTGAAGGCAGAGGATCCTCACGCGGCTTCCAAAGGGAAGTCTAAATTGGAAGGAGCACTACCTCGCTCCGTGTTGGGGCTTCACGGCGCGGATCCGAGGAGCTTGGGAAAACCCCTACTTCGCCTCTTCAACTCCCAAATCAGCCTCCTCTTTAGCTCCTCTCTCTCTCTCTCTCTCGATCGACTTGCATTCTCGTCTTCTCCCATCAGGTTATTGCCTCTCTCTCTCTCTCTAGTCTTAATGGAGTGTCTGGGCGTTTGATTTGATGGCTAACATGCTGCGAACGTTGGGTTTTTCGGCTAGCTCGATGGGTTTGTCTGTTGATTGATTTCGCTTTGTCTTGGCGGACTCCGTATCGGATCTGAGGCTGCTGGCTCTGCTGCTTCCCGTTTTTTTTTTTTTGTTCTTTCTTTTGTCGAGGTCGTCGTTTTGGTGCTTCTTTTTCTGTGTTCTCTGTACTTGTAAGATAGTTCGTTGGAAGGAGATTAATAGTGTTGTTCGCCGACAGTTTCCAGATCGTCCACGTTCTTCGTTTCTTGTCATTGTTTTACGGCATCGCTGCGAAACTCATGCGTACAATGGCACGTTTTTAGTTTGAACTTTTGTTGTTGTTGCTTGATGTCTGTTTTTGGTGTTCCGAATCCGGACTGATTCAAAAGTTTGTTTTCTTTCAGTCGTTATTTGGATGTTTTTCTTGGACTGCAAATAGTAGTTTTCGTGTGTGGTATGTTCAGTGATGCTATGCTCATTGACGTGGAGTTGAAGTTTTTCTTCGCCGGCCAATAGTAGTTTTTGTGTGGTATGTTAGCTGCTGCTATGCTTATTGATGTGAAGCTAGCGTTGGTTGGAGAATATTTTGATGAATTCCATGCTCGCGTGTCAAGCTGTTTGCTTTGCAAAGACCTACTACTTCTGCCCTATGTCTGCCTTTGTTTTTCCCTCCTTGATGTTCATACAAGAGTCTTTATGGTGTGGACTTTTAATTATATCCTTTCTCAGCTAGACCCCCATTGTCTTCTGTAACTCTGGAGAAGTGGGCACTGTGGTTTCTGATGCTCAAGGAGTTTTTCCTGATATATCAGATATTAGATAACCAGCTGCCCTTTGTAGTTCTTCTTCGGAAATTTGACGGCACCCCAGATTTATTTGCGTGTGTTTGTTGATTCAATACTAGCATTAAACCTGTGTGATAATCGAGCTTCTAGATTTCAGTTGGCCTGGTTTTGAGTTTGAGATACTTGGATTTAGCTGGTGCCATAATTGCCCATGTATTTGAAGAAGTGATTGGAGTGGAAAGAGGCAAAATTGATTTTGTGAAATCGTTTTAGACATGGATTGAGGTGCTGAAATTGATGAAGAGAGTGATAACAGGGGAAGTATGTGGGTGGGATTTGGATCAGGAGCTTGATCAGTCCATGGATGAGGAGACTGGTACGCAGTAGGCTACGAAACTTGTATAGAGATAAGAAATTCTCTGCTCTGTTGCTTCTTCGGGTCCCATGCGATCGGAAGAGAGGCTCGTGATAAGCTGTCTGTGTTTGCATATAGTGTTTCAATTGGAATTTGAAAACTCTAGCAGCCTTAATATTGGGTGCCTTTCAGGAAAAAGATCCTTCCTGTGATGCATTGATGTGGGACGTGGTGTTGATCTTTTCAAAGAATGTTTAAAGAATGTTTCCTTTGGGCATTACAGAATGCATCCAAGTGGGGTGTTTTAGTTTTATCTTGCAAGTTTGAATGTCTAAACCTTCCAACAATGCTCACTATTTCTCATTCGGTCAGCAACTAATAAATTATAGTGATTAATCCTCATCTATTATCAAACAACTTTTTATTTTCATTTTCGACACTTAAAACTTCAGTATCTTGCAGCACTTATTTTTCAGTTTTATCAACTGAGCCCTAAGAGTTTGTTTTACCAGCATTGGATGCTGATGTGTTATTATGTGTTTTAGAATCGAATTGTAAGGCTCAAAGTTTCTGCTCAATGACTTGGTGATATTGCTGTGCCAGATTATCTTATAGGATTCTGTCTCCTTTTAACTTCGTCACATTGATTGGCTGCATTGTCAGTACTAAATCATGTTGCTTTCTGGGGTTATGTGGTATAACTGCCGGCAGGTTCAGCACAAAAATATTGTTCGTTTTATTGGTGCATGTACCAAGCCTCGTCACTTCTGTATTCTAACTGGTGTGCGAATTGATTCAGTTTCTTCTGGTTCTTTATAGTGAACATCCAGATATGTTATGTTTACTCTATCATGTTGATGTTACTGCTTTCCCTTACTGTGATTCGAAATCCCATTGTGTCAACTTTTCTGAATTCAGTTTGGCTTGGAGTTGATCATAATGATACCTTCATGTTTGTTCCATTTTTAGGTATTTTGTCGAAGTGAGCTCTGTTCATTGCCGTCAAAGGACTCTTGCTGAGAATATTCTCTCGCTTGCTCGCTCTGTCTCGTCCATGGACTCGATCGTGTCGTCGGCTCTCGGAGAAATCTGCAGGCGGGGCAAGAGCGGCGTCGCCCTCGCCTCTCTCTGGAACGACCTCGTGCCAGCTCTTGCCTCCGCCGGCCTCGAGCTCGAGCCGGGGCTCAAGAGCGCCCTGTGGCTCAATCTCCTCGACGTTCCGGAGCTCCAATTCCAGTATCGCAGAGGCGAGAAGGACGCGTTCTGCTCTCCAGCCGATCAATCGATACAGCACGTCGGCCATGCCGAGGAGCTGGGTTTGAAGATCGTAGGCAGCGATGGTCTCAGAGGATGCTTCCTTGGCCTCTACGATGATCACCTCGCGGACTCAGAGGTCTCCGAGTCTCAGCGGAAAGCTCTCGAGCACCTCGCCCTCACTAGGTTCACTCTAATTCTGCGTCTTTTCTTGGTTTAGGGAAGTTCCGTGGTAGCAAGAAGGCCCCATCTTGATTTAAGATGGAATCATGTCACTTGACTATCGAAATTTCATGTTCCTAGCTAGGTCATTAATCGGCTAGATAGAGAAAGCTGTGGATTTGAGATGATAACTCGCTAACCGTGTATATCTTCAGAATGGATGGAATTGCACAGAACGAGCTTTGTAAGATGCTTGGAATCGAGGCTAACAACTTCGCCTATGAATTGAAGTCCCTCGAGTCTCGAAATTTGATCACGCGGCAACCGGCAATCCTCAGAACGGGAAAAGCTCGCGGTCCAGGGGACTCTTGCAAAGTGGTTTCTACAAATTTAGTGTTTATGTCTCGCTATTCTAAGAGTCTAGGGCCTCGAGGGAAGTTCGAGGTTTCGAGACGAGAGAAGAGATTGGATGTTCCCGCAAGTGTCGATGGGAATTCTACCGGCGAAGACGGTTTTGCTGGTGAGGGTGTTGAGGAGAAGATTCTCGTAAAGGATTACCTACCCGCGATGAGATTAGTCTGCGATAGACTTGAAAAAGCCGATGGCGGGGTAAGTTAGCAAGGTTCACAATGGTTGAGTCTGCAGAGTCAGTTGGCTTACACATACTGATTTGGTTAGCCATTGTTTTCTTTTAGGTTCTTGCTGTAAAGGATATCAAGAAGGAACTCGGCTATGTTGGATCATCTTCAGCACACAAAGCCTGGACGATTGTAAGTTATCGACATTTATCCCTGCAGTTTCGCACCTCAGTTTGCAAACTCTCTTTAAACAGATTCTCCTCAAGTAAATAATACTTCTTTTCCTCGATGAAATTTGGTTCAGATTCGTCGGATGTTGGAAGATGCCGGCTTCGTGAAGGAACAAGCCAGAGTCGGAGATAAGGCAAGTGTAAAAAGTATTGCTGGCATATGTTTTCCTTTCACTTGTTTGAATTCAGCACGTCTTAGATTCTACTTATTCTTTAACTTCTGTGGTGACTGATGGCTGTATTGTCATCACCTCAAAAGTATTTCACGCATAGTTAATCTTCTGAACCAAGTCCTCTGATGCTCGAATCTGCTTTTTAATTGTAAATCTCAAGCTTGAATATCATGTCGGAGAAGAGATTAGAACAAACAAAACAACTATGATCCGATGTATACCTTTGGGCTTGATCCTTCGCTTTGAGCCTGTCAATTAGCTTGCCTAACGCTAATATGCGGATAACGGGAAAACTTATCATCTGAACTTATTCCAGACGCAAACACCACGTTCAACATTAAGCGTATCCTGATCAGTGGCTTGGGATCTCTCTGTTTGATAGGATGAAAATCGCTTGCAACTGGTGAAAAACTTCTCTCCAAATGCCTTTGTATATGGAGCCGAAGACATTGATAATGAACATCAAGTAACATATGGAAGGAAATATCATCACAATGAGATCATCATGGAGCTTCCTGTAGTGCAGCAAATATACCAGATGGTTGCTGATTCTGGGTCTAAAGGTGTGACTTCGATGGAGGTAAGTTCACTCTACTTATGTGTTAGTCTGCAACAAGCCTCTTACTTCGCTCACATAAGTAATTTTCTTGCATATATACCTCTCAAATCTTTGGTCTGCAGAGTTTTTTTTTTTTTTGGTAAGGATCTTTGGTCTGCAGAGTTAAGTTCTTTCTTAGTCTAGAAGAGTCTATAAACTTGTGGAAGAACAATCAAGTCCTAAAACTTTTAAATGGTGGAAATAGGTAGTATAAACTTGTCCATTTAGTACAATAATACTTTTCGTCTTTTGTCCAATATAAGAGACGTAAAATATTAAATTAAAATTTTTGAAAAAAATATAAAAAAATATTAGAAATCATCCACGTCAGTGCTAGTGACCCATGTCAGTTCCAGCAAGTCAAATGTACTGAATTGACACAATTGCAAAAGGTTTAGGACTCAATTAGCGCAAAAAAGAAAAGTGTGTGACTGAATTGACACAACTCCAGTAGGTTTAAGACTTTTGATAATTCTCCCACTAATATAGTATATGCACTGTGATTTTCGACTGAAATGATTTCAATATTAACAGCTGCTTAGTTGATTGTCAAGATTGTGCAATTAATACTTGGGCCGATATTATCAACCAAGCTAGACTTGGTAGGAAAGTTATAGATGAACATAATGCTCATAACTTCCTTTTAAACCTAGCTGCTGTCGAAGCGCCATTTATAAATCAATGAGACTTTGGTCTCAGTATAAGTGGAGAGTTACATATACTTGGTTGTTGCACCATGGTTTACTAAGACATCACTAGACTTGGTAAGTTTGACTCGAAGAAAGATGAAACAAGGACAGAATCACTTGGCCTCAGTTTTGGGCTAGTCTAATTTTTTACATACATCATACTTGGTGCTCACCCATATTTCTTAACTCCATCCATAACATTTATACACTTACCTGCCATCCCCTGACTATTTCACAGGTTCAAAAGAGGCTTGGTAATAGGCTTTCGCGTTGGTTCTCGAAAAACTACTCTAGGCTTGGGATGGATAGGGAGAAAGTAGGGGTTGTTAGGGAGGAAGGAAGTTATTCTAAAGCAGTTGCCTATCGGTATCGGATACTTGGTAATCTCAATCTTACACAGTCGGTTGGACTTCCAAGTGAAAGCCGGTATCTCCCAGTACAGGCTGACAACCAAGCTTCTAATTTAGACTTTCCTGACATAGGAGGAGTGATCTTAAGTGATTCTTCGACTCCCCAAGGTAATGGTGCTGCTGAGGAGAGTGTCCTGTTTAACCCAGAAGAGTTGCATCCTGAGCAAATGAAGTGTTTTCCTGATGAAGATGGTTATCCTGGACGTACACAGACGGAAGCAAGTATCATTCAGGCAGCTCTGTCCTCACCAGTTACATCATTAACTACCAATGAAATTCGAAGACGACAGAAGATATTGGATCGACTCCAGGTACCTGGGTAATTTATAGCAACTCTGGAGGTAGAGAATGCTGCTGAATTTACTACAAATTCCAGTGCTGAAGAATTATTGCTTGCTCATTATTTTCTGCAGGATGAGAAGTTCATTTTGAAACGTGAGCTTTATGGTTGGCTTGTGAATCTTGAGAAGGAAGAGGGTATGACTATGTGTAGGAAAACCATGGACAAAATTCTAAAGAAACTTGAGCAACAAGGGCTCTGCAAATGTGTACATACGAACGGTAGTCCTAGCTGTAATCGAAGTGCCGAAGTGGTCCTGCATCCATCCGTATCCATCGAAAGTATCTCTGCAGAACTTCAAGAAAAAATCAGGTCCTTTAAACTGCCAAAACGAGGCCTGGTCAAGACTCTGGACGCCATGTGTCCAGATCCTCAAACTCCCAGACCAGAAGCCACACAAGCTGATGGGTCCACTCTTGGTAAAATGGTCTGTGCGTCAACCTTACAGCAGGTCAGATTAAATAAGTAACAAGAAGTGACTGGGGCCTATTTCTTTCTTTTTTAGGCATTCACCTCATATATGTGTTCCATATTAATTTCTTTCTGTTTTTGCCATTTGGGAATTTGGATAACTAACATATGTTCTTGCGACTACTTGTAGGCAATACAAGTTTATTATCGGAAGCATGAACAAGAGCACTGTAAGTATCAAGGTGACATTCTCACTGATCAGAATACTAGAGTAGAAGAAACACATGCTACAGCAACTCACATAAGAAAGAGATCTCAAGAAGCTATGACACGGGACTGCACAGAACTTGATATAGGTGTATGTGTGAGGAGACATAGTCCTGCCAGACAGCTCAATAGAGTCGAACAATTCAGGGAAGGAGAAGCTGTGCCTATAGCTTCTTCCAGACTGCACGATAGTAATTTGCAGGTTTATGAAAAAGCAGGGGATTGTCCAGCAGTTATTGAAGAGTCTGAAACTAAAAAAAGCAAAGTGCGTACTACGTCCGTTAACAGGAATGCGTCTTCATCTATGAACTCCATATTTCGAAGAAGGTTTACATGGACAGATGAAGCGGATAGGTATGTAACATGTTATGCAATCTGGACAAGTTAAGGGTTTTTACATCGTTCTACATTGTCAACTCCAAGCTACAGTACTTCTGTTTATATTTCCGTAAAGAAGATACATGACTCTCTTTATACTATGCATAATGTCCATAGTGTTTCGGTTGTTGACTATTCCTCAAATCTTTCTCAGGAAGTTGGTAATCCAGTACACAAGGATCCGTGCAGCAAAAGGTGCAAAGTTTCAACGCGTGGATTGGAATCAACTCCCTGATCTTCCAGCACCACAAAAATGTTGCCGAAGAAGAATTTCCTTGCTAAAAAAGAACATCACCTTCAGAAAAAACTTGATGGGTCTCTGCAACATGCTAAGCAAACGGCTTCTAAAGCACCTCGAAGAAAAGCGGGAGGGCTTACATAACAATAACAGCAAAGTTGTGATGAAGGATTTATCAAAGGAAGGTCTAAACATAGGTTGGTCAAACAATTCTGAAAGAACCTCAGAGGTCGGTTCTTATAATGGAGAATGGGACAACTTCGATGACAAAACTATAAAGGCAGCCCTTGAGAAGGTTCTCGAGTATAAGCGCAGAGCCACCTTGGAGGAACACCATGATGATTGTATATACGATGAAGAAAATGTAATCAATGATTTGATCATAATGCCATGACTGAAATATACTGTATACTCTATAATGATATTGAGCTTTTCTGAAATTTTAGTGCTTCTGCAGGATTCCCTGTCCTCTGATATGGTCCTTTCAGACAGATGCATTGAAGATATTAATCACCATGCTTTGGGACGGTATAAAGATTCTGCAGACCGATCAAACTCCTGTCATCTTCATAAGAAGCATACCAAGCTATTGAATAATAGGAGGAAGGTCAGCAGAAAAGTCCATAGATCCGTGGCTGTTTCTAATGCTGTGGAGCTACTTAAACTTGTCCTTTTAAGCCCACTGAGAGAAGACGATGTGCTCAATCAGAGTGCAGAGCTCCTCCTGCGTCAATTTTCAAATGACGAGCTCTTTGCAGCGTTTAGTTACCTGAGTGAGAAGAAATTCATGGTAATTGACCTCTTCATTTTCTCCAGACTCCGTTAAATGGTATGCTGGGTATGTTGTTGAAACCGCAGCTAAAGACTGCACATGAATCCTATTGGAACGAACTATTTATGTGTCTACACCTAAAGGATTCTGAATCTATTTATGTTTCAGCACATATTTCTTTCTCTTCGCACTGTGCTAACGGTAATTTCACTTTAAGACTCTTGGTGGTAGTGGTCCCTTTTTCAACAATTCAGGTGACCTGCTTATGTCTTCCAAGCTACTTTTCACTCCATTGTACTTACTAGAAATGGATTCTTGACCAATGATATATTTCAAGTAGAACTTCTGCACGCAACTTGACCTGATTGCTTGATTGCATGTACTCACCTTTCCCCTAGAAGAATTCCTCTTTTGGTGCTTGTTTAGAGGTGGATGGATCATGGAACCTCCCATCTGTCGACCTGATGAAATGGGTACATCAAGCCTAACCTTTTACCCAAGCCCACTGATTGCTTTACCTTCAAGCCTCACAGACTTGGGTAGGCTGCCAGACCCATGATCAGTCTGAGCACTGACCTAAAGCCACCGAACCTTTTTTTTATTGACTTGGCATTTTTTGACATGCCAAGTTTCCCTAAGATCTGCTTCAGTAGCGTTCTTTATTATTTCTTGCTATTACACTTCTTTGTTTGCATCTTACACACATGTTTGAACTGATTTTTTTAATTTTTTTTCTTTTGGGAGATTTTGCGTAATGGAGATCAACCTTTACTTTCTCACACGTTCTTGGAGAATATTTCAAAGTCACGGTTTCCCCCTGGTACTGGACAGCAAGCAGCTGAATTTTCCAGATGGCTTCGGGAAAGACAAAAAGATCTTATCCAAGAGCAGGTTTTTCTTGACCGTGAGTTACAATGTGGGGAACTCTTCCATTTGTTTGGTTTAGTTGCTTCGGGAAAATTGAATATTTCTGTAAGCATGCCTGAAGAAGGTGTTGGAGAGGCTGAAGACTTCAGAAGCTTGAAACGTAAGTATGCTGGTGATGAATTTTCGGACTGTGGAAAGGCTAAGAGACCAAAATCTATAGCAACAGATGTTCTCGAAAATCGAAGGGAGAAGGGTTTTCCAGGGATTAGGGTTCTGGTGGAACCTGCATCCATTTCCGGAGCTAATGTCCTGGCATTGCTTGAGGATGGAGATCTCTTAGCTGTTGAACCTCGCTTGCCTCAGGAAACTAATAACACGGCTATTGCAGATCAGTTCAACAATACCTGGTTTCCTCCTGGATGTGACTATAAGGTAGTTCAAGAACTTGACAATGTAGTTCCCATGACCAGGAAAAGTGATGAGTCATCTTGGGATGCTATGACGCGGTATGCCAGGTATTTGATGTTGACACCCTCTGGTGGTAAGCAAGCAACTTACCTCACACCTGACAAATTTAGAGCTGTATATAGTTCCCTTAAAAGGAGTGATGAGCAAGGTTTAACTGCCAAAGAAGTCTCACATATAATAGAGATGCCTGGTGGGTTGCTAATCTTTCATTGAATTTGTCTTCTCCAGTTAAAGTGAAGTAGGAAACTTAATGACCGTTTTAATATATTCTCTGCAACGTTTCAGATGAGGCAATGCCTGAAATTGTCATGGACGTATTTCAAGCATTTGGATTGGCAATAAAGGTCAGTTATAGTGAAACTAAATCAAGTTCAAGATGTCTTAACTGCCAAAAGATTCTTCTATTGAGAACTGAAATTTTCTATTGCAAAAAGATAAGTTGAACCTCCATTTTCAATGATCTTTACAGGTGAATGGATTTGACTCAACTCGTCTAATTCATGCTTTATATCGCTCCAAGTACTCTTTGCCCTCAAAGGCAGTTTTCGGTGGGGACTGTAGAGATCTTTCCTGGATGAAATCTTCGGAGAGGAGTGATGACTGCACGGTACCTCATTCCAAAGATAATGATCACAATGTTGGCTGTCTCAATTCAGAGAGAGTTGCACATCGTGACACTGATGGAATTCCCATAATGACTATTACCGACTGTCACAAAGATGTGGGTGCGTCGACAAATACAGTCCCATCCAGGAGTTCGGGTAGTTTGCTGGATAGTGTTATCGTGCCAGTGGAAGATTCTAAGGAGGCTACAAGTATCAGCTTCTCTAGGAATGACACATATAAGCCAATCATGCCATGGTTAAATATAGATGGGTCTGTCAATGAGATAGTCTTTAATGGGCTAATACGCAATATCCTTGGTTTCGTGATGCAAAATCCAGGAGCAACAGAGGTACTTCATCTTCCATCTGCACTTTTGCCAAGTAGATTTACTTCTTGTTATTTTCGAAACATAATTTTGCAGTCATCCTCCGCAGCTTGACATTTAGTCAAGAATTGACTAAGTGTAAGCAATGCTAATTTTCACATGGTGCAACTCGCAATCTTATTAAAGCTAATGACTTCTATATCTGCCCTTGGGGCAATCCCAATAGTCCTGGCAGATTTCATCATGAAAACAATTTGTAGATAGTGTCACAGTCAGGTTGCTGCGTTATTCTCATATCTTACACCTATGGTTTGTAAAGAAATAAAGTCCGCAGTCGACTGGTTTGATCTCTCTTCTTTCCCATGGTTTTGCAGTAGAAATAACTTTCTTTTTCAGTCGTAGTAAGGAGTTTTTCAGTGGACTAAGGTAGAACATAAGCTTTTTCAAGTAGCTCCCAAAAAGAAATGCATGTCCACTCACCATATTGCAATTGATTTGCCAGGATAGAATCATCCGACATGTGGATATTCTCAACCCTCAGGTACGCAATTAATCTCTCACATGTTAAAACGTGTACTCCCTACTTTTTCTTTCTTCGATGCTTTTTCATCTAAGGTAGAGAGTTATTAAGGACCTGCATGGGAACGGCTCTGATTCTATTCCCCGAAACAAAAAAGGATGAAAAACACGTCTAATAATGTAAGTGATTTTGATTCTGATCTCGGGAGCAGTTTTGGAGCAAAAACAAGAAATAAAAAAAAGGTTGATTCTGAAAAAATAATGACTTCTCAGAAACACAAAATAGTACGGAGTCTCACATCTCTCACTTTTCCCTTTCAGTTCTCTCGTCACTTTTCCTTGACCTAAAAAGTTAATTCTGTGCAGGTACCAAACACGTTTTGATTCTATAAAACTCATCCGGGGAATATAATAAAAAAAAATCAATTCTAATCAGAATCAATTTTCGGATCGGAGTCATTGCCATGCAAGCCCTAATTGTCTCCCTCGTTCTATTTCGGGCTTGGACTTTGAAAGAGTCTTAGATTGAGGCTTCATTTCCATTAAATTCTGTTTAATATCACTATTAATAGAATTTATAGCTTCTGAACGCAAATGTCTGTCTTAGGAGCTTTGCCATAGCTGGTCAACTTGTGGTCATAACGTTTTTTCATGCTAAGTTAAAGAAAGCTCACCTTCACGATTCTTTTGCTGCATTTAAGTTGATCTTTTCAGTTCATGGCATCTATAACGGGTCTTCTTGAAACCTCATAGAGCTGCAGAAAGCTGTTGGGTTTAATGATTCTGGATAAAAACCTCATTGTGAGGAAAATGCATCAAGCTACGTCTCATGGTGGTGCCCCTCCCATATTGCGTCCAATCCTCGGGAACAGGTTCCGTGATTCGAAGTCCATCGTGCGTGACCATTTTTTTGCCAATCCCATGAGCACAGCCGTCTTATAGGTACTTGAATGTTTGATTTCTGCTTGCGAAGAGTCTTGTATATCCTGGTAAAATCTCAAATTTTTTGGTGCGTGGCTTAGGTAGATCCGGACAGAAGCATTTTCACCTTTCTAGTCGTCGGTATTTACACCGGGCACTATGCCAACTCAAAAGCAATGAGGTCCGAAATGTATATCAGCCAGCATTAGGGGTGCCCAAACAAAACAAGATACCCGACCCGAAACAAGGTCCGACCCGACCCGATAATTCCTAGCTTTTTGGGTCGGGCCTCAAATTGTTTCGGGTACCAGTAAATTAATCGGGTATTATTTTGAAATTGTTTGTGTTTGGGTAAAGTCAAGCCCAAACATGAAAACAAGATGAAAATATGAGACGACTGAAACAAGATAAGGCAAGCCCAACCTCGCGGGCCCAAACGGGAACAAGTTAAAAAAACCCTACAGAAAACACACGAAGGAACGCTGTGCAGCTTCTTCTTCTTCTTCCATCGGCGAGAGTCGAGGTCTTCTTTCTTGCTCGCACGATCCAGTCGCACTCTGCAGCAGCCGCAACCGCCGACCAACCCAGTCGCCATGCCCCTCTTTCTGATTGGTCTGCGAAATTTGGTGAGTCTCGCTGCCCCCCCTTTCCGTGTGTGAATATTTTTTAGATCCATTCTGATTAGAGGTGGATTTGGCTAGTGTCGGCTTTGGCGAGGTCAGTGCTCCCGTTCGGTGTGTGCTTCTCATCTCTGCTGGCGCTAGTCACTCCGTCGCGCTTCTTTGTAAGCTTCACGAGCTCTACTTGGAGTTGGCGCTTCTTTAGAGAGAGGGAGGGAGGGGAAGGAGCAAAAGCTGCTTTGGAAGACAAAATAGGTAAAATTCTTGTAGTGGTATATAATCCTTCGTTGTTTTTTCTTTCAGCTTTCTCATTTAGGTTCGATTGCGATGAATTTTGTTAAGTTTATACTTGGGGTAGAAGAAAACAGGGTAGTGTAGTTTGGCTGAGGGATGAAGGTCAGCAGCTCTCGCCGGAGATTATCGTAAGAGCTTCGCACCCGTCGCGAGATTTTCAATTTGTATCATAGTTATCTTGTACTATTGACAAAACTCGAAAGTCAGGTATAGGGTGACTCCTTCCTCGCAGCGGCGGGAAGATGACATTGGGGGGTGGTTTCTGATCTGTACATTTTGTGTAGAGAAGGGAAGGAAGGTAGTGGCATTTCTTGCATTCAGTGACCATCAATTCATAGCTTTCTCTTGTCATGGGATGAATTTGCTGCGCAAATGTGCCTCTTTTTGCTATATATCTTGTCATCAAAAGAAGTACTTTAGTCAGCAAGTTTTGCTTTTTTGAAAAGTGATTTGCTTTCATTTTTCACTTTCGACTGTTGTTCTATCTTGTCTGTGTATCTAAATGCTGGGTTTTTTAGTACGATTGTTTATTAAATCATGTTTGATGCTTAAATTTTGAGTTAGGCCAAACCTTAGCTTCAATTATCATACTTGTAAATGGACATGTTGGATTATTGCAATTTGGACTTTGATGAGAGATTGACACAATTGTCTACTGGCCCTCTTGTAGGGTGATGTTGAATCCATTGCATCCAAAAATCCAAAGGAGGTCACTACACTGTTGGAGCTGATATCTGGATCTGAAGAACTCAAGAGTGACAATGAGCAGCTCGAAGCCAAAAAAGCTGTGACTGAGGAAAAATCTGCTTTTGCATATCAGAAAAATGAACTGTAGTGTCGGAAAGAAAGCAGAAGAAGGAACAAAAAGAAGAGGCTGAAAAAGCATATCCATTTGCGGGATAGATTGGTATGTTTTACAGCGTTCTTCCTATTAGAGTTTATTAAGTTTAGCCAAAATGTTTCCTTTCATTTCTTGTTTGATGCTGAGAAATCTGAGAAGTGAACCCCTGAACTTCTGCTTTTGGCTTTCATTTCTAGCTGAAGAAGTTGGTGCCTTTAGAACCTGAAGTTCGTCTTTTCTTGCTGATGAAGTTGGTTGCCTAGTTTTGTCATTGGCATTAGTGGATGATCTTGTCTGTGCATTCTAGCCATTTTTTGATATGATTCTTGTTCTGTTTGAGTGAACTGGATTTGATGGTTTTGGATGGAAAGGTTGTGGACCTTTGATCACACTTTATTGCCTTTGCATCTCCACGAGCCCTTAGTGTCAATATCTGTGGATTGTCTTAATTTTTGTCAGTAAATGCTTCTGTTTGGAATTGTTTTAGGCTGCATCGTATTGAATAGAATCAAGCTATTCGTATTCAGTTCCTTGTTAGAGCTCATCAATGATATGAACTCATAATTGATGATCTCACTCGGTACAAAGATGGAATCTTGTGTATATTGGAATTGTCTACATTTTCAGTTTCTCCCTTCTTTTCTTCTGCTGTCGGTGAATAACAATCATTTTTGCTTACATGGACTTGGGGTTTCTTGGTGCAGAGGAGCAGGAGAAAGAAATGGAGAATGTTTAAGAAGATGGCGAACATGGAGCTAGCGAGTAGTTCAACTTTCAATGCTTTGGTGCTAAATGAGGTCACAATGTACGTCCAGAAAAAGCTTAGGGAGGGTGAAACTTGTTGGTTATGTAACCTAGGAACTTTCAATGCTTTTGTGCTAAAATGAGATCAAAATGTACGTCCAGGAAAAGCTTAGGGATGGTGAAATTTGTTGGCTATGTAACCTAGGAACTGGACGGAGAGCTCATACTTTTCACTATCCCTTTCATGTTTTGCCTTTTTAATTGATATTTGATTCTCTGTTGCAGGATGATTTTACATTGGACTTCGATTGGAAAATGATTTGGGATATGTTATAACGGCAATTGTCCCCTGCATCTAAAGCTGATAGACAGAGAAATGGCAAGTGATTTGGACTTGGAAAAATCTACTTGCAAAATGATATATTGACATAATGTACTTGATTTTGGTAAATGTCCAATCCTGTGTATGGGGTAAGTATTGTGTTTTAAATATCATGCATTTGGGATCTCAATTTTTTTTTTCACTAAAACCCGACCCGACCCGACCCAATTTTTCGGTTCATGTTCTTTTTTATTTTGTTTCGGGTTGGGTCATTCACACATTTATTGTGCTTTGGGTCGGGTCGGGTATCATAAAGGCCCGACCCGTTGACACCCCTAGCCAGCATGAGAGCGACCACCCCAAACGAGGACAGGCTAATCTCGGATATCTCGGGGACGTCCGAAAATCTTCCTGGTTTGATAATAATATTTTGAATGTGAAGGCAATTATTATTTAGCTTGGAGCTTCGATAGGCATGTATGGAATTTCAGATGGGTCACTGAGTTTGCCTACTCTAACCTTGTCAATCTCTGAGTGTCCATTTCAAGATTATCGATTCCTAAGCTTCAATTTTTAGGCGTCGATTACTATGTTGTTGACTTGGAACTTGCCATTTTTCTACAAAATTACTAAGTTTCCATTATTTATTTAAGAGCTACCAAAAGGTGAGTATGTTGTCATTTGGGAATGTGATTATATTGATTGAGTGGAAGTTGTATTGCAATAAATGGATGTCAATACCATTATCCATATGGAAAATCATCATGACTCCGGCATGATATCATTTGTTATGAAATGCACATAAATGATATATGTGAGGAAGACGAAAGAATTACCCAAAAAAAATCCTAAATATGTCATCGTCTGGCCAAAATTAGCCAGATGGACTGAATTGGTATAATTGCAAAAGGTTTAGGGCTATATTGGCACAAAACATATTTAAAATTGAATTGACACCATTATAATATGTGTAGGACTTCTCTGGTGATGCTCCCGAGGAGAACCTTTGCCACGGCCCATTCGCCATGGAGCGAATTCCCTTGTATGAGTTTGTGTCAAAGACCGTAGGAAAAGACAAATGTTCTACTCTTTAAAGACAGATCTCTACAGATGCGAGGGACATGCAAGTCTTATAATTTACACAAGATATAAGTTGGCTATATAGCCCAAGTTGGGGGGAAATTATAAAAAAAAATCGTAAACTCATTGTACTTAGGCCAATTTAGTTCTAATCCTTTCATTCAATCAATTTAGTCCTAAATATTTTGATAATTCGTCAATGTAGTCCATCTAGTCAATTTTTGCTGGACGCATATGACGAGGACACCGGAACTCTCAAATAGTTTTAATTTTAATTTTAATCTTTTCTTTCTTTTTTGTTCTTTTTTTAATTTTAACTTATATTACAAATGTTTCAAAGTTATATTCGTTGGTCCTATGGATGTGATTTTGGGAATTATGGTCATTGGATAAGATAATAAATAGCGTTTACTCAATCATATTATATTGTATGTCATTCGGATGTAGAGTTTGGCTTCACAAAAAATTTAAAATCAAAGTCTGCTAATGGATGGAATTCTGCTATGGGCGGGGGAGCGGTTGCTTGGTCATCTGAAAAACAATCAAGCATTGCATTTAGAGGATACGCTGCATGGAGCCCCCACTCTATGTTTGTATCATCGAATAGTTACAGTTCAAAAAGAATTTAACTAGTTGTGATCCACAGAAATGTTAAAAGCTGAGGTTACACGCGTTAACATTTCCGAGGCATATTATATATAACTAAGTGGGGGTAATAAGGTTTCGGAGGAAAATTCGATCTCGGAAATGTACATTGTTTTGTCCGCAGAAAGGTAAGATTGGACTTACTGACGGTGGTTGCTTAACGCTGTGGATGAGATTTGGATTTGTGCAAGTTCTTCTCAGTTCTCAAGAATATGAAAGGGAAAACAACTTCGGCAAGTTCGTGGGAATATTGAAGAAAAAAAGAAAAAGAAAAAAACTATTAGTCCAAAGTAGGAAATAGGCTAATGAAGGAGATCAAAATCTTCTCCAGACTCCATATTCCCGCGCAGGCCATCGTCATCCACAAAATTATTCACCACTTCCTCTGCTCTGCCGTTGCCACCGCCATCCTCGTTCTCTCCATGATCTTCAAATTCATCTCCCACACTTCTTGAAGTACCATCTAACGTATAGAGTCCATCTCTTTGTCCGGTTCCACTTGAATACTGTACAGAGTCTCCGTGAATTCTGCCCAATCCATATTAGAAATCCCTACGGGGTGATTGCAGAGACCACTGTCATCCTGGGAAAGCAGAGTTACTCTGTGGCCTGGTACTCGACATCGACTACATCGGGACTGGTGTTTCTTCCCGTATATCGCGCCCATGCCTTGTGCAGGGCTCTTGCAAGATCCTTGTCGCTTGTCAACTCAGCAACATACATACGCTTTGCCTACTTCGGAAATCTGTTTCATTTGAGATGATGAGAAAGGTAAAGCCAAATATATCGAAACCCTTCCTCCTCCATAGTCACTGAAGTGGCGATTTTTTTGAATTCTTCCCAACTTAATGCCGTTGTATCGACTGTTCTTCGATTTGCGCCGCGGTAAGTGGCGATAAAGTGTGGCCAGGGAGTCTCTTGATCTATACCAGGTACTCGTGGTCTACCTAGACGGTTGATGGACAGCTTCTGCAAAGCTGTTGTATGCCGAGAATTGGTCGAGGTTTAAAGAGGCTATCGCTTTTTCGGACGGGGCCACATCAAGGTGCTCGATTCTTGAAACTTTACAAATCTTGAAGACCGTTTTCTTCTCCGTAGTCTCCATGTTATCTCCACTCAGGCCTCCATCCATCATTTTCACACGAATGAAGCATAGTGCATACTTGAATTCTTCCCAAACCATGGCTGTACTCATGGGATCCTCCCAACCAAAAAGGGTAATCCTGTAACCTGGCCAAGAACTTCCAATATCCACCACGTTAGGACTAGGATTTGTTCCCCTATACCTTTCCCACTCCAAGTGCAGGACATGTGCAAGATCCTCGTATCTTCCCAAAGGGCGAAGGTCCGCTTCACCTACTGCCTTCTTGGCTTGATTATCTTCAATGTGATAAATGCTAACCAGATCATGGAACATGCGCACAGAACTCGCCACTTTTCTGAATTCTTCCCATCTTAGCTCTTTTACTTCTATCTCGATGGGACTGCCATCTGCGTCAAACTCACAATAAAGTGCGTCGAAGTTTGGCCATGGCTTGACTATGTCCACTTCCGGCTGGGGTGTTCTACCTGTGAGCTTCACCCACTCAGCATGGACAGCTTGTACAAAAGGTCCATAATCTGAGAATTCACTGAGCTTTAGGGAAGCTATTTCATCTTCAATATTCTGATTGAGGACATTGATGATTTTAAACACTCTTCCATTTCCATCACCATCTTCTTCTTCTTCTTCTGTGGCCATTTATTCCTCTTCGTCATCTTCTTCTTCATTCTTCTTCCAAGCTATCCATTTCCTCCTCTGGGTTGGACCTTGAACTGAAAGTGTAATAATTGGGCTTTTCTTTTTGACTAAGGTCAAAGAAAGGTGGGACCCACTTGAATAAAAAAAGAAGAAGAAGAGAGCAAAAAGAAGCGATCGGGAGCTCTCCAGAATAGAAGAAAGAAAAAAGAGAGAAGAAGGAAAGAAAGAAGAGGAGAAAAAGAAGGAAAAAGAGAAGGAGAAAGAAGAAGCAGAGCAGAGGAAGTACGCGCGTTGTCTACCCAAGCTTTTTCGGCGTCGATTAACAGCTATCGGGTAATTATTTGTACATCTCTTTCCTCCTATTGAAGCGATTTTCGGAGTTATAGTTTAAATTCGGATTTATGGAAAAATTAAGCCACGAAGTCAGATTTTGTAGTCGTTAGGTTAAGATTCTTTGGAGGAACGATAGACTAGAGCGTTGTGGAGTTGTGCGATTTTACAGAACTCAATTTGGACTTGCGGTTTGCTGGCAATGAATTTTCCAAACCTGGCGCTCTACAGTACAGCGCGAACAGTATGTTTGAGGCATGATTTCGCTAACTTCCTTTCATCGGATGAGGTTGGACCTGTTGATACATTTGTAGTATATTGAATGAGCTTCGCGTGGACTATAAGATCACTTAAAATGGATTATTGTAGAGAAAGTTATGGCCCGAGAGAAATCTGTGCGCACTGTGAACAGTACGCGAACAGAATTGTTTTTGCCCATTTTTATCAATTTTCGAATGGATTTTGGAGAAGCTGTACTGGGGTTCTTGTTGTATGTTAAAAGAACTTTCTTTGGACTATAAGATCGTTTAAATCGTAGGTCGGATGAGGAAGTTATGGCTCGTTGAAGTTTATCGCGCAAGTTGCGCAAAACGGACGACATACGTTTTTGCTATGAGCAAGTGTTTTATTGGTGCGTAAGTGTCGCCTTAGTGAAGAATAGGCATTAGATAGTTGAGTCGTGTTTTAGGATAGCTTATTACTTAGTTTTTGATCCGTTTCTTATACTTTTGATAGGTGTTCGGACACGTCGTTCCGAGTAAGCTTTCTAGCTTGCCTTTGGCGTATCAGGTGAGTGATACTATTTCTTCTTTGTGTTTGTAAAGTGCATATTTTGAAAGAGATACACTATATGTGTTATGAATTGAGGGAAAAAAATATCATATTTGTAGCATAAAATAGGATCGGACATTTACTGTTGTTTTTGTCTATTTGACATGATTTGAGTTGCTGGTTTTGGTTATGAGGAGGATGTTGTGGTTGGATTTTGTGGTGCTCAAGATAGCTGTGAACCCGGTTGATGGGTTTGTGGGTATGCGCATACTAGTTAGGATATCCTTGTGGGCCGAGCCACCGGCATTGTAGGTGGAGACCTTGCCAATGGGGGAATCTTGGTTGCCTTTTGTCACGGACGTTATACGTGACATGGTTAGACTCTTGAGCATGAGATTGGCCAATGGATAGACCATTGTCATGTGTTTTTGATGAGATTGGTCGGTGGATAGACCACTGGCATGTGTTTTGATGAGATTGATCGGTGGATAGACCACTGGCACGTGTTTTTGGATGACATTGATCAATGTGTTTGACCATTGATATTTGTTTTGTGTTTGTGTTTCAAAATAAGTATTTTTGCTATAAATATATTACGTTATGGTACTATATAATTCATTTTGGATTGTAAACATTTGCGATGTTTCGAGTTTGACATAAATGAGTTATATTATAATATTAAATGTGCATAGTAATTGTTCGATCCGTTTAGAAGAAAAATATTACTCACTGAGCTGTGGTTTGCTCACCCCTTTTTCCTTCCCAATCTTTTCAGGTTCTTCAACTAGCAACGAGTAGTACGAGAGCGTTATCGATGGGATACTTTGGTAGTTGAGTTTTTGGGTTTGCATTGGAGAGTTAGTTATACTTGTTATTTGAATCATGGGAACTCTGACGTGTTGTTTTAATGTGAGGCTGCATCCTTCAGGTGAGAAGAAGGATGGCCGTGTCGTGCCCCTTTTTCTATTAGAATTTGGGGTGTGACATTTATTGGTATCAGAGCTTAGGTTATGATATTTGGGTATAGATTTCATGGGACGTGGTATGGTTGTGTGTTAGTTTATAGAGTGCTTTAGTGTGTTGTACCGTATGTTTCATTTTAGGTCCAAATGATTATCGCCTTCGACTCAGTGTGAGAGCCATAGTGTTCAAAATATTTCAAATTTGGTGTGGTATTTCAAGTTTGGTGTGGTCTCTACCGAATTCAAAGAGGAAACTCTGGATTCATTCTTTCTCCAAAGTTTGTGCTTGTTCTTATACGTTTCGATTTTCAGGCTGTTGAGTATTTGTATTGAGAGAGCTTTTTGTTTTCTAAGATATTTGATATTGAGTAGAGAAAGACTATAAGATATGGGGTTCAACTGCGAAAATTGAGAAAAGAAATTGATGAAGCAAGATCGGAATTAGTCTTTGAGGCTTTAAGTTATGAAGAGATAAAGAAAGAACTTGAATTAGAGAGGCAAAGAACAGTGAAAGAGAGAGAAAGAGAACATGCTAATGTAGGGAATGTTTAAAGCAGTTGGTAAAAAAAAAAAAATTGCAAGAAGAGCTTCATGACATTATGTCTTCCATCAGAAGGAGTAAACATCTTGAAGCAGGAGCTAACCACAAAGTGGATTTTTAGAGAGCAAAGAAGAATGATGAGCTCTGCGACACACTTAGGCTGACTATAGGAAATGAGAAAGCAACCATTGATGTTGAGAAACAAAGTTAATCGAGTACGAAGGAACAGTTAACATTAGAAATGTGGAAATAGTCAGGCTAGAGATCATAAGAAGACTTTGAAGGAAAAATGAAATGATAAAAAAAAAAAAAAAAAGGGTCAAAACGATCTTCTAATGCAAGTGTTCCTTCCCATGAGGATGAAGGTTGGTGAATTTTCAAATTGCTTGGATGTACTAGGCAGATGTTTCTTGCTTAGCTATGGAGGTATGCTTGAGCTTGAAAACAATGCAAGAACCATTGATATAGCTGGAAGAAGATGTATGATAATGGGATGTTACTACAAGGTAAGTGATGTTGATATGTCGTTTAGTCTATTGAATGATATGCATTGTGAAGGATTGGAGCTTGCTTCGTGATATTGTTTAAGGTGTTTGGTAGAGATTTGTAGCATATAAGAGTGCAACTGTATTGTGATGTAATGGTTTATAGAATTAAGTCGGATGTAGTCCTACCGAATTCTTTCTTGAATGCTTACAATAAATGAGAAAGCATTGGTGATGCAAAAGTTTTGTCGGAACTTATGGAACAAAGGAGCATTTTCTCGTGGAATACCTTGATATAGGCTTATGCTCAAATTGGGAATTTCAAGGAAGTGATGCATCTTATGGCTAGAATAAAAAAAAAGGGGGGAAGGAAAATGAGAGACGTCAAATCAGCTCTGAAAATGAAAGTTAATTTTTTAGAACGATTGGATATTTCTCTAATGCTTATTGGACGGATACAGTTCTTGATAGTGGCATGTATGAGAATTTCCATTTTAAGGTTTGCGTGATGCAGTATCAATTGATGACATTAACATCACAAACATTATATTGCTTGTGGAATGGTGAAGCAGTGATCAAACAGATAATTTCGACATTGTTATCGAAGCAATTTCTTGTTCTTAGTTTCAAAATGGAATCTAGTTCATCAGAGGATTTTCTAAATATTGCTGAAGAGGATAGAAGTATTGCAATGCCAAAAATGTGTCTTTCTCTCAGATATCGATGGGTGCCCATGGTCAGGATATGCTGGCGCTTGATAATGATTATTCGGTAGAACTTGTGATAGAGGAAATGATGTCTTGCAGAAAATATGAGAATTGATATTAGCCTCATCCATTGATACAATCGATGTTTCACTAAGGGTGCCAATACTGTCATATTTGGATTGTTGGTCATATTGAGATATTAAGTCGTTCTCTTGTAGGAAGGTTTAAACGAAATCAATAAGATGGACTTCGTGTGTTTAGCAACAAAGAATGGAAAAGGGATTCGAATTGATAGTTTAGTTGTGGGTTGCTTTCTGCAATGTGCCCTTCAATTACCACCTTTTCCAAACAGTGGTGTAGTTGCTCTGTTGTTTTCAATACTTGGGGGAGACAAAATATGTTCCTTTGTCTCTTTTGAAATGTCATATATGTTGACATTTGAAGTTATCTTGAACGATCACCTTGGAGATAAGGAAGTGATTGTCAATTGGAATTATCCGATACAAAAAAAAAAAAATTGCTTGTATGTAAAAATTGTTAGATGAAGTTTGTGCTAGTATAGTGTACAAGAATTCCACTAGCAAGTGTAGAGAAGTACTTGTTACATCACCATTATTTCCTGGAATGCTTCGGTTATAGTTCTTCAGAGATCCTCACTTTTGTTGTTGATAGGTTACTATATGGTGTGCTATCTGTCATTAAATATCCGGTGTTATCATTATTGTTAAAATGCAAACTTATGAAGGAACGAATCATGTTTCATGAAGTGGGACTATATTTTTGTGTTGTGGAGTGGGTTGATGACTGCCATGTTTTCTACTCCTATTCTGACAGTGAGATGTGTAAGTCAAGTGAAGTTTCATCATCCAAAGTTAAAACCTCTTAAGTCATGGACAGACTTATGTTCTGTTAAAAAAAAAGCGTTCTTGTAGAAGAAGACAATATTGTTCTCTCCTTTCTAAGGGTCAAAGTGACTTATACAATGAAGTTTACCGCAGTTCCGATAGTCCAGAGATCTGCATAGGTAAGAGTTTGGCAGACAAAGAGTGATATAGGAGGTTTTACACCCTTTCTATATTCAAAGCTTTCCAGAACTTTTATAAATTAGTTGGATGTTAGGATTCATGAACAAGGGGCCTTTGGCAGACATTTGATCCGAAAGTGCGGCAATGAAAATGGAAAACATGTCTTTGCCTTTTGTTTATCCAATCTGGATGTGAATTGTGGCAGTCTAATGTCTGAAGCAAATAGAGTATTGTGCAGATATTATAAAATATTGTTTTAGATTCCAAATGTTGTGGAGCGTTCATCTTGCTTCTTCTTACAAAGGTGGACGAGGAGTATGGAGTAAGGCACCATACATTATTTTGAATCATGAGATAGTTCCCACCGAATTAAGGCAAAGATGGGCTTATAGTTTTCGTGGAATTGCTACTAAATAAGCAGAGTTTGGTGCCACATCTTTTGAGAGATACAAACTTGCATATGAAATTATGCATTTTGCTAGTCCATAATAGCAATGAGGGAAAATTTTGGGATCCACGCAGAATTGATACTTGATGTATCGAAGGGTTTTATCAATGGATTATGCTCAGTGTTAAAACAAAAGGGCAGAGTAAATAGTAGCAGCATCGTCAGCAGTAATATAATTCATTCCAAGAAATTTTGGGAGCTCATGGAATTATAGAAGTACCCTCGGAACAACTCTGATTCTGATGTATCTCAATAGCCTCAAGTTTTAGCATACGAGGAAAGGAGTATGATCATGTTAAGTCGGCTGTTGAATTATGTTCGGGCAAAGATAGTTGGAATTCAATTGGAACTAAAGAAAAAAAAACAATTTAAAATATCTTTACCGATTTTTTCTTTGAATCATACTAGAAAGACTTCTATCTCAAAGACATGAAATCCCACACGAAGGTTCGCATGGATTGTGTAAATGAGAATGGTACGGCTTAATCTTATTCAATGAGGAGAACCACATATATATATACAAGTAGGGTAAACCCACAAAGCCCACAAAGACCATTCTACCCCTTTACTCTATAACACTCCCCCTCAAGCTGGAGCATGGATATCAAGCATGCTCAGCTTGTTACAAATATACTCAACCCTACTACACTTTAGAGATTTGGTGAAATATCAGCAAGTTGTTCACCAGTCCTAACGTAACTAGTAGAGATAACTCTAGCTTGAAGCTTCTTACGGACAAGATGACAATCAACTTTAATATGCTTGGTACGCTCATGGAATATTGGATTAGAAGCAATATGGATGGCCGCTTGATTATCGCACCACAACTCCATTGGTGCAGGATCTTTGAATCCGAGTTCAACTAATAGCTGACGCATCCAAATTAACTCACAAGTAGCTTGAGCCATAGCTTTGTATTCTGATTCTGCACTTGATCTAGCCACAACACTTTGCTTCTTACTTTTCCAAGATACTAGGTTTCCTCCCACAAATGTGCAATAACCTGATGTAGATCTTCTATCTATAGGAGACCCTGTCCAATCTGCATCTGAGAAGGCTTCCACTCTTCTATGGCCATGATCCCTATAAACAAGACCACGACCTGGAGCTGTCTTTAAGTATCTCAGAATTCTGACTACAGCATCCCAATGTGAGGTACGAGGAGAAGACATAAACTGACTCACAACACTCACCAAAAAGGAAATATCAGGTCGAGTGATAGTTAAATAATTTAGCTTTCCAACAAGTCTTCGATATCTTTCTGGATCATCTAACAGTTCACCATTATCTGCCATCAATTTCAAACCCCCTTCCATTGGTGCATGTTGACACCTGATTTTTGACCACCTTTTATTTTAGTTTTTACTTCTAAAATTAATTAAAAATAGCAAAAAAGGTCAAAAAATTACAAAATCAACTTTGGAAGCCTTAGCCTAGCCTTAGGAACCAATTTTGAACAAAAAATATTTTTTGAATTTTTTAATATTTTTTGGAATTTATTTAATTATTAAAATAACCCAAAAATCAGGAAAAATACCATTCGGGGTCAGAAAATTACACAAAAATATTCAGAAATTTTATTTTAATTCTCTCTTTAATATTTTCACTTTTTATTAAGGAAATTTGGCCTGGTTCATGGGGTTCCTTCACAAACCTAATCCCGAACCGGGCCTAAAAAATCCTTTGCGAGCCTTTTAATTTTCAATTCTCGGTTTTTATAAGCTATGACATTGTATTCTAGAGTATTGAAATGCAATTGGGTCAATTTGCCCTCCAATTTGATCAATTTTAACCAAAAGGGCTTAATTGCATAAAAATCTTTCGATTTAGTCCCCGGTTTTACAATTTGTGAAATTAAATTTCACACGGGCACACCCATTAAAATTAAACACCTCTACCCTATAGTTTTCATCATGCTGAATCCATTGGTGGGCTCAATTTTGAATAATTCGATCGTTTGGACCTTCGATTTGGGGAAATTCGTTTTCGGATCCTTGGGACAATTTGGGGTTTTCATAAAATTTCAATCAATTGATCCGTGAAATTACCCTTATTGAATAGAAAATGTGCCAAGGAGTCCGATTATGCCATTAATTTCATGAAAATAGGTCGAATCGGGGCTCAATTTGAGCGAATTGGTCGAACCGGGCTGGTCGGGTCAGACCCGACCCGACCCGGTCCGACCGGGTCTGCAACATTGTTGCAGACCGTGGCCGACAGTGAGGCAGGGGAGGACAGGGGCGAGTTGGGGCGACGATTTTTCAAAGAAAAAAAGCGGGCGGCCGAGCGTGGGAAGCAGGTTGCCAGACGAATATTCGTTGCTGCAAGCGCGAGGGCATCAAAAAACGGGCCGGTCGGCCACGGCGGAGAGGGAGGCTCGGGTTTAAAGGGGAAACAGGGCCGAGAGTGCTGGGGGGACTTTTTGAGCGAAAGGCAGCGAGAGGAGAGTTCGGGGACCTTCATCATACCTCACTGATCACCGCCGAAGCATCCACCGTCGCCGACGATCCTCGGACAGGTCGGTACGCCGTCTTTACCCCTGTTTCCATAATGCATATCTGGTGCTCGACGAAATGTCTGCCTGCACGTTTTTCTTTTAACCGCGGTCGGTGCATTCCCGAGCTCCATTTGTGCGTGTCTAGCCTCAAGCATACATTAAAACCGACTCTAAGCTCGCTGTGCCCTTTTGTTGCATCGAACCGTGTTCGCCGAGGAGGCCCGACCACCACCGGCCTTGGTCTCGGCCGTGAGCTTGTGCCGGCGCGAACCCGAGGATTTCCAGCTCTAAACGAGCTGAGGTAAGTCTCTAAACCTCTTTTAGACGTTTTCTGAACGGTCGGGGTAGGCTTTGAACGTTGAAATTTTTTGGAAAATCCCTCGCCGGAGCCGAACCTGTGGGGGTTCTTTTTGCCGATTTCCGATGCGTCCCCGGCCGTTGAAATGCTTATATTTTGATGCTGAATGTTTGAGGATTCGAATGATGCAATTTGGGTAAAAAAATTCGAAGATCCGGAGCCGTTTTGCATTTTCCGGCGAGAATTCCGGCGAAGTCGCCGGAATTTTTACTGTTCATCGTCTTCTCCGGCGACTTCGCCGGCGGTCAGCGGTCAACGGCCGACGTGGCGTGCCACGTAGGCAGCCACGTCAGCCGGGTGGGTCCGATCCGAGTATTTTCAAATAAAATAAAATCAACGGCCCCGATCGTGACACGTGTCGCGATCTCGTTTTTTTGGAAAATTAAATAAATGATTTTTGAATAATCGATCCGGCGGACGAGGATGTGCCACGTGGCTCACTGAGGGACGTCCGATCTTGTACAAGATCGGACGCACCAGAGGAGGCCACGTGGCACGTTCTAGAGCGTCCGATTTGTAGGTTTTCTAAAAAATGAAAATAATTAATTTTTGATCCGACGGCTATTATTGAGCCACGTGGCTCTCTGTGGGTCGCTCGATCTAGTGGAAGATCGGACGCACGAGATGAAGCCACGTGGCACAACGTGGACCGTCCGATCCGGGGAATTTTCGGATAATTAAATAAAATACATAAAAAATCAAAAAAATTGTAAAAAATAGAAAAATGTTTAAAAAAATAAAACGGTGTCGTTTTAGGCCGGTGTCGACCCCTAGGGTCGGGCCGGGCGCCCGAGAGGCGTGGGCCGGGTCTGACCCGGCCCGGAAAATATTTCTAAATATTAAAAAATTCAGAAAATAATGAAAAAATAATAAAATAATCAAAAAATCAATAAAAAATGAAAAAATCATAAAAAATTCAAAAAATTCGAAAAATTCAGAAAAATTCTAAAAAATTCCAGAGAAATGGCCAGATTCAACTAGCCATGACCTGTTCCGGGTCTTTCGACCCCCGGACTTTCCAAAAATGACGGTTTTGCCCTTCCGGCAAACCGTCTTCCAAAAAAATTCTAAAAAATTCAGGAAAATCCCAAAAAATAGGAAATGGCCACAAACAACTGGCCAAGGCTCATCCCGGGTGTTTTGAACCCCGAACCTTCTTGAAAATGCCGATTTCGCCCTTCGGGCGAATTGTCTTCCAAAAATTGAAGAAAAATCAAGAAATTCCAAAAAATTCTCAAAAATGGGAAATGGCCACAATCAACTGGCCATGGAATATTTTGGGTAATTCGGTATCCAAACCTTCCAAAATGACAATTTTGCCCTTCGGGCTAGTTGTCCCCGAATCTTCCCATTTTATCCCCAGTCTTAAATCATATCTTCCCTAAGCCCTTATGGTTATACTAGGAGGCCAATGATTGAAATTGATGTGCATTGACATGATTTATTTATGCACTTGACTTGCGCTTTCATTATATTGACTGTGATTTGATAGGAATAGTCTTCCAATCTGCATGAAACCCGAACAATACCTATCTCACCTGAAATTGCGCCTGCATGAAATCTTAATTAGGAAAATCACTCGCGTTAGGTACCGAAAGGGCGTTGGTAACGACACCGACGTAACCAAGTCCCCAAACCCAAAATCTCTGGTTCCGCAGAACTGATCGATTTCTCCCAATCGGTCAGTAAGGTTTCCGGTCTACCCTCCAAGAAAGACCGGTGGCGACTCCAAATGCATGCACAAATTGCACATGTCACCCCGACCACACTAAGGTCAAAAGCGATCGACTCTTATCGTCGAACCCCTCAAAAGACACTCCCGCCGCGATTTGGTATAGGCCTGGGAGGGCCCGCGCTAATCTAAAGCCCGCGATCGGTAATCCATTAGCCGCGTCCGATTTCGGACGGGTCGCGACAGCTGGCGACTCCGCTGGGGAATTTGTTCTAGAACACTTGGTTCTGGACCTCAAGTGGACTTAGGCCGTAATTAAAACGTTGAGTGATTTTTCTAACCCTGCAGGCGCTCTTGAAGGTGAGGTAAGTCCGCTCACGATAGGTGTTATATGTTTTTGCAGATTGGAGTGATAAGGGGTGTAGTCTGTGATTAACATTGTCTTATGCAGGATAGGCGTAGGAATGTATGTCATATGGATGATTTGAAGCGCTGATTGATATATAAATTGTTGTGCATGATTCACTGCATATTTGAGGATCACGACACTTTGCACAAAGCGCCCAAACCCAGGCCGCGAAATCACATTTTCAGGTAGCCATAGATCAGGGATCGATATGCAACGCTCTAGCGTGGATCGCGCTGGGGTTGACCATATTCGATCCCACTCTCTATCCAAGTCGAGACTTTTATCCATTTGTTGTGGATTGCGCTCATGGACGAATTTATCGATTCGGATAGGGGGAAGCCTTTAGGTTCCATACCTAAGCCCTTTTTAATTTCTAGAGTCAAGCCTCACTTGTCTCATGCGCATGTATATGGATGGTTGGTATACCTAAAACCAAAAAATCATTGGGTACCTCTTATGGTAAGGTCTTTCCATTATTGTTTAATTTACATGCAGCCTCGTATTTGTTGCACAACATGTTGCATTCATCGAGTCCGATGGTTGGGTCTAATTCCATTCTACAATTTAGATAAAGTTGAGATGGTCTCCCCAAATCTGTCCAAGGTCCCGGAGGTATTTCAGTACGAGCGACGCGTCGTCCGTCATGAAGCCACCGAGACGTTCAACGGATTCCACGCCTTCCGATTTATCCAAGGGAGGGCACTTACTGGACGCAATCTTATCCGAGGAACAGACTGCTTCTACACCAAGTCCGCCGAGCAACTCGAACGCGAACATAAATTCGAGTACGAAAGGGAAAGGTTGTGGAACATTTATCTGAAGTTAAGGGACATATTCAACAGGATACGAGCAAATCCAACACCCCCTCCGGAGGTTATCGAGATCTCGTCAGATGAAGAAGAGTCTCCCGAAGGACATTCGTCACCTTTCCACCCCATAGTCGTTTCATCCGATGAGGAAAGAGACCTGGACCTAGACAGAACAATGGGGGGCACCTGACATCGCCTGACGACCAGACTTGGGGCATCCCTTTAGGTTCCTTAGGGTCGCTTTCCGGAGGTGTTTTAGAATTATTCGATTTTCTGAGTCTTCTGAGTCTGTAAGGGGAATCCGTCGGTGGATCTCCCTCCTATCCCCTGCGCTTTAATTCCCGGGTCGTTCATAGGCGTCTTAATACCGGAATGCGACATTGGAATTTCACCCAACCATTCGGACTTTTCTGTTTCAATCATACGTCGCTTCCGTTTGAAATTTTTGTTAGAACTCACACTTGGTTTGTTCGACACAAGTGCGAAGATCTAATCCTCATTTCATGGTGTATGCGACGTATGACTGAAGTGGTCCACGCCATGCATAAGCATATCATCTGCATAACATCATTATTTTGGTCCAATTCATTATGCCTATTGATGGGATTAGTATGGGAACCCTAATTTGGCATTCCCTTTACTCCAAATGTGGGAACTCAACCCTCGTCACATCACGGGTAAATAATGATTTGAACGAATCTAATGCCCGAGTAATCCATGGATAATTAATCGCATTTTCATATTCTAGACTCGATGGGAAGATGTGATATCCAAATTCTGCCGGTCCCGCATAGAGAATTGCTAGTTTGGTGGGGACGCCTCAACAAGACCAACCAGGCGTATGTTAAGCAAAGGCTGGGGCATCTGGTTAACCTCATCGAAATCAAATACCAACCGGCACTGATACAAGCAGCGGCACGATTCTGGGATCGCACCACACTAACATTCAACTTCGAAGGATTGGAGGTCACACCCACAGTGGAAGAATATACAGCCGTCATCGGAGTCGAATTCAAGGGACAATTAGTCCGTCCCCCTTTAGGCCTTGACCCATCCAAGCTGCTCTCCAAGTTCCTTCGGCTCAAGACCACCGAGATTGAAAGAATTCTCAAATCCAATTCTGGCAGATTCCCGTTCTCATTCCTATTCGACAATTACTCGGACCTACCCATTGACACTGGCCATAGGGCCGGAGGGGTCTTCATCCTGGCCTTCTTTGGATTCGTGTTATTTCCTACATCCAGGACCACATTCAACCCTCTCATTGTCCACATAGCCCAGCAGGCATGTGACCAGTTGGATTATTCCTATATGATCCTTGCTGAGACTTTGCTGTCCCTGAACCGCTATAAGGCCGCACTGGATGATTCCAAATCCACCCGGAAAACCATTTTCCAAGCCTCCAATGGCCTTCTCTTCTTGTGGATCACTTCCCATCTTAAAAAACTCAACCTTCGCGCTGGATGCACTCGAATCGATGAAGACGTCCACCCTATCCAGTCCTTCCTCAAGTGCCAATCACTCATTGCCAACCGCTCTTTCAACGACTGGTACGAACTCCTAGAAAAATTAGAACCCGAACAACTCCGATGGCTGCTAAGGCGACCGAAGATGCATAAAGCACGCATCGCCACCAAGACCGGCGGGCCAATTCCTCTCTTGGGTTTCACAGGAGCCGTGTCATACTACCTGATCAGAGTCGTCAGACAGTTCGGCATGCTGCAGCAGATACCACCCCAAAGTCCTCCGGACGAATTCGCCTTCGACATTCCCCAAGGCCCAATCACCAAGAGGACCAAGGCGCGCCTCCAGATGATGATCAATGACCTAGAGCAGGCACTGAAAGACTCCCCGCCTCAGGATGTGGAGTGGCCGGATCAGTTGGACCCTGAGATGAACATCCATCGGGCCTCCGAGGAATATATCCGGGCTTTCAAAAGAGTTCGGCCGACCCTAGTCGAACCATATGTTCCAGAGTACATCGTCCCATATGTACCAGGAGTGGAGCCTTACATACCGGAAGACGTCGGACCGCCAGCCTATCCTGAAGGCGAAGAAGTCCAGAGTTGAAGACTCGGCTCTCCCAGCAATATCGGAGGAGGACAGAGGAGCCAGCCCTCCCATCGAGTTTAGAATAGTCAAGCATTTTCATTTCCCATTGTGATCAAACTCCTCCGGGAGCCCTTTTTTTTTATGCATTATCCAAGCATCTTTTCAAAAAGAACTTATCCTAATTATCATGGATTACTCTTTGCATAACGACATACTTGCCTTGACAAACTGGGGCAAGACCGCGCCAGCGTGATCAGGCCGCCGTTCACTTCGCGACGCATGATTTCTCTCCCGTATCCATAGGCCTAACTTTTAATTTTTCAACAGGTAATTCTCAACCACGAGGACTCGAGCCCAAACGCGTTCTCAGGCCCGTATGGAGCACGAACAAGTTGACGCCCGCCTTGGGACTCTGGAAGCACGATTGGACCAAGTGACTCAGATGCTGGCCGAAATGAAGGACATGTTCATCGCGGCTAACGCCAGGCCCACTCTGCCAGTTGATCTTAACCAAGCTGCAAACCCAAGCACGCCTGCTGGTTCCGACGCAGGTGGACCCGCTGGGACGAATGCTGCACCTGGCACTGAGCAGGCTCCAACTGTTGAAGTACCGCCAAGAGCCCCGCCTGTCATCATCAACCTAGAAGGGAAACAGAGTGAGAAGTCTGTCAAGGTCGATGAGGGAGTAAGAAGGATTGCCAAAATCGAGGAATGTCTCACCAGCCAGGGATTTGAGTTGTCAAAGTACGATAAAATCATGCCTTTCACCAAGATTGAGGTCCCTGTGGACTACAAGGAGCCGGATTTCTCAAGGAAGTATAATGGGACAGGCTGTCCCAAGACCCACCTGAAGTACTACTTGTACAAGATGGCCAAATACTCGGATTACACGCCGTTGCTGATCAATACCTTTCAAGAGAGTCTGGCTGGCGCCGCTCTGTCTTGGTACGTGGAGTTAGACATACAAAGATATGACGACTGGGACGAGTTTGCAGGAGACTTTCTATCCCAGTATAAGTTCAATGCACTGACCGCTCCAACCAGAGAAGACCTACTGCGGACCGCGAAAGGGAGGACTGAAAGCGTTCGTTTATACGCCCAAAGGTGGAGGGCTCTCGCCACCCAGGTGAAGCCGCACATCCCGGAGGAAGAGTTGGTAGACATCTTTCTGAAAGCGCTGCCGTATGACTACTTCGACAAACTAAACACCTCTGGGTGTCAGACCTTCGCGCATTTAATCAAAGTGGCGGAAAGGCACGAGTGGGCTATAAGAGAAAGGCGTGTGCCGGAAGTGACTCCGAAGCGACCGTTCCCCGCAAAGAAAGAACGAGAATCTACTGCAGAGGTTGCCTTCGTTTCCAATCCACCAAGAGCCAAAAAGTTCGAAAACTCCACCCCGACCCAGGGGAACACCTCTTGGACGGCCCAGAGGATCTTAGCACCAAGAGGAAGGGGTCCTCCCTCTTTTACCCCACTCCCAGTCCCGATGTCAAAGTTACTCCCTAAGCTTCTAGACGCAAGGTTGTTAGCCAAGAAGCCGCCGAGGTCAGCGCCGCCAAGGTTCATGGGTTTCGACGAGAGTCGAACTTGTGCATATCACATGGGCGAAAAAGGGCACAACATAGACAATTGTCGAACCCTACTATATGACATACATGCCCTTATCGACAGTGACTTGCTGAAGTTTAATGGAGCAGATCCAAACATCCAACAGAATCCACTACCTGACCATACCGCAAACGCGGTGTTCAATATAGACCTTGGGAGAAACCTGTACGACTCAGAGGAATCATGCCTAGGCGAATCAATCTGCATGGTGGAGGGTATAACCCCGCTGATAATCAACCTTGCTGAGTTCAACCTCACACAAGAAGATCGTAGTGACAGCGAGGTAGAGGCGACAAAGGAGGCTAGCAGTTCTCACAAAGACGAGGTGACACCCTTGGTAATTACACTCCCTGCAGTAGAGACTTACAACCCCAAAGCAGTGCATTGGAATTACGGCACCAGTGAAGTAGATGCCATTACTCGCTCCGGGAGGTGCCTAGTCCAAAAGGAAGGAGAGGTTGAAAAGAAGGGAATAACGGATGAAGACGCCAAGCAGGTCCTAGCCATCATTAGAACTAGCGAATTCGAGGTGGTCGAACAACTGAGAAAGATGCCTGCACAAATCTCACTCTTGAACCTCTTCAAAACATCTGAGAAGCATCGAAATGCCCTTTTAAAGGTGCTGGATGAGGCCCACGTGCCTGAAACAATCAATGAGGCCCAGTTGGAGGACTTCGTGGGGGCGATCCTCTTGAAAGATCAAGTCTCATTTTCAGATGAAGACTTCCCACCAGAAGGGCGAGGACATAATAAGGCTCTCTACGTGTCAGCAATGTGCCATGGCAAGCGGGTATCTCGAGTCCTCATAGATAATGGGTCCGCATTCGACATATGCCCTTTAAGCACGCTCAGAGGCCTCGGGGTGAAAGAAGATTTAATCAAAACCTCGAAGTCCACCATTCGAGCTTTCGATGGGGCTAAAGGCGAGGTGACTGGAGAGATAGAACTACCTGTCCTTATGGGTCCAACAGAGTTCCTGATCAATTTCCAAGTCATGGATATCCCAGCGTCATTCGGGTTTTTGCTTGGAAGACCTTGGATTCACACGGCTGGCGCCGTGCCCTCCAGTTTACACCAGAAGGTCCGGATGGTCGTTCACGACAAACTGATCACCATACACTCAGAGGCTGATCACTTAACGAGCCACATCGACACTATTCCATTGGTGGAACCTTCGTCCGGAGAAGAATCAAGCTTTCGCGCTGCGGAGAGAATGTACATTATGCATGTACCAGCCGGTACAGCCATGAGGCCGCCAAATTGCTCCAAATCCTCGATCATGGCGGGAAAAATACTGACGCGACACGGTTTTATCCCGGGCCTTGGTTTAGGCAAGCACCACCAAGGTATTCAAGAGCCAGTTAACTTGGCAACAGTGAAGAACCGCCGAGGGCTGGGCTATAAAGGAGGACCGAATCGACATTCTCAACCAGAAGGTTATGGGAGAGGTAGGGGCCGTGGCGGCCGCGTCCTAGGGTCGAGTACATGGAAGGGCAAGGGAAAGATGTTCGAAACTCCCCTGAGTCGTTTCTTTGATGAGTCGTCTAAGTGGCTGAAGGACGAGAAGGTGGACGTTACAACGGAGGACCCCCAGTTGGCCAGCCTGTTCCTGGAAGATTCTGTCAACGTCATTATCGAGGGAATCGACGACGACGCGTCCGTCATTGAGTAAAGAAATTTCCACCCCCCCTCTGATGCATCTGAATATACATCAGATGCCTCGAACTATCACCTTTGTTTTATGTCTTTACGTCAAAATAAAAATATAAAAAAATATAAAATAAAAAAAAATCAAAAAAAAAATCAAAAAAATCAAAAATCAAAAAAATCAAAAATCAAAAATCAAAAATCCCCATAAAATACAAAAATCGGGACGTGGGGGAACCACAAATCAGGTCGATGATGATCCAAATGAGAGAAAAGAAAAGATGCAAAGAAAAGAAGAGTTGAAAAGAAAAGAAAAGCCCTGAGACCTGATTTCCCACACGTCTCCCAGTTTTCAAAATCTTGGGAGGCAAGGATGTCCAATGATATGAGGACTAGCCCCCATCTCACGTTTTCAGTTTTAATCTTTGTTCTTGCATCGTCCATGAGCCGTATCTATTATATGTCAACTAACCATCTTCATGACATTTCAGGCATACCATTCCACACATACATAGCAGGTTGTTAAGTTATCCCAACTCTCAAAAGGAAGCTACCCTCCATATCGAGGGAGAGGAAGACGACCGGGTCGAGGAGGGAATCAGAGTTGATTGGAAACGCTATGAAGACTCCAAGCCACCCACTGCGGAGGGCACTACCTCGGTGAATTTAGGGACTCCAGAGAATATCAAGGAGGTGAAGATTGGAGAAAGCCTACCGCCGACAGAAGCATCCAGAATAATTGAGCTCCTGCGAGAATACCAAGATGTCTTCGCATGGTCATATGCGGATATGCCGGGTTTACACCCTAGTATCGTGGAACACGCTTTGCCAACCGACCCCAGCATCTTGCCCAAGAAGCAGAACCTCAGGCGTACAAAACCCGAATTGGCAAAGAAAATTGAAGAGGAGGTGATGAAGCTCCTCAAAGTGGGGTTCATCGAAGTGATTGCTTACCCAGAATGGGTCGCTAATATCGTCCCCGTCATGAAGAAGGACGGGAAGGTCCGGATCTGCGTAGACTACAGAGACTTGAACAGAGCTAGCCCCAAAGACGACTTCCCACTGCCGCACATTGACGTCTTAGTTGACAGCACAGCCGGATTTGAACGATTCTCTTTTATGGATGGTTTCTCGGGCTACAATCAAATCCGCATGAGAGAGGAGGATAAAGCTAAAACATCGTTTATCACACCTTGGGGCACCTTTTGCTATAAAGTCATGCCATTCGGCCTGAAGAATGCAGGGGCAACTTACCAGAGGGCGATGGTTACCCTATTCCACGATATGATGCACAAGGAGATAGAGGTGTACGTGGACGATATGATAGCAAAATCCAGACATGGCGAAGACCACGCCCTGGTGCTAAGGAAATTGTTTGAACGACTCAGGAAATACAAGCTGAGGCTGAATCCCGCAAAATGCATATTCGGGGCGAGATCAGGCAAGCTATTGGGGTTCATAGTTAGCAATCGTGGCGTCGAGATTGACCCCACCAAGGTTCAGGCTATCCTCAACCTTGAGGCCCCTTCAACAGTTAAAGATGTAAGGAGCCTCCTGGGAAGATTAAACTACATCGCCCGCTTCATATCTCACCTTTCAGAGTCAGCTAAGCCACTCTTCAAACTTTTGAAGAAGAATGCCAAAATCAAGTGGGATCACGAGTGCCAGCAGGCTTTCGAGGAGATCAAGGGACATCTGGTCAGTCCGCCAATACTGGTGCCTCCGGTCCCAGGGATCCCCCTAACCCTTTACCTCACCATCCACGATGAGTCCCTAGGGGCCTTACTCGCTCAAACAAACCCAAAAGATAGCAAAGAGCGAGCTGTGTATTACCTAAGCAAGAAGTTCACCGCATCAGAGGCAAGGTACCAGGAGGTAGAGAAGACGTGCGTCGCGCTAATCTGGGTACTCCGCAGGCTAAGGCAGTATACCCTTCACCACACCATCCAGTTAGTCACAGAGAGCGACCCAATCAAATACTTGTTAGAAAAGCCGTCATTGATAGGGAAGCTGGCCAAGTGGCAGGTGCTCCTTTCTGAGTTTGATGTCAGGAGCTCAAACCAGAAGTCAGTAAAAGGGCGAGCCATTGCTGACATGCTAGCCGAGAATTCCCAAGGCCACGATGCCCTTGAGGAGAAGGAGAATAAGGCGGAAGGCCACGTTCTGACACTCTCGGACGACAAATGGACCATGTATTTTGACGGCGCGGTCAATTTAGCTGGGGCAGGTACCGGAGCCGTCCTCATATCTCCAGATGGCCAACACTACCCCGTGGCCGCAAAGCTGACATTTCCATGCACCAATAACGTGGCTGAGTATGAAGCATGCATCCTTGGTTTGCAGCTCGCCGCTAACTTGAAAGCGCGGAAGTTACAAGTCTATGGAGATTCAATGCTAATCATCCTCCAGACCCAAGGAGAATGGAAAACTAGGGACTTCAAGCTCATCCCGTACCATAAATTCCTGGAGGAGACGATCAAAGAATTCGAAGTAATTGATTTCGAGTATCTGCCGAGGACGCAAAATCACTTCGCAGATGCGTTGGCTACTTTGGCCTCTATGCTTCAAGTAGCGAACGGCATAGACATTGAACCGTTGCGCATAGGCATTACCCGAGAACCTGCACATTGCATGGTAATTGAGGAGGGGTTCGAGGACCTACCGTGGTATCATGACATAAAGAACTACCTGGCCAAAGGGGAATTCCCTCCGGATGCTCAGGCAGGAGACAGGAAATACATTGCAAAGATGGCGGGCAAGTTTTTCCTCAGTGGTCCAACTCTCTACAAGAGGTCTTATGACTCAGTCCTCCTCAGGTGCGTAGACGCGAATGAAGCTAGATCGCTTATGATCGAAATACACGAGGGGGAATGTGGCCCGCACATGAACGGCCATCTTCTCGCCAAGAAAATCATGCGACTAGGTTATTTCTGGATGACACTGGAGTCAGATTGTAATCAGCACGTGAGATCGTGCCATCAGTGCCAAGTGTATGGAGACAGGATCAATGCGCCCCCAAGCGAGCTTCATCAAATGTCCGAGGCCTGGCCTTTCTCAATGTGGGGCATAGACATGATAGGGCCAATCAACCCTAAGGCCTCGAATGGACACAGATTCATACTGGTGGCAATAGACTACTTCACCAAATGGATTGAGGCTGCGTCATATACCAATGTGACGGCGAAGAACGTGGCTAAATTCATCAGGCGGGACATCATCTCAAGATACGGGACCCCTCAAGCCATCGTGACCGATAATGGTTCGAACCTGAACAACGAAACGGTGGATAACCTTCTGAACAGTTTCAGTATCCGTCATCTCAATTCATCGCCTTACCGACCCCAAATGAATGGAGCGGTAGAGGCGGCGAACAAGAACATCAAGAAGATATTGGCTAAAACGGCAGAGAATTACCGTGATTGGCATGAAAGACTACCCTACGCGCTGATGGCGTACCGAACTTCGATCCGAACTTCTACAGGGGCAACGCCCTACTCCCTAGTATACGGTATGGAAGCGGTCCTGCCAATTGAAACAGAAATCCCATCATTAAGAATTTTGTCCCACGTCAAGCTCAGTGAGGCGGAATGGGTACAGCAAAGACACGAGCAGCTGAACTTGATAGACGAGAAGCGTCTGCAGGCAATTTGCCATGGCCAAACATACCAGAAAAGAGTCGCTAGAGCGTTCAATCGCAAAGTTCGACCGCGAATGTTCGAAGCTGACGAGCTCGTTGTCAAGAAGATCCTCCCGAACGTGTCGCACCCAGGGGGCAAGTTTACCCCAAATTACGAAGGACCATATGTGGTTAAGAAGGCCCTACCTGGAGGGGCCTTAATTCTTGTAAACATGGATGGAGAAGAGCTAGGACACCCTGTAAACGCCGATGCAGTCAAGAGGTACTATCCATAAACGAGCCAGCGAGGAGGTCGTTGACGCCAAAAGCCATGGAAGAAAACAACTCGCCGACATAGGGTGCAAAAAGAAATATCAGTTTCAGGGGGGGCAGGCTGCCAAGAATTGGAACCTTGGAAAATGGCGTAGAGTACGTCCAAAAGCATGAATTGATCTAATCCAGTGTAAATCCTAGAGAAGCATTCGTTCCCAACCAGATGGGTAGCATGGCCACAAGCTAGATGGCCAACTTCTGCGAACCTCACATCTTTTATGCGAAGCGAGAGTAAAACAATATCGTTTCGATTTATCTTGAATTTCGAAACACGAACTGACACTTGATGTTTATTGTTGACAGGGATTCGCCGTCAAGATGGACAGAAAATTGTTGGCACCAGAAAGCCACAAAATAAAAGAACTCGCTGACAATGAGGCCAATAGAATTATCGACCTTAAAAGTCAGGACTCCAAGAAATGGTCTTTGATTATAAGACTGAGTGGAGGGTAAAAAGTATCGCTCCGCACTTCATGCTTTGACATGCATTCTGATAAACATTTCATTTTTCCTTGAATGAAAGGAACTATGAAGAGTGGCGCTGGAATGCGTCCAACATCACAAATGGACCTCCTCTAGGGCAAATTCTTGAGAAATATTTATCGCCAAACGGAGGGATCAAGGCCACAAGATAGAGGGCCAGATTCTGCAAGCCGCGCGTTTGTGTTCAAATGGAAACACAAAGCAAGAGCAAGGCTGTATCGTTCCAATTTGCCTTTAATTTTGGAATACAAACTGACACCTAGTTCCCGTCCTTGACAGGGGCTCGCCAACAAGGCAAAACAGGATTCTGACATCCCATGTATTACTAGCTGGAGCACATAACCAAGAGTAAGATGTATCGTTCTAATTTTTTGAAAAATTCGTGAACGTACAATAACATGTTTCTTCCGCATTTTCAGGGATCTCCAGCCGCGGAGGACAGGTAAGTATCCCTTTCCCCAATCCATTGAAGATGTTGAATAAAAAAACAAAAGAGAAAAAGAAAAGCTTTCAGAATCTAATGTCTAGAAAAGACATAGAGTTCTAACTCCATTGACATTCATGTTTTAAAACAGGAGGTCGTCTGAGCATAAATAAGAACATGCATGGTGCAGCATAAAATCCCCTTGACGGGTAAAATTTTTGGAGAAGATGAAAGAGATTTTTTCCAATCAAAAGTTGTTCAAAACTTTCAAAAGGACGTTTTCTCAAAAGACGAGAGGCAAAGCCTAATCTAAACACGTCCTATAGACACTTGAGAGAGAAGTGGAGCAAATCAGATAGCAAAATCTGAACCTACGGGAGTAGGGATTATTCGCAGCAATTACATGGATTGGGACGACGGAGGCATTCGTTTCATATCCCCAAACACTACAGGTGACTATTGACAACCCCTTTGAACGGCGGTTTTCATTCTCAACCCTGTCAAGAACCACCCCACACTGGGGCAAAATGGGAGCAAGTCCAGCAGCATCAGGAGAAAATGGTTAGAAATTTTCTTGCTCGGACTAACATCAATCTTTGTGTGTTGTTTATATGGTAATCCAAGTGCCATAGGATGACAAGAAGCATTCATTTCTCTATCCCACACACCATATCCTTTGCATAACCAAGTTGAGCCTGCAAACTCATTTCATAAACCCGTTGGTGGTCATTGCAAGTTCCAAGACAGAGGCAGCGTCAATTCAAAAACGGAAGAGCTCAAACTTAGGGTTTGCGAAGAAATCCCTAAGTTAATGCTGAAGCTTGTTAGACCTTTGGTCACACATCTAACACGATCTCTCGAGGATGAGAAAAAGAAGGATTTCAAAAGAAAAATGAAAAGGAAAAGATGATGAGAAAAATCCCCAGCATCAAGAAAAAGCAAAGTGCCTGGTAAAAGCAAGGCCGATGCTTGGGTGAACAATTTGTATCGATCCCCCAGTGAAACCTGTTTGAAAAGGGGAGAAGAAAAATTCAGAATGAGTCAGATTCCAAAAACTAATCCTCAAACGGTATCAAGCGCGGAGCAGAGACGCAGATAGAGTTGTTAGTCTCTCAATGCAGCCAGAGGCGCTTTCACAAGAATTTGTGCACACCTCAAAACCGGTCGTGCACCTCAAAAATTGAAGATGCAGAATGGAAAAGACAGGTGACAAATTTGCAATGATCACCAATGTCAATCCCCTCATAATTTTCGGGCCAAAAATAAGCCTTTTTCGGTCCCCAGTCCTACCAATGTTACAACCCCGAAACAGTCTTCTCTGAGTAAGACACTTGGGTTAACATATAGCTTAGCTCGAAGAGGTACGAGCAAGACTATTTCTTTCTCATTTTGCAGGGTCCTTGACTTGTAAACCCGGAGCAGATGGTGAAGACTTTCATTCAATGGCTTCGACTCCAAAGCGGGTCCCCCTTGAAAACCAATATCCAAGCCCAACATTACGGTCCCGTGGAAGACCTCCCGACCGATCAAAGTGTATGCGCTGCGAATGAGCCTAAAACCTAGGCACAGGTTAGTAGGGAATTGAGTGCATCCCCTATAAAAGACCACTATCGCAAGACAGATGAGAAGACCTCTTCGGCGAGAAATATTCCAATTGATGTTTTGAGCAAACTCTTTTTGGAATCTTCAAATTATTTGATCCAGATTTTCCTTGCAAGGGATTTGTGATCACATCTGCATGTTGCAAGAATGCTTTGGAAAACCTCCAGCATCAAAATGCACACTGCATGACTAAAACTTGAATCATACAGCTTCGTCAAGTGGCCAGTCATCGTCTTCCCAGAGATTACTAACATTCTCCCGGTGAAGAAAAATCTTTCAGGCTCAAACTTCTGCAGGATACCTGGAGAACCCAGCTCCCAGACTGTCGCCTCAACGAACCAAAGGTAGATACCGCCTGAAGGGTCAAAACAATGGTAGAAACCGCCTGAAGGATCAAATCATGGTAGATACCGCCTGAAGGGTCAACTTATGGTAGATACCGCCTGAAGGGTCAACTTAAGGTAGATACTGCCTGAAGGGTCAAAACAATGGTAGAAACCGCCTGAAGGGTCAACTCAAAGGTAGAAACCGCCTGAAGGGTCAAATCATGGTAGAAACCGCCTAAAGGGTCAATCAAAGGTAGATACCGCCTGAAGGGTCAAATCATGGTAGATACCGCCTGAAGGGTCGAATCATGGTAGAAACCAAGTAATCCCATCGGACATGGAAAACCGCCGTTTGGGAACCCTTTCAAAAATCAGACAGTCTTAGCATGACGTGGAGAACCCTCGTCCTAGGACCCCTTTTCAAAATCAAACAGTCTTAGCATGACGTGGAGAACCCTCGTCCTAGGACCCCTTTTCAAAATTTAGGCAGTCTCATCGGACGTGGAGAAACCTCGTCTTGGGACCCCTTTTCAAAATTCAGGTAATCTCATCAGGCGTGGAGAAACCTCGTCATGAGACCCCTTCCCAGAAAAACAGGTAATCTCATCAGGCGTGGAGAAACCTCGTCATGAGACCCCTTCCCAGAAAAACAGGTAATCCCATTGGACGTGGAAAACCTCCAATTCGGGAACCCATTTCAAAAATTAGGAAATCCCATCGGACGTAGAAAACCTCCGACTTGGGAACTTTTTGAAGAACCAGACATTCCCATCGGACGTAGAAAACCTCCGACTTGGGAACCTTTTGAAGAACAAACAATCCCATTGGACGTGGAAAACCTCCGACTCGGGAACCTTTTGAAGAACTAGACATTCCCATTGGACGTAGAAAACCTCCAACTTGGGAACTTTTTGAAGAACCAAACATTCCCATCGGACGTAGAAAACCTCCGACTTGGGAACCTCTTCAAGGAAATTAAACAATCCTATCGGACGTAGAAAACCTCCGTGTTGGGAACTCCTTTTGAGAAACTAACCATCCCATCGGACGTAGAAAACCTCCGTGTTGGGAACTCCTTTTGAGAAACAAACCATCCCAGCGGACGTGGAAAACATCCGTCTTGGGAATCTTTTTCAAAAATCGACAATCCCATTGGACGTGGAAAACCTCCAATTCGGGAACCCATTTCAAAAATCAAGAAATCCCATCGGACGTAGAAAACCTCCGTGTTGGGAACTCCTTTTGAGAAACAAACCATCCCAGCGGACGTGGGAAACATCCGTCTTGGGAATCTTTTTCAAAAATCGACAATCCCATTGGACGTGGAAAACCTCCAATTCGGGAACCCATTTCAAAAATCAAGAAATCCCATCGGACGTAGAAAACCTCCGTGTTGGGAACTCCTTTTGAGAAACAAACCATCCCAATGGACGTGGAAAACCTCCGACTTGGGACCCTTTTTCAAAAGAACAGGTAATCTCGTCAGGCGTGGAGAAACCTCGTCATGAGACCCTTCCCAGAAAAACAGGTAATCTCATCAGGCGTGGAGAACCCTCGTCATGAGACCCCTTTTCAAAAAATCAGGAAATCCCATTGGACTTGGAGAACCCCTGTCCTGGGAACCTTTTCAAAAGATCAAACTGTCTCGCCGGACGTAGCAAACCTCCGACTGAGAAATCCCCTCTGGCCCCGCTAGTTAGCGCCATGGGATCCCTTTTCAAGCCAAAGATATCCCCTCTGACACCGCTAGTCAGCGTCATGGGATCCCCAAAGCTCGGGGTGCTCGATAAATCTTTCTGTGAGTGTTTCCTGTCAGTAGCCGGGAAAGATTTTCGAGGAATAAAGCCTGGGATAGTGTGTCAGAAGCTACGAGGGCCTATAAAAAAAAACAAAACAAAACAAAACAAAACAAAAAAACAAAAACAAAAACAAAAAAAAAACAAAAAAAGGAAGAAAACAAAAAAAGGAGAACAAGCCCCTCCTTTTTCCGGCATCCTGAGAGCGCAGTGATAAAACCTCAGACTCCGCATGCGCAGGACCCAATGGGCAGATTTCAGGTAACCCGCTCTCCCTCATGCCCACGCTCGAATTACAAGAGTAAACCGGTGATTAATTTAAGCATTCATCAAAACACTTAAGGATCCGATGTCATAGCGTCTCTTTTCCCCAGTTGAGTCGGTTAATATTCAGGTGTCATTTTATCTTTGAAAACAACCTCTGACGAGCTCACTCTCAAAGAGGGGCAGCTGTTGACACCTGATTTTTGACCACCTTTTATTTTAGTTTTTACTTCTAAAATTAATTAAAAATAGCAAAAAAGGTCAAAAAATTACAAAATCAACTTTGGAAGCCTTAGCCTAGCCTTAGGAACCAATTTTGAACAAAAAATATTTTTTGAATTTTTTAATATTTTTTGGAATTTATTTAATTATTAAAATAACCCAAAAATCAGGAAAAATACCATTCGGGGTCAGAAAATTACACAAAAATATTCAGAAATTTTATTTTAATTCTCTCTTTAATATTTTCACTTTTTATTAAGGAAATTTGGCCTTGTTGCATCGAACCGTGTTCGCCGAGGAGGCCCGACCACCACCGGCCTTGGTCTCGGCCGTGAGCTTGTGCCGGCGCGAACCCGAGGATTTCCAGCTCTAAACGAGCTGAGGTAAGTCTCTAAACCTCTTTTAGACGTTTTCTGAACGGTCGGGGTAGGCTTTGAACGTTGAAAATTTTTGGAAAATCCCTCGCCGGAGCCGAACCTGTGGGGGTTCTTTTTGCCGATTTCCGATGCGTCCCCGGCCGTTGAAATGCTTATATTTTGATGCTGAATGTTTGAGGATTCGAATGATGCAATTTGGGTAAAAAAATTCGAAGATCCGGAGCCGTTTTGCATTTTCCGGCGAGAATTCCGGCGAAGTCGCCGGAATTTTTACTGTTCATCGTCTTCTCCGGCGACTTCGCCGGCGGTCAGCGGTCAACGGCCGACGTGGCGTGCCACGTAGGCAGCCACGTCAGCCGGGTGAGTCCGGTCCGAGTATTTTCAAATAAAATAAAATCAACGGCCCCGATCGTGACACGTGTCGCGATCTCGTTTTTTTGGAAAATTAAATAAATGATTTTTGAATAATCGATCCGGCGGACGAGGATGTGCCACGTGGCTCACTGAGGGACGTCCGATCTTGTACAAGATCGGACGCACCAGAGGAGGCCACGTGGCACGTTCTAGAGCGTTCGATTTGTAGGTTTTCTAAAAAATGAAAATAATTAATTTTTGATCCGACGGCTATTATTGAGCCACGTGGCTCTCTGTGGGTCGCTCGATCTAGTGGAAGATCGGACGCACGAGATGAAGCCACGTGGCACAACGTGGACCGTCCGATCCGGGGAATTTTCGGATAATTAAATAAAATACATAAAAAATCAAAAAAATTGTAAAAAATAGAAAAATGTTTAAAAAAATAAAACGGTGTCGTTTTAGGCCGGTGTCGACCCCTAGGGTCGGGCCGGGCGCCCGAGAGGCGTGGGACGGGTCTGACCCGGCCCGGAAAATATTTCTAAATATTAAAAAATTCAGAAAATAATGAAAAAATAATAAAATAATCAAAAAATCAATAAAAAATGAAAAAATCATAAAAAATTCAAAAAATTCGAAAAATTCAGAAAAATTCTAAAAAATTCCAGAAAATAGGAAATGGCCAGATTCAACTAGCCATGACCTGTTCCGGGTCTTTCGACCCCCGGACTTTCCAAAAATTACGGTTTTGCCCTTCCGGCAAACCGTCTTCCAAAAAAATTCTAAAAAATTCAGGAAAATCCCAAAAAATAGGAAATGGCCACAAACAACTGGCCAAGGCTCATCCCGGGTGTTTTGAACCCCGAACCTTCTTGAAAATGCCGATTTCGCCCTTCGGGCGAATTGTCTTCCAAAAATTGAAGAAAAATCAAGAAATTCCAAAAAATTCTCAAAAATGGGAAATGGCCACAATCAACTGGCCATGGAATATTTTGGGTAATTCGGTATCCAAACCTTCCAAAATGACAATTTTTCCCTTCGGGCTAGTTGTCCCCGAATCTTCCCATTTTATCCCCAGTCTTAAATCATATCTTCCCTAAGCCCTTATGGTTATACTAGGAGGCCAATGATTGAAATTGATGTGCATTGACATGATTTATTTATGCACTTGACTTGCGCTTTCATTATATTGACTGTGATTTGATAGGAATAGTCTTCCAATCTGCATGAAACCCGAACCATACCTATCTCACCTGAAATTGCGCCTGCATGAAATCTTAATTAGGAAAATCACTCGCGTTAGGTACCGAAAGGGCGTTGGTAACGACACCGACGTAACCAAGTCCCCGAACCCAAAATCTCTGGTTCCGCAGAACTGATCGATTTCTCCCAATCGGTCAGTAAGGTTTCCGGTCTACCCTCCAAGAAAGACCGGTGGCGACTCCAAATGCATGCACAAATTGCACATGTCACCCCGACCACACTAAGGTCAAAAGCGATCGACTCTTATCGTCGAACCCCTCAAAAGACACTCCCGCCGCGATTTGGTATGGGCCTGGGAGGGCCCGCGCTGATCTAAAGCCCGCGATCGGTAATCCATTAGCCGCGTCCGATTTCGGACGGGTCGCGACAGTGCATCCAATGGTTTAGCTCCTAGCATACCTGTCTCAGTAAGTAAATCCAGAACGTACTTCCGTTGAGAGATATGAATACCTTTATTTGCTCGTGCCACTTCAATACCCAAGAAATATCTAAGTGATCCCAAATCTTTTGTATGAAACTGTTGTTGCAGATACAATTTCAGCTCCTTAATCCCTGCAGAATCATCTCCAGTTATGACAATATCATCCACATATACTATAAGAAATATCCGACCAACTTCGGAAACCCGATAAAACATCGAATGATCTCCAGTGCATCGACAAAGTCCAAACTGGAGTACCGCCTTAGAAAACTTCCCAAACCATGCCCTGGGAGACTGTTTCAAACCGTATAAAGATTTTTTTAAACGACATACATGACCAGACTCCCCTTGAGCAACAAACCCAGGTGGTTGCTCTACATAGACCTCTTCTTCTAAATCTCCATGAAGAAAGGCATTTTTAACATCGAGCTGAAACATAGGCCAACCAGCAGAAGCGGCCAAAGAAAGTAAAAGACGAATAGAAGTCATCTTAGCCACAGGAGAAAATGTATCGCCATAATCAACTCCATAAACTTGTGCATACCCTTTAGCAACCAACCTAGCTTTGAGACGAGCAAGAGAACCATCAGAATTAACCTTCACGGTAAATACCCACTTGCATCCAATGGCCGTCTTCCCTGCAGGTAAAGGAACCATATCCCAAGTTTGGTTTTGGTCCAGTGCCAGCAATTCCTCTTCCATAGCTTTCTTCCAACTTGGACTAGATAATGCTTCAGCAAAGGTTTTAGGAATAGGATGTGTATCAATGGTCATTAGACTAGCCTGACAAGAGGTAGATAGACCAGAATAGGAGACAAACTGGGCAATAGGGTGTTTCGTACAACTACGAATTCCTTTGCGATGTGCAATAGGAATATCAAGATCAGTATGAGAATGACGTACCTCAGGTTCAGAAGACGAAGATGACGAGATAGGCTGGGATACATCGGCAAGGGGCTCTACATGTTGACGAGGACGTCTACTGTAAACACGCTGAATAGGTGGAGGAGGAGCCGGAGATTCCAAAGTGGATGAAGATTCCATAATAACATATGTCAAGGAATCATCATCCACCGTAGGAGGCACCATTGGATTATCAGAATAAATAGTAGACTCAAAAAATGAGACATCTGAAGTAGTGAAATATTTATGTAAAGAGGGACAATAGCATCGATAACCCTTTTGTGTGCGAGAATACCCCACAAAAATGCATTTAAGAGATCGAGGATCAAGTTTAGAAAGTCCTGGACGATGATCTCGAATATAGCAGACACAACCGAATATGCGAGGTGGCAAATGAAATAAGGGATCAGAAGGAAAAAGAAGAGAGTGAGGAATGACACCCTTAAGAACAGAGGAAGGCATGCGATTGATAAGATAACACGCAGTCAAAACTGCGTCAGCCCAAAAAGATTTATCTGTCTTCATTTCAAACATCAGAGATCGAGTCACTTCTAATAGATGACGATTCTTTCTTTCAGCGATACCATTTTGTTGTGGTGTATCCGAACAAGAGGATTGATGAAGAATGCCACGTTGGATCATGAAATCAGAGAAAGCCTTAGAAAAATACTCTTTTGCATTATCGCTTCGGAGAATACGAACAGAGGTAGAAAACTGAGTCTGTACTTCGTTAATAAATGCACAAAAAATAGAAAATAACCGAGAACGACTTTTCATTAGATATAACCAAGTAGCTCTTGAATAGTTATCTACAAAAGTAACGAAGTACTTAAAACCCAACTTGGAAGTGACGGACATGGACCCCTAACATCATAATGAATTAGTGAAAAAGGCTGAGAAGCCTGTTTATTGACTCTTGGACTATAACTAACACGATGCAATTTCCCAAATTGACACGACTCACACTCAATACAAGGTAAAGAATGAAAACGAGAATCTAACTTCTTCAAATTTCCCAAAGAGGGATGTCCTAAGCGACAATGAATTTGATGTGGAGAGACTGCTGAACAAGCGGCACTGATAATATCTTCAAATACATAGAGCCCCCCCGACATATGTCCTCTACCAATCATCTTCTTCGTCTTCAAATCCTGAAAAACACAAGAATCATGATAGAATGTTACAGAACAATTATATTCTCTGGTAAGGCGACCAACAGACATAAGGTTAAACGAAAAATTGGGAAGATACATAACAGAAGATAAGGACAAGGAGGATGTCAAAGGAATTGAGCCTATGCCTTTTACTGTGGATAGGGAGCCGTCGGCTAATGTGACATTAGACATAGACTCATGAAAGGTGGAAAATATACCTGAAAATCCAGTCATGTGATCAATCGCCCCTGAATCAATGATCCAAGAGCGAGAGGTAGATGAGAGACACGCTGTTGCATTACCTGTCTGAGCAAAAGTAGCTGTAGAGGAGGAAACTGGCTGAGATATCTGGAACTGATTATACCTAGCAAGTTCTTCTTCTGACATTCTGATCAATGTTCCGCCTTCAGAGGAGTGAGTAGAAACAACAGACTCTGTTGCATTAGCCACATTCGCTGCAGCAGATTGGGGAGGCCTTCCATGAAGTTTATAACAAAAACGCTGAATATGTCCAGGCATACCACAATAATGGCAGGTCCGTGCAAGTGCAGTATTACTATCTGTATCACCAGAGGTACCACTGTATGACTGTGGTTGGCCTCTATTAAATCCACGACCACTACCACCACTACTAAAGCCACGACCACCACGACCAACACCACGACCTCGACCACTACCTCGGTTTCCTTGCACAGCCAAGGCAGAGCTATCACCTGTGGAAGATATATCTCTAGATGATTCACGTGAAACTCTTGAGACCCGAGAAAAGCTCTCAGTCAATGAGGCCACAGTGTCTCCTCCAAGAACTTGTGATCGAACTGTTTCAAACTCTGGTCCTAGTGCTCCCAAAAAATCCATAACGGCCAACTGTTCTCGCTGCTCCCGCATCTTCTTAACATCAGCAGTAATTGGCAAAAGAAGATTAAGTTCCTCGTACATTTGTTTAAAATCAGCAAAGAATTGAGTGAGAGGTCGACCCTTTTTGTCAGCTCTAAAGAACTCCCGAGAAACCTCATCGATCCTTGATAGATTATTTTCTCCAGAATATAGAACATTCAAATAATCCCACAACTCCTTAACCGTAGTGACATGTGTAACCAACGCAACCACATGAGATTCCATACAATTCCACATCTGTCCAAGTATTCTAGCATCCATAGTATCCCATTTAGTATCAGCATCAGTTCGTTCACCTGTCAAATGGTGGTGTTGTTCTTTCCCCGTTAATGCTACCGTTACAATCCTTTTCCAATGCTGAAAGTTGGTGACCCCAGCTAATTTCTCCTCTGTCAAAAGACTAGAAGATGCAGTTACAACTTCAGCAACAACTCCTTTGTTCTTATCTGCCATAATCAGACACTTCCACTAGACTCACACCACACCACTGATCACCAACTCAATCGGTCCCTTCAGCCACACACAACATTCAACCCAATCAATCCAGACAACCAACAACAATACTCTGCAATCACGATCAGCCTCCAAACTCCATAAACTCAAAGAAAATTTCACAATCCTCAGTACATCAGATTCAAAGAAACCTTACATCAGCAATCGTGACTTTGTGTGTGCTTCAACCAGCAAAACCAAGCGCCGAAAGAATCCAAAACCAGGCGTCACAGTGTCGTGTGAAGGAGTCGCATGTCAATCAGCAACACCCGGAGTCGCAGGTCATCGGGAAGACTTGCGCTTCGACCAACAGCTTCAATACACACCTAAAACGGGTCGCTCACACCTGGGCGACGCTGAGTGAGTCGTCAGGAGGTCGCCAATAACTGGGCGACTCTGTGGGGAGGTCGACCTGGGCGACACTGGACGAGATCACGGGGACTCGAGCGACTCTGTGTGAGGTCGCCGGAGGGTTGCCGGGACCTGTGAGACGCTGGGTTTTGGTCGACTGACCCTAGGCGACGCCGATCTTGAGTCACCGATGTGATCTACGAAGGCTGGGTTGTTGAATTGACGATGGGTACTGTAGATGTAGGTTTACGTTCTAATTTTGATTCACGATGGCTCTGATACCATGTAAATGAGAATGGTACGGCTTAATCTTATTCAATGAGGAGAACCACATATATATACAAGTAGGGTAAACCCACAAAACCCACAAAGACCATTCTACCCCTTTACTCTATAACAGATTGTATGTCCCGTACCATTTTAATTATTTAAAGCATATGGAGAGATTCAATGGCATGATTAAAGTACGTCTAAATTTCGAGGACGAAATTTTTGTTAAGGAGGGTATAACGTAATAATTGGGCTTTTCTTTTTGACTAAGGTCAAAGAAAGGTGGGACCCACTTGAATAAAAAAAGAAGAAGAAGAGAGAAAAAAGAAGGGATCGGGAGCTCTCCAGAATAGAAGAAAGAAAAAAGAGAGAAGAAGCAAAGAAAGAAGAAGAGAAAAAGAAGGAAAAAGAGAAGAAGGAGAAAGAAGAAGCAGAGAAGAGGAGGTACGCGCGTTGTCTACCCAAGTTTTCTCGGCGTCGATTAACAGCTATCGGTAAGTATTTGCGCATCTCTTTCCTCCGATTGAAGTGATTTTCGGAGTTATAGTTTAAATTCGGATTTATGGAAAAATTAAGCCACGAAGTCAGATTTTGTAGTCGTTAGGTTAAGATTCTTTGGAGCAACAATAGCCTAGAGCGTTGTGGAGTTGTGGGATTTTACAGAACTCAATTTGGACTTGCGGTTTGCTCGGAATGAATTTTCCAGACCTGGCGCGCTACAGTACAGCGCGAACAGTATGTTCGAGGCCTGATTTCGCTAACTTCCTTTCATCGGATGGGGTTGGACTTGTTGATACATTTGTAGTATATTGAATGAGCTTCGCGTGGACTATAAGATCACTTAAAATGGATTATAGTAGAGAAAGTTATGGCCCGAGAGAAATCTGTGCGCACTGTGAACAGTACGCGAGCAGAATTGTTTTTGCCCATTTTTATCAATTTTCGAATGGATTTTGGAGAAGCTGTGTTGGGATTCTTGTTGTATGTTAAAAGATCTTTCTTTGGACTACAAGATCGTTTAAATCGAAGGTCGGATGAGGAAGTTATGGCTAGTTGAAGTTTATCGCGCAAGTTGCGCAAAACGGACGACATACGTTTTTGCTATGAGCAAGTGTTTTATTGGTGCGTAAGTGTCCTCTTAATGAAAAATGGGCATTATTCAGTTGAGTCGTGTTTTAGGATAGCTTATTACTTAATTTTTGATCCGTTTCTTATACTTTTGACAGGGGTTCGAACACTGTCGCGACCCTCTCCCGTGGCGCGGAGCGGGTTAATGGGCTAATGGGCCGCCCGATCGCTGGCTTGATCGGACGCGGGCCTCTCCCAAGGTCCATTGCCCAAATCGCAACTGCTGGATGTACGTGGTTGACCTTCAGTGTGGTCTAGTGACATGTGATGAGTGTGCATGTCAAGGAGTCGCCACCAATCGTTTTACGGAGGGTACGATCGGAAACCCTATCGAATAGTTGGGAGTGGTCCATTCGATTCTGCGGAAACCAGAGAAGTGGGTTCGGGGACTTAGTTACGTCAACTGTCAAAGTTGACGCCCTTTCGGTACCTAAGCTGAATGGTTTATCTGATCCTAGGGTTTCATACAGATGAGTGAGGTACTGATCCTAAATCTAGGAGTTCATGCAGAAGGGAATAGCTACCCTATCACTCACAATCATTAAAAGTAATGGCGCAAATCAAGGAATCAGTACATTCGGATAAAACACATGAAATCAGCATGGCATCCTTAATGAGGCCCTATTAGCCTAGAGAAATATCAATCAAGGCTTAGGAGTGATTTGGACAAGGTTCGCCCATGAGGGGCAGAATCGTAATTTTGAACAATTCGGGGATAATTTACTTTTAAAAGGGTAAATCTGTCATTTTAGACGGATTGGGAAGTCAGAAGACAGGGGAAATAGGATTGGCCGTCAATCCAATCCATTTCCTATTTTTCGGGATTTTTCAGAATTTTTCTGGAATTTTCAAGTGATCTTACCCTTGGAGGGGTAAAATCGTCATTTTGGACAAAGATGAGAACTGAAAATCTCAAACATTAGGGTTAGTCGTCTACCTGACCCAAACCCTGACTTCAAGCAATTTTCAGAACTCGATTGAGACAAGAAAGACAATTTTCCCATTAAAGGGCAAAATTGTCATTTTTGAGAAAAGAGGCGGGACTCGAAAATCCAAACCTAAGAATTGGTCGCCTACCCGACCCTAATTCTTACCTTGGCATTATCGGCCTTATCTCCCATACACAGTAGAGGCGACTTACCCCTAAAAGGTAATGTCGTCGGGTCTTGGAAGAACGGATAAGAAACCCCAAAAATAGGGTTGACCAGTTGTCTGTGGTCAACCCTCGATTTTTGGGGATTTCTGGAATGTCTAGGATTTTCCCACAATTTTTCCATATTTTTTTGAATTTTCTGGCATTTTCTAACATTTTCTTTTGATTTTCTAAGATTTTTCAGATTTTTTATATTATTATTATTTTTTATTTCTGATTATTATTATTATTTAAAAAAAAAATGATTCGGACCGGGTCGACCCGACCCATTCGGGTCAGAACCCGGCCCAGACCCGAACCCGCGCGAACCCCGGCTCCAAAACGACGCCCCATCTCATTTTTTATTTTCGGATTATTCGAAATTAATCCGACAGCCCACACTGAACCGCGTGGCTAATCTGCGCCCGTTGGATTTGATTACTAGAACCTACGGTCTAGATTAAGCGAAGACTCGAGCTGAGCCGTTTGATTGACTTACTAAAACTAACGGACACGATTAGAACATGAGACTTGATCTGAGCCGTCCAATCTTACTAACCTAAATGACGTCGCCCTCCCACTTAGCCAAACGACACCGTTTCTGATCAAGTCGAATTTCAGATTTAAAAATGATTTTCGGATATTTTTACTTGCTAATCGGACGGTCACCATTTATTAGACTCAATTATTCTCGGCCGTTGGATTCTTTTTATTTGAATAACAGACCCTAACGGCCAAGCTGACTCGACACTACGTGGACCAATCACAGGATGACATCTGGACATTTGACCAGTTGACCACGCCATGTCAGCTTCGTCTTCAACCTCGCGACTCCGACAGAATGGACGGCTGTGGCTCTCCGGCGATGATCGTGCGGTGAAATCTTAATGGAATTACTCGAGACCAACGGCAATCGATTCGCTATTAGCTCTAGTTCGACATATCTAAGAATCGAAACATCTTATTCGCAGAATCAAGAACCTCGTGCAAATCGCCGAGTACGGCCATGGAAGCTCAATCATGCGATTCACTCAAAATCAAAGAAGTTCAGTCACAGAATAGCATCAATGGAGGTCCAGAAGACTTACCTCGAGCTCCGATTGAGCTCGCTCGGCCCAGATTTGGCTGGGCAAGAATCGGCTATGGAGGCTAAATCGGAAGACTCGATTCAGGGCATGTGAGCAAAATCGATGCAAAATGAAGACGCGAACATGATCAGTGGTGTTCAGGGAACGAAACGCACACACAAATTGAAAGAATGATCATGGAATGTGTGAATCGCCATGAATGCTCAAGGAGGAAACCGAGACTGCGACTCACCTGTTCTCGCGGATTCCTTGTGCGCGGCCGGCGGCGATCGATTCCGGGGACTTTGGGCGACCTTCTGGTGGCCTCGTGTGGCTTTGGTTTGGCCTGGGAAGACCCAACCCGCGCCCTGCAATTCGAGCTCAAATTCTCGACGACAGGCGTCGGAGAACGAGCTCTGCTTCGCGTTTTCTCTTTCTCTCTCGATTCAGTTTCAACTTCTACAACTGAATCCCTCCTCTTTTTCAACTGAAAGCGATCACGAGCTTATATAGCTCCTGGGAATTTTGGCGCCGATTTGGGGAGTTCCAACTGACTCCAACAGCACGTGCCATCACGTGATTTTAGGTCCAAACGGCGTCGGGGAAGATGGGTGAGTCGTCTAACTCCGTTTGGTTCTCCGGCGGGTTCCTTCTCACGCGAATTTGGCACGAATTTGAGCTGCGTTTGATTTTGTTGACTTTTTGCAGCTTCAGAACTTGACCGACTGATTACCCCTTCCTCCGGCGACCATTGGCCTTGATTCCGGCGTCAATTGACGGGGGATGATCTCAAGTGTTAAACCCCCACCAATTAGTCTTCGATTGCGGGTGACTTGACCTTCAATTTGATCTACAAAGCTCGGCAGGTTACTGTTCATCTGCTCGAGCTCTTTGGGGAAGACGACACTGTAGCGGACCGGTTCGACCGGTCTGACCGGCGGTCTGACCGGTCTGAACCGGTTCCGAACAGGATTTTTCAAATTAATCCCAAATTAATGGGAAAATTTTGCAATTGAACCTCATAATCGAATCTAGGGCATGAATTCTATCTAGAAATGTGGTTTTGCCCAAAAATTTTCATCAATTTCTAAAAAACCCCCAAATTCCCATTTAATTGGAAATTGGGGATTGTGTAATTGAGGGTGCAAATGATCAAATTGGGTCAAACCACCTATGCCAATCGATTTAAAATGGTGAAATCCATTGGGTAGCATGTTTAATTTGCAATGATAGCCCTTGAATTGAAAGTAATTTCAATTATGCTTAATTTCAAGGACTAAAGTGCAATTTTAGTATATAATTTTGTCAAATCCGTGCAATTGAGCAAATTGCGCAAACAATTGGGCTAAATTGAAATAGGGGATAGTTAGATTGAATGTCAAGATCTTAAAAAATGCCAAAATTGCAAATTAAAAGACTCAATTGTTATTTTTTCTTCAAATTCAATAATACGGGTTACAAAGGAACACCTAAAATTGAATCTGATTTTGGATTTTTTGTGAGGTCGAAAATACAAGGGATTAAAAAGAAAAATATTGGATATTTTTCCATATTTTTGTGACCTCAAATGCTATTTTTCTTGATTTTTTAGGTATTTTTTCTATTTTCTAAAAAAATATTAAAAAATATGAAAAATATGAAAAATTATTTTTTTTGTCAAGAATGGTTCCTTGGGCTTGGCCAAGGCCACCAAAGTTGTTTTTGTAATTTTTTGACTTTTTATGAATTTTTTGTGATTTTTCAAAAAATAAAAAAGGCTAGGTCAAAAATCAGGTGTCAACAGACACGTCGTTCCGAGTAAGCTTTCTAGCTTGCCTTTGGCGTATCAGGTGAGTGATACTATTTCTTCTTTGTGTTTGTAAAGTGCATATTTTGAAAGAGATATACTATATGTGTTATGAACTGAGGGAAAAAAAATCATATTTGTAGCATAAAACATGATCGGACATTTACTGTTGTTTTTGTCTATTTGACATGATTTGAGTTGCTGGTTTTGGTTATGAGGAGGATGTTGTGGTTGGATTTTGTGGTGCTCAAGATAGTTGTGAACCCGGTTGATGGGTTTGTGGGTATGCGCATACTAGTTAGGATATCCTTGTGGGCCGAGCCACCGGCATTGTAGGTGGAGACCTTGCCAAGGGGGGAATTTTGGTCGCCTTTTGTCACGGGCGTTATACGTGACATGATTAGACTCTTGAGCATGAGATTGGCCAATGGATAGACCATTGGCTTGTGTTTTTGATGAGATTGGTCGGTGGATAGACCACTGGCATGTGTTTTGATGAGATTGATCGGTGGATAGACCACTGGCACGTGTTTTTGGATGACATTGATTAATGTGTTTGACCATTGATATTTGTTTTGTGTTTGTGTTTCAAAATAAGTATTTTTGCTATAAATATATTACGTTATGGTACTATATAATTCATTTTGGATTGTAAACATTTGCGATGTTTCGAGTTTGACATAAATGAGTTATATTCTAATATTAAATGTGCATAGTGATTGTTCGATCCGCTTAGAAGAAAAGTATTACTCACTGAGCTGTGGTTTGCTCACTCCTTTTTCCTTCCCAATCTTTTCAGGTTCTTTAGCTAGCAACGAGTAGTACGAGAGCGTTATCGATGGGAAACTTTGATAGTTGAGTTTTTGGGTTGGCATTGAAGAGCTAGTTATACTTGTTATTTGAATCATGGGAACTCTAACGTATTATTTTAATGTGAGGCTGCATCCTTCAGGTGAGAAGAAGGATGGCCGTGTCGTGCCCCTTTTTCTATTAGAATTTGGGGTGTGGCAGAAAGTAACGTACTCCCTGTGCAAATCACAGTAACGGAAACGACCAAATAAGTATAGTCAAGAAATTTTTATCTGACTCTCTTCAGGCTATTCTCATGTATAAAATGCACCTGGATGCACTCCTCCCCTCCACTAAAAAAACTGAGTGTTAACCATTTAGTTTGATTTACCTCCTTTTACCATCTTTATTATCCTTTTTGAGTTGTTATTCGTGAGTTTGATCAATTTCTTTGAGGAGTTTTTATGAGCATTACCAAATGAATGCAATGAGACCAGGATCAACGTTGAGCCATCATCATCTCCTGCTCAGTGAGGGAGTTATGGAAGCGGTACCTGCGGCCGTAGGGACACGTGTCGCCGGCTAGGACCATCCTGAAGACCTCAGTCCCATCATGTGGGTGCCCGATGCCATGGGCGAACCGGTAGTATCGCCGTGGGGACACGTGCCTGTGTCTTGCCACTTGTTGCACAGCTCTATCTCGAACATCCCCTGGCTGTGAACTTCGGACTCCAATGCCTCCTGCTTTCTCTTCCCACCTGGCAAATACTCGCGCTGTAGCACCTGCACCACATCGAACTCTTCTTCCTGAGAATTGAGATAATGCCACCGTCGATGACAATTTTAACAAAGGACACGCCGGTTCAATTCAATCGACAGAGACTGGTCAATCAAACTCCTTCAGCAACATGTTACGAGAATACAAGTGAAATATGAGATGCCGATTCAGTCAATAGAAAATTGAGATCGAGGAAGCACAATTTCACAGATCATTTGACAGATTGTGAAGAATATGTGGAATCCACAGAAGAAACTCACCTTTGTAGGCTCCTGTGCTCTTGGCATGCGGAGTCGGCTCACTGGTGGTCGACTCGAGCGGCTGTAGCTAGCAGCAGCCTGGTTCAACCTACGGCAGCCACTGGACCGAATCTTCGGCAGCCAAACTCTCTTAGGATTGCTCGTCTCATATCCGCTCTGCTCCACGATGCTCGTCGGTCTGTAATTGCAGACGCCCTCGCTGGAGAAATCCGATCCCATGGAATTAGCATCAGAGAGACCGAGACGGCGGAAGCAGCTCTGCATAGCGAACTCGGAGTTGGCCAAGCGAAGCTGCGCCAGGAAGTCGATCTCCTCTGTGAGGTCGCACGCGCGTCGGAGGATATAGTAGGGATTGCACAGCTGCTGGTACTCCAGAACGAGGCATGCGCGGTGCTCGATGGCGATGGCGCTCCTTGCGTTTGTGCTATGGTGGTCGTCGGAGGAAGCGGAGTACGAGACCACCGTGGAGATTGAGTGAGGCGATTTTGGCTGGAAAATGGAGCGGCACAGAGAGCTGAAATTGGCGGCGAACCGCTGGGTAAGTGCAGAGATGGAGAACTGACCGGAGGCGTCGTTTTCCATGTCCAAGCAGAAGGAAAAACTACATTGAGGAGAGGAAGTTTTGTCCGTCGAACGATGATGTACTGAGACAAACGAGAGAGAAATCCGACATCAACGGGGAAAAACAGAAATGGATGTAAAAGAAGGAGCTACTTCTTAGTTCTTAGTCATGGATGGGCAACGGGGGAGAGGGAAGAAATTAAAAGCAATCGGGTACTCTCTGGTGCAGGATAGTGCCGGTGCTCCCGAACTCAAAAGCTCAAAGCCCCACGTGGAGGGACGCCATTGGCTACTGACATGGCATCAGGATGGACATTTTCCCGCCAGCGCCCAACTAGAATCCCCCCCTAAACCGTTTAGAGAGAGAAGCAGGCTGGGCTAGAGAGAGAGAGACGGTTCATTACACGGGGAATCCATTTGGTGACGTGGTAGATAACTGTGTCCTGATCTTAAGACCAGGTGTGCTTTTTTTTTTTTGCCCCCTTTATTGGTCGGAATCTTAAGAACAGGTTATGTTTGATTTACGGCGTGAAAATTAAAAGTGAGGTTTGGCGGTGATGAGTATATGAATTCTAAAATTATTGCAAGATGAACTTAAATTATATTTCCTTAAATCATTTCCCACTCATTTCCCCGGGACGGGACCACATGCAAATTATTTTTTGCTCGTGTTTATAAGGTGGGTAGTACGCGCTTGTGTCGATTGGCTAGCCGACACCATTCATTCGCACATTCGATAGAATTCGTTCCTCTTGTTTTTAGCCTCCGTGCGCGATCAGGCGGGTAATCGAGCGCCCAAGAGTCCTACAGTATGGTTATCTGGGCTTTTTGGCCGCGTACTCCAAAATCACTCGTGATTTTGTTCTGGCTCAGCTTGTCATTTTTAGGACGGTAGTCTTTTAATACTTGAAAGAGGATATTAAAGGAAAAATGCACATTAAATTACTTAAAACTTGTCAATTTCCTTTTGTCATATGATGTGATTGTTTCATTGTGCCTAAAAGAAAAGAAACAACATATAGAAATATTGTGTGTTGCGCACCACGTGTTGAGGCGTCAAAATTCAACGCTATCATCAATGCCGAAATTTGCGATTCCCAATCACTATATTATGTGTTGTGCAATCCGTGAGTGCATCTCCAAAATGTGGTCAACATTCAAATTTCGCACGTATTTCTTATGTTTGGGATTTCTCATAAAAGACCCTAACTTGGATCAATAGCTTTTAAAATCTATCTTCACGCGTTATGCATTGAATAGTAAGCATATAGTTTTTGAAATCTCGCTGCTAATACTATTTTTTGAAGCAATTGATGCTGATTTTTTTTTTTAACACTAGCAATAAAGATGTTAAGTTTCTCAAATTAGAGAAATATTTGGAAACAGAAGAATCTTTTTATAGTGAAGAAAGCAAGTATTTAGCCGGAAGGAAAGAAAATGAATAAGAAGAGTCTTTGGACCCGTTTTTTTTTACCCCCTATATTATTGATTTAGTGGATGATCTGAAGATGCCAAGATAAATTGCAATGGATGATGAGATAAAATCTGTTTACTAATACATGTTGATTAAGCTAATCTTCCTCCTAACACTAGAGCTATAGGTTCTAAATGGGTGTTAAAAGGTTAAAAAAAAAACAAAAAAGTGCCGTAGATAAAGATAAGGCAAGATTGGGGGTAAACTAAAAGGGTTAAAAAGCTACTTTGGTGTTTATTCCCCGGTAACAAGGCTAATGGCAATTATCGGCAGAAGAACACTACAAGTGCCAATATTTGTGTACGGAGCTCACTTTAGTGCCAATATTTTTTTTTTGGATCACTTTTGTGCCAATTTTTGTCAAAAACGATCATTTCAGTGCCAACAGTACACGTGTCATGATTTCCGGCAAGCCACGTCAGATCACAACGGGACGCGTGTCATGATTTCAGGCAAGCCACGTCAGATTTGACACTCAAATGATCGTTTTTGACAAAAATTGACACTAAAGTGATCCAAAAAAAAAATATTGGCACTAAAGTGAGCGCCGTACACAAATATTGGCACTCCTGTTGTCCTTCTGCCGCAATTATCAAACGGACATTAAAACTGCCTTTCTAAAAAATGATTTAAATGAAGAGGATAACGTTGAATTGGAAGCCTATGTAGGAATTGGTCAAGAAGACAAAGTTTGTATATTAAGACTCCGTCCTTTTTGCGAAAAAAGAGTTATTTTCAGAAAATATTTTTCAAAAAGTCATTTTTAGGAAAATAACAATATTTTTCGGCGTTCGCCTAAAACCTGAAAAATAAATTAGAAAATATTTTTTGTCATTCAGTACCAAAAATAGGATATGATTTTCCTCTGTGCAAGCATTGTAACATTTTATTTTCTTCTTCAGCTGGCCGCTGCAACCGACAGAGAAAGAAAAAAGAAAAGAAAAGAAATTAAATTGTAGAATATTAAAATTTTAAAAATTCAAATTTATTGAAAAATAAGTAATGTGAAGGAGTATAGGTAGGAAAGATGGGAGCAAATGTTTCTGTCTTTTCAAAAAAAGGAACATATTTTCCCCACTTTTAGATGTGTTTTTTCATAGGTGAATAACATTTTTCTTGACTCATTTACTGTCCGTGAAATGAATGCCGAAAAATCCCAAGTATTTTCCTAGGAGTTGTTTTCCGCGAAACGAACGGAGCTTAAATGGATAAACTTTTGTATGGACGTAAACAAACACCTAAACAATTGTATAAAAAATAAGTTGGAGAAATTAAAAAGCTGGCTTGAAATCTAACAAAGCTGAAAATCATGTTTTTGCTTAAGCTGAATAAAGAAATAAAGAAATGCTTCAGTGACAGTCTGATAGTACTGTCAGTTATTACATAAGGCACATATTAATAGAAAAATCGTGGGGTCAGAAATTGTTGGGAGCGTACAGTAGAAGTCTGATACTTTTACCTAGGGAGATGCCAAGAGGGAGCCCAAGTCCGAACCCATCAATATATTCAGTTGGACCCACACCACATTAATTCTCCAATGTGAGACTTCTCTAACACAACTCACATGTGCATCCTAACAATTTTTCCCTCATGTGTGAGCTCCAGTGTTAGGTTTGCTTCTCCTTAATCCAAGTATCCTTTCGCACCAATTTATCTCAACTTGAATCTTATCGACGCTCATCGGGTTCACTTGAATCTCCATCAACGTCTATCGGGCCCGCGTTACTACACTACAACGTCTACCGGCTCGAAAATAGCATTGGCCACTAGATTCTTTCTTTGAGATCCATCTCAACTTGAATCTCCATCAATGCCCATCAGGCCTGCGCTGCTACACCACAACGCTCACCGGCCCAAAAATCGCATTGACCACCAGATTCATTCTATGAGATGTTGACCAAACACTGTCCATCGACTTTAACATCATCTGTTGGGAGCACGCAGCGGAAGTCCGATACTTTTACCTGGGGAGATCGCCAAAAGGGAGCCCAAGTCCGACCAGTCAATATATCCAGTTGGACCCACATTCACTCAAAAACTTAAGCTAATGAATTATATGCCAACTTAGATATATTAACTGTTCAACACCAAATTAATTTTTCAATGTGAAACTTCTCTAACACAATTCACATGTGCATCCTAACAGAAATAATGACAGTATTGATAGACTGTCAGGGTAGCAGCTCATTATTTTATATTAAAGATGTTTCGAAGTTATATTAATTGGTCTTCTTGAAAATTATGGTAATTAGAGAAGATAGTAAATAGCGTTTACTAAATCATGTTATATTGTATGTTATTCGGATGTGAGTTTGGTTTTACATAAATTTAAAATCGAAGTCTACTAATGGATGGACTTCTGCTATGGGCGGGGGAGCGCGCGGCCGCATGGTCATCCGAAAAACAATCAAGCATTGCATTTAGAGGACACACTGCATGGAGCCCCTACTCTATGTTTGTATCATCAAATAGTTACAGTTCAAAAAGAATTTAACTAGTTGCGATCCATAGAAATGTTAAAAGCTGAGGTTACATGCGTTAACATTTCCGAGGCACATTATATATAACTAAGTGGGGGTAATAAGGTTTCGGAGGAAAATTCGATCTCGGAAATGTACATTGTTTTGTCCGCAGAAAGGTAAGATTGGACTTACTAACGGTGGCTGCGAAACGCTGTTGATGAGATTTGGGAGTGTGGAAGTTAGGTCGACTTCCTAGGACAAAGGTCGTTAGTCTACTAATTCCTTTTAATTCTTTCCCGTGGCCCAATCCAAACATAGCTAAGTGTGCAAGTTCTTCTCATGAATATGAAAGAAAAAAGAACAGCGTCGGCAAGTTCGTGGGAGCGTTGAAAGGAAAAAAAAAAATTTGAAAACTAAAGTCCAAAGTAAGAAGTTAGCTAATGGAGGAAGATCAATCTTTTCATCCCAGTAACGAGATGATTGGAATTTGGGTGGAGTCTATGCCCGCAGCCGCAGGTCATCGTCATCCACAAAATTATTCATCACTGCCTCTGCCATTGCCACCGCCGTCCTCGTTCTCTGTAGTCTCCACGTTCTCTTCATCTCCACTCGGGCCTCCATCCTTCATTTCCGCACGAAGGAAGCACAGCGCACGTTTGAATTCTTCCCAAACCATGGCTATGCTTATGGGATCCTTCCAGCCGAAAAGGGTAATCCTGTATCCTGGCCAAGAACTTCCGACATCCACCGCGTTAGGACTAGGATTTGTTCCCCTATACCTTGCCCACTCCAAGTGCAGGACATGTGCAAGATCGTCATAGCTTCCCAGAGGGCGAAGATCCGCTTCACCTACTGCCTTCTTGGCTTGATGTTCTTCAATGAGATAAATGCTAACCAGCTCATGGAACATGCACACAAGACTCGCGACTCTTCTGAATTCTTCCCATCTTAGCTCTTTTACCTCTATCTCATTGGGACTGCCATCTGCGTCAAGGTCACAATAAAGTGCGTGGAAGTTTGGCCATGGCTTGACTATGTCCACTTCCGGCTGTGGTGTTCTACCCGTGAGCTTCACTGATGCGGAGCATATTAGTAATGTGTTTCTGGATCGATTGGATAGGCAGAAGTCCCAACGGAGGTCGAGAAGATGCGTCTAGAATTTAGGATTTAATTTTAGCATTTTTCTGATGTAATTTTATTTTAGTGGCAATTTTGTAATTTGTTGGTTTTTGTGTCATTAGGGTTAACACCCTATATAAGGTGTTTTGTGAAGTTTGAGCGGACAGAATATACCTTTTGATATTAAAATTTGAGATTTCTCTCTCAAGCAAGATTTGCTTGTTTGTTCTATCGCTGAACGCTGCGTCAGGTGGTATCAGAGCCTATGGCGACTGGCGGTGGTCTTCGTGACGATGTTCAGGAGACTGGAGCCCCAATCCTTGGGGACGACGCGCTGCAACGTTTGGAGCAGTGCTTAATGGAACGCCTGGATCAACGATTCGATCAACGATTTCAACGCATCGAAGCACGACTTGATGCATTGGTAGATCGATTTGAAGATTTCGGCGTTGATGTGAACCGGAATCGGCGAAACGACAGAAGGCCGGGTGCAGATCTTGCTCGTGGTGACCCTGTCAGGCCTGTTCCTGTCCGCAGACAGAATAACCCTCTGTTCTCAGAGAGTTCAGAAGAAGAAGAGCACGAGTTTTCTGATGGAGGGCGTGCTGATTATGGAGACATGGATCGTTATGGAGGAATTCGAAGGGGTCGTTATGACGATCGCGATAGAAGAGATGGCAGACGACGTTACGACGATCGTGAAGGTAACGACTTTAAACTAAAAGTCGATATCTCTTATTTTAATGGGAGTTTGGGAATAGAAGAATTTCTGGATTGGATTGCTGATGTCGATAGATTCTTCGATTATATGGGAACCCCTAGCGAGAAAAAGGTGCGACTAGTAGCCTGTAGATTGAAAGGGGGTGCGTCTGCATGGTGGGAGAGATTGCAGAATAGAAGAGAGCGAGAAGGAAAAGAGAGGGTGCGAACATGGAATAGAATGAGGAGACTGTTGAAGCAGGAGTTCCTTCCGCCTGATTATGAGCAGATCATGTTCCAGCAGTATCAGCGTTGCCAGCAGGGCAATCGAACTGTACATGAGTATACGACAGAATTCATGAGATTGGCTGAGCGAAATAATCTGTCAGAAACAGAGGGACAGCAGGTGGCCAGATATCTCGATGGGTTGAAACCTTTTATTCGGGATAAAATTGGAGTACAATTTTTGCGGAATCTGACTGAAGCTAAGAATATGGCTAGAAAAGCAGAATTGATGCAGCAAGAACGGAGTAAAAGAGGCTTTGAAAGTTATAGAGGTAGTAGCTCAGGAAGTTCCATGGAGAAAGGCGGCTTTAACAATCGCTTTAGCGTAGAGCGAAATCAAGGGGATAAGGCGATAGAAAAGCGCCCTCTGAACGAGGGAAGGGACAAGGGGTCGCAATCACAGAAAAATGTGAACCCGAATCCTTATGCTAGACCAGCAGCAATTAAGTGTTACAGGTGTAATCAGCCTGGGCATCGCTCTAATGAATGCCCTCAGAGAAAAACAGCAAACGTGGCAGCTAGAGAGGAGGAGGAAGAAGACAGGTATTGCTGCGAACCAGATGGTGAGGAAGACGATTTTGAAGATGAGGAAGATGAGGAGATAAGTTGTGTGGTGCGCAGGATGATGCTAGCCCCAAAACAGGAGGATGATACACAACGCCATCAGCCATTCCGAACCAGATGCACTATTCTGGGGAAGATATTTGCTGTAGTCATCGACAGTGGGAGCATGGAAAATATCATTGGGAAGGATGCAGTGAAGAAGCTGGGGATACCTGTAGAGAAACATCCTAACCCCTATACGTTAGGATGGATTAAGTCTGGAGCAGAAAGTATACAGGTAACTGAACGATGCAAAATTCCATTCTCTATTGGTAAATATCAAGATGAGTTGTATTGTGATGTAGTAGATATGGATGTATGTCACGTGTTGTTCGGGAGGCCGTGGCAATTTGATGTTGATGCTCAGCATTCTGGAAGGAGCAACCAGTATAATCTGGTGAAAGATGGGGTGAAGTATACGTTGCTTCCCTTGAAGAAAAAAGGAAAACAGACTACAGGTAATAATTTCCTTACTCTTACGAGGAAATTTGAATATGAAATTAAAGAGACCAGGGAAGTTCATGTGCTGGTGGTGAAACAAGCGATTGAGACAGAGGCTAACTTACAAGTGGAGGAGCAGCCTGAAGCAGTTAGACCTTTATTGCAAGAATTCAGTGAGCTGATGCCTGAAGAGATTCCAGAAGGGTTACCTCCTATGCGTGATATTCAGCATCATATAGACTTAATTCCCGGTGCTAGTTTGCCTAATTTACCGCATTACATGATGAGTCCTAAGGAGAGTGAGATTCTAAAGGAGAAGGTGGAAGAGTTGCTGCGAAAGGGGCACATTCAGGATAGCATGAGCCCATGTGATGTTCCTGCCTTACTAACTCCTAAGAAAGATGGGAGCTGGAGAATGTGTGTAGACAGTAGAGCCGTTAATAAGATAACTGTGGGCTACAAGTTTCCAATACCTAGGTTGGATGACATGCTGGATAGACTGCACGGAGCGAAGTGGTTTACGAAGCTGGATTTGAAGAATGGCTACCATCAGATTCGTATTCGGCCTGGAGATGAGTGGAAGACAGCATTCAAGACAAAGGAGGGGCTGTACGAGTGGTTGGTGATGCCGTTTGGGCTTTCTAATGCTCCGAGCACTTTCATGAGGCTTATGAATCAGGTTCTGAAATCTTTTATTGACAAATTCGTCGTAGTTTATTTTGATGATATCCTGATTTATAGTAAGACTGAGGAGGATCATTTGATGCACTTGAGGGAAGTGTTGACCGCTTTGCAGACTAGTAAGCTGTATGTGAATCTTAAGAAATGTAGCTTTCTTACCCATAAGCTGCTATTCTTGGGGTTTATTATCACTGCTGAGGGAATAGAGGTGGATGAGACGAAGGTGAAAGCCATCAGAGAGTGGCCTACTCCAAAAACAGTTTCTGAAGTAAGGAGTTTTCATGGGTTGGCTACTTTTTATAGGCGATTTATTAAGAATTTTAGCACTATCGCAGCCCCGATTACAGAGTGTATGAAGAAAGGTAGATTTCTGTGGGGAGAGGAAGCCGATAATAGTTTTGCTATTTTGAAAGAGAAGTTGTGTACTGCACCTGTTCTAGCTCTACCTAATTTTGATAAGCTGTTTGAGGTAGATTGCGATGCTAGTGGAGTGGGTATAGGAGCTGTTTTGTCTCAAGAGCGCAGGCCAATTTGTTTTTTTCAGTGAGAAGCTCAGCGATGCGCGACAGAAATGGAGCACTTATGACAAAGAATTCTACTCTGTCGTAAGAGCTTTGAAGACATGGGAGCACTATCTGATTGGGAAAGAATTTGTGCTTTATTCTGACCATGAAGCTTTGAAGTACTTAAATAGTCAGAAGAGGATCAGTAAAGATATGCATGCGCGTTGGTGTCAGTTTTTACAAAAATTCCCTTTCAAGTTGCAGCACAAATCTGGTGTGCATAATGTTGTGGCAGATGCGTTGAGTAGGAGAGCTGGCTTGTTGATTACATTGCGCCAGGACATTCTGGGGTTCGAGCAGTTGAAAGAGTGTTATGCAGGCGATGAAGATTTTGGGCAAATTTGGGATACGTGTGTTGCTGATCAACCTGTGCAGGAGTTTTATATTCTAGATGGTTATCTAATGCATGGCAATCAACTTTGTCTTCCTCGGACATCATTACGAGAGAAGGTAATTCGTGATTTGCATGATGGTGGATTGGCTGCACATCTGGGTCGAGACAAAACTATTGCTGCAGTTAGGGAGCGATTTTACTGGCCCCAATTGCGTAAAGATATCAGCAGGTATGTGCAGAAATGTTATGTTTGCCAAACTGCTAAGGGGCAATCTAAGAATACAGGTTTGTATATGCCCTTACCTGTCCCTGACAATATATGGGAGGATCTGTCAATGGATTTTGTGTTGGGTTTACCAAGAACTCAAAGAGGCGTGGATTCTATTTTTGTTGTAGTTGACAGATTTTCCAAAATGGCACACTTCATTCCTTGTAGGAAAACTTCTGATGCTGTAAGTGTGGCTAGATTATTTTTCAAAGAAGTAGTTCGTCTGCATGGAGTGCCTAAGTCTATTACTTCAGATAGAGATAGCAAATTTCTGGGGCATTTTTGGCGAACCTTATGGAAATTATTTGACTCATCACTGAATTTCAGTAGCACAGCTCACCCTCAGACTGATGGGCAGACGGAGGTGGTCAATAGAACTTTGGGCAACTTGATTCGAAGTCTTTGTGGGGATAAACCGAAGCAGTGGGATGTTGCTTTATCGCAGGCGGAGTTTGCTTATAATAATGCGGTTCATAGTTCTATTGGCAGGTCACCTTTTTCTGTTGTCTATACAAAGGCACCTCAACATACTCTGGATTTGATTCACTTGCCTAAACAAGCAGACAAGAGTGTTGCAGCGGATCATATGGCTAAGCAGATTGTTGAGGTACATCAGGAAGTGAAGCAGAAGTTGGAAGCGGCTAATCAGAAGTACAAGGCTGCGGCAGATAAACATAGGCGCAAGCAGGTGTTTGCAGTCGGCGATCAAGTCATGGTCTTCCTTCGTAAAGAGCGGTTACCGGTTGGAACTTACAGCAAATTGCAGCAGAAGAAATATGGGCCTTACACTGTCAGTAGGAAAATCAACGATAATGCCTATGTTATCGACCTTCCACAAAGCATGGGCATATCCAATACCTTCAATGTTGCTGATTTATCTCTATTTCATGAGTCCACCGAGCCGTTGTATCCAGATTCTGATTCTAACTCGAGGACGAGTCTTTCCCAAGTGGAGGAGAATGATGCGGAGCATATTAGTAATGTGTTTCTGGATCGATTGGATAGGCAGAAGTCCCAACGGAGGTCGAGAAGATGCGTCTAGAATTTAGGATTTAATTTTAGCATTTTTCTGATGTAATTTTATTTTAGTGGCAATTTTGTAATTTGTTGGTTTTTGTGTCATTAGGGTTAACACCCTATATAAGGTGTTTTGTGAAGTTTGAGCGGACAGAATATACCTTTTGATATTAAAATTTGAGATTTCTCTCTCAAGCAAGATTTGCTTGTTTGTTCTATCGCTGAACGCTGCGTCATTCACCCACTCAGCATGGACAGCTTGTACAAAAGGTCCATAATCCGAGAATTCACTGAGCTTTAGGGAAGCTATTTCATCTTCATTATTCTGATTGAGGACATTGATGATTTTAAACACTCTTCCATTTCCGTCACCATCTTCTTCTTTTTCTTCTTCCGTGGACATGTCTTGCTCTTCGTCGTCATCATCTTCTTCTTCTTCTGAGGCCATGTATGCCTCTTCGTCATCTTCTTCTTCTTCCTCCTCTTCTAAGTTATCCACTTCCTCCTCTGGGTTGGACCTTGAACTGAAAGTAACGTACTCCCTGTGTAACGTGCAAAATCACAGTAACAGAAACGATCAAATATGTATAGCTACAGTAAAATCGCACAAAAAAGTCTTATCTAACTCTTCTTCAAGCTAATCTCATCTATAAATGCACCTGGATGCATTCCTCCCCTCTGCTAAAAAAAAAACTGAGTATTACCGCATTTAGTTTGATTTACTTCCTTTTACCATATTTATTATCCTTTTGAGTTGTTTTTTTTTTTTTTTGGTCGAATATCCTTTTGAGTTCAAACCCACGAATATCCTTTTGAGTTGCTATTCGTGGGTTTGATCAATTTCTTTGAGGAGTTTTTATGTACATTACCAAATGAATGCAATGAGACCAGGATCAACGTTGAGCCAGCATCATCTCCTGCTCAGCGAGGGAGTTATGGAAGTGGTACCTGTTGCCGTAGGGACACGTGTCGCCGGCTAGGACCATCCTGAAGACCTCAATCCCATCATGTGGGTGCCCGATGCCACGAGCGAACCGGTAGTCGTCGCCGTGGGGACACGTGCCTGTCTCCTGCCACCTGTTGCACAGCTCCATCTTGAACATCCCCTGGCTGTAAACTTGGAACTCCAATGCCGCCTCCTGCTCTCTCTTACCACCTGGCAGACATTCGATCTGTTGCACCTGCACACATCGAACTCTTCTTCCTGAGATAATGCCACCGTCGATGGCAATTTTAGCTAATGAGACGCCGGTTCAATTCAATCGACGGAGACTGGTCAATCAAAACTCCCTCAGCAACATGTTACGAGAATACAAGTGAAATATGAGATGCCGGTTCGGTCAATAGAAAATTGAGATCGAGGAAGCACAATTTCACAGATCATTCGACAGATTGGGAAGAATCTGTGGAATAGAAACTCACCTCTGTAGGCTCCTGTGCTCTTGGCATGCGGAGTCGGCTCACTGGTGGTCGACTCGAGCGGCTGTAGCCAGCGGCAGCCTGGTTCAACCTAAGATAGCCACTGGACCGAATCTTCGGCAGCCAAACTCTCTTAGGATTGCTCGTCTCATATCCGCTCTGCTCCACGACGCTCGCCGATGTGTAATTGCAGACGCCCTCGCTGGAGAAATCCGATCCCATGGAATTAGCATCAGAGAGACCGAGACGGTAGAAGCAGCTCCGCATCGCGAGCTCGGAGTTGGCCAAGCGAAGCCGCGCCAGCAAGTCGATCTCCTCAGTGAGGTCGCACGCGCGATGGAGGAGATCGTGGAGATCACGCAGCTGCTGGTACTCCAGAACGAGGCGTGCGCGGTGCTCCATGGCGATGGCGCTCCTTGCGGTTGTGCTGTGGTGGTCGTCGGAGGAAGCGGAGAACGAGACCACCGCGAAGCTTGAGTGAGGCGATTTTGGTGGGAAAATGGAGCGGCACAGAGCGCTGAAATTGGCGGCGAACCGCTGGGTAAGTGCGGAGATGGAGAACCGAGCGGAGGCGTCGTTTTCCATGTCCGAGCAGAAGGAAAAACTACATTCAGGAGAGGAAGTTTTGTCCGTCGAACGATGATGTACTGAGACAAACGAGAGAGAAAGAAACAGAAATGGATGTAAAAGGAGGTGCTGCTCCTTAGTCATGGCCCATGGGCAGCCGGGGGGGAGAAGAGGAAATCAAAAGCAATCGGGTACGCTCTGGTGCAGGATAACGCCGGTGCTCGCGAACTGAAAAGCTCAAACTCCCACGTGGAGAGACGCCATTGGCTACTGACATGCAACGGGGATGGACATTTTCCCGCCGGCGTTCAGAGAGAGAGAGAGAGGAGAGAGATAGAGGGTTCATTACGTGGGGAATCCATTTGGTGACGTGGTAGATAACTGTGTCTCGATCTTTAAGACCAGGTTTTTTATTTTTATTTTCCTTTTTGTGGTCGGAATCTTAAGACCAGGTCACGTTTGATTTACGTCGTGAAAATTAAAAGCGAAAGGTTTGGTGGTGACGAGTATACGAGTTCTAGAATTATTCCAAGATGAACGTAAATTATGATCCCTTAAAATCATTTCCCACTCATTTCCGCCGGACGTGACGACGTGCAAATTATTTTTTGCTTGTGTTTATAAAGGTCGGTAGCACGCGCTTGTGTCGATCGGCTAGCCGACTTGCTTACCGAGACCATTCATTCGCACTTAATGGGGTTCCAACATTCAACAAAATTCGTTCCTCTTGTTTTTAGCCTCCGTGCGGCGAGCGATCGAGTACCCAAGAGTACTGTGGTTATTGGGCTTTTTGGCCGTGTGCTCCAAAATTAATGACCGGTATTTGAAACACTTTTGAATGAATGGACATCTCGAAAGGGGTCTATATGATTTTTTTTGTTAATGGAATTTAATAGCAGTTACGTTACAGCAATTCGGGATTCGGGTTTCTAGAGACTGTTGGGAAATCATATGGTAGTTCTAGCATCAAAGAAGTGATTTTACGGGATTATCATCTATCGGAGTTATAATTTTGTTTATACTATAACGAGGCGGAACTGTAGTTCATTTCCCATCATTTGCAAAAATATATATATATATATATATATATATATATATATATATATATATATATATGAAAATAATAAAATCTCATAGTTTAATTTATGTACGGTGGAGATCTAACCTAAGATAAAATTCACACGAGCGTCTGTCGTTCTTCTTCCACTGCACCTCCCGCCCCTTCTACTTCGCCAGAAGCCAAGAGCCTAACAGTGGAACCAAATAAGTTTTGACACTCGCTCGCGATTTATAAAACCAAAATAATGATATTGTTGATAATAACTAATTTTCTTGCGAGCGGTTAGTTTTTCATTCGTTGTGCAATATCATAAGGAACTAAGGATAAAATTCCCAACTTTAATTAATTTCCAAAGAGATATAAAAAAAAAATTGAGACATCGTTTATTTTCTTTACTAGTGTACGAATTCATTTTCAAGAAGAAAACATTAGACGAATATTTTGAGAGAAATTACCAAAAAAAGTCATAAACCTATTGCAACTGTGACAATTCAGTCCTCAAACCTTTTTTTTGTGTGTCAATTCAATCCTAAAACTTTTATGTTTTTAGCAATTTAGTCATTCCCGCCAACTTTGACTAATTGGTGCTAATGTGAACATAGACCGGAGCTAATGCAAATAATTTTTTTTTTAATTTTTTTCTTTTTTTCTTCTTTCTTTTTCTTGTATTTCCTACTAGAACTTGGACAATTTTTTTTTATGATTTTATGATTTTTTAAATGATTTTCCTTTTTTCTTTTCTTTCTTTTTTCTTTCTATTTCCTTCTTCTCCTTCCTCTGGCCACCCGCGCAAATCGGCTGGCGGCTTAAAAACGAGAGAAGAAAATAACATAAAACAATTATTAAAAAATAATTAAAAATACTAAAATATCATTAAAAATTACCACATCAGCGGCCGGCCAAATGAAACTGAATTGACACAATTATTGCAAAAGGTTTAGGATTGAATTGTCACAAAAAAAGAAACAGAATGACTGAATTGGCACAATTATAACAAGTTTAGGACTTTTTGGTAATTTTCCTCCTCGTGCTATGTTATTTCTTTATTCACTATGTTATTGGTTTTATGTCAAATGCATATCGTTTAAAAGCTTAAAATAAATTGCTATCTTGTACTGCTTTTGGTTCAGATCTATCTCGTACATCAAGAGACACATTTTCTTATTTCTGTTGCATTCATCTATCAGAATCAGATCATCCTAAATAGGGAAAGAGGCATCAAAATTTGACATGATTCTTTAGTGTAATTATATTGGGTATTTCACATCGTCCCCGTTATTTTCTTTTCCATTGATTGCTTGTTCTGTTCTCCCAAAGTCTGACAAACAACATTGAAATCGTAAAAGAGAGAAGTTTTTCATATTCTGATCAAAAAGTAGATTACAACAATAAGTATAGCTCACTAATACTTAAAAAGACTAAAACACCCTTATCAGCTAACAAGCCCAATACTTAACATTTCAACACTCCCCCTCAAGTTGGTGCATAAATATCAAAGAGCCCCAACTTGTTACACAATGTAATCACTCTACTACCCCGCAATGGCTTAGTGAAAAGATAAGCAAGTTGATCCTCGGTCCGTGTGTATTGGAGTGTTATTTCCTTGTTCTGAATCTTTTCTCACACAAAATGACAATCTACTTCAATATGCTTCGTACGTTCATGAAAGACTGGATTTGAAGCAATATGCATAGCTGACTGGTTATCACAACACAAAACCGAGGGACATGAGGATGGCATGTTGAGTTCAGATAACAACATCCTCAACCAAAGCAACTCGCTCGTCAGATGAGCCATGGCCCGATATTCCGCCTCAGCACTTGATCGAGATACAACTTGTTGCTTCTTACTCTTCCAACTCACAAGATTGTCTCCCAAGAATACACAATAACCAGAAGTCGATCTCCTATCAATAGGGCACCCAACCCAATCAGCATCAGAGTAGCCAATGACATTAAGATGTCCATGATTCTTGAATAAAAGACCTTTACCTGGTGCTCCCTTCAAGTACTTAACAACACGTAGCACTGCTTCCCAATGTGTAGTGCGAGGAGCACTCATAAACTGACTAACCACGCTAACAGCAAAAGAAATATCAGGTCGAGTGACAGTTAAATAGTTGAGCTTACCTACTAGCCTCCGATATTTACTTGGATCATGAAGTAAGTCACCTTGCTCTGCATCAAGTTTCACATTAGGATCCATTGGAGTATCGATAGGTCTTGCTCCAAGAAAACCAACCTCACTCAAAATATCCAAGACATATTTTCGCTGCGATAAGGAGATACCATCAAGCGAGTAGGCCACCTCAATGCCCAAGAAATACCGCAGATTACCCATATCTTTTGTGCTGAACTCTGTCTGTAAAAATTGTTTCAACTTTTGTATACTTATAGAATCACTACCAGTGATAATAATATCGTCCACATATACAACCAGGAGCACACATCCCCTAGGAGAAGTAGAGCTAAACACAGAATGATCTACGGTACAACGTTGCAAACCGAACCGAATAATTGCATCACTAAAACGACCAAACCAAGCGCGAGGAGACTGTTTCAAACCATATAATGCCTTGTATAGGCGACAAACACCAGTAGGCTCCCCCTGAGCAACAAATCCCGGGGGTTGCTCCATATATACCTCCTCCGTCAAGTCGCCATGAAGAAAGGCATTCTTGACATCAAGTTGATGGAGAGACCAACCATGTCGAGCAGCAAGAGAGATAAAAACACGAACTGAAGGTATCTTTGCGACAGGAGAAAATGTATCATCATAATCAATTCCATAGGTCTGGGTGTAACCTCTGGCAACCAGACGCGTTTTTAGACGCTCAACAGATCCATCTGGTTGAAACTTTACTGTAAAGATCCAACGGCACCCTACAACCTTTTTACCATCCGGTAACGATGTAAGCTGCCATGTCCCATTATCCTGTAGTGCCTGCATTTCATCTTCCATAGCCTGTCTCCAACCTGGATGGACAAGAGCTTCTGCAACAGTACTCGGCACAGATACAGCAGATAAAGAAGCAATAAACGAGGAATAGGTAGGAGAGAGACAATCATAGGATAAAAACTGAGAAAGAGGGTAACGACTAGAAAAACCAGAATATGGAGCAAATCGAGAATTGGGTTGATCGACACAAGAACGCGTACCTTTGCGTAACGCAATGGGAATATCTGTAGTAGAATCAGGCTCAGAAGGAACTGGCGGATCAGAGGTCGGTTGATCAATTGGTGGAGAAGCATGCATGTCCATCGCGAGTGGTGACTGTACTACTTCACGTTGAACAGAACGACGTCGGTGATAGGTCCGGTCAAAAAATTGAAAATCAGGAGATGTTTTGGACACCCCCGTCAAAGGAATAGGCGGTAGTGAAGTCGTGGTCGAGGACAAAATATCTTCAGAAGGAGTGGCTTGTTGGTCAATAGAGGAGTAATAGGACTGGTCCTCGAAAAAAGTTACATCTGCTGAAACATACAACCTCCGACTAACCGGATTATAACACTTGTACCCTTTCTGAGTTCGAGAGTACCCAATAAACACACACTTTTCAGACCGTGGATCAAGCTTATCATGACCAGGACCAAGACGATGCACAAAACAAACACACCCAAACACACGGAGTGGTAAAGAAAAAAGTGGACTAGTAGGATGAAGAGTAGAAAAAGGTATGTCTCCACGAAGTACAGAAGATGGAAGACGATTTATGAGATAACATGCTGTAAGAATAGCATGCCCCCAGAACATCTTAGGGAGGTTCATATGAAAAAGAAGACAACGAGCAACATCTAAAAGGTGGCGATGTTTTCGTTCTGCTACCCCATTCTGTTGAGGGGTATAAGGACAAGATGTCTGATGTAGAATTCCATGAGATGTAAGAAATGATTGAAAACCAGAGGAACTGGCCATATATTCTTTGGCATTATCAGAACGCAAACATTTAATTGAAGCATGATACTGATTGAGAATCTCAAAGTAGAACAAACGAAAACAGGAAAAAACTTCAGTTCGATCTTTTATTAAATATAACCATGTTACACGGGAATAATCATCCACAAATGTAACAAAATACTTGTAACCAGAGATATCTCTAACGCGACATGGTCCCCAAACATCAGAATGAACCAACTCAAAAGGACTTGAAACATGACTCTGGACACGAGAAGGAAAAGATACCCGATGATGTTTGCCAAATTGACATGTATCACATTGGATATGACTCATAGACTCTGAAATAGGAGAGAAATGGCGAAGAATGTCGGATGGGGCATGACCCATACGACAATGCATCTGAAATAAGTTAGAGGTGGTACTCTTCTGAACAGCAGCAGCAATAAGATCTTTATTCAAGTAGTACAGCCCATTGGACTCATGCCCTCCACCAATCGTCCGTCCGGTCCTCAGATCCTGAAAGATACAGCGAGTAGAGGTAAATGTGACAGAGCAATTCAAATCTCTGGTAAGTGAACTAACAGAAAGCAAGTTACATGGGAAAGCTGGTAAGTGATAAACAGATGAGAGAGAAAGAGAGGGACCCAACGTTACATTCCCTTGACCAGTAATATGAGACCGTGAACCATCAGCAAGTGTAACAGTACTAGGAGACACAGAGGTAGTACCAGATAATAAGGTAGAATTACCGGTCATATGATTTGTAGCACCTGAGTCTACGACCCAAGAAGTGGGCGCAGCAGAGAGGAAACAAGACAAATTACCTAAGGAAGTCTGTGCCAAAGTAGCAGTAGGAGCAGAGGAATCCACCACCTGGTTGGGACGAACTAAGGACTCATACTCGACACGAGACATCATAATAGTGCTAGGTAGCTCCCGTGACTGATCAGGTTCTTTTTGCACTGGAGACTCAACAATATTAGCATAGGCAACCTGTGGTCTAAGCTCGGGATGTAAAGTATAACAATAAGCTTCAGTGTGCCCAGTTCGCTGGCAGTGGTGGCAAAAACGATAATTTCCAGCACCCCTAGCTCCATCTCGATCACGTCCAGGAAAGAAACCAGATCTGCCACGACCACGGGGACCACGTCTCCGACCTCCACGATTACTAGGCTGAGAAACCATAGCACTTGCAACAGGTGTGGGTGATGAGTCAGGCGTGTATCGAAGGACTCGAGAGAAGACCTCATCGACTGATGGAAGTGCACCTTGAGAAGTAATTTGTTGTCGAAGCGAAGAATGAGTAGGACCAAGCCCTCGGAGAAATAATATAGTTCTCATATCCTCTTGACGCTTAGCCAACTCTTTAATGTCGTCAGTGGCAGGTAAATAAGTATCCAGTTTCTCGCAAAGAGTGGTGAACTTAGAGTAGTAATCTGATATAGACATATCTCCTGCACGTAGTTCAAATAACTCTTCCCAAGTATCACAAACACGAGTCATATTATCTCGGCCCGAAAACATAAGAGCACACTTATCCCAAATGGCCTTAGCTGATATACATCGCATAAACTGGGGACTAATTTTGGAATCCATAGTATTCCACAACAACGTCCGAATGGCAGCGTCACCAGAACGCCAGTCATCCATCTTCGTTTTATCCGAAGGTGGAAGAGAAGTTAGATAACTCTGTTGTTTAGTAGCCAAAAGATATGTCTCGACTGCCATAGACCAAGAAGTATAATTGGTCCCATCTAACTTGATTGAACTCAACTTCAAATTTGTAATACTAGCATCCAGGCTCACAACAGGTTCATCAGAAGTGTCTCCAGCCATAACTCTATAATAAACCACAAACTTATTCGAATCCAATCCGGTTGTAATTTTGGACCAAGTCCCCACGACCCACTGATATCACCAATTAACCACTCGGATCAGCAAAAAAAAAAATTTCCAGTAATACCACTTTCTCCCACCAACAATTAATTTTCATCATTCCACAACAAAAGGAATGCTCAATCGGCTTACTACCGATCTATCAGCAACAAGGATAGAAGGCCCCCCTTGCATAACATACCCTTCTTGATAAAGCAAATCAACCACAGATAAAAAAAAAAATTCACGTACCGCCGTTCAACGACAGAAATCCGAAAAGATGTAGCATCAGGAAGTCAGCAACAATTATTTGAGGCGAACAAGGCAACTTTCTGATAAGTCCCCGGAGAACTGATATGTAATTCTGACAAGAATATCAAGCCGACGCCTCTAGAGGACTGGACGAAGTTGGATCAGAGGTCGTCGGCCTAGGGGATGTCGAGCAGCGTCGGCACAGGCTTCGCCGGCACCAGTACAGGCCTCGACGGCCTTCGCCGGCACCAGCACAGGCCTCGACGGCCTAGGCGACGCTCGACGACGCCCTTAGAAGGTTGGGCAACGCCGGATCAGACTCTCAAGGTCTGTGCAAAACCAGATCTGGAGGTTCCGACGGCTCAAGCGAGTTGTGGCGACGACGATGCTTGATGGTCGATGGTGGTCTCAGGTGGCTGATCTGATTTTGTAGGGTTAAGGACAGTGAGAGGCTCTGATACCATGAAATCGTAAAAGAGAGAAGTTTTTCATATTCTGATCAAAAAGTAGATTACAACAATAAGTATAGCTCACTAATACTTAAAAAGACTAAAACACCCTTATCAGCTAACAAGCCCAATACTTAACATTTCAACAAAAATCAGTTACGACTAAAAAATTTACATTTTATCCTTTCTTAGTATTACATCACGAAGACATTTATGCTTAACATGCCTTGGGTAAGAAGCTATATGGCTAACACTAACAGACAGAAGTTTCTTAAATAAATTGGTGTCCGAAATGTTTGGAGTTTTGGATCATCACGCTACCTTTTCCACATCGAAATGTCCTAATAAAGCACCAATCAACTCCTTCCCCTGATTCTGTCAAAAGCTCCAGAAGGAACAACACCTGTTACTCAAAGATGAAGCCCACTGAAGGGGGGAATCAGCTCGGTTACTTCAGATGCAAGATTCACTTCGCCGTCAGGGTCCTCCGAGCACAAGTGCTTGACTAGGCTCGATGATGAGGGGTGGAATCGCATTGAAAGCAGGCTCTCCCTCCCTCCCGGATTCAAAGCATTCGCGCCGGAGCTGCTTCCAGCTTGCGCTTGATCCGTACTGAGGAAACAAGCGATACCATGAGGAGAATCCCATGTCTTTGGAACTTCCTGATCCCTGTTAGAACGGAAATTACTAGCTCAAATAAAACAGCAGTCCGTAAAAGATCAATTCGAGTCAGTTCTTGAGATCATTTACGTTTACCCAAGGAAAGCGAATCGCATAGACTATTGATAAGTTTTTGATCTGCAGTCAGGGAAGAAGGATGAGACTTACCCCTCAAGACATCTTTCGCTGCAGCGACTAATGAAATCATCTGCATATGCTTTGAACTCGCTGTCGAGATGTTCAACCACTCTTGCCGCATCCCTTAAGGGCAATACATCCCAAATCTTCAGGATCTGTATGTATCTCAGTTCCTTTAGTACATCAACAGTGCACAGCAAGTAGAGACCTTCGACCTCGAATTGCTTCACCATATGAGAAGAGCTTTCAGGGAGTAAACCCACATTGCTCTTCTTGGGTCTCCAGCCACCGGCAAGTTTTGAGATGAAGTTCATGATCAAGGTCTTGGTACTAATTGACGTCAGCTTTCTGAAAGACTTCACAAAGTTGTCGCTGAAGAAAACCTACAATTGACAAGGAAAAGTATTGTTTTGATTCTGCAAAAGAAGAATGTTCGTTTTGAATCGACAAATATAGCAAAGAAAACCATCGCGCAAATTTGTTTACCCTCCACAGAGCATTTCTAAATAGCACACCATCTCCACCAAGCGGATCATCGAGCCTAATATTCTCTTTCTTCCCATCCAAAATGGCTTTAACTCCATCAGTACTGGCGGAACATTCACGGCTCTCAGCATCACGAAAGCACTTTGCCCTCCACCTTGCATTTCTAAATGGAACGCTACTTCCACCAACCGGATCATCGAGCCTAATATTCTCTTTCTTCCCATCCAAAATGGCTTTAAGTTCATCAGTACTGGCGGAACATTCACGGCTCTCAGCATCACGAAAGCACTTTGCCCTCCACCGTGCATTTCTAAATGGAACACTACTTCCACCAACCGGATCATCAAGCTGATCATTCTTCCCATCCAAAGCGGCTTTAACATCATCTATGCTGAAGAAACATCCACGGCTCTTAGCATCATGAACCAAAGCTTCCCATACAGATTTACTTCTCGTCAGCGTTCTCTCGTTCCCCAATATCCAAAGAGAATACCTACATAGAGGCAGCCAAAAGCAGGGATTGTTTGTAAATAACAAAAATCTTACGGCAAAATTCAATCGCTCGGTTAAGCAGGAATACAAGAGACTACCTTGCCCTGGTGATAGTCACATTGGTTCTGTTAGTATTAGAAACAAACCCAATAGATCCACGAGGGTTTGATCTCACCGTGGATACTATTATGATGTCTTCTTCACCCCCTTGGAATCCATCCACTGACCTCACTTTCACTGCAAAGCCTCCAAAATTTTCATATCCTTTTCCAATTTTCTTTTGTATTGCAGCAACCTGAGCTCTATATGGAGATATCACACCAACACTAAGATCTTCCCCTGAAGATTTGCATGCTGCAGAAAAACCAAGACGACATAATTAGATGAGGGAGAAATTACGACCACACTCACTTGAAAGTATTAGGTGCACCTCCGATTACTGTCTTATGTGTCCCGTAAGGCTAAGCTAATGACATAAATGACAAGAAAACACATCATCACCCCTGTCAAAAAGCATTTAAAGCTATGCAAGTATCTCTAAACGACCCAAGAAACTAAATGGACTTTATTGTAAGATTTAACAGAAAAATTATTCTCTTGCAGCTTCGGCAGTCAACAACTGCCCGCCCATGCTCTTCGACAGTATAGCAAAAGGGGCATCCACTTATGTAACCATACAAGTGCAAAGATATAGTTGTTATTTGCATTAAGTCATACAATTTGGCAGGAAATGATATAATCTGGCAAAATTCTCTCCTGGCGTACCTCCGTATAGATTCCTCAAAATCATCGAGACAACTCCTACCTCAACGTAGTTTCTAAGGCTACGTCCATCATCCCCACCTTCTTCTCTTCCATTAGAAATATCTATGAAGGAGTACGGGCCAAACATCGGCCACGGCAAATGACATTTTCTGTAACTTTTGCTGGTAACATTTGACCCATTCTGAATTTGGTTTCCGTAAAAGGTTGATGTTGGAAAGCGACTTATCGCAGGATGCATTCTGTACTGGATATTGAGAAGGTGCCTTGGATGACCCAAGGAACTCAACCTTTCGAATAGACTCCTTCCAAAGCCAGCCTTGCCAGAAAGCTATAGAAATAAAAACATACACAAACTTAAGAGGACAATTAACCACAAATTCAATCATCTTTATGCATGCTTGCGTTAAAGGGTAATTAAGCACAAATTCATTTATGTTTATGTATGTTTGTGCACGTTCCTAGTCAAACATTCAGCGATGAAATACCTTACTCTCAACCATAGCAGGCAACTGACATTCATCTCCAACTAAAATTGCGTGCCTGACACCGCGAAGTTGTAGCGGAATGATTGACTCGCATTCTTTCAACTGGGCAGCCTCGTCAATCACCAATAAACTGACAGGCTCCATTTCCATGGAGTAGAGCTTATATGAGCTAGAGGCAGTGCAGAAAATCAAGGAAGCCGCTTGATAACAGAACCTATCCATCTCGCCGTTACATGTAAGCTTTGCAAGATTTAGCCTTCTAAGAGATGTATTAAGAGTATGCAAAAGAGAGAGGCATTTACGTCTCTTCATCAATAATGATGCATATAGTGGATCTATGCGTGTCTTTAATGAAGATGAGTCCGATGAAAATGCTTCCTTCAACTTTCTGGAATCCAACTTCCCTCTATACAGTGAAGTTTCAAAAGAATCAAGCAAGATGAAAAGGGACTTGATATCCCGGAAATTACGTTCCAAAAGGTAACGTTTGGATATATGGGTGCATAAGATAGAGAAGCATCTTCGGAGAGACTCTGCACTTGACCTGAATCTGTGCTTGAAAAATTCCAGAAACGATTTAAATTCAGGTTTAGATTCCTTTTCGTTGCTTCTATCTTTGCTTGCAACATCATTACCATTACGCTCTGATACAATCTTGCGTTCATTCTCCAGAAAAATGAGGTATTGACGGACACAGTAATTGAGAGTATCAATCATGGAAGTTAGACAATGCTGCCATCCAGTGAGTACGGAAAAGCACTGGGCAAGACAATCAATGCGATAATCCAAGAATATTTCCTCCATATCTGAATCTACTTTCATCCGCTCCTTGTTCCCAAAACATAGCATGTCTCCTAAGTTATAGAAGAAGTGTTCCCCGTGAGAGTTTGTGCCAACCGACTGTTTCACCATCTGCAAAACACGAGATGCCAATTCCTTGATGGCAACATTTGTTGGAGCACAAACAAGGGTTCTGTGTTTCCTTTTCAAGAGAGCAAAGAGTAGCGCCGCAACAGTTTTGGTCTTCCCTGTCCCTGGAGGACCCTGTATCATTTCCACAGCTGACCTGTGTGGACACTTGATTGTATCAAGACAAGCGAGAACAGCTTTTGTCTGGGATTCATTCAGACTACGAAACAAGTTTTTGTTGAGACTCTCATGCCTAGAGCCATGACTTTGAGTAATACAGAGATTGCAATCTTTCTCAGCCTGCAAACAAAAACATAGTCTTTAGAAACTTCACTCCCAAATAACCTAAGTAAAAAACTCTGAAAAATTTGTTGATTGTGTTCTATCCTTGTACAACCCGTGCTAATGTTGAGCACAAAGCATCTTGTGATGTATAAACAAGGTCTATCACTAAACCTTGTGTCATACTACCACATCATTGAAATTGATGCGAACGCGAGACTTGGGTCAATCTTCTTTTGACTGTTTGGAGAAATAACAAAGCTAAATAAAAAAAGAATGGAGTTTTTTTCTTATAATCAGAATGAAGTTTTGTTGCTGCACTAATGTGTTCACCGTTGACACTACGGAGATAAGAATTACAAAAAAACAAATTCCTTACCGCTGAATCCTTACAGAGAACTTCCCTTACAACTTTCAAGTTCCCAAATCTGTGCAGCACATTCCATATCCTACTGTTAGTGACTGCATTCATAAAAAAAATTGCATATGTTGACTCCCAGGTACGATCATCATTCCCTTCATCGTCCAAAAATGCCTTGACTCTGAACTTCGTTGATGCTTGAGCATCCCTGTCAGCATCTCCCGCAATTTTAGCGACCGATGCAAAAGCCCATCTTCCCGCAAACCTTTCTAAGCTGGGAATGGTATCCGGCTTAGCATTAGTTAACATCAAAACATCCCCAGGCAAAGTTTTGTAAGGTTCCTTGCCATGGTCAGTGGACGTGTTTCTCCAGAAGTCCACTTCCACATGGTAAACATTCTTCTTGCCTTCAACAAGTCCGGTGACTTTTGCGAAAGGCAGCCTGGATACATTCTGCATACTTGAACAGAGACTGGCTCGTGTTTCCTCCAGCAAAGGGAAGATATAAGAAGCAAGGTATTCCTCAACTGATTGAAATGAATCCTGGATGTTCTCCACCTACAAAAAGGGCGTATTGAAAATCAAACATGACCAACCAACTTCACACGACAGATTCAGCGACTCTGTCCTCTTGCATATTAATTTAGGACACCCTATAGCATGGGGAAGTAAAGTCCGAACACCCAATAACTTCGCCTCACAGAGACAGATAGCAAGTTACTTTCCCACTTTACAACAGTCCTACTTTACATAACAAAGCTCACAAGAGAAACATTGCAAAAGACTGAAGGAATTAACATCATTTAGAACACTTTCGAGCTGACATCCATTACACATACTGACGAGAGTAATGAAGCATGATGAAAACAACAAACATAGCCCCAAAGAAAGGTGGGGAAGCAAGGAAGAGAAGAGACATAAAAAATGAGAACCTTATCCCTGTAGAGATTCATATCGAAGATTTCTCGAAGAGACCAAGAGAGGATAATATCAGTCAGGTCTCGGGGCATTTTTTTCTTCCTGCCAGAACCAGCCTCCGCACCTTCTGCAGAATCCATGGCCATTCCCACACCCATCTCTAAAGCCATAAAAATCCCTACTTTGTCGAAGATGACGGATGTGTCCGTGAATTTCAAGCAACTAAAGACTGAGAGAGCAATATGAAGCGTCGAGCAGCTTCAGAACTTGTGAAATGACGACGATCCGGGTGAGTGACCTCGGGTAAAGTGACGGGGCGAGAAAGGAAGGAAAGTTGACGACTGTTTCAAAAGTCTCGGGGTCTCCTCGTATTCCCGCACACTATTGGATCCGGATTTCAAGCAACGAGAGACTGTTGAGAGATCAAATATGAAGAAGCGAGCAGCTTTTAACACTCGGGGAATCAATCCCGTCCGAGACGATCGTTTAAAAAAAAATATGAGGGTCGGTAAGTGACCGCGGGCGGTGGGAAAAAGGGACGAGAACGGAAGCTCGTGACTCGTGAAAAGTCTTGGTCTCCTCGTACTTCCGTACAGTACATGATCCCATTTCGCCAAACCTTTGACAAGCTATGCTTTTTGCACAATGCATGTGGCCTCGCAATACAGGCTTTTTCCATCGCTCCCCCACTTACTGCGAATCAAAGCAAGATGCATGTGCCTTTCCGACCAAAAAAGGAATATTTTCTTTTGTGAGTGATAAAAGAAATAGATTGAGGAGTATTCTTTAGTTTACTTTACTTATGGTAATGGTAGCACGGAGCAAAACACACGAGCGTCCCATCATTCTCTTCCTCTGCCCCTCCGATGTTTTTCAACATTGTTCGACAATAGTCAGCTTTCTAGTTCATTAAGGTTGTGCATGGTAATCATTCTGATTCTGAAAATTGATTCTAATTAAAATGGCTTCTTCTAATTCTATTCTCGAATGAGTTTTAGAGAATTAGAACGCGTCTGATAACTGTCCAAAATTTCTATTCTTGGAATAGAAACGGGTTTGATAACTGCACAAAATTCATATTTCGAAAAACTACTTCTCTTCCTAATTTTTTTCGTTTAAGTCAAATAACCATGTAGTTACTTTGTAAAATTTCATCCAAAATTGAAGATTAATTTCCAATGTACAATAAAATAATTTAAAATATATTATTTTTTTAGTATGTCATAAATAAAACACAAATTTAAATATATGATGTTTGAAGTTCAATTAAAGCATGAGATAATTCTCATATTAAGAACTCATTTTTATTTAAATGTTGCTTTGTCCAAAATGCACACAAATATAGCAGCTGAATAATCAAATTATCCACTGACAAAAAAAAAACAAAATTATCCTTCTTGATACGAGTACAAGTCCTTCACTATCATTTTGTAGCTTCTCTCCTAAATCTAAGTGGGTGCTTGACTACAGCTCCACATGTAGATAGTCACATTTTGTGATGCACGGTTACGAGTATATATATATTATTATTCGCATGATGAATGCCCTCATCTTCTGCGATATTTTTTGCAAAACAGTTTAAACTGTGAAATCTAGGAAATTTAGCCTAAATTTATGAAAATGAGATCAAATTAACCTAATCTAAGCTTATTCTATTTTTAGGAATTTTTTTGTGATTTTTTAAAAAAATTGCCAATTTTTTTCGATTTTTTTATTAGGATGAGGGAAAAATAACTAGAGAACTGAAAGGGAAAAGTGAGATATGTGAGACCTTATTTTATTTTTTAATTCTCGAAAGTGATTCTTTTTTTCCAGAACAAACTTTTTTTTTGTTCTGGATTTTGTTCTAAAAATGATTTTGATTCTCTAAAACTAATTCTAGGAACAAAATCAAAATCAGAATCAGAATCAGAATCAGAATTATTTACATTACTAAACAGGTTGCTTATCATTTTTTGTTCCTAGAATCAGAATCAGAGAATGATAACGGTTACCATACATGCCCTAAAGTTGTGATCTGAAAACCGAAATGACGATCATTTAAGGCCTCGGGTCACGTAAGAGGGGCAAGAAAGGAAGCTGTTAACTCTTGGAAAGTCTTAGGTTACGCTTCCTGGTCAGGATAAAAAGTAGGATGTCTTATATATGTTTGGTCACGTATCAATATTTGTTACATATTTTAGGTATATTGGTATATTATCTTAATTTTATAAATTTTTATTAGGGAATGATGGAGGGAATAAAAAATAAAAAATAGAAGAGATAAAAAAATATATATGTAATTTTTTTAAAAAATAAGTAAATAAATATAAATAAGATATATTTTCACCAAACAAATTCAAATTTAAAAAGAACCTTTGTAATTCTCGAAGAACGACGGCGGTAAAATTCCTTAAAAAAAACTCTATGTCTCATTCTCATCCACATCTCTTATTCATGTTGAAGCTTTACAATTCCTCTATAATTCTTAGTTCACATCAACGCTCCGCAAAAACGGCGTGAGAATCAAAGCTCCTTTGCTGTTAAAATGTAAATTGTTCAATAATGATAGAGGTCACCTCCCTTTATGCATTTGTACCTTTTTTAGCAGTGAATCATGAGTGATTATTACAATCACTATTTGTGCATTTTTAGGTTAGTTCACACTAACATGTGATTCATACTAAATAATGGACATGAAAATGTCTGGCTTGATACGATTTCGCCAAAACTTTACATGCCAAGCATTTTTAATGGAAATTGTTTTAGCAATGTAAGGGATCATTTTTCATAAGATGTTTTTCAAGTCATTCATTTTCGATAAACAAAACTGAGCAATAATAATTATTGGTTCTCATGCTCGTGCCGAGCACGCACAGTTAGTTTTCATTCCCCGTGCAACGTCAGAAACTATTAAGATCACCTTTATGGTTTGGATTCGTAGTTTATTGGTAATTTGGGCGTGGGTTCATGAATAGCTGTTGATATATAATCTTTTTTTTTTTTTGTAATTGAAAATTGTAATAGAGAGGTTTGAGGTGCTAATTATAATGAAATTCTCTACTGGATGTAGCTTTATTTTGAGGGTGAACCAGTAAAAATCTTACACCTCAATTTCTCTTTCTCATCTTTACTTTATATTCTGTTGTGTTTGTGCGCCTAATCTTAACAAACTCCATGTGAAGAAGGGGACGTTTATGTCGAATCGAGTGTAGTAGTCCAACCTCTGGTTCTGTTAGTTGACATGGAAGACTCCCTCTTCTGCAGATAGTCCTCAGACAGTAAGTGGTTGACTCCATCATGAGATTACTCAAGAAAGCTCAATAGTGGGTTCCATATGTATCTAATGCGAGATGCATCGGATCTGACACCCCAAAGTCGTTTATACTTGATCGAATTTCCTCCCCAGCATACTTACTCGCTTTGGCGTCGTGAGCATAGAATCACTATTTGTGCATTTTTTGGTTAGTTTACACTAGCATGTGATTTATACTAAATAATGGACATGAAAATGGCTGACTTGATACGATTTCGCCAAAACTTTACATGCCAAGCATTTTTAATGAAAATTATTTTAGCAATGTAAGGGATCATTTTTCATAAAATGTTTTTCAAATCATTAATTTCCGATAAACAAAACTGAGCAATAATAATTATTGTTTCTCATACTCGTGCGGAGCACGCGAGGTTAGTTTTCATTCCCCGTGCAACGCCAGAAACTATTAAGATCACCTTTATGGTTTGGATTCGTATTTTATTGATAATTTGGACATGAGTCCATGAATAATTATTGATAAATAATCTCCTTTTTTTATAATTGAGATTTGTAACATAGAGGTCTGAGGCGCTAATTATAATGAAATTCTCTACTGGATGTAACCCAAGTTTGAGAGTGAACCGATAAAAATTTTACATCTCAATTTCTCTTTCTCATTTTTACTTTTTGTGTTTGTATGCCTAATCCTAAAAAACTCCGTGTGAAGAAGGGGACGTTTATGTCGAATCGAGTGTAGTACTCCACCCTCTGGTTCTGTTAGTTGACATGGGAGACTCAATCTCCTGCGGATAGTCCTCGGATAGTAAGTGGTCGACTCCATCATGAGATTACTCAAGAAAGCTCAAAAGTGGGTTCCATATGCATCCAACGCAAGATGCATCGGATCCGACAACCCCAAGTCGTTAGTACTTGATCGAATTCATCCCCAGCAAACTTACTCGCTTCGGCATCGTCAGCATGGATCATGACACCACAAAGTAAACAAATCGAGAATAATTACATTGGGTTGGACCTAAGCAAGTCCTTAAACTACTTTGTCTATACTCTGGTGTTGGCTTGTGAAGCCAAAATACATCATTAAGGATTTTTTTTTGTCTTTTGTTCTTTATTCTCTTCTAGGTTAAAAGATACACCTTATATATTAAAGATATATAGGTTGTAGCAATCAAAAGATGAGAGCAGATAGAACATAAGAGGAGCAAATAGAAAACGCAAGAGAGTTGATAGAAAGTGCAAAAAAAAAAAAAAAAAACGAATAGAGAGAAAGAAAAAGAGATGGAATTCTTGAGAGTTCTCGTTTTCTTTTTGCTTCGATCTTGTTGAATCAAATGTAGAAAAACAAACACAGAACACAAGGATTTACGTGGTTCGATCAAGGTGATCTACGTCCACGGGCGAGGCAAAACAAGATTCCACTATAATCAAAGAGAGTACAGATTACAGAAGTCGGTCTTAGCGACTGAATAAAAAGCACACGGCTCACAAGTCTCTCATATGACGAAAATCCTCCGTACGACAAAATAAAGGCCTATCGGCTCAACTCTCCGCGTCACGAACCAAATCTCAATTTTTTCTCAAATTTTGGGCCGCACAAAAAATACGTCGGGTCGGGTGATGAACCAGACCGAGTGCATAAAATTCAAGACATATTTAACAAATCTCCACCTTGGCTTGAATTTAAAGAAAAACAGTCAAGAAGCCGAACACATTCTCCCAGCATCCCTAAACCTACGTAAGCTAACTCGGTGTAGGAAACAAGGGATGCAACGAAAGAACATATCTACTTCATAAAAAATGTAGAACTTTGATTCACCTCGCCACCAGACCCCAAAAGGGGCAAAGCTCAACCAAGCACGCCAATCAAGTTCAAGCAATGCTTAAACTTGTTGGCTGAGACTGACTTGGTCAACATATCAGCAGGATTGTCAGCAGTACCAATTTTCTTTACCATCATATTTCTCTCAGCAAATGCATTTCGAATAAAGTGGTACATGATATCGATGTGCTTAGTCCTCTCATGATATGCTTGATTTTTTACCATATATATAGCACTTTGATTGTCACAAAAGACAACTGAATTGTCTTCCTACTGGAGCCCAAGTTCCCGAACAAGATTCCTTAATCAAATAGCTTCTTTCACTGCTTCTGCTCTATCATATACTCTACCTCTGTAGTAGACAAAGCAACTGTCGACTGTAAGGTTGACTTCCAACTAATAGCCGAGCCAGATAGTGTGAAAAGATAACCAGTCAAAGATCTTCTCTTATCGAGATCACTTGCAAAATCAGAATCCACAAATCCCACAACTAAGGTACCGTTGGAACTATTTCTATCAAACACTAGGCCCAGCTCCGCGAAGCCTTTAAGATACCTAAATATCCATTTCACTGCTTGCTAATGGACCTTTCCAGGATGTGCCATATATCTACTAACCACACTAACTGCATGCACAATGTCGGGATGAGTGGCTATTGACACCTAAATTTTGATTTTTTTAATTAGTCATATTTCGTAAAAATGAGAATTAACTTTAGTTCTTGCCAAAAATAATTTTCATGCATAATATATTTTATTTTTGTCATGTGAACGTTTCATTAGTATCGATCCACCTTGGTGATGCGAGATTGAGTTGGATTAGCAGCATGCAACTTGAGCTTAATTTGATAGGCGATTTGGACTTAGAGCGACAATTATTTCATCAATATGTGAGTCGAAAATCAATGAGGCTTGGACCTAATTTTTAAATTTTTAGCTCAAGGCTTTAATTAAATTCACCCGAATAAAGCCTAATTTGAGCACATAATTGCGTGACTCCAGCCAACGACCACACCAATTTGCGGCAGGCCCTCTTTGCTCTAAAAGGAAATGGAACTCATTGAAAGTTTTTCCTCACACGAATTTAGATGACATGGGCGAATAGAAGAGGAAATCGCGCAATATTGAGCCAATACGTGCAGCCGAAGGAAGAAAAAGAAAAAAAAAGGAAATTGAAAGATTCTTGCTTTGCAAGCACATAGGAAGTATAGGTAGAATAAATAATTCATATCTTTGCTGAATATTTAGTGACGGCAAGACATATTGAGAAATATATTCTTGGGCAATCCATGCAGAAAATTTGAGGCATGTGCACGTGAATGGATGGCTTGTACAGACAAAATAGGAAAATCAAAATCTTTTTGTCTTTACATATCCAAATCTGAAAGCAAGGAATTTGTTCAAAAGAGGTAATTTTCTCAACTTTTGATTCTCAATCTGTGCTTGTTTGATTGGTAAAATACATGCATGTTCATATATTGATAAATACATATCAATTTGTGATTGAAAGTAGGAGGAATTAACCCTTTTTCTGTCAATACATTTTGAAAACAGAAAACTAAATTGTCATTGTACAAAAATCTGATTTCTGTTAATAAAGCCTAATTTGGTCATGGAAGTGAACGAATCAAGTTGTCTTTTTGAGAATTGATGAAGTTAATTAGATTATGTCTGTTCTCAAATTATTTATGGAATATTCACTTTTTCATGTTCAAATCGGATAATTACAATTTCTTGCAAGCCAAATTTGTGACGTCCGTTTGCCTTTACTTTTATGATTGCTGGTTCTTTATTTTTCATCTTGTAATCCATAGTGCTTGCATTTTATCATCATGTTCCCATGCATATTTATTATTATTATTATTTTTTTACTATGTGATTGAAATTTGCACTTAAGTAAACAATCATGCCCATAATTCATTCTCCCCTTGTGCCTTATCCCTTCGAAATATGTATATCAACGCACGCAATTTGACTTCAATTTTGAAGTATGATCATGCTCGAATATACATGAGGATTATACATCAAACCCTCTATTTTGAGGGGCGGATCGATAACTCCAAAGAATTTCATGGTTTGCCCTATGTATATAGGGGTGATCGTAATTCTACATATAATCCGTTCTTTGGCCCTAATCCAAGGGCACGTTGCGTATTAAATCAGAATTTTCGAAATTTAAGGTGAATTATGGGCAATATTGTTTATTTTTGTTCAAATTCTTGTGTTTTTCCTTTTTAATTAAATTTCTAAAAAATACCAAAAATATGACGCTTTTTTCTAAAGGTAAATTACATTTTTTTATCGTCTTTTACATGGAAATAACATTTAATATAAATTGAGATTTTGAGAATCGATTTCTTAAGTTATAATTGATGTTGTCTTCATTTTAGCATTGTTTTGTCATCATTTTTTATAAATCCGAAAATCCATAAAAAAAAATACCAAAAATACCATGCATAGCATATAGTCTAGAATCATACTTGCCATGTCTTGAACGTCATTCATGCATATTTTCATGTCATTTTGCATTAGCATTACACCAAACAACAGAAAATCTTAAATCATCAAATCAAGAATTTTTCATGAAAATTGGTATCGAAAGGGCATTAATTGAAAAATTAATGTAGCCAAATCCCCGAACACTTAATCTCTAGTTCGTAGAAATAAAATAGTCATCCCACTATTTTATTTAGGTTTCTAATCGACCTACCAAGAACGATGAGTGGCGACTCCAATTTGATACATTTTTTAAATGAACCTAAGTTGCGATTCGGTAGGACTTGGGAGAGTCCGAATTAGGTTAGTTAATTTAATTAACCTGATAATCCGTTAACCAAGAATTTTTAATTTTAGGTCGCAACAGCTTGGCGACTCCGCTGGGGACTATTTTTTACTTTCTTCGAAAACGAGAGCTTAATTGAAAAGGTTTCAATTTTTCGGAAAAATAAAAAGTTTAGTGGATTTAGGCCTTGATCTTTCTGATAAAGTTCCTTGATTGATGATGATGATTTTTTTTTTCTGATTTTCCTTAGATATTAAATATTTTTGCAGGCTATATGATTGTTGTTTTTCTAATCTCAGTTTTGTAGGGTCGTTCACTTTATTATTTTGTAAAATTGCCATGATTGTGTGTCATACAATTGTTGTGCATGATTTTCACTTCTTTGCACTACACAAGACCTAAATTGATAGATTGGCCTAGGATGGTGTCAAGACAAGGATCTCTCTAACCTCAATCCAGAGGGATGGGTGCCCTCGTCTTCGGCCCCGAACATGCCAAGAAATACCTGCTCTGGCCATAATCTAATGGCGTGAGATGGATTCGAGGCATCCCCCGAGTTCTTGAGGACCAAAGAATCTGGCAAACTTTCATTTGATACGACTGGTCCCTAGAATCTCATTAATCAGGAGACAATAATGCATTTGCACGAGTCATTCGTATGTCTTTGTGTTTAATTATTTAATTTGACGAGATTATGTGAGTTCTCTAGTCTCTCTTGCTTTTACTTATATGTCATTTGGGTCGGTCCATGACGTCATTAGGTTGGTCGATCATTTTGGTCTATTACATCATGGAATGCAAGAACATCTGTATGCCTATGGTGCCTAAGTCAAGTCATGTCTTTAGATTTATGGTTTGGTTATTTAGGAAATTTCATTGTCGTGCTTTCAGTTTCGTACTTTGAGTTGTTCGCCGGACGGTCTTATATTAATTACAAGTTTCATCATGTTCTGGCTTACCTTGCTATGTTGCATGATTTTTACTAAATTCCACGATCAAGCCATGACTGAACGCCCTTGAAGAAAGTTGTAAAGCACGAAATTTTCTTCAACATATAAAAAAATTCAGAATGAAATGGCTTCCTTTTCTTGGGACGAAGTGGAGGCAAACTCGTGTTTTGTAAGTACCAAGAAACTGCTTGACATTTAGGCTCCTCGACCATCACTGATTCCACGATTTTTCCAACCCTTTTCCACTCATGGATGGGAGCCCACCTCCCATAAAAAATGACCAAAAGATCCTTACCTCTCATGACAAAAATTTGTGGATCGATCCGAATCATTTTACATTTGTTTTATGATTTAAATTTGAGAACCATGTAAGCTGGAATTTCGGCAGTTTACTGACACTTGTTTTGCCTTGCGGTTTACCACCCTTAAATGACCTCCTTTTCCAGATCATGAAAAATGAAATTTGTAGGTTGATGTCTCGACTAATAACCTGTAAAATTCCAGATTTTAATTCATGCTTTAAGGTTGTCCTTCGTTCATTTAACTAGCGCCGGACGGAACAGTTTTCTGGACTAAAATTTCCCAAAGATGTATTAAACTGTACCGATCGGCTTGTTTTCAACCTTAAGTTAAAACACGAAAATTGTTCATCATCGTGTCCTCTGTTAGCTCATAAAATTTGGTGATTTATCGGTCAATGTAGGAATTAATACGCATTTTATCGTAATGGCCAACAAAACTGGGGAGATTGCCCGGTTCGGTTTTTGCTCATGCGTGTTTTGTTTGTTGAGACTAGAGAGTCGTCATGGACCGGCCCATTATCTGCTTTCATTATACTAATTTCATCTGATTTTTCTTTGAAGGTAATCTATTACGGATACCCCACGTGCACCAATAGTTACTCGATCCAAAGCAAGGAAGATGGCCGACGATGCTGAAATGGCGGCCCGTGTCGAAGCGCAAGTAAAAATGCAGATCAAAGAAGAAATGAAGGATATGAAAGACCATGTGGCTATGCTGACTCAAATGATGACCAATTTTATGATGGCTCAAAGTCAAACCCCAATGGCACCCATCATTCAACCTCCGGCGATTATTGATCCTCAAGTGAGCATACAAGGCGATAAGGCATTGAATGGCATGCCACCTCTTGAAGATGATCTACTTGGAGCTCATGGTAACAATCCACCTCTTGGAAATATTCCTCCATCTGGGGTCCAAGGCGTCACTCAACCTCCTAGGAATATCATTTTGCCAACAGCTTAGATCGTTACACCATCCATGATTTCCCCTCCACAACCTAATGCTGCAGCAGACATGTTGAATGATGAAAGTGCCAAACTTTGGGCACAACTCGATCAATGACTGCATGAAGTAGAAGGGACGCGTCATGTTTCCCCGATCGACTTGTCTATGTATGTGAAGGTTCAATTCCTCGACAAATTCAAATTGCCAGAATTTAAAAAATATGATGGCACGTTCAACCCAAAGGAACATGTCCACATGTACCAAGCTCGGATGACCAAGTATGTCACCAACGATCTTCTTATGGTCCAAACTTTTCAAGCAAGTTTGAAAGGGCCAGCCATGAGATGGTATACCAACCACCGTATCAACAACATTGAGACTTGGGAAAAGGCAGCTGAGCGTTCGTCAAACATTTTGAATTTAACATAGACCTCACTATTTCTAGGGAAGATCTGGGACAAGCTGAGATGAAGAAAGGAGAAACTGTCAAACAATATGCAACCAGGTGGAGGAATTTGGCGTCCGAGCTTATGCCAGAGCCACCAGAGAGGGAATTGATGAAGTTGTTCGTGTCCACGCTTCCTCAAAATATGCGCTCTCATATAGTAGGCGCGTCTGCTCAGTCATTTACCCAACTAGTCTCGATGGCTGAAGAAGTAGAGTGTGGATTAAAGAAAGGTTGGTATGGCGATTCTGGTTCCGCTGGGAAGCAATTCTTTGGAAAAAAAAAAGGACAAGGAGGTGGCCGTAGAGGTAAATGTGGCCTATGCCTAGAAAGCTCCCATTCAAATCCCTAAGGGACAGATGGAAACTCAACAAATAATCAACTATAGCCAGCAGAACCAACGTCAGCAATTCCGCCCCAAGCATCAGTTTACACCTCTCCCGGGAACTCCTTCCCAGGTGTTGGCTATCCTGCGAAAGAAAAATTTGCTAACATCGGATCCTCAGCGACCCAATTATGCATCATACCCTAAGTATGATCCGACTAAAAAGTATGATTACCATTCAGGTGAACCAGGTCATTCGACTGATGACTGTATGGTGCTCAAGAATCGAATTCAAGATTTGCTTGAAACAGGGGCATTTGCATTCCAATCGGCCAGCTAACCTAATGTGCAAAATAACCCGTTGCCAAATCACGCGAGGATTTGAAGGATCTTTTGAGAAATTGGGCGCAGACCCAAATCAGTAACATGTCTATTTTTATCCAATCCCCTACGTGGGATGTTTCCTGCATTTTAGGTGTCTAGGCTGCAAATGATACAAGTGATTCACCTTGCTTCCTTTCATCACAATCGGATTGCCTTTGGAGACTTTGAGAACTCCACCTCCACTTGAGTACACACACACCCAATGGAATCCAAACTGCTCAATGAGATAAGGTTTCTCTTTAAGTCTGGTATGTGCCTTACTTCAATCAAGGTTCTCACTGCTTTGTCGTGGCACTTAATCGAAACAGTACCAATTCCCACAACTTGGCATACAACATCATTTCCCATCAAGACTGATCCACCATTCACTGGCTCATATGTAGTGAACCATTCCCTATTTGGGCACATGTGAAATGATACTCCCGAGTCCATTATTCAAACATCGTTGGAGAAACTAACAGCAGAGCATGCCGTAAGAATATTGTCTGGCGCGTTAGACTCATTTTTGTTAGCAACATTTGCCGCATCTAGTCTTTGACCATGCTGCTTATCCTTTCTCTTGAGCAAAGGACAATCTGATTTGTAATGTCCTTTCTTGTGACAATAGTAGCACTCGACATTCATCTCATCTTCAAGTGGCCTAGATTTTGAACGATTAACAGATTTCCCTCGGAAAACTTTATCCCTGCTCTTGGTCCTACCTTTCACAAGCAAACCATCTGCTCTGTCTCCACTGGTATTCCCATTCAACTTTGTTCTTGTTCTGCAGAATTCAAGGATGTTTTAACATCCTCAAAAGTTATGGATTCACGTCCATAAAACATCGAGTTCACAAAATTCTCGTATGAGGCAAGCAGTGAACATAACACGATCAAAGCTTGTTCTTCATCCTCGAGTTTAACATCTAGATTTTTCATATCCATAACAATTTTATTAAACTCATTCAAGTGTTCCTGAACAGGTGTACCTTCACACATCTTTAGGGTATAAAGAAGCTGCTTCAAATAAAGTCTCGATGTCAAAGATTTCTTCATGTAGAGACTTTCTAGTTTCTTCCAGAGGCCAGCCGATGTTTCCTCATTGGCGACTTCTCGCAAAACATTGTCATCTAGAGACAACTGGATTGCGCTATGTGCCTTCTCATCAATCTCTTTAATCTCAGCCGAGGTCATGTCGTCTGGATACTTTCCATCTAGTGCCCTAACTATACCCTCTCGCTTTAATAAAGCCTTCATCTTTATTCTCCATAATCCGAAGTTGTTCGGTCCGTCAAAAGGTGAGATCTGAAACTTCAAAGATGTCATCTCAAAAAATCCTAGAAATGAACCTTGCTCTGATACCTGTTTGTTGAATCAAATGTGAAAAAGAAAATACATAACACAAGGATTTACGTGGTTCGATCAAGGTGATTTACGTTCACGGGCGAGGCAAAACAAGGTTCCATTATAATCAAAGAGAGTACATATTATAGAAGTCGATCTTCGCGACTGAACAAAAAGCACATAGCTCACAAGTCTCTCATATGATGAAAATCCTCCGTACGACAAAATAAACCCTAGCCGCAGCATAAATAGAGCCCAACTCTCTGCGTCACGAACCAAATCTTAATTTTTTCTCCACTTTTGGGCCACAAAAAAAATATGTTGGGTCGGATGATGAATCAGACCGAGTGCATAAAATTCAAGACATATTTAACAGATCTTATGAGATAATCGTCAGTTGTATTCCTACTTTTCTCTAAAACTAGTGGATTCGCAGAGTGCCTCTGCGCGAAGACGTAACCTGGGTTTGGGTGAACTTCGATAACAAATTCTCTTGTGTGTTCTCCTGATTCTGTTATTTTATTATTATATTCTGCTAGTGGATTGTTTGCTTGGATTATGTTTCTGGAATTGGCGCGCGATTTCTATCAATTGGTATCAGAGCCTAGGTTGGCTAATCGAGAACATCGAGGTTTTTCGGTGACGTTCGATTGAAAGCAAACTGTTTGACAGAAGATAAAATCAGAATCGATAAGTTCGATGGGCAGGATTTTAAGATGGTGAAAACTCCAAATAAAGGACTATCTTTATCAGAAAGATCTCTATGCACCATTTGAGGGTTGGAAACCTGAACTCGCGGAAGTAGATCCGACGGTAGAATCAGGATGGAAAATTCTTGATCGAAAGACGTTAGGTGCGATTCGTCTAGGCTTGACAAAAAAGACAGGATACCACATCGCGAAAGCAAGGACTGCAAAAGAAGTTATGGATATTTTAATGAATATCTATGAGAAACTGTCCATATCAAATCAGATATTTTTGCTAAAGAAGTTAGTTAATATGAAATTATCTGATAGAAGTTCTGTTGCAAAGCATATTAACAGTTTTACGCTCTGATACCAGTAAAGGAAGCGGAGACAAGCCTGGGCGAGACGAGCAGGTATGCTATCCCCACAAACACGGCGCTCCTGGCCATAAAAGGGGACTGCCCGTTTGCTCACTCAAGCCCATTCTTGAAGCTCAACCCTCAAGGTGCCAGATATTTCTGGTTCAACAGGTTCCACATAGTGGCAAGTTGAAGAGCATACTAAACCAAACCAATCGTACTACTGAGTCAACAAGAGGATTCAGATATGCGAAAGATCATGCTTATAGGAAAGGAGAAGAAAGGAAACTTAGAAACTCATATTGGAAGCACACTGATATTTCACAAAGGTTTTTTCCCTCCCCGTTTACAATGCCTTTGGGGGCCTTTTATAGGCAAATTTCATACCCAAGGACTTCTGACAAACTTACAAACGCATTCACGACAAAAGACTAAAAAGTCTTCGGGTGAACAGTGTTTGCTACAGCGATTTTGCTACAGTACCGTGAACAGTATCTATGAACAGTGCCTATGAACAGTAATTTTCGTAAAAAGTCTACTGGTCCTACAGATCATTATTTCAGACATATTAAAGACCTTAGCACACCTAACTCTATCAAACACACGGGAACTTTAAACATTCTGACAAACGATGACTACAAAGTCATCTCAGACTTTTATTACATGTACGTGAAACTGGGTAGTTCAAAGCCGACGACGGTCTGGATCTGGGTGATAATTGGCATCGTCAGAGTCAGAGCTGTCTGGGCCGTCTTTGTCTTTTTTGAATTTATTCCAGTACCACTGTTCTTCGAGCTGGGACAGTCCAACGTCTGGGTCTTCGTCTTCAGTGAGTGAGGGACTATCTTCTTGTTCTGCCACGTGTCTTTCGCCGCACAAAATATCTTCCATAGTGACTGGGTCTGATGGATCTTGTCGCGCACTTTGATTAGAGCTGGATGGCATCTGAGGCTGGGGCCATAATTGGAGCTGAGGCCACTTGTACGAGCTGGATGGCTGGTCCTGGGTGCTAGATGCAATGTCTGCTGTAGAGCATGGATTTTGTGACAAATGTCCTCCCCAAGGGTCTTGAGTGTCAGGAGTGTCGGTATCCATAGAAGAACCTGGCTGGTTGCTTCTATAATCTTCAAGAGCTTGACGTACCTGAGGGTGTATTTTGGGCCTATCCCACGAGTGGTTCATGTGATGGTATGGCCAAATTTCAGGAGGGATTTCATGATTTTCTTGACATAGGACTCGCTGGAGTTCTCTATACTCATACTGCATCAGTGTGATGGACTTGGGAAGTGTTGTGTAGATCCGAAAGACTTGTCGATGGAGATTGGGCTTGAATGTAGTGGTGCCATAATACAATGCTTTTTCTCGGACATCTCCGGTTGGGCTGAAGAAAACCCAAGGCCTGTGAAAAAGGACTGTGGTGTGTCTTTCTGGGTCAGGTATTCCACAATTTCGCTGAAAGATGAAATGTTGTTTCCACGCTGCTAAAGGCTGGAACCAAGTGAGCATTTCTGTCAAAGCCTTTTGGTTTGAGAATTCTCCCATGAGTGCTCTGGACAGGACTCGGACAATCTTGTCTGTGGGAAATTCAATGGCAACAGCATATACATTGAGAAAATACCAAAAGAACCATTTGAGATCTTCAGGGAAATCTTGATCAGGAGACCACCGCAAGACATGGATAAATGGATAATCAGGATTAAGACCATGTGGTCCTAACATTAATCCACCATAAGTGCTGAATATGCGGTTCTGGTACTCATTCATGTAATACTTCAAATTCTCACAGAAATTATTTTCTGCAACTTGTCCTGGGACTTCTGGAGGATAAGTGAGAGTATTCCATGGTGTATCTCGTATTGGTGTGGTACGAAATCTTCTTGCATCCAATGGACTTCTGCGGACGTACATGTTGATGGATTCAACTGGGTGCTTCGGTCTGGACAAGAAGTCTGCAAGGACATTCTTTTTGCCTGCTATGTGTTTAGCATCAAAAGAATATTTCGAGAACCATTCGGCCCACCTTAACAATTGCGGATGGGGAATCTGTTTCTGCTTGAAATTGAGCATTTGGGGAAATGAAGACATATCCATTTCGACCAAAAAGTGATGCCCAATAAGGTGGTATTCAAACTTCTTGATGCCATATTTCACTGCGAGAATCTCCTTAAAAGTGGAATGATAATGCATCTCTGCGGGAGTGAATCGTCCACTTTTGTAAGCACAGATGAAGCGTTTACCTTTGATTTCTTCAAGGAGAATGGCTGCCCAATACTTATCACTAGCATCTGTTTGCAAAATTCTTTGACCAGTGGAAGGAATTTGCAAAGGGGGGAGATGCTGCAGAATTTCTTTGAGATGAGCTACAGCCTGTGTCTGCTTCGGTCCCCATGGGGGAGCATCTTTTTTCAACATCCTCTGAAGAGGATAGAGTGCTTTAGAGATTTTTGGCACAAAGTCTCGGAGATAATTGACAATTCCAAGGAAAGCCTGGATTTGGCTAACTGTCAAATTCTCAGAGGGAAATTTTTGGAGTTCTTCAGCAAGGTGAGGACCTGGACAGTAGGTCCCTTCTTTCAAATGCATACCAAGGAACTCAATTTCTTTTTGAGCAAGGATCATTTTCTTTTGGGAAAGCATGATTCCATGTTTCTGGACAATTTCAACGAACTGGGAGAGTAATTTACAATGGGATTCCTCATCAGGACTGTAGAGGAGAATATCATCAATGTAAATTTGGGCATGTGGGAGAATGGGCTGGAAAATTCTACACATGGCTTTCTGAAAGATGGATGGAGCTGTTTTAAGACCAAAGGGGACGACTGTCCAATGAAAGTGCTGGTTTGGAATGCAAAAACCAGTTTTAGGACGGTCATCAGGATGAATGCCAATTTGCCAAAAACCTGCTTTCAGGTCGAACTTTGAATAGATCTTAGCCTGGGCTAGGCTACCAAACAAAGAGTTTTTGTGAGGCAAAGGAAATTTATCATCTTGAAGGAATTTGTTCAAGGGCTGATAATTGATCACCAATCTGAGCTTACCACGATTCTGTTCTGCTCGCTTGTTCACATAAAAGGCTTCACAAGCCCATTGTGAATCAGAGGGTTCAATGAGACCTTGCGAGAGTAGCTCAGCACATTCCTTCTGGGCCAAAGCAAGATGTTCAGGATTCATACCAGAATGACTGGCTTTTGTGGGATTAACATCTTCACTTTTCTTGAATGGGAGTTTGACAAAGAAGTCAGAGTTTTTCCAAAGAGGGTTTGAACAGGTTTGGATAAACTGGGAATGGGATTCAGAACAGCAGGATAAGAGACTTTGGGTAATTGGATCAAGGATTTCTGGCTGAATGATGAAAAGTCTCTGGATATCCACATACTCACGAAACTGGTCACCAAATTGTAAACCAGTGGGTTTGATTCTGAGCTGGGAAAGCTGGGCTAGGATATCCCAACCAATGATAAGGTCCTTATCTGGGGAATTACAACCAAGGATTTTTGTGGATATGGAACAGCCTGGAAATATTTGGAGTGTGATGGTTTTGCTGCGGAATTTTGTGGTAAAAGTATCACCAGAGGCAGAATGGAAATACCTTGTGTAAGGCGTCCAGAATTCTTCTGGGAGTACTTTTATATCCATAAGTGATGCTGCCGCGCCGGTATCAATGAGAGCAATGACTTGGACAGGTCTGTCATTTTCTGGGGTGTGGATTTGGATGGGGATATATGGAGAGTGGAATACGGGCTGGACATGGAAGGAGTCGGGGATATTATCAGGGAAGAATGCAAAGATATCACCTGGGGATTCATCAGAGTCTGATGAATAAGTTTGGAGGGCAAACAGTGTGTCGGGTGAAGGCTCATCTTCAACAGAGAAGACAGACTCAATATCTTCGTCATCCAAAGGGATTCCTGTGGTGGAGGAAATCTTTTGGATCATGTAACTTCCTTGGCGCTTTGCCTGAGGACAGTTTTTTGCAAAGTGCCCCTTCTTGCTACAGATGTAGCATCGGTCGGATTTCTTCTTTTTCTTGAAACCAGAAGCAGAGGAGTGATGGCGCTTCTTTTTTCGAAGGAACTTCCACTTGCTTCTCTTAGGTCTTCGTCTGCCAAACGAGAACTTCTCAAAGGAGAACTTTTTGAAGTGCCTGCGCTTCTTAATGCCAGTACAAGATGGATCACTGCAATCTCTTGAGCACTTGATCTTCCAATGAGGATTGTCACAATTCTTTTCGAGAGAACGATTCTCCCATAGGTAACTTCTGAAGACCTCTCTTCTGTGACACATTTCTTCAATGGCAAGGTGGACAGACTGTTGGATTTCTCCAAAAGTCGCATCTGTGCTGGTCTTGTTTTTTAGCTTCAGGGCTTTCTCAACAACTTGACTAATCTCTTTAGGGATGGAAGCCAGGAATACGGACTTGAGGTTAGGATCAGAACCAAGCTGGTAGAAAAGCTTGATCATTTCTCGAAAGTGTCGATCCAGGTCTTTTTTGGCCAGAGAACAGCATTTTCTTTCAAAGAATTCTTTTCTTTTGAGTTCTTTCGAATCTTGGGGTTGGCCAATAAAGAAAAGATGAATCAGCTGAATTGCTTCATCAAAGGACAAGGTAAGAAACTGGAGTTGGTCTCTTTCTGGGGCTAATTTCCACCAATCTTTTAAGGAACCGGTGAATCGAGTGACAAACTCAAGGAGAACATCATAAGAGCTGTGTTCCTTTAGATTTCTGGTAATCATCCAAGAATGAAACTCTTGGAGCCTTTCTGCCCATTTGTGGTAAGGGATATCATCCAAAGTGAAGAAATTGGACGAATAGGATTTATAGGTCGATGACGATGGGTCATGGTAAGGCTGGGAAGGTGGAGGTGGATGCTCAACTTCAGGTTGGTCTTCCATTTCTTCTTCAATGATTGGCTCTACAGGGTCAGCCATCATAACGTCTGCCACAACAGACTGGGTGCTAGAATCATAGGATTCAGTATCTGGAATGGAAGATGACTCACCTATAGAGATTTCAGACTTTTATGGCCAGGAGCGCCGTGTTTGTGGGGATAGCATACCTGCTCGTCTCGCCCAGGCTTGTCTCCGCTTCCTTTACTGGTATCAGAGCCAAACATCGTCGAAACTGAGTTAAGATTAGTATTCTTATATTCTAAGATCTGCTGAAGGGAAAGGAGAAATCCAAACTCTCATGGAAAACTCCACAGATATTTCCGCTCCACTTCAGTTAGAAACCACCATCTCACTACCACCACCACCCGAACTCCGCAAATCCACTTCCTCAAAAATGGATTATCTCTATGAGGTGTCCTATGTAAATGATGATCGCAAAATCTCCGAAACACAACTCCCACTCATGAACCCCTATTCCGCTTTTTGCAAACCACCATCATTCTCCCCCATTCGCTCCATCAAACATCTTATCAAACAAACCCCCCGCTCTGTCAAAGAGTATGTCCAGTCCACTAAATTTGACCAGCACCCCATCCTGTCTACACAACAAGAGCAGTTTGTAACTCTCCAAATTCCACCTGAGTTCCCTGCTCAGTGGGCTCAACAGGGTTACACCCACCTCCACTTTGGCGCCATCCGTTTGGCCCTATCCTTGCATGGGCGAAAAGGCTTGCCCGTAGTTGCTCGGGTTGCTCTCCTCGATACTCGTTTCTTGGAATACCAGCATGCTTGCATTGGCACTGTTCAGACCACTCTGAACGCAGGCACAGTATTTGTGACTCTCTTCCCAAATTTCAACATGGCCTTGGCAGATCCCAACCTTCTCTCTGCTTTGAAGGTTCAGTTGCAGATCACTGGTGCTCCTCAAACCACATCAGCCATAATTGCTACTCTACACTACCAGATGGTGTATAGAGTACAAAACCATGCCATTGATCTCAACCTACCAAGTGCAGATGATGCCTTGCTTATCTCTGTTGACAACGACCAGACTTCATGTATCCACATCCCTCGTCAACTTCCAAGAGATCAGCTTGTCAAACTCCTTCCTGACAGTTGGGTAACCAATTATGAAAAACTCCACCAAAATTCCCGACCTGTCCAGTCCTCTGAGCCACAATACACCAAGAAAAAAGATGGTACTGTCACCATTAAGTTTACAAAAGAGAAGGAAGACACTTCTTCCTCTGTTTTTCCATCCTTCCCAACCATCCTATGCTTCACCCCATGTCCAACTGAGTCGGTCAATATGGAAGACCCAGATCCTAAAGCTCATGTCCAATCCTTTGATGAAAATGGACGACCCATCCATTATTACAAGGATCCCTCCGGACACTGTTTTTGGGATGTTGACTGTTCCTGTTCCTCTTGTTTGAATCTAGAAGATGAGGATGACAGACCGTCCTCCAAAAAGAAGAACAAGAAGAAGAAAGATTCACTTTACCAAAGGTACCTAGACGGTGATCCAACCGTGGGTCCTCTTGGTGAAGACGGCGGACGCTGGCAGTATATGGTTGAGTATGGTTCTCCCAAACCTCCTCAAATTACTGCACCTCCACCTGCTTGTCCCCCAGATGAACCAAAGCCACCACCACCACCACCAAAGAAACCCATCACTTCTCCATTCTACAAACCCATCCTCAAATGGGTAAAGAAAAACTCTTGTCCCATCATACTCCCTCAGCCATACACTTGCAATCCTAAACCTGAACCACCTCCTGTTTTACCCAGTATTTGCATGTTCCGACCAGAAGACTTCCCACCTTTACAGCCTGCCCCATCTGAAGAAAGTTCAGCCACTATCAGATTCCCTCTTGCTGAAAGTTTCTCTGATGCACAGCAGAAATACTTCCATTCCCCAAAGATCACAACTCCACATGATGTCGATCTTCATGGAAGACGGAAAGGCCCTACACCTGTTGAAGCTGTTCCGAATTGGCAGACAGAGAATGCTCTCGCCCAGAATGTAGCAATAAACATAGTGGCTACTCGTCTTGACAAGGTAGACCATGCTACATCTGTCTCAAAGAAGATGTTGGAAGATTTCCAGAAGAGGCTGTATCTAATGGAGACAAAACAGATTCCTACAAGTCATTATCTGGAAGACCAAACTCCTGAGATCGAGAAGCTTAGACGCCAGGTCCAGATACTGCAAGAACAACAAGCTCTCCTTGAGCAAAGGAATCTACAAGCCCTTGATCCATTTTTCTTTCCAACAGCAACTCCTAACCCCACATCCTTCATGCCAAGCTCTCCAGACCCCAACTCTTTTGCTGCTGTACTCAGCACAGCACCACCTCCTCCAAAGACGAACTTCCTTGCTCTTCGAGATCGTCTTAAAAAGCTACACCAAGAGAAAAAAGAAAAAAAAAGCAAACATACCCTTTTCCCACCTCCTTCAGCACCACCAGAAAAATCTCCTCCTTCATCCCCTCCTCATAAACCTTCCCACTCATACATGGTTTCCAATCCCTTGGAAAATTTCCTTCGAAACCAGGTTCCCACCATCTCCACAGTAAAATCCATAAATCCTTCACCCCCAGCTACTCCTGAAATCTCTATCAGTGAGTCATCTTCCATTCCAGATACTGAATCCTATGATTCTAGCACCCAGTCTGTTGTGGCAGACGTTATGATGGCTGACCCTGTAGAGCCAATCATTGAAGAAGAAATGGAAGACCAACCTGAAGTTGAGCATCCACCTCCACCTTCCCAGCCTTACCATGACCCATCGTCATCGACCTATAAATCCTATTCGTCCAATTTCTTCACTTTGGATGATATCCCTTACCACAAATGGGCAGAAAGGCTCCAAGAGTTTCATTCTTGGATGATTACCAGAAATCTAAAGGAACACAGCTCTTATGATGTTCTCCTTGAGTTTGTCACTCGATTCACTGGTTCCTTAAAAGATTGGTGGAAATTAGCCCCAGAAAGAGACCAACTCCAGTTTCTTACCATGTCCTTTGATGAAGCAATTCAGCTGATTCATCTTTTCTTTATTGGCCAACCCCAAGATTCGAAAGAACTCAAAAGAAAAGAATTCTTTGAAAGAAAATGCTGTTCTCTGGCCAAAAAAGACCTGGATCGACACTTTCGAGAAATGATCAAGCTTTTCTACCAGCTTGGTTCTGATCCTAACCTCAAGTCCGTATTCCTGGCTTCCATCCCTAAAGAGATTAGTCAAGTTGTTGAGAAAGCCCTGAAGCTAAAAAACAAGACCATCACAGATGCGACTTTTGGAGAAATCCAACAGTCTGTCCACCTTGCCATTGAAGAAATGTGTCACAGAAGAGAGGTCTTCAGAAGTTACCTCCGGGAGAATCGTTCTCTCGAAAAGAATTGTGACAATCCTCATTGGAAGATCAAGTGCTCAAGAGATTGCAGTGATCCATCTTGTGCTGGCATTAAGAAGCGCATGCACTTCAAAAAGTTCTCCTTTGAGAAGTTCTCGTTTGGCAGACGAAGACCTAAGAGAAGCAAGTGGAAGTTCCTTCGAAAAAAGAAGCGCCATCACTCCTCTGCTTCTGGTTTCAAGAAAAAGAAGAAATCCGACCGATGCTACATCTGTAGCAAGAAGGGGCACTTTGCAAAAAACTGTCCTCAGGCAAAGCGCCAAGGAAGTTACATGATCCAAAAGATTTCCTCCACCACAGGAATCCCTTTGGATGACGAAGATATTGAGTCTGTCTTCTCTGTTGAAGATGAGCCTTCACCCGACACACTGTTTGCCCTCCAAACTTATTCATCAGACTCTGATGAATCCCCAGGTGATATCTTTGCATTCTTCCCTGATAATATCCCCGACTCCTTCCATGTCCAGCCCGTATTCCACTCTCCATATATCCCCATCCAAATCCACACCCCAGAAAATGACAGACCTGTCCAAGTCATTGCTCTCATTGATACCGGCGCGGCAGCATCACTTATGGATATAAAAGTACTCCTAGAAGAATTCTGGACGCCTTACACAAGGTATTTCCATTCTGCCTCTGGTGATACTTTTACCACAAAATTCCGCAGCAAAACCATCACACTCCAAATATTTCCAGGCTGTTCCATATCCACAAAAATCCTTGGTTGTAATTCCCCAGATAAGGACCTTATCATTGGTTGGGATATCCTAGCCCAGCTTTCCCAGCTCAGAATCAAACCCACTGGTTTACAATTTGGTGACCAGTTTCGTGAGTATGTGGATATCCAGAGACTTTTCATCATTCAGCCAGAAATCCTTGATCCAATTACCCAAAGTCTCTTATCCTGCTGTTCTGAATCCCATTCCCAGTTTATCCAAACCTGTTCAAACCCTCTTTGGAAAAACTCTGACTTCTTTGTCAAACTCCCATTCAAGAAAAGTGAAGATGTTAATCCCACAAAAGCCAGTCATTCTGGTATGAATCCTGAACATCTTGCTTTGGCCCAGAAGGAATGTGCTGAGCTACTCTCGCAAGGTCTCATTGAACCCTCTGATTCACAATGGGCTTGTGAAGCCTTTTATGTGAACAAGCGAGCAGAACAGAATCGTGGTAAGCTCAGATTGGTGATCAATTATCAGCCCTTGAACAAATTCCTTCAAGATGATAAATTTCCTTTGCCTCACAAAAACTCTTTGTTTGGTAGCCTAGCCCAGGCTAAGATCTATTCAAAGTTCGACCTGAAAGCAGGTTTTTGGCAAATTGGCATTCATCCTGATGACCGTCCTAAAACTGGTTTTTGCATTCCAAACCAGCACTTTCATTGGACAGTCGTCCCCTTTGGTCTTAAAACAGCTCCATCCATCTTTCAGAAAGCCATGTGTAGAATTTTCCAGCCCATTCTCCCACATGCCCAAATTTACATTGATGATATTCTCCTCTACAGTCCTGATGAGGAATCCCATTGTAAATTACTCTCCCAGTTCGTTGAAATTGTCCAGAAACATGGAATCATGCTTTCCCAAAAGAAAATGATCCTTGCTCAAAAAGAAATTGAGTTCCTTGGTATGCATTTGAAAGAAGGGACCTACTGTCCAGGTCCTCACCTTGCTGAAGAACTCCAAAAATTTCCCTCTGAGAATTTGACAGTTAGCCAAATCCAGGCTTTCCTTGGAATTGTCAATTATCTCCGAGACTTTGTGCCAAAAATCTCTAAAGCACTCTATCCTCTTCAGAGGATGTTGAAAAAAGATGCTCCCCCATGGGGACCGAAGCAGACACAGGCTGTAGCTCATCTCAAAGAAATTCTGCAGCATCTCCCCCCTTTGCAAATTCCTTCCACTGGTCAAAGAATTTTGCAAACAGATGCTAGTGATAAGTATTGGGCAGCCATTCTCCTTGAAGAAATCAAAGGTAAACGCTTCATCTGTGCTTACAAAAGTGGACGATTCACTCCCGCAGAGATGCATTATCATTCCACTTTTAAGGAGATTCTCGCAGTGAAATATGGCATCAAGAAGTTTGAATACCACCTTATTGGGCATCACTTTTTGGTCGAAATGGATATGTCTTCATTTCCCCAAATGCTCAATTTCAAGCAGAAACAGATTCCCCATCCGCAATTGTTAAGGTGGGCCGAATGGTTCTCGAAATATTCTTTTGATGCTAAACACATAGCAGGCAAAAAGAATGTCCTTGCAGACTTCTTGTCCAGACCGAAGCACCCAGTTGAATCCATCAACATGTACGTCCGCAGAAGTCCATTGGATGCAAGAAGATTTCGTACCACACCAATACGAGATACACCATGGAATACTCTCACTTATCCTCCAGAAGTCCCAGGACAAGTTGCAGAAAATAATTTCTGTGAGAATTTGAAGTATTACATGAATGAGTACCAGAACCGCATATTCAGCACTTATGGTGGATTAATGTTAGGACCACATGGTCTTAATCCTGATTATCCATTTATCCATGTCTTGCGGTGGTCTCCTGATCAAGATTTCCCTGAAGATCTCAAATGGTTCTTTTGGTATTTTCTCAATGTATATGCTGTTGCCATTGAATTTCCCACAGACAAGATTGTCCGAGTCCTGTCCAGAGCACTCATGGGAGAATTCTCAAACCAAAAGGCTTTGACAGAAATGCTCACTTGGTTCCAGCCTTTAGCAGCGTGGAAACAACATTTCATCTTTCAGCGAAATTGTGGAATACCTGACCCAGAAAGACACACCACAGTCCTTTTTCACAGGCCTTGGGTTTTCTTCAGCCCAACCGGAGATGTCCGAGAAAAAGCATTGTATTATGGCACCACTACATTCAAGCCCAATCTCCATCGACAAGTCTTTCGGATCTACACAACACTTCCCAAGTCCATCACACTGATGCAGTATGAGTATAGAGAACTCCAGCGAGTCCTATGTCAAGAAAATCATGAAATCCCTCCTGAAATTTGGCCATACCATCACATGAACCACTCGTGGGATAGGCCCAAAATACACCCTCAGGTACGTCAAGCTCTTGAAGATTATAGAAGCAACCAGCCAGGTTCTTCTATGGATACCGACACTCCTGACACTCAAGACCCTTGGGGAGGACATTTGTCACAAAATCCATGCTCTACAGCAGACATTGCATCTAGCACCCAGGACCAGCCATCCAGCTCGTACAAGTGGCCTCAGCTCCAATTATGGCCCCAGCCTCAGATGCCATCCAGCTCTAATCAAAGTGCGCGACAAGATCCATCAGACCCAGTCACTATGGAAGATATTTTGTGCGGCGAAAGACACGTGGCAGAACAAGAAGATAGTCCCTCACTCACTGAAGACGAAGACCCAGACGTTGGACTGTCCCAGCTCGAAGAACAGTGGTACTGGAATAAATTCAAAAAAGACAAAGACGGCCCAGACAGCTCTGACTCTGACGATGCCAATTATCACCCAGATCCAGACCGTCGTCGGCTTTGAACTACCCAGTTTCACGTACATGTAATAAAAGTCTGAGATGACTTTGTAGTCATCGTTTGTCAGAATGTTTAAAGTTCCCGTGTGTTTGATAGAGTTAGGTGTGCTAAGGTCTTTAATATGTCTGAAATAATGATCTGTAGGACCAGTAGACTTTTTACGAAAATTACTGTTCATAGGCACTGTTCATAGATACTGTTCACGGTACTGTAGCAAAATCGCTGTAGCAAACACTGTTCACCCGAAGACTTTTTAGTCTTTTGTCGTGAATGCGTTTGTAAGTTTGTCAGAAGTCCTTGGGTATGAAATTTGCCTATAAAAGGCAAAAAAAAAAAACCTTTGTGAAATATTAGTGTGCTTCCAATATGAGTTTCTAAGTTTCCTTTCTTCTCCTTTCCTATAAGCATGATCTTTCGCATATCTGAATCCTCTTGTTGACTCAGTAGTACGATTGGTTTGGTTTAGTATGCTCTTCAACTTGCCACTAGAATCCGCAAGCATAAATCTGGATATGAAGCTACAAGCTTTATTATTTTTATGTTCTCTTCCGGAAAGCTACAACACCGCGGTGCAGGAAATTTTGAGCACCATGAAGGATGATTTGACTCTGGATGATGATGTGAGCAGTATCATGGATGAAGAGATGTGAAGAAAAGTAACAGATGGAGATAAATTTTTAGCATCTACATCTTCAACGGTACTAGCAGTGGAGAACCATGGAAGAAGTAAATGCATAAGAAAATTCAGCGGACGCGGTAGGTCACAATTCAAGGGGAAGAGAGAGGTTACAAAAGATGAGTACTGATTTTCTCACCAGACGGGGCATCATAGATTTCAATGTGAAGCTTATAAAAAGAAGCTGCGAGATGAGAATCAAGGAGCTAATGTGGTAAGTGATGAACCTTTGTTAGAGAACTTGTGTTTATCTGCTGGGTTTGACTTGGCTACAGATAAGTGGTTTCTTGACTCTGATGCTTCTTTTCATCGTACCTCACAAAGAAATATATTTGTTGATTATGCCAGTGGAGATTTTGGGCAAGTGGTTGTGGGAAATGGTCACATGTATCCTATTGCAAGAAAAGAATTGTGGTTTTGAACATCTCAGGTGGTGGACGTCTAATTTTGCGTGAAACCAGACATATTCCCGAGTTGAAGAAAAACCTGATTTCAACTAGCAAACTTGACCAAGAAGGCATTGTGATAACTTTTGGAGGTAGAGAGTGGAAGATAACCTCTGGGGCAAGAGTAGCAGCAAAGGGAAAGCGCACGGGTACACTTCACCTTCTCTAGGGAGACAATATCGGTGATATGGTTACAACATTCAAGAATGTTGCTTCCAGGTTTGCAAAAAGTTGAGCTAGATTTTTGTGCAAGTTGCATTTATGGAAAACAAAAGGCAGTTAGTTTTCAATTGAATGTGCGACAGAATAAATAACAAAAGTTAGAGTTGGTTTATATTGATGTGTGGGGACCGGCTCAGGAGCTCTCTTATGGTGGTAAGAGATATTTTGTCACCTTCATTGATGATGCGACAAGAAAAACTTGGGTATATGCTCTCAAAGAAAAATAAGAAGTATTTGGTGTTTTCAAAATATGAAAAACCATGGTAGAAAAAGAAATGAGTTATCAAATAAAAGCTCTGAAATCTGATAATGGTGGTGAATACACGAGTAATGAATTTGCAGATTATTTGAGCCATGAAGGCATATATGGATTAAAGACTGTTCCTAGAACCCCTCAAGAGAGCGATGTAGTTGAGAGGATGAACATGACTATTTTGGAGCATGCAAGATGCATGAGACTATATGTGGGTCTCCCATTATACTTATGGGCTGCTACAGTTGATGCAGCTGTATATTTAATTAACATGAGTTCATCCAGTGCACTGGATGGAGGAGTACCGCAAGAGTAGTGGTCAGGTAAAAATGTCAATTATTCATACTTAAAAGTTTTTGGTTGTATTGCATATACTTTCATTGACAGAGAGGATATGAATAAGCTTGATGTTAAGTCCCAAAAGTGCGTCTTTATTGGAAATGGCGGCGATGAATATGGATATATGCTTTGGGATTATGAGAATAATAAAGTCTCAGAATGTGGTATTCCATGAAGAAAAGATGTACAAAGATCATCAGATAGACCATAAGATGGCAGTAGAACCAGAATATGTTGAGCTGGACACAATTCCTGTGAAGATGATTCCTGCAGATCAAAGTGCACCTGAATGGGATGTTCAAAATGAACACATTGTTAATGAGCAGGCAGTTCAAGAGGAACGCGGTGATCCGGAACAGGCTAATAACCCTGAAGTATCTGTTCTGAGAAGATCTACACGTGTGAGAAAGCCAAATGTAGTTTTTGATCCATTAGCTAATATTGTTCTGAGCCATGTCTTATATACAGATTCGGGAGAGCCGGAGACTTATGATGAGGCAAAAAAAGACACATCTCACATGCAATGGGAGCGTGCTATGAGACGAGATGGGCTCGTTAATTTAGAACAAAACTTGAAAGTTGACCGAGCTGCCTACAGGTAAAAAAGCTTTATTAAACAAGTGTGTATACATGATAAAAAATGAAGCTGATTGTAGTATCAAATACAAGACGAGACTTGTAGTAAATGGCTTCTAAAAAAGAAGGGATCGACTACTCCGAGATATTTTCACCAATAGTGAAGATGACATCAATCAGAGTGTTGCTAAGTATAGTTGCAATGGAGGATCTTCATCTCGAGCAATTAGATATAAAAACGATTTTTTTGCATGGCGATCTAGATGAAGAATTATACATGACGTAACCTAGAAGTTTTGAGGTCAAAGGTAAAGAAGACATGGTGTGCCACTTGAACAAAAGCTTGTATGGCTTGAAGCAAGCTCTGCAACAATGGTATTTAAAATTTGATGATTTTATGAAAGAAAAATGATTTGCACACTGTGAGACTGATCATTGTATTTATTTTCAAAAGTATAGTAATGCTGATATTGTATATCTCTCTTTATATGTTGATGACATGCTAGTAGCTAGTTCTAATACGGAGAGAATCGCAAAAGTAAAGAAGATGTTAGCAGCGTAGTTTGCTATTAAAAACTTGGGAGAGGCCAAGAAGATTTTATACATGAAAATCATCAAGGACAGGAAAAATAAGAAATTATGGTTGTCGCAAGAAGACTGTCAGCAAGGTGTTGAAAAGATTCAACGTGGATGAGGCAAAACCGGTTGTGACTCCTATAGCGGGTCACTTCAAAATTTCCAATGATATGTGTCCAAGTATTCAAGCTTTGAAAGATGAGATGGCGGCAGTGTCATATGCATCATCAGTTGGAAGTTTAATGTATGTTATAGTAAGCACGGGACCAGACATTGCACAGGCAATGAGAGTTGCGAGTCGATATTTGCAGAAACCATGCAAAGAGCATTAGAATGCAGTAAAATGTATATTGACATATCTAGCACGTGCATCAAATTACTCTCTTTTTTATGGAGGTACATCTCTAGAATTGCAAGGTTATGTGGATGCAGATCACTCGGGTGATCGAGATAGTGGTAAAAGTACCACTGGATATGTCTTTTACAGTTGCAGGTACAACAGTGATTTGGATATCTCAACTACAGAAAATAGTGACTCTATCAACGACAGAACTAGAGTACGTGGCGATCATGGAAGCCTCTAAGGAAATCATGTGGTTACAAGATTACCTGGAGGAGCTATATCGAAAGCAACCAGTGAGCACACTGTGGAGTGATAGTCAAAGTGCAGTGCACTTAGCAAAGAATATAGCTTATCACTTAAGGACTAGACATATCAAGAAACGTTATCACTTCATCAGGTCATCATTGAAAGATAATGAGTTAAAACTATAGAAGATTGATGGTTCAAAAAATCCAGCTGACATGTTTATCAATGTAGTAAACAGAGGGAAGCATACTTTCTGTACTACTACTGTTGGTATTACTTCATGTTAATTGATGAGGAGTATCGTAGAGGCACAAGTTCGAGTTACTATTTTTTGAAGAGGATGGATGCAAAGTTGCTTTATGCATCGGATATATTTATCTTCAAGTGGCAGATTGTTGGCTTGTGAAGCCAAAATATATCATTAAGGGCTTTTTTTAATCTTTTGTCATTTATTCTCCTCTAGGTTAAAAGATACACCTTATATATTAGGGATATATAGGTTGTAACCGTCAGAAGATGAGAGCAGATAGAACAGAAGAGAAGAGCAAATAGAAAGCGTAAGAGAGCATATAAAAAGCGCAAAGTAGCGAATAGAGAGAAAAAGAAAAAGAGAGGCCGTGACGACATTCTTGAGAGTTCTCATTTTCTTTTTGTTGCGATCTTGTGAGAATATCGTCAATTGTATTCCTACTTTTTTCGAAAACTATTGGATTCGTAGAGTGCCTCTGCGCGGAGACGTAGCCCAGGTTTGGGTGAACTTCAATAACAAATTCTCTGGTGTGTTCTTCTGATTATGTTTTTTTATTATTATATTCTGCTAGTGTGGATTGTTTGCTTGGATTATAAATATGGAATCGGCGCGCTATTCCTATCATCTATGACGTAAAATCCGAGGGTTTTCATTTGAAATGAATGGAAGAAAACTATTCTCATTCTCAACTTAGGGAGCTGAATGTGGGGAAAATAGACTCCACGTCATCTTCAGATGTTTACCGCTAGATAGGATCGTATAGTAGCGTTCCACGCTTGAGTTAAATCATCAAAGCTTGGGGTCCTGTGTTGTCGACTTGTGTTTCACATAGTTTCTTGTAACCAACTTGTGTTTCACCCAGCATCATTCCCCTGGCTTAGCGAGGGAGTGACGGAAATGGTAGCTATAGTGGCCTAGCCATAGGGACACACGTCGCCGGCAAGGAACATCCTGCAGGTTGCACACCTCAGTCTGGCAACGTGGGTGTCTGCCTGATCACCGACAGCAGCTCGGCAATTCCTTGGGCGAACCGGCACTCATGTTATGAGACTGAGGTGTACACACTTTGAACTAACTCCAAATGCCTTTTGCTCTTTCTTCCCACCCGGCACATACACACGCACGTTGTTGCACCTGCACGCACGAACTCTCTCCTTCTTGAGATAATGCCATGATTGATGACAATTTTAAAGGGGTGAATGATAATCATTATGTTCCACAAATAATTTTTTCTATTTCTGTTTCTAGATGAGTTTTTGAGCAAAAAAATGCGTTTGATAACGGCATAAAATTTCTAATCCTAGAATAGAAATTTGTTTGACAACGGTTGAAAATTCTACTTCTAGAAAATGCGGCTGTCGTCGGTCGGTCTCCCGCCCCTATAGGCGGCGACGGAGATTTCTATTTCTGTTTCTCGAAGAAGTAACTTTTTTTTGTTTCTCATTTCTGCTTCAAATCTATTTCTAGGATAACTTTTTGTTCCAGAAATAGAAAAATAGATTTACGTTACCAAACGAGTTTCGAAAAAATTACTAAAAAAGTCATAAACCTTTTGCAGTTGTGCCAATTCAGTCCTAAACCTATTTTTTTTGCCGATTCAGTTCTAAACCTTTTGTAATTGTGCCATTTAAGTCCATCCAACGAATTTTGGTCGGCTGGCGTTGACGTGGACGGCAACCCAATATTTTGATATTATATTTAATTTTTTTTTTTATAAATTTTAAATATAATTTTTAGGATTTTTTTTTCTTTTTTCCTTTTCATTTTCTCCTTCCACCTCCTTCTTCCTCCTTCCTCCAGACCGCTGCTCCTCTTCCTTCGGCGCTGCTTCATCCTCCGCTCCGTCCTCCTTCCATCGACCGCTTGGTGATGGCCATGACTCGTCCCGACGAGCTCAAGGTGGCTAGTCCCAACAATCTCGAGTTCGCCCGAGGCCGGCGAGTGAGGAGCTCGCCAGATCTAGGTGAGCTCGAGCTCGGCCATGGCCGACGAGGTCGAGGCTTGCTAGATTAGTGAGCTCCGAGCTCCACCGAAGCCATGAAAGAGCAGTGCGTAGCCACAACGACGACGGCGGAGCATGAGGACGAGGAAGGCTGCGATTTTCTGCACGAGGAAACCCAGGAGCTTCACCTTCGTTCTCCATTGCCATAAATCAGAACAATGAGTCTGGGAAACTTTCAATTCACTCCCCATGATAATGGATGCATACTCGGACCAAGAGAGATCACAACTGCCATTTGAGATGGTTTATTATCCAAGCGAGCTCGAGCTCGAGCTCACCAGATCTAGTCGACCTCGACCATGGCGTGGAGCTCAAGCTCGCCGGGTCAGCGAGCCTCGAAACCGTCGAGCTCCTGCCTAGCTGGCTTCGGCGGAGCTCGCTAATCTGGCAAGCCTCGAGCTCGCCAGCCATGGCCGAGCTTGAGCTCACCTGGATCTGGCGAGCTCATCACTCGCCGGCCTCGGACGAACTCGAGATCGTCAGAACGAGTCGCCTCGAGCTTGCCGGGCCAAGTCATGGCCATCATCGGGCGGTCGACAGAAGGAGGATGGAGCAGAGGATGAAGCAGTGCCGAAGGAAGAAGAGTGGCGGTCTGGAGGAAGGAGGAAGAAGGAGGTGGAAGGAGAAAAAGAAAAAAAAGAAAAAAATCCTAAAAATTATATTTAAAAATTATGAAAATTTTAAAAAAATATTAAAATATCGGGTCATCGGCCGATTGGCGTCCATGTCAGCGTCGGCCGATCAAAATTCGTCGGATGGACTTAAATGGCATAATTACAAAATGTTTAGGACTTAATCGGCAAAAAAAAAATTTAGGACTGAATTGGCATAACTGCGAAAGGTTTAGGACTTTTTTGATAATTTTCCCAACGAGTTTATGTTCCAAATCTATTTAAAAAATAGGCTTGGAATAGAAAAATAATTTCTAAAGTGTCGTGAACTCGTTTTCATTATTACCCGAAACAGATTGAGGCCCGATCAAAAAAGGGCCCGAAATTTTCGCTTCTGTTGGGGCCGAACTTCTTTTTGACAGCTAGCAGCGACAGTTAGATCCGAATGAGTGGAGGCGTTCTTCTCCATGTGCCTTGAACTACAAAATTAAATTATTTTTTAGTTTTTATTTTTTATTTTATTCTCTTTTCCTTTTTCTTCCCCCTCTCTCTCAAACAGTGACCGACGGGCGAAGGCCACGGTTGAACTCGAGCTTGCCGGCCCACCTCTGTGGCCATTCACCCGCTGTGCCGCGTAGGCCCAGAGACCAACAACGGATGAAGAAAATTAAAAAAAGTACATGTAAAAAAAACGAAATAAAAATAAAAAATGAAATATTAAAAACAAGGGATGAGTCATTGCGGAGAGTGTTTTCATCTATTTAGATTTAAGAATTCGCTTTCTCAAGTTTATGATGAATTTTTCGTTGACCGGAAAATATTTCTCGTTGACTAAGTCATTCACGGCAAATCGAAAGAGCAAAAGTCCGGAAAACTACTTCCCGATTCAGTTGCACAGGAGAGGAAGTTACAAATGAGAACAATCGCATTCAACGGTCTCCATACGTTTTCTTACTTAGTGACCTTTCTCGTCAAATCTACCAAATCGCAAATAATAACCACTAAAGGTTAAAGCAAAGCCAACGGAAGCACATAAAAAACAGAAGACATGGAACACACGCCTTTTCACAGAATCTCGAGGTGATTTTAAATCTCAGCCAACGCTCCGGCCGGTTGTCCGGCCGGTCTTTCCCCGCATCTCCTTCATCCTCCCCATCAAGCACGGATGGTACTGTCGTCCATCTCTCGATGTAATCGGCTTTGATCAAGGCGATGGTCCGCAAGAGGTCGGGAATCGGCAAGAGCTTGGAGACCTCGCGAACTGCGGCTTCCTTGGCTTCCATGCCCCGTATCTTCATGTCTTCGGCCAATCGTCTTCCTCGATCAATCCCTGAGGACTGTGCAGCGACGTGAAGCTCAATTATAGCCCTAGAATCGAACCAACCAACCGTCATGGAAACTTATCATTCTTCGGGATAGGCGGCAAGAGGAGAAAATGAGAAATTTACCATGAAATTTGGGTGGGGTGCAGGTCCTTCGGAGCAAGCAAAATCCGAATAACAATGTCAATCTTTAAAATATTATTATAAATTATCTACATCAATGCCGATCGTGACATATCGGACGGTTGATGCCCACGGATGAACTCAATTAGCGAAACGTAAAAAGATTTAAGACTCAATTCGCAAAATTAAAAAAAAAAAAAGACTGAATTGGTAAAAATATAATAAGTTTAGAACTCTTGAATAATTTTTGTCTAATGGGCTATGGATGGAGCCACGGATGGGCTTGGTTCACCCTCATCCCCTTAGCAAAAATCATTTGTTTTATGTCATCATAATGAAGAAACAAAGTACTAGTTAGAGTTATATACAGTCTTGTGTGCCACCCTGCACAAAGTATAGCGTACAAGGACGGAAAGCGACATCCCAAGACTAGTATAAAGCCAATCCCGGTCGTGTGTCTGGATATGAATTTTCACTTCATAGCTGTGGTCACCTGAACCGAACATTGCATGCGAATAAATCGACCAAATAGATCCAAACATAAAGCTAACAGAGGATAAATAGTTGAGAAGCTCCATGCTTACTCGAAAATAGGGAGCACAGGCACAGAAATTCCGGCCCGGAATGGGAAGTTCCTTGGCAAAGAAATGGTATTTGCCTTCCTGATAAAAGCATCAATCACTTCCTTCCCCAAGTTCTGTGAAGAAGGAACAACATGGTGGGTAACAGTGTGACACAAATACCAACCCCGCCGACGAGGAAATTCACAAGCCCGCTTGAGCGGGAATCCAGGGAATTATTCTCTTGATCGTGCTCGGTTACTTGAGATGCAAGATTCAATTCGCTCCCATGGTCTTCCGAGGAGTCCGTCTCTTGATCTAGCTCGGTTACTTCAGGCGGAAGCTTCAATTCGCTATCATGGTCCTCCGACAACAAACGCCTGACGACACCTGATGATGAGGGGTTGATTCTCATTTTAAGCCGGATATCCTCTCTCTTCCCATCCAAGATGGCTTTAACTTCATCACTACTCGAGGAACATCTTCGGCTCTTAGCATCCTGACGAGCATCTCTAAATGGGACACTATTTCCATCGCGCTGATCATCGAGCCGAATATCCTCTTTCTTCCCATCCGAAATGGCTTTAACTCCATCAGTCCTGAAGGAACATCCTTGGCTCTTAGCATCCTGACGAGTATTTCTAAATAAGACACTACTTCCTTTGCGCGGTTCATCGAGCCGAACATTCTTTTTCTTCCCTTCTAAAGTGGCTTTAACTTCATCAGTACTGGAGGAACACTCTCGGCTGTCAGCATCACGGAGGCACTCTGCCCTCGGCCGCGCAATTCTAAATGGTACACTACTTCCATCAACCGGATTATCAAGCTGATTATTCTTCCCATCCAGAGCGGCTTTAACATCATCTGCGCTGAAGAAACATCCACGGCTCTTAGCATCATGAATCAAAGCTTCCCATACAGATTTACTTCCACCCAGCGTTCTCCCGTTCCCCAAAATCCAAAGAGAGTATCTACACAGGGGCAGCCAAAAAGCAGGGATTTTTTGTAAATAACATCTTATGGAAAAATTCAATTTACCCGGGTTAAGCAGGAATAGAAGAGACTACCTTGCCCTGGTGATAGTGACATTGGTTCTCTTAGTATCAGAAACAAACCCAATAGATCCACAAGCGTTTGATCTCACCGTGGATACTATTATGATGTCCTCTTCACCCCCTTGGAAGCCATCCACTGACCTCACTTTCACTGTAAAGCTTTTGGTATTTTCGTATCTTTTTCCAATTTTCTTTTGTATCGCCGCAACCTGAGCTCTATATGGAGATATCACACCGACACTTAGATCTTCTCCTGAAGAATTGCATGCTGCAGAAAAAAAAAAAAAAAAAAAAACCCAAGACGATATAATTTCGACCACACTAACACGAAAGGGTTATTATATGTACACGTCTGTTAGTGTTTACTGTCTTATGTGTCCTGGAAGGCTAAGTTAATGGCCTAAATGACAAGAAAGCACATCATCTCCACAGTCAAAAGGCATTTTAAAGCTATGCAAATCTCTCCAAACATCATAAGAAACTGAATGGACTTCATGGTTAGATTGAACAGAAATATTTCTCTTGCAGTGCCAGCAGTCAGTAACCGGCCACCTATGCTCCGCTACGGTATAGCAAAAGGTGCATCCACATGCATGACCAAACATGTGCAACGATATGGTCATTATTTACAGTAATTCATACTATATTGCAGGAAATGATATAATCTGGTGAAGTTTTCTCATGGCGTACCTCCGTATAGATTCCTCAAAATCATGGAGACAACTTCTACCTCAGCATAATTTCTAAGACTACGTCCATTGTCTTCACATTCTTCTCTTCCATTAGAAATATCTATGAAGGAGAAGGGGCCAAACATCGGCCATGGCAAATGACATTTTCTGTAGCTTGGGCTGGTAACGTTTGGCGCATTTCGAATTTGATTGTTGTAAAAGGTTGCAGTTGGAAAGAGACTTATCTCGGGATGCATTCTGTACTGGATATTGAGAAGGTGCCTTGGATGACCCAGAGAAACCAACCTTTCAAATAGACTCCTTCCAAAGCCAGCCTCGACGGAAAACTAAAGAAATAACAACATACACAAAATCAAAGATCAATAAGGCATAAAATCGTCATGTTTATGTATGCTAGTGCACATTGCTAGTCAAACATTCAGCAATGACATACCTTGCTCTCAACCATTGCAGGTAACTGACATTCATCTCCAACTAAAATTGCGTGCCTGACGCCGCGAAGTTGTAGCGGAATGATTGACTCGCATTCTTTCAACTGCGCAGCCTCATCAATCACCAATAAACTGACTGGCTTCATTTTCATTTCCATGGAGTAGAGCTTATATGAGCTGCAGGCCGTGCAGAAAATCAAGGAAGCCTCTTGATAACAGAACTCAGTTATCTCGAGTTTACTCGTAAATCTTGCAAGGTTTAGCCTTCTAAGAGACGTATTAAGAGTTTGCAAAAGAGAGAGGCATTCAAGTCTCTTCAACGATAATGCTGTATAAAGTGAATCCGTGAGAGTTTTTAATGAAGATGGGTCCGACGAAAATGCTTCCTTCAACTTTCTCGAATCCAACTTCTCTCTACATAGTGAATCTTCAATAGAATCAAGTGAGATGAGAAGGGACTTGATATCCCGGAAATTATGCTCCAAAAGGTAACTTTTGGGTATATGGGTGCATAAGGTAGAGAAGCATCTTCGGAGAGACTCTGCACTATACGAGAATATGTGCTTGAAAAATTCAAGAAATGATATAGATTCAGGTTTGGATCCGTTACCATTAGGCTTCGATATAATCATGCTTTCATTCTTCAGAAAACTGTGGTATTGGCCAACACAGTCATTGAGAGTATCAATCATGGAAGGTAGACAACTCTGCCAACCAGTGCGTACAGAAAAGCACTGCAGAACACAATCAACGCGATGATCCAAGAATATTTCCTCCATATCTGAATCTACTTTCATCCGCTCGTTGTTCCCGAAGCATAGCATGTCTCCTAAGTTACAGAGCAAGCTTTCCCCATGAGAATTTGTGCAAACCGATTGTTTCACTAGCTGCAAAACACGAGACGCCAATTCCTTGATGGCAACATTTGTTGGAGCACAAACAAGGGTTCTGTGTTTCCTCTGCAAGAGAGTAAAGAGCAGCGCCGCAACAGTTTTGGTCTTCCCCGTCCCCGGAGGACCCTGTACCATTTCCAATGCCGACCTGTGTTGACACTTGATTGTACCGAGACAAGCCAGAACGACTTTTTTCTGGGATTCATTCAGACTGCAAAGCAAGTTCCTATCGAGACTCTCATGTCCAGAGCCACGACTTTGAGTAATACAGAGATTGCAATCTTTCTGAGCCTGCAAACAAAAACGTAGTCTTTAGACAATTCACTCCCAAATAACCTAAGTAAAACTTAGAAAGTGCGAAAAATTTGTTGATTTGTTCTATCCTTGTACAACCTGCGCCAATATCGAGCGCATAGGATCTTGTGATGTATAAAAAAGCTCTATCGCTAAACCTTTTGTCACTACCGCATCATTGAAAGTTATGCGATCGCGAGATCTGGGCCAATCTTCTTTTGACTGTTTGGAGAAATAACAAATCTAACTCAAAAGAGAAAGGAGTTTTTTTTCTTAAAATCAGAATTAAGTTTTGTTGCTGCACTAACATGTTCACTGTTGACCCTACGAAGATAATAAGTACGAAAAAAACTGTCCTTACTGCTGAATCCATGCAGAGAACTTCCTTTACAACTTTCAAGTTCCCAAATCTGTGGAGCGCATTCCATATCCTATTGTTAGTGACTGCATTTACCAAAAAAACTGCATATGTTGTCTCCCACGTACGATTCACTTCATCGTCCAAAAATGCCTTCACTGTGAACTTCATTGATGTTTGAGCATCCCCATCCTTGTGTTCTACAAATCCAACGACCGATGCAAATGCCCATCTTCCTGTAAAAATTTCAAAGCTGGGAATGGCATCCGGCTTAGCATTAGTTAACACCAAAACATCCCCAGGCAAAATTTTGTAAGGTTCCTTGCCATTGTCAGTGGACGTGTTTCTCCAGTAGTCCACTTCCACACGGTAACAATTCTTCTCGCCATCAACAAGCCCAGTAACTTTAGCGAAAGGCAGCCTAGATACATTCTGCATACTTGAACAGAGACTGGCTCGTGTTTCCTCCAGCAAAGGAAAGATATAAGAAGCAAAGTATTGCTCAACTGATTGAAATGACGTGGGGATGTTCTTTACCTATAAAACGGGTGTATCGAAAATCAAACATGGCCAACCAACTTTCACAAAAGAAACGTTGCAAAAGAACACGGAACTAACATCATTTAGGACATTTTCGAGTTAACATGCATTAAACTTATACTGATGATAGTACGAAAGCACGATCAGAACAACGAACATAGGCCAAGAAAAAGAAAGAGGGGGGAGAGGGGCTTTTTTCCAAACCAGTAGTTAAAAAAAAAAGTAATTACCAAATCAGGTGAAAAAAAAAATTACGAGACCAAGTGCCGCTCGGCAGTTTGGGTGCCAAGCGAGGCCCACGCTCGGCACTTGGGCTGTCGAGCGTGGCCCGCTTGGTAGTAGGTGTAACGGTCGGGGTCCCACTTGCACGATATTGTCCGCTTTGGGCTTTGCAACTCGCACGGTTTTACTTTTCCCGGCACTCAGCCGGGGAAAAGGTCTCATGCAAGTCAAGGGCACCCCCAAGGCTTATAAAACCACCCAAGACCTCCCCCTAGGCAATGTGGGACTAGGGGGAGGGATGTCACAGTAGGTGCCAAGCAAAGGCCCCGCTCGACACATGGGCTGCCGAGTGATGCCCGGGCCTTCGCTCAGCACTTAAGCTGCCAAGCCTAGCCCACAGTTTTTTTTTTCATTTTAATTTTATATGTTTTTATAATATTTAGTTAATTTATAATTTTATTCTTTTGAAGCTCATTTTTGTAATATAATTATCAATATTTAATTATTTAAGATATATAAATAATACATAAATTTGTAATTGTGTAATTAATGAGAAATATTCTTAAAATAAAAGTGGTGAGATATATAAAAAAAAAATGTGGGATCTTCATAATATATAACAAGTTAACTACAATTACGTGTACTAATGATGTCGTCTTCCTACATGACATCATGTTCCGCAATGAGGTTGTCTCCGTTGATCGGGGAGTGTAGTGTTGTACCGACAAGAATGAAGATCCAACTGAGTAGGATGAGTCGCATATCTTGTGAAAATATGTCATATCCTACTGTAGGAGGGACTGTACTTTCAAGCGGAAGCTGTCGTCCTGTGATATTTATTGATAGTACTTTCTTGTACGGGAAATACCAAGGAACGCTCCTTTATGCGGCCTCACTTGATGGCAACAATCATAATTTCCCATTGACATTTGCTGTGGTCGATCGAGAAAATGGTGACAATTGGCGGTAGTTTATGAATATATTGCAGAGATATGTCACTTAAATTCGTAGATGAATGCTATATGTTAGATAAAACTCTTCAGTGCTATCGATACATGTTCAATCCGTTAGGGCATCATAATTACTGGGATGAACCTAATGAGTTGCCATTAGTACTAGATCCAAGCCGTATTAGGAAGAAAGGAATGCCGCATGCATCCTGGATGCGTAATGAGTATTAATGTGTAATTATATATATATTGGGTATTTCTGTAATTGTATTTATTTATACCCTTATTATAATTAGTCACTCATATAAATACATGTTATACAACCCTAGTTTGGGTTGAACCACCATAAACACTATGTTGTTATTTCTCTTTGACTTTCAACATCAACATGGTATCAGAATAGGAAAATGCATCACGTTTTTCAACAACTTTGTCCCAAATCAACACTTTTTTTTGCTCCGATTACCGCCTCAACAATGTTCGGCACATTTATGAATCTTTCTTCTTCTATACCATCTCTTTGGTCATTATCTTCTTTTTCTGCAAATCCCAATTTCCCATTACCTCTCAATGATATACCGCTCTCATTCGTTTCTTCTTCTCTTTTTCCTACTGCTCCGATCTCTGCTGCGGCTCAAATTACTGGAGTGCAATCAACCTCGTCATCTCTTCTTCTTCCCAATATCACTAATCTCGTCTCCATCAAACTTGATGCGGATAATTATCTTTTGTGGAGATCTCAATTTGAATCGATTTTAATCTGCAACGATCTGCTGGAATATGTGGACAGATCTTTTCTATGTCTGTAGAGGCTTATCAATGATCAGAATGATACTGTGGTGGCCAATCCTTCTTATTCAATTTGGGTCAAGACGGATCAATGCGTTCGCAGTCTGATTAACTCAACTCTCACAGTTGAGATTTTCCGTGAAGTTCATGATCTTCGGACATCTCGGGAGATTTGGCTTGCTTTAGGGTGACGCTTTACTAATCGATGTGCGGCAAAGGAAATTGTATTGAAGCTTGATTTTCAGAACGTCGTTAAGAAACCCGATCAGTCAATGTCTGATTATCTTCAGCATTTGAAGTCAATTGCATATTCTCTCACCGCAATCAGTTGCTCCATCTCTGATAAGGATTTGGTGATTCAAGCCCTCAATGGGCTTCCATCAGAGTATGATCCTTTTGTCACAATGGTCACCAATGGCCCTACTATTCTTTCATTCAATGATCTACGGTCACGCCTCCTCATTCAAAAAGAATGATTTCTCCGAAAATCGAATGCCTTATCTTCATCTGATGTCCATCATGCTTTGATTGGACAATCCACTTCACCTAATCCATCGTTTCGAGGGAGTCGTGTTGGACATAATTTTAGGGGCCGAAGATCTGGTCGAGGACAAGGTGGACAGTTCTCGCGTGATCAACTAGTTTGGAAAGCCTCAATTGATCAATTTAATTCTCAGTCATCTATGTCCCCTATTCTGATCGATCTTCACTTTCCTCTAGTCGATCTTGCGATGGTTCGAGGGCCTATGTTCCTTCATTTACCCAAGGAGGCATTTTTGGATCTAGGCCTCATCTTGCTTGTCAGATCTGTAATGGAGTTGGGCATACTGCGCTGCAATGTTGGCAAAGGTTTAACCATGCCTTCAATGCAAATGATTTATCAGACTCTTTCTCAGCTCTCTCGATTTGTGAGACCTCTGATTCGATGTGGTATCTTGACAGTGGAGCATCGGTACATATGACTAGTGACATCGGAAAAATTCTAAATCCCAGACCTTTTTATGATTTGACGAAAGTTTCAGTTGGTGATGGTCGTTTATTGCCTATTAAGCAAGTCAGTAAATCTTTTTTACATACTGGTTCTCGATCTTTGCTGTTATCACCTGTTTATCATGTCCCTAATCTTGCTCGTGATCTTCTCTCAATCACTCAGCTTTGTCGTAAAAATTCTTGCACTATTGATTTTAATGGTTAATCCTTTTCTTTGAAGGACCAACGAACTGGGCAAGTTCTCCTCCAAGATGATTCTTCTCATGGTCTTTATCCGATTTCCAATTCCTTGGTGTCGTCTCACTTGCATCCTATCATGGCTTCTTCTGCTTGACTCACTCGTTGGCATGCTCGTCTTGGTCATCCAAATAAGCAAGTTTTGAGTCGTGTTTGCAATTCTAGTTCTAGGTCGATCACTTGTGAGTCTTGTCTTATGGGCAAATTTCATCGATTGCCTTTTGAGTCTGTTAATCATCGTGCTCCTTTTCCTTTAGTTGTAATTCATTCTGATGTATGGACGAGTCCCATTTTATCCAATTCTGATTTTAAGTATTTTGTGTTATTCGTTGATGACTACTCTCGGTTCACTTGGATTTTTCTGATGAAAAATAAATCTGAAGTGCCTACTCATTTTCATCGCTTCCATTATTTCATTGAAAATCTATGCAATGCCAAAATTAAAATCCTACAAACTGATGGTGGATGTGAATATACCACTAATTCGTTCCAATCATATTTACGTGACAATGGTATTATTCCACGGATTTCTTGTCCAGACACCCTATCTCAAAATGCCATGTCAGAACACAAAATCATACATTTAATCGAAATGTCTCGAACCTTATTAATCCATGCTCATATGCCTCCTTCATATTGGGTCGATGCTCTTCTCACTGCTGTCTACACTATTAATCGGCTTCCTACGCCTGTCTTATTTGATATTTCTCCTTTTCATTGTCTTTTTGGGTTTCACTCCGATTTTTCGTTCTTTCGAACTTTTGGTTGTGCTTGTTATCCTTTTCTCCCAGCTCGTGTCTCTCATAAACTTGCACCTCATTCTATGCCGTGTATATTTCTTGGCTATGCTTCGAATCACAAAGGCTATCGTTGCCTTAATCGGTCAAGTGGTCACGTTTTTATCAGTCGGCATATTTGGATTAATGAGAAGAATTTTCCCTTTTCACAAAGTCATTCTTCTCTTAGTTTAGTAAATAACTCTTTCAATTCATTTCCTTCACTAATTGTTTCCTCCAATCAATCTATTCTTCCTTCTACCTCCCTTGAGCATCAAGCTCCTCCCCCGCCTCTCTCAACTTCTCTAACTCAACCCTTTAATACAACTCTCCCTGCCTCTCAACCTACCCAATTTGGTTCCAATTCCTTTTCACCTCCACCGCCCTTCCTTTCGAACTCATTCACTGTGTCCCAACCTAACTCTACTTCTGACACAATTCCTCCTACCTCTAATTCTGATCAAATTTCTCCTACATCAGATTCACAAGTCCTCTCTACATCTCTACCTAGCTCCTCCACTTATGTATCCTCTCTGCCTACTCATCCTATACAAAATCGTGCTAAATTTGGAATTTATAAATCAAGGAAAATTTTTAATCTCTCTAATTCTTTTCATGAAGAGACACCGACTTGCTATTCTAAGGCTATTCTTGACCCATGTTGGAAGGCGGCCATGGAAGATGAATTTAATGCACTGGTCGTTAATCAAACGTGGGATCTAGTACCACCTGACCCTTCTAAGAATTTGGTTGGCTGTAAATGGGTTTTTAAGATTAAGGAAAAATCTGATGGAACTATCGAACGCTTCAAAGCTCGTCTACTTGCACAGGGATTTAAACAACATGCAGGATTGGATTATGACGAGACTTTTAGCCCGGTCATTAAACCCGCTACAATATGGATTGTTCTCTCTATTGCTATTTCATCAGGATGGGTTGTACGTCAACTTAACGTTAAGAATGCCTTCTTGCACAGCATCCTTTCTGAGGAAGTTTACATGCGTCAACCTCTCGGTTTCTCTTATACCGAATATCCGAATCACGTGTGCCGTCTTCAAAAAGTCATTTATGGTTTAAAGCAAGCTCCACGTGCGTGGTTTTTTTTTGCTTCAGCAGTTTTTTATTATCATTGGGTTTCATGGCGAGTAAGGCTGATCCATCATTATTTGTCTATTCTTCTTCTCGGGGTCGTCTATATCTTCTACTATATGTTGATGACATCCTTGTCACCGATGATGCTCCTCATTTATTATGATCTTTGATCACTAGATTCTCGCAAGAATTTTCTTTGAAGGATCTTAGACCACAACATTATTTTCTTGGCATTGAGGCTCATCATTGATCCAACGGTACGCTTTTATCTCAAGCTAAATATATTGATAGCCTTTTGCGCAAGTTTGACCTTGTCAAGGTAAAACCTGTATCTACTTCCTTGGCATTGAAGACTCTATTCTCTATCAATGATGGTGAGCTCTTCACTTCTCCAACGACGTATCGACAGATGGTTGGTGCTTTACAATATGTGTCTATGACTAGACCTGATATTAGCTTTGCTGTGAACCTAGCTAGCTAATATATGCATCAACCTAGATTACCTCACTTACAAGATGTCAAACGTATATATCGGTATTTAGCTGATACATCTACCCATGGATTACTCATTGAGAGATGTTCTCTGACTTCTTTGACGGCTTATGCGGATGTAGACTAGGCTGGTTGCTCGGATAGTCGACGTTCAATATCAGGTTTTTGTGTATTTCTCGACACCAATCTTGTTTCTTGGAATGCTAAGAAGCAACCCACTGTGGCTCGTTCTAGTACAGAAGTTGAATATCGTGCTGTCGCTTATTATGTTGCCGAGACAATTTGGATTCGGCATTTATTTCGTGAGCTTGAAGTCCCTCTTTCTACTCCTCTCATTGTTTATTGTGACAACATCTCTGCCACATATCTTGCTCATAATCCTATATTTCATGCTTGCACCAAACACATTGAGTTGGATTTTCACTTTGTTCGAGAGTGAGTTGCTTCCGGTGATCTACATGTTCGCTATGTGCCAACTGAGGATCAGGTGGCAGACATATTTACAAAGGGGTTACCTAGTTTACGTCATGCACTATTGAGATCTAATCTCTCAATTGTTACACCTACTTCGGATTGAGGGGGAGTATTAATGTGTAATTATATGTATATTGGATATTTATGTAATTGTATTAATTTATGCCCTTATTGTAATGAGTCACTCATATAAATACATGTTACACAACCCTAGTTTGGGTTGAGCCACCATAAATACCATGTTGTTATTTCTCTCCGACTCTTAATATCAACAATGAGATGGACTGGAAAACCCTGAGTAGTAGCGATTTGCGTAACCATTACACCAACTGTGGAAAATCAGGGCACAACAGGCAAACATATGTGCACATATAGGCCCAGGAATAGATCACAGTTATGTCAATTATGTAGAATAGTTTGATGAAACTTTTGTAATGTTATAATATCGTTCAACAATTATATTTATTAAGCTCATTTTTTCATGGTTTTTATATCATATGTGTGAATTTTTTGCAATATTCCAATATCACAATTGCGCGATATTTATTCAGTTCTTCTATTCGATGTCTACGTTACATATGTGAATTTGTTGTAATGCTATAATTATATATCTTAATTAATTAAATATGAATAATTATATGTCAAAAATGAGCTTCGAAAGAACAAAGTTATAAATTAAATAAATATTATATAAAAACTTAAAAAAAATATATATATACCAAGCGCTGAGTAGAGGCGTCAAATGGGTGGGTCGGGTCGGGTATGGGTCGGGTCGAATATGGTCCGACCCATATTGACCCATTTAACCCGTTTTGACCCATATTTATCCAATGCAAATTTAGTGACCCATACCCGACCCAACCCATACCCGACCCATACCCGACCCGACCCGTATTACTTAAATACTTATATATTTAGCTAAATTATGAAATATTTATTTCTTATAATTTATTAAGAAAAATTATATTGCTAAAACATGCAATTGAATTTTTCTGAAAAAATTTAAATTTTTTCTTTATAAAATAATTTTTTATTATAATCGGCCACCTGCGACATCTGCTCGCCACTGTTGACCGTTGCCTGCTTCCTGCCATCGTCGTCCCCTCAAACTGCTGCTCGCCACCTCCGTCGCCGAAGCTGTAGCTCTCCCCGCACGGATTGTCGCTTCTGAAGGCGTAGGGGGCGTAATCGGAGCTCGGGAAGGGAGGTGCTCCGGCAGGTTTCGACGCTGACTCGTACTCGATTCTGGTTTATCTTGCCGAGTTAAGTTAAAAGACTTCAATACTAATTGACTCGTACACGCACTGTGGCGGCGGTCGACGGCCGGCGACGGCGGAGGGTGGTGGTTGGTGATGGTGACCGGAGGTGGGCAGCGGTGACCATTGGCGGCCAAAGTAGAGCAACGGCCAAGGCAGGAGAAAAAAGAAAATAGAAAAGAAAAAAAAATTATATAAAAAACAAATTATTAAAATATTAAAAAATTAGATTTTTAAAAAAATATTCACAAAACTTATTTATGATTGCCTTAAGATTGTTTTCTTAGCTAACCCATTTATGGCCCATTTGAAACCCATTTATGACCCATAAAGTTTTTAAGCAATCCATTTATGACCCATTTAAGTACTTAAGCTAACCCATTTTTGACCCACCACCATCAAATATGGGCCAAATGTGGGTTATAGACCCATTTTGCCACCTCTAGCGCTGAGCGAAGGCCCGGCCCTCGCCCGGCAGCCCAAGCCCCACTCGACAATCTAGGTGCCGAGCGAAGGCCCCGCTCGACAGTCATATTGCCGAGTGGCACCTAATTCGGTAAACAAAAAAATTTCACGCCTGATTTGGTAAAAAAAAAAAAATACATGGTTTGGAAAAAAGGAAAGAGACTAAGAAACCAGAACCTTGTCCCTGTAGAGCTTGACATTGAATATTTCCTGAAGTGACCAAGAGGAGATAATATCAATTAGGTCTCTGGGCTTGTCTTTCTTCCTCCCAGAACCAGCTCCCACGCCCATCTCTAAAGCCATAAAAATCCTTACTTGCCCGTCGAAGATTGCAGATATGTCCGAGAATTTCAACCAACGAAAGACAGAGAGAGCAATATGAAGGGCGGAGCAGCTTTGAAACTGACGGGCATTTGAAACGACGATCCGGGTGAGTGACCTCGGGTAAAGTGACGGGGCGAGAAAGGAAGGAAAGCTGACAGACTCTTGAAAAGTCTTGGGTTTTTCTCGTATTCCCGCACACACTATTTGATCCGGATTTGAAGCAACGAGAGATTGAGAGATCAAATATGAAGAAGCGAGCAGCTTTTTAGCACTCGTGAATCAATCCCGTCCGAGACGATCATTTAAAAAAAAAAAAAAAAAAGACGGTCAGCTAGTGACCGCGGGGAGTGTGAAAGGAAGCTCATGAATCGTGAAAAGTCTTGGTCCCCTCATACTTCCGGTACAGTACATGATCCCATTTCGCCAAACCTTTAACATGCTATGCTTTTTGCACAATGCATGTGGCTTCGCAATAAAGCGGAGCGAATCAAAGCAAGATATGTATGCCTTTCCGACCAAAGAAGGAAAGGAGAGATGTCGGCATCAAAGCCACGGACAATGGTTTGCTTGGGTTAAGCTTTCTTTTCTTTTTATTTTTCTTTTTTTTTGATCGGGGGGTTAAGCTTTCTTGCATGCTAAGCTTTTCGTCACTGTACCGTACACGCAGTCTTTCGTCATCCGAAACATCTTGTGTCCGACATGTTTGGAGCTTTGGATTGAGATTGGCAAGACCACACATGCGTACACGCTTCTTGATCTTAATTTGAACGACCACACATGCGTACATGCTTCTTGATCTTAATTTGAACGACCACACATGCGTACACACGTCTTGATCTTAAGAATAGTTGTGTTTGACGTACACGGGTACTGAAATCGCTGGATGAGGACCTAAAATTAACCATAGCCCCTTAAAAAGATGTTTGCCTTCTTGCTTCATAGTTACAGGTAGAGGTGGCAAATGGGTGGATCGGGTCGAATATGGTCCGACCCATCTGACCCATATTGACCCATATTTAATGACCCAAACCCGACCCGACCCGCGACAGACCTATACCCGACCCAACCCGTTTTGACCCATATTACCAAAACACAACAATTTTTTTGAAAAATAATATTACTAAAATAGTTCCCGACCTTGGTCCTGTCCTCGGCCCTGGTCCCGGTCCCGATCCCGGTCACGGCCCCGACCCCGGACACGGCCCCGGGACCCCGCCCCGGCCTAGGGATCGGGCCCCGGGACCCGGACCCGGACCAGGCCCCCGCCCCAGCACCGGCCCCGGTCCCGAGACCCGACCCCGGCCCCGGTCCCGGGACCTGGCTCTCGGCCCCGGGACCTGGCTCTCGGCCCCAGACCTGGCTCTCGGCCCCGGACCCGAGACCCGGCCCACGCCCCCGCACCCTGCCCCGGCCTCGGGACCCGGACCCGGCACCGGGACCTGGCCCCGGATCCAGTCCCGAAACCCGGCCCCGGACCCGGACCCGGTCCCGAGACCCGACCCCGGCCCCGGACTAGGACTCGGCCCCGACTCCGGGACTCGGACCCGACTCCCGGCCCCTGTCGCGACCCTCTCGAGCACCCTCCGGGGCTAGCGGGGGTTAATGGGCCGTCCGATGTTGCATGATCGGACGCGGGTCTCTCCCAAGGTCCATTACCCAAATCGCAACTGCTGGATATACGTGGTCAACCTTTAGTGTGGTCTAGTGACATGTGATAAATGTACATGCCAAGGAGTCGCCACCAATCGTTTCGTGGAGGGTACGATCGGAGACCCTATCGAATAGTTGGGAGTGGTCTATTCGATTCTGCGGAAACTAGAGAAGTGGGTTCGGGGACTTAGTTACGCCAACTGTCAGAGTTGACGCTCTTTCGGTACCTAAGCTGAATGACTTATCTGATCCTAGGATTTCATACAGACAAGTGGGGTAAAGATCTTAACTCTAGGAGTTCATGCAAATGGGAATAGCTACCCTATCACTCACAATCATTAAAGGTAAATGCGCAAATCAAGGATCCAATACATGCGGATAAAACACATAAAATTAGCATGGCATCCCTAATGAGGTCCTATTAGCCTAGAGAAATATCAATCAAGGCTTAGGAATGATTTTGACATGATTTGCCCAAGAGGGGCAAAATCATAATTTTGAGCAATTCGGGGAAAATTCACCTCGAAAGGGTAAATCTGTCATTTTAGACGAATTGAGAAGTCAAAAGACAGAGGAAATAGGATTGGCCATCAATCCAATCCATTTCCTATTTTTCGGGAATTTTCAGGAATTTTCAGGAATTTTCAAGTGATTTTACCCTTGGAGGGGTAAAGTCGTCATTTGGACAAAGATGAGAACTGGAATTTTCAAGCGATTTTACCCGGCCCCCGACTTGACCCCGGACCCGGCCCCTGCCCCGGGCCCCGGCCCCGGACCCGGACCCGGACCCGGCCCGGGGACTCGGCCCCGGCCCCGGAACCCGGCCCCGGACCCGGACACGGGACCCGACCCCGGGCCCCGGACCCGGCCCCGGGCCCCGGACACTGCCAAACCCCGGCCCCGGGACCCGGCCCCCGACCCAACCCGGGACCCGGCCCCTGGACCCGGCCCCCGACCCGACCCCGGACCCGGACCCGGCCCCTGACCGGGCCCGGGCCCCAACCCCAGACCCGGCCTCGGCCCCGGACCCTGCCCCGGCCCCAAACCCGGACTCAATCCCGGCCTCGGGACCCTGCCCCGGGACCCTGCCCCGGCCCGAACCCTGACCCGGCCCCCGGCCTCGGACCCGGCCCAGGGTTCGGACCCGTGACCCAGCCCCGGCCCCGGGACCCGGCCCCGGCCCCGGGCCTCGGACCCGGCCTCGGGCCCCGGACCCACCCGGGACCCGGGACCTGACCCCGGCCCCGGGACCCGGCCCCCGACCCGACCTCGACCCGGCCCCTGCCCCGGCCCCGGACCCGGCTCGGGGACTCCGCCCCGGCCCCGAACCCGGACCCGATCCCGGGACCCGGCCCCGGACCCGGCTCGGGGACTCCGCCCCGGCCCCGAACCCGGACCCGATCCCGGGACCCGGCCCCGGCCCCGGACCCGGACCCGAACCCGGCCCCTGACCCGGGACCCGGCCCTGGCCCCGGATCCGGACCCGGCCTCGGGACTCTATCTTGGCCACGGCCCCGGGACCCGGTCTCGGCCCCTGCCCCGGACCCACCCCCGGAGTCGGCCCCCGGACCCGGCCCTGGCACCCGGTCCCGGAACCCGCCCTGGCCGTTGAACTCGACCTCTGGACCAGGCCCCAGGACCGGGTCTCGGTCCCGAGACCATTTGTAACTTGTGGAAGGATGTTATCCTTATGAGTCAAAAGTGGGTCAATATGGGTCGGAAGTGGGTCAATGTGGGTCGAAAATTGATTTAAATGTGACCCATTGTTAACCTATTTTTAGTGAACCTTTTAAAAGTTAATGACCCATATTTGACCCATATTTATGGCCCATATTTTATAAATATGGGTCAAATATGGGTTTGTGACCCATATTGCCACCTCTAGTCACGGGAGAGTAAGGAGTTAGGTCCAACTCGATAAGTGATAATGAAAATGTGAAAACAATTTCTCAATCATACCAGTATAATCTTTATACTTGTAAATAGCGCACGGCATACTTCTTAGTCTTATAATTGGAATTCATACTATTTTTTTTTTTATCTTAACATACAACTACAATTGCTAGGGGTAGCCACTAATACTCATAACTAGATAAGATTTGCTACTAACGATTTATATGACATTTACTAATAACGATTAGTCAGACAAATCTAATTCAAGTAATTATATTTTTTTCATTTAAAACTAAAATTATGATTAAAGGATTAATATTTTCTAATATATATTGTGGTTGAACTTTTATACCAAACACTAGAGAGGTGAGTGGGAATTAGATACTCCTTAGTGTTGTCAAGAACAAGATTCACGCCATCTGTAAAATGGCTTTTTCCCATCAATCTCGCGACTCACAAGATTGATTGATTGATTTTACAAATATACATGAAAAAATTACCAAAAAAATCTTAAACTTATTACAATTGTGCCGAATTAATCTTAAACTTATTTTTTTTGTCGATTCAATTCTAAACCTTTTGTAATTGTGCAAGTTAAGTTCATCCGGCGAATTTTGGCCGGCCGAGGCTGACGTGGACGTCGGCCGGCCGGCAACATAATATTTTAATAATAATAATATTTTTTTTATTATTTTTCTAATTTTTTATTTTATTTTCTTTTTGTTTTACTTCCCTTTCTCAGTCCCACCCACGTCTGCTTCTCTCTCCTCTCCTCCTCATCATCTTCTTCTTCTTCTTCTTCGTGAGTTCTAGGTACCGTGAATGAAAGAGCCCAACCCAACACCCAAGAACGCCACCATCACAAGCACCGCGAAGACGACGAAGAGAACCGCCTCTTGCCCTCCAAGTCCCTTCACTCACCTCCTCCTCCTACCTCTATGTCGTCGTCGTCCGACGATGACCGCGATCACGAGCGCGAGCACGAACCCGAGTCCGCATTCTCGACCCGGGACAAGGTCCGAGTCTTCGTCGTCGACCTCACGCGGCCATGGCTGGCCGCGACCTCGCCCGGCCATGGCAGGGCGGCGACTGCGAGGTCGAGCCCCGCCACGGCCAGCGAGGCTCGATCTCGCAACCCAGATTTGAGCGGCGGAGTGTGGTTGTTTTAGGTGAAAAATGCGATGACGATGACTGAGAAGATATTGGCGCGCGCTTCTGAGAAGTCGGAATTGAGGCCGGGAGAGAATGTCTGGGTCGATGTGGATGTCTTGATGACGCCCGATGTTTTCGGCCCTGGGTCTTTTGCATCTTCAAGAAGGAGTTTGGTGAGAATGCTAAGGCATTGAACCTTTGCTTCTATGGCTTCCCTTTGCGATTTTCGAGCTCTTTGAGGGTATAATTTTTTATTCCGACCTCCCCACCCCACCTCCCCACGGGCTTGCGTCTCCATCTTCTTCTTCTACTTCTCTCTCTCTCTCTCTCTCACTCTATGTGCAATTGCAGGGTGCCGCCACTCAAATTTGGGTTGAGAGATCGAGCCTTGCCCGACCGTGGCGGGGCTCGACCTCGCCTGGAGATCTCCCATCGACGTCGATGCCGCCGTCCCCACCCAGTCCGAGGTCGTGCCTCACTTCTCGTGGAAGAAGCTCTGGCTCTTCACCGGCTCGGGTTTCCTAATGAGCATCGCGTTCTTGAATCCGGGAAATCTCGAGGGAGATCTCCAGGCCGGCGCGATCGTCGGATACTCCGTTGCTCTGGCTGTTGATGTGAACGACGTTAATGGGGCTCTTGCTGCAGATCTGGGTGGGTTGGGAGGAAAGAGAGGAGGCGGCGAGGAGAGAGAAGAAGAAGATGATGAGGAGGACAGGAGACGAGAGAGAAGCAGACGTGGGTGGGATGTGAATGGAAAGTAAAACAAAAAGAAAATTAAATTAAAAAACTCGAAAAATAATAAAATATTATTAAAAATATTATGTTGCTGGCCAGCCGACGTCCACATCAGCGCCGGCCGGCCAAAATTCGCCGAATGGACTTAATTGGCACAATTGTAAAAGGTTTAGGACTGAATTGACAAAAAAAAATAAGTTTAGGATTAATTCGGCACAATTATAATAGATTTAAGACTTTTTTGGTAATTTTCCCAATATACATAGATAACACTAGGCAGGTGAGTGGGAATTAGATGCTCCTGAGCGCGAAGAATAAGATTCACGCCATCTGTAAAATGGTTTGTTCAACATCAGTCTTCCCGAGAACATTTTTTGCTGACAGGACACTGACAGAAGGTCTAATTCCTTACAAAAATTTACAACTGTTTGAGAAGTGCGTCTTCATCAAGACCTTCATCTTTGTATGGAATAACGGTAGCCTCTTGATGTTGCTAATCTTGAAGAAATTAGTGGTGATTTTTGGATGCGTGGACAGATTTTAGCATGCTAAGCTTTTTGCTCGATACATGTGGCTTTTTCCATCTTTCCCCACTTGCTGCCAATCGAAGAAAAATGTATGCCTTTCGGACCGAACAAGAAAAATGAAAAACGTAAAGAGATGTATGCCTCGAACCCAAGAACAATGGTTCGCCCGGGCTAACCTTTCTTGCATGCTAAGCTTTTCGTCACTGTACCGTACACATTGTCTTTCCTCGTCCGAAACATCTGGTGTCCGACATGTTTGGAGCTTGGATTGAGATTGGCAAGACCCTTCGTTCCTTTTTTCTAATTTGAACGATTACACATGCGTAGACGCATCTTGATCTTAAGAATGGTTGTGTTCGACGCACACCTCGAGTAGGACCTCGTAGCCCCTTAATGAGGCGATCATAAGATTAAACTTTGGAATGTAATGAATGAAAGGAAATTTTTTTAGAGTGCCCAAATAATTTTGGCAACTGGGTCTGATGGGTGTTGGCCCTGTTGGGTATAGAGATTTGAAGTTCGAGTTTGTGGAGGCTTGTGGGATTATGAGGTAATTCTAGCTAGCGGTGTGCAAATTGGACTGGCCCGGCCCGAACCGGATGGGGACTGGACCGCACGGGTCGGTCTGGTCCTTAAGGGGGGCGGTCCGGTCCCCGGTCCCAATAAATGGGATAGGTGACTGAGCGGTCCGATCCTCGATCCCATGGTGGATGGGACCGAACCGGACCGCCCGGAATATATATATAGAGAGAGAAATATAATTTTTTTAAGAAATAGTTAACCTAATCCTCATCTTCATCTTCTGCTCGACAGTCGACATTTACTCCTCTAATTATACACGAGTTTACCTATATTCATTTTCTGCTCGACTGTTGACACTCACTCCTCTCGCTTGACGCTAGCGTCTCGTCTTCGCAACGCAGTTCTGTACAGCGCTCGCTTCTCTTGCCTTTATCTCTCCGGCCATGCATGTATTCTAATAATTTCTATAAGCGGTTGGCATTAGCGGTCCCATTGGGACCGAACGAGACCGCCGGTCCTTGGTCCCGAAAATTTGGGGACCATGACTACGGTCCGGTCCTCGGTTCCATATCAGGACCGGGTCAGCCCGGACCATGCACACCCTTAATTCTAGCTGAAAATGTTTTTAATGAAAAATTACGAGAGGTTCATGGGATTAGTGTCTATCACGATACGATGTTGGTGATAGTATAACGAGATAGCAAATATTATTTGTTCTCCAATCATTTGCAACTCTTGAAAAAGGAATTTCTATGCCGTATGGTGGAGCCCTTCCACTCGTGATTAGAAAAATGAAGTCATGATCAATTACGACCACGGGTCAAGTAAGAGGAGCGATAAAGCAAGCTAATGGCTTTGGAAAAAGTCTTGATGAGTCTCCTCGCATTCCCGAACACCATTTCATCCGCCTTCTTCAAACTTTGCATGCCAGGCGTTTAGGAAAAAAAACTCCCCATTTTGTCTTAAAAATATTATATGAATGTCATTTCAATTCTAAATTTTTTAATTTTATTGATTTGGCTCTAAATTTTTCCGCGAAATTCCTACGCAATACTTTCAGCCAATTTTCGCCAGAAATCGCTAACGTGAGGTAATGACCAAAATGCCATGTAAGCAATTTCCAGCGAAAATTGATCGAAATAAATTGAAATTTCAACCAAATATTTAGGACTAAATTAACAAAATTAAAAAGTTTAACGCTGAATTGACATTCGTACAACAAGTTTAAGACTAATTGGGTAATTTTCTCAATTTTTTCGCATAATGCATGTGGCTTTGCAAGATAGGCTATTTCATTGCTCCACACTTTTTTTCAAAGCGTAGTAGTTGAACACGGGACGACGGATAAATTGTCTTTGTACTTGTACATGTTTGTTTATAAGGACGGCAGTACATGTTTGTGTCGATTGATTAGCCAACTTGCTTTGCCAGACAATTAAATTTGCACTTACAGGATTCCAACCTTGGGCAGAAATAGTTTCTCCTGTGAAGGGCAACAATGAGGTTGATTGCATCATAAGCAATTTTTCCGGTACACTTCTCTTAATGGAAAATGATTCGTTAATTTCTGTGTTTTACCTTTTCATTATCTCTTTGATTTAATTTCAAAAGATGAATTTACAAGTTTTTTAACGGAAGCGAGGGAATTCGATATTGTCCCATAAATATATAAATGATAGTAGTAGTCCAAATTGTTATAAAAGTAAATGGCGATCTTTGGAATCAGCTCTGAGAAATCAACTAAAAATATAATAGGGTTAATACCGCGAAAAGCCCCAAACTGGTACACCTGTGACAAATTTATCTCAAATTATTTTTTTGACCACCAAAAACCCTAAACTGATACATTTGTGACAAATTTACCCCAAATTATTTTTTTAACCACCAAAAACTCTAAACTAGTATAACTGTGACAAATTTACCCCAAACTACTTTTTTTACCATAAAAAATCTCAAATTGGTATACATATGATAAATTTACCTTTTGTTAATTTTCGTTAAATTGAGTTAATACCACGAAAAAAATTTAAATTGATACACCTATAGTAAACATAGGGTAACGTCTACACCCGACAATAGCCACGTGTCATCCGACTTAGTAATTTGATGGTAAAACTTAATGAAAACTAACATATGATAAATTTATCACGGCTGTACCAGTTTAGGGTAAATTTGTCACAGATGTACCAACTTGAGATTTTTCATGGTCAAAAAATAATTTGGGGTAAAATTGTCACAAGTGTACCAGTTTGTGATTTTTGGTGGTATTAACCCAACATAATATGAGAGAAAAGAAGAGAGAAGTGAGAGCAAATGTTAACTCTTTCTCATTACCATCATGTTACCTCAACAAGTTACAAAAGCCTCTATTTATAGGCTAGAGGTAGAGGGTGCATCACAAAAATTGTCCATGGAATGTGAAAGGTGAAACATCAATCCATATCAATACACATCAATGTATATGTAACATACATTGGAAGAGGAAATGGTGGAAGCTGAAACATCCACTTGTTATTAATATATTTACAACACTCCCGCTTGGATGTTCACATTTTATTATACGATGTTTAAATTGTCTCATTAAAAACCTTGCCAAGAAAAACCCAATGGGACAAAAACTTGGAGAAGGGAAAAAGAGTACAGTGCATATAATATATACTTCCCCTCATTTTAATAGTCATTCCACGTAAGCTACCTCGTTAAAAACCCTTGGCAATAAAAATCCTATGGGAAAAAAAAAACTTGATAAAGGAAAAAAGAGTACAACCATAAAACTTCTGGGCTCCATCCTTCAAGGATGGTTAATTTGCTCCCCCTGATTGAAGTAGTCGTCCAAGCCGACGCTTTCCTATTCCATATACAAGCTTTTCAAATGTGAAAGTAGGTAGGATTTAGAGAACAAATCTGCTAGATTGTCACTAGAACGAATTTGATGGATATAATTTATTTCACCATTTTCTTCGAAGCGAGCAAAATCCGAATAACAATGTCAATCTTTAAGATGATATTCTTTTCTCTTCAGGATGATGTTTCTAAGCTAGGTTAGAGCAAGAGATTATGGCCAACGAAGAGGGAAAGAGAAGAACAGGTGATTCCTATTTTAAATGGTTCAACTCACTTTTCATTCCAAGTATCTAAAAAGGTTGATTCGTTTATGACCTATTTAAATAATTTTGAATTAATAAATAGGTCCAAGACTCATTTTGACAGGTCTAGTGACGTGTGAATGTGGACATAAGAAGATCTAATTGAGAATGTCGTGGGATGCTCTATGCCGAATTTGAAACATCCTGTCAATTGATTAATCGAACTAAGTCTACGTTCTTATCATGCCTTCAATATATTTTTTTTTCTGGGTAAGGATGCTTTCAATATTATGTGCTTCTCTTTCTAGAAATATTTTGGGAAGAGATTCTGGGAGTGGTTTAGCTCATTATCAATGTGAAATCAATCACGAAATATAACTGACTTGTGATATTTTGTGAATTCCTTTCGATTAATGAGATATGATCGTTGTTATCAGGTAAAGATATTTGGGTTTCTCAGATATCTCGAAAATTACGCTTTATTGACGTGCGGATATGTAAGTAAAACTCTCTTTTTCACATCGAAAATAAAGTTTAACAAAGCCAAATAACCCTACGTTTTGTGCATATATTGGTTGGAAAAAAAATGAAAAAGTATGAAGCTTGATAACTGAAGTAAAATCCAAATGAAATTCCTGAGTTGTACCTAATTAACAGCAACCTAAGAAAACTGTGTAGTTTGATAAATAAGAGAATGATATTTATGAAACTTGGTATCATCAATGTTTTCTCCTCACGGACACTCACAATGACCATAGAGAGAAATTTTAAAGAGAGAAGCTCTAAATTATATTATTTGTGAGACGATACAAATGAGGGCGGAGACCCCTATATATACTAAGACTTCCTCGGTTACAACCGTAGATCTCTCGATCTAATGGTGGAGATATTTACCCCTTCCTATCTACTAATCATGCTCTAGAATATGATACAATTACAATATTATGCGTCCTTATGAATATTATAGAGAACTCAAGAGAAAGTCATCCGTTCTTCTTGGAAGATTCATGGCCCTTTGAGCGTGGAAACCTGTTGGCCATGGCATCTCTCTAATTTCTGCAAATCATCTGCAAAAGTGACAATTATTTTTGTATAAATTGTCCATAGCAAACTACACCATGAAAAACTTCAAACTGATATACATGTGATAAATTTAACTCAAACTATTTTTTTACCACAAAAAACTCCAAACTAGTACACTTGTGATAAATTTATCTTTCGTTATTTTCTGTCAAATTTTACCTTTAAACTGATGAATTGGATAATAAGTAACAGCTGATGGATATACTAATTTGGGTTTTTTTACCATCCATTTGTTACGTATGTAAATTTGGGGGTTATCATGATATGAATTCAATTTAACGGAAGGTAAATTTGTCACAGGTGTATCAGTTTGGAGTTTTTTCTTGGTGAAAAATTAGTTTAAGGTATATTCTTCACAGATCTCCTAATTTGAGATTTTTTATGGTTAAAAAATTAATTTGAGTAAATTTGTCACATGTGTACCAATTAAAAAAAAAATTGTGAAAGGAGGAGGGTTGCGTCAGGCATAGCGGGTCGGTTGTAAAAAATAGCTATTTTTATGAGATGAACCCTTATGATATTTTTCCAATTAGTTTAGGATAAATGTGTTGTTGATATTGATGTATTAACCCAAAAGTTTACTAACGGGAAATTTTTACTTATCAGGAGACTATAGTAAAAGATACACATGCTTCAGCAAACCACAAGTTAAATTGCTTGGCATAAAAAAAATTGAGAAATTCGTAAAAAAAAAGATATAATTCTATTGTGCTTTTGCCAATTCAATCTTAAACTTTTTAATTTTTTTCGATTGAGTCCTAAACATTTTCACATTTTGCTAATTGAGTCCATCCATTCAATTTTGATCGAAAATTTATATCTTGGATGTCAGTCGTCCTACAACTAATGCTAACATGGACAATTATAAATAATATTTTAACATTTTTTTACTTTTATTTGTATTTGTATTTTTTAATGTTTTCCTTCTTTACTTTTTTATTTTCTATTTTTTTCATTTTTCCTTTTTCCCTCCGCCAGCCATCCACGAGTCTCGTCGATGGCCAGTGAAGGTAGCTAGCCTCAAGCAAGGGTAGCCCTTTGCTAGACTGCGGGCTGCCTCGCCAGCCCAGACAAGGGCACCCCTCGCTGGCGATGGCTGACGGAGGAAAAAAGCAACATGAGGAAATAAAAAAAAGGAAAGAAGGAAAACACAACAAAAAAACATAAAATAAAAAATAAACAAGACTTGAAATTTTTTGAAAAAAAAATCAAATTTTCTTATAATTTATCCATATAATAGTCGACCGTGTCACGTAGGATTGTTAGTGCATACGTCAGCGATTTTCGGTTCAAATTAACCAGATGGACTTAATTGACAAAATATGAAAAGGTTTAGGACTTAATTTACAAAATTAAAAGTTTAAGACTGAATTGACAAAAGTGCAATTGGTTTAAGACATTTAGATAATTTTCCCTAGAAAAAAAAATACACACCGCAAATTACTTCCAAAAACCAGGGAAAATCCTCTGATGGACGATGGATGGATGGATGGTTGGAGCCACGGATGGGCTCAGTCGTCTACTTATGATGGAGCGGCTCTAAAAATTCACACCAATTCCAAAAACGTAAAAAAAAAAAAAATGGACAATTTTATGCATCGACTACGACTCCTCGCCCCTCGTCATAGCGAGAAAACATGGACTTTAATGTTGTAAGTAAAAGGGTTAGCTGAGCAATCAAATTTGGAATATATTCCACAAATAGTAAATTGCTCAATTTAAACGGAAAAATTACCAAAAAAGTCATAAATTTGTTGCAATTATGTCAATTTAGTCATATATATATATATATATATATATATATATATATTTTACTTCAATTGAATCCTAAACCTTTTTCAATTTTGTTAATTCAATTGATTTGGACAGCTGACACTGAAGTTGACAGCTTTTAATAATATTTTAATATTTTTTTTTTCAAAATTTCAATTATTTCTTCAAAAAAATTCCCTCTTTTTTCTTTTCTTTTTGCCAGCCACTCGTAACCAGTTGGTTCCATCCTATATGTTGAAAGGGTAGCCTAGTCTTTTCCATAGTTAGTGAGCCCTAGTACTCACTATATACAAGATGATGTATTTTGATTTGATAATTGATAACGATTATGTTTTCTAACATGGTATCAGAGCCTACTGTCGTCACCAAAATCCTCTTTCAATTAAAAAAAGAAGAAGAAGAAGAAAAAACGTCTGACGTTGCCCAACGCCGTCTGACGTTGCCCAACGCCATTGGCGTTGCTCGACGCCCCCCAATCCTAGATCCAGAGCGGCCGGCGTTGCCCGACTCAGCACAGATCCGACGTCATCAGACTCTGCCCATTGTCACCTGACGTCCAGATCCGGCAAAGCATCGCCCGACGCTTGGCGTCGCTACCCCCTCTCGTGCGAGTCCCTGCTTCATGGCTCGATAAAGCACATGGCAAGAACTAAAACAGAGAGAGATTAGGCACGGATTGGTGGTAACTTCTCTTATCGTTAATGCTCCTGGATGTGGCTACTCGATTTGCTCACTTTGAGAAGGATCTTCATCAATTCGCAATAGACTTTGTCTTATTGTGCACCAAAGGTTACTGCTTTGAGGTTTACTGAGACAGCAAGGGCGAAGATTGAGAAGGCAGGTGGTGAATAATTGACATTTGACCAGCTTGTCTTCGTGCTCCACTTAAATAGAACACAAATATTCTTAGAGGTCCTAAGAATGCTAGAGAAGCAATGAAACATTTCGGTCCCATACAGCTATACCAAGCCATCGAAGAAGGTTGGCCAGTAAGGGAATGTAAGCGTTGATGAAAAACAAACTAGTCAGAAATATTACATGTGGGCATGGCGTAGGCATTCTTTTCCTGCGAAATTAAGTTCTTTGCCTAATGTTGAGATTTACTCGCGATGGTTGATTATTGGTTTTGTTAATGACCTGTGCTGATTTGTGATTCTATTATGATGAGTTATTTAGTTTGGTGGTGATTGGTGGTAATTATTACCTTTAGTGCACAAGGTGCAAATTTCTGTTAGGTTCACTTTTATATTACTATTGAGTTGTGGCTAGCACTTTTGGGAATATAGATACCAGTCTCACTAATCTGAAGTTAACCTCTGTTAAGCTTGATGGGACCAATTACCCTTCTTGGTCTATGGCAGTCGAAACATATCTTTTAGCCACCAAACAACTGAGTTATTTGACTTCGTCTCCACCTACGGATAAAACAAAGATTGATGATTGGCATTCCGGCGATGCTGCTATTCGGACATTGTTGTGGAATACCATGGATTCGAAGATTAGTCCTTAGTTTATGCGGTGTACATCAGTTAAAGCTATTTGGGATAAATGTGTTCTTATGTTTTCAGGTCGTGAAAATATGACCCGTGTTTGTGATGTGTGGGAGGAGCTTTTTGACCTACGTATTGGAGACATGTCTGCATCTGATTACTATTCTAGGTTCACTAACCTTTGCGAGAAACTGGATACTTATTTGCCTGCCACTGATGATATTAGAGAGTTCGCCAAGCACCAACAGGATATGAGAGTTGTGTTATTTCTTCGAGGGCTTGGTCCTCCTCATTCTTCTCCCAGACAGCAGATTATCTCTCATGGTACTCTTCCATCAGTAGATGAGGTCTTTTCTCGAGTTCTTCGATGTGCGCCTAACTCATTATCATCTAGTTATAAATATTTTGTTACATTCGTGGATGTTTATTCTCGAGTGACATGGTTATATTTAATAAGAGATCGCACTGAAGTTTTTTCTTGTTTTCATATGTTTTACTTTGAAATTCTCAATCAATATCGTGTTTCTATTAAATGTCTGCGTTCTGATAATGCCAAAGAATATATGGCTGTTTCTTCTGGCTTTCAATCATTTCTTATATATCTCATGGGATTTTGCATCAGACTTATTGTTCCTATACTCCCCAACAGAATGGGGTGGCTGAACGAAAAAATCGACATCTCCTTGATGTGGCCCGTTGCCTCCTTTTTCATATGAACCTCCCCAAAATGTACTGGGGGCATGCTGTCCTTACAGCATGTTGTCTCATAAATCGTCTTCCATCCTTAGTGCTTCACGGGGGCATACCTTTCTCCACTATCAATCTTAAAAGTCCACTTTTTACTTTACCTCTTCGTGTATTTGGATGTGTCTGTTTTGTGCATCATCTTACTCCCGGTCATGATAAACTCAATTCCCGAGCTGAAAAGTGCGCGTTTCTTGGATATTCTAGAACTTAGAAAGGATATAAGTGTTATTGTCCGGTTAGTCGACGGTTGTATGTCTCAGCATATGTCACTTTCTTTGAGGATAAGTCATATTACTCATCTACAGCAGGTCCTTATGAAGATGTTCTGTCTTCGACTATGACTCAACTACCACCTATTCCCTTGGCGAGTATGCCTGAGTCGTCAACGTCATCGTCTACTTTTCAGTTTGCTGACAAGACTTATCAACGACGTCGACCTGTTCAACATGATGTAGTACAGTTGCCGCCTACATTGGATATGCATGATTCTCCACCAGTCCATGCCCCATCTTCTGATCCACCAACTACCTCTGAGCTTGCTTCTACTATTGATATTCCCATAGCATTGCGCAAAGGTACACGTTCTTGTGTTGGTCAACCTAATCCTCGATTTACTCCGTATAGTGGATTGTCTTGTCATACACATACTCGTTATCTTTTTTCTCAATTTTTATCCTACGATTGTCTTTCTCCTCAATACTCCTCGTTTGTTACTTCTTTATCTGTTGTGTCTGTACCAAGTACCGTTGTAGAGGCTCTTGCTCATCCAGGTTAGCGACGGGCTATGGAGGATGAAATGCAAGTGCTATAGGATAATGGTACATGGCTACTTACATCTTTACTCGCTGGCAAGCAGGCTGTGGAGTGCCGTTGGGTTTTCACCGTGAAGTTTCAACCAGATGGCACTGTTGAGCATCTGAAGGCATGTCTAGTCGCTAAAGGTTACACCCAGACCTATGGAGTTGATTATGATGATACGTTCTCTCCTGTAGCAAAGATGCCCTCCGTTCGTGTTTTCATCTCTCTTACTATTCACTATGGTTGGAATCTTCACCAACTTGATGTCAAGAATGCATTTCTTCATGGAGACTTGGCAGGGGAAGTCTATATGGAGCAACCCCCGGGGTTCGTTGCTCAGGGGGAGTCTACTAATGTTTGTTGCCTACGCAATGCATTATATGGGTTGAAGCAGTCTCATCATGCCTGGTTTGGTCGTTTCAGTGATGCAGTTACTCGGTTTGGTTTGCGACGTTGCATTGTTGATCATTCTGTCTTTAGCACTACTTCTCATACTGGGTGTGTTCTCTTGATCGTGTATGTAGATGATCTTATCATTACTGGTAGTGATGCTTTGGGCATAAAAAAATTGAAATAGTTTCTGCAGGCAGAGTTTAGCACAAAAGACATGGGTTGTTTGCGGTATTTCTTGGGCATTGAGGTGGCCTACTCACGTGATGGTATCTCATTATCACAGCGGAAATATGTACTCGACATTCTCAGTGATGTTGGTTTTCTTGGAGCGAAGCCTGTTAATACTTCGATAGATTCTAATGTGAAGCTTGACGCAGAACATGGTGAACTACTTCATGATCCAAGTAAGTATCGGAGATTGGTGGGTAAGCTTAATTACTTAACTGTTACCCGACCAGATATCTCTTTTACTGTTAGTGTTGTTAGTCAATTTATGAGTAGTCCTTGTACTACACATTAGGAGGCAGTGTTACGTATAGTTAAGTACTTGAAGGGAGCACCAGGAAAAAGGGTTATTGTTCAAGAATCACGGACATCTTGATGTTGTCGGCTACTCTGATGTTGATTGGGCTGGTTGTCTTTTTGATAGGCGATCAACTTCTGATTATTGTGTATTCTTGGGAGGCAACCTTGTTAGCTGGAAAAGTAAGAAACAACACGTTGTGTCTCGATCGAGTGCTGAGGCGGAATATCGGGCCATGGCTCATGTGACTAGTGAGTTAATTTGGTTGAGGATGTTGTTATCCGAACTTAGTATGTCATTTTCAGCTCCCTCAGTTCTATGTTGCGATAACCAGTCTGCTATGCATATTGCTACAAATTCAATTTTTCATGAGCGCACGAAGCATATTGAAGCAGATTGTCATTTTGTGCGAGAAAAGATTCAAGACAAGAGCATAGCACTTCAATACACACGGACTGAAGACCAACTTGATGATCTTTTCACTAAGTCATTGCATAGTAGTAGGGTAATTACTTTGTGTAACAAGTTGGGGCTCTTTGATATTTATGCCCCAACTTGAGAGGGAGTATTGAAAGGGTAGTCTAGTCTTTTCCATAGTTAGTGAGCCCTAGTGCTCACTATATATATATAAGATGATGTATTTTGATTTGATAATTGATGACGATTATGTTTTTTAACACTATCGATCCACTATGCTCGGCCATAATTAATGCTGAACGGAATTTGTAATGGTAAGGATCGATGCTATTATGCAATGTTGTCTTCGAATTCACAAACTCAAATTGGCCACGTCACCTCATCCCCATAGCAAAAATCATTCGTTTTACGTCATTATAATGAAAAAAAAAAACAAATCATTAATTAGAGTCACATACATTCTTGTGTGCGTCCCTGCATAAAGTATAGCTTACAAAGACGGAAAGCGACATCCCAGGTATAATGGCAATCCTAGTCTTTCTGTGGTTACCCGAATCGAAAACTCCGTGCGAATAATTCAATAAAGTATGTCCAAACATAAAACTAGAAGAGGATAAATAGTGGAGAAGCTCCTCGCTTACTCGATAATACCCGGCACGGGCACAGAAATCCCGGCCAGAACGAGAAGTTCCTTGGCAAAGAAATGGTATTTATTTGCCTTCCTGGTGAGAGCATAAATCACTTCCTTCCCCAGATTCTGTCAAAAGCTCATTTTGAAGAAGGAACAACATGTGTAGCACAAATACAGAGCCCGCTGAAGAGGGAATTCACGAGCCCGCCCAAGAGGGAATCCGGGGAATTCTTCTCTTGATCTAGCTCGGTTACTTCGGATGCAAGAATCGATTCGCTGGCATTGTCCTCCGACAACAAGTGCCTGGCTACATCAGAGGATGAGGGGTGGAATCTCATCGAAAGCAGGCTCTCTCTCGCTCCTGGATTTGAAGCATTGGGGCCGAATCTGCTTCTGGCTTCGACTTGATCCCGATTATCAAGACAAGCGATGCCACGAGGACAATCCCATGCCTTTGGAACTTCCTGATCCCTATACAGCAGAAGAAATGTGCTCATATAAGACAGTAGTTCCAAAAAGATCAGTTCGAGTTAGTTCTTGCGGTCATTCATCCAGGGAAGTGAATCTTATAGACTATTGATAAGCCTTCGATCGGAAGATACGGAAAAAAGATGACTTACCCCTCAAGACATTTCTCGTTGCACCGACTAATGAAATCGTCTGCATATGCTTTGAACTCACTGTCGAGATGTTCAATCAGTCTCGTAGCATCACTTAAGGGCAATACATCCCAAATCTTCAAGATTTGGATGTACTTAAGTTCCTTTAGTATATCGACGGTGCACAGCAAGTAGAGACCTTCGACCTCGAATTGCTTCACCATAGGAGAAGAGCTTTTAGGGAGTAAACCCACATTGCTCTTCTCAGGTCTCCAGCCGCTGGCAAGTTTCGTTATGAGGTTCCTGATTGACGTCTTGGTCCGAAGTGATGTCAGCTTTCCGAAAGACTTCACAAAGTTGTCGCTGAAGAAAACCTGCAGAGACAAAATGGTTGACAAGAAATCATAATGTAAGTCGAATATCCATTTTGAGAGAAAAGAAAACCATCTGCAAGGTGCTTTACCCTCCAACGAGCATTTCTGAACAGGACACTATTTCCACCAAGCAGATCATCGAGCTGAGCATTCTCTTTCTTCACATCCAAGATGGCTTTAACTTCATCGCTACTCAAGGAACATCCCCGGCTCTTAACATCCTGACGAGCATTTCTAAATAGGACACTATTGCCATCGCGCGGATCATCGAGCCGAATATCCTCTTTCTTCCCATCCGAAATGGCTTTAACTCCATCAGTCCTAGAAGAGCATCCTCGGCTCTTAGCATCCTGACAAGCATTTCTAAATAGGACACTACTGCCATCGCGCGGATCATTGAGCCGAATGTCCTCTTTCTTCCCTTCTAAAATGGCTTTAATTTCACCAGTACTGGAGGAGCATTCTTGGCTCTCAGCATCACGAAGGCACTCTGCCCTCGTCGGCGCATTTCTAAATGGTACACTACTTCCATCAACTGGATGATCAAGCTGACCATTCTTCCCATCCAAAGCAGCTTTAACATCATGTATGCTGAAGAAACATCCACGGCTCTTAGCATCATGAACCAAAGCTTCCCATACAGATTTACTTCTCGTCAGCGTTCTCCCATTCCCCAAAATCCAAAGAGAATATCTACATAGAGGCAGCCAAAAGCAGGATTGTTTGTAAATAACATCTTATGGCAAAATTCGATCGCTCGGTTAAGCAGGAACACAAGAGACTACCTTGCCCTGGTGATAGTCACATTGGTTCTGTTAGTATTGGAAACAAACCCAATATATCCACGAGAGTTTGATCTCACAGTGGATACTATTATGATGTCTTCTTCACCCCCTTGGAACCCGTCCACCGACCTCACTTTCACTGCAAAGCCTTTAATATTTTCATATCTTTTTCCAATTTTCTTTTGTATTGCAGCAACTTGAGCTCTATATGGAGATATCACGCCAACACTTAGATCTTCCCCTGAAGATTTGCATGCTGCAGAAAAACCAAGACAACATAATTAGATGACGGAGAAGTTACAACCACACTCCCTTGAAAGTATTATGTGCACCTCCAATTACTGTCTTATGTGTCCTGAAAGGCTAAGTTAATGACCTAAATGACAAGAAAGCACATCATCTCCAGTGTCAAAAAGCATTTAAAGCTATGCAAATATCTCTAAACAACCCAAGAAACTAAATGGAATTTGTTGTAAGATTTAACAGAAAAATTATTCTCTTGCAGCTTCAGCAGTCAACAACTGCTCTTCGACAGTTGCAAAAGGGGCATCCACTTATATAACCAAACAAGTGCAAAGATATAGTTGTTATTTGCATTAAGTCATAGAATTTGGCAGGAAATGATATAATCTGGCAAAATCTCCTGGCGTACCTCCATATAGATTCCTCAAAATCATCGAGACAACTCCTACCTCAACGTAGTTTCTAAGGCTACGTCCATCATCCCCACCTTCTTCTCTTCCATTAGAAATATCTATGAACAAGTACGGGCCAAACATAGGCCACGGCAAATGCCGTTTTCTGTAACTTTTGCTGGTAACATTTGACCCATTCTGAATTTGGTTTCCGTAAAAGGTTGATGTTGGAAAGCGACTTATCTCTGGATGCATTCTGTACTGGGTATTGAGAAGGTGCCTTGGACGACCCAAAGAACTCAACCTTTCGAATAGACTCCTTCCAAAGCCAGCCTTGCTACAAAGCTATAGAAATAAAAACATACACAAACTTAAGAGGACAATTAACCATAACTTCAATCTTCTTTATGCATGCTTGCGTTAAAAGGTAATTAAGCACAAATTCATTTATGTTTATGTATACTTGTGCACGTTCCTAGTCAAACATTCAGCGATGAAATACCTTACTCTCAACCATGGCAGGCAACTGACATTCATCTCCAACTAAAATTGCGTGCCTGACACCATGAAGTTGTAGCGGTATCATTGACTCGCATTCTTTCAACTGGGCAGCCTCGTCAATCACCAATAAACTGACAGGCTCCATTTCCTTGGAGTAGAGCTTATATGAGCTAGAGGCAGTGCAGAAAATCAAGGAAGCCGCTTGATAACAGAACTCTTCTCTCTCAATCTTACCCGTAAGCTTTGCAAGATTTAGCCTTCTAAGAGACGTATTAAGAGTACGCAAAAGAGAGAGGCATTTACGTCTCTTCTTCAATAATGATGCATATAGTGGATCTGTGGGTGTCTTTAATGAAGATGGGTCCGATGAAAATGCTTCCTTCAACTTTCTGGAATCCAACTTCTCTCTATACAGTGAAGTTTCAAAAGAATCAAGCAATATGAAAAGAGACTTGATATCCCGGAAATTACGTTCCAAAAGGTAACGTTTGGATATATGGGTGCATAAGATAGAGAAGCATCTTCGGAGAGACTCTGCACTTGACCTGAATCTGTGCTTGAAAAATTTCAGAAACGATTTAAATTCAGGTTTAGATTCCTTTTCGTTGCTTCTATCTTTGCTTGCAACATCATTACCATTACGCTTTGATACAATCTTGCGTTCATTCTCCAGAAAAATGCGGTATTGGCGGACAGAGTCATTGAGAGTATCAATCATGGAAGTTAGACATTGCTGCCATCCAGTGAGTACGGAAAAGCACTGGGCAAGACAATCAATGCGATAATCCAAGAATATTTCCTCCATATCTGAATCTACTTTCATCCGCTCCTTATTCCCAAAACATAGCATGTCTCCTAAGTTATAGACGAAGTGTTCCCCGTGAGAGTTTGTGCCGACCGACTGTTTCACCATCTGCAAAACACGAGATGCCAATTCCTTGATGGCAACATTTGTTGGAGCACAAACAAGGGTTCTGTGTTTCCTTTTCAAGAGAGCAAAGAGTAGCGCCGCAACAGTTTTGGTCTTCCCTGTCCCTGGAGGACCCTGTATCATCTCCACAGCTGACCTGTGTGGACACTTGATTGTGTCAAGACAAGTGAGAACAGCTTTTGTCTGGGATTCATTCAGACTACGAAACAAGTTTTTGTTGAGACTCTCAGGCCTAGAGCCTTGAGTTTGAGTAAAACAGAGATTGCAATCTTTCTCAGCCTGCAAACAAAAACATAGTCTTTAGAAACTTCACTCCCAAATAACCTAAGTAAAAAACTCTGAAAAATTCGTTGATTATGTTCTATCCCTGTACAACCTGCACTACCATTGAGCATGAAGGATCTTGTGATGTATAACAAGGTCTATCACTAAACCTTGTGTCATACTACTGCATCATTGAAAGTTATGTGATCGTGAGACTTGGGTCAATCTTCTTTTGACTGTTTGGAGAAATGAGAAAGCTAAATCAAAAGAGAATGGAGTTTTTTCTTATAATCAGAATGAAGTTTTGTTGCTGCACTAATGTGTTCACTGTTGACACTACAGAGATAATAAGTACGAAAAAAACAAAGTGCTTACCGCTGAATCCGTACAGAGAACTTCCCTTACAACATTCAAGTTCCCAAATCTGTGCAGCACATTCCATATCCTATTGTTAGTGACTGCATTCATAAAAAAAACTGCATATGTTGATTCCCAGGTACCATCATCATTCACTTCATTATCCAAAAATGCCTTGACTCTGAACTTTGTTGATGGTTGAGCATCCCTGCCAGCCTCTCCTACAATTTCAGCAACCGATGCAAAAGCCCATCTTCCTGCAAACCTTTCTAAGCTGGGAATGGTACCCGGCTTAGCATTAATTAACATCAAAACATCCCCAGGCAAAGTTTTGTAAGGTTCCTTGGCATGGTCAGTGGACCTGTTTCTCCAGAAGTCCACTTCCACATGGTAAACATTCTTCTTGCCTTCAACAAGCCCAGTGACTTTCGCGAAAGGCAGCCTAGATACATTCTGCATACTTGAACAGAGACTGGCTCGTGTTTCCTCCAGCAAAGGGGAGATATAAGAAGCAAGGTATTCCTCAACTGATTGAAATGAATCCTGGATGTTCTCCATCTACAAAAAGGGCGTATTGAAAATCAAACATGACCAACCAACTTCACACGACAGATTAAGCGACTCTGTCTTCTTGCATATTAATTTAGGACACCCTATAGCATGGGGAAGTAAAGCCCGAACACCCATTAACTTCGCCTCACAGAGACAGATAGCAAGATACTTTCCCACTTTACAACAGTCCTACTTTACATAACGAAGCTCACAAGAGAAACATTGCAAAAGACCGAAGGAACTAACATCATTTAGAACACTTTCGAAGCTAACATCCATTACACATACTGACGAGAGTTATGAAGCATGATGAAAACAACAAACATAGCCCCAAAGAAAGGTGGGGAAGCAAGGAAGAGAAGAGACATAAGAAATGAGAACCTTATCCCTGTAGAGATTCATATCGAAGATTTCTCGAAGAGACCAAGAGAGGATAATATCAGTCAGGTCTCGGGGCATGTTTTTTTTCCTGCCAGAACCAGCCTCCACGCCTTCTGCAGAATCCATGGCCATTCCCACACCCATCTCTAAAGCCATAAAAATCCCTACTTTGTCGAAGATGACGGATGTGTCCGTGAATTTCAAGCAACTAAAGACTGGGAGAGCAATATGAAGCGTCGAGCAGCTTCGGAACTTGTGAAATGACGACGATCCGGGTGAGTGACCTCGGGTAAAGTGACGGGGCGAGAAAGGAAGGAAAGTTGACGACTGTTTCAAAAGTCTCGGGGTCTCCTCGTATTCCCGCACACTATTGGATCCGGATTTCAAGCAACGAGAGACTGGTGAGAGATCAAATATGAAGAAGCGAGCAGCTTTTAACACTCGTGAATCAATCCCGTCCGAGACGATCATTTAAAAAAAAGACAGGTCGGTAAGTGAGTGACCGCGGGCAGTGTGAAAAAGGGACGAGAAAGGAAGCTCATGACTCGTGAAAAGTCTCTGTCTCCTCGTACTTCCGTACAGGACATGATCCCATTTCGCCAAACTTTTGACATGCAAAGCTTTTTGCACAATGCGTGTGGCTTCGCAATATAGCGAATCAAAGCAAGATATGTATGCCTTTCCAACCAAAGAATGAATGGAGAGATGTAGACATCAAACCCACGAACAATTGTTTGCTTGGGTTAAGTTTTCTTGCATGCTAAGCTTTTCGTAACTGTACCCGTACACACCGTCTTTCCTCGTTCGAAACATTTGGTGTCCGACATGTGACGTCTTGGAAATCCCAAACTTCTGTAAGATTTGGAATTCAATATAAGGATATTATATGGAATTATAGTCGACAAATATTTTGGACCGTTAAGACCGAAGTGACGATAATTTGGACGAATTTCGAAATTTCGATTGTTTTAGGTTAAGATTCGATTTCTTAGCCTTTTTGAATTAGATTTTCGACTTTCGCGCCGAACCTAATCCCGATCAAGCCTAGCCAGTGAAATTGCAAAATTTTCGGTACGTCCAGTGCGCCAAAATTTCATTTCAGTCCCGGCATGGCCAAAAGACCATTTTGCCCCTACCCTAATTTGCTTAGGACAAATGCCATTAAGCCTTAATGGATAAGTGCCCCAAAGTCTTCAATTGGACCCCACCACTCCCCCTTCCCCATGCAACCTCCCATCCGTACGTCGCCTCTCTCTCTCTCTTCTACTTGGCCGCAGCTTCTTCTTCCTTCTTCTTTCCCTGCGGTTTTGTGGTGAGCGACGCACGACCGAGCTTCCTCTTCCCTTCCTCGTGGATTTTGTGCAACCACCAGCCCACAGCCAGCCACCACCACCTCAAGCCACTCCCTGCCGTTGTCGTCGTCCAGCCCCGGCCGCCGTTCGCCGCCGGACAGCCGCGGGGAAGCTCGGCGAAGTCAGGCCCTATTTTCGGGTTTTTTGACCCGAGGAGTTCATCTCGTTTCCCGACCGGTTGTGGCGCCACCAGACCCGGCCACCACCTCACGACCGACCTTCATCCTTTCCTCGACAGCTCCGATCCAGCCCCGCCGCCCGTCGTTCGCCGGAGCCGCCACGGTAAGCCCTGAAACCGCCGGTGCTCTGTTTTGAGCCCGGTTCGGTTTTTCTTCGACCCCGGCAGTTTTTGACGGCCTCGCCGCTCGCCACCACCTCCAATCGACTCCTCTGACTTCCCTCTTGCTTCCCCCAGCTCACGGAAGCTCGTCGTTGGCCGTGGAGCTCGTGAACCACCGCCAATCACCTCCCATGTTCTCGGCCATGGGGTGCCCTGTTTTCTGCGGGTTCTGTTCGTGGCTGCCCCGCCGCCTTCGGCCGCCTTCCGCCGCCCTTTGCCGGTCCTAGCTGATCCCCTCCGACCCCTAGGTGAGTCCTAGACCCTTGGCCGGCCTTGTCGCAGCTCGTGGGATCGAGAATCACCCGGAATAGCCCTGTTTTGCCCTGTTTATACACTGACCCGGTTCTGTTCAGGCCGCCGGCCACCTGTCCCGGCGACCTCGTGGGACCTTCCTGAGTGTCCCCGAAGTTTGGGTCCGAGTTGCCTCGCGGTTACCCTTTTTGGTTACCAAGAACCGCCGCCGCCGCCGTCGCCGCCGCCGTCGCCGCCTCCGTCGCCGTCGACCGTCGGGACCGCCCGAGCTCACTCACTCAGTGAGTTGACCCTAACCCTTAGTTAGGGCGCTAGTTGCGCCTAGGATTAGTTGATTGTGAAATTTGGGTACACGATCGGGGCCGGTTTAGTTAGAAATTGAGTTAGGTTAAATGGCCGATCGATTAGGTTAATTGAGGTGATTTTATTATCTGTGGCTAATTGTGATAAAATTAGTGATTGATTGATTGATTGGGTGGTAATTCGTAGATTGTGGTTCGATTACGAGCGAACGATTGGTGTGTTAAATCAATCTGGTTAATAATTGTCATGGCACAAATTGAGCTTGATATTGCCTGATTGAATTGGTTGCTCGTGATTTAGTCATTAACCTCATGGGTTTGATCGCCTCGCTGACATGCCTGACTGCGTGTCTTGAAAGGTCGTGGGCCGAGTCTGATAGCATGTCTGTATGAGTATTTGGCATTAATCGAAGATAATTAATGAATTGATTGTCAAGTGTGAATTGTGTGGTTACATGAGGGACAGATGACGAGTACCTGACAAGTTCGTTTGGTACTGTTTGTGCACTTACCATACCTATTGTAAACGACTTGCCAGAAGCACGGTAATTCATGCCCCGTGCCAGACGTACAGTCTTAAGGAATTATCGGATGCCAGTCGCTGCTTGTGATGGACCGACGCCCCGTCTAGGGATGCCTGCTTGCTGGTACCGTGCTGGGTGCACTGGACACACTGCCTGTAGTAGCCGTCGTTGAGAGGGAAATGAGACGTAGTCCGGTTCTACCGGAAGGACGCTAGATCGCACTAAAGTGCTGGATCGCGTTGTGGAATTGGATCACGCTAGTGGCGTGGGTCATCTGATATAAGTGAATTGTGTGGTGCCTGATGTACACTTGATTTGTGATGCCCTGATGGGTTGTTTAATATGTTCTGACTATATCTTGTTGAGTTATGCGACTGAACTGTTGTCGCGACCCGTCCGAAAAGCGGACGCGGCTAATGGATTATCGATCGCGGGTCTGGATCGGCGCGGGCCCTCCCAAGCCCATACCAAATCGCGGCGGGAGTATTTTTCAAAGGATTCGACTATAAGAGTCGATCGCTTTCGACCTTCAGTGTGGTCGTGGTGACATGTGCAAATTGTGCATGCATTTGGAGTCGTCACCGGTCTTTCTTGGAGGGTAGACCGGAAACCTTACTGATCGATTGGGAGAGATCGATCAGTTCTGCGGAACCAGAGATTTTGGGTTCGGGGACTTGGTTACGCTGGTGTCATTACCAACGCCCTTTCGGTACCTAACGCGAGTGATTTTCCTGGCTAAGAATTCATGCAGGCGCAATTTTAGGTGAGGTAGGCTTGATTCAGGGATTCATGCAGATTGGAAGACTATTCCTATCAATCACAATCAATTTAAATGACAGCACAAATAAGTGCATAAATAAATCTCATCGATGCACATCAATTCAAGTCACTGGCTTCCTAGCATAGCCATAAGGGCTTAGGAAAGGTGTGATTTCGGGTCGGGGTAAAATGGGAAGATTTGGAGGCGATTTAGCCCGAAGGGCAAAATCGTCAATTTTTGGAAGACTTGGATACCGAATTACCCAAAATATTTCATGGCCAGTTGATTGTGGCCATTTCCCATTTTTGAGAATTTTTTTGGAATTTCTTGATTTTTCTTCAATTTTTGGAAGACGATTCGCCCGAAGGGCGAAATCGTCATTTTTAAGAAGGGTCGGGGTTCAAAACACCCGGAATGAGTCTTGGCCAGTTGTTTGTGGCCATTTCCTATTTTTTGGGATTTTCCTAAATTTTTAGAATTTTTTTGGAAGACGGTTTGTCGGAAGGGCAAAACCGTCATTTTTGGAAAGATCGGGGGTCAAAAGACCCGAAACAGGTCGTGACTAGTTGAATGTGGCCATTTCCTATTTTCTGAAATTTTTTAGAATTTTTTAGAATTTTTCGAATTTTTTTGAATTTTTTTAGGATTTTTCAATTTTTATTGAATTTTTTATTATTTAATTATTTTCTGGATTTTTTTAATAATTAAAATTACTTCCGGGCCGAGTCAGATCCGGTCCACGACCCGGACCCGCGACCCAGGCTCGCACGCCCACAGCCAAAACGACGCCGTTTTTGGTGTTCTTTTTTTTTTATCATTTTCTTAATTTAGCAAACGGACGCCCCAGATTTTGTCACGTGGCTGCTCCTGGTGCGTCCGATCTTGGACTAGATCGGACGATCCAGAGATAGCCACTTGGCAGATTCTTGACCGTCGGATCATTTTTAATTAATATCCGAAAATCATTTAATAAAACCGAAAAAGCCGAGATCGCGACACGTGGCACACTCTCCACCGTCGAATCTGGTCTTTATTTTATTCGAACCGGCCCCACCGCTGACGTGGCTGCCTACGTGGCATGCCACGTCAGCATTTGACCGTTGACCACCGGCGACCTCGCCGGAGAAGACGATGAACAGTGGAATTTCCGGCGAGGTCGCCGGAAATCTCGCCGGAGAAACACGAACCGGCCCCAAAAATAGGTATTTTTTGCCCGTTCTCACGGCGATCGACTCCCCACCGGCCCGGCATCGATACTCAACAAAAACATGGCATATTTTACGTCGGAAAACGGCCAAACTGACCCCACCCGAACCGGCGCCGGCGAGGGGATTTGCAGAAAATTGTTTTTGCTCCAAAATCGATTCTGCTAGATCATACGGCATCCAAATGGAGTTTAGGAGCTTACCTGAGTTCCCATTGGTGTCGGCGATCGCACGAATGTCCACGTCGAGCTCGCGGTCCGAGTCTTGGCCGGCGAAGCTCGGAGGCTCGGTTTCCACCGCGATTTAATGCAAAAACAAAGGCAAGCAGAGCGGAGACTAAGCTCTAACAAAGCTTAAAGGTAAGTTTCGCACAAATAAGGCTCGGGGACAGTTCGGCCGAGGGTCCAAAATGAAAAACCCATTGAGGCATTTCGTCAAACATCTAGCATGCACAGAGAAAGAGGTAGGAGTCGAGGAGATACCGACCTTTTTGGAGCTCCTCGACGGCCGCCAAGCTCTAGTGATGATTCATCGATGTCGATGAAGGTCTGGGATCGCCGTTCGTCCGTTGGTTTTCCCCCAACTTTCTCTGCCAAATTTTTTTCTCTCGGCCCGCTCTCTCCCTCAACCGAGAAGATTCCCCCCGCCTTTTGTCCGTGGCCGACCGTCCTTTTTGGTCGTGGACTGTCCACCCGCGTCCACCACCCATTGGCATTTGCTTTTTACTAAAAAAATGGCAGCCTCCCCCACGTTTGATACCCGCTCTTGGTGCTTTCGGCGACGTGGGTCTGCAACAAAGTTGCAGACCCGGTCGGACCGGGTCGGGTCGGGCCTGACCCGACCGGCCCGGTTCGACCAAATCGGTCCAAATAGGCCCCAAATCGACCCATTTTTATAAAATTGATGGCAAAATCGGATTCCCCAACATGTTTTCTATCGAAAATGGGTATTTTCATGAATCAATTGATTGAAATTTAATGAAAACCCCAAATTGCCCTTAGGATCCGAAATTGATTTTTGCTTAATTGACGATCCAAATGATCGAATTAGCCCAAATTGAGGCCACCAATGGATTTGGCATGATGAAAACTATAGGGTGGAGGTGTTTAATTTCAATGGGTATGCTCACATGAAATTTAATTTCAAAAATTGAGAAACCGGGGACTAAATTGAAAGATTTTTATGCAATTAAGCCATTATGGTTAAAATTGATCAAATTAGAGGGCCAACTGACCTAATTGCACTTCAAGATTTTAGAATCTAATGTCATAGCTTATAAAAACCAAGAATTGAAAATTAAAAGACTCGAAAAGGATTTTTTTTAGGCTCGGTTCGGGATTATGTTTGTGAAGGAACCCCATGAATCGAGTCAAATTTCCATAATAAAAAGTGAAAATATTAAAGAGAGAATTAAAACAAAATTATTGAATATTTTTGTGTATTTTTATGACCATGAATGGTATTTTTCCGATTTTTTGGGTATTTTTAATAATTAAATAAATTCTAAAAATTATTAAAAATTACGAAAAATATTTTTTGTTCAAAATTGGTTCTTGAGGCTAAGCCAAGGCTTCCAAAGTTGATTTTGTGATTTTATGACCTTTTTTGATATTTTTAATTAATTTTAAAGAATAAAAATCACAATAATAAATGGTCAAAAATCAGGTGTCAACAGCTGCCCCTCTTTGAGAGTGAGCTCGTCAGAGGTTGCTTTCAAAGACAAAATGACACCTGAATCTTAACCGACTCGACTGGGGAAAAGAAATGCTATGACATCGGATCCTTAAGTCTTTTGATGAATGCTCAAATTAATCACCGGTTTACTCTTGCAATTCGAACATGGGCCGGAGTGAGAGAGGCTTACCTGAAGCTCACCTGTCAGATGCTGTCGATTGTGACGACTTTCAAGAAGATACCTAGGACTCGTTCAGAATATCCTAGGGAGATTAAGCTCTGACCTGTATGGTAGGTCATACCATCATGGGATTCCTAACTGGTAGGAACCTAAGGAAGGCGCATCCCACACTTTGGGATTTTGCCAAGGATTTTGATCCGTATGGTGGATCGGACCTTTGTGTTGATCCTTACGGTGGTATTTACCAATGAGTTGACCCTTATGGCGGTTTCTACCATATTTGACCCTTCAGACGGTATCTACCATTGAGTTTAGTTTGACCCTTATGGCGGTTTCTACCAATGATTTGACCCTTATGGCGGCATCTACCTTTGATTTGACCCTTCAGGCGGTTTCTACCTTTGATTTGACCCTTCAGGCGGTTTCTACCATATTTTGACCCTTCATGCGGTTTCTACCTTGTATTGACCCTTCAGGCGGTATCTACCTTATTTTGACCCTTCAGGCGGTTTCTACCTTGGTTTGACCCTTCAGGCGGTTTCTACCATGAGTTGACCCTTCAGGCGGTATCTACCTTGACTTGACCCTTCAGGCGGTTTCTACCCTTAGTTGACCCTTCAGGCGGTTTCTACCTTTGTTTGACCCTTCAGGCGGTTTCTACCTTGATTTGACCCTTCAGGCGGTTTCTACCTTGAGTTTGCTTTGAAAAGGGGTCTCATAACGAGGGTTCTCCACGTCCGATGAGACTGCCTAAATTTTGAAAAGGGGTCTCCTAGGACGAGGGTTCTCCACATCCTGCTGGGACAGTTTGCTGACTTCTTTTGAAAAAGGGTTCTATCCTACCCCTTCTTTTGCAAGATCCCAAAATTTGCCGGGAATTCAATTTTGAAGCAGTGAAAGATTTTATCTTGACAAAGCTTCGCTTGGGTCTGTTGAGGCGACATTCTGGGAGCTGGGTTCTCCAGGTATCCTGCAGAAGTTTGAGCCTGAAAGATTTTTCTTCACCAAGAAAACGTTAGTAATCTTTGGGAAGACTACGGCTGTCCATTTTGACAAAACCGTATGATTTAAGTTTTAATCATGAAATGTGCATTTTGATGCTGGAGGCTATCCAAAACATTCTTGCAACACGCAAATGTGATCACAAATCCCTTGCACGGAAAATTTGGATCAACAGTTTGAAAATTCCAAAAAGAGTTTGTTCAAAACATCAATTGGGATATTTCTCGACAATGAGGTCTTCTCACCTGTTTGGATGTAACGATTTTTATAAGGGACGCACTCAATTCCCTACTAACCTGTGCCCAGGTTTTAGGCTCATTCGCAGCGCATACATTTTGATCGGTCGGGAGGTCTTCCACGGGACCGTAATGTTAGGCTTGGATATTGGCTTTCAAGGGGGACTCGCTTTGGAGTCGAGGTTATTGAATGAAAATCTTCACCATCTGCTCCGGGTTTATAAGTCAAGAACCCTGCAAAATGAGAAAGAAATAGTCTTGCTCGTACTTCTTCGAGCTAAGCAATATGTTAACCCAAGTGTCTTAGTCAGAGAAGACTGTTTCAGGGTTGTAACATTGGTAGGATTGGGAACCGAAAAAGGCTTGTTTTTTGCCCAGAAATTACGAAGGGTTTGACATTGGTGATCATTGCAAATTTACCACCTGCCCTTTTTCTCTCTGCACCTTCAGTCTTTGGGAAGCGCAACCGATTTTGAGGTGTGCACCAGCTCTTCAGAGAGCGTTTCGTCGCATTAAGAGACTGATGACTCTGTCTGCGTCTCTGCTCCACGCTTGACACCATTTGGGGAGTAGTCTTTTTGATCTGACTCCTTTAGGGATTTCCTCTTTTCCCATCCGGCTTCATTGCGGATCAATCAAACAACTTACATGAGCATCGGTCTTGCTTTTACCAGGCACTTTGCTTTTTCTCGATGCTATGGATTTTTCTCATACATTTTCGAAATCCCACTTTTTCTCATCTTCATGGGATCTTGTTAGACATATAGTCTAAACATGCTTTAAATATCAGTCCGGGAATTCTCTTCCTAATTCCCGAGTCTTGAACTTCTCCGTTCCTGAAGTGATTTGTCTTTGCTTTGGAACTTGCAATGATCACCAATGGGTTTATGAAACGAATTTGCAGGCTCAACCTGGCTATGCAAAGGATACGGTGTGTGGGATAGAGAAATGAATGCTTCTCATCCTCCTATGGCACTTGGATTACCATATAAACAACACACAAAGATTAATGTTAGTCCGAGCAAGAAAATTTCTAACCATTTTCTCCTGACGTTGCTGGACTCACCTCCATTTCGCCCCAATGTGGGGTGGTTCTCGACAGGGTTGAGAATGAAAACCGCCGTTCGAAGGGGTTGTCAATGGTCACCTGTAGTGTTTGGGGATAAGAAACGAATGCCTCCGTCGTCCCAATCCATGTAATCGCTGCGGATGGTCCCTACTTCCGTAGGTCCAGATTTTGCTATCTGATCCGCTCCACTTCTCTCTCAAGTGTATATAGGACGTGTTTGGATTAGGCTTTGCCTTTCGTCTTTTGAGAAAACGTCCTTTTTGAAAGTTTTGAACAACATCCTGTTGGGGAAATTTCATTTGTTTTCTCCAAAAATTTTCCTTCAAGGGAATTTTATGGTGCACCATGCATGCTTCATTCATGTTTAAACAACCTCCCGATTTGAGTCATGAATATCGATGTATTGGGAAATCTTTATGACGGTTGAAAGGATTCTGACATTTTTTATACATCTCCACCTAACTGGAAAAAGGATGCTTACCTGTCCATCGCGACTGCAGATCCCTGAAAATGCAAAAGAAGCATGTCATTGTATGTTCCCGCGTTTTTTTTCAAATATTGAAACGATACATGCTACCCTTGGTCATGTGCTCTAACGAGTAGTACATGGGATGTAAGAAATTTGTTCGTCTCCAAGGCGACTCCCTGTCAAGGATAAACAATAAGTGTCAATTCATATTCGTAGATTTAAGACAAATTGGGACGATACAACTTTACTCTTGATTTCCATCCCACTCTGATGTTGAATACTGGTGTGAACAAGATCTATTGAATCCATCCATCCATCCATGATCAAAGGTTCGTTTGCCCCGGCTGAGAGACGTCTGTTTTGTCATTTGAATGCATGGTCTTTTGGGTGTCTTGCCTATTTTTTGTAACCTGGGATGAAAAATGGAGAAAACATTATCCCCATATCTGATTGAAAATTAATTAGGAACGATACGTCCTTTTACCAAACGTGTGGTTCCGAGGTCAAATGTATTTTGCCTTGAAGGGATGGATCGCACTGCGTCCCGCAATCGATAGTCATTGTTCAGGGGAGTTGCTCCACAGATTGAGCGATTAATCAACGGCCCTCGGCTTGAAGATGTTCAAATGTAATGACGGTCCTCATGTGTGATTGGTTCTAGGCGTTAATAAAAAAGTGTTCCCATGGGAACTTCCCAACGAAATTAACGATACATTCACTTGAAGTGGTCACTTCTCATTCCTCTAAGCCTTTTAATGATCAACCAAACGTGTCTCGAATCAGGTGTATGGTCATGGGCATTGAGTCACGGCCGCGAAGGCACACCACCCATTCCAAAATGCTTGATCCATAGATCGAGTTGCTCATTTAGGAAGTCATCTGATTTTTCAAGCCATTGATGTTCGAGTCGGGCATCTTCAATTGCTGGCAATAGATTCCTTCCACTACTTTCGGCATGAACAAACTGATTCCTCAAGCTGAAATTCCCATCGTTGCCCTGCAAATTTATACGTGTATCTCTTGCTAACACTGGGTTCGCCCCTGGAAGAGCACTAACGACAGGCTGGTGTTCATATCGTGGGGTCCCTATTCGCGGGGATTGTGGCAAATAATCTTGTAGGGTACTGAGACGACTCAAAGGGGAATTCAGCTGATCGACCCATGGATGAAGGTCTTCATCACGGAAGTCGCCAGGTTCTTTGAGTTGGGCAGGTATCTGAGTACTGGACGCAATAGGTTGATCGTTAATGGGAAGAACACTGGTGACCGGCTGCTGTTCGAGTGGAGAAGTGTCGCGGTTGTAGGCATACCAATCGTCTACATTCAGACCGGCCCTTTTCAGCTTTAGTGCTACCTTGCCTTCTTTCAGCAACCTCCTATGGTACTTAAGGCGGTTCCTAACGCTTGTATTAGCTAGCCCAGGTACATTCATGATCTTGAGTATTTGTCGTGGACGCGCCGCGTCGATCCCTATCCGCCGAACCGCGTCAATAAATTTATCTTCAATTTCAGGCATCCAACGCCGCCTTATCTTTTCACGGTCGGGAACAAGATCTGATTGTCTCGAAAGTTGTGCAGGGGGGCGAGACGATGAAGGAGCGTTATCGGTCCCCGAACATGACTCGTCTAGGGATATTTCACCAAGGGCGATAGGACCGTCACGGTTAGGACGAGGAATAGTGTCGAGAGCTTCTTTATACCTTATGTTCTCCACTCGAAGCTTTTCGTTTTCCTCCTTTAGAATGGCAATTTCTTGTCTTCTGTTTCGGGCCCTCAATTTGGCTCGCCTATATTCAAACCAAGCTTTAATCTTCTGGGGTTTCAGTCCCACTTTCTGGCCTAGCTTCCCTCTCTGTTCCCTGCTCGGGAGAGGGTTCTCGCTGAAGGCCGCTTCAAGCTCTCGAACTTGATCTGGGGTGTAACGTGAGAAACACCTCTTACCACCGTCGTCACCATCGGGTTCCCACGCTTTGCTGCCGAAAGGGTAGGATTCCCTGACTTCGGTATCAAGTTGGATCCCATAACCTTCGAGGTCTTTGAATTGGACGATATCTAAGATGTTTGGGCCGATCACTTCTAACAACTGACGGTAGCTCCCAAACATATCGGATCAGGGAGAGGTCGCTCGATATCTTTTTTTTTTACTTATTCTGGGTTTTGTAATTTCTCTGGTATGCTTACTCTCTCCAAACTTTCTTTTGAGTGATTCTACCTGCCCAGGGAACGTTCTTTAAATATGGACGAAGATCATCAAGTAAGCGTCCTTCCCAAGATTCTGTGTTTCCTGCTTTGTCGTCCTCTTTTCTCTTTTCAACATGGAAAGGCGCCGAATCGATTTCATTTCTCGATTTCATTTCTCGATGTCTATGTCTGTCTCCCACTTCGTTTTCAAGAAAGCATAACTACGCGCGTCTCCCGCTCAGACTTAATATGATGAAACCGATGATTTTTTTTTATTTTTTTTATTTTTTTTTTACAACTTTTGTCCGATAGGCCTGAAATCGCGGATCGAGGCGGGTCTCGTGATTCACGGGAGGAGCGGCCCCAGCTTTATTCGATCACCCCGGTTCCACAAGAATTATTGCTACGGCCTTTCTCCATTCTCGAGACGCTATAAGACGCGGAGTTAGCGTTTGAGAGATTAACATTCTCGTATAATCTGCTTCCATCTTCTAATCGCTCTACTACACATCTCTCCTTCAAAAATGGCATCTTCTCCCATTCATACTTTCTCAGCTGAAGCTTTGGCTCAATGGGAAGAATTCTATAACCTCTTGGGTCGAGGTTATGCTCACATAGCTGATCATCCCGAAACCGAGGATGAAATCCGAGTCATGTTCGGGGACTTGGACATCACTTCCCTCAAGGATACTACGTTGGGGAGGGAATATGGGATTGTCCCAACCCTCCTTACAAACTCATTGGAGGTCTACCGCTCTGCTCATCGGGAAGTTACCGTGGCTCGTGTCGTGCGAGCCCGTTACGAGGACCGACGCGACCACTTGGTGCTGACTAACTTCGTGGCTGACAGCCATGATAAGCTTATAGAGTCTGCCAAAGATCGGGTCTCAACGTTGCTACGTGAACGAGGAGATTTGGTGGAGCGACTGGCCATATGCTTGACCACCTATGAGCATGACCGTCGTAATATTATGCTGAAGTTTCAGAGTGAGTGGCTGGAAGAGAGGCTCGATCGCGTCACTGCGGACGTATCTCGTGGAAGGGAAATGGTTCGGGATCTGAAACTCGCCACTGAAGGACACGGAGCCAAGGTCACCGAGATTAAGGATGAGTGCAAGCGCCTTCTCCTCCAGCTTGCTGACCTTGATATGCGGGGCAGCGAGTGCAAGCAGAGGATCACTAACATGGAGGGCCAGCTGAGCTCCTTCGTGTCGCTGATTAGAGCTCACTTCGGTTTTACTTTTCCGCCTCCTTAATATGTATTAATCTGTTTCTGAAAACCCTCCGCCGAGCAAAATAAATGAAAGTTCTCGTGTGTGTGTTTTAACTTCTGTATGGTTCATTTCTTCGAGCATCCAAACATCTTCAACTTGGGTGAGTCGCACCATGGTATCACATAAATCGAGCCAATATGTCTGATTTTCTAACTCGTTCATGGTCATATGAAAGAATAGCCTCAAACTTATCCAAGAACAGATTCATTTCTATTACCTATTCTTTACCTGCAAATGAAAAGACAGAATCAGCCGGAATAATTTGAAAAAGAAAGCATAAACCCCTTTCAATCTTATACTCGCTCGTGATTAATAAGGATAAAAACTATTACAAGGGTTTTAATCTTGTGTGAAAAGTTTTTATCAATATTCCTCGAAGGAAAGCATACTATTGAAAGGAATGTAATTCACGATAATCGCTTTTGATTAATCCCGAGCAGAATGAATTAGTCAAAAGTGCAAGGCATGATAACGTGTTTTAAATTTAATTGAGGATACGGCATCCAAATCGAGGCCGTTTTGTCAAGAAGGAGAGTAATTCGGACATCTATCTTGTCCTTAAATTCGAAACAACGCCGATATACTTGATCAATTATCGTGAATTACCAGTGGCATACAACATGCATGAACCAATTCAAGTGTATAATTCCTTCTAGCGAAATTAGGATTGGACTACTCTATACGACCAAAAGGTCGTGCAGGGCTTCCAATTTTAATTTCCTCTATAGGAATTATAAACTTGACTCGGGAGCATCGGGATGATTAGAAAAAATGCCACTATCACGTTCCTATGACCAGTAAAAAAATAATACAACGAAGTTCTATCTGAATGTATACACGAATAGATCCCTAATACAATCACTCTAAGGGATGATATAGAGAACACCTCGGCAAAATAAGCCCTATACAAGACGACTAGTAATGAAAAATAAAACAATGGAATGTGATCCTAATGTTTAAGGATGCCACAGTTTCGATCTTTGAGACGTGACTTTAGGATCACTTGCCCCAACTTGTCATCTTCATTCAACTTGTCATCTTCATTGGACGGTACCTCAATGATGTCCATGGTAGGCTCCTTCGTTGCACACACGGTGTTCGCTATGGGATATCACCCTCCTCGTCTTCTATCAAGGATGTCGGGGAAAAGTACATATCTATCCTTGAAATGGCATTTAATCTAATCACCAGAATGCCATGAATGGAATGCCTATATTTATATGAACTGTAATAGATTTGAGAGATAGAGAGTCTTACCAACCAAACTCGTTGACTTATGTGTGGTTTTAGGTGTACCAACCGCCCAAAGACATGCGCATGAGACAAGTGATGGTGAACTTCTAAAAATCAGAGGGTTTGGCACCTAAGGTCAAAGTTCCCACCTCGAGTTCTAGAGAGAGCCGATTCCATTGCACAACTATCGTTGCATTGGGACTCGATCCATAGTTCGAAGCGAGCGGAATTGAAAAGTGGATTACCCCGTGTTTTTCCTCACGGAGATTCCATTTTCAACTCCTTCTATTGTGTTCCTAAAGGCGGCGCCCGGGGTTTTAGGCGCGGTTGTGTGTGTCCATGTGTTGTGATCATCACGATGCAAGTCATGCACAACAATTTATCAATCAGCACTTCAAATTATCCACAACATACATTCCTACGCCCAACCTGCATAAGACAATGTTAATCACAGACCACACCCCTTATTTCTCCAATCTGCAAAAACATATAACACGTACCATGAGCGGACTTACCTCACCTTCAAGAGCGCCTGCAGGGTTAGAAATATCACTCAGCATTTTAATTACGGCCTAAGTCCACTTGGGGTCTAGAACCATAGGTTCTAGAATAGAAAGTCCCCAGCAGAGTCGCCAGCTGTCGCGACCCGTCCGAAAAGCGGACGCGGCTAATGGATTATCGATCGCGGGTCTCGGATCGGCGCGGGCCCTCCCAAGCCCATACCAAATCGCGGCGGGAGTATTTTTCAAAGGATTCGACTATAAGAGTCGATCGCTTTCGACCTTCAGTGTGGTCGTGGTGACATGTGCAAATTGTGCATGCATTTGGAGTCGCCACCGGTCTTTCTTGGAGGGTAGACCGGAAACCTTACTGATCGATTGGGAGAGATCGATCAGTTCTGCGGAACCAGAGATTTTGGGTTCGGGGACTTGGTTACGCTGGTGTCATTACCAACGCCCTTTCGGTACCTAACGCGAGTGATTTTCCTGGCTAAGAATTCATGCAGGCGCAATTTTAGGTGAGGTAGGCTTGATTCAGGGATTCATGCAGATTGGAAGACTATTCCTATCAATCACAATCAATTTAAATGACAGCACAAACAAGTGCATAAATAAATCTCATCGATGCACATCAATTCAAGTCAATGGCTTCCTAGCATAGCCATAAGGGCTTAGGAAAGGTGTGATTTCGGGTCGGGGTAAAATGAGAAGATTTGGAGGCGATTTAGCCCGAAGGGCAAAATCGTCAATTTTTGGAAGACTTGGATACCGAATTACCCAAAATATTTCATGGCCAGTTGATTGTGGCCATTTCCCATTTTTGAGAATTTTTTTGGAATTTCTTGATTTTTCTTCAATTTTTGGAAGACGATTCGCCCGAAGGGCGAAATCGTCATTTTTAAGAAGGGTCGGGGTTCAAAACACCCGGAATGAGTCTTGGCCAGTTGTTTGTGGCCATTTCCTATTTTTTGGGATTTTCCTGAATTTTTAGAATTTTTTTGGAAGACGGTTTGTCGGAAGGGCAAAACCGTCATTTTTGGAAAGATCGGGGGTCAAAAGACCCGAAACAGGTCGTGACTAGTTGAATGTGGCCATTTCCTATTTTCTGAAATTTTTTAGAATTTTTTAGAATTTTTCGAATTTTTTTGAATTTTTTTAGGATTTTTCAATTTTTATTGAATTTTTTATTATTTAATTATTTTCTGGATTTTTTTAATAATTAAAATTACTTCCGGGCCGAGTCAGATCCGGTCCACGACCCGGACCCGCGACCCAGGCTCGCACGCCCACAGCCAAAACGACGCCGTTTTTGGTGTTCTTTTTTTTTTTTATCATTTTCTTAATTTAGCAAACGGACGCCCCAGATTTTGTCACGTGGCTGCTCCTGGTGCGTCCGATCTTGGACTAGATCGGACGATCCAGAGATAGCCACTTGGCAGATTCTTGACCGTCGGATCATTTTTAATTAATATCCGAAAATCATTTAATAAAACCGAAAAAGCCGAGATCGCGACACGTGGCACACTCTCCACCGTCGAATCTGGTCTTTATTTTATTCGAACCGGCCCCACCGCTGACGTGGCTGCCTACGTGGCATGCCACGTCAGCATTTGACCGTTGACCACCGGCGACCTCGCCGGAGAAGACGATGAACAGTGGAATTTCCGGCGAGGTCGCCGGAAATCTCGCCGGAGAAACACGAACCGGCCCCAAAAATAGGTATTTTTTGCCCGTTCTCACGGCGATCGACTCCCCACCGGCCCGGCATCGATACTCAACAAAAACATGGCATATTTTACGTCGGAAAACGGCCAAACTGACCCCACCCGAACCGGCGCCGGCGAGGGGATTTGCAGAAAAAATTTTTTGCTCCAAAATCGATTCTGCTAGATCATACGGCATCCAAATGGAGTTTAGGAGCTTACCTGAGTTCCCATTGGTGTCGGCGATCGCACGAATGTCCACGTCGAGCTCGCGGTCCGAGTCTTGGCAGGCGAAGCTCGGAGGCTCGGTTTCCACCGCGATTTAATGCAAAAACAAAGGCAAGCAGAGCGGAGACTAAGCTCTAACAAAGCTTAAAGGTAAGTTTCGCACAAATAAGGCTCGGGGACAGTTCGGCCGAGGGTCCAAAATGAAAAACCCATTGAGGCATTTCGTCAAACATCTAGCATGCACAGAGAAAGAGGTAGGAGTCGAGGAGATACCGACCTTTTTGGAGCTCCTCGACGGCTGCCAAGCTCTAGTGATGATTCATCAATGTCGATGAAGGTCTGGGATCGCCGTTCGTCCGTTGGTTTTCCCCCAACTTTCTCTGCCAAATTTTTTTCTCTCGGCCCGCTCTCTCCCTCAACCGAGAAGATTCCCCCCGCCTTTTGTCCGTGGCCGACCGTCCTTTTTAGTCGTGGACTGTCCACCCGCGTCCACCACCCATTGGCATTTGCTTTTTACTAAAAAAATGGCAGCCTCCCCCACGTTTGATACCCGCTCTTGGTGCTTTCGGCGACGTGGGTCTGCAACAAAGTTGCAGACCCGGTCGGACCGGGTCGGGTCGGGCCTGACCCGACCGGCCCGGTTCGACCAAATCGGTCCAAATAGGCCCCAAATCGACCCATTTTTATAAAATTGATGGCAAAATCGGATTCCCCAACATGTTTTCTATCGAAAATGGGTATTTTCATGAATCAATTGATTGAAATTTAATGAAAACCCCAAATTGCCCTTAGGATCCGAAATTGATTTTTGCTTAATTGACGATCCAAATGATCGAATTAGCCCAAATTGAGGCCACCAATGGATTTGGCATGATGAAAACTATAGGGTGGAGGTGTTTAATTTCAATGGGTATGCTCACATGAAATTTAATTTCAAAAATTGAGAAACCGGGGACTAAATTGAAAGATTTTTATGCAATTAAGCCATTATGGTTAAAATTGATCAAATTAGAGGGCCAACTGACCTAATTGCACTTCAAGATTTTAGAATCTAATGTCATAGCTTATAAAAACCAAGAATTGAAAATTAAAAGACTCGAAAAGGATTTTTTTTAGGCTCGGTTCGGGATTATGTTTGTGAAGGAACCCCATGAATCGAGTCAAATTTCCATAATAAAAAGTGAAAATATTAAAGAGAGAATTAAAACAAAATTATTGAATATTTTTGTGTATTTTTATGACCATGAATGGTATTTTTCCGATTTTTTGGGTATTTTTAATAATTAAATAAATTCTAAAAATTATTAAAAATTACGAAAAATATTTTTTGTTCAAAATTGGTTCTTGAGGCTAAGCCAAGGCTTCCAAAGTTGATTTTGTGATTTTATGACCTTTTTTGATATTTTTAATTAATTTTAAAGAATAAAAATCACAATAATAAATGGTCAAAAATCAGGTGTCAACAACTGTATGTTGGTTGTGGTGCTTAGTATATTCTGGGCGAATCAATGTCCTAACTGAGCTTAGGCTTGATTCACTGAGATTTATTTCTCACCCCGTCGTGGGTTAACCTTTCAAGTCCGAAGTAATGGAAAGGCCCGTGCGATTCGGTACCCCTACCCACTCGTATCACGATGTCACGTCTCATCTGGTTCCAGGTACGAATCAGGTCTGGGAGCGTCACGTAAAGATGATATGGGTCGATGAGGGGATGCCACTTCTGGTGGCTCATCTCTTCAAGGCCTAGTACCTTCGTGACGGGATTGATCTCTACGGCCCAGTTCGTGGGTTTGAGGGACCGCCTGTTCAGGGGGTCGCTAATGCCCCAGCCTGGGACCCGATGGACATCGATACGCCTGACGGGGAGGTGGTGGATCCTGAACCCGGTACACAGCCTGAGGACGAGCCCTAGCAGTCTGTAGCCCCTTCTATACAGTCGAGTAATAGTTCTTTTGATGATCCCAACAACCCGGCTCCTCCGTTGGACCGCCGCGATCACTAGTCTTAGCCGTGATCTTTTTGGGCTGTTGGAAGATCTTTTGTGGGAGTACCCTTTTGGAGTAGATGAGAGTTGACCTTACCCGACTCCTGTATCCTTTTGAGAGTCTTAGAGGGCCGCCCCGAAGCATGGGGTTGTATATGTTTGCTGGTAGCTCTGTAAGGTCATAGATCATCTATTCTCATCTGTTTAGTGCTTCTGTTTTATCTGACTGGTTGTTCCTGCTTCTCCATCCCATGCTAATCTTATTGTTTTGGAAGTTGCACGTTCCGCATGCGCCATATGATAGTAGGTCGATAGTCCGCCTGGGACGCTATCCTTCGTGACCTAGTGGCGATTTGGCAAGGGATGTCGCGAGCTCGAAAGTCGGGGCGTGACACGACATGTTTTGTAATATTAGCCCAAAAGATCCCATTTTTTTCCACTAAGCCAAGCCCAACCCAGCCCCTAATATCTTCTTCTCTTCTTCAACAGCAAACCCACGACAGAATAAGGGAAGAAGAAGAAGAAGAGAACGGCAGAAAAGAAGAGAAGAGAAAAGAAGAAGAAGAAATAAGAAAGAAGGGAGGAAAAGAAGAGAAGAGAGGGGGGGTTTTCTCATTACCTCGCCAAGCTATTCCCGCATCGATTAGCAACTACCGGTAAGTGCTTGCGCCTCTCTTTCCTCCGATCAAAATGATTGTCGGAGTTAGGGCTGAATGTCAGAATTTGGTGGAAGATGAGTCGTCGGATTTGATTTTTTTGGTCATTTACCCGGATTTTTGTATGGAAATGAAACTTTAGGGTATTATGAAACCGTACGATTTGACGGATCTTGATTTGAAGTTACGATTTGCTCGGAATAAGATTTTCAAATCTGGTACGCGCGATGAACACTATACGATCAGAACTGTTTTTGCCCCTTTTTGTCAATTTTCGAATGGATTTTGGACAAGCCTTGTTGGGATTCTTATTGTACGTTAAAAGAGCTTTCTTTGGACTATAAGATCGTTTAAATCGAAACTCGGATGAGGAAGTTATGACCCGTTGAAGTTTACCGCGCAAGTTGTGCATAGCGAAAACTTACGTTTTTGCTATAAGCGAGTGTTTTGTTGGTGCGTAGGTATCGTCTTAGTGACAAATAGGCCTTATTTAGTTGAGTCGTGTTCTAGGATAGCTTTTTACTCAGTTTTTGAGTCGTTTTTTATAATTTTGATAGGGTCTCGGACGTGGCGATCCGAGTAATCTTTCTAGTTCGCTTTTGACATCATTAGGTGAGTGATACTATTTCTTCTTTGTGTTTGCAAAATGCATATTTGAAAAGATATAGTACTATATGTTGTTATGATTGGAGAAAATAACATTTTTGGTGCATAAAATCAGGATCGGACATTTACTGTTGTTTTGTCTATTTGATATGGTTTCTATTCATTATACGTTGCTGGTGTGAAGTTTATTCTGAGGATGATGTTGTTGGATTTTGTGGTGCTCAAGATAGCTGTGAACCCAGTTGAGGGGTTTGTGGGTATGCGCATACTAGTTAGGATATCCTTGTGGGCCAAGCCATCGGCATTGTAGGTGGAGACCTTGCCAAGAGGGGAATCTTGGTCGCCTTTTGTTACGGGCGTTATGCATGACCATGGTTAGACTCTTGAGCATGAGATTAGTTAGTGGATAGACCACTGACATGTGTTTTGCTGAGATTAGTCGATGGATAGACCATTGGCTTGTGTTTTGACGAGATTCATCAATGGATTAGACCATTGATATTTTGCTTGAGTTCGTGGTTTGAAACAAGTATTTTTGCTAGGAACCTATTATGTTAAGGTTTTATATAACTCGTTTTGGCTATAAAGATCTGTTATGTTCCGAGTTTGACTTAAATGAGTTATATTTTGAGTATTACATGTGCATAGTGATTGTTCGATCCACTTAGAAGAAATGTATTACTCATTGAGCCGTGTTAGCTCACCCCTTCCTTTTCCCTTGTCTTTCAAGCTCAGCGAGTCGCAAGTAGGACGAGGGCGGTCGTTAGCAAACGACACTTTGTTAGTAAGATTTTGGGTATGTGTTTTGAGTTAGATGTGGCTTTGATGAGCCTTTGAGCTGTGGTTAGAGGTATATATCTTTTTGGCAAAGGTGTATATCTTTTTGGCAGAGATATGTACATGTCTCTTTTGGTGGATATACACAGTGATCTGTTTGATGGTTATTAGAAAGCTTTGTTACTGTAACCGCAGGACATTTTTATCGTATATGCGAATGTATATATTGATACCAGATTGAACCTTGTTACGTTTTGAGGCTGCATCCTTTGTGTGAAAGGATGGCCGTGTCATGGCCCTTATAATGGATTTGGGGCGTGACATGTTTGGAGCTTTGGATTGAGATTTGCAGCACATTAACTCTTTTTCCTCGTTAGTACATGAGTGCTGAAATCACTCTAGGAGGACCAAATACCATAGATGTCACGCCCCGAACCCTGATCCTTACCTTGACTCCCAGGATCCCCTTAGGTTACAACTCATATGATCAGACAAATAGACGGGAGCGAGAAGGCATCTCCATACATATACAAAATTCAGATGACTTATGACATAAAAAGGTACACCCCTCAATATCACAAACTCACTTCCTTTGGTTACAGTCCTCCAATACCCATGGTTCAATTCTAAATCCACAAATCAAATTAAAATTTCTAAGATCACAAATGAGTTTATATCCATTTCCTTTTAGAAACTTCTTCTCATGCCAATCCATGGCAACCTTGGGTTTCCATCGCCTGGAACCTGAAAAATGTTAGTCCCCAACAGGGTAAGATATAAATCTCAACAAGTGAAACACAACCTAAATCAAACCACTAGTCCCACTAGACTACACAATCATGCAGAAAATTCGTCAAGCAATGGCATATGGCATCTCGGCCTCATTTATCACAAAATGCTTGGCATAACAAATCACCATCAAGTACCCCACATGCTATAGGACTCAAACTTCACACATTAGCACAATTTAACTCACAATATCACAAATTACCGAGATGACATTTCATTACTCATCGCCTGGGCTACAAGCCGCGATGTATTCCTCTGGCACTCTTGCCAACTGATATCACCGGGGCCACATGCCAATCGATATCATCTGGTACCACTGGAGCCACTGGCCAATCGGTACCTTTGGGCTCATAGCCAATTATCATTTCAGGGCTCACAGTCACTTGATACCACCGGGGCCACAGGACAATCGGTATCACTGAGGCATTCTAGCCAATTGATATCACCGGGGCCACAGGCCAATCAATATCATAATAATTCTCAGTCAAAATGTACCACTGGAGCCACAGGCCAATCGGTACTTCTGGGCTCGTAGCCACCTGATACCACCGAGGCCACAGGCCAATCGGTATCACTGGAATTCATAGTCAATTGATATCACTGGGGCCACAGGCCAATCGATATCATCAGGGCTCCAAGCCAATGCGATCTTCGGGGCCACAGGCCAACGATCGCTGGGACACTCAAGCCCGTTCAATTAACATCAGTATTAAGCCAACACCATAACAGGCCACCATAGCCAATCAAGTCACACATTATCAATCACCATGTTTTTATCACCCTACCACGCTACACAATACAACTATCTAGTAGCGTCCTAGGGTTCAAGTAAGGGTTTAGGAAACACTTACCTTAAGCAATTAGTAAAGGTCTTAACCGATCGACCTTCCTCAACTCCACAAGCGTACGGCCAATTCAAGTTCACGCGCCGTCCTAGGAAATCCATCAATTTCGGATCAAAATCCAATCAATTCTCACTTCCACTATACCAATTCCTCAATAACCAATCAAATGGCAACCCAAGATGCCTTATCAATTGATCAAATACACGACAAAACCTCAACTAACTCTCTAGGTATTCGGTTCCTGCAGCAACATGCAGGGCAAAATGTAACTTGAAGTTTCATGCTCAAAATAGCCCTTAAATCACTTCTAAATCCCACTCCACTTCATATACTTCTAATTAACACCTTACACAACATCTTATAAGGTCTCATGAGTTGTTTTGAAGCCAAAATATCACTTAAAGAATCCCCAACATAATCGGCCAAAACAGAACAGAAACAGAACAGAACCGGTTTCAATCCAAACCGCACATACCAATCCATACTTCCACTCTAGGCTCCAATTCTCATGAATTTAACTTACTAACATCTCAATATAGGTGTTTAGGAAGCTCACCAAGAATTTTGGAGAGAAACAACAACCCAAAGCCCTCCAACAGTTCGGTTTCTTCTTGGTGCGCGACGATCAGTTTTCTGTTTAGTAGAGATCATCCAAAATCAGCCATGAAAACCTTCTAAACCTCCAATAAAATTGCCATTTCTGCTCAGATAACTTGAGTAATAGATGTTATGAAGCCCTCACCAAAAATTTGGAGCCATTTGGAGTCCGGAAGCCCCTAAAAACCGTCCCTCTCCAAAACCGGGTCAGAGTTTGACCTTTGCCCACTCAAACAGACCTACGGGACGAAATAATGAGCCAAATTGAGCCTATAATACCTTGTTGGAACGGAAAGATGATAAGATTTCAGATGGCGATGATTTTACCTCAATCCAATGTCGGACGACAAAGTTATGGCCAGAAACGTGAAGCAGTTTTTCTCTGTCCGCGAGAAAACTGCTCGGCTGAAAGAAAAAGGAAGAAGAAGAAGAAGAAGAAGAAGAAGATGGGGAGGAGGTGGTCGGCCAAAATGAAGAGAGAGAGAGAGAGCTTTCCACCCCAATAATACACTTTGGTCAATTAGATAAGATGGGTAATTAATGAGCATTTAATGCATGAGGCCTTCTTTGGTTGACACTTAGCAAGCTTCCATTGGTTGATCCATTGACTTTGACTTCCTTTGACTATATCCACATCAAATTTTCGGCAGCCCTTGAGGGTTTAAAATGACCTTATAAACTTCTTAAGGCAATGCCAAAGGTTGAGGGGTAAAATGGTTATTTGGCACTTTTCGTCCGAAATTCTATTTTTCCAATATAAACCACCCTCGATGAGGCTATGTCCATTTCAATTCAAATGTTTGAGTTTCTCAATGTCCAATACCCAAATCTCGAGGTCCAATTTTATGTCGAACTCTCGTTGACTGTAATTTCTGTTTATTTCAAACTGACGGGCGACTCTTGCAGGCGCCATGCGTATTGACCTTGGGGTTTTTCTTAAGTTGTGGCGACATTGATTGTCATGTAATTGCGAGGGTTTATCGTTCGTTCCTTCGATCCTGATCATTGGAATCCGATTTAGGAAATTCTCGCAAATTACACATTAGTTCAGCGGAATCACTCGCGTCCCAACGTATAATCGCTAGCAAGACATTCCATGATCGATCTCTGCTGGCCCAAAATATTCCCTTGGCAATCCTTATGGTCAAAGTGCCATTTCTCATTCAAATTCCCCAAGTCCACGTACCCGACTCCGCGTCAGTCTTTCCCTTTCGGTCAGTTAACTCGGGAGAGGCCAACTCCGAGCGAGTTACAACTGAAACGCATCGATCGATATCCTTCCATTCAACAGCCTCGAAAGGGTCGGAATTCGGAATGTCACAATAGCTCCCCTTTAATGAGGAGATTTAGCAGGTATAAGAGATTTGAAATTCGAGTGTCTCGAGACTTGTGGGATTATATGGTAATTCTAGCTGAAATAATAACAAATTACTAAATTAGGAGGCATTTATGGACATGTTGCCGATTTTGGTCATTTCTCATCAATTGCGTTTATCAATATGGAATTTTCAAAAAAGCAATATTTTCTTTTGTAAGTGATAAAAGAAATAGTTTGAGAAGTATTCTTTAGTTTACTTTACGTATGGTAATGGTAGCACGGAGCAAACACACAAGCGTCCCATCATTCTCTTCCTCTGCACCTCCGATGTTTTCAACATTGCTCGATAACGGTCACCTTTCTAGTTCACTAAAGTTGCGATCTGAAAGCTGAGGCAAAAGTACACTTTTAGTGCAAAAAATTGTGTACAAAAATAACTTTAGTGCCAAAAGTTTGAAAATGATCATTTTTTTTTTTGTAACCGAAGTGTCCAGGCCAGCTTGCGTGCACCTCGACTATTCCTCGGGAGAGACTAGCATAGCAACTCACCGCCTTGGTCCCCCACTTAAATCACAGGTGCTCAGCTTGGGAATCAAACCTGATACCAGTACACCTAACCACACAATCCCAATTGCGCCCTAATCAACTGAGCTACACATGGGTGGATTGAAATGGATCACTTTAGTGCCAAGTTTTTTTTAAAAATAATCAGTTTAATGCCAAGTCCGATTTGATCAGCCGAAAAGCTGACGTGGCATTATTTTATTATTATTTGAAACTGACGTGTCACCGACGAGGTCCAGTCAGCAATTAAAAAAAGATCAAAATTAAAAAAATATTAAAAACAAAATAAAAACTTTACTAGTTTATAAAAAAATACAATTTATTTATTCAAAAATAATTTGAAAAAAGTTATGTTAAAAATTAACGAAAAACCAAAACTCAAAAAAGGATCAAAATTAAAAAAAATAAAAAAATTACAATTTGTTTATTCAAAATAATTTGAAAAATTATGTTAAAAATTAACAAAAAACCAAAAACTCGAAAAAAAAAAAAAAAAAAAAGCAGATGGCGAGGGCTTGGACAGCCCTCGCCGCCGTCGCCCCACATCACTGGCGGTAGCCGACGATGGTGGGGCATGGCTGTTGACACCTGATTTTTGATCAGTCTTTCATAGTTTATTTTTAAAAAATTCATAAAAAATCTATAAAAAGTTAAAAAAAATTAAAAAATCATCTTTGGTAGCCTTGACCAAGCTAAAGGAACCATTTTTGATAAAAAAATAATTTTTAATAATTTTTAATAATTTTTAATATTTTCCAAAAATAAAAAAATACATGAAAAATGAAGAAAAATAGCGTTCGATGTCGTAAAAATATAGAAAAATAGTCAATATTTTTATTGTAATTTCTTTTACATTTTGAACTCATAAATAGTCAAAATTCAAGTTCAATTGCATGTGTTTCTTCACGACGCATAGAGTTGAATTTGGCAAAAAAATGTCATTCGAGTATTTTAATTTGTAAATTTCTACATCTTTTTTAGTCTTGACGTCCAATTAGATCGACCACCATCTACAATAAATGCCCCTTGCTGAATATTTTCGTTTTTGTTTCACATGATTTCATGGTGTAAAACGCCGAGTGGATCCCCAAATATAATCGGGTCGGCATGAGCTCGATAGCTCGTCCAAGACCAAATCAGGGCACGGCTTACCCCATGTGAGTACTCTCGAACTCCTTCGATGCTTCCTAATGCTTTTCTTAGGTTAGATCATGTGTAGAATGGCTAGGACAGCTAAATCATTCTTGAGTTGTGATTGATAAATAGGACCTTACTAGGAATGACATGTGATTTATTTGCATATCTAGATTCCTTGAGTTGGGCATTTTATTACTGATTATGATTGCTAGGATAATTATTCCTATCTACATGAATTTCTAGATTTAGGGTTCATACCTTACTCATCCGCATGAATCTCAGGCTAGAAAATTCAGTCAATTTAGGTACCGAAAGGGCGTCAACTCTGACAGTTGGTGTAACTAAGTCCCCGAAATCATTTCTCTGGTTCTCGCAGAATTGAATAGAAACTCCCAACTATTCGATTGGGTGGTCCAATCATACCCTAAAAAAATGATTGGTGGCGACTCCATGGCATGCACACTTAGCACATGTCACTAGACCACACTGAAAGTCGATCACGCATACCTCCGTTGCGATTTGGGTAATGGGCCTTGGGAGAGGCCCGCGTCCGACCAGACAGGACGGCCCATTAGCCCTCGAGAGCCCGACAACCTCAAGAGGGTCGCGACAGATTGACAATGGCCCGTGGGGGTCGCCGAGCCCCGAACAAGGGCCGGAGACCCCCGTCAGTGGCAGGCAAGGGTCGCGGCCCTCACCCACTTCTGGCTAAGGCCGCCACCGGCGGGGGTAGTGATGGCCCTCGCCAGACGTGGGCGAGGGCCTACAAGCCCCCGCTGGCCATTGTTAGCGATGGTGGAGGTGGCAGCCACGCGGGCTTAAGCCCTTGCTGCTAGGTTTATTTTTTTTAAAAAAAAATAGCTTATTTTTAATTTAAATTTAAATAAAGTTTGTATTTTAAATGAATATAATTTTTCGCTAATTTTTATTGTCATGTTCGTTTTATTTTAATTTATTTTAAAGTGAAAAAAATTCACGTGGCAGCCTCGTGGATTTGTTTTATTTTTTAAAATGTCATTTTTCATTAAAAAATAATTATTTATGCCACGTGGCAATTTTGGCTGGAAATTATCGCCGGAGGCACTAAAGTGATCCTTTTATCTCTGACTTGGCACTAAATTGATCATTTTATCACTGGCTTGGTACTAAAGTGATTTCCATACACAATTTTTGGCACTAAAAGTGTACTTTTGCCTGAAAATCGAAATGACGATCATTTAAGACCTCGAGTCATGTAAGAGGGGCAAGAAAGGAAGTTGTTAACTCTGGAAAAGCATAAGTTACGTTTGATGGTTAGGATAAAAAGCAGGATATCTTATATTTGGTTTTCTACCCAAGATAAGATGAAGTCAAATATAAAGAACATATGGATGGATAAAAAAATAAAAATATTCAATGCGGGAGGTGAGAAAAAGATTGATAGAATTTCTCATATTCAAATTCATAGTACAAAAGTTATTTTTCCGAATAACAAATTTCTTAAATTTTTTTGTATTACAAAAAACTTAACGACAATTTCCGTTCTTATTTATTCTATTTTTATATGTATATTTGAATTTCTTTATACTCTATAATATATAGTATGTATATATATTAAGTATCAATATTTGTTACATATTTTAGGTATATTGGTATATTATCTTAATTTTATAAATTTTTATTAGGGAATGATGGCGGGAATAAAAAAAAAATAGAAGAGATAAAAAAAATGGATTTTTTTTAAAAAAAATAAGTAAATAAATATAAATTAGTTGAACCCAGATTTTCAACAAACAAATTCAAATTTGAAAAGAATCTACCAATTATTGAAGAATGAGGGACAATAAAATTCTCTGGTGGATGTAGCCTTAGTTTGAAGCTTACATCTCGATTTCTCTTTCTCGTCTTTACTTTCTATTCCGTTGTGTTCGTACACCTAATCCTAAAAAACTCCGTGTGAAGAAGGGGACGTTTATGTCGAATCTGAGCGTAGTAGTCCACCCTCTGGTTCTGTTGGTTGACATGGAAGATTCACTCTCCTGCAGATAGTCCTCGGATAGTAACTGGTCGACTCCATCATGAGATTACTCAAGAAAGCTCAAAAATGGGTTCCATATGCATGCAACGCGAGATGCATCGGATCCGACAACCCCAAGTCGTTAGTACTTGATCGAATTTCATCCCCAGCATACTTACTCGCTTTGGCATCGTCAACATAGATCATGACACCACTAAGTAAACAAATCGAGAATAATTACATTGAGTTGGATCTAAGCAAGTCCTTAAACTACTTCGTCCAAACTCTGGGACGTAAAATTTCAAGGGTTTTCATTTGAGATGAAGGGAAGGAAAATATTCTCATTCTCAACTTAGGGACCTGAAGGTGGAGAAAATAAAGTTCACGTCCTCTTCGAATGGCTACCGTCGGATAGAATCGTATAGTAGCATTCCCCGCTTAGGGTGAAACCATCGGAGCTTGGGGTCCTGCGTTGTCGACCTGTGTTTCGCACAGTAGACATGGCCGGTTCGACGGAACCGGTCCTTCCTGTTCCGGTTTGGAACTGGTGGTTCCGGGCCGGTTCCGCCGGTTTAATTTGTCTATACCTTTTTTTTATAATTTATTTGCAATATTAACAATCAAATTGAAGGTAGTTTAGTGGTTTAAGGCACTTGCTTCAACCAAAAGATCAAGGGTTTGAATCCCACTTCAAGCAATTACCATTTTCTCAATTTTTTTCTTTTATTTTTTTAAATGGCGATTCGAAACCGGTCCAGGTCGGAACCATGGGCCCGATCAACGGACAGATTTCGGGCCCACAGTTCAATTTGGCCATGTCTATCGCACAGTTTCTTGTAACCGACTTGTTGATATTGTATCGTGCGACTAGTAGATATCTGATGTTGGTGTGAGCTGTAATTTCCTTTTTTATAGGAGATTTATTTTTTATCCTCTAGATTTGTAGAGAATTCTTTTTCCTATTTTGTAGAGATTTGACTTGTAGATCAAGCCCGTCTGGTTGTGTATTTATGAGTTGGTACATACTTGATGGAAAAAGAAGAAGAAAAGAAAAAAGAGTGAGGGTGATGTGTTTGACCGAGGATGTAGGCACTTTGCCGAACCTCGTAAATTCATGTGTTCTTCTATTATTTTCTTGTTTTTTATCATGGTATCAGAGCCCTAGGGTTTGTTTCGTGGGAGTATTATGAAAAGAGAGACTTTGGCTTCAAAGGTTCAAATTAGCGATCGACCTCGAACTCATGGCAGATCGAATTCCTACAGAAGAAGTGATTCTCCACCAAAATCAAGGAGGGAATTCGAACACGGAAGCATTGTTGGAGAATCTGACTACTAGATTGACTCAGATTCTGACTCAGAACCAGACTCCACCGACATTGACACCGCCGAATGATTCATCTTCGTCTTTGCAGATTGCAATTAAGCTGGATGGAACCAACTATGGCTTATGGTCTCAGGTTGTTGAGATGTATATCACAGGTAAAGATAGACTAGGATACATCAATGGAGACCTCCCTCAGCCTTTACCTACGGATCCCCAATTTCGGAAAAGAAAAACTGAAGATTCCACCGTAAAAGGATGGCTGATAAATTCCATGGACTTAGCTTTGATCGGTAACTTTATTCGCTTCCCAACTGCAAAAGCAGTTTGGGATGCTGTGGCTACTACATTTTTTTTTATGAAACTGATGCTTCTCAGGTTTATGATTCGAAAAGACGTGTGACCCGGATGAAACAGTCTGGAGGACCTATTGAAGCCTACTATAACGGCCTTCAAGGGTTGTGGAGAGAGATCGATTTTCGACGTCCTAATCCAATGGTATGCCCTGATGATATTACGAGATACAATTCATCCATTCAGGATGATCGTGTCTATATCTTTCTTGATGGTTTAGATGATCGCTTAGATAAGATTAGAGCTGATGTGCTACAAATGCAGCCATTCCCTACAGTTGAGCAAGCCTATGCTCGGGTTCGCAGAGAAGATATGCGACAGACAGTGATGTTAAGTAGTGAGAATACTACCCATAGTTCTGTGGCGATGTTATCACATAGAGACAAGCCAAGCTTGAGAAAAGCTCAAGAACCGAATTTACAGATGGCCGGGGCACGAACTGGTGCAGTCTTGAAACAGAGAATTCCATTAATTAGTGGTTGCTCTCATTGCGGGAATTCTAAACATACTCGAGAGACGTGCTTTAAGCTGCATAGGTATCCTAATTGGTGGAAGAAACTGAAGGCTCGAAAACAAGCAGAGGGGGAAGAAAATAGTGGCAGAGGGAAGGCTTCTCTAGTTATAGGAGAGTCTAAGTTATCACTAGTGCCATAGCCCGAACCACAAAGTAAGAAATCCATAGATGGTGAAGGTAATTATGGTTTTTCTTTAGTTGCTTCTATACAAGGTGATTGTAATCAGTGGGTTATTGATTCTGGAGCTACTGACCACATGACTTTTACTGCGGATGATTTTACTAGTATTACAGAGCCTCGACGTCATAGTATCTCGAATGCTAATGGAGTGCCGTATCCAGTTACTGGAGCTGGAGTTGTTAATGTTTCCCCTTCAGTATCTCTGTCAAATACACTCCTTGTCCCCTCATTATCTACGAAACTGATTTCAGTTGGACAAGTTGCAGAAGAATTAAATTGTGTCGTGCTAATGTACCCATATTTTTGTCTGTTTCAGGATATCCTCATGAAGGAGATCATTGGGTGTGGTACTAAGAAAGGGGGGCTGTATTACATGGACGACTTCAGTTCTGGGAATGTCAATCAGGTTCAAGGTTCGCCTACAAGTAGGGAGACACAAATATGGCTTTGGCATAAGCGATTGGGGCATCCATCGTTTGGTTATATGAAGAAGTTATTTCCTAATTTATTTTTAGGTTTGAATGATTATCGGTTTAATTGTCAGACTTGCATTTTGGCAAAAAGCCATCGAGTACCTTTTCCTATCAGCTTGCATAAAAGTGCAATTCCTTTCTCTTTGATTCATTCCGATGTGTAGGGTGCTTCTCCTATTACATTTGTATCTGGTAGTCGACGGTTCGTTCTTTTCGTTGATGATTGCACTAGAATGACATGGTTATATCTGATGAAGACTAAGGATGAAGTTGCAAACGTCTTTAAAGTTTTTCATACTATGGTGCGAACTCAATTTGGTAGGAAGCTCCAGATCCTTCGCAGTGATAATGGTGGTGAGTATATTAATCACCATCTCAAAGAATATTTTCTACAGCATGGCTTACTTCATGAAACATCATGCTCAGGAACACCCCAACAAAACGGGATAGCAGAAAGGAAGAATATGCATATTCTTGAGACTGCTCGTTCTTTATTATTTGAAAATAATGTCCCTTACCGTTTTTGGGATAATGCAGTAACTACCGCAGTCCATCTTATTAATAGGATGCCATCGAAGGTATTAGAATTTCAAACACCATTGGAAGCTCTCTCTTCTCATGTACATTTACCGTCAGTCCTTACTATTTCTCTTAAGGTGTTTGGTTGTGTATCCTTTGTTCACATTCCTAGAGCACATAGGACAAAACTTGAACCATGTGCTGTACGGTGTGTGTTTTTGGGATATGGTTCACATCAAAAGGGATATCGGTGTTATAATCCATCTACTAAGAAGACATATGTTACAATTGATGTGACATTCCTTGAGATGGAATCCTTTTTTCGGGATACCAATTCTTCTTTCCAGGGGGAGATAGAGATGGAAAAGAAAAATTGATGGGAGAGTAGTGGTGTTATAATGGCTCCAGGGGAAGTTCAAACCGATGGAGTGTCGATAGTGTCTCCAAGGGATGGACAAGACCAGAATTTACCGACAGATGTTGAGCAACAAATATCATCTCAGGGAGGTGAGGCACCCGAGAAGCAGAGTTTGCAAGATCAGCTAGCTCTTCCAGAACAGCTTTCCCCATCTTCTTCAGTACCTGTCCCAACTCCTGAGGAAATTCCTGAGGTAACTTCTACTACTACTTATTTACATGATGATTTTAGTACTTCTGTAGGATATAAATTACCTACTAGACACAATCGAGGAAAGCCCCCGAATCGATACTTACCTGATGTTAGAGGGAAAGAAAAATCTACTTATCCAATCACAAACTATATTTCGGTTAGAAAATTATCCGAGCCATTAAGGGCTTTTGTCTCGAATGTATCATCAGTTTATATTCCAGGAGGAGTACATGATGCCTTGAAAGATCCTAAGTGGGTTCGAGCTATGAAGGAAGAGATGGAAGCATTGCAGAAAAATAGTACCTGGAAGTTGGTGAAGTTGCCCGAAGGAAAGAAAACAGTGGGATGCAAATGGGTGTTCTCGATCAAATATAAAGCAGGTGGGTCCATTGAAAGGTATAAGGCTAGGTTGGTAGCAAAAGGATATACACAAACATATGGAGTGGATTTTCAAGAAACTTTTTCACCTGTTGTGAAATTAAATATTGTACGAGTGTTATTATCTCTTGCAGCTAATTTAGATTGGTCATTACACCAACTTAATGTCAAGAATGCATTTATCCATGGAGACCTTGAAGAGCATATCTATATGGACATTCCACCAGTTTATAGTTCTTCATCACAGTCAGGACTTGTTTGTAAGTTGGAGCGATCACTTTATGGATTGAAATAGTTTCCTCGAGCTTGGTTTGGACGATTCGGTATGGCTATGAAAAGATAAGGATATGTTCAAAGCGACTCTGATCACACCATGTTCCTGAGGCGAAGTCAAGGTAAGATAACCGTGCTGATTATTTATGTATATGATATAATTATCACAGGGAATGATCAAGAGGAAATTGCGAAATTACAGCAGAATCTCTCAACGGAGTTTGAGATGAAAAATCTTGGTGGACTCAAGTACTTTTTGGGGATAGAAGTAGCAAGATCTAACATAGGTATTTTTCTATCTTAAAGAAAGTATATTTTGGATTTGTTGGACGAAGTGGGAATGCTAGATTGCAAACCTGCAGATACACCTATTATTCAGAATCATAAACTTGGAGAGTATTCTGATCAGATGCCTACAAATAAAGAAAGATATCAAAGGTTAGTTGGAAAACTGATTTATTTGTCACATACACGTCCTGATATCGCGTATGCAGTGAGTGTTGTAAGTCAATTTATGCACACCCCTAGTGAAGATCATATGAATAGTGTAATGTGCATTATCTGGTATTTAAAGGGAGCTCCAAGGAGAGGGCTTCAGTTTCAGAAGAGTGAACATCTTATGATCGAAGGTTTTACTGACGCAGACTGGGCTGGAAGTGTGTCAAATAGAAGATCAACATCAGAATACTTTACCTTCGTGGGAGGGAATTTGGTTACATGAAGGAGTAAAAAATAAAAAGTATTAGCCCTCTCAAGTGCAGAAGCAGAGTTTAGAGGGATGGCTAAGGGACTATGTGAACTCCTATGGCTTCGAAAACTTATGACAGAACTCGGTTTTGCTCCTACGTCTGAAATGAAGTTGTTTTGTGATAATAAAGCAGCTATTGATATCTCTCACAATCCTATCCAACACGATCGCACCAAACATGTTGAGGTGGATCGTCACTTCATTAAGCAGAACTTGGAGTCCAAGGTGATTCAATTTCCATTCATGAAATCTGAAGATCAACTAGCAGATATCTTGACAAAGGCTGTTTCAAGGAGGGCGTTCTTTAGCTCACTAGACAAGTTGGGCATGCAAGATATCTACATGCCAACTTGAGGGGGAGTGTTGGCGTGAGCTGTAATTTCCTTTTTTATAGGAAATTTGTTTTTTATCCTCCAAATTTGTAGATGATTCTTTTTCCTATTTTGTAGAGATTTGACTTGCAGATCAAGCCCGTTTGGTTGTGTATTTATGAGTCGGTACATACTTGATGGAAAAAGAAAAAGAAAAGAAAAAAGAGTGAGCTAGGGCGAGGTGTTTGACCGAGGACGTAAAACATTGCCGAACCTCGTAAATTCGTGTGTTCTTCAATTATTTTCTTGCTTTTTATCATATGAGGCATGAGACTTTATTTTCTAATTTAAAAGAAATTTAAGTTAACTAGTTACAACTTTTCTATCTGCACTGATTCCCTCAACAGAACAATGTCGATTTTTGTCAACATTGTGTGTTTTTTTTTTTACTTTTTTTCTTTTTCCATCGAGAAAGTTTATGGCTTAATTGAATGCCATCCTGCGGCCTGAATGTATTTTGTGATAGTCCAATGTCTTGATAAATGCAGAGAGTAGAGAACGCTCATCTCGGGCGAACAGAGTAACTCTGTCGTCTGACCAAGAATTTTCAATATCAACCAGCACCAGCAGATAGGCTACAAAATGCCAAAAGAGCTCTTACATATATATAGTCCCTCCTTCGTCCATACTCGTTGAAGAGGCGGTTCTTTTAGATTCTTCTTAGCTTAATGGCTTTGAATTGTCGAGATCTCTTGCCACGATTTCGAACCGTGGCAACCTCGACCGCGTGGAGATCTTGACTCCGGTGAGCGAATAGCGTAGTAGATGCGTCAGCCGGATTCATGATGTTAAGCCTTTAATGGGAAATTGCATTTTATTTCAAGAGTAGTGTATTGTGTTGTCGATGATAAAATAATCTGACTGATTTAGACAACGAATGGAAAAGTCATCAATTGCCAAATTTTGGTCGACAATAAATATACGACGAAAACACAAACGTCCACAGGATAATATTGGAATCCTATCAAAATAACATCGAGATAGGAAATATCTCAACATAGAAAATTATTATATTTTATCCTTATCTGGGTGGACGAGAGTCTGCGAGCCCTCACCAGCGAACGGCGAAGCCCGTGACCCTCATCGTGCCTGGCGAGGACTCGCGATCGGCTGGCCTCTTGCCGGCCCTAACCAAAAAAGAAAGAAAGAAGAAGATAGAAAATTCATTAAAAAATTAATTTTTTTGAAATATATTAACTATTATTAAAATTGTCCACGTCAACGCCAGCTGGTTAAATAAACTAAATTGGCACAATTGCAAAAAGTTTAAGACTTAACTCATGGTATTTTAACTATGCTAAATGTTCGGATAGATGTTGCAGACAAAATGATAGACTTTTAGGATCCTAGAAACGGATCGAGAACCGTACCGCCCGGTCATAGGAACCGAGAGTCCTCTAGAATCGAACCGAGCCAGTTGGTTCCGCCCGATCGGTCCACTATGCTCGGCCCTAATTAATGCTGAACGGAATTTGTAATTGTGAGGGTCAAGGCTATTATGCAATGTTGTCATTTAATTCATAAACTCAAATTGGCCACGTCACCTCATCCCCATAGCAACGTTTTATGTCATAATGATGAAAAAGACAAAGCACTAATTAGAGTTATATACATTCTTGTATGCGTCCCTGCACAAAGTATAGCTTACAAAGACGGAAAGCGACATCCCAGGTATATAATGGCAATCCTAGTCTTTATGAAGATGAATTTTCACTCTACAGATGTGGTACATAAAACTAGCAGAGGATAAATAGTGGAGAAGCGCCTCCCTTACTCGATAATACCCGGCACGGGCACAGGAATTCCTGCCCGGAATGAGAAGTTCCTTGGCAAAGAAATGGTATTTATTTGCCTTCCTGATGAGAGCATCAATCACTTCCTTCCCCAGATTCTATCAAAAGCTCCTTTTGAAGAAGGAACAACATGTGTAGCACAAATGCGAAGCCCGCTGAAAAGGGAATTCACGAGCCCGCTCAAGAGGGAATCCGCGGAATTCTTCTCTTGATCTAGCTCAGTCACTTCGGATGCAAGATTAGATTCGCTGGCATTGTCCTCCGACAACAAGTGCCTGACTACATCCGAGGATGAGGAGTGGAATCTCATCGAAAGCAGGCTCTCTCTCGCTCCTGGATTTGAAGCATTGGGGCCGAATCTGCTTCTGGCTTCGACTTGATCCCGATTATCAAGACAAGCGATGCCATGAGGACAATCCCATGTCTTTGGAACTTCCTGATCCCTATACAGCAGAAGAAATGTGCTCATATAAGATGGTAGTTCCAAAAATATCAGTTCAAGTTAGTTCTTGTGGTCATTCATCCAGGGAAGTGAATCTTATAGACTATTGATAAGCCTTCGATCGGAAGATACGGAAAAAAGATGACTTACCCCTCGAGACATTTCTCGTTGCAGCGACTAATGAAATCGTCTGCATATGCTTTGAACTCACTGTCGAGATGTTCAATCAGTCTTGTCGCATCACTTAAGGGCAATACATCCCAAATCTTCAAGATTTGGATGTACTTAAGTTCCTTTAGTATATCGACGGTGCACAGCAAGTAGAGACCTTCGACCTCGAATTGCTTCACCATAGGAGAAGAGCTTTTAGGGAGTAAACCCACATTGCTCTTCTCAGGTCTCCAGCCGCTGGCAAGTTTCGTTATGAGGTTTCTGATTGACGTCTTGGTCCGAAGTGATGTCAGCTTTCCGAAAGACTTCACAAAGTTGTCGCCGAAGAAAACCTGCAGAGACAAAATGGTTGACAAGAAATCATAATGTAAGTCGAATATCCATTTTGAGAGAAAAGAAAACCATCTGCAAGGTGCTTTACCCTCCAACGAGCATTTCTGAACAGGACACTATTTCCACCAAGCGGATCATCGAGCCGAATATTCTCTATCTTCACATCCAAGATGGCTTTAACTTCATCGCTACTCGAGGAACATCCCCGGCTCTTAGCATCCTGACGAGCATTTCTAAATAGGACACTATTGCCATTGTGCAGATCATCGAGCCGAATATCCTCTTTCTTCTCATCCGAAATGGCTTTGACTCCATCAGTCCTGGAAGAACATCCTCGGCTCTTAGCATCCTGATGAGCATTTCTAGATAGGGCACTACTTCCATCACGCAGATCATCGAGCCGAATATCCACTTTCTTCCCTTCTAAAATGGCTTTAACTTCATCAGTACTGGAGGAACATTCTCGGCTCTCAGCATCACGAAGGTGCTCTGCCCTCGACTTTTCATCTCTAAATGGTACCCTACTTCCATCAACCGGATTATCAAGCTGATTATTCTTCCCATCCAAAGCGGCTTTAACATCATCTGCACTGAAGAAACATCCACGGCTCTGAGCATCATGAACCAAAGCTTTCCATACAGATTTACTTCTCGCCAGCGTTCTCCCGTCCCCCAAAATCCAAAGACAGTATCTACACAGAGGCAGCAAAAAGCAAGGATTGTTTGTAAATACTCATCTTATGGAAAAATTCAATTTACCCCGGTTAAGCAGGAATAGAAGACACTACCTTGCCCTGGTTATAGTGACATTGGTTCTCTTAGTATCCGAAACAAACCCAATAGATCCACGAGTGTTTGATCTCACCGTGGATACAATTATGATGTCTTCTTCACCCCCTTGGAACCCATCCACTGACCTCACTTTCACTGTAAAGCTTTTGGTATTTTCATATCTTTTTCCAATTTTCTTTTGTATTGCAGCAACCTGAGCTCCATATGGAGATATCACGCCGACACTTAGATCTTCTCCTGAAGATTCGCATGCTGCAGATTAAACCCAAGACGATATAATTACGACCACACTAACATGAAAGGGATATTATATACACATCTGATTACTGTCTTATGTGTCCTGTAAGGCTAAGTTAAAGGCCTAAATGACAAGAAAGCACATCATCTCCGGAGTCAGAAAGCAATTAAAGCTACGCAAATCTCTCCAAACATCTTAAGAAACTGAATGGACTTCATGGTAAGATACTAAGATTGAACAGAAATATTTCTCGCTTGCAGCTTCGGCAGTCAACAACTGGCTGCCCACGCTCTGCAACAGTTTAGCAAAAGGTGCATCCACATGCCATGACCAAACATGTGCAATCATAAAGTCGTTATTTGCAGTAATTCATACTATACAGCAGGAAATGATATAATCTGGGTAAATTTATTCATGGCGTACCTCCGTATAGATTCCTCAAAATCATGGAGACAACTTCTACCTCAGCATAATTTCTAAGGCTACATCCATCAGCTTCACCTTCTTCTCTTCCATTGGAAATATCTATGAAGGAGTAGGGGCCAAACATCGGCCACGGCAAATGACATCTTGTGTAACTTTTGCTGATAACGTTCGGCCCATTTTGAATTTTATTGTTGTAAAAGGTTGCTGTTGGAAAGCGACTTATCGCAGGATGCATTCTGTACTGGATATCGAGAAGGTGCCTTGGATGACCCAGAGAAACCAACCTTTCGAATAGACTCCTTCCAAAGCCAGCCTTGCTAGAAAGCTATAGAAATAAGAAACATGCACAAACTCAAAGGTCAATTAAGCATAAAATCATGATGTTTATGTATGCTTGTGCACGTTGCTAGTCAAACATTGAGCGATGACATACCTTGCTCTCCACCATTGCAGGCAACTGACATTCATCTCCAACTAAAATTGCATGCCTGACACCGTGAAGTTGTAGCGGAATCATTGACTCACATTCTTTCAACTGCGCAGCCTCATCAATCACCAATAAACTGACAGGCTCCATTTTCGTTTCCATGGAGTAGAGTTTATATGAGCTGGACGCAGTGCAGAAAATCAAGGAAGCCGCTTGATAACAGAACTCAGTTATCTTGGGTTTACTCGCAAATCTTGCAAGGTTTAGCCTTCTAAGAGACGTATTAAGAGTTTGCAAAAGAGAGAGGCATTCACGTCTCTTCAATGATAACGCTGTATATAGTGGATCCGTGAGAGTTTCTAAAGAAGACGGGTCCAACGAAAATGCTTCCTTCAATTTTCTGGAATCCAACTCCTCTCTAGATAGTGAAACTTCAAAAGAATCAAGTGAGGTGAGAAGGGACTTAATATCTAGGAAATTATTTTCCGAAAGGTAACTTTTGGGTATATGGGTGCATAAGGTAGAGAAGCATCTTCGGAGAGACTCTGCATGTGAAAAGAGAGACTTTGGCTTCAAAGGTTCAAATTAGCGATCGACCTCGAACTCATGGCAGATCGAAATCCTACAGAAGAAGTGATTCTCCACCAAAATCAAGGAGGGAATTCGAACACGGAAGCATTGTTGGAGAATCTGGCTACTAGATTGACTCAGATTCTGACTCAGAACCAGACTCCACCGACATTGACACCGCCGAATGATTCATCTTCGTCTTTGCAGATTGCAATTAAGCTGGATGGAACCAATTATGGCTTATGGTCTCAGGTTGTTGAGATGTATATCACAGGTAAAGATAGGCTGGGATACATCAATGGAGACCTCCCTCAGCCTTTACCTACGGATCCCCAATTTCGGAAATGAAAAACTGAAGACTCCACCGTAAAAGGATGGTTGAAAAATTCCATGGACTCAGCTTTGATCGATAACTTTATTCGCTTCCCAACTGCAAAAGCAGTTTGGGATGCTGTGGCTACTACATTTTTTGATGGAACTGATGCTTCTCAGGTTTATGATTTGAAAAGACGTGTGACCCGGATGAAACAGTCTGGAGGACCTATTGAAGCCTACTATAACGGCCTTCAAGGGTTATGGAGAGAGATCGATTTTCGACGTCCTAATATAATGGTATGCCCTGATGATATTACGAGATACAATTCATCATTCAGGAGGATCGTGTCTATATTTTTCTTGATGGTTTAGATGATCGCTTAGATAAGATTAGAGCTGATGTGCTACAGATGCAGCCATTCCCTACAGTTGAGCAAGCCTATGCTCGGGTTCGCGGAGAAGATATGCGACAGACAGTGGTGTTAAGTAGTGAGAATACTACCCATAGTTCTGTGGCGATGTTATCACATAGAGACAAGCCGAGCTTGAGAAAAGCTCAAGAACCGAATTTACAGATGGCCGGGGCACGAACTGGTGCAGTCTTGAAACAGAGAATTCCGTCAATTAGTGGTTGCTCTCATTGCGGGAATTCTAAACATACTCGAGAGACGTGCTTTAAGCTGCATGGGTATCCTAATTGGTGGAAGAAACTGAAGGCTCGAAAACAAGCAGAGGGGGAAGGAAATAGTGGCAGAGGGAAGGCTTCTCTAGTTATGGGAGAGTTTAAGTTATCACTAGTGCCACAGCCCGAACCACAAAGTAAGAAATCCATAGATGGTAAAGGTAATTATGGTTTTGCTTTAGTTGCTTCTATACAAGGTGATTGTAATCAGTGGGTTATTGATTCTGGAGCTACTGAACACATGACTTTTACTGCGGATGACTTTACTAGTATTATAGAGCCTCGACGCCATAGTATCTCGAATGCTAATGGAGTGCCGTATCTAGTGACTGGAGCTGGAGTTGTTAATGTTTCCCCTTCATTATCTCTGTCAAATACACTCCTTGTCCCCTCACTATCTACGAAACTGATTTCGGTTGGACAGGTTGCAGAAGAGTTAAATTGTGTCGTGCTAATGTACCCACATTTTTGTCTGTTTCAGGATATCCTCACGAAGGAGATCATTGGGTGTGGTACTAAGAAGGGGGGGCTGTATTACATGGACGACTTCAGTTCTTGGAATGTCAATCAGGTTCAAGGTTCGCCTACAAGTAGGGAGACACAGATATGGCTTTGGCATAAGCGATTGGGGCATCCATCGTTTGGTTATATGAAGAAGTTATTTCCTAATTTATTTTTAGGTTTGAATGATTATCGGTTTAATTGTCAGACTTGCATTTTGGCAAAAAGCCATCGAGTACCTTTTCCTATCAGCTTGCATAAAAGTGCAATTCCTTTCTCTTTGATTCATTCCGATGTGTAGGGTGCTTCTCCTATTACATCTGTATCTGGTAGTCGACGGTTCGTTCTTTTCGTTGATGATTGCACTAGAATGACATGGTTATATCTGATGAAGACTAAGGATGAAGTTGCAAACGTCTTTAAAGTTTTTCATACTATGGTGCGAACTCAATTTGGTAGGAAGCTCCAGATCCTTCGCAGTGATAATGGTGGTGAGTATATTAATCATCATCTCTAAGAATATTTTCTGCAGCATGGCTTACTTCATGAAACATCATGCTCAGGAACACCCCAACAAAACGGGGTAGCAGAAAGGAAGAATAGGCATATTCTTGAGACTGCTCGTTCTTTATTATTTGAAAATAATGTCCCTTACCGTTTTTGGGATAATGCAGTAACTACCGCAGTCCATCTTATTAATAGGATGCCATCGAAGGTATTAGAATTTCAAACACCATTGGAAGCTCTCTCTTCTCATGCACATTTACCGTCAGTCCTTACTATTTCTCCTAAGGTGTTTGGTTGTGTATCCTTTGTTCACATTCCTAGAGCACATAGGACAAAACTTGAACCATGTGATGTACGGTGTGTGTTTTTGGGATATGGTTCACATCAAAAGGGATATCGATGTTATAATCCATCTACTAAGAAGACATATGTTACAATGGATGTGACATTCCTTGAGATGAAATCCTTTTTTCGGGATACCAATTCTTCTTTCCAGGGGGAGATAGAGAAGGAAAAGAAAAATTGATGGGAGACTAGTGGTGTTATAATGGCTCCAGGGGAAGTTCAAACCGATGGAGTGTCGATAGTGTCTCCAAGGGATGGACAAGATTAGAATTTACAGATAGATGTTGAGCAACAAATATCGTCTCAGGGAGGTGAGGCACCCGAGAAGCAGAATTTGCAAGATCAGCTAGCTCTTCTAGAATAGTTTTCCCCATCTTCTTCAGTACCTATCCCAACTCCTGAGGAAATTCCTGAGGTAACTTCTACTACTACTACTTATTTACATGATGATTCTAGTACTTTTGTAGGATATAAATTACCTACTAGGCACAATCGAGGAAAGCCCCTGAATCGATACTTACCTGATGTTGGAGGGAAAGAAAAATCTACCTATCCAATCACAAACTATATTTCAGTTAGAAAATTATCCGAGCCATTAAGGGCTTTTGTCTCGAATGTATCATCAGTTTATCTTCCAAGAGGAGTACATGATGCCTTGAAAGATCTTAAGTGGGTTCGAGCTATGAAGGAAGAGATGGAAGCATTGCAGAAAAATAGTACCTGGAAGTTGTGAAGTTGCCCGAAGGAAAGAAAACAGTGGGATGCAAATGGGTGTTCTCGATCAAATATAAAGCAGATGGGTCCATTGAAAGGTATAAGGTTAGGCTGGTAGCAAAAAGATATACACAAACATATGGAGTGGATTTTCAAGAAACTTTTTTCACCTGTTGCGAAACTAAATACTGTACGAGTGTTATTATCTCTTGCAGCTAATTTAGATTGACCATTACACCAACTTGATGTCAAGAATGCATTTCTCCATGGAGACCTTGAAGAGGATATCTATATGGACATTCCGCCAGGTTATAGTTCTTCATCACAGTCAGGACTTGTTTGTAAGTTGGAGCGATCACTTTATGGATTGAAACAGTTTCATCGAGCTTGGTTTGGACGATTCGGTGTGGCTATGAAAAGATATGGATATGTTCAAAGCGACTCTGATCACACCCTGTTCCTGAGGCAAAGTCAAGGTAAGATAACCGTGCTGATTATTTATGTATATGATATAATTATCACAGGGAATGATCAAGAGGAAATTGCGAAATTACAGCAGAAGTTCTCAATGGAATTTAAGACAAAAAATCTTGGTGGACTCAAGTACTTTTTGGGGATAGAAGTAGCAAGATCTAACATAGGTATTTTTCTCTCAAAGAAAGTATATTTTGGATTTGTTGGACGAAGTGGGAATGCTAGATTGTAAACCTGTAGATACACCTATTATTCAGAATCATAGACTTGGAGAGTATTCTGATCAGGTGCCAACAAATAAAGAAAGATATCAAAGGTTAGTTGGAAAACTGATTTATTTGTCACATACACGTCCTGATATCGCGTATGCAGTGAGTGTTGTAAATCAATTTATGCACGCCCCTAGTGAAGATCATATGAATAGTGTAATGCGCATTATCCGATATTTAAAGGGAGCTCCAAGGAGAGGGCTTCAGTTTCAGAAGAGTGGACATCTTATGATCGAAGGTTTTATTGACACAGACTGGGCTGGAAGTGTGTCAGATAGAAGATCAACATCAGGATACTTTACCTTCGTGAGAGGGAATTTGGTTACATGGAGGAGTAAAAAACAAAAAAGTATTAGCCATCTCAAGTGCAGAAGCAGAGTTTAGAGGGATGGCTAAGGGACTATGTGAACTCCTATGGCTTCGAAAACTTATGACAGAACTCGATTTTGCTCCTACGTCTGAAATCATTGATATCTCTCACAATCCTGTCCAACACGATCGCACCAAACATGTTGAGGTGGATCGTCACTGCATTAAGCAGAACTTGGAGTCCAAGGTGATTCAGTTTCCATTCATGAAATCTGAAGATCAACTAGCAGATATCTTGACAACGGCTGTTTCAAGGAGGGCTTTCTTCAGCTCACTAGACAAGTTGGGCATGCAAGATATCTACATGCCAACTTGAGGGGGAGTGTTGGCGTGAGCTGTAATTTCCTTTTTTTTTTATAGGAAATTTGTTTTTTATCCTCCAGATTTGTAGATGATTCTTTTCCTATTTTGTAGAGATTTGACTTGCAGATCAAGCCCGTCTGATTGTGTATTTATGAGTCGGTACATACTTGATGGAAAAAGAAGAAGAAAAGAAAAAAGAGTGAGGGCGAGGTGTTTGACCGAGGACGTAAAACATTGCCGAACCTCGTAAATTCGTGTGTTCTTCAATTATTTTCTTGCTTTTTATCATCTGAGGCATGAGACTTTATTTTCTAATTTAAAAGAAATTTAAGTTAACTAGTTACAACTTTTCTGTCTGCACTGATTCCCTCAACAGAACAATGTCGATTTTTGTCAACATTGTGTTTTTTTTTTTTTTTACTTTTCCATCGAGAAAGTTTATGGCTTAATTGAATGCCATCCTGCGGCCTGAATGTATTTTGTGATAGTCCAATGTCTTGATAAATACAGAGAGTAGAGAACGCTCATCTCGGGCGAACAGAGTAACTCTGTCGTCTGACCAAGAATTTTCAATATCAACCAGCACCAGCAGATAGGCTACAAAATGCCAAAAGAGCTCTTACATATATATAGTCCCTCCTTCGTCCATACTCGTTGAAGAGGCGGTTCTTTTAGATTCTTCTTAGCTTAATGGCTTTGAATTGTGGAGATCTATTGCCACGATTTCGAACCGTGGCAACCTCGACCGCGTGGAGATCTTGACTCCGGTGAGCGAATCGCGTAGTAGATGCGTCAGCCGGATTCATGATATTAAGCCTTTAATGGGAAATTGCATTTTATTTCAAGAGTAGTGTATTGTGTTGTCGATGATAAAATAATCTGACTGATTTAGACAACGAATGGAAAAGTCATCAATTGCCAAATTTTGGTCGACAATAAATATACGACGAAAAAACAAACGTCCACAGGATAATATTGGAATCCTATCAAAATAACAACGAGATAGGAAATATCTCAACATAGAAAATTATTATATTTTCTCCTTATCAGGGTGGACGAGAGTCTGCAAGCCCTTGCCAGCGATCGGCGAAGCCCGTGACCCTCATCGTGCCTGGCGAGGACTCGCGATCGGCTGGCCTCTTGCCGGCCCTAACCAAAAAAGAAAGAAAGAAGAAGATAGAAAATTCATTAAAAAATTAATTTTTTTGAAATATATTAACTATTATTAAAATCGTCCACGTCAACGCCAACTGGTTAAATAAACTAAATTGGCACAATTGCAAAAAGTTTAAGACTTAACTCATGGTATTTTAACTATGCTAAATGTTCGGATAGATGCTGCAGACAAAATGATAGACTTTTAGGATCCTAGAAACGGATCGAGAACCGTACCGCCCGGTCATAGGAACCGAGAGCCCTCTAGAATCGAACCGAGCCAGCTGGTTCCACCCGATCGGTCCACTATGCTCGGCCCTAATTATTGCTGAACGGAATTTGTAATTGTGAGGGTCAAGGCTATTATGCAATGTTGTCATTTAATTCATAAACTCAAATTGGCCACGTCACCTCATCCCCATAGCAACGTTTTATGTCATAATGATGAAAAAGACAAAGCACTAATTAGAGTTATATACATTCTTGTATGCGTCCCTGCACAAAGTATAGCTTACAAAGACGGAAAGCGACATCCCAGGTATATAATGGCAATCCTAGTCTTTATGAAGATGAATTTTCACTCTACAGATGTGGTACATAAAACTAGCAGAGGATAAATAGTGGAGAAGCGCCTCCCTTACTCGATAATACCCGGCACGGGCACAGGAATTCCTGCCCGGAATGAGAAGTTCCTTGGCAAAGAAATGGTATTTATTTGCCTTCCTGATGAGAGCATCAGTCACTTCCTTCCCCAGATTCTATCAAAAGCTCCTTTTGAAGAAGGAACAACATGTGTAGCACAAATGCGAAGCCCGCTGAAAAGGGAATTCATGAGCCCGCTCAAGATGGAATCCGCGGAATTCTTCTCTTGATCTAGCTCAGTCACTTCGGATGCAAGATTAGATTCGCTGGCATTGTCCTCCGACAACAAGTGCCTGACTACATCCGAGGATGAGGAGTTGAATCTCATCGAAAGCAGGCTCTCTCTCGCTCCTGGATTTGAAGCATTGGGGCCGAATCTGCTTCTGGCTTCGACTTGATCCCGATTATCAAGACAAGCGATGCCATGAGGACAATCCCATGTCTTTGGAACTTCCTGATCCCTATACAGCAGAAGAAATGTGCTCATATAAGATAGTAGTTCCAAAAATATCAGTTCAAGTTAGTTCTTGCGGTCATTCATCCAGGGAAGTGAATCTTATAGACTATTGATAAGCCTTCGATCGGAAGATACGGAAAAAAGATGACTTACCCCTCGAGACATTTCTCGTTGCAGCGACTAATGAAATCGTCTGCATATGCTTTGAACTCACTGTCGAGATGTTCAATCAGTCTTGTCGCATCACTTAAGGGCAATACATCCCAAATCTTCAAGATTTGGATGTACTTAAGTTCCTTTATTATATCGACGGTGCACAGCAAGTAGAGACTTTCGACCTCGAATTGCTTCACCATAGGAGAAGAGCTTTTAGGGAGTAAACCCACATTGCTCTTCTCAGGTCTCCAGCCGCTGGCAAGTTTCGTTATGAGGTTTCTGATTGACGTCTTGGTCCGAAGTGATGTCAGCTTTCCGAAAGACTTCACAAAGTTGTCGCCGAAGAAAACCTGCAGAGACAAAATGGTTGACAAGAAATCATAATGTAAGTCGAATATCCATTTTGAGAGAAAAGAAAACCATCTGCAAGGTGCTTTACCCTCCAACGAGCATTTCTGAACAGGACACTATTTCCACCAAGCGGATCATCGAGCCGAATATTCTCTATCTTCACATCCAAGATGGCTTTAACTTCATCGCTACTCGAGGAACATCCCCGGCTCTTAGCATCCTGACGAGCATTTCTAAATAGGACACTATTGCCATTGTGCAGATCATCGAGCCGAATATCCTCTTTCTTCTCATCCGAAATGGCTTTGACTCCATCAGTCCTGGAAGAACATCCTCGGCTCTTAGCATCCTGATGAGCATTTCTAGATAGGGCACTACTTCCATCACGCAGATCATCGAGCCGAATATCCACTTTCTTCCCTTCTAAAATGGCTTTAACTTCATCAGTACTGGAGGAACATTCTCGGCTCTCAGCATCACGAAGGTGCTCTGCCCTCGGCTTTTCATATCTAAATGGTACCCTACTTCCATCAACCGGATTATCAAGCTGATTATTCTTCCCATCCAAAGCGGCTTTAACATCATCTGCACTGAAGAAACATCCACGGCTCTGAGCATCATGAACCAAAGCTTTCCATACAGATTTACTTCTCGCCAGCGTTCTCCCGTCCCCCAAAATCCAAAGACAGTATCTACACAGAGGCAGCAAAAAGCAAGGATTGTTTGTAAATACTCATCTTATGGAAAAATTCAATTTACCCCGGTTAAGCAGGAATAGAAGACACTACCTTGCCCTGGTTATAGTGACATTGGTTCTCTTAGTATCCGAAACAAACCCAATAGATCCACGAGTGTTTGATCTCACCGTGGATACAATTATGATGTCTTCTTCACCCCCTTGGAACCCATCCACTGACCTCACTTTCACTGTAAAGCTTTTGGTATTTTCATATCTTTTTCCAATTTTCTTTTGTATTGCAGCAACCTGAGCTCCATATGGAGATATCACGCCGACACTTAGATCTTCTCCTGAAGATTCGCATGCTGCAGATTAAACCCAAGACGATATAATTACGACCACACTAACATGAAAGGGTTATTATGTACACATCTGATTACTGTCTTATGTGTCCTCTAAGGCTAAGTTAAAGGCCTAAATGACAAGAAAGCACATCATCTCCGGAGTCAGAAAGCAATTAAAGCTACGCAAATCTCTCCAAACATCTTAAGAAACTGAATGGACTTCAAGGTAAGATACTAAGATTGAACAGAAATATTTCTCGCTTGCAGCTTCGGCAGTCAACAACTGGCTGCCCACGCTCTGCAACAGTTTAGCAAAAGGTGCATCCACATGCCATGACCAAACATGTGCAATCATAAAGTCGTTATTTGCAGTAATTCATACTATACAGCAGGAAATGATATAATCTGGGTAAATTTATTCATGGCGTACCTCCGTATAGATTCCTCAAAATCATGGAGACAACTTCTACCTCAGCATAATTTCTAAGGCTACATCCATCAGCTTCACCTTCTTCTCTTCCATTGGAAATATCTATGAAGGAGTAGGGGCCAAACATCGGCCACGGCAAATGACATCTTGTGTAACTTTTGCTGATAACGTTCGGCCCATTTTGAATTTTATTGTTGTAAAAGGTTGCTGTTGGAAAGCGACTTATCGCAGGATGCATTCTGTACTGGATATCGAGAAGGTGCCTTGGATGACCCAGAGAAACCAACCTTTCGAATAGACTCCTTCCAAAGCCAGCCTTGCTAGAAAGCTATAGAAATAAGAAACATGCACAAACTCAAAGGTCAATTAAGCATAAAATCATGATGTTTATGTATGCTTGTGCACGTTGCTAGTCAAACATTGAGCGATGACATACCTTGCTCTCCACCATTGCAGGCAACTGACATTCATCTCCAACTAAAATTGCATGCCTGACACCGTGAAGTTGTAGCGGAATCATTGACTCACATTCTTTCAACTGCGCAGCCTCATCAATCACCAATAAACTGACAGGCTCCATTTTCGTTTCCATGGAGTAGAGTTTATATGAGCTGGACGCAGTGCAGAAAATCAAGGAAGCCGCTTGATAACAGAACTCAGTTATCTTGGGTTTACTCGCAAATCTTGCAAGGTTTAGCCTTCTAAGAGACGTATTAAGAGTTTGCAAAAGAGAGAGGCATTCACGTCTCTTCAATGATAACGCTGTATATAGTGGATCCGTGAGAGTTTCTAAAGAAGACGGGTCCAACGAAAATGCTTCCTTCAATTTTCTGGAATCCAACTCCTCTCTAGATAGTGAAACTTCAAAAGAATCAAGTGAGGTGAGAAGGGACTTAATATCTAGGAAAGTATTTTCCGAAAGGTAACTTTTGGGTATATGGGTGCATAAGGTAGAGAAGCATCTTCGGAGAGACTCTGCACTTGACAAGAATATGTGCTTGAAAAATTCCAGAAATGACATAGATTCAGGTTTGCATCCATTACCATTAGGCTTCGATATAATCATGCTTTCATTCTCCAGAAAAATGTGGTATTGGCCAACACAGTCATTGAGAGTATCAATCATGGAAGGTAGATAACGCTGCCAACCAGTGCGTACAGAAAAGCACTGCAGAACACAATCAACGCGATGATCCAAGAATATTTCCTCCGTATCTGAATCTACTTTCATCCGCTCATTGTTCCCGAAACATAGCATGTCTCCTAAGTTACAGAGCAAGCTTTCCCCATGAGAATTTGTGCAAACCGATTGTTTCACCAGCTGCAAAACACGAGAAGCCAATTCCTTGATGGCAACATTTGTCGGAGCACAAACAAGGGTTCTGTGTTTCCTTTGCAAGAGAGTGAAGAGCAGCGCCGCGACAGTTTTGGTCTTCCCTGTCCCTGGAGGACCCTGTATCATTTCCAATGCCGACCTGTGTTGACACTTGATTGTATTGAGACAAGCCAGAACGGCTTTTTTCTGGGATTCATTCAGACTGCAAACCAAGTTCCTATCAGGACTCTCATGTCCAGAGCCATGACTTCGAGTAATACAAAGAGTGCAATCTATCTCAGCCTGCAAACAAACACATAGTCTTCTGAAAATTCACACCCAGAAAACCAAAGTAAAAGTTAGAAACTGTAACAAAATTGTTGATTTTGTTCCATCCTTGTACAACCTGGACTGATATTGAGCACAGAGGATCTTGTGATAAAAATGTCTATGACTAAACATGGGTCATACTACTGCAGCATTAAAATTTAACGTGATCATGTGACTTCAGGCAATCTTCGTTTGATTGTTTGGAGAAATAACAAGCTAACTCAAAAGCGCCGAGTTCTTTTTTTTTTTAAGTAATCGAAATCAAGTTTTGTTGCAGCCAATAATATGTTTACCGTAAAACGGTACGCAGATAATGAGTATAGAAACAAAGTCCTTACCGCTGAATCCCTGCAGAGAACTCCCTTCTCAATCTTCAAGTTCCGAAATCTGTGCAGCACTCTCCATATCCTATTGTTAGTGACTACGTTTATCACGGAAACTGCATACATTGAATCCCAGGTACGATCATCCTTCGCTTCATTATCCAAGAATGCCTTGACTGTGAATTTTGTAGATGCTTGAGCATCCGTGTCAGCATCTCCTACGAGTTCAGCGACAGATGCAAAAGTCCATCTTCCTGCAAACCTTTCTAGGCTGGGAATGGTATCTGGTTTAGCATTAGTTAACATCAAAACATCCCCAGGCAAAGTTTTGTAAGGCTCCTTGCCACGGTCAGTGAACCTGTTTCTCCAGCGATCCACTTCCACATGGTAAGCATTCTTCTTGCCTTCAACAAACCCAGTGACTTTCGCGAAAGGCAGCCTAGATACATTCTTCATACTTGAACAGAGGCTGGCTCGTGTTTCCTCAAGCAAAGGATAGACAAAAGAAGCAAGGTATTTCTCAACCGATTGAAATGACTCGGGGATGCTCTCCACCTACAAAACGGGGGTATCGAAAATCAAACATTGCCAACCAACTTCACTCGATAGATCGAGCGACTCCGTCCTCTGTCGTATCAATGTCACAAGGATAGGACGTCGTATAGCATACCGAAAGAGCAAACAATCCCCCTAACACCTAATAACTTCACCACATAGAGACAGAGAGCAAGTTCCTTCCCCACTATACAACAGTCCAATTTTACATTAGCAAGACATTTTCAAGAGCTAACATGCATTAAACTTATACTGATGATAGTACGAAAGCATGATCAGAACAACAAATGTATCCCCGAGAAAAGGGGGGAAAAGAAGGAAAAGAGACTAAGAAATGAGAACCTTGTCCCTGTAGAGATTGATATTGAAGATTTCTTGAAGAGACCAAGAGAGGATAATATCATTCAGGTCTCTGGGCTTGTCTTTCTTCCTGCCAGATCCAGCCTCCGCACCTTCAGTAGAATCCATGGCCAGTCCCACGCCCATCTCTAAAGCCATAAAATTCCTTACTTTCCCGTCGAAGATGACAAATTATGTCTGAGACTTCCAAGCAACGAGAGACTGAGAGATCAAATACGAACAAGCGAGAAGCTTTAACACTCGGGGAATCAATCCCGTCCGAGACGAGCATTTAAAATTGCGGTCGGTGAGGGACCGGCGGCAATGTGAAAAGGGGACTTGAGAGGAAGCTCATGACTCGTGAAAAGTCTTGGTTTCCTCGTACTTCCGGTACAGTACATGATCCCATTTCGCCAAACATGCTATGCTTTTCGCACAATGCATGTGGCTTCGCAATATAGCGAAGCGAATCAAAGCAAGATATGTATGCCTTTCCGACCAAAGAAGGCAAGAGAGATGTCGGCATCAAACCCACGAACAATGGTTTGCTTGGGTTAAGCTTTCTTGCATGCTGAGCTTTATGTCACTGTACCCGTACACACGGTCTTTCGTCGTCCGAAACATATGATGTCCGACATGTTTGGAGCTTTGGATTGAGTTTGGCAAGACCCCGCGTTCCTTTTTCTAATTAGAAACCCACAGATGCGTACACTCGTCTTGATCTTTAAGAATGGTTGTGTTTGACGTACATGGGTACTGAAATCGCTCGATGAGGACCTAAAAGTAACCATAGCCCCTTAATTAGGCGACCGAGCGGGTATTTATGGATGCAAAGAGACGCTTGTTGTACATGGCCTGATCAATATTGACCCATTTAATCTATTTTGATCCATTTTCATGCTATACAAATCTAGACTTTTTGGGCCCATTTAAGTATTCCAAAATAAAAACTCGCTATCGTACGTAGGATTGAACTTTGGAATGTATTAGAAGAAAGGAAAATTTGTAAGGTATCCAGATAATTTTGGCAACTGGGTCATAGAGGTGTCAAATAGGTGAATCGGATCGAGTTTGTGTTGGGTTGAATATGGTTCGACCTATATTGGTTCATTTAACATGTTTTGACCCATTTTCATGCTATATGAATCAAGTGACTCGTACCCGATTTGACATGTATAGTTAAAACACTTCAATATTACAATTCAATTTAGAGAAACTTATCTCTTATTCATTTTTAAAAATATAGATATTGCTTAAAAAATTTAACTTACTCATTTATGACCCACTTAAAACCCATTTAGGACCCATTAAATTTTTAAGTAATCCATTCATGATCCACTTTTGAAACTTAAGTAACCCATTTATGACCCACCACCATCATGAAATATGAGTCAAATATGAGTTATACACCCATTTTGCCCACATCTACTAATGGGTCTTAGTTGGAGCGATTCGAAGTTCGAGTTTCTGGAAACTTATGAGGGTTATATGGTAATTCTAACCGCAAATGTTTTTAATGAAAAATTACAAGAAAATCATGGGATTATTGTCTATCGCGTTACGTTTCGATTTTGGTTGCAGTATAACGAGATAGAAGTATAATTTCGCAATTCTTGAAAAAGAAATATTTATGCGCTCATCGATATAATTTTGTTTTTCAACGGTTACCTTTCTAGTCCGCTAAAGGCCAAGAGCCGTACAGTGGAACCCTTCCACTCTTGATTAGAAAAATGAAGTAATGATCAATTAAGACACCGGGTCAATTAAGAGGGGCGAGAAAGGAAGCTGATGGCTCTGGCAAAAGTCTTGATGAGTCTCCTCGTATTCCCGAACACTATTTGATCCGATTTCGACAAAATTTTAGGCCGCGCGTGATAACACTTTTGCTTCAGTAATCAACTTTTGATCATAAGTTGATTTTTTTACTTCTGCTCCAGAAGTTGATTTCTAATCATAAAAATTCGTTTAGTAACGGTGAAATTTTTTTACTTTTGAAATATTATTAACACCAAATCTTATATGAAAAATTATTGTTGGCGGACATCGTTCTCTTCCTCTGCACCTACGATGTTTTCAATATTGTTAGACAACAGTCACCTTTCTAGTTCACTAAAGTTGTGATCTGAAAACCGAAATGACGATCATTTAAGACCTCGGGTCACGTAAGAGGGGCAAGAAAGGAAGTTGTCAACTCATGGGTTAATATCGCGAAAAACCTCAAACTAGTACACCTATAACAAATTTACCCCAAACTAATTTTTTGACCACCAAAAATCTTAAACTGGTACACTTGTGATAAATTTACCCCAAACTATTTTTTTACCATCAAAAACCCTAAATTGGTACAACTGTGACAAATTTACCCCAAACTAATTTTTTTTTACCATAAAAAATCTCAAACTGGTACACATATGACAAATTTATCCTATGTTAGTTTCCGTTAAATTGAATTAATACCACAAAAAATTTTAAATTGACGCACCAGTAGTAAATAGGGTAACATGTACACCCGACAATTGTCACGTATCATCCAATTCAGCAATTCGACGGTCAAATTTAAGGAAAATTAACGAAGGGTAAATTTGTCACAGTTGTTCCAGTTTGGGGTAAATTTATCACAGGTATATCAATTTGAGGTTTTTTGTGGTATTAACCCATAAAAAAATAACTCTTGAAAAGTCTTAGGTTATGTTTGATGATGGTTAGGATAAAAAGCAAGATATCTTATGTTTGGTTTTCTACCCAAAATAAGATGAAGTCGAATATAAAAAACGTATGAGATGGATAAAAAATAAAAATATTCAATGCGGGAGGTGAGAAAAAGATAGAATTTCTCATACTCATATTCATAGTACAAAAATTATTATTTTTTCCAAACAACAAACTTCTTAAATTTATTGTATGACAAAAAACATAACAACAATTTTAGGTATATTGGTATATTATCTTAATTTTATAAATTTTTATTAGGGAATGATGGAGGGAATAAAAAATAAAAAATAGAAGAGATAAAAAAATATATATGTAAAATAAGTAAATAAATATAAATTAGATGAACCCAAATTTGCAACAAACAAATTCAAATTTGAAAAGAATCTTTCTAATTCTCGAAGGATAAGGGGCAATAAAATTCCTTAAAAAAAAAAAACTCTATGTCTCACCTCCTAATGCAGAGAGAAGCGATAACTTGAACAATTTCAAAGGAATTCTGAAATTTGATTGAAAGATAACGTGAATATTATAAAGACGGACGTCCAATATATAGTGATAGGGCTTCTTTAGAAATAGAGTTACTAAAGATAACCTTATCAAAATCATATCTAAGCTAATCTAAGAGAATTTCAATCAAATATTACAAATAATATAAATATTAAAAATTGCCTAAATCAAAAAACTACTTGAAAACCTATCTAAATGACCTCAAAATGCAAAAATCCATCGCAAATCATGGCCGAATATTGATCGGAAGGCCATTTTGCTTCAAGACTGAATTTGAGCGTGATCCAAGCTTGTTAACCCCAAATCAGTGAAATTTTTCGATTTTCGGCGATCATGATTTTCAAAATAATTAGCGCCAACTATTCTACATCAGTCTCCTCCTCTTCAAGAGAACTCGTCCTCGAGTTAGTATCGGGATAAAGAGAAGTATCTGAAGGATGATACTCGAATAAGTCTACCACAAAATTCGGCAAGGACCAACTGATGACGCATGTATAGTCCAGATGATCGACAACACATGGAGCACTTGAGGGATGTCTTGTTGGTCTTGCAGTCGAACTAATTATTTATTAATTTGAAGAACTGTAGTTTCATGACAAAACAACTTATTTTCCTAGGTTTTATTGTTGGAGCAGATGGTCTTCATGTTGATGTAGAAAAGGTGTCATGCCCCGACTCTCAGGCCCGCGACATCCCTTGCCAAAACGCCTCTAGGTCACGAAAGATAGCGTCCCAGGCAGACTATCGACTTAAGAATATACTGCGCATACGGAACGTGCATAACTTCCAAACGATAAGATCAGCATGGGATAGAGAAGCACGAACAACCAGGCAAACAAAACACAACCACTATACATACGAGAATAGATGATCCATGACCTTACAGAGCTATCAGCTAACATATACAACCCCATGCTTCGGGGCGGCCCTCTAAGACTCTCAAAAAGAATATGAGTCGGGTAAGGTCATCTCTCATCTACTCTAAAAGGATACCCCCACAAAATAACCTCCAAACGTCTCTCAGAACTCAGCTGGATCGTTGAGGTCGTCACAAGAACTCTGACTCGAATGTACAGAAGGGGCTACAGACTGGTCGGGCTCGGCTTCAGGCTGCGTGCTAGGTTCGAGATCCACTACCTCCTCGTCAGGTGTGTCTATGTCCATCGGGTCCCAGGCGGAGGCATTAGCGACCCCCTAAACAGGCGGTCTCTCAAACCCACGAATCGGGCCGTAGAGATCTATCCCGTCACGAAGATACCAGGCCTTGAAGTGATGAGCCACCAGAAGTGGCATCCCCTCATCGACCCATAAAGTCGTGACGTGACGCTCCCAGACCTGATCCGTACCTGGCATCGGATGAGACGTGACATCGTGAGACGAGTGGGTAGGGGTACCGAATCGCACGGGCCTTTCCATTACTTTGGACTTGAAAGTGTTAACCCATGACGGGATGAGAAATAAATATCAGTGAATCAAGCCTAAGCTCGGTTAGGACACTGATTCGCCTAAAATATTTTAAGCACCATAATCATCATACACATAAACACATATATCAATAAGATATAACCATCAACTAATGAGTAACCAGTCAAGATATCACACAAACTCATTTATTCACGATGACCCACACGTCTGGCGTGATCCACTTTCACCACTAACGTGATCAAGCACCACAGTGCGATCTAGCGTCCTTCCAGCAGGGCCGGGCTACGTCCCTTTTTTCCCTCTCAACGACGGCTACTACAAGCGGTGTATCCAGTGCACCCAGCACGAGACGGCAAGTAGGCATTCGTTAAAAAGGAGCTTCGGCCCTTCACAAGCTGCGATCGGCATCCGATAATCCCTTAAGACCGTACGACTGGCACGAGGCATGAATTATCGTGCTTATGGCAAGTCGTTCAATTCCATACAATATGTACGGTAAGTGTATGAACAGTACAAAACGAACTTGCCAGGTAATTGTCAGTTGTCCCTTATATGACCACACAATTCTCACTTTGCAATAAATCAATTAACTATCTTCGATTAATGCCAAACACTGATACAGACATGCTAATAGACACGGCCCACGGCTAATTAAGACCTTCAGTCAGGCATCTCAGTGAAGCGACCAAATCAATGAAGTCAATCATCGGTCACGAGCAATCAATTCAATCAGTCAATATCAAGCTCAATTCGTGCCAAGACTTTTATTAATCAGATTGATTTAACACATCAATCGTTCGCTTGTCTTTAACCTGTCTCTCACTCGTAACCGAACCACAATCAATGAATTATCAATCAACCAGTCGATTACTATTTTACCACAATTAGCCACAGATAATTAAATCACCCCGGCTAACCTAATCGATCGGCCCCTTAACCTAACCCAATTTCTAACTAAACCAGTCCCGATCGTGTACCTAAATTTCGTAATCAACTAATCTTAGGTGCAATTAGCGCCCTAACCAATGATTAAGGTCAACTCACTAGGTGAGTTAGCTCGGGCGGTCTCGACGATCGGCGGCAGCAAACTCGGCGACGGCGACGGCAGTTCACGGCGGACCAAAGGGTTAAACGCGCGGCGACTCGAACCAAAACTTCGAGAACACCACGGAAAGGTCCGGCAAGGTCGTCGGGACAGGTGGCAGGCGATGGAGCTCCGGCGAGCGGCGGTCGGCAGCTAAAACAGAACCGGCACAGTGAGTAAAACAGGGTATACAAGCTGTTCTAGGGCGGTTCTATGTTCCACGGGCTGCGATAAGGCCAGCCAAGGGTGGAAGACTCACCTAGGGGTCGGAGGAAGTCGGTTGGGACCGGTGGAAGGCGACGGAAGGCGGTTGACGGCGACGGGACAGCAAGGTACAGAACCGGCGAGTATAAGGGGTTCGCGCGGCAGAAAATAGGGGAGGGTTTCGGGGCTTCCCATGAGCTCCACCGGCAACAACGGTCTTCCACGAGCTGGGGGTGACAAGAAGGGAGTCTGAGGAGGTGATCAGAGGTGGTGACGAGCGGCAAAGGCGTCGAAAACGGCCGGGGTCGAAGAAAAACCGAACCGGCCTCAAAACAGAGCACCGGAGGTTTCAAAGCTGCTCGCGGCGGCTCCGGCGATCGTCCGGCGGTAGGACCAGTTCAAGGTGGTTGAAGGGAGGCTGGTGGTCGGTCGTGAGGTGGTGGTCGGGTTCGGCGACGCCACAAGAGGCCGGGGAAGGGGCTGGAGTGGCTCAGGTAACAGGGGCCGAAATAGAGCACCGTTTCCCGAGCAGCTCCCGCGGCCGTCCGGCGGTGAACGGCGGCCGGGACTAGACGACCACGGTGGCAGGGAGTGACAGGAGGTGGTGGGGGCTGGCTGCTGGCTGGTGGTCGCGCAGAAACCCATGAGGAAGAGGAGAATGTGGCTCGGTCGGTCGTTTCCCCAAAGAAGAAGAGGAGGAAGCAAAACGTGAAAAGGAGGAAGAAGAGAGAAGGGGCGGCTGATGATGGGAAAACGCATGAGGAAGGGAAATGGAGGGGGCCCCATGAAGACTTTGAAGGCTTTTGTCTCTTATGGACTTAATTATTTTGTCTTAAGTGCATAAGGTAGGGCCATTTTGGTCATTTCACAACTTCGGGACTGAGACGAAATTTTGGCGCACTAGACGAAGGGGAATTTTAGTAATTTTGCTAGCTAGGCTCGGTCGGGATTAGGCTCGGGCGCGAAGGTCGAAAACCTAATTCGCAACGGCTAAGAAATTGAACCCTAATCTAAAATAACCGAGGCTTCAGAATTCGTCCAAATTATCGTCTCTTCAGTCCTAACAGTCCAAAATTTTTATCGGCTGTAATTTCATTTAATATTCTTTTATTGAATTCCGAAACTTACAGAAGTCGAATTTTCAGGACGTCACAAAAGGTGGCTGTGATTTGCAATTGGCCAGTACCCCAGACTGTTGGGGAGGCTCGTAGTTTCCATGCCCTTGCGACATTCTACCGACGCCTCATCAGAAATTTTAGCACTATTATGGCCCCAATTACAGATTGTCTAAAGAAAAAAAAAGTTTCATTGGGGTGATGAAGCTAAAGGTAGTTTTACTCTTATCAAAGAAAAGCTCTCCACGACGCCGGTATTGATGCTCCCTGAAAGTGTTCGAGCTGGATTGCGATGCTTCCGGTATAGGGATTGGTATTGTTCTTTCCCAAGAAGGTAAGCCTATTGCCTATTTTAGCGAGAAACTTAATGATGTTCGCAGGCGATGGTCTACATATGTGCAGGAGTATTATGCTATAGTGCAAGCTATTAAGCATTGACAGCCCTATCTCTATCAACATGAGATTGTTCTGAACACTGATCATCAAGCTTTAAGTACATCAAGAGCCAGAAACATTTAAACAGGATGCATGCGCTATAGGTCTTCTTTTTGGAGCAATTTAACTGTGACGCCCTGGAAATTCAATTACGGTAAAGTGCTTGAATTCAATAAAATGGATTAATATTGAAATTCAATCTATAAAATATTTTGGATAGTAAAGACTGAAGAGACAATAATTGGACAAGTTCTGAAACTTCAGTCGGTTTAGATTAGGTTTCGAATTCTTAATTGCCACGAAGTAGGATTTCAACCCTCGCGCCCGAGCCTAACCTGTGAAATTACCAAAATTTCCCCTTGGTCTAGTGTACCAAATTTCGTTCAGTCCTAAAATACCAAATTACCAAAATACCCCTCAATTATTCACTAGTGGACAAAAATTTCAAAATATCTCCATGTGGGCCCCTCCATCTTTCCCATCAGTCGCCTACTCTTCTCTCACTCCTCTCTCTCTCTCTCTCTCTCTCTCTCTCTCTCTCTCTCTCTCTCCCTGTTTGTTCGTGGGCTCCCTCCCTCCTTCAGCCGAACACATCTTCTCCTCTATTCCTCCTCCACCAGTCGAGTTTTGTATGACCACTGGCCACCACACAACCCCCAGCCACTTCCCGCCGTTGCCCTGACCTGGTCTCAACCGGTGTTCGCCGCCGGTCAGCCACGAAACCACCGTGGGAAGCCTTGCTCTGTTCTCGGGTCCCTTGACCCGAGGACACTCCCTCCTCTCCCAGCCGTTTACGATACCACCGAAGCCACCCACCACCTCAACGTCGTCCATCAACTTCCTCACAACATCCCCGATCCAACCCTACTGGTCGTTGGCCATCGGAGCCGCTGCGAACAGCCCCGAGAGCCATCGTGCTCTGTTTCGGGGTCTAGTTCCATTTTTCTTCAATCCGGTCGCCACCGCCGCTCACCTCCGCCACCGATGACCTCTTTAGACCCCTACCTTGTTCCCCTGAGCTCATGGTAGCTTGCCACTGCGCGTGGGGCCCGAAAACCGACTTGGACCGCCTCCCATGTTTTGGCCGAGGGCGTCCGGTTCTGTTCGTGACCGTTCTTCTGCCGTCGACCGCCCTCTGCCGCCTCACATCGGTCGCAAACGACTCCATCCTTTGTCTTCGGCGTCGGTGCCCTGTTTCTGGTCGAGCTGCTGTTGCAGCCTTCGAGTCGTCTCCGGCCGCCGTCCGCCGCCCTTGGTCGGTCCCGTGAGTCGTCTTTAGTCCCCTGGTGAGCCCTCTAACCCTTGCCGGCCATGCCTTAGCACGTGAGGCCAAGGAACTCCACCGAACAGCCGTGTTCCCCTGTTTTCGCCACTGAACCGCTCTGTTTCAGCCACTCGTCGGAGCTTTCGTCGCCGGCCACCTGTCCCAGCAACCTTGCCGGACCTTTCCGAGGCATCCTTGAAGTGTAAGGTCGAGTCACCGTGCGATAAACCCTAGGTTTGCCAAGAACCGCCGCCGCCGTCACCGCCCGCGCCGTTGCAGTTGAGACCGCCCGAGCTAACTCATCGAGTGAGTTGACCCTAATCCTTGGTTAGGGCGCTAGTTGCGCCTAGGATTAGTCGATTAGGGTATTTAGGTACGCGATTGAGACCAGTTTAGATAGAAATTGGGTTTAGGTTCAATGGCCGCGATCGATTATGTTAGTCAGACTAGTTTATGCCTCCTATGGCTAGTTGGTTGTTAGATTGAATTGATTGATTGATTGGGCAATGGATTGCCGTTGTTTAATCGCGAGCGAGCGATAGGTTAGAGACGAACGAGCGATCGACGACGTTTTAATCGGATTGACTAATAAAGAACCATTGCACGAATTGAGCCCTTATGTGGCCTAACGGGACTTGTTTTCTTGCTATTGCATTGATGTGATTCATTGGATTGATTGTCTCGTTGGAATAGCTGATTGAATGCTTGTATGTTCATTGATTTATTGAGCATTCATTTGGAGGTTAATTACCTCGTTTGTAATTGTGGTGACTGTCGCGACCCGTCCGAAAGCGGACGCGGCTAATGGATTACCGATCGCGGGCCTTCCCACCGCACCGGAGTGCGGATCGCGGGCTTTGGATCGGCGCGGGCCCTCCCAGGCCCATACCAAATCGCGGCGGGAGTATTTTTCAAAGGATTCGACGATAATAGTCGATCGCTTTCGACCTTAGTGTGGTCGTGGTGGCATGTGCAACTTGTGCATGCATTTGGAGTCGCCACCCGGTCTTTCTTGGAGGGTAGACCGGAAACCTTACTGATCGATTGGGAGAGATCGACCAGTTCTGCGAAACCAGAGATTTTAAGTTCGGGGACTTGGTTACGTTGATGTCATTACCAACGCCCTTTCGGTACCTAACGAGAGTGATTTTCCTAACTAGGATTTCATGCGGGCGCAATTTTGGGTGAGGTAAGTCTGACTTTGCACATTAACCAGTTTGACATGCTCACGTAATCATAATAAATAAATAGATGTCAATCACATAAACATCTATCCTACGTGGTGATCATGGAATTATGATTTAATGGGTCTCGAGCCAATGAGACCACATTTAATCATTTTAATATTTTAATAACAGAGAGCCGCTCTTCGCTTCTTCTTGGTTTCTTGAACTCTTCAAGAATCGGGCCCCAAAGAGCTCGCCGACTTAAAACGCTCCTCCACGTAATCCTCGTAGCATTTACATCAACAATTGACTATGCTAAAAATTAAGATTACATGAAAAATAAAAGGAGTACGCAGCCTCCATTTAATAATTACAACCCCAAATATATAAATAATCACCATACATTCGTACATACATCAATCACATTGATTAGGGATTTTTCCATGATCACCACCCTTCCACGTAAGTAATAAATTCACAATTTAAAACTTAGGAAGGCACAATAAAAATTCTACGTTGAATCATATTCAGAATTTTTACGTAAAATAAGATAGCCATAAATTTCCGATTCAAAATTGATTTAGTCTCAATTTTTGCTACATTGATTAATTTATCATATAAAACAATCAACCTCCATTAGCCATGTAAGACGAACAATTCGTTAATACATATTGGCCATAGTATTGCAAAAATTGCAAAAATCAATTAAATGCACGAAAACACCTAAGGATTGGCTCTGATACCACTGTTGGGATCCACGTAACACGTAGCGGAAATAAATAACAACCCATACATGTATCTCCAGAGGCGTACTTCGTGCATTTCAATCGAAAAAAAAATCACAAAGCCTCAAAGAGAGTAAATAGATTACCTCTCGTAGCGTGCTTGAACGGAGGTGTCGGTTCGATGTTCTTCGATCTCAGCCTCCACAAGTGTTAGGCATCTAGTTCAGACGCACCACCAATTGACGAACGGGGAGACGACTAATAACTCCACAACAATTGTGCTAGCAATATGCGGAATCAATATTCCGAACTTAGTATATTTTGCTCACTCAAGATTATGAGAATATAGAGAGTGTTTGTGTTCTTCTCTCTAAGCTCTCAAAAATTTGCACACTCTACAAAATGTCTCTCCCTCAACCTCAAAACTCTTGCCATCCTTTTATAGCCAAAAATACCTTCCAATAAATTGTATTTAAAAATAGTACTAACAATTATAAATTCTATCTAAAAATAGCACTCACAAATAAATGACATTTAAAAATAGCACTAACAATAGCACTCACAATTTATAATACAAAAATGCTATTTAAAAATAGCACTAACAATAGCACTCACAATTTATAATACAAAAATGCTATTTGAAAATAGCACTAACAATTATAAATTCTATCTAATAATAGCACTCACAATTTATGATAAATAAATGCCATTTAAAAATAGCACTAACAATAGCACTCACAATTTATGATAAATAAATGTCATTTAAAAATAGCACTAACAATAGCACTCACAATTTATAATACAAAAATGCTATTTAAAAATAGCACTAGCAATAGCACTCACAATACAAAAATGCTAAAAAAAGGCACTAACAAAGGTGTTAAAAATAATAACCATTATTATTATTACAAGAGTTAAAGAGGTTACCAAATAGTACAAATATGCATAACGTATAAATACGTATGACGTATAAATACGTATAGCATACGTATACATCCGTGAAACCGGGGACTAATTGAAAGAAAAATGTGTAATTAAGCCCTTTTGGTAAAAATTGATTAAATTGGAGGGCAAATTGACCTAATTGCACTTTAAGACTTTAGAATCCAATGTCATAGCTTATAAAAAGTGAGAATTGAAAACTAAAAGACTCGAAAAGGAAATTTTTTTTTTTTTTAGGCTCGGTTCGGGTTTATGTTTGTGAAGGAACATAGTGACCCGAGCCGAATTTTTGAGATTTAAAGTGACACACTTGAAGAGGAAATTAAAAAAAATTATCGAATATTTTTAGGTATTTTTCTGACCACGAATGGTATTTTTCTGATTTTTTGGGTATTTTTATAAACTCGAAAAATATTAAAAATACCGAAAAATATTTTTTGTTCAAAATTGGTTCCTAAGGCTAAACCAAGGCTTCCAAAGTTGATTTTGTGATTTTATGACATTTTTTGATATTTTTAATTAATTTTAAAGAATAAAAATCACAATAATAAATGGTAAAATATCAGGTGTCAACAGCTGCCCCTTTTTGAGAGGAATCTCGTTAGAGGTTTCTCTCAAAGATAAGGTGGCACCTGATTCCTAACCAACTCAACTGGGAAAATGAGAGAAGAAATGTTATGACATCGGATCCTTAAGGCTATTGATAAAAGCTCAAATCAATCCCCGATTTGCTCTAACAATTTGAACATGGGCCGGAGTGAGAGAGGCTTACCTGAAGCTCACCTGTCGGATGCTGCCGATTGCGACGACTTTCAAGAAGATACCTAGGACTCGTTTCAGAAAATCCTAGGGAGATTAAGTTCTGACATGTATGGTAGGTCATACCATTATGGAATTCCTAACTGGTAGGAACCTAAGGAAGGCGCATACCACACTTTAGGATTTGCCAAGGATTTTGATCTGTATGGTGGATCGGACCTTTGTGTTGATTCTTACGGCGGTACTTACCAATGAGTTGACCCTTATAGCGGTATCTACCATTAATTTGACCCTTCAGGCGGTTTCTACCATAAGCTGACCCTTCAGGCGGTTTCTACCTTGAGTTGACCCTTCAGGCGGTTTCTACCATTGATTGACCCTTCAGGCGGTTTCTACCATGAGTTGACCCTTCAGGCGGTTTTTACCTTTGGTTGACCCTTCAGGCGGTTTCTACCATTCATTTGACCCTTCAGGCGGTTTCTACCTTGAGTTGACCCTTCAGGCGGTTTCTACCTTGAGTTGACCCTTCAGGCGGTTTCTACCTTGAGTTGACCCTTCAGGCGGTTTCTACCATTGATTGACCCTTCAGGCGGTTTCTACCATGAGTTGACCCTTCATGCGGTTTCTACCTTTGGTTGACCCTTCAGGCGGTTTCTACCATTCATTTGACCCTTCAGGCGGTTTCTACCTTGAGTTGACCCTTCAGGCGGTTTCTACCTTGAGTTGACCCTTCAGGCGGTTTCTACCATTCATTTGACCATTCAGGCGGTTTCTACCTTGGTTTGACCCTTCAGGCGGTTTCTACCTTGGGTTGACCCTTCAGGCGGTTTCTACCATTCATTTGACCCTTCAGGCGGTTTCTACCTTGGTTTGACCCTTCAGGCGGTTTCTACCTTGGGTTGACCCTTCAGGCGGTTTCTACCATTCATTTGACCCTTCAGGCGGTTTCTACCATTCATTTGACCCTTCAGGCGGTTTCTACCTTGGTTTGACCCTTCAGGCGGTTTCTACCTTGATTGGCTTTGAAAAGGGGTCTCATGACGAGGGTTCTCCACGTCCGATGAGACTGTTTGATATTTTTGAAAAGGGATCCTAGGACGAGGGTTCTCCACGTCAAGCTAGGACTGCTTGATTTTTGAAAAGGGGTCTCATGACGAGGGTTCTCCACGTCCGATGAGACTGCCTAAATTTTGAAAAGGGATCCTAGGAGAGGGTTCTCCACGTCAAGCTAGGACTGCTTGATTTTTGAAAAGGGGTCTCATGACGAGGGTTCTCCACGTCCGATGAGACTGCCTAAATTTTGAAATGGGGTCTCATGATGAGGGTCCTCCACGTCCGATGAGACTGTTTGATATTTTTGAAAAGGGATCCTAGGACGAGGGTTTCTCTACGTCAAGCTAGGATTGCTTGTTTTTTGAAAAGGGGTCACATCCTCACCCCTTCTTTTGAAAGATCCCGAAGTTTGTCAGGAATTCGGTTTTGAAGCAGTGAAAGATTTTATTTTGACAAAGTTTCACTTGGGTCTGTTGAGGCGACATTCTGGGGGGCTGGGTTCTCCAGGTATCCTGCAGAAAGTTCAAACCTGTGTGCTCCACTCCACGGAGCAAATGTTTTTCTGGGATTTGGGGTTTCCAAGAATCCTGCAGAAGTTCGAGCCTGAAATATTTTTCTTCACCAAGAAAATGTTAGTAATCTTTGGGAAGGCCACGGCTGTCCATTTGACAAAACCGTATGATTTAAGTTTTAATCATGAAATGTGCATTTTGATGCTGGAGGTTATCCAAAGCATTCTTGCAACATGCAAATGTGATCACAAATCCCTTGGACGGAAAATCTGGATCAACAGTTTGAAAATTCCAAAAAGAGTTTGTTCAAAACATCAATTGGAATATTTCTCGACAATGAGGTCTTCTCACCTGTTTTACGATAGTGGTTTTTTTGTAGGGGATGCACTCAATTCCCTACTAACCTGTGCCTAGGTTTTAGGCTCATTAGCAGCGCATACATTTTGATCGGTCGGGAGGTCTTCCACGGGACCGTAATGTTGGGCTTGGTTCTTGATCCTCAAGGGGGACTCACTTTTGAGTCAAGGCCATTGAACGAAAATTTTCACCATCTGCTCTGGGTTTACAAGTCAAGAACCCTGCAAAATGAGAAAGAAATAGTCTTGCTCGTACTTCTTCGAGCTAAGCTATATGTTAACCCAAGTGTCTTAGTCAGAGAAGACTGTTTCAGGGTTATGATGTTGGTAGGATTGGGGACCGAAACAGGCTTGTTTTTGGCCCAGAATTCATGAGGGGATTGACGTTGGTGATCATTGCAAACTTGTCACCTGTCTTTTCCATTCTGCATCTTCAATTTTTTTGAGGTGTGCAACCGCTTTTGAGGTGTGCACAAATTCTTTAGGGAGAATCTCTGGCTGCATTAAGAGATTGACAACTCTGTCCGCGCCTTTCCTCCACGCTTGACATCATTTGGAGGAGCGGCCTCTTTGATCCGACTCCTTCTAGGCTTTTCCTTTCTTTGCCCATCCAGGCTTCATTGGGGATCAATCAGACAACTTACACGAGCATCGGCCTTGCTTTTACCAGGCACTTTGCTTTTTCTTGATGCTGGGGATTTTCTTCGTCCTCATTTTCCTTTTGAAATCCCGCTTTTCTCATCTTCGATAGATCATGTTAGACATATGATCGAAAGTCTAAACATGCTTTAAGCATTAGCCTAGGAATTCCTTTGTAATCCCTAAGTCTTGAATTCCTCCGTTTATGAGGTGATGATGCCTTTATCTTGGAGTGTGCAATGATCACCAACGGGTTCATGAAATGAATTTGCAGGCTCAAGTTGGCTGTGCAAAGGATTCGGTGTGTGGGATAGAGAATGAATGCTTCTCGTCATCCTATGGCACTTGGATTACCATATAAACAACACACAAAGATTAATGTTAGTCGAGCAAGAAAAATTTCTAACCATTTTCTCCTGAAGCTGCTGGACTCACCTCCATTTTGCCCCGATGTGGGGTCGTTCTTGACAGGGTTAAGAATGAAAACCGCCGTTCGAAGGGGTTGTCAATGTTCACCTGTAGTGTTTGGGGGATATGAAACGAATGCCTCCGTCATCCCAATCCAAGTAATTGCTGCGAATGATCCCTACTTCCGTAGGTCCAGATTTTGCTATCTGATCCGCTCCACTCCTCTCTCAAGTGTGTACAGGACGTGTTTGGATTTAGGCTTTGCCTCTCGTTTTTCGAGGAAACGTTCTTTTGAAAGTTTTGAACAACTTTTGATTGGAAAAATCTCTTTCTTTTTCTCCAAAAATTTTACCCATCAAGGGGATTTTATGATGCACCATGCACGCTCTTATTCATGTTCAGACAACCTCCTATTTCAAAACATGAATGCCAATAAAATTTGAATTCTATGTCTTTTCTAGACATTAGATTCCGAAAGCTTTTCTTTTCTTCTCTATTTTTTTTTATTCAACATCTTCAATGGATTGGGGAGAGGGATACTTACCTGTCCCCCGCGGCTGGAGATCCCTGAAAATGCGGAAGAAACATGTTATTGTACGTTCATGAGTTTTTCAAAAAATTAGAACGATACATCTTACCCTTGGTCAGGTGTTCCAATGGGTAATACATGGGATGTGAAAACCTGTTTCGCCTTGATGGCGAGCCCCTGTCAAAGACGGGAATTAGGTGTCAGTTTGCGTTCCAAAATTCAAGGGAAATTGGAACGATACAGCCTTGCTCTTGCTTTGTGTTTCCATTTGAACACAAACCCGCGGCTTGCAAAATTTGGCCCTCTATCTTGTGTCCTTGATCTCCCATCTGGTTGGGCGACGAATCCTTCTCAAGGATTTGCACTGGATCAATTCATGCTTTTGGACGTACTCTACGCCATTTTCCAGGGTACCATTTCTTCAAGGGAAAAAGAAAATTTTATCAAAATGCATGTCAAAGCATGTGACGTAGGAGCGATACTTTTTACCATCCACTAGGTCTTATAATCAAAGACCATCTCCTGGAATCCTGACTTCTAAGGCCAATGATTCTATTCGCCTCCCTGTTAGCGCGCTCTTTTCATTTGAGGCTTTCAGCGCCAACGACTTCCTGTAAAATGAGTAAAAACTCATGTTAGGCATGTGGTCTTTGAAGACCAAATTGGAACGATACAAGGTTACCGTTCACCCAAATTCGTATCTTGGGGTTTGATTCTGAAGCGGACGACTCTGTTATTGCGTCCATTGACTTTGCCAGAGGAGAAACGTCCGGCGTACAAATGATTCATTTGCCCCAATTAGGCATGGTTTTGCTGTTTGTCATATCTGGATTCGATGACCCTGGTCTGATGCGCTTTCATGGGGGATCATGAGAGTTTGCCCCCGGTTTGGCTCCTCAAAGAAAATGGGGGGAACCTGCTCCCATTGATTTTTGCAAATTCTGATCATCCATCTCGATTCTCAGAGTCCTTGATCAATTTTATCTGTCTCAAGACAGCTTGATATTCTTGGGATTCGTCATGTGGCGGTTTGGTGATTCTCTCGATCACAGTCGCCATTTGAGGTATTTGATGTTCCCTGTTTGTTATTTGAAAGCATTACATCCTGCGTCCTCTGCTCTTGATCATCATCTCTGAGGAAAAAGAAAGGAAGCATTATTCCCTGTTGACACCTGATTTCTGACCATCTATTATTGTGATTTTTATTCTTTAAAATTAATTAAAAATATCAAAAAAATATCATAAAATCACAAAATCAACTTTGGAAGCCTTGGCTTGGCCTTAGGAACCATTTTGACCAAAAAAATAATTTTCATAATTTTCATTTTTTTTAATATTTTCGAAAAATACAAAAAAAAAGAAGAAAATCAAGGAAAATAATATTTGAGGTCACAAAAATTATATAAAAATAGTCGGTATTTTTATTTTTATTTTATCTATTTTCTGACCTCATAAAACAGTAAAATTCAGGTTCGATTTTAGGTGTTTTCTGATCACCATAAAATTGAATTTGTCAAAAATATTAGTAATAATTAAAAGGAAAAGGATTGAAAACATTATCATTTAAAAGGAAAAGATGACTAATCATTTTGTCTTCGCTTTTGATTATTTTATTATTATTATTACTTTCTAATATTTTATTTTATTATTATTTTATTATTATTATTTTTTTATTCACCTCCCCCCTCCCATCATCCGTCTCCTCTCCTTCTTCTTCGGCAGCTTCTTCATCTTCGTCTAGCTCCTTCCTCCTCTTCGGCTTCTTCTTCTTTTCTTCTTCTTCTTCAAAAAAAAAAATGGAACCCCCACCTTCGTGCACTATTTGCTTTCGCCTTCGACCCTTCCGCCGTCGTCGCTAGCCGTCGCTCAAAGCCGCCGTGAACACCTCAAGACCCGCGACCTCCACCCGTTTCGGAGTTTGGTCGGGTTTGTTTCGGATCGGGCCAAATCCGTCATCGCCAAAGCGCGCTATCGCCTCCGGCGACCGCCCCGGAGTCCTACCTCCTCCCTCAGAGCTTGTGGAGCCTACGCGCCGCTGGTGGAGCTCAGAAACGGCCTCGGGTCATCGTCCCGTCGTCGGAACGAGTCCGGGCGTGTCGGAGCGTGTCCGGGAGTGTCGGAGCGTGTCGAAGCCGTTTCCGAGCCCGTGGGCCGAGCGGCCGTGATCTTGGGCCATGGCCGAGCCCATGGCCGAGGCCGTGGGTCGAGGCCGTAGGCCAAGGCCATGGCCGAGCCCATGGCCGAGGCCGTGGGCCAAAGCCGTGGGCCGAGGCCGTGATCTTGGGCCGTGGCTGAGCCCATAGCCGGTCCATGGCTGAGCGAATTGGCCCGTTTCCGAGCCCGGATTTATTTATTTTTAAAATTATTATTATTTATTGCCGGTCTTAAAAATTGTAAAATTGATTGTTGACATTTTGATGTGGTGATCGACAGGTGATGTGCATGGAGATGGTCGCAGGCTGGGGCTGGGCGATTGAAGGCCGGTGTCCAATCCGGTATGTTTTACGTACCCGATCCGTATATCAGGGTTATTTTTCTAAAATGTCGCCATTATAGATTTGGTTTGCATGTATTTATCTTAGTTCAGTAGTTAGCTTATTTATCTGGTTGAGTGTTGTCTATTGCCAATGATATGCTTTTTGTTAAAATATTTTCTGAAAATATAAAAAAATATTAATAAAACAGAAAATGCCAAAAAATGGAAAAATTAAAGAAAAACAAAAAATTGAGAAGAATTGCAGAAAATTACTAAAAAAAAATTCTAGAAAATTCCCAAGGCTGAAAATGATCAAAAGAAATTGATTGGTTGTCGTTTTTCAGGATTTTCTCCCGTTTAATCCAAAACGACGATTTTACCCCTCAAAGGGTAAATCGTCTTTGATATTCCGATGAATTGTGGAAATTGCTTAGAATTTGGCGATGAGCCAGATAGGTGGCTAAACCTTATATCTAGGATTTCCACATTTCATTCTCATTTTTAGAAAATGACGATTTTACCCTTCGAATGGTAAATCGGTTTCTAAAATTCCAGAAAATCATGAAAATTGCAAAAAAAATAGGAAATGGGTCAATTGAGTGACCAGACCTATTTTTGACTTTGTTTTACTCCGAATTCATTCCGAAATGATGATTTTGCCTTTTTGGGGCAAATCGTCCCTTTTGTCTCAAAATTACGACTTTACCCCTTATGGGTAAAATCATGTCTAAATCATTCCTAAGCTTGATTGATACTTATTTAGGTTAATAGAGCCTTCTTATGAGTGTCATGTTGATTTGATGTGTTTATTTTGCATATTTGGATTCATTGATTTGCGCCTTTTATTATTGATTGTGATTGCTAGGATAGTCATTCCTATTTGCATGAATTCCTAGATTTAGGATTCGTACTCCACTCATCTGCATGAAATCTTAGGTCAGAAAATTCAGTCAACTTAGGTATCGAAAGGGCGTCAACTCTGACAGTTGACGTAACTAAGTCCCCGAACCCATTTCTCTGGTTATCGCAGAATTGAATGGAAACTCCCGACTATTCAATAGGGTGGTCCAATCATACCCTCCAAAAAAATGATTGGTGGCGACTCCATGGCATGCACACTTAACACATGTCACTAGACCACACTGAAGGTCGACTACGTATACCTCCGTTGCGATTTGGGTAACGGGCCTTGGGAGAGGCCCGCGTCCGACCAGACTGGACGGCCCATTAGCCCTCGAGAGCCCACGGCGAATCTCGAGAGGGTCGCGACAGACTGGCGACTCCGCTGGGGACTTAGAGAACTTGAGCCGATTAAAAAGTTGATTGATTTTTCTAACATGTTTTATGCAGATGCTCTTCAAGGTGAGGTACGTACTTTGACCCTTGAGGTGTTAAATATTTTTGCAGATTGGAGAAATAAGGGGTGAAATGTTTGTTAACTCTGTCTTATGCAGGTAGGAGTTTAGGATGTATGATTGTGTGGATGTTTATATTGAAGCGGTGTTTGCTAAATGAAATGCATGTTTATTGCTTTAGCACGACACAATGAACACACACAGCCGCGCCTAAAACCTCGGGCGCCCTCTTTAGGAAAACAATAGAAGGAATTGAAAATGGAATCTCCGTGAGGAAAAACATGGGGTAATCCACTTTTCAATTTCGCTCACTTCGAACTATGGATCGAGTCCCAATGCAACGATAATTGTGCAATGGAATTGGCTCTTTCTAGAACTCGAGGTGGGAACCTTGGCCTTAGGTTCCAAATCCAATCCTTTGATTTTTAGAAGTTTTATCCTCACTTGTCTCATGTGCATGTCTTTAGATGGTTGGTATATCTAAAAAAAAAAATAAAAAAAAATAAAAAATAAAAAAAATCGGTGATCTTGGAGTCACATCTCGAAGATTGGAACTGGGGCATCTCCAAGTGTTCGGACCACATTCCTTTGATTGATTTGACATTCTTAATTCTCTTGTATAAGATTAATTTTGCTGAGATCCTCTCTATGTCGTCCCTTAGATTGATTGTATTAGGGATCTATTTGTATTGTATACATCTCGATAAGGCTCATTTATATCGAAAATAGGGGCAAATTCCCCAAACCCGTGGAGCATAGTGGAATTCGTCTCTTCAGTGCAAAATGCATTTGGCCGTAGAGCCACTCGTTTGGTGAAAGGACGTATCGTTCCTAATTGATTTTTAATCAGATCTGAGGATAAGTTTTTCTCCATTTTTTTTTATCTCAGGTGATAAAAGAGACAATGCACCCAAAAGCTCATGCATTCAAATGACAAAACAGACGTCGCCCAGCTGGGGCAAATGATCCGTAGGCATTGCAAATACCTTCAAGCACGGATGGAGGAATTCGATAGATGTTGTTCATATCAGTATGCAACATCAAAACGGAATGCAAATCAAGTGTAAAAGGACGTATCGTTCCAAAATGATTATTTTCTTGATATGAGAATAATGCTTCCTTTCTTTTCCCTCTCAGATGATGATCAAAAGCAGAGGACGCAGGATGTAATGCTTTCAAATAACAAACAGGGAACATCAAATACCTCAAACGGCGACTGTGATCGAGAGAATCACCAAACCGCCACATGACGAATCCCAAGAATATCAGGCTGTCTTGAGACAGATAAAATTGATCAAGGACTCTGACAATCGAGACGGATGATCAGAATCTGCAAAAATCAATGGGAGCAGGTTCCCCCCATTTACTTTGAGGAGCCAAACCGGGGGCAAACTCTCATGATCCCCCATGAAAGCGCATCAAATCAAGGTCACCGAATCCAGAGATGACAAACAGCAAAACCATACCTAACTGGGGCAAGTGAATCATTTGTACGCCGGACGTTTCTCCTCTGGCAAAGTCAATGGACGCAATAACAGAGTCGTCCGCATCAGAATCAAACCCCAAGATACGAATTTGGGTGAACGGTAACCTTGTATCGTTCCAATTTGATCTTCGAAGACCACATACCTAACATGAGTTTTTACTCATTTTGCAGAAAGTCGTTGGCGCTGAAAGCCCCAAATGAAAAGAGCGCGCTAACAGGGAGACGAATTGAATCAGTGGCCTTAGAAGTCAGGATTCCAGGAGATGGTCTTTGATCATAAGACCTAGTGGATGGTAAAAAGTATCACTTCCACACTTCATGCTTTGACATGCATTCTGATAAAAATTTCATTTTTCTTGAATAAAAGGAACTATGAAGAGTGGCGCTGGAATGCGTCCAAAATCACAAATGGGTCTCCTCTATGGCAAATCCTTGAGAAGGATTTATCGCCAACCAAACGGAGGAATCATGGCCACAATATAGATGGCCAATTTCTGCAAGCCGCGCGTTTGTGCTCAAATGGAAGCACAAAACAAGAATAAGGCTGTATCGTTCCAATTTGCCTTGAATTTTGGAACGCAAACTGACGCCTAATTCCCATCTTTGACAGGGGATCGCCATCAAGGCGAAACAGGTTTTCACATCCCATGTATTACCCGTTGGAATACATGACCAAGGGTAAATTGTATCGTTCAAATTTTTTGAAAAATTCGTGAACGTACAATAACATGTTTCTTCCGCATTTTCAGGGATCTCCAGCCGCGAGTGACAGGTAAGTATTCCTCTCCCAAATCCCTTGAAGATGTTGAATAAAAAATAGAGAAGAAAAGAAAAGCTTTCAGAATCTAATGTCTAGAAAAGACATAGAATTCAAATTTCATTGGCATTCATGTTTTGAAACAGGAGGTTGTCTGAACATGAATAAGAACATGCATGGGACATCATAAAATCCCCTTTGACGGGTAAAAATCATGGAGAAAATGAAAGAGATTTTTCCAATAAAAAATTGTTCAAAACTTTCAAAAGGACGTTTTCTCAAAAGACGAGAGGCAAAGCCTAATCCAAACACGTCCTATACACACTTGAGAGAGAAGTGGAGCGGATCAGATAGCAAAATCTGGACCTACGGAAGTAGGGACCATCCGCAGCGATTACATGGATTGGGACGACGGAGGCATTCGTTTCCTATCCCCAAACACTACAGGTGACCATTGATAACCCCTTCGAACGGCGGTTTTCATTCTTAACCCTGTCAAGAACCACCCCACATCGGGGCAAAAAGGAGGTAAGTTCAGCAGCATCAGGAGAAAATGATTAGAAATTTTCTTGCTCGGACTAACATCAATCTTTGTGTGTTGTTTATATGGTAATCCAAGTGCCATAGGATGACGAGAAGCGTTCATTTCTCTATCCCACACACTGTATCATTTGCACAGCCAAGTTGAGCCTGCAAATTCATTTCATAAACCCATTGGTGATCATTGCAAGTTCCAAAACAAAGGCAAATCACTTCAGGAACGGAGAAGTTCAAGACTTAGGGTTTACGAAGAAACTACTAAGTTGATACTCAAGCGTGCTAAGAGCCAAGTCATATATCTAGCACAATTGCCAAGCATCCCACTTGCGACAAGGGATTAAAGAAATCCCCAGCATCAAGAATAAGCAAAGTGCCTGGTAAAAGCGAGGCCGATGCTCGGGTGAACAATTTGATCGATCCCTAATGAAACCTGGAAAAAAAAAAAGAGAAAGACCCCTAAAGGAGTCGGATCAAAAAGACTACTCCCCAAATGGTGTCAAGCGTGGACCAGAGACTCAGACAGAGTCATCAGTCTCTTAATGCGACGAGAGATGTTCTCTAAAGAACTTGTGCACACCTAAAAAATGGGCGCGCATCTCAAGGACTGAAGATGTAGAAAGGTAAGGACAGGTGGCAGATTTGCAATGATCACCAATGTCAAAACCCTTTGTAATTTCTGGGCCAAAAACAAGCTTTTTTTTTTTTCGGTCCCCAATCCTACCGACATCATAACCCCGAAACAGTCTTCTCTGACTAAGACACTTGGGTTAACATATTGTCGCGACCCGTCCGAAAGCGGACGCGGCTAATGGATTACCGATCGCGGGTCTTGGATCGGCGCGGGCCCTCCCAGGCCCATACCAAATCGCGGCGGGAGTATTTTTCAGAAGGATTCGACGATAAGAGTCGATCGCTTTCGACCTTAGTGTGGTCGTGGTGGCATGTGCAACTTGTACATGCATTTGGAGTCGCCACCGGTCTTTCTTGGAGGGTAGACCGGAAACCTTACTGATCGATTGGGAGAGATCGATCAGTTCTACGGAACCAGAGTTTTTGGGTTCGGGGACTTGGTTACGCTGGTGTCGTTACCAACGCCCTTTCGGTACCTAACGCGAGTGATTTTCCTAACTAGGATTTCATGCAGGCGCAATTTTGGGTGAGGTAAGTCTGACTTTGCACATTAACCAGTTTAACATGCTCACGTAATCATAATAAATAAATAGATGTCAATCACATAAACATCTATCCTACGTGGTGATCATGGAATTATGATTTAATGGGTCTCGAGCCAATGAGACCACATTTAATCATTTTAATATTTTAATAACGGAGAGCCGCTCTTCGCTTCTTCTTGGTTTCTTGAACTCTTCAAGAATTGGGCCCCAAAGAGCTCGCCGACTTAAAAGGCTCCCCCACGTAATCCTCGTAGCATTTACATCAACAATCGACTATGCTAAAAATAAAGATTACATGAAAAATAAAAGGAGTACGCAGCCTCCATTTAATAATTACAACCCCAAATATATAAATAATCATCATACATTCATATATACATCAATCACATTGATTAGGGATTTTTCCATGATCACCACCCTTTCACGTAAGTAATAAATTCACAATTTAAAACTTAGGAAGGCACAATAAAAATTCTACGTTGAATCGTATTCAGAATTTTTACGTAAAATAAGATAGCCATAAATTTTCGATTCAAAATTGATTTAGTCTCAATTTTTGCTACGTTGATTAATTTATCATATAAAATAATCAACCTCCATTAGTCATGTAAGACGAACAATTCGTTAATACATATTGGCCATAGTATTGCAAAAATTGCAAAAAATCAATTAAATGCACGAAAACACCTAAGGATCGGCTCTGATACCACTGTTGGGATCCACGTAACACGTAGCGGAAATAAATAACAACCCATACATGTATCTCCAGAGGCGTACTTCGTGCATTTCAATCGAAAAAAATCACAAAGCCTCAAAGGGAGTAAATAGATTACCTCTCGTAGCGTGCTTGAACGGAGGTGTCGGTTCGATGTTCTTCGATCTCAGCCTCCACAAGTGTTAGGCATCTAGTTCAAACGCACCACCAATTGACGAACGGGGAGACGACTAATAACTCCACAACAATTGTGCTAGCAATATGCGGAATCAATATTCCGAACTTAGTATATTTTGCTCACTCAAGATTATGAGAATATAGAGAGTGTTTGTGTTCTTCTCTCTAAGCTCTCAAAAATTTGCACACTCTACAAAATGTCTCCCCCTCAACCTCAAAACTCTTGCCATCCTTTTATAGCCAAAAATACCTTCCAATAAATTGTATTTAAAAATAGCACTAACAATTATAAATTCTATCTAAAAATAGCACTCACAAATAAATGACATTTAAAAATAGCACTAACAATAGCACTCACAATTTATAATACAAAAATGCTATTTAAAAATAGCACTAACAATAGCACTCACAATTTATAATATAAAAATGCTATTTAAAAATAGCACTAACAATTATAAATTCTATCTAAAAATAGCACTCACAAATAAATGACATTTAAAAATAGCACTAACAATAGCACTCACAATTTATAATACAAAAATGCTATTTAAAAATAGCACTAACAATAGCACTCACAATTTATAATATAAAAATGCTATTTAAAAATAGCACTAACAATTATAAATTCTATCTAATAATAGCACTCACAATTTATGATAAATAAATGCCATTTAAAAATAGCACTAACAATAGCACTCACAATTTATGATAAATAAATGTCATTTAAAAATAGCACTAACAATAGCACTCACAATTTATAATACAAAAATGCTATTTAAAAATAGCACTAGCAATAGCACTCACAATACAAAAATGCTAAAAAAAGGCACTAACAAAGGTGTTAAAAATAATAACCATTATTATTATTACAAGAGTTAAAGAGGTTACCAAACAGTACAAATATGCATAACGTATAAATACGTATGACGTATAAATACATAGAGCATACGTATACATCCGTGAAACCGGGGACTAATTGAAAGAAAAATGTGCAATTAAGCCCTTTTGGTAAAAATTGATTAACTTGGAGGGCAAATTGACCTAATTGCACTTTAAGACTTTAGAATCCAATGTCATAGCTTATAAAAAGTGAGAATTGAAAACTAAAAGACTCGAAAATGATTTTTTTTAGGCTCGGTTCGGGTTTATGTTTGTGAAGGAACATATTGACCCGAGCCGAATTTTTGAGATTTAAAGTGACACACTTGAAGAGGAAATTAAAACAAAATTATCGAATATTTTTGGGTATTTTTCTGACCACGAATGGTATTTTTCTGATTTTTTGGGTATTTTTATAATTAAATAAACTCGAAAAATATTAAAAATACCGAGAACTATTTTTTGTTCAAAATTGGTTCCTAAGGTTAAACCAAGGCTTCCAAAGTTGATTTTGTGATTTTATGACCTTTTTTGATATTTTTAATTAATTTTAAAGAATAAAAATCACAATAATAAATGGTAAAAAAAATCAGGTGTCAACAGCTGCCCCTCTTTGAGAGGAATCTCGTTAGAGGTTTCTCTCAAAGATAAGGTGACACCTGATTCCTAACCGACTCAACTGGGAAAATAAGAGAAGAAATGTTATGACATCGGATCCTTAAGCCTATTTATAAAAGCTCAAATCAATCCCCGGTTTGCTCTAACAATTTGAACATGGGCCGGAGTGAGAGAGGCTTACCTGAAGCTCACCTGTCGGATGCTGCCGGTTGCGACGACTTTCAAGAAGATGCCTAGGACTCGTCATTCAGAATATCCTAGGGAGATTAAGTTCTGACCTGTATGGTAGGTCATACCATGATGGGATTCCTAACTTGTAGGAACCTAAGGAAGGCGCATCCCACGCTTTGGGATTTGCCAAGGATTTTGATCCGTATGGTGGATCAGACCTTTGTGTTGATCCTTACTGCGATATTTATCAATGAGTTGACCCTTATGGCGGTTTCTACCAATGAATTGACCCTTATGGCGGTTTCTACCATACGTGACCCTTCAGGCGGTTTCTACCATTAATGTGATCCCTCAGGCGGTTTCTACCTTGGTTTGACCCTTCAGGCGGTTTCTACCTTGAGTTGACCCTTCAGGCGGTTTCTACCTTTGATTTGACCATTCAGGCGGTTTCTACCTTGTGTTGACCCTTCAGGCGGTATCTACCATGTGTTGACCCTTCAGGCGGTATCTACCTTGTGTTGACCCTTCAAGCGGTATCTACCTTTGATTTTGACCCTTCAGGCGGTATCTACCTTTGATTTTGACCCTTCAGGCGGTATCTACCTTTGATTTGACCCTTCAGGCGGTATCTACCATATTTTGACCCTTCAGGCGGTATCTACCTTGGTTTGACCCTTCAGGCGATTTCTACCTTGAGTTGACCCTTCAGGCGGTTTCTACCTTTGATTTGACCCTTCAGGCGGTTTCTACCTTGTGTTGACCCTTCAGGCGGTATCTACCATCAGTTTTGACTTTGAAAAGGGGTCTCATGACGAGGGTTCTCCACGTCCGATGAGACTGCCTAAATGAAAAGGGGTCTCATGACGAGGGTTCTCCACGTCCGATGAGATTTCCTGAATTTTGAAAAGGGGTCTCATGACGAGGGTTCTCCACGTCCAATGAGACTGTCTGATTTTGAAAAGGATTTTTTTTTTTAAGGGTTTCTCTTCCCCAAGAAAATATTGGTAATCTTTGAGAAGACAGCAATTGTCCAATTGACAAAATTTTATGACTTAAGCTTTAGTCATGAGATGTGCATTTTGATGCTGGAGGTTATCCAAAACATTCTTGCAACATGCAAATGTGATCACAAATCCCTTGTATGGAAAATCTGGATCAACAGTTTGAAAATTTCCAAAAAGAGTTTGCTCAAAACATCAATTGGAATATTTCTCGACAAGGAGGCCATCTCACCTGTTTTGAGGTGATGATTTTTAGGGGATGCACTCAATTCCCTACTGACCTGTGCCTAGGTTTTAGGCTCATTCGCAGCGCATACATTTTGATCGGTCGGGAGGTCTTCCACGGGACCGTAATGTTGGGCTTGGATATTGGTTTTCAAGGGGGACCCGCTTTGGAGTCGAGGCCATCGAATGAAAACCTTCACCATCTGCTCCGGGTTTACAAGTCAAGAACCCTGCAAAATGAGAAAGAAAGAGTCTTGCTCGTACTTCTTCGAGCTAAGCTATATGTTAACCCAAGTGTCTTAGTCAGAGAAGACTGTTTCAGGGTTGTAACATTGGTAGGATTGGGGACCGAAAAAGGCTTGTTTTTGGCCCAGAAATCACGAAGGATTTGACATTGGTGATCATTGCCAATTTGTCACATGTCTTTTCCATTCTGCATCTTCCATTTTTGAGGTGTGCAACCGCTTTTGAGATGTGCACAAGTCCTTTAGAGAACGTCTCTTGTGGTATTAAGAGATTGACAATTCTGTCCGTGTTTTTGCACCACGGCTGACATCATTTGGGGAGCAGTCTTCTTGATCTGACTCCTTTATGGGTTTTTCTCTCTTCCCAACTAGGCTTTATTGGGGATCAATCAAACAGTTTTCACGAGCATCGGCCTTGCTTTTACCAGGCACTTTGCTTTTTCTTGATGCTGGGAATTTTTTTCTTTGTTGAAATCCCGCCTTTTCTTTTCCTTCGGAACTACGATGTTCAGAAAATTGTGCTAGATATACAACTTGAATCATAGCACATTTAAACGCCGATATGAGATTTTTCTATAAATCCCATCTCTTGATTTCTTCCGTTCTTGGAGTGATGCAGTTTCCATCTTGAAACATCCCATGATCACCAACAAGGGTTTATGAAATGAATTTGCAGGCTCAACTTGGCTGTGCAAAGGATATGGTGTGTGGGATAGAGAAATGAATGCTTCTCGTCATCCTATGGCACTTGGATTACCATATAAACAACACACAAAGATTGATGTTAGTCCGAGCAAGAAAATTTCTAACCATTTTCTCCTGATACCGCTGGACTCACCTCCATTTTGCCCCGATGTGGGGTGGTTCTTGACAGGGTTAAGAATGAAAACCGTCGTTCAAAGGGTTTATCAACGGTCACCTGTAGTGTTTGAGGGATATGAAACGAATGCCTCCGTCATCCCAACCCATGTAATCGTTGCGAATAATCCCTACTTCCGTAGGTCCAGATTTTGCTATCTGATCCGCTCCACTTCTCTCCAGTGTGTGTAGGACGTGTTTGGACTAGGCTTTGCCTCTTTTCTTTTGAGAAAACGTCCTTTTAAAAGTTTTGAACTTTTGATTGGAAAAAATCTCTTTCATTTTCTCCAAAAATTTTACCCGTCAAGGGGATTTTATGATGCACCATGCATGTTCTTATTCATGTTCAGATAACCTCCTGTTTTAAGACATGAATGCCAATGAAGTTTGAATTCTATGTCTTTTCTAGACATTAGATTCTGAAAGCTTTTCTTTTTCTCTCTGTTTTTTATTTAACATCTTCAATGGATTGGGGAAAGGGATACTTACCTATCCCCCGCGGCTGGAGATCCTGAAAATGCGGAAGAAACATGTTATTGTACGTTCACGAATTTTTCAAAAAATTAGAACGATACAATTTACTCTTGGTCGGGTAATACATGGGATGTGAAAACCTGTTCGTCTGTAAGGCGATTCCCCTGTCAAGGATAAATAACGAGTATCAATTCATATTCTCAAATTCAAGACAAATTGGAACGATACAACTTTACTCTTGGTTCTCATCCCGTTCTGATATTGCGTATTGATATGAACAACATCTATCAAATCCGCCTATCCATTCTTGGAGTGTTTGCAACATCAATGGTTCATCTGCCCCCAGTTAGGCAACGTCTGTTCTGTTATTCGAACAAATGGCTCCTTGAGTGATTTATCCACGTTTATCACCTGAGAAGGGAAAGAAATGAGACATTACTTCGGTATTCGATTGAAGATCGTTTAGGAACGATACATCGTTTTACCAAATAGGTGGCTTCGCGGCCAAACGTATTTCGTATTGAAGGGGTAGATCCCATTATACTCAGCGGGTGATAGTCATTGTTCGGGGAACTTGCTCCACGGATTAAGCGATTAATCCACGGCCCTCGGCTTGAAGATGCTCAAAGGGTGATGTTGACACTCACGCGCAATTAGTTCTAGACATTAATGAAAGATGTTCCCGTGGGAACCTTACAGTGCGATCAACAACATATTCAATAGGAGTGTTCCACCCCTTTAGTCTAAGCATTTTTCATCGAGTAACCATGCCTTGCATCAGACGTTTGGTCACCTGCCTTGCGTCACCACTGCGATGGCCCTCCGGCTCCAAATTGATCGAGCCAAAGATTGAACTCATCGCCAAGGAAATTGCTCGGGTCTTCGAGCCATTGATGTTCAAGTTGGGTATCAACAATTGTTGGGGGCAGATTTCCTTCATCGCCTTCATTGTGAGGAACTGGAGTCTTTGAGCTAGAACCTTCATCATCGCCCTGTTGGGGTCGAGACATACATTCCTGAAGAGTATTGATCCAAGTGTCCAGCTCCTCCCCAAGGAAATCGCCTGTTCTTTCTAGCCTTTGGTGCCCAGATTGGCTGTCGTCGACTGCAGGCGAGGGATTCCTCTCTTTGCTCTCGCCATGAGCAACTTGACCCCTCGAATTGGAACTTCCTCCAATGACCGGCAGGTTTATATGTGCACTCTCTACCAATGCCAGATCCGCTTCAGGGACAGCATTAATGACCGAATCGCGCTCAAACTGAGGAATCCCTATGTGCTGGAACTGCGGTATATACTCTTGAGGAGTATTGAGATAGCTCGGCGGAGCATTCTGATTTGGGTTAGAGGAGTCGCTAACACGACTGCTGGTCCCGTCATTGCTGAAACACGGTTGGGTGCTCTCGGCTCTCCAATCATCGTGGTTGTAACTCTGCCCGGCACTTGAGCTCCAACTGGCTTTATGATGGTTTAACGCTATCCTTCCATCCCTTAGCAATCTCCTATAGTACTTGAGGTGAGACTCGACGTTAATTCTAGAGAGCCCCGGCACATTCATAATCTCGAGTATGCGTAGTGGGCTAGCCGAATCAACTCTCAGCTCTCGAATTGCATCAACAAATTTGGTGTGAAGTTCATAGGTCCAGTAAAACCTTGTTCTCTTATTACCCAAAATATCGTCAATACTTCGGTAGTTATTCTCTACGGGATCTAGTCGTTTCAAAAGTTGTCCAGGGAGGGACTCACCGACTTTGGATTGGCTGGCTGTGACAGCGAGTTCGTCATTGAGAGAACTCCCCCTGTGATGATTCATATCCCATTTCTCAGAGGATGTTGGTGTTGATCCTATGGTGTTGACTTGCTCATGCAGATCTCCGGCGATATCTGGCTGTGTCGGAAAATGCTGTGGAGAATACGGTAACAGCTGAGCGTTATTCGTCAACAGGGACGGTTCATCGAGGAACACCTCGCCGAGGACAATAGGATTACCACAATTAAGGCAGGTGGCCTTGGTCAGAGCTTCCTTATATCTCGCGCTTTCAGCTTGAAGCTTCTCATTCTCCTCCTTCAGGACCAGTAACTCATGGTCTGCGTATTGCTGTTTCACCCGGGTTCGTTTGTTGGCGAACCAAAACTTGACCTTCGAAAGCTCCAATCCTATTTTTCGGCTCAACTCCATTTTCTGTTGTCTGCTTGGAGTGGGGCATTCATTGAAGAAAGCTTCGAGCTCTCGGATTTGGCCTGGAGTATGGCGTTGTAGTTGCTTCCTTTTCCGACTCCGGTCATCATTGTATACTCCTTCTTCGTAGCTGAAACCTAGAATTTCATCGCTGGAGGAGTCAGTCTCTATGGCCTTCGGGCAGGATTCAGCTCCAGGATCTTCAAAGTCTCCCAGCAGTTCGTGCTCAGAAATGTCCAGGTCGGGCGTTTCTAGCAGATGGGAATAACTTTTAAACATGATGGATCGGGGTATCTCGGGCTGATCTAGTTCACTCAGCTTTCTCAATTCGCTCTTACGTGTTTGCTCACTCTAGAAATTTTCTCAAGTGATTGTGCGTGTCCTGGAACCATCCTTCAGGGTGCATATGAAGACCAGCAAGCAAGCGCTCCTCCCGAGATCCTGCAATTACTCATCGTCTGTATTCCCCTTTCTTTTTCCTCGTGATAGGATCACAAACTCTCTTGCATTGATTCGGTTTCATCGAGTATTGCGCTCGTCCCCTAGTTCAGTCTTCAAAGTGGTGGGTCTACAATCTTTCGGCGCCTTTTATGATTTGCTAGGCCCGAGAACGTGGGGAGCAGCGGTGGACCCGCAATTAATGACTCCGTTTAATTCATTTAGCTCCATGGGAATTAACGCTATGATCTTCTCTCAACCCCTTTTCATCGTTCAAACGAAAGTGGCATTTTCCCTGTGCATGCTGTTACTCTTCATTTCAGCATCCCGGGCGCTTGGTGAGGAATGAGTTCGTGGCCACTCAAAATTTTAAAGACCGTCTCTGGTTTCAGACTTAATCTAACAAGGGATCATCACAACTGAGCATGACGATGTTCGTCGATAGCGTTGGTTTAACTATAGTCATTAAAGAAAAATGTTCCCGTATGAACTTTACAACGATAAAATGAGTGATCTACTCGTGAACATGTTCTTCTTTCTATGGGTGTTCGTAGTGACCGACCCATCGTGCCCCGAGTCAGGTGCTAGATCATGGTTGTCCAAGCATGCCAGCTTCCCACTGATTGAACAAGGCATCGAGCCCCTCATCGAAGAAATCGTCTGTCGTGGGTTGACCAGCGGCAGGCAGAGCACCAGCCGACTGCTGCTCGAATGGAGGAGTTCGCACTCGCTGTACTTGTGACACGCGCTCTTGAGAAATGTTGAAATGGCCCGGGAGGACATTCTGATCAGCTTTCAGTTTGCCAGTGGTCGGGTTGCTAGCTTGATTGATGCTTAGATTTGGCCGGGTATCTCTTGATGCCTGAGTATTACAATGGCGGTCGCCCCTAGCTTTTGAGCTCGAGACGGATTCCTCCCGGTTTAGCTCCGCTCGACGTTGTTTTAATAGCTTTCTGTAGGCAGCAAGGTGATTCCTGACCAGCTCCTTACTAAGCCCCGGTACATTCATGGCCTTAAATATGCGCGTCGGAGTTGCTGAGTCGATCCCCATTTGGTGAACCACGTCTAGGAATCTGGAATGCAATTCAGGGGGCCAAGCGAACCTCCTCTTATCGTGGCCCAAAATTGCATCGATGGCTTGACGACTGATTAACTCATCTCCAGCAGGACCCGACCCTATCGAAAATTGTTGTGCATGAGGCTGATATGCTTTGAGCTGGTCGGCGGTAACATCCAGCTCCTTAAAACTGTAACTCCAATCAAAGCGATGCAAATCCCATCCCCCAGGAGGCATTTGTATCATCTTCGTAGGATCATCCTGCTCATGCGTGACTCCGGCAAAATCTGGTTGAGCAGGAGATGCCCCGAGGGAGTAGGGTGGTAAATGAACGTCTTCAATCATCGCGTGAGGCTTATCGGGGAATATCTTACCGAGGGCGACGAGGTTATCGCAATGAGGGCAAACGGTAATATTGAGAGCTTTTTCATACCTCATGTTTTCTGTTCGCAGCTTTTGGTTTTCTTCCTTTAAAATCTCGACCACCTGACGTTTGCGTTGAGCCTTCGATTTGGATCTCCTATTTTGAAACCAAAACTGGATCCTCGACTGACTAATCCCCAACTCCTGGCTCAATTCAATTCTCCACTTCTTTTTCATGTAATGGCTTTTACTGAAAAGGGTTTCCAGCATTTGGGTTTCCTCCTGAGAGTATTGGTGAGGACGTCTTCTTTTCCCGAGTTGAACATCGTGGATGTCGTTGTCGTCGTCGCCGTGATCTTGATTTCCGTTGCCAGAAGTGTTGGGCTCCATGGTTTTGGCGTTAGACTTGATCTTGGAATCTTCGAGATCCCTCTGTAGTTCAATTTCTGAGATTTTTGAGTCAGTCGCCTCTAGCAGCTGACAATAACCTCTTAAATATGTTGGATTGAGAAATGTTTGATTGGTTCTTGCCCACTCAGAGTTCTCCACTCTCTCATGTATGCTCACTCCCTATAAAGTTTTCTTCGAGTGACTTCGTATGTTCAGGAGACGCTCTTCAAGCATCATTAGGCAAACGTTCCCCCTCAAGACTTTGAATTTCTCGCTTAGTTTTTCAATCGTGATGGGACTGCCAAATCCTGTTAGGGCTCTCTTCGATAGTTGCGCTTACCTCCCACCTAACTCTAATAATGGTGATCCCGACAAATCTTTTACATCTTTTAATTGATGAGCCGGAAATCACGGACCGAAACGAATCCAATGGTTCTCGTGAGGGGACCTCCTGCTTTACCCCCTAACTGGGCTCCACCAGCATTATTACTGAGACCCTTCATCATCCTCGAGTTGCTATAAAATGAGGAATTAATGTATGGAAGGTTAACGTTCTCGCATAATCAGCTTCTTCCTTCTAATCTCTCTGTCAAACTCGTCTTATTCTCAAGCCAACCCAACGCAAATGGCCTCCTCTCCCGTACACACTTTTTCAACTGATGTCTTGGCCCAGTGGGAAAAGCTTTATAACCTACTGGGTCGCGGTTACGCACACATAACCGATCATTCTGCGACCGAGGATGAAATCCGTGTCCTGCTCGAGGACCTTGATACTACTTCTCTCGAAGGTACTACACTGGGGAGGGAATATAGAATTTTCCCGACTCTCTTTGCACACTCCTTAGAGGCCTACCGTGCTGCTAATCGGGAGGTTCTCGTGGCTCGCGTCTTGCGAGCTCGTTATGAGGATCGATCTGATCATTTGGTGCTGACCAACTATCTGGCCGATAGTTACAAAAAGGCCGTCGAGTTTGCTAATGAGCGGGTCGCGACGTTGCTTCGCGAGAGGAGAAATCTGGTGGAGCAATTGGCCCTATCCCTGACCACCGGCGAGCATGACCGCCGCAATGTCCTGTTGAGGCTTCAGAGCGACTGGCAGGAAGAACGGCTCGACAAAATAACCGCGGACATAGCTCGCGGGAATGGACTGGTTCGAGACCTGGAAACAATCGCCGAAGAACATGAGGCCAAGGTCGCCGAAGTTAAGGGAGAATGCAAAAGTCTTCTCCTCAGGCTTGCCGACCATGACATGCGGAGTTGGGAGTATGAGCAAAGCATTAATAACATGGAGGGTCAGTTGGGCTCCTTCGTGTCGTTAATTAGGGCTCACTTCGGCTTTACTTTTCTACCCCGAATTGTATGACCTGCTTTTGAAAACCCTCCACTGAGCAAAATAAATGAGAACTCTTGTGTGTGTGTTTTAACTTCTGTATGGTTCATTTCTTCGAGCATCCGAACATCTTCAACTTGGGTGAGCCGAACCATAATATCAGTAAGCCGAGCAAATATGTCCTGGTTTTATAACTCGCTCATGATCAGATGAGATAATAGCCTTAGACTTGTCCAGGAAAAGATTTCTCTCTATTACCTATTTTTTTTTACCTGCAAATAAAAAGACAGAATCAGAAGGAATAATTTGAAAAAGAAATCAAAAACCCCTTTCAATCCTATGCTTGCCCATGATTAATAAGGACAAGAACTTTTACAAGGGTTTTAATCTTGCGCGAAAAGTTTTTATCAATATTCCTCGAAAGAAAGCATACTATTGAAAGGAATGTAATTCACAATAATCGCTTTTGATCAATTTCGAGAGGAACGAATTACTCAAAAGTGCGAGGCATAATAACGTGTTTTAAATTTAATTGAAGATACGGCATCCAAATCAAGGCCGTTTTGTTAAGAACGAGAGTAATTTGGACATCTATCTCGTCATTAAATTCAAAACAACGCCGATATTCTCGATCAATTATCGTGGATTACCAGCGACGTAAAACATGCATGGACCAATTCAAGTGTATAATTCCTTCTAGCGAAATTGGGGTTGGATTACCCTATATGACCAAAAAGGTCGTGCAAGATTTCCAATTTTAATTTCCTCTAAAGGAATTATAAACTTGACTTGGGAGTATTCGGATGATTAGAGAAAATGCCACTACCACATTCCCATGACCTGTCAAAAGAAATACAACCAAGTTCCATCTAAATGTATACACCAATAGATCCCTAATACAATCACTCTAAGGGGTGAGATAGAGAAAGCCTCGATAAAAGTAAACCCTATACAAGAGGACTAGCAATGGAAAATGAAACAAAGGAATGTGATCCTAACGTTTAAGGATGCCCCAAGTTCGATCTGTGACTTCCGGATCACTTGCCCCAACTCGTCATCTTCATTGGACGATATCTCAATAATGTCCATAGTAGGCTCCTTTGTTGCTCACTCGGTGCTTGTCATGGGATATCATCCTCTTCGTCTTCTATCAAGGACGTTTGGGAAAAACACACACATCTATCCTTGAAATGGCATTTAATCTAATCACCAGAATGCAATGAATGAAATGCCTATATTTATATGAACTGTAATAGATTCGAGGTATAGAGAGTCTTACCAACCAAACTCGTCGACTTATGTGCGGTTTTAGGTGTACCAACCGCCCAAAGACATGCGCATGAGACAAGTTATGGTGAACTTCTAAAAATCAGAGGGTTTGGCACCTAAGGTTAAGGTTCCCACTTCGAGTTCTAGAAAGAGCCGATTCCATTGCACAGCTATCGTTGCATTGGGACTCGATCCATAGTTCGAAGCGAGCGGAATTGAAAAGTGGATTACCCCGCGTTTTTCCTCACGGAGATTCCATTTTCAATTCCTTCTATTGTGTTCCTATAGGCGACGCCCGGGGTTTTAGGCGCGGTTGTGTGTGTCCACGTGTTGTGATCATCACAATGCAATTCATGCATAGCAGTTTATCAATCAGCACTTCAAATCATCCACACAACATACATTCCTACGCCCAACCTGCATAAGACAATGTTAATCACGGACTACACCCCTTATTTCTCCAATCTGCAAAAACATATAACACCTATCGTAAGCGGACTTACCTCACCTTCACGAGCGCCTGCATGGTTAGAAAAATCACTCAGCGTTTTAATTACGGCCTAAGTCCACTTGGGGTCTAGAACCATAGGTTCTAGAACACAGTGTCCCCAGCGGAGTCGCCAGCTGTCGCGACCCGTCCGAAAGCGGACGCGGCTAATGGATTACCGATCGCGGGTCTTGGATCGGCGCGGGCCCTCCCAGGCCCATACCAAATCGCGGCGGGAGTATTTTTCAGAAGGATTCGACGATAAGAGTCGATCGCTTTCGACCTTAGTGTGGTCGTGGTGGCATGTGCAACTTGTACATGCATTTGGAGTCGCCACCGGTCTTTCTTGGAGGGTAGACCGGAAACCTTACTGATCGATTGGGAGAGATCGATCAGTTCTACGGAACCAGAGTTTTTGGGTTCGGGGACTTGGTTACGCTGGTGTCGTTACCAACGCCCTTTCGGTACCTAACGCGAGTGATTTTCCTAACTAGGATTTCATGCAGGCGCAATTTTGGGTGAGGTAAGTCTGACTTTGCACATTAACCAGTTTAACATGCTCACGTAATCATAATAAATAAATAGATGTCAATCACATAAACATCTATCCTACGTGGTGATCATGGAATTATGATTTAATGGGTCTCGAGCCAATGAGACCACATTTAATCATTTTAATATTTTAATAACGGAGAGCCGCTCTTCGCTTCTTCTTGGTTTCTTGAACTCTTCAAGAATTGGGCCCCAAAGAGCTCGCCGACTTAAAAGGCTCCCCACGTAATCCTCGTAGCATTTACATCAACAATCGACTATGCTAAAAATAAAGATTACATGAAAAATAAAAGGAGTACGCAGCCTCCATTTAATAATTACAACCCCAAATATATAAATAATCATCATACATTCATATATACATCAATCACATTGATTAGGGATTTTTCCATGATCACCACCCTTTCACGTAAGTAATAAATTCACAATTTAAAACTTAGGAAGGCACAATAAAAATTCTACGTTGAATCGTATTCAGAATTTTTACGTAAAATAAGATAGCCATAAATTTTCGATTCAAAATTGATTTAGTCTCAATTTTTGCTACGTTGATTAATTTATCATATAAAATAATCAACCTCCATTAGCCATGTAAGACGAACAATTCGTTAATACATATTGGCCATAGTATTGCAAAAATTGCAAAAAATCAATTAAATGCACGAAAACACCTAAGGATCGGCTCTGATACCACTGTTGGGATCCACGTAACACGTAGCGGAAATAAATAACAACCCATACATGTATCTCCAGAGGCGTACTTCGTGCATTTCAATCGAAAAAAATCACAAAGCCTCAAAGGGAGTAAATAGATTACCTCTCGTAGCGTGCTTGAACGGAGGTGTCGGTTCGATGTTCTTCGATCTCAGCCTCCACAAGTGTTAGGCATCTAGTTCAAACGCACCACCAATTGACGAACGGGGAGACGACTAATAACTCCACAACAATTGTGCTAGCAATATGCGGAATCAATATTCCGAACTTAGTATATTTTGCTCACTCAAGATTATGAGAATATAGAGAGTGTTTGTGTTCTTCTCTCTAAGCTCTCAAAAATTTGCACACTCTACAAAATGTCTCCCCCTCAACCTCAAAACTCTTGCCATCCTTTTATAGCCAAAAATACCTTCCAATAAATTGTATTTAAAAATAGCACTAACAATTATAAATTCTATCTAAAAATAGCACTCACAAATAAATGACATTTAAAAATAGCACTAACAATAGCACTCACAATTTATAATACAAAAATGCTATTTAAAAATAGCACTAACAATAGCACTCACAATTTATAATATAAAAATGCTATTTAAAAATAGCACTAACAATTATAAATTCTATCTAAAAATAGCACTCACAAATAAATGACATTTAAAAATAGCACTAACAATAGCACTCACAATTTATAATACAAAAATGCTATTTAAAAATAGCACTAACAATAGCACTCACAATTTATAATATAAAAATGCTATTTAAAAATAGCACTAACAATTATAAATTCTATCTAATAATAGCACTCACAATTTATGATAAATAAATGCCATTTAAAAATAGCACTAACAATAGCACTCACAATTTATGATAAATAAATGTCATTTAAAAATAGCACTAACAATAGCACTCACAATTTATAATACAAAAATGCTATTTAAAAATAGCACTAGCAATAGCACTCACAATACAAAAATGCTAAAAAAAGGCACTAACAAAGGTGTTAAAAATAATAACCATTATTATTATTACAAGAGTTAAAGAGGTTACCAAACAGTACAAATATGCATAACGTATAAATACGTATGACGTATAAATACGTAGAGCATACGTATACATCCGTGAAACCGGGGACTAATTGAAAGAAAAATGTGCAATTAAGCCCTTTTGGTAAAAATTGATTAACTTGGAGGGCAAATTGACCTAATTGCACTTTAAGACTTTAGAATCCAATGCCATAGCTTATAAAAAGTGAGAATTGAAAACTAAAAGACTCGAAAATGATTTTTTTTAGGCTCGGTTCGGGTTTATGTTTGTGAAGGAACATATTGACCCGAGCCGAATTTTTGAGATTTAAAGTGACACACTTGAAGAGGAAATTAAAACAAAATTATCGAATATTTTTGGGTATTTTTCTGACCACGAATGGTATTTTTCTGATTTTTTGGGTATTTTTATAATTAAATAAACTCGAAAAATATTAAAAATACCGAGAACTATTTTTTGTTCAAAATTGGTTCCTAAGGTTAAACCAAGGCTTCCAAAGTTGATTTTGTGATTTTATGACCTTTTTTGATATTTTTAATTAATTTTAAAGAATAAAAATCACAATAATAAATGGTAAAAAAAATCAGGTGTCAACACATATAGCTTAGCTTGAAGAAGTACGAGCAAGACTATTTCTTTCTCATTTTGCAGGGTTCTTGACTTGTAAACCCGGAGCAGATGGTGAAAACTTTCGTTCAATGGCCTCGACTCCAAAGCGGGTCCCCCTTGAAAATCAATATCCAAGCCCAACATTACGGTCCCGTGGAAGACCTCCCGACCGATCAAAATGTATGCGCTGCGAATGAGCCTAAAACCTAGGCACAGGTTATAGGGAATTGAGTGCATCCCCTATAAAAAAAAATACTATCGCAAAACAGGTGAGAAGACCTCCTTGTCGAGAAATATGCCAATTGATGTTTTGAACAAACTCTTTTTGAAATTTTCAAACTGTTGATCCAGATTTTCTGTGCAAGGGATTTGTGATCACATTTGCATGTTGCAAGAATGTTTTGGATAACCTCCAACATCAAAATGCACATTTCATGATTAAAACTTAAATCATACGATTTTGTCAAAATGGACAGCCGTGGTCTTCCCAAAGATTACTAACGTTTTCTTGGTGAAGAAAAATCTTTCAGGCTCAAACTTCTGCAGGATACCTGGAGAACCCAGCTCCCAGAATGTCGCCTCAACAGACTCAAGTGAAGTTTCGTCAAAATAAAATCTTTCACTGCTTCAAAAACTAAATTCCCGACAAACTTCGGGATCTCTAAAAAAAAGAGGGGAAGAAAAACCCTTTTAAAAGAAAAAGTCCTATCAGACGTGGAGAACCCTCGTCCTAGGACGCATTTTCAAAATATCAAACAGTCTCATCGGACGTGGAGAACCCTCGTCATGAGACCCATTTTCAAAAATCAAGCAGTCTCATCGGACGTGGAGAACCCTCGTCATGAGATCCCTTTTCAAAATTTAGGCAGTCTCATGGACGTGGAGAACCCTCGTCATGAGACCCCTTTTCAAAATTTAGGCAGTCTCATCGGACGTGGAGAACCCTCGTCATGAGACCCCTTTTTAAAATTTAGGCAGTCTCATCGGACGTGGAGAACCCTCGTCATGAGACCCCTTTTTAAAAAAATTTAGGCAATCTCATCGGACGTGGAGAACCCTCGTCATGAGACCCATTTTCAAAGCGAACTGAAGGTAGATACCGCCTGAAGGGTCAACTCATGGTAGATACCGCCTGAAGGGTCAACTCATGGTAGATACCGCCTGAAGGATCAAACACAATGGTAGAAACCGCCTGAAGGGTCAACCAAGGTAGAAACCGCCCGAAGGGTCAAACCGAGGTAGAAACCGCCTGAAGGGTCAATTAAAGGTAGAAACCGCCTGAAGGGTCAACTCAAGGTAGAAACCGCCTAAAGGGTCAACTCATGGTAGAAACCGCCATAAGGGTCAACACAAGGTAGAAACCGCCTAAAGGGTCAACTCAAGGTAGAAACCGCCTAAAGGGTCAACTCATGGGAGAAACCGCCATAAGGGTCAACACAAGGTAAAAACCACCTAAATGGTCAACACGAGGTAAAAACCGCCTAAAAGGTCAACTCATGGTAGAAACCGCCATAAGGGTCAACACGAGGTAGATACCGCCTTAAGGATCAACACGAAGGTCTGATCCACCATACGGATTAAAATCTCTGGCAAATCCCAAAGCGTGGGGATGCGCCTTCCTTAGGTTCCTACCAATTAGGAATCCCATAATGGTATGACCTACCATACATGTCAGAGCTTAATCTCCATAGGATATCCTGAATGATGAGTCCTAGGTATCTGCTTGAAAGTTGTCGCAACCGGCAGCATCCGACAGGTGAGCTTCAGATAAGCCTCTCTCACTCCGGCCCATATTCAAATTGTTAGAGCAAACCAGAGATTAATTTGAGGTTTCATCAGAGAGCCTTAAGGGTTCGATGTCATAGCATTTATTCTCTCATTTTCCCAGTTGAGTCGGTTAGGAATCAGGTGCCATCTTATCTTTGAGAGAAACCTCTAACGAGATTCCTCTCAAAGAGGGGCAGCTGTTGACACCTGATTTCTGACCATCTATTATTGTGATTTATATTCTTTAAAATTAATTAAAAATATCAAAAAAAGATCATAAAATCACAAAATCAACTTTGGAAGCCTTGGCTTGGCCTTAGGAACCATTTTGACCAAAAAAATAATTTTCATAATTTTCATTTTTTTTAATATTTTCGAAAAATACAAAAAAAAAGAAAAGAAGAAAATCAAGGAAAATAATATTTGAGGTCACAAAAATTATATAAAAATAGTCGGTATTTTTATTTTTATTTTATCTATTTTCTGACCTCATAAAACAGTAAAATTCAGGTTCGATTTTAGGTGTTTTCTGATCACCATAAAATTGAATTTGTCAAAAATATTAGTAATAATTAAAAGGAAAAGGATTGAAAACATCATCATTTAAAAGGAAAAGATGACTAATCATTTTGTCTTCGCTTTTGATTATTTTATTATTATTATTACTTTCTAATATTTTATTTTATTATTTTTTTTTTATTCACCTCCCCCCTCCCATCATCCGTCTCCTCTCCTTCTTCTTCGGCAGCTTCTTCATCTTCATCTAGCTCCTTCCTCCTCTTCGGCTTCTTCTTCTTTTCTTCTTCTTCAAAAAAAAAAAAAATGGAACCCCCACCTTCGTGCACTATTTGCTTTCGCCTTCGACCCTTCCGCCGTCGTCGCTAGCCGTCGCTCAAAGCCGCCATGAACACCTCAAGACCCGCGACCTCCACCCGTTTCGGAGTTTGGTCGGGTTTGTTTCGGATCGGGCCAAATCCGTCATCGCCAAAGCGCGCTATCGCCTCCGGCGACCGCCCCGGAGTCCTACCTCCTCCCTCAGAGCTTGTGGAGCCTACGCGCCGCTGGTGGAGCTCAGAAACGGCCTCGGGTCATCGTCCCGTCGTCGGAACGAGTCCGGGCGTGTCGGAGCGTGTCCGGGAGTATCGGAGCGTGTCGAAGCCGTTTCCGAGCCCGTGGGCCGAGCGGCCGTGATCTTGGGCCATGGCCGAGCCCGTGGGCCGAGGCCGTAGGCCAAGGCCATGGCCGAGCCCATGGCCGAGCCCATGGCCGAGGCCGTGGGCCAAAGCCGTGGGCCGAGGCCGTAGGCCAAGGCCATGGCCGAGCCCATGGCCGAGGCCGTGGGCCAAAGCCGTGGGCCGAGGCCGTAGGCCAAGGCCATGGCCGAGCCCATGGCCGAGGCCGTGGGCCAAAGCCGTGGGCCGAGGCCGTGACATTGGGCCGTGGCTGAGCCCATAGCCGGTCCATGGCTGAGCGAATTGGCCCGTTTCCGAGCCCGGATTTATTTATTTTTAAAATTATTATTATTTATTGCCGGTCTTAAAACTTGTAAAATTGATTGTTGACATTTTGATGTGGTGATCGACAGGTGATGTGCATGGAGATGGTCGCAGGCTGGGGCTGGGCGATTGAAGGCCGGTGTCCAATCCGGTATGTTTTACGTACCCGATCCGTATATCAGGGTTATTTTTCTAAAATGTCGCCATTATAGATTTGGTTTGCATGTATTTATCTTAGTTCAGTAGTTAGCTTATTTATCTGGTTGAGTGTTGTCTATTGCCAATGATATGCTTTTTGTTAAAATATTTTCTGAAAATATAAAAAAATATTAATAAAACAGAAAATGCCAAAAAAATGGAAAAATTAAAGAAAAACAAAAAATTGAGAAGAATTGCAGAAAATTACTAAAAAAAAATTCTAGAAAATTCCCAAGGCTGAAAATGATCAAAAGAAATTGATTGGTTGTCGTTTTTCAGGATTTTCTCCCGTTTAATCCAAAACGACGATTTTACCCCTCAAAGGGTAAATCGTCTTTGATATTCCGATGAATTGTGGAAATTGCTTAGAATTTGGCGATGAGCCAGATAGGTGGCTAAACCTTATATCTAGGATTTCCACATTTCATTCTCATTTTTAGAAAATGACGATTTTACCCTTCGAATGGTAAATCGGTTTCTAAAATTCCAGAAAATCATGAAAATTGCAAAAAAAATAGGAAATGGGTCAATTGAGTGACCAGACCTATTTTTGACTTTGTTTTACTCCGAATTCATTCCGAAATGATGATTTTGCCTTTTTGGGGCAAATCGTCCCTTTTGTCTCAAAATTACGACTTTACCCCTGTTGACACCTGATTTTTGACCATTTATTATTGTGATTTTTATTCTTTAAAATTAATTAAAAATATCAAAAAAGGTCATAAAATCACAAAATCAACTTTGGAAGCTTTGGTTTAACCTTAGGAACCAATTTTGAACAAAAAATATTTTTCGGTATTTTTAATATTTTTCGAGTTTATTTAATTATAAAAATACCCAAAAAATAAAAAAAAATACCATTCGTGGTCAGAAAAATACCCAAAAATATTCGATAATTTTGTTTTAATTTCCTCTTCAAGTGTGTCACTTTAAATCTAAAAAATTCGGCTCGGGTCACTATGTTCCTTCACAAACATAAACCCGAACCGAGCCTAAAAAAAATCATTTTCGAGTCTTTTAGTTTTCAATTCTCACTTTTTATAAGCTATGACATTGGATTCTAAAGTCTTAAAGTGCAATTAGGTCAATTTGCCCTCCAATTTAATCAATTTTTACCAAAAGGGCTTAATTGCATATTTTTCTTTCAATTAGTCCCCGGTTTCACTGATGTATACGTATGCTCTATGTATTTATACGTCATACGTATTTATACGTTATGCATATTTGTACTGTTTGGTAACCTCTTTAACTCTTGTAATAACAATAATGGTTATTATTTTTAACACCTTTGTTAGTGCTTTTTTTTAGCATTTTTGTATTGTGAGTGCTATTGTTAGTGTTATTTTTAAATAGCATTTTTGTATTATAAATTGTGAGTGCTATTGTTAGTGCTATTTTTAAATGACATTTATTTATCATAAATTGTGAGTGCTATTATTAGATAGAATTTATAATTGTTAGTGCTATTTTTAAATAGCATTTTTGTATTATAAATTGTGAGTGCTATTGTTAGTGCTATTTTTAAATAGCATTTTTGTATTATAAATTGTGAGTGCTATTGTTAGTGCTATTTTTAAATGTCATTTATTTGTGAGTGCTATTATTAGATAGAATTTATAATTGTTAGTGCTATTTTTAAATAGCATTTTTGTATTATAAATTGTGAGTGCTATTGTTAGTGCTATTTTTAAATAGCATTTTTGTATTATAAATTGTGAGTGCTATTGTTAGTGCTATTTTTAAATGTCATTTATTTGTGAGTGCTATTTTTAGATAGAATTTATAATTGTTAGTGCTATTTTTAAATACAATTTATTTGAAGGTATTTTTGGCTATAAAAGGATGGCAAGAGTTTTGAGGTTGGGAAGAGAGACATTTTGTAGAGTGTGCAATTTTTGAGAGCTTAGAGAGAAGAACACAAACACTCTCTATATTCTCATAATCTTGAGTGAGCAAAATATACTAAGTTCGGAATATTGATTCCGCATATTGCTAGCACAATTGTTGTGGAGTTATTAGTCGTCTCCCCGTTCGTCAATTGGTGGTGCGTCCGAACTAGATGCCTAACACTTGTGGAGGCTGAGATCGAAGAACATCGAACCGACACCTCCGTTCAAGCACGCTACGAGAGGTAATCTATTTACTCCCTTTGAGACTTTGTGATTTTTTTCGATTGAAATGCACGAAGTACGCCTCTGGAGATACATGTATGGGTTGTTATTTATTTCCGCTACATGTTACGTGGATCCCAACAGTGGTATCAGAGCCAATCCTTAGGTGTTTTCGTGCATTTAATTGATTTTTTACAATTTTTGCAATACTATGGCCAATATGTATTAACGAATTGTTCGTCTTACATGGCTAATGGAGGTTGATTATTTTATATGATAAATTAATCAACGTGGCAAAAATTGAGACTAAATCAATTTTGAATCGAAAATTTATGGCTATCTTATTTTACGTAAAAATTCTGAATATGATTCAACGTAGAATTTTTATTGTGCCTTCTTAAGTTTTAAATTGTGAATTTATTACTTACGTGGAAGGGTGGTGATCATGGAAAAATCCCTAATCAATGTGATTGATGTATATATGAATGTATGATGATTATTTATATATTTTGGATTATAATTATTAAATGGAGGCTGCGTACTCCTTTTATTTTTCATGTAATCTTTATTTTTAGCATAGTCAATTGTTGATGTAAATGCTACAAGGATTACGTGGGGGAGCCTTTTAAGTCGGCGAGCTCTTTGGGGCCCAATTCTTGAAGAGTTCAAGAAACCAAGAAGAAGCGAAGAGCGGCTCTCCGATATTAAAATATTAAAATGATTAAATGTGGTCTCATTGGCTCGAGACCCATTAAATCATAATTCCATGATCACCACGTAGGATAGATGTTTATGTGATTGACATCTATTTTTTTATTATGATTACGTGAGCATGTTAAACTGGTTAATATGCAAAGTCAGACTGACCTCACCCAAAATTGCACATGCATGAAATCCTAGTTAGGAAAATCACTCGCGTTAGGTACCGAAAGGGCGTTGGTAATGACATCAACGTAACCAAGTCCCCGAACCCAAAAACTCTGGTTCCGTAGAACTGATCGATCTCTCCCAATCAATCAGTAAGGTTTCCGGTCTACCCTCCAAGAAAGACCGGTGGCGACTCCAAATGCATGCACAAGTTGCACATGCCACCACGACCACACTAAGGTCGAAAGCGATCGACTGTTATCGTCGAATCCCTTTGAAAAATACTCCCGCCGCGATTTGGTATGGGCCTGGGAGGGCCCGCGCCGATCCAAGACCCGCGATCGGTAATCCATTAGCCGCGTCCGCTTCGGACGGGTCGCGACAGCTGGCGACTCCACTGGGGAATTGTTCTAGAAACTATGGTTCTAGACCTCAAGTGGACTTAGGCCGTAATAAAAATTGAGTGATTTTTCTAACCCTACAGGCGCTCTTGAAGGTGAGGTAAGTCCGCTCACGATAGGTGTTATATGTTTTTGCAGATTGGAGTAATAAGGGGTGTAGTCTGTGATTAACTTTATTTTACGCAGGTGTGGCGTAGGAATGTATGTTGTGTGGATGATTTGAAGTGCTGATTGATAAATTGTTGTGCATGACTTGCATTGTGATGATCACGACACATGGACACACACAACCGCGCCTAAAACCCCAGGCGCCGCCTTTAGGAACACAATAGAAGGAATTGAAAATGGAATCTCCGTGAGGAAAAACACGGGGTAATCCACTTCTCAATTCCGCTCGCTTCGAACTATGGATTGAGTCCCAATGCAACGATAGTTGTGCAATGGAATCGGCTCTTTCTAGAACTCGAGGTGGGAACCTTAACCTTAGGTGCCAAACCCTCTGATTTTTAGAAGTTCACCATCACTTGTCTCATGCGCATGTCTTTGGGCGGTTGGTACACCTAAAATCGCACATAAGTCGACGAGTTGGGTTGGTAAGACTCTCTATCCCTCAAAACTATTACAGTTCATATAAATATAGGCATTTCATTCATTGCATTCTGGTGATTAGATTAAATGCCATTTCAAGGATAGATGCATGTGTTTTTCCCAAACGTCCTTGATAGAAGACGAGGAGGATGATATCCCATGGCGAACACCGAGTGAGCAACAAAGGAGCCTACTATGGACATTATTGAGATATCGTCCAATGAAGATGACGAGTTGGGGCAAGTGATCCGGAAGTCACAGATCGAACTTGGGGCATCCTTAAACGTTAGGATCACATTCCTTGGTTTCATTTTCCATTACTAGTCCTCTTGTATAGGGTTTATTTTTATCGAGGCTTTCTCTATCTCACCCCTTAGAGTGATTGTATTAGGGATCTATTGGTGTATACATTCAGATGGAACTCGGTTGTATTTCTTTTGACGGGTCATGGGAATGTGATAGTGGCATTTTCTCTAATCATCCGAATACTCCCAAGTCAAGTTTATAATTCCTTTAGAGGAAACTAAAGTTGAAAATCTTACACGACCTTTTTGGTCGTACAGGGTAATCCAACCCCAATTTCGCTAGAAGGAATTATACACTTGAATTGGTCCATGCATGTCATACGTCACTAAGTAGTCCACAATAATTGATCAAGAGTATTGACGTTATTTCGAATTTAATGACGAGATAGATGTCCAAATTGCTCTCGTTCTTAACAAAACGGCCTTGATTTGGATGCCGTATCTTCAATTAAATTTAAAAACACGTCGTTATGCCTTGCATTTTTGACTAATTCGCTCTTCTGAATATTGGTCAAAAGCAATTATCGTGAATTACATTCCTTTCAATAGTATGCTTTCTTTCGAGGAATATTGATAAAAACTTTTCGCACAAGATTAAAACCCTTGTAAAAGTTCTTGTCATTATTAATTACGAGCAAGCATAAGATTGAAAGGGGTCTATGCTTTCTTTTTCAGATTATTCCTTTTGACTCGGTCTTTTCATTTGCAGGTGAAAAACAAGTAGCATAAAGAAATCTTTTCTTGGATAAGTCTGAGGCTATTCTTTCATCTGACCATGAGTGAGTTAGAAAATCAGAACACATCTACTCGACTTATTATGGATCGGCTCATCCAAGTCTAAAGATGTCCGGATGCTCGAAGAAATGGATCATATAAAAGCTAAAACAAACACAGGGGCTTTCATTCATTCTTGCCCAAACCAGATCATACAATTCATTGGGGTGGAAAAGTAAAGCAGAAGTGAGCCCTAATCAACGACACAAAGGAGCCCAGCTGGCCCTCCAGGTTATGGATGCTTTGTTTATACGCACCACTCCGCGTATCATGGTCCGCAAGCCTGAGGTGGAGGCGTTTGCGTTCATCATTGACTGCAACAACCTGAGTCTCGTGATCTTCGGCGACTGCTTCCAAGTCCCGAACAAGTCCATTCTCACGAGTTATATCCTCGTTTATGCCGTTGAGCCTTTCTTCCAGCCACTCGCTCCGATTCCTTAGCAGGGCATTACGTCGATCGCGCTCATAGGTAGCCAGAGATAGAGCTAAGTCCTCCACCAGATTCCTCCTCTCGCGTAGCAATGTCGAAACCCGCTCTTTGGCGAACTCAACAGCCTTTTTGTGACTATCGGCCAGGTAGTCAGCCAACGCTAGGCGGTCGGACTGATCCTCATAACGGGCTCGCAAGACACGAGCCACGGTAACTCCCCGATGAGCAGCGCGGTAGACCTCCAAGGAGTTCGTAAAGAGCGTTGGAAAAATATTGTATTCCCTCCCCAACGCGGTACCCTCGAGGGAGGTGATGTCCAGGTCCCCGAACATGACTCTGATCTCATCCTCGGTTTCGGGATGATCGGCTATGTGAGCGTAGCCTCGACCCAAGAGGTTATAGAACTCTTTCCATCGAGTCAAAGCTTCGGCTGAGAAAGTGTGAACTTGGGAAGAAGCCATTTTCGACGGAGATGTGTGTAGTGGAGCGATTAGAGGATGGAAGCAAATTATATGAGAGCGTTAATCTCCCAAACACCAACTCCGCATTTTATAGCGTCTCGAGAGTGGAGAAAAGTTGCAGCAATAATGCTTGTGGAGCCGGGTTAATTAATGTAAAGCGAGGGCTGCTCCTCCCGTGAATCATCAGACATGTCCTGATCCGCAATTTCAGGCCTGACAAATTCGGTCTCGCCATTATTAAAGCTGGGAGGGAGGCGAGCGCAACTATCGAAGAAGCCGCGAAAGGATTGTGTTGTTCCATCACGCATGAAGCTGGGCGGCGAGTGAACAGCTCTGCCACTTAAAAAGAGAAGACAGTGCTGAACAGGCATGACTATTGAGGAAAAGTGAAAGGCGAGCGCAACTATCGAAGAAGCCGCGAAAGGATTGTGTTGTTCCATCACGCATGAAGCTGGGCGGCGAGTGAACAGCTCTGCCACTTAAAAAGAGAAGACAGTGCTGAACAGGCATGACTATTGAGGAAAAGTGAAAGGCGAGCGCAACTATCGAAGAAGCCGCGAAAGGATTGTGTTGTTCCATCACGCATAAAGCTGGGCGGCGAGTGAACAGCTCTGCCACTTAAAAAGAGAAGACAGTGCTGAACAGGCATGACTATCGAGGAAAAGTGAAAGGCGAGCGCTACTATCGAAGAAGCCGCGGAAGGATTTGGTTACCCCTTCGTGTCGGAAAGCTGAGCAGGAGGTAAACAGTTCCGTCGTTTCAAAAACAGAACGCTGAACAGACCTAGCTTTCGAGGAAAAGGAGGCAACAAATCGAAAGAGCGAGTATACAAAAGAGAACAGAGAACCCCGAGTGACGAGTTCGTTGAAAGACCTCAAATTCTCTAGAATCAGATTCGACATCGAAGCCATGGAACTCAACATCACCGGTGACGAACATCAAGATCGCAGTGGTGACGACGGCAGTGGCCACGACGCTCAACCCCGGAAAAGAAAAAGTCGCCAGCGCTACGCTCGGAAAGAAATCCAGGAGCTTGAAGCTTTCTTCGATGAATGCCCTTGCCCAAACGAGGAACAAAAGATTGAATTGGGCCAGAAGCTGGGAATGAATCCTATGAGAATCCATTTTTGGTTTCAGAATAGACGTTTCAGACTAGGTGTCCAACACAGGCGTAAGGAGATCACGGCCCTAAAAGAGCAGAACCAAAACCTTCAAATGGAAAACATGTGGTATGAGAAAATTCTCAGTACTATTACCTGCCCTGACTGCGGTGGCCCTACCACCCTCAGTAAATTGTTCCCCAGTAAGCCTTCTACGAAGATGGAAGGTGCTCATTTATCCCCCTGCTCCCTTGAGCCATCTCCGGTACAATCAGATCCTGCTAATGGCGCGCATGAGCAGATCGATCCTACAGAAATTATACCAGTGTCTTCGGAGGAAGAAGATACGTGTCGTTATGATCGGAGTCACCTCATCGAAGCCCATGAATCTCCTCCACAACAGCTTCCGGTAAGATCAGATACGGTTCAAGAGGAGTTAGAGGTTAGTCGGCAGGCTATCTACGCCACTCTGGACGACGAGAAAAAGAAATTCACTTGGCCCCCGGAGCTTCATCTCAAGTTCTTGGACGCAGTTCGACAGATAGGACTCGACTTCATAGGTCCGACAAGCATACTTAGGGTCATGAACGTACCGGGACTTACCAAGCAATTAGTCGCAAATCACCTTGGTTGCTACAGAAGGGCGTTAGGACAGCGTTATGCAGAACTGAATCCGAGCAATAGACTCGGCTGCGAACCCAGCACCCTTATGACAAATGAGGCCCGGTCGAATCTGGACGACTATTGGGGATTTGATCAGGATATCCTCGCGAGTCATTTCAATATTCCTCAAGAACACGCATCACAAGTGCAACGAGTAAGCACTCCTCCGTCCGAGCAGCAGCTAGTCAGTGTTCATCCTGTCGCAGATCAGCCCACCACGCCCAGTGCTCAAGGGTTTGCCCAATCAGAGCATATGGCTTCAGATGATCTAATGGGAGAAAGCTTGGAGCACTCTTATTTCCCTAATCCCCAAGTGGGAGATGCTTGTGGTAGTCAATCGATCAAATCTCCTCTTATAATCCCAGACAAAGATGGAGGTTCCAGTTCGAAGAACCCGTCGGGCGATGCAGCTCAACCTACACATCAATCGTTCGAGGGGTCGGGTGATTTCTTCGATGAAGGACTTGATACCTGGTTCGATCAGTTGGAAGCTATTAAAGGTTGGCAACCATGATCTGCACTTGGTAATGGCACACCTAAGCTGAGGCCAGACTGGTTAGTCATTGGACATGCCCCAAGAAAGAAGGGGATGTACGCGAGAATGATGTATCTCCTATTGTAAAGTTCTCATCGGTGCATGCGTTTGTTTCTTCAATAGCTAGAGTTGATTCTGCATAATGTTTTTCGCAAACGTCATCTCGTGTGTATACGGTAATTCCTTGTTATTAAGTTCAAGGTAAAATCAGCCCCGACGCGTGAAGGCAGAATTGATAGCATGAGTTACTAGCAGAATGTGATCGAGCTCGAAAGTGAAAGATTACTAGCGGCCCCAAACGCAATGACCGCAAAATCAGGGGCAATCTTTAAGTTTCGAGCAACTACAAATCTATTTCTCACGAGGCATTCAGGTCAATCAAATATAAAGCGTCGGGCTGTGAGAATGATGCGTAGTCAATCTGTTGACACAGGCGAAAAAGGAGTCGCGTAGATCCGAAAGCAAAAACCTTTCTTGGCTAGTCAACAATGCAGAATGAAAGAGCATATATAAACAAACTCGCATTTATTTCATTCAGCAGGAAAGTTTACAAGTGGATCACTGAGGGGGAGCAGTAAACCCAAAATGAGTTCTGACAAGCATCACAAAAAAGCTTAACTGACTCTCCATGCTATCCATGCCTTGCTTACAACCCACACTCCGGGAATCAAGGTCTACAAGCTTGAAGAAAAGGAGACGACATTTCTCCTTAAGTTCGTTCACCTTGGTGTCATAGTACTCGAACTCAAGCTCTAAGTCATGAGCCAGTACCCTCCCGCGAGCTATATCCATGCTCAGGTCTTCAAGCCTTTCCTCCAACCAGGCACACTGGAACCTCAGCACGAAGTTGTGCTGGTCTTGCTCAAAGGCGGTGTCAAAAAGAGCCAGACGCTCCACCAAGTTGTCCCTCTCACGGACCAGCATCGAAACCTGGGCGTGGGCGTATTCAACAGCCCTTTTATGGTTATCGGCCGTCAGCATGGCCAACATCAGGGACTCAGTTCGGTCCTGATAACGGGCTCGCACGATACCAGCCAAAGTGACCTCCCGGCTAGCAACTTCGTAAGCCTGCATGAAATTGTTAAAGAGAGTTGGGAAGATCACAAACTCCCTTTGCAGTTTCGTACCTTCAATACACGCAGTATCCAGGGCCGGAATCAGAGTACGAACTTCAACCTCAGCTTCAGGATGATTGTTTATGTAGCCATAACCCCTACCCAAGAGGTGGTAAAATCTCTCCCATTGGGTCGAAGCTTCAGGTAAGGCAACAGGCATAGAGGAGGAATCCATATGCGATGGAATGACGGAGAAGAGAGTGAGAATGCGAAGAGTGTTTGAGAGGCTGAGTCTGATAAGGCTAAAGTGTTAATCTTCTTGACATCAATCTATCACCTTATAAATGCTCGAGTACAGGGAGAAGTGGTAATAATATTTTATGTGCAGTAGAGCCAAGCGGGTTTCGTTAATGCATCCCCGATGAGTCACGAATCCACCACCGTCCTGTGATCTCGGGTTTTGCGAAACATAATGGCGCCGAAAGGTGGGCAGGCTTGTTACTCTAGAGACTGGGCCAGGGGGACAAGCGTAGTGCTCGACAAAGCGAAATCAATGCAAGAGATCTTCAGGCTCCGTTCACGTAGAAAGGAGCAAAAAAGGACAAAGTGGGAATTACGAAGCCTTGAGAAAAACGCTCGTCAAGTAGCCATCACAAAAGGACGAAGTGGGAATCTCGAAACATTGAGAAGAGCGCTCGTCGGGTAGCCATCACCTTTGATCGAAGAACGGTGATCCGGCTCCTTTAACCTCTCAGAATTTGCAGAGAAAGTGAAGATCCAAGGAGGAACAAAGAAAGCTGAGTTAACGGAAAATCAAACAGTGATATCCCGGTCAAAATGTTCAAGGGATTCTGTCATTTACTGGAAGCGCCAGACTTGGAGGTCTCCGAGTTTGAGCTGCTGGAAGAGTTTGAAGATCTCAGGACCGAACTTGACACGAGGGCCATGGAGACCGATCCTTCTAATGATGAAACCCGCGGCTTGGTTAACGAGAACAGTACCCGCGACGGTTATCAGCGTCAGAAAGGGGAATATCTCAAACGCAACACTTCAGGTCAAGTCCATAAACTCGAATTGTTTTTCAGGGAATACCCCTATCCGGACATGGAACAGAAAATCAAAATGGGCCAGGAGATAGGGTGGGAGCCTCGGAAGGTCAAGTGCTGGTTTGAAAACAAACGAACCCGGCTGAAGCAGCAACGCGATCGGCACGAGTTAGCGGTTGTAAGGGAGGAAAATGAAAAGCTTCGAATAAAAAACACTCAATACAAAAAAGCTCTAAGCATCGCTATTTGCCTGGAGTGCGGTAACCCTGTTCCCACGGACGGAGTATTCACTGAAGAGCCAGATCTGGGGGTTTATAATGCTCATTTGTTGCAATGCCCTTCGCAACATCTTTCGGAACAGGCGGGTACCGCCGAGGATCTACAAGAGGAAACTAGTGCTATAAGGTCAAAGTCGACGCCCATTGTGGAAGGGAACATGCGTCATGACAAGTCGGGTCCGCTCGATGATGAACTCACCATCATGACCAGCCGATCTGAGACCACTAAATCCCCTCCAGAGCAACCTCCAACACGACCAGATTCCGAGAAGAGTAACCGCCAAGTTGCTGACACCACTTCGGCTAGCAAGAAAATAAGATTTCGTTGGACCCCGGAGTTTCATAGCAAATTTGTTGATGCAGTTCAACAGTTGGGGATCAGTTTTGCTTGCCCATTGCGCATACTCGAAATCATGAACGTGCCGGGACTGACTAAAAATATGGTCAAGAATCACCTTTGGCGCTACAAGAAACTACTGAGAGATGGACGAGCGTCGCTAGACCAAGATAGAGGCGGTTCAACACGACCAGATTCCACGAAGAGTAGCCGCCGAGTTGCCAACCCTACTTCGGCTAGCAAGAAAACAAGGTTTTATTGGACCTCGGAGCTTCATAGCAAATTTGTTGATGCAGTTCAACAGTTAGGGATCAGTTTGGCTCGCCCATCGCGCATACTCAAGATCATGAACATGCCGGAATTGGATAGAAATAAAGTCAGGAACCACCTTTGGTGCTACAAAAGACTACTGAGAGATGGACGAGTGGCGCTAGACCAAGAGAGAGGCAGTTCAAGTTTAAACGATGAGCATGGCTGTGATCGCAATCCTCATGAAGCAGGAAGCATCCAATCACCTCTTAACACCGATGGGACTGACAATTACACGGTCGATTGTTCAGGCATCAATCAGAGTACTCCCATGGGTTATCCCAGTACTCCTCAGGAGTATGTACCGCAATTTCAGCAAATCGGGACTCCCCAGTCTGAGCACCGACTGGCCGTTAATACTAGTCCTACAGCGGATCTAACACTGGCAGGAGATGCACATACAATCTTGCGAGACGATTACGGAGATTCCGGCTCGAAGAATCAGGTGGTCCATGACGAAAATGGCAAAAAGATTCCTTCTCCAGTAGTCGACAATACTCAACCTGAGTGTCAGTCGCTCGATGGTTCAGACGATCTCCTTGAAAACATCTATTCTTGGTTCGATCGGCTGAATTCCCCCCTGAGTTACCCTGGTACTCCCCAAGAGTATGTACAACAATTTCAGCAGGTATGGACTCCCCAATTTGAGCACCAACCGATCGTTAGTGTTATTCCTACGGCGAATCCAGCATCGGGTACAAACCTACTGGACAACGATGAAAATACCAACTCGAGAAGTGAGGTTGTTCATGTCGAAAGTAGTGTGAGGAACCCATCGCCAACGGTTGAGGATGCCCGACTTGGGCGTCAATGGCTTGAAATTTCAAGCGAGTCCCTCAGTGAGCAACTCGGCGTGTGGATCACGCATAAACCGAGAAACCAGGTTGTTCATGCCGAAAGTGGGAGAAGTCCGTCACCAGCAATTAAGGATGCTCAACTTGGACGACTCGAGCGGTCGGACGATCTCCTGAATGAGCAACTCAGCCTATGGGTCAAGCATTTTGGAACAAGTGCATCTTCGCAGTCGTGACCGGTACCGGCGACCGGACATCTGGTTCGAAGCTCGTGTGCTAAATCATTAGAAGGCTCAGGAGAGTGAGAGGTGAATACATCGAATGAATGTGTTACGGATTTCGTTGTAAAGTTCCCGCGGGAACATTGTAATTAACGCTGAAAACTAACCGCTCTGAGTGTCAACATTACCCTTTGAACGTCTTCGAGCCAAGGGCCATGGATTAATCACTTAATCCGTGGAGCAAATTCCATGAACGATGACTATCACCCGCGGAGCATAATGGGATCTACCCCCATTCAGCACGAAATACGTTTGGTCACGAAGCCTCCCATTTGGTAAAACGATGTATCGTTCCTAAACGATCTTCAACCGAATACCAAAGTAATGTCTCATTTCTTTCCCTTCTCAGGTGTTAAACGTGGATAAATCACCCAAGGAGCCATCTGTTCAAATAACAAAACAGACGTTGCCCAACCGGGGGCAGCTGAACCATTGATATTGCAAATATTCCAAGCATGGATAAGCGGATTTGATAGACGTGGTTCATATCAATACGCGACGTCAGAACGGGATGAGAACCAAGAGTAAAGTTGTATTGTCCCAATTTATCTTCAATTTGGGAATATGAGTTAACACTTGCTATTTATCCTTGATAGGGACTCACCATCAAGGAGGACAAATTTTGACAACCTGTGTGCACTCGCAGGGGCACACGACCGAGGGTAAGATGTATCGTTCTAATTTTTTTGAAAAATTCATGAACGAACAATAACATGTTTCTTCCGCATTTTCAGGGATCTCCAGCCGCGGGGGACAGGTAAGTATCCCTTTCCCCAATCCATTGAAAATGTTGAATAAAAAATAGAGAAGAAAAGAAAAGCTTTTAGAATCTGATGTCTAGAAAAGACATAGGATTCTAACTTCATTGGCATTCATGTTTTGAAACATGAGGTTATCTGAACATGCATTGGGCATCATAAAATCCCATTGACGGGTAAAATTTTTGGAGAAAACGAAAGAGATTTTTCCAATCAAAAGTTGTTCAAAACTTTCAAAAGGACGTTTTCTCAAAAGACGAGAGGCAAAGCCTAGTCCAAACACGTCCTATACACACTTAAGAGAGAAATGGAGCGGATAAGACAGCAGAATCTGGACCTACGGAAGTAGGGACCATTCGCAGCGATTACATGGGTTGGGACGACGGAGGCATTCGTTTCATATCCCCCAAACACTACAGGTGACCGTTGATAACCCCTTTGAACGGCGGTTTTCATTCTTAACCCTGTCAAGAACCACCCCACATCGGGGCAAAATGGAGGTGAGTCCAGCAGCATCAGGAGAAAATGGTTAGAAATTTTCTTGCTCGGACTAACATTAATCTTTGTGTGTTGTTTATATGGTAATCCAAGTGCCATAGGATGACGAGAAGCATTCATTTCTCTATCCCACACACCGAATCCTTTGCATAGCCAAGTTGAGCCTGCAGAATCATTTCATAAACCCGTTGGTGATCATTGCACATTCCAAGACGGATGCAGCATCACTTCAGAAACGAAGAAGTTCAAGACTTAGGGTTTGCAAAAGAATTCCTAAGTTAATGTTTAACCTTGTTAGACCTTTGATCATAGGTCTAACGCGATCCTATGAAGATGAGAAAAAGTGGGATTTCAAAAATGAATGAGAAAAATCCACGGCATCGAGAAAAAGCAAAGTGCCTGGTAAAAGCAAGGCCGATGCTCATGAAAGCTGTTTGCTTGATCCCCAGTGAAACTTGGATGAAAAAAAAAAATTCTTAAAGGAGTCAAATAAAAAAAGCTGCTCCCCAAATGCTGCCAAGCACAGAACAAAGACATGGAGAGAGTCGGTCTCTGAATGCAACAAGGGACGCTCTCTAAAGAGCTGGTGCACATCTCAAAATCGGTTGTACACCTCAAAAACTAAAGATGCAGAAAGGAAAAGACAGGAGGTAAATCAGCAATGATCACCAATGTCAAACTCGTCATGAATTCTGGGCCAAAAACAAGCCTTTTTCGGTCCCCAATCCTACCAACATCATAACCCTGAAACAGTCTTCTCTGACTAAGACACTTGGGTTAACATACAGCTCAGCTCGAAGAAGTACGAGCAAGACTATTTCTTTCTCATTTTGCAGGGTTCTTGACTTGTAAACCCGGAGCAGATGGTGAAAACTTTCATTCAATGACCTTGACTCAAAAGTGAGTCCCCCTTGAAGACCAATATCCAAGCCCAACATTACGGTCCCGTGGAAGACCTCCCGACCGATCAAAATGTATGCGCTGCGAATGAGCCTAAAACCTAGGCACGGGTTAGTAGGGAATCGAGTGTATCCCCTATAAAAAAACACGATCGCAAAACAGGTGAGAAGACCTCATTGTCGAGAAATATTCCAATTGATGTTTTGAACAAACTCTTTTTGGAATTTTCAAACTGTTGATCCAGATTTTCCGTGCAAGGGATTTGTGATCACATTTGCATGTTGCAAGAATGCTTTGGATAACCCCCAGCATCAAAATGCACATTTCACGATTAAAACTTAAATCATACGGTTTTGTCAAAAGGGACGGCCGTGGTCTTCCCAAAGATTACTAACGTTTTCTTGGTGAAGAAAAATCTTTCAGGCCTAAACTTCTGCAGGATACCTGGAGAACCCATCTCCCAGAATGTCGCCTCAACAGAATCAAATGAAGCTTTGTCAAAATAAAATCTTTCTCTACTTCAAAACTGAATTCCCGACAAATTTCGGGATCTTTCAAAAGAATGGGTGAGGATGAGACCCCTTTTCAAAAATCAGACAGTCTCATCGGACGTGGAGAACCCTCGTCATGAGACCCCTTTTCATAATTTAGGCAGTCTCATCGGACGTGGAAAACCCTCGTCATGAGATCCCTTTTCAAAATTTAGGCAGTCTCATCGGACGTGGAGAACCCTCGTCATGAGACCCCTTTTAAAAAAAATTTAGTCAGTCTCATCGGACGTGGAGAACCCTCGTCATGAGACCACTTCTCAAAAAATCAAGCGGTCCTAGCATGACGTGGAGAACCCTCGTCCCAGGACCCCCTTTTCAAAACTTAGGCAGTCTCATCGGACATGGAGAACCCTCGTCATGAGACACCTTTTTCAAAATTCAGGAAGTCTCATCGGACATGGAGAACCCTCGTCATGAGACCCCTTTTCAAAATTTGGGCAGTCTCACCGGACGTGGAGAACCCTCGTCATGAGACCCCTTTTCAAAATTCAGGAAATCTCATCGGACGTGGAGAACCCTCGTCATGAGACCCCTTTTCAAAATTCAAACAGTCTCATCGGACGTGGAGAACCCTCGTCATGAGACCCCCTTTTCAAAATTCAGGAAATCTAATCGGACGTGGAGAACTCTCGTCATGAGACCCCTTTTCAAAGTCAATCAAAGGTAGATACCGCCTGAAGGGTCAATCAAAGGTAGATACCGCCTGAAGGGTCAACACAAGGTAGATACCGCCTGAAGGGTCAACACATGGTAGATACCGCCTGAAGGGTCAACACAAGGTAGAAACCGCCTGAAGGGTCAAATCAAAGGTAGAAACCGCCTGAAGGGTCAATTAATGGTAGATACCGCCTGAAGGGTCAAACTCATGGTAGATACCGCCTGAAGGGTCAGCACAAGGTAGAAACCGCCTGAAGGGTCAAACCAAGGTAGAAACCGCCTGAAGGGTCAACTCAAGGTAGAAACCGCCTGAAGGGTCAAACCACGGTAGATACCGCCTGAAGGGTCAAATATGGTAGAAACCGCCTGAAGGATCAGCCTAATGGTCCGATCCACCATACGGATCAAAACCTTGACAAATTCCAGACACGGAAAGAGTCGTTTCCCTAGGTAAACCTTATAGTAGGTGAACCATTTCTGGTTCGATCCACCATACGGATCAAAATCCTTGGCAAATCCCAAAGTGTGGGACGCGCCTTCCTTAGGTTCCTACCAGTTAGGAATCCCATAATGGTATGACCTACCATACAGGTCAGAGCTTAATCTCCCTAGGATATTCTGAATGACGAGTCCTAGGTATCTGCTTGAAAGTTGTCGCAACCGGCAGCATCTGACAGGTGAGCTTCAGGTAAGCCTCTCTCACTCCGGCCCATGTTCAAATTGTTAAAGCAAACCGGGGATTAATTTGAGCTTTCATCAAAGGGCCTTAAGCGATCCAATGTCGTAGCATTTCTTCTCTCATTTTCCCAGTTGAGTCGGTTAGAAATCAGGTGCCACCTTATCTTTGAGAGAAACCTCTAACGAGATTCCTCTCAAAGAGGGGCAGCTGTTGACACCTGATTTTTGACCATTTATTATTGTGATTTTTATTCTTTAAAATTAATTAAAAATATCAAAAAAGGTCATAAAATCACAAAATCAACTTTGGAAGCTTTGGTTTAACCTTAGGAACCAATTTTGAACAAAAAATATTTTTCGGTATTTTTAATATTTTTCGAGTTTATTTAATTATAAAAATACCCAAAAAATCAAAAAAAATACCATTCGTGGTCAGAAAAATACCCAAAAATATTCGATAATTTTGTTTTAATTTCCTCTTCAAGTGTGTCACTTTAAATCTAAAAAATTCGGCTCGGGTCACTATGTTCCTTCACAAACATAAACCCGAACCGAGCCTAAAAAAAATCATTTTCGAGTCTTTTAGTTTTCAATTCTCACTTTTTATAAGCTATGACATTGGATTCTAAAGTCTTAAAGTGCAATTAGGTCAATTTGCCCTCCAATTTAATCAATTTTTACCAAAAGGGCTTAATTGCATATTTTTCTTTCAATTAGTCCCCGGTTTCACTGATGTATACGTATGCTCTACGTATTTATACGTCATACGTATTTATACGTTATGCATATTTGTACTGTTTGGTAACCTCTTTAACTCTTGTAATAACAATAATGGTTATTATTTTTAACACCTTTGTTAGTGCTTTTTTTTAGCATTTTTGTATTGTGAGTGCTATTGTTAGTGTTATTTTTAAATAGCATTTTTGTATTATAAATTGTGAGTGCTATTGTTAGTGCTATTTTTAAATGACATTTATTTATCATAAATTGTGAGTGCTATTATTAGATAGAATTTATAATTGTTAGTGCTATTTTTAAATAGCATTTTTGTATTATAAATTGTGAGTGCTATTGTTAGTGCTATTTTTAAATAGCATTTTTGTATTATAAATTGTGAGTGCTATTGTTAGTGCTATTTTTAAATGTCATTTATTTGTGAGTGCTATTATTAGATAGAATTTATAATTGTTAGTGCTATTTTTAAATAGCATTTTTGTATTATAAATTGTGAGTGCTATTGTTAGTGCTATTTTTAAATAGCATTTTTGTATTATAAATTGTGAGTGCTATTGTTAGTGCTATTTTTAAATGTCATTTATTTGTGAGTGCTATTTTTAGATAGAATTTATAATTGTTAGTGCTATTTTTAAATACAATTTATTTGAAGGTATTTTTGGCTATAAAAGGATGGCAAGAGTTTTGAGGTTGGGAAGAGAGACATTTTGTAGAGTGTGCAATTTTTGAGAGCTTAGAGAGAAGAACACAAACACTCTCTATATTCTCATAATCTTGAGTGAGCAAAATATACTAAGTTCGGAATATTGATTCCGCATATTGCTAGCACAATTGTTGTGGAGTTATTAGTCGTCTCCCCGTTCGTCAATTGGTGGTGCGTCCGAACTAGATGCCTAACACTTGTGGAGGCTGAGATCGAAGAACATCGAACCGACACCTCCGTTCAAGCACGCTACGAGAGGTAATCTATTTACTCCCTTTGAGACTTTGTGATTTTTTTCGATTGAAATGCACGAAGTACGCCTCTGGAGATACATGTATGGGTTGTTATTTATTTCCGCTACATGTTACGTGGATCCCAACAGTGGTATCAGAGCCAATCCTTAGGTGTTTTCGTGCATTTAATTGATTTTTTACAATTTTTGCAATACTATGGCCAATATGTATTAACGAATTGTTCGTCTTACATGGCTAATGGAGGTTGATTATTTTATATGATAAATTAATCAACGTGGCAAAAATTGAGACTAAATCAATTTTGAATCGAAAATTTATGGCTATCTTATTTTACGTAAAAATTCTGAATATGATTCAACGTAGAATTTTTATTGTGCCTTCTTAAGTTTTAAATTGTGAATTTATTACTTACGTGGAAGGGTGGTGATCATGGAAAAATCCCTAATCAATGTGATTGATGTATATATGAATGTATGATGATTATTTATATATTTTGGATTATAATTATTAAATGGAGGCTGCGTACTCCTTTTATTTTTCATGTAATCTTTATTTTTAGCATAGTCAATTGTTGATGTAAATGCTACAAGGATTACGTGGGAGAGCCTTTTAAGTCGGCGAGCTCTTTGGGGCCCAATTCTTGAAGAGTTCAAGAAACCAAGAAGAAGCGAAGAGCGGCTCTCCGATATTAAAATATTAAAATGATTAAATGTGGTCTCATTGGCTCGAGACCCATTAAATCATAATTCCATGATCACCACGTAGGATAGATGTTTATGTGATTGACATCTATTTTTTTATTATGATTACGTGAGCATGTTAAACTGGTTAATATGCAAAGTCAGACTGACCTCACCCAAAATTGCACATGCATGAAATCCTAGTTAGGAAAATCACTCGCGTTAGGTACCGAAAGGGCGTTGGTAATGACATCAACGTAACCAAGTCCCCGAACCCAAAAACTCTGGTTCCGTAGAACTGATCGATCTCTCCCAATCAATCAGTAAGGTTTCCGGTCTACCCTCCAAGAAAGACCGGTGGCGACTCCAAATGCATGCACAAGTTGCACATGCCACCACGACCACACTAAGGTCGAAAGCGATCGACTGTTATCGTCGAATCCCTTTGAAAAATACTCCCGCCGCGATTTGGTATGGGCCTGGGAGGGCCCGCGCCGATCCAAGACCAGCGATCGGTAATCCATTAGCCGCGTCCGCTTCGGACGGGTCGCGACAACCCCTTATGGGTAAAATCATGTCTAAATCATTCCTAAGCTTGATTGATACTTATTTAGGTTAATAGAGCCTTCTTATGAGTGTCATGTTGATTTGATGTGTTTATTTTGCATATTTGGATTCATTGATTTGCGCCTTTTATTATTGATTGTGATTGCTAGGATAGTCATTCCTATTTGCATGAATTCCTAGATTTAGGATTCGTACTCCACTCATCTGCATGAAATCTTAGGTCAGAAAATTCAGTCAACTTAGGTACCGAAAGGGCGTCAACTCTGACAGTTGACGTAACTAAGTCCCCGAACCCATTTCTCTAGTTATCGCAGAATTGAATGGAAACTCCCGACTATTCAATAGGGTGGTCCAATCATACCCTCCAAAAAAATGATTGGTGGCGACTCCGTGGCATGCACACTTAACACATGTCACTAGACCACACTGAAGGTCGACTACGTATACCTCCGTTGCGATTTGGGTAACGGGCCTTGGGAGAGGCCCGCGTCCGACCAGACTGGACGGCCCATTAGCCCTCGAGAGCCCACGGCGAATCTCGAGAGGGTCGCGACATTCCCATATCAAGAAAATAATCATTTTGGAACGATACGTCCTTTTACACTTGATTTGCATTCCGTTTTGATGTTGCATATTGATATGAACAACATCTATCAAATTCCTCCATCCGTGCTTGAAGGTATTTGCAACGCCTACGGTTCATTTGCCCCAGCTGGGCGACGTCTGTTTTGTCATTTGAATGCATGAGCTTTTGGGTGCATTGTCTCTTTTATCACCTGAGATAAAAAAAAATGGAGAAAAACTTATCCCCAGATCTGATTAAAAATCAATTAGGAACGGTATGTCCTTTCACCAAACGAGTGGCTTTGCGGCCAAATGTATTTTACACTGAAGGGACGAATTCCACTATGCTCCACGGGTTTGGGGAATTTGCCCTCATTTTCGATAGAAATGAGCCTTATCAAGATGTATACAATACAAATAGATCCCTAATACAATCAATCTAAGGGACGAGATAGAGAGGATCTCAGCAAAATTAATCTTATACAAGAGAACTAAGAATGTCAAATCAATCAAAGGAATGTGGTCCGAACACTTGGAGATGCCCCAGTTCCAGTATTCGAGATGTGACTCCAGGATCACCGAATTTTTTTTTTTTTAGGTGGTTTTAGATATACCAACCATCTAAAGACATGCACATGAGACAAGTGAGGATAAAACTTCTAAAAATCAAAGGATTTGGCACCGAAGGTCAAGGTTCCCACCTCGAGTTCTAGAAAGAGCCGATTCCATTGCACAGCTATCGTTGCATTGGGACTCGATCCATAGTTCGAAGTGAGCGGAATTGAAAAGTGGATTACCCCGTGCTTTTCCTCACAGAGATTCCATTTTCAATCCCTTCTATTGTTTTCCTATAGGCGGTGCCCGGGGTTTTAGGCGCGGTTGTGTGTGTCCATGTGTCGTGATCATCACAATGCAAGTCATGCACAACCGTTTATCAATCAGCGCTTCAAATCATCCACACAACATACATTCCTACGCCAACCTGCATAAGACAATGTTAATCACGGACTACACCCCTTATTTCTCCAATCTGCAAAAACATATAACACCTATCGTAAGGAGAAAGGGGAAGAAGAAGAAGGAGGAGAAGAGCTGCGGATGATGAAGGAGAGGGGAGGAGAGTAAAGTAATAAAAAAATATAATAATATAATAATATAATAATATAATAATATAATAATAATATAATAAAATACTAAAAAGTAAAAAAAATAATAATAAAATAATCAAAAGCGAAGACAAAATGATTAGTTCCATTTTCCTTTTAAATGATGATGTTTTCACTCCTTTTCCTTTTAATCATTACTAATATTTTTGTCAAATTCAATTTTACAGTGATCAGTGAACACCTAAAATGGAACCTGAATTTTACTGTTTTATGAGTTCCTAAAGTAAAGAAAATTAAAAATAAAAATACCTACTATTTGTATATATTTTTGTGACCTCGAATACTACTTTTTTTATTTTATTTTTATTTTTATATTTTTCGAAAATAATAATAATAATAAAATAGGAAAAATATGAAAAAAAATATTTTTATCCAAAATGGTCCATTTAGCTTGGCCAAGGCTACCAAAGTTGGTTTTTGTAATTTTTTAGCTTTTTATGAATTTTCTATGAATTTTTGAAAAATAGAGGAAGAAAAAGGTTGATCAAAATTTAGGTGTCAACAGCTGCCCCTCTTTGAGAGGAATCTCATCAGAGGAATCCCCTCAGAGGTTTCTCTCAAAGACAAGGTGACACCTGAGTCCTGATCGACTCGACTCGTGAAACTAAAGGAAAAGGAGTCATGACATCCGTTTTTTTTTATGCTTGTCGATGTATGCTCTTTCTTGAAAGGGGAAACATTTATTTGACATGAGAGAGTGAGATAGTAGAGAGATATACCTGCCACTTACCTATTCGATGTTTGTGCGATTTTCGCAGTGTCTGATGGATTCCAGAGAATTTCTAGGGACTCGTTTCTAGAGTGTCCTAGAGAGGTTAAGCTCTGACCCGTATGGTAGGTTAAACCATAATGAGATTCCTAACTGATAGGAATCTAAGGAAGACGCGCCCCATTTGGGATTTGCCAAGGATTTTGATCCGTATGGTGGATCGGACCATTGAGTTGACCATTTAAGTGATTTTCGCTATTGGATTGACCCTTCAGGCGGTTTCTACCATTGTGTTGACCCTTCAAGCGGTTTCTACCTTGGTTTGACCCTTCAGGCGGTTTCTACCTTGAGTTGACCCTTCAGGCGGTTTCTACCTTGGTTTGACCCTTCAGGCGGTTTCTACCTTTGTTTTGACCCTTCGGGCGGTTTCTACCTTGGTTTGACCCTTCAGGCGGTTTCTACCTTTGTTTTGACCCTTCGGGCGGTTTCTACCTTAAGATGACCCTTCAGGCGGTATCTACCTTGGTTTGACCCTTCAGGCGGTTTCTACCTGTGTTTTGACCCTTCGGGCGGTTTCTACCTTAAGATGACCCTTCAGGCGGTATCTACCTTGAGTTTGACCCTTCAGGCGGTTTCTACCTTCAGTTTGCTTTGAAAATGGGTCTCATGACGAGGGTTCTCCACGTCCGATGAGACTGCCTAATTTTTAAAAAGGGGTCTCATGACGAGGGTTCTCCACGTCCGATGAGACTGTTTGAATTTTGAAAAGGGATCTCATGACGAGGGTTCTCCACGTCCGATGAGACTGCCTAGATTTTTTTTTTTAAAAGGGGTCTCATGACGAGGGTTCTCCACGCCCGATGAGACTGCCTAAATTTTGAAAAAAAAGGGTCTCATGACGAGGGTTCTCCACGTCCGATAAGACTGCTTGATTTTTGAAGATGGGTCTCATGACGAGGGTTCTCCACATCTGATAGGACTTTTTCTTTTAAAAGAGTTTTTCTTCCCCTCTTTTTTTAGAGATCCCGAAGTTTGTCGGGAATTCAGTTTTTTGAAGCAGTGAAAGATTTTATTTTGACAAAGCTTCACTTGAGTCTGCTGAGGCGACATTCTGGGAGCTGGGTGCTGAGGCGACATTCTGGGAGCTGGGTTCTCCAGGTATCCTGCAGAAGTTTGAGCTTGAAAGATTTTTCTTCACCAAGAAAACGTTAGTAATTTTTGGGAAGACCACGGCTGTCCACTTGACAAAAACCGTATGACTTAAGTTTTAATTGTGAAATGTGCATTTTGATGCTGGAGGTTGTCCAAAGCATTCTTGCAACATGCAAATGTGATCACAAATCCCTTGCACGGAAAATCTGGATCAAACAATTTGAAATTTCCAAAAAGAGTTTGTTCAAAACATCTATTGGAGAATTTCTCATCCAAGAGGGCTCCTCACCGCTCTGTGATAATGGTCTTAAGGAATGCGCCAACTTCCTATTAACCTGTGCCTAGGTTTTAGGATCATTCGCAGCGCATACATTTTGATCGGTCGGGAGGTCTTCCATGGGACCGTAATGTTGGGCTTGGTTATTGATCTTCAAGAGGGACTCACTTTTGAGTCAAGGTCATTTGAATGAAATTCTTCACCATCTGCTCCGGGTTTACAAGTCGAGAACCCTGCAAAATGAGAAAGAAATAGTCTTGCTCGTACTTCTTCGAGCTAAGCTATATGTTAACCCAAATGTCTTAGTCAGAGAAGACTGTTTCAGGGTTATGACATTGGTAGGATTGGGGACCGAAAAAGGCTTGTTTTTGGCCCAGAATTTATGAGGGGATTGACATTGGTGATCATTGCAAATTCGTCACCTGTCTTTTCCATTCTGCATATTCAGTTTTTGAGGTGTGCAACCGCTTTTGAGGTGTGCACAAGTCCTTTAGAGAGCGTCTCTTGTTGCATTCAGAGACCGATAATTCTCTCTATATCTTTGCTCTGCGCTTGACGCCATTTGGGGAGTAGCCCTTTTGATACTACTCTTTTAGGAATTTCCTCTTTTCCCGACCAGACTTTACTGGGGATCAATCAAACAGCTTATGCGAGCATCGGCCTTGCTTTTACCAGGCACTTTGCTTTTTCTTATCTGATGCTGGGGATTTCTTTAATCCCTTGTCGCAAGCGGGATGCTTGGCAATTGTGCTAGATATATGACTTGGCTCTTAGCACGCTTGAGTATCGACTTAGTAGCTTTTTCGTAAACCCTAGGTCTTGAACTCCCTCGTTTCTGAAGTGATGTCGCATCCGTCTTGGAAAGTGCAATGATCACCAACGGGTTTATGAAATGATTTTGCAGGCTCAACTTGGCTATGCAAAGGATTCGGTGTGTGGGATAGAGAAATGAATGCTCCTCATCATCCTATGGCACTTGGATTACCATATAAACAACACACAAAGATTAATGTTAGTCCGAGCAAGAAAATTTCTAACCATTTCCTCCTGATGCTGCTGGACTCACCTCCATTTTGCCCCGATGTGGGGTGGTTCTTGACAGGGTTAAGAATGAAAATCGCCGTTCAAGGGGTTATCAACGGTTACCTGTAGTGTTTAGGGGATATGAAACGAACGCCTCCGTCGTCCCAATCCATGTAATCGCTGCGAATGGTCCCTACCTCCGTAGGTACAGATTTTGCCATCCGATTCACTTCCCTCATCTCTCAAGTGTATGTAGGATGTGTTTGGACTGGGTTCGCCTCTCTTTTGAGTAAACTTCCTTTTGAATGATTTGACAAATAATCATATTTGGAAAAATTCATTTCTTTCTTTCCCAAAATTTATCCATCGAGGGGATTTTGTGATGTATCGTGCATGTTTTATTCATGCTTTGGGCAACCTCCCGATTTAAATCATGAACATCGATGCATTGGATAATTTCCATGACGGCTAAAGGGATTTTAACATTCTTTATCTCCAGCTAACTGGGAAAGGGATACTTACCTACCTGTCGCGGCTGCAGACCCCTGCAAATGTAAAGAAAGCATATCATTGTAGGTTCACAAATTTTTCAAAAATCGAAACGATACATCCTACCCTTGGTCATGTACTCTGACGAGTAGTACATGGGATGTAAGAACTTGTTCCTCTGCAAGGCGACTCCCCTGCCAAGGATAGACAACAAGTATCAATTCATATCCTCGAATTCAAGACAAATTGGGACGATACAACTTTACTCTTGATTTTCATCCCATTCTGATGTGGCGTGTTGATATGAACAACATCTATCAAATCCGCCTATCCATGCTTGGAGTGTTTGTAACATCACTGGTTCATCTGCCCCCAGCTGGGCAGCGTCTGTTCTGCTATTTGAACGCATGACTCCTTAAGTGATTTATCCATGTTTATCATCTGAGAAGGAAAAGAAAGAAGACATTATTTCGGTATCCGATTGGAGATCGTTTAGGAACGATACATCGTTTTACCAAATGGGTGGCTTCGCGGCCAGATGCATTTTGCATTGAAGGGGTGGATTCCATTATGCTCTGCGAACGATGATCATTGCTTGGGGAGCTCGCCCCTGAGCTTAAAGATGCTCAAAAGGTAAGGCGGATCTTCGTACGACTAGTTTTAAGCGTAAATGAGAAATGCCCCCATGGGAGCCTTACAATGGGATTGCCAATACATTCATTCAGGCTATTCATCCTCTTTTCTCCGAACATTTTTTTACAAATCGTGCCTTGAATCAAACACCTGATCGTCGGCTCTGTATCACTATTGCAAGAGTCCGCCAGCTTCAGGCTGATCGAGCCAGAAATTGAGTTCCTCTCCAAGGAAATCGCTCGAATCTCCGAGCCATTGAAGCTCAAGTCGAGTGTCACCGACCGCTGGCGATAGATCACTCTCGCCTTGGATGATTTGATTCCTCGAGCTGGAACCTCCCTTGTTGACCGGCAAATATGTAGACATGTCCCATGTAAATGTTGGATTTGCCATGGGAAGAGCACTAGCAACATGTTGGTACTCAAATTGGGGAGTTCCTATTTGCGGGAACTACGGTATATACACTTGAGGGGTATTGAGACTGCTTGGTGGAGCGTTCTGATTTGGGTTAGAGGAGTTGGTGACATGGTTGCTGGTCTCGTCAACACCGAAACATGGTTGGGTGTTCCCGGCTCTACAATCATCGTGGTTGCAGTTATGACCAACATTTAAGTTCGAACCAGCTCCATCCGAGCTTAGTGTCACCCGTCCCTCTTTTAGCAACCTCTTGAAATATCCAAGGTGGCTCGCGACGTTAACTTTAGAGAGTCCCGGCACGTTCAGGATTTCGTGTATGCGCGTTGATCGTGCCGTGTCGATCCCCAACTGTCGAACTGTATCAACAAATTTCTGATGGAGTTCAGCAGTCCAAGAAAATCGCGCTTTCTTGTCAACAAGAACAGCTCGCCGACTAATCTCTATGAGATCTGATTGTGTTGGAAACTGCTCTTGTAAGCCTTCGACGGTATCTGACTGCACCGGAAGACATTGCGAAAGGCATTGTAACATATGAGCACTACCAATCTCTAGAAGTGGCTCTTCGGAGAATATTTCACTGATGAGAATATGGTTATTGCAATCAAGGCAAGTGGCGCTGCTCAGTGCTTCCTCATATCTAGCGTTTTTTGGTCGAAGCTTTTCATTTTCTTCTTTCAGAATCGCTAGCTCTTGCTGTCTATGTAGATTCCCCAGCCGGGCTCGTTTGTTACGAAACCACTTATTGACCTTCCCAGGCTCCCACCCTAACTCTCGACCTAGCTCAGCCCTCTGCTTCTCATCTGGATGGAGGCATTCGTCGAAGAAAAAATCAAGCTCCCGGTCTTGACTTGAAGTATGGTGAAGGGGATGTTTTCCTTTCTGACGCTGATCACTGCTATGGGTATTGTTTTCATTACCACAACCTTGAGTTTCATCGTTGGAAGTGTCAATCTCCATGACCATCGTGCCGGATTCGGTCCCGTGATCTTCAAATTCTTCCAGCAGTTTAAGCTCGGAGACTTCCAAGTCGGGCGTTTCCAACAAATGACGGTATCCTTGGAACATTTTGGATCGAAGTATCACAGACTGATCGTCGCAGAAGTCATCTGATCCTTCGAAATATTGATGCATGGGTTGGGTAGTATCGCCCGACTGGTTCTTCGAGCTGGAACCTCCATTTCTTCTCGAGAACATGAGAGGGGAGTTGATCGATTGACCCCCATAAGCATCTCCTACTTGGGAATTAGGGAAACAAAAATGCTCAACGCATTCCCTTGTTAGATCCTTTGAAACCACATGCCCTAGTTCGGCAAGTCCTTGGGCACTAAGCGCAGAAAGCTCATTAGTAAGCGGAAAAACAGCGACGGATGGGTGCTGCACCTGCTGCATCTGTGGCACACACTCTTGAAGAAAATTGGGATGACTCAGATGAATATTCTGATCAATTTCCCAATAAGTGTTGAATTTGTAACCGAGGTTAGCATGACGCTGTCTTAGCGCTTTTCTGTAACAACCGAGGTGATTTGAGACCATAGCCTTGGTAAGTTCTGGTGCATTCAGGGCCTCCATTACTTTCTTCGGGCGTGCATAGTCGAGCCCTATTCGCCGAACCACGTCTAAGAACTTGCGGTGAAGCTCAAGGGGCCACGCGAAAATCTTCTTCTCTTGGTTCAGAATAGCGTTGACAGCTTGACGGCTGATCTTTAACCCTTCTCGAGCAGGATCTGATCCTGCCCGAAGCCATTGTGGAGAAGACTCTTGGGCTCTGACGTGGTGACTCTCATCATAGTGGCATATATTCCCTCCTTCAGAAGGCACTGGCACTATCTTTGTGGGATTGATTTGTTCATGCGCATCACCAGTATTTTCGATCATAGCAGAAGGCTTAACGGGAAACAATCTACTGAGAGTGGTAGGGCCACCGCAGTTAGGGCAGACAATAGTGCTAAGAACTTCTTCATACCTCACGTTCTTTGTTCGAAGCTTCTCGTTCTGTTCCTTTAGAAATGCGGTTTCCCGTCGTTTGTACTGCTTACTCAGCTTGGTTCGTTTATTTTGAAACCAATTCAAGATCCTCAAAGGGCTCGTCCCTAGTTTTTGACCCAACTTCTTCCTTTGTTCTGTGTCCGGGAAAGGGCATCCCTTGAAGATAGCTTCAAGTATCTGGACCTCATCCGGAGTGTAGAGCTGGCGACGCTTTCTTTTCTGGCGCGGATCATCGTCGCTGGCGTCTTGGTCGCTGAGGGCTTGAGTCTCCTGGATGGTCGAGTCGATTTCCATATCCTTCGTGACGAATTCATTTCCGAGGTCTTCAAATTCCTCTAGCCGTTCAAGTTCGGAAACATTCAGGTCAGGCGTTTCCAACAGATGATGGTACCCCTTGAACATTTTGGGTCGAAATGTCTTTTCCTGATCTTCGTTCGCTTGATCTTCTCCACCCTTTCTCAGATGTTCGCCCTCTCTGTAATTATCAGAGATTAGGCGTGTTCCAAGAAGCGTCGCTTTGAAATCGAGTAACGAGCGTCTGACGGGCGTTCCTTTCGAGACTTCGTGATTCCCCCCATCCGTTCTTACTCTCTCTTGCCTGAGTGGAGCGTGCAGATTTCCCGTGTCGACTTTTGCTTTATCGAGCATTACGCCTGTCCCCCTAGCTCGGTCTCCAAAGTAATAGGTCCGCCGGCCTTTAGGTGTTGTTACCTTTTCTTAGCCCGAAATCACGGGACAGAGGTGGATCTGTGACTCACCAGGGATGTATTAATGAGGCTTGATTAGCCCTGCTGCGTATAGAAAAATTATTGCAGCTTTCCCTTTCTCGTTCGAGCGTTAAAGGGCGAGAGGTTGACATCGAGGAGATTAACATTTCGATCTAACCTCTCAAACACTCCTCCATCATTCCTTCTTTTCTCTGTCGTTGAATCGCAGATGGCTTCCTCTCCTGTACCCGTTGCCTCAGCCGAAGTTTCAACCCAATGGGAGAGGTTTTATCACCTCTTGGGTAGAGGTTATGGCTACATAAACAGTCATCCTGAAGCTGAGGTTGAAGTTCGTACTCTGATTCCGGCCCTGGATACTGTGTGTATTGAAGGTACGAAACTTCAAAGGGAGTTTGTGATCTTCCCAACTCTCTTCAACAATTTCCTGCAGGCTTATGAAGTTGCTAGCCGGGAGGTCACTTTGGCTGGTATCGTGCGAGCCCGCTATCAGGACCGAACTGAGTCCCTGATGTTGGCCATGCTGACGGCCGATAACCATAAAAGGGCTGTTGAATACGCCCACGCCCAGGTTTCGATGTTGGTCCGTGAGAGGGACAACTTGGTGGAGCGTCTGGCTCTTTTTGACACCGCCTTTGAGCAAGATCAGCACAACCTCGTGCTGAGGTTCCAGTGTGCCTGGTTGGAGGAAAGGCTTGAAGACCTGAGCATGGATATAGCTCGCGGGAGGGTGCTGGCTCAGGACTTAGAGCTTGAGTTCGAGTACTATGAGACCAAGGTGAACGACCTTAAGGAGAAATGTCGCCTCCTTTTCTTCAAGCTTGTAGACCTCGATTCCCAGAGTGTGGGTTGTAAGCAAGGCATGGATATCATGGAGAATCAATTGAGCTCATTTGTGATGCTCATTAGAACTCACTTTGGATTTACGGTTCCTCCTCAGTAGTCTGTTTGTAAAGTCTCCTGTTAAGTGCTATAAATGAGAGTGTATGTACATTTCCGCTTATCCTTCGCAAGATTCAATATTGCCCTTGGTTTCGCAATCATAGTGTTTGAGGCAACTGACGATCTTTCCGCTTTCGAGCCCGCTCACGTTATGTTTGTAACCTATGCTGTCACGTTTGCCTTCGTGCGCTTGGTCGATTTACCTCGAACCCATCGTGACAAAAGATTGTTGTAGCTAAACATGATGATGTTAGCAAGCATCATTGTGTGAAATCAACCCTAGGCCTTAAAGAAGAAAGGAACTGCTCCGATTGAAACTTTACAATGCGCAAATAAGAAATAAGTTCTACTTGTGTACAAGCCCCCCCTTTTCTCTGGGTATGTTCGATCACCACCCCATCATGTCTGGGTTCAGGTGCGCGGTCATCGACTCCAGATCATGGCCGTGAAGGTTTGCTAGCCTCCTCCTGATGGATTCTTCGAACTGTGACCACCATCTTTGTTTGAGAAGAAAAGAGGAGGGTCGACCTCTTTCCTATCAAAAGCGTGTCTCACTCAGAGATCAGGGAAGCAAAATTGTTCGAAGTGTTCCCCCACTAGATCATCTGAGATCATATGCCCTAGTTGGGCGAACTCCTGAACATTAGACGTCGTGGGTGGATCAGCAGCAGGAAGAGCGCCGGTGGACGGCCGCTGCTCGAGCGGGGAAGTGTATATTTGTTGCACCGGTGGCACGTATTCTTGAGGAACATTAAGATGACTGATAGGGCTATATTGACCAATTCTCCAACAGTTGGTGGTAGAGCTACCGGCTTGGTTGGTATCGAGACTCGGCAGGGCTCTTCTTGAGGCATGGCTGTTGCATTCGTAGCCGTACCTAATGTTCAAGTTCGAGTCGGGCTCTTCTAGGCGCCGTGCGGCATGACGCCGTCGTAGCTTCCTGCGGTAACCATTAAGGTGGTTTGCGACTAACCTTCTAGCGAGCCCCGGTTCATTCATGACCTCATGTACGCGTGTTGGACATAATGAGTCATTCCCTATTTGGTGAACCGCATCAAGGAATTTTCTGTGAAGCTCTGGAGACCATATGAACTTCTTTTGGCGACTCAGGATAGCATCCGTGACTCGGCGATCATTCCTCGATTCACTCTCGGCGGGGTCTGGTTGTGCCAGAGGTTGTTGCAGGGGAAGCTGGTTGACTTCGAACTGGTCTGTGGTGATAGTAAGCCCATTGACAGGGAAATTGTAGTAACGCGCCTCCCCTCTTTCCAAAGATGGTTTGAGGGAGTGGGGTGGCGGACGACCACCTGCGATTCTCATAGAAAACTTATCACGGAACATTTCGCGAGTGTCGATAGAACCACCGCAGTTAAGGCAAGCGGCGTTGATGAGGACTTCCTTACACCACATGTTTTCTGCTCGAAGCTTGGCGTATTCTTCTTTTAGAGTTTCGAGCTCTTGACACTTTCCCCGAACCACTGATCTGGCCCGTCTGTTTTGAAACCAATGCTTGACCCTTAAGGGTTCCATCTCTAATTTCCGGGCTAATTTTCTTCTTCGTCTCGTATCCGGGTAACGGCACTTATTGAAGGCGGCTTCGAGTATCTGGATTTCCTTCTCAGTATAGAGCCGGCGACGTCTTCTTCCACGAGATGGGACATCGCCGCTGCCGTCGTTGTTGCTGCTACTGTCGTCGTCGCCACCACTGTCATCGTCGCTGCCCTGATCCTGAACCTCGTTGCCAGCAGGGTTGGGTAGTATGGTTTCGACATCTGGCTCGATCCCAAAGACTTCGAGGTCTCCCAACTGCACATTACCTAGGACATTTGGGTCAGTCATCTCCAACAAATGACTATGACTGTTAAACATACTGGATCAAGAAAAGGTTTGTTCGTCCTTTTTTAATCACTCAAGGTCTTGTAATCCTCTTCCTATGTTTACTCTCTCTAAACTTTCTTTTGAGTGACTTTGCGTACTCAGGAGTCGCTCTTCGAGCATGGAAGACGATCACCAGGCGAGCACTCTTCTAGAGATTTTGAGTTTCTCGTCTTGTCATCTTCCTTCCTTTTCATGGTGGAGAGATCACGGATCGCTTTTCTTTCCTCGATAGCCGAACCTGTCCCCCACTATCTCTCAAAAGACTAAATTACGTCCACCACCCGCTCAGCTTTTCATCATGACAAAACTATCAACCCTACCGCGGCTCCTTCGATATTTGCGCTCGACTCCCGCTCCATCTCAATAATGGTGAAATAGACAACTCTTTTACAACTTTTCAAACTCGTCAGGCCTGAAATCGCGGATCGAGACATGTCTGATGCTTCACGGGAGGAGCAGCCCCTGCTTTACATTAAATACCCCGGCTCCACAAGCATTATTGCTGTAACTTTTCTCCATTTTTGAGCTACTATGAAACGAGGAGAAGGTTAGTGCTCTCATTTGCCCAGCTTTCACTTTCATTCATTCCATCGCACTCGTCTTCCTTTCCATCCTTCCAACAAGAAATGGCTTCATCTTCTGCTTCTTCCTCTGACTCTTCCCATGCTTGCGTCTTTTCAATCGCAGTCCCGGCCCGATGGGAAAAACTCTATAATCTCTTGGGTCGGGGCTATGCTTACATAGCCGATCATCCGGAGATCGAGGCTGAGATCCGCGTTCTATTTGCGGCCACTGACACTACTTCCATCGAGGGTACTGAGTTGGAGAAGGAGTATAAAACATTCCCAGCCCTCTTTGCAAACTTTCTAGAGGCTTACCGCGTTGCTCACCGGGAAGTTCTCGTGGCTCGTGTCTTGCGAGCCCGCTACGAAGACCGCTGTGACTGCCTGACGTTGACTAACTTCGTGGCTGACAGCCACAACAAGGTTATGGAAACTGCCAACGAGCGGGTCTCGACGATGCTTCGTGAACGTGGAAATTTGGTGGAGCGTTTGGCCTTGTGCCTGATCACCTATGAGCACGATCGTCGTAACATCATGTTGAAGTTTCAGAGCGATTGGCTGGAAGAGCGACTCGATACTGTTACGGCGGATGTATCCCGTGGGAGGGAATTGGTCCGGGACTTGGAACTTGCTGCTGAAGATCACAGGGCCAAGGTTGCTGACCTTAAGAATGAGTGCAAGCGCCTTCTTCTCCAGCTCGCGGATCATGATATACGGAGCGGTGAGCGTAGGCAGGGAATCAACCATATGGAGGGCCAATTGAGCTCCTTCGTGCTGCTGATTAGGGCTCAGTTCGGCTTTATTTTTCCGCCTCGCTAATCTGTATTAATCTGCTTTGAAAGTCTTTCGATTGAGCGAAAGTGAATGAAAGCTCCTGTGTGTGTGTTTTAGCTTTTATATGGTCCATTTCTTCGAGCATCCGGACACCTTAGACTTAGATGAGCCGATCCATAATAAGTCGAGTATATGTGCTCTGATTTTCTAACTCGCTCATGGTCAGATGAAAGAATAGCCTCAGACTTATCCGGGAAAAGATTTCTCTCTATTACCTATTTTTTACCTGCAAATGAAACGACAGAATCAGAAGGAATAATTTGAAAAAGAAAGCATAAACCCCTTTCAATCTTATGCTTGCTCGTGATTAATAAGGACAAACTTTTTACAAGGGTTTTAATCTTGTGCGAAAAGTTTTTATCAATATTCCTCGAAAGAAAGCATACTATTGAAAGGAATGTAATTCACGATAATAGCTTTTGAACAATTTTCAGAAGAGCGAATTAGTCAAAAGTGCAAGGCATAACGACGTGTTTTAAATTTAATTGAAGATACGGCATCCAAATCAAGGCCGTTTTGTTAAGAACGAGAGCAATTTGGACATCTATCTTGTCATTAAATTCGAAATAACGCCAATAATCTTGATCAATTATCGTGGATTACTAGTGACGTATGACATGCATGGACCAATTCAAGTGTATAATTCCTTCTAGCGAAATAGTTTCCTCTAAAGGAATTATAAACTTGACTTGGGAGTATTCAGATGATTAGAGAAAATGCCACTATCACATTCCCATGACCCGTCAAAAAGAAATACAACCAAGTTCCATCTGAATGTATACACCAATAGATCCCTAATACAATCATTCTAAGGGGTGAGATAGAGAAAGCCTCGATAAAAATAAACCCTATACAAGAGGACTAGTAATGGAAAATGAAACCAAAGAAAGTGATCCTAACGTTTAAGGATGCCCCAAGTTCGATCTGTGACTTCCGGATCACTTGCCCCAACTCTTCATCTTAATTGGACGATATCTCAATAATGTCCATAGTAGGCTCCTTTGTTGCACACTCGGTGTTCGTGACGGGATATCGCCCTCCTCGTCTTCTATCAAGGACGTTTGGGAAAAAAAAACACACGCATCTATCCTTGAAATGGCATTTAATCTAATCACCAGAATGCAATGAATGAAATGCCTATATTTATCTGAACTGAAATAAATTTGAGGGATAGAGAGTCTTACCAACCAAACTCATCGACTTATGTGCGGTTTTAGGTGTACCAACCGTCCAAAGACATGCGCATGAGACAAGTGATGGTGAACTTCTAAAAATCGAATGGTTTGGCACCTAAGGTCAAGGTTCCCACCTCGAGTTCTAGAAAGAGCCGATTCCATTGCACAACTATCGTTGCATTGGGACTCGATCCATAGTTCGAAGCGAGCGGAATTGAAAAGTGGATTACCCCGTGTTTTTCCTCACGGAGATTCCATTTTCAATTCCTTCTATTGTGTTCCTAAAGGCGGCGCCCGGGGTTTTAGGCGCGGTTGTGTGTGTCCATGTGTCGTGATCATCACGATGCCAATCATGCACAACAGTTTATCAATCAGCACTTCAAATCATCCATACAACATACATTCCTACGCCAACCTGCATAAGACAATGTTAATCACGGACTACACCCCTTATCTCTCCAATCTGCAAAAACATATAACACCTACCATGAGCGGACTTACCTCACCTTCAAGAGCGCCTGCAGGGTTAGAAAAATCAATCAACTTTTTAATCGGCTCAAGTTCTCTAAATCCCCAGCGGAGTCGCCAGTCTGTCGCGACCCTCTCGAGGTTCGCCGTGGGCTCTCGAAGGCTAATGGGCCGTCCAGTCTGGTCAGACGCGGGCCTCTCCCAAGGCCCGTTACCCAAATCGCAACGGAGGTATACGTAGTCGACCTTCAGTGTGGTCTAGTGACATGTGTTAAGTGTGCATGCCATGGAGTCGCCACCAATCATTTTTTGGAGGGTATGATTGGACCACCCTATTGAATAGTCGGGAGTTTCTATTCAATTCTGCGATAACCAGAGAAATGGGTTCGGGGACTTAGTTACGCCAACTGTCAGAGTTGACGCCCTTTCGGTACCTAAATTGCCTGAATTTTCTGACCTAAGATTTCATGCAGATGAGTGGAATATGAATCCTAAATCTAGGAATTCATGCAAATAGGAATGACTATCCTGGCAATCACAATCAATAATAAAAGGCGCAAATCAATGAATCCAAGTATGCAAAGTAAACACATCAAATCAACATGACACTCATAAGAAGGCTCTATTAACCTAAATAAGTATCAATCAAGCTTAGGAATGATTTAGACATGATTTTACCCATAAGGGGTAAAGTCGTAATTTTGAGACAAAAGGGACGATTTGCCCAAAAAAGGCAAAATCATCATTTCGGAATGAATTCGGAGTAAAACGATGTCAAAAATAGGTTTGGTCACTCAATTGACCCATTTCCTATTTTTTTTGCAATTTTCATGATTTTTTGGAATTTTAGAAACCGATTTACCATTCGAAGGGTAAAATCGTCATTTTCTAAAAATGAGAATGAAATGTGGAAATCCTAGACATAAGGTTTAGCCACCTATCTAGCTCATCGCCAAATTCTAAGCAATTTCCACAATTCATCGGAATATCAAAGACGATTTACCCTTTGAGGGGTAAAATCGTCGTTTTGGATTAAATGGGAGAAAATCCTAAAAAAACGACAACCAATCAATTTCTTTTGATCATTTTCAGCCTTGGGAATTTTCTAGAATTTTTTTAGTAATTTTCTGCAATTCTTCTCAATTTTTTTGTTTTTCTTTAATTTTTCCATTTTTTTGGCATTTTCTGATTTATTAATATTTTTTTATATTTTCAGAAAATATTTTAACAAAAAGCATATCATTGGCAATAGACAACACTCAACCAGATAAATAAGCTAACTACTGAACTGAGATAAATACATGCAAACCAAATCTATAATGGCGACATTTTAGAAAAATAACCCTAATACACGGATCGGGTACGTAAAACATACCGGATTGGACACCGGCCTTCAATCGCCCAGCCCCAGCCTGCGACCATCTCCATGCACATCACCTGTCGATCACCACATCAAAATGTCAACAATCAATTTTACAAGTTTTAAGACCGGTAATAAATAATAATAATTTAAAAAATAAATAAATCCAGGCTCGGAAACGGGCCAATTCACTCAGCCATGGACCGGCTATGGGCTCACGGCCTCGGCCTAAGATCACGGCCTCGGCCCACGGCTTTGGCCCACGGCCTCGGCCATGGGCTCGGCCCACGGCTTTGGCCCACGGGCTCGACCATGGGCTCGGCCTTGGCCCACGGCCTACGGCCTCGGCCCACGGGCTCGGCCATGGCCGAGACGCACGGCCACTCGGCCGACGTCCTCGGCCCACGGCCTCGGCCATGGGCTCGGCCATGGCCGAGGCGCACGGCCACCGGCCTACGGCCTCGGCCATGGCCGAGGCGCACGGCCACCGGCCCACGGCCATGGCCGAGGATCACGGCCACCGGCCCACGGCCATGGCCGAGGCGCACGGCCACCGGCCCACGGCCATGGCCGAGGCGCACGGCCACCGGCCCACGGCATTGGCTCGCTGACTCGGCTATGGGCTCGGCCATGGCCCAGGATCACGGTGGTAGCTGGCTCGACGAAGGTGGCCGGACGTGTGGTGGCGGGGAGTGATGTACGACGAGATGGGGAGATTCACCAAGAAAAAGAAGAAGAAGAAGAAGAAGGAGAAAGGGGAAGAAGAAGAAGAAGGAGGAGAAGAGCTGCGGATGATGAAGGAGAGGGGAGGAGAGTAAAGTAATAAAAATATATAATAATATAATAATATAATAATAATATAATAAAATACTAAAAAGTAAAAAAAATAATAATAAAATAATCAAAAGCGAAGACAAAATGATTAGTTCCCTTTTCCTTTTAAATGATGATGTTTTCACTCCTTTTCCTTTTAATCATTACTAATATTTTTGTCAAATTCAATTTTACGGTGATCAGTGAACACCTAAAATGGAACCTGAATTTTACTGTTTTTTGAGGTCCTAAAGTAAAGAAAATTAAAAATAAAAATACCTACTATTTGTATATATTTTTGTGACCTCGAATACTACTTTTTTTATTTTATTTTTATTTTTATATTTTTCAAAAATAATAATAATAATAAAATAGGAAAAATATGAAAAAAAATATTTTTATCCAAAATGGTCCCTTTAGCTTGGCCAAGGCTACCAAAGTTGGTTTTTGTAATTTTTTAGCTTTTTATGAATTTTCTATGAATTTTTGAAAAATAGAGGAAGAAAAAGGTTGATCAAAATTTAGGTGTCAACACCCTCCCAGGCCCATACCAAATCGCGGCGGGAGTATTTTTCAAAGGATTCGACGATAATAGTCGATCGCTTTCGACCTTAGTGTGGTCGTGGTGGCATGTGCAACTTGTGCATGCATTTGGAGTCGCCACCGGTCTTTCTTGGAGGTGTTGACACCTGATTTTTTTACCATTTATTATTGTGATTTTTATTCTTTAAAATTAATTAAAAATATCAAAAAAGGTCATAAAATCACAAAATCAACTTTGGAAGCCTTGGTTTAACCTTAGGAACCAATTTTGAACAAAAAATATTTTTCGGTATTTTTAATATTTTTCGAGTTTATTTAATTATAAAAATACCCAAAAAATCAGAAAAATACCATTTGTGGTCAGAAAAATACCCAAAAATATTCGATAATTTTGTTTTAATTTCCTCTTCAAGTGTGTCACTTTAAATCTCAAAAATTCGGCTCGGGTCACTATGTTCCTTCACAAACATAAACCCGAACCGAGCCTAAAAAAAAATCATTTTCGAGTCTTTTAGTTTTCAGTTCTCACTTTTTATAAGCTATGACATTGGATTCTAAAGTCTTAAAGTGCAATTAGGTCAATTTGCCCTCCAATTTAATCAATTTTTACCAAAAGGTCTTAATTGCACATTTTTCTTTCAATTAGTCCCCGGTTTCACGGATGTATACGTATGCTCTACGTATTTATACGTCATACGTATTTATACGTTATGCATATTTGTACTGTTTGGTAACCTCTTTAACTCTTGTAATAATAATAATGGTTATTATTTTTAACACCTTTGTTAGTGCCTTTTTTTTAGCATTTTTGTATTGTGAGTGCTATTGCTAGTGCTATTTTTAAATAGCATTTTTTGTATTATAAATTGTGAGTGCTATTGTTAGTGCTATTTTTAAATGACATTTATTTATCATAAATTGTGAGTGCTATTGTTAGTGCTATTTTTAAATGGCATTTATTTATCATAAATTGTGAGTGCTATTATTAGATAGAATTTATAATTGTTAGTGCTATTTTTAAATAGCATTTTTGTATTATAAATTGTGAGTGCTATTGTTAGTGCTATTTTTAAATAGCATTTTTGTATTATAAATTGTGAGTGCTATTGTTAGTGCTATTTTTAAATGTCATTTATTTGTGAGTGCTATTTTTAGATAGAATTTATAATTGTTAGTGCTATTTTTAAATACAATTTATTGGAAGGTATTTTTGGCTATAAAAGGATGGCAAGAGTTTTGAGGTTGAAGGAGAGAGACATTTTGTAGAGTGTGCAAATTTTTGAGAGCTTAGAGAGAAGAACACAAACACTCTCTATATTCTCATAATCTTGAGTGAGCAAAATATACTAAGTTCGGAATATTGATTCCGCATATTGCTAGCACAATTGTTGTGGAGTTATTAGTCGTCTCCCCGTTCGTCAATTGGTGGTGCGTCCGAACTAGATGCCTAACACTTGTGGAGGCTGAGATCGAAGAACATCGAACCGACACCTCCGTTCAAGCACGCTACGAGAGGTAATCTATTTACTCCCTTTGAGACTTTGTGATTTTTTTCGATTGAAATGCACGAAGTACGCCTCTGGAGATACATGTATGGGTTGTTATTTATTTCCGCTACGTGTTACGTGGATCCCAACAGTGGTATCAGAGCCAATCCTTAGGTGTTTTCGTGCATTTAATTGATTTTTTGCAATTTTTGCAATACTATGGGCCAATATGTATTAACGAATTGTTCGTCTTACATGGCTAATGGAGATTGATTATTTTATATGATAAATTAATCAACGTAGCAAAAATTGAGACTAAATCAATTTTGAATCGAAAATTTATGGCTATCTTATTTTACGTAAAAATTCTGAATATGATTCAACGTAGAATTTTTATTGTGCATTCCTAAGTTTTAAATTGTGAATTTATTACTTACGTGAAAGGGTGGTGATCATGGAAAAATCCCTAATCAATGTGATTGATGTATGTATGAATGTATGATGATTATTTATATATTTGGGGTTGTAATTATTAAATGGAGGCTGCGTACTCCTTTTATTTTTCATGTAATTTTTATTTTTAGCATAGTCTATTGTTGATGTAAATGCTACGAGGATTACGTGGAGGATCCTTTTAAGTCGGCGAGCTCTTTGGGGCCCGATTCTTGAAGAGTTCAAGAAACCAAGAAGAAGCGAAGAGCGGCTCTCCGTTATTAAAATATTAAAATGATTAAATGTGGTCTCATTGGCTCGAGACCCATTAAATCATAATTCCATGATCACCACATAGGATAGATGTTTATGTGATTGGCATCTATTTATTTATTATGATTACGTGAGCATGTTAAACTGGTTAATGTGCAAAGTTAGACTTACCTCACCCAAAATTGCGCTTGCATGAAATCCTAGTTAGGGAAAATCACTCGCGTTAGGTACCGAAAGGGCGTTGGTAACGACATCAACGTAACCAAGTCCCCGAACCCAAAATCTCTGGTTCCGCAGAATTGATCGATCTCTCCCAATCGGTCAATAAGGTTTCCGGTCTACCCTCCAAGAAAGACCGGTGGCGACTCCAAATGCATGCACAAGTTGCACATGCCACCACGACCACACTAAGGTCGAAAGCGATCGACTCTTATCGTCGAATCCTTCTGAAAAATACTCCCGCCGCGATTTGGTATGGGCTTGGGAGGGCCCGCGCCGATCTAAGGCCCGTGATCGGTAATCCATTAGCCGCGTCCGCTTTCGGACGGGTCGCGACAGGAGGGTAGACCGGAAACCTTACTGATCGATTGGGAGAGATCGACCAGTTCTGCGAAACCAGAGATTTTAAGTTCGGGGACTTGGTTACGTTGATGTCATTACCAACGCCATTTCGGTACCTAACGAGAGTAATTTTCCTAACTAGGATTTCATGCAGGCGCAATTTTGGGTGAGGTAAGTCTGACTTTGCACATTAACCAGTTTGACATGCTCACGTAATCATAATAAATAAATAGATGTCAATCACATAAACATCTATCCTACGTGGTGATCATGGAATTATGATTTAATGGGTCTCGAGCCAATGAGACCACATTTAATCATTTTAATATTTTAATAACAGAGAGCCGCTCTTCGCTTCTTCTTGGTTTCTTGAACTCTTCAAGAATCGGGCCCCAAAGAGCTCGCCGACTTAAAACGCTCCTCCACGTAATCCTCGTAGCATTTACATCAACAATTGACTATGCTAAAAATTAAGATTACATGAAAAATAAAAGGAGTACGCAGCCTCCATTTAATAATTACAACCCCGAATATATAAATAATCACCATACATTCGTACATACATCAATCACATTGATTAGGGATTTTTCCATGATCACCACCCTTCCACGTAAGTAATAAATTCACAATTTAAAACTTAGGAAGGCACAATAAAAAATTCTACGTTGAATCATATTCAGAATTTTTACGTAAAATAAGATAGCCATAAATTTCCGATTCAAAATTGATTTAGTCTCAATTTTTGCTACATTGATTAATTTATCATATAAAACAATCAACCTCCATTAGCCATGTAAGACGAACAATTCGTTAATACATATTGGCCATAGTATTGCAAAAATTGCAAAAATCAATTAAATGCACGAAAACACCTAAGGATTGGCTCTGATACCACTGTTGGGATCCACGTAACACGTAGCGGAAATAAATAACAACCCATACATGTATCTCCAGAGGCGTACTTCGTGCATTTCAATCGAAAAAAAAATCACAAAGCCTCAAAGAGAGTAAATAGATTACCTCTCGTAGCGTGCTTGAACGGAGGTGTCGGTTCGATGTTCTTCGATCTCAGCCTCCACAAGTGTTAGGCATCTAGTTCAGACGCACCACCAATTGACGAACGGGGAGACGACTAATAACTCCACAACAATTGTGCTAGCAATATGCGGAATCAATATTCCGAACTTAGTATATTTTGCTCACTCAAGATTATGAGAATATAGAGAGTGTTTGTGTTCTTCTCTCTAAGCTCTCAAAAATTTGCACACTCTACAAAATGTCTCTCCCTCAACCTCAAAACTCTTGCCATCCTTTTATAGCCAAAAATACCTTCCAATAAATTGTATTTAAAAATAGTACTAACAATTATAAATTCTATCTAAAAATAGCACTCACAAATAAATGACATTTAAAAATAGCACTAACAATAGCACTCACAATTTATAATACAAAAATGCTATTTAAAAATAGCACTAACAATAGCACTCACAATTTATAATACAAAAATGCTATTTGAAAATAGCACTAACAATTATAAATTCTATCTAATAATAGCACTCACAATTTATGATAAATAAATGCCATTTAAAAATAGCACTAACAATAGCACTCACAATTTATGATAAATAAATGTCATTTAAAAATAGCACTAACAATAGCACTCACAATTTATAATACAAAAATGCTATTTAAAAATAGCACTAGCAATAGCACTCACAATACAAAAATGCTAAAAAAAAAGGCACTAACAAAGGTGTTAAAAATAATAACCATTATTATTATTACAAGAGTTAAAGAGGTTACCAAATAGTACAAATACGCATAACGTATAAATACGTATGATGTATAAATACGTAGAGCATACGTATACATCCGTGAAACCGGGGACTAATTGAAAGAAAAATGTGTAATTAAGCCCTTTTGGTAAAAATTGATTAAATTGGAGGGCAAATTGACCTAATTGCACTTTAAGACTTTAGAATCCAATGTCATAGCTTATAAAAAGTGAGAATTGAAAACTAAAAGACTCGAAAAGGAATTTTTTTTTTTAAGGCTCGGTTCGGGTTTATGTTTGTGAAGGAACATAGTGACCCGAGCCGAATTTTTGAGATTTAAAGTGACACACTTGAAGAGGAAATTAAAACAAAATTATCGAATATTTTTGGGTATTTTTCTGACCACGAATGGTATTTTTCTGATTTTTTGGGTATTTTTATAAACTCGAAAAATATTAAAAATACCGAAAAATATTTTTTTGTTCAAAATTGGTTCCTAAGGCTAAACCAAGGCTTCCAAAGTTGATTTTGTGATTTTATGACATTTTTTGATATTTTTAATTAATTTTAAAGAATAAAAATCACAATAATAAATGGTAAAAAATCAGGTGTCAACAGTGACTAGTGGACAGCCTGCATATACATATGACCAAGTGTGAAGTCAAAAGACATATTTTAGCATGAAAATGGCATTCGATCAAGACTTTTACATGCTTGTGTGAGCATCCGGCCTTAACCAAAGATAATGAAATGGGTTGATTGCTGGATGTGTATTGTATGGTCATATGAGGGAACGATGATACTTTTCCTAGCAAGTTCATACCGTACAAATCTGATGGAACCACACGACTTGCCAGTAGCACGACAATTCTGATCTCGTGCTAACTAGTGTGGATTCAGGGTTAGTCGAATGTCAGTCGCAACTTGTGATGGACCGACGCCCCGTTTAGGGATGCCTACTTGCCGGTGCCATGCTGGGTGCACTGGAGACACCTTTCGTAGTAGCCGTTGCCGAGAGAAAAGGGTTGGTCGGATGCCGGGTTCTGCCGATAGAACGCTAGATCGCACTAACGTACTAGATTGCGTTACTTGTGAGAGTCGAATCACGCTCTATTTTGCGTAGATCCTCTCATGTGCCGTTGGCACGATCATCATTAATAAAATGGACATGTGTGGTGTTTTGTGCATGCTTGTAGATGTGATGATTATTTGAGTGATTGATTGATGTTGACTGTTGAGTCAAGTCAAGCATTGTATTATGTGTGACTGAAAGTTGGTAAGTGTGCATGTGGATGATTATTATATTGTGATTGTGATTGACTGTTATACGTGCATATGTTATCTTGCGAGCCTTCTGTTAGGATATCCTGGGCGAATCAGTTTCCTAACCGAGTTTAGGCTTGATTCACTGAGATTTATTCTCACCCCGTTGTGGGATAATATTTTCAAGCCCTTCAGATGGAGCTTTGTGGATACTAAGGAAGGGATGTGGGAGTAGCCTTTTAAAGTAGATGAGAAGTTAACCTTACCCGACAGAGTAACTGATTAAGGTCTTGTCTAGTCACCCCGAAGTATGGGGTTGTGTACGTACGTTAGTAGAAATAAGATCTAGACTCATATGTTGTTAAGTATGTATGTTTATAATTATATTTTGGCGAATCGTTATGGTGATTGGCTCTTGTTATTCTATCCCTGCTTGTTTATAAGATGTTAAGGAATTAACACGTTTCCGCATGCTTAAGTAAGTGATAGGTTGATAGTGTGCCAGGGGCGCTATCTCTATGACCTAGTGGCGATTTGGCAAGGGATGTCGCGGGCTCGAGAGTCGAGGCATGACATTAACTTTGTGCTTCGTCATAAGGCGGGACACTTGAATAAAGTCACAGATGCGCTTAGTCGACGTGCTAAGACATTAGTGACCATGCGTAATGATGTTGTTGGTTTTGACCATCTTTGTTCTCTTTATGCTAAAGATGATGATTTTGGAGATATATGGAAGAAGTGTTCTAAAACATGTTCTCATGGGGATATGATCATTCAATATAAGTTCTTGTTCTTTGAGAACAGATTATGCATTCCCTGTGGTCTTTGCGAGAACAGCTTATTCGAGAACTTAATGGTGGTACCCAGGGTGGACACTTGGGTCATGACAAAACTGTGACATTGGTTGAAGAGAGATACTATTGGCCCTAACTGAAAAGGGATGTGGGGCGATTTGTTAATAAGAGTTACACTTGCCAAACTGCTAAGGGTCATTCTCAGAACACCGGATTAAATACTTCTCTTCCTATCCCTACTGGTCCATGGACAGATATTTCAATGGATTTTGTGTTGGGACTTCCCCGAACGCAACGCAGTTTATACTCTAGTTTTGTGGTGGTTGACAGGTTTTCAAATATGGCACACTTCATTCCCTGTAAGAAGACTTCGGATGCTTCACATGTGGCGAGTTTATTCTTTCGAGAAGTAGTCCACTTGCATGGAGTGCCCAAGACGATCACCTCTGATCGCGACACCAAGTTCCTAAGCTACTTTTGGAGGACATTATGGCGTTTATTTGGAACTGATTTACAGTACAACAGTTCCTTCCATCCACAGACTGATGGTCAGACGGAATTCATGAACCGTACAATGGCTGATATCATTCGATGTCTCTGTAGCGACATGTCCAAGCAGTGGGATCAATATATTGTTCCTACTGAGTTCGCTTTCATCAACACGGTCAATCATTCAACTGGTAAATCTCCATTTGAAGTTATCTATGGGCGGACCCCACAACATACTCTTGATTTGGTTCCTCTGCCAAAGATACCTTGTTATAATGTCGCGGCAAAAAATCTAGCAACAAAAATTATAAAAGTTCAAACTGATATGGCTTGACAACTTGCTGCTTCTAATTCGAAGTATAAGGATGACGTTGACAAATGGCGTTGTTCCAAGAAGGCGATGACGTGATGGTTTTCCTACGCAAGAAGCGATTCTCTATTGGTACCTATAACAAGCTAAAGCATAAGAAAGTCGGTCCCTGCCGAATTCAAAAAAAAAAAATCAATGACAATGCCTATGTTATTGATTTTTTTGATGATCTGAACATATCTCCGACCTTCAATGTGGCAGACTTATTCGAGTATCATCCAGATACTCCTCTTTATCCCGATACTAACTCGAGGAGGAGTTCTCTTAAAGAGGAGAAGACTGATGTAGAACAGTTGGCGCTTAATTATTGTGAAAATCATGATTGCCGAAAATCGAGAAAATTTCACTGGTTTGGGGTTAACAAGCTTGGATCGCGCTCAAATTCGGTCGATTGAAGCGAAACGGCCTTTTGATCAATATTCGGCCATGAATTGCGATGGATTTTCACATTTCGATGTCATTTAGATAGGTTTTCAGGGAGTTTTTCGATTTAGGCAATTTTGAATATTTAGATTATCTGTAATATTTGATTGGAATTCTCTTAGATTAGCTTAGATATGATTTTGATAACGTTATATTTAGTAATTCTATTTCCTAAAGAAGTCTTATCACTATATATTGGACTTCGTCTCTGTAATCAATCAATTTTCTGAATTCCTTTGGAATTGTTCAAGTTATCGCTTCTGCGTCATTTGACAACCTTATCAAAATCATATCTAAGCTAATCTAAGAGAATTCCAATCAAATATTACAAATAATCTAAATATTCAAATTACCTAAATCGGAAAATTGCCTGAAAACTGATCTAAACGTCCTCGAAATGCGAAAATCCATTGCAGTTCACGGCAAAGGAGCTTTTACAAGACGAGATGAAGAACAAGGGCAAAGACTTTGATTTCTCTTAGTTGTATGTTATTGTACTCTCATCGCTCTCAAATTTGTCTTTTTTTTTCGAGGAACCTTGACTATCGTTGGAATGAACCAATTTACCTAGGGAATATTCTCTGTTCAGGAGCGATTGATTGTGCTAATTGTTGAAAAAGTTATGATTACCTTCCGTTGCTACTTCTGAACTTTTCTCAAGATGCGTCAACCGGATTCATGATACTAAGTCTTTATTGGGAAATTGCATTTTATTTCAAGAATAGTGTATTGTGTTTGTCGTTGATAAAATAATCTGACTGATTTAGACAACGAATGGAAAAGTCATCAGTTGCCAAATTCTGGTCGACAATAAATATAAGACGAAAAAACAAACTTTCAGGGGATAATATTGGAATGCTATCAAAATAACAACGAGATAAGAAATATCTCAACATAGAAAATTATTATATTTCTCCTTGTCTTTGTATTTCTCCTTATCTGGGTGGACGAGAGTCAGCGAGCCCTCACCAGCGATCCGCGAGGGCCGTGACCCTCATCTTGCCTCGCGAGGACTCGCGATCGGCGGGCCTCTTGCCAGCCCTAACCAAAAAAGAAAGAAAGAAAGAAAAAGGATAGAAAAATCATTAAAAAATTAATTTTTTAGAAAAACCATTAAAAAATTAATTTTGTTTAAACATTAACTATTATTAAAATCGTCCACGTCAACACCAACCGGTCAAATTAACTAAATTGGCGTAACTGCAAAAGGTTTAAGACTTGACTAATGGTGTTTTAACTATGCTAAATGTCGAGATAGTTGTTGCAGACAAAATGACAGACTTTTAAGATCCTGGAAACGGATCGAGAACTATACCGCCCGGTCATAGGAACCGAGAGCCCCCTAGAATCGGACGGAACCAGTTGGTTCCGTCCGATCGGTCCACTATGCTCGGCCCCAATTAATGCTGAACGGAATTTGTAATGGCGAGGATCAAGGCTATTATGCAATGTTGTCTTCGAATTAACTCAAATTGGCCACGTCACCTCATCCCCATAGCAAAAATCATTCGTTTTATGTCATTATGATGAAAAAAAAAAACAAAGCATTAATTAGAGTCATATACATTCTTGTGTGCGTCCCTGCACAAAATATAGCTTACAAAAACAGAAAGCGACATCCCAGGTACAATGGCAATCCTAGTCTTTCTGGAGATGAATTTTCACTTCACAGCTGTGGTTACCCCAATCGAAAACTCCATGCGAATAATTCAACCAAGTATATCCAAACATAAAACTAGCAGAGGATAAATAGTGGTGAAGCTCCTCGCTTTACTCGATGATACCCGGCACGGGCACAGAAATTCCAGCCCGGAATGAGAAGTTCCTTGGCAAAGAAATGGTATTTATTTGCCTTCCTGATGAGACCATCAATCACTTCCTTCCCCAGATTCTATCAAAAGCTCCTTTTGAAGAAGGAACAACATGTGTAGCACAAATGCGAAGCCCGCTGAAAAGGGAATTCACAAGCCCGCTCAAGAGGGAATCCGCGGAATTCTTCTCTTGATCTAGCTCGGTTACTTCGGATGGAAGATTCGATTCGTTGGCATTGTCCTCCGACAACAAATGCCTGACTAAATCCGAGGATGAGTGGTGGAATCTCAAAAGCAGGCTCTCTCTCGCTCCTGGAGTTGAAGCATGGGGGCCGAATCTGCTTCTGGCTTCAACTTGATCCAGACTACTGAGACAAGCGATGCCACGAGGACTATCCCATGTCTTTGGAACTTCCTGATCCCTATACAGCAGAAGAAATGTGGTCATATAAGATAGTAGTTCCAAAAAGATCAGTTCGAGTTAGTTCTTGCGGTCATTAATCCAGCGAACTGAAATCTTATAGACTATTGATAAGCCTTCGATCGGAAGATACGGAAAAAAAGATGACTTACCCCCCAAGACATTTCTCGTTGCAGCAACTAATGAAATCATCTGCATATGCTTTGAACTCACTGTCGAGATGTTCAACCAGTCTCGTCGCATCACTTAAGGGCAATACATCCCAAATCTTCAAGATTTGGATGTACTTAAGTTCCTTTAGTAAATCGACGGTGCACAGCACGTAGAGACCTTCAACCTCGAATTGCTTCACCATAGGAGAAGAGCTTTTAGGGAGTAAACCCACATTGCTCTTCCCAGGTCTCCAGCCACTGGCAAGTTTCGTTATGAGGTTCCTGATTGACGTCTTGGTCCGAAGTGACGTCAGCTTTTCGAAAGAATTCACAAAGTTGTCGCCGAAGAAAACCTGCAGAGACAAAATAGGCGACATGAAATCATAACGTCCTTGATTCTGCAAAAGTCGAATATCCATTTTGAAAGAAAAGAAAACCATCTGCAAGGTGCTTTACCCTCCAACAAGCATTTCACTAGGAATTGAGGGATAAATACTGTGTGCGTTCTTGGATGTAATTGGGGCTGGGAAACACCAAGAGTGTGTTTGTGTAACTCGAGTGATCTGTAATCTCCATGTATCGCTTGATTTATAGTGGAATCGTTGTTGCTCTCCCCGTGGACGGAGGTCTCTACGATCGAACCACGTATATCTGGTGTTCGATTTACTTTACCCGTTCTGTCTATTTATATTGTTCGATCGCTTGTTTCGCGCAACAGAGGGACTGACGGCAGTGTGAAAAAGGGACCAAAGAGGAAACTCATGACTCGTGAAAAGTCTTGGTCTCCTCGTACTTCCGGTACAGTACATGATCCCATTTCGCCAAACATGCTATGCTTTTCGTACAATGCATGTGGCTTCGCAATACAGCGAAGCGAATCAAAGCAAGATATGTATGCCTTTCCGACCAAAGAAGGCAAGAGAGTTGTCGGCATCAAACCCACGAACAATGGTTTGCTTGGGATAAGCCTTCTTGCATGCTGAGCTGTTCGTCACTGTACCCGTACACACCGTCTTTCCTCGTCCAAGAAACATCTGGTGTCCGACATGTTTGGAGCTTTAGATTGAGATTGGCAAGACCCGCGTTCCTTTTTACTAATTTGAAACCACCACAGATGGGTACACGTGTCTTGATCTTTAAGAATGGTTGGGTTTGACACACATGGGTACTGAAATCGCTCGATGAGGACCTACAACTAAAAGTAACCATAGCCCCTTAATTAGGCGATTGAGCGGGTATTTATGGATGCAACAGAGACTCTTGTTGTATGGTTACCTGGGCTTTTTGGCCCCACTTTAAGTATTCCAAAATAAATACTCGCTATCATATGTCGGATTGAACATCGGAATGTATTGAAAGGAAGGAAATTTTTTAGAGCGTCCAGATAATTTTGGCAACTGGGTCCTAGGTATCAAACGGATGGGTCAAGTCGAATTTGAGTCGGGTCGAATTGAGTCCACCTGATATTGACTCATTTAACCCGTTTTGACTCATTTTCATGCTATATAAATCAAATTACCTATATCCAACTCGACCTGTATAGTTAAAACACTTCAATATTAAAATCTAATTTAGAAAAAATTACCTCGTATACATTTTTAAAGGTATAGATATTGCTTCCGACAAAAAAAAAAGTATAGATATTGCTAAAAAAAAATTAGCTAACTCATTTATGACCTATTTAAAGCTCCTTAATAAACCATTCATGATCCACTTTTGAAACTTAAATAACCCATTTATGACCCACCACCATCATGAAATACGAGTCAAAATATGAGTTATAGACCCATTTTGCCCACATCTATTAATGGGTCCTAGTTGGAGCGATTCAAAGTTGGAGTTTCTGGAAACTTATGGGGGTTATATGGTAATTCTAACCGCAAATGTTTTCAATGAAAATTACAAGAGAATCATGGGATTATTGTCTATGGCGTTACGTTTCGATTTTGGTCGCAGCATAACGAGATAGAAGTATAATTTCGCAATTCTTGAAAAAGAAATATTTATGCGCTCATCAATATAATTTTGTTTTTCAACGGTTACCTTTCTAGTTCGCTAAAGGCCAAGAGCCGTACAATGGAACCCTTCCACTTGTGATTAGAAAAATGAAGTAAGGATCAATTAAGACATCGGGTCAATCAAGAGGGGCGAGAAAGGAAGCTGATGGCTCTGGAAAAAGTCTTGATGAGTCTCCTCGTATTCCCGAACACTATTTGATCCGATTTCACCAAAACTTTAGGGCGCGCGTGGTAACACTTGTATTTCAGTAATCAACTTTTGACCAGAAGTTGATTTTTTTACTTCTACTCCAGAAGTTGATTTCTAGTTATAGAAATTCGTTTGGTAACAGTAAATTTTTTTTACTTTTGAAATATTATTAACACAAAAACTTATATGAAAAATTATTGTCGGCGGCCAAAAAAATTCTACTTCATTTTTAAACTTTTAAATTTTCTGTAAAAATATACTATTTATTTTTTACTACAGTGGTGGTCGGCGGTGGACGATGGTCGGTGGCAGCGGCGGTCGTCGATGGTCATGGTCGGCAGTGGGCGGTGGCGAGCGATGATCGACGGTTAGCGGTGGTCGCAGGCGGTGCGATAGGCGGTGGTCGGCGATCACGGCCGGTGGTGGTGATGGGCGATGGTCAACGGTTGGCAGTGGTCGTACGCGGTGATGAGCGGTGGGCGACCATGGTTGCGATGGCAGTGGTTGTTGGCAGTAGCGGTGGGTGTCGGTGGTGGCGTTGCATGGCAGAGCCAAACATGGTCAAGAAGAGGGTGAGAGCGTAATGAAAAGAAGGTGAAACGAAAAATATTTTGTGAGTTTTTTTTTTTCCAAGAAGTACTTCTTGAGTTGATAAGCAAATTTTTTTAACTTCTCAAATCGGAAAAAAACAACTTCAGAAGTGGAAATTTCTTCCAGAAGTGTTATCATGCGCACCCTTTTACATGCTGAGCTTTTTGAAGAAAATTTCTCATTCGGTCGTAAACATATTGTACTAATGTTATTTCAGTTCTAACATTTTTAAATTTTATCGATTCGGCCCTAAACCTTACTGTGCAATTCTTATGCAATTTTCGTCAGAAATCGCTAACATGACACGTAGAACATCCGGCAATGACCGAATCATCATGTCACCAATTCTCAACGAAAATTGACGGAAGGAGTAAATTGAAATTTCGATCAAATATTTTCAGGATTAAATTGACGAAATTAGAAAATTTAAGACTGAATTGATATTTGCGCTATAGGTAGAAGACTGGTTGGGTAATTCTCTCAAACCTTTTGCATGATGCATGGGGCTCTGCAAGACAGGCTATTTCATTGTTCCTCACTTTTGTTTTTTTTTTCCCAAAGCGATGTAGTTATATGACTATGCCTCATAGCAACAAAGAAAAGTTACTTTGGGTCAAGCTTTCATGCATGCTTGCGTGTTTCCTGTGTTGGGAGTGCGCAGCAGAAGTCTGATACATTCTTTCGGGGAGATATCCAAGAGGGAGCCCATGTCCGAGCCCATTAACATATCCAGTCAAATTCACCTTAACTCAAAAACTTAAGCCAATCAGTTATGGGTCAACTTAGGTATATTAACTGGCTCAGTACCACATCAATTCTCCTATGTGAGACTTCTTTAACACAACTCACACATGCATCCTAACAATCTCCTACTCATGTGTGAGTTTCAGTGTTAGATTTGCTCCCCATTAATCCAAGAATCTTTCCACACCAACATATCTCAACTTGAATCTCCATCAATGCCCATCGGGCCCGTTGCTACACCACAACGTCCACCGGTCCGGAAACCGCGTTGGCTCCATCTCAATCTGAATCTCTACAACGCCCATCTAGCCCGCACTGCTACACCACGGCGTCCACCGGCCCGAAAACCGCGTTGGCACCAGATTCGCACCAGAAGTCTGATACCTTCTTTCGGGGAGATATCCAAGAGAGAGCCCATGTCCGAGCCCGTTAACATATCCAGTCAAACACACCTTAATTCAAAAGCTTAAGCCAATGAGTTATGGGCCAATTTGGGTATATTAACTGGCTCAGTACCACATCAATTCTTCTATGTGGGACTTCTCTAACACAATTCACACATACATCCTAACATCCTGCACGTACCGTACGCATCACCACACACTGTTTTTCCTGGTCTGAAGTAATCGTCGGTGTCGTGGATGTCTGCAGTTTGGATTAAGACCGACAACCACATGCTCCCATTATTTCGTAATTCAAACGACCACACATGTGCACGTGGGGGGGCTTGATCCCTTCCCATGACTGGTTACGAAAATTAGAAATGAGATTAGGTCGTGATTAGTACAAGTACAATAAATTGTCATTGTATTTGTACATGTTTGTTTGTGAGGACGGCAGTAGATGTTTGTGTCGATTGGCTAGCCAACTTGCTTTGCCAGACGATTAAATTTGCACTTACAGGATTCCAACCTTGGGCAGAAATAGTTGCTCATGTGAGGTTGATTGCATCATAAGCACAATTAATTAATTTTATCGAGCACGCTTTCTTAATGGAAAATGAGTCGTTTAATTTCTACATTTTACCTTTTCATTATCTCTTTGATTTACATTTAGCCGTAACTATATAGATGATAGTAGTGGTCCAAACAAAATTTTCTGGGCATATTGAGTACTCTAGCATGACCATTCTAAGTGCTCTCGTTCTTTAATCATAATAGATTCTCTCTTCAATTTTTGACTTGATCAATATAGCCGGTGAACTTTAACCCAATGTGCATCGTGGCCTCTGAACTTTTAGCTTATTCAATGTAGTCCATGAGCTTTTCGTGCATGTTCAATTTCCTCACAGGCCATATGAAAATATTCATTGTTAACTGTTGACACCTGATTTTTTTACCATTTATTATTGTGATTTTTATTCTTTAAAATTAATTAAAAATATCAAAAAAGGTCATAAAATCACAAAATCAACTTTGGAAGCCTTGGTTTAACCTTAGGAACCAATTTTGAACAAAAAATATTTTTCGGTATTTTTAATATTTTTCGAGTTTATTTAATTATAAAAATACCCAAAAAATCAGAAAAATACCATTCGTGGTCAGAAAAATACCCAAAAATATTCGATATTTTTTTTTTAATTTCCTCTTCAAGTGTGTCACTTTAAATCTCAAAAATTCGGCTCGGGTCACTATGTTCCTTCACAAACATAAACCCGAACCGAGCCTAAAAAAAAAATCATTTTCGAGTCTTTTAGTTTTCAATTCTCACTTTTTATAAGCTATGACATTGGATTTCTAAAGTCTTAAAGTGCAATTAGGTCAATTTGCCCTCCAATTTAATCAATTTTTACCAAAAGGGCTTAATTGCACATTTTTCTTTCAATTAGTCCCCGGTTTCACGGATGTATACGTATGCTCTACGTATTTATATGTCATACGTATTTATACGTTATGCATATTTGTACTGTTTGGTAACCTCTTTAACTCTTGTAATAATAATAATGGTTATTATTTTTAACACCTTTGTTAGTGCCTTTTTTTTAGCATTTTTGTATTGTGAGTGCTATTGCTAGTGCTATTTTTAAATAGCATTTTTTGTATTATAAATTGTGAGTGCTATTGTTAGTGCTATTTTTAAATGACATTTATTTATCATAAATTGTGAGTGCTATTGTTAGTGCTATTTTTAAATGGCATTTATTTATCATAAATTGTGAGTGCTATTATTAGATAGAATTTATAATTGTTAGTGCTATTTTTAAATAGCATTTTTGTATTATAAATTGTGAGTGCTATTGTTAGTGCTATTTTTAAATAGCATTTTTGTATTATAAATTGTGAGTGCTATTGTTAGTGCTATTTTTAAATGTCATTTATTTGTGAGTGCTATTTTTAGATAGAATTTATAATTGTTAGTGCTATTTTTAAATACAATTTATTGGAAGGTATTTTTGGCTATAAAAGGATGGCAAGAGTTTTGAGGTTGGGAGGGGGAGACATTTTGTAGAGTGTGCAAATTTTTGAGAGCTTAGAGAGAAGAACACAAACACTCTCTATATTCTCATAATCTTGAGTGAGCAAAATATACTAAGTTCGGAATATTGATTCCGCATATTGCTAGCACAATTGTTGTGGAGTTATTAGTCGTCTCCCCGTTCGTCAATTGGTGGTGCGTCCGAACTAGATGCCTAACACTTGTGGAGGCTGAGATCGAAGAACATCGAACCGACACCTCCGTTCAAGCACGCTACGAGAGGTAATCTATTTACTCCCTTTGAGACTTTGTGATTTTTTTCGATTGAAATGCACGAAGTACGCCTCTGGAGATACATGTATGGGTTGTTATTTATTTCCGCTACGTGTTACGTGGATCCCAACAGTGGTATCAGAGCCAATCCTTAGGTGTTTTCGTGCATTTAATTGATTTTTTGCAATTTTTGCAATACTATGGCCAATATGTATTAACGAATTGTTCGTCTTACATGGCTAATGGAGGTTGATTATTTTATATGATAAATTAATCAACGTAGCAAAAATTGAGACTAAATCAATTTTGAATCGAAAATTTATGGCTATCTTATTTTACATAAAAATTCTGAATATGATTCAACGTAGAATTTTTATTGTGCCTTCCTAAGTTTTAAATTGTGAATTTATTACTTACGTGGAAGGGTGGTGATCATGGAAAAATCCCTAATCAATGTGATTGATGTATATATGAATGTATGATGATTATTTATATATTTGGGGTTATAATTATTAAATGGAGGCTGCGTACTCCTTTTATTTTTCATGTAATCTTTATTTTTAGCATAGTCAATTGTTGATGTAAATGCTACGAGGATTACGTGGGGGAGCCTTTTAAGTCGGCGAGCTCTTTGGGGCCCAATTCTTGAAGAGTTCAAGAAACCAAGAAGAAGCGAAGAGCGGCTCTCCGTTATTAAAATATTAAAATGATTAAATGTGGTCTCATTGGCTCGAGACCCATTAAATCATAATTCCGTGATCACCACGTAGGATAGATGTTTATGTGATTGACATCTATTTATTTATTATGATTACGTGAGCATGTTAAACTGGTTAATGTGCAAAGTCAGACTTACCTCACCCAAAATTACGCCTGCATGAAAACCTAGTTAGGAAAATCACTCGCGTTAGCTACCGAAAGGGCGTTGGTAACGACACCAGCGTAACCAAGTCCCCGAACCCAAAAACTCTGGTTCCGTAGAACTGATCGATCTCTCCCAATCGATCAGTAAGGTTTCCGGTCTACCCTCCAAGAAAGACCGGTGGCGACTCCAAATGCATGCACAAGTTGCACATGCCACCACGACCACACTAAGGTCGAAAGCGATCGACTCTTATCGTCGAATCCTTCTGAAAAATACTCCCGCCGCGATTTGGTATGGGCCTGGGAGGGCCCGCGCCGATCCAAGGCCCGCGATCGGTAATCCATTAGCCGCGTCCGCTTTCGGACGGGTCGCGACAGCTGGCGACTCCGCTGGGGACTTGTTCTAGAATCTATGGTTCTAGACCTCAAGTGGACTTAGGCCGTAATTAAAACGCTGAGTGATATTTCTAACCCTGCAGGCGCTCTTGAAGGTGAGGTAAGTCCGCTCATGATAGGTGTTATATGTTTTTGCAGATTGGAGAGATAAGGGGTGTAGTCCGTGATTAACATTGTCTTATGCAGGTTGGCGTAGGAATGTATGTTGTATGAATGATTTGAAGCGTCGATTGATAAACTGTTGTGCATGACTTGCATTGTGATACTCACAACACATGAACACACACAATCGCGCCTAAAACCCCGGGCGCCTATAGGAAAACAATAGAAGGGATTGAAAATGGAATCTCCGTGAGGAAAAACACGGGGTAATCCACTTTTCAATTCCGCTCATTTTGAGCTATGGATCGAGCCCCAATGCAACGATAGTTGTGCAATGGAATCTGCTCTTTCTAGAACTCGAGGTGGGAACCTTGACCTTAGGTGCCAAATCCTTTGATTTTTAGAAGTTTTATCCTCACGTGTCTCATGTGCATGTCTTTAGATGGCTGATATATCTAAAACCACCTAAAAAAAAAAATCGGTGATCCTGGAGTCACATCTCGAAGACTGGAACTGGGGCATCTCCGAGTGTTCGGACCACATTCCTTTGATTGGTTTGGATTTTAGTTCTCTTGAATAAGACTAATTTTGCTGAGGTCCTCTCTATCTCGTCCCTTAGATTGATTATATTAGGGATCAATTTGTATTGTATACATCTCGATAAGGCTCATTTATATCGAAAGTAGGGGCAAATTCCCCAAACCCGTGGAGCATAGTGGAATTCGTCCTTTCAGTGCAAAATGCATTTGGCCGCAGAGCCACTCGTTTGGTAAAAGGACGTATCGTTCCTAATTGATTTTTAATCAGATCTGGGGATAAGTTTTTCTCCATTTTTTTTATCTCAGGTGATAAAAGAGACAATGCACCCAAAAGCTCATGCATTCGAATGACAAAACAGACGTCGCCTAGCTGGGGCAAATGAACCGTAGGCGTTGCAAATACCTTCAAGCACGGATGGAGGAATTTGATAGATGTTGTTCATATCAATATGCAACATCAAAGCGGAATGCAAATCAAGTGTAAAATGACGTATCGTTCCAAAATGATTATTTTCTTGATATGGGAATAATGCTTCCTTTCTTTTTCCTCTCATATGATGATTAAGAGCAGAGGACGCAGGATGTGATGCTTTCAAATAACAAACAGGGAACATCAAATACCTCAAATGGCGACTGTGATCAAGAGAATCACCAAACCGCTACATGACGAATCCCAAGAATATCAGGCTGTCTTGAGACAGATAAAATTGATCAAGGACTCTGACAATCGAGACGGATGATCAGAATCTGCAAAAATCAATGGGAGCAAGTTCCCCCCCATTTACTTTGAGGAGCCAAACCGGGGGCAAACTCTCATGATCCCCCATGAAAGCGCATCAAACCAAGGTCATCGAATCCAGAGATGACAAACAGCAAAACCATGCCTAACTGGGGCGAGTGAATCATTTGTACGCCGGACGTTTCTTCTCTGGCAAAGTCAATGGACGCAATAACAGAGTCGTCCGCATCAGAATCAAACCCCAAGATACGAATTTGGGTGAACGGTAACCTTGTATCGTTCCAATTTGGTCTTCGAAGACCACATGCCTAACATGAGTTTTTACTCATTTTGCAGGAAGTCGTTGGCGCCGAAAGCCTCAAATGAAAAGAGCGTGCTAACAGGGAGGCGAATTGAATCATTGGCCTTAGAAGTCAAGATTCCAGAAGATGGTCTTTGATCATAAGACCTAGTGGATGGTAAAAAGTATCGCTTCCACACTTCATGCTTTGACATGCATTCTGATAAAAATTTCATTTTTCTTGAATAAAAGGAACTATGAAGAGCGGCGCTGGAATGCGTCCAAAATCACAAATGGATCTCCTCTATGGCAAATCCTCGAGAAGGATTTATCGCCAACCAAACGGAGGAATCAGGGCCACAATATAGATAGCCAATTTCTACAAGCCGCGCGTTTGTGCTCAAATGGAAACACAAAACAAGAATAAGGCTGTATCGTTCCAATTTGCCTTGAATTTTGGAACGCAAACTGACGCCTAATTCCCGTCTTTGACAGGGGATCGCCATCAAGGAAAAACAGGTTTTCATACCCCATGAATTACCCGTTGGAGTACACGACCAAGGGGATCTCCAGCCGCGGGGGACAGGTAAGTATCCCTTTCCCCAATCCGTTGAAGGTGTTAAATAAAAAGAAAAGCTTTCAGAATCTAATGTCTAGAAAAGACATAGAATTCAAATTTCATTGGCATTCATGTTTTGAAACAGGAGGTTGTTTGAACATGAATAAGAACATGCGTGGGGCATCATAAAAATCCCCTTTGACGGGTAAAATTTCTGGAGAAAATGAAAGAGATTTTTCCAATAAAAAATTGTTCAAAACAATCAAAAGGGCGCTTCCTCAAAGGCGAGAGGCAAAGCCTAAATCCAAACACGTCCTCTACACACTTGAGAGAGGAGTGGAGCGGATCAGATAGCAAAATCTGGACCTACGGAAGTAGGGATTATTCGCAGCAATTACTTGGATTGGGACGACGGAGGCATTCGTTTCATATCCCCCAAACACTACAGGTGACCGTTGATAACCCCTTTGAACGGCGGTTTTCATTCTCAACCCTGTCAAGAACCACCCCACATCGGGGCAAAACAGGAGTAAGTCCAGCAGCATCAGGAGGAAATGGTTAGAAATTTTCTTGCTCGGACTAACATCAATCTTTGTGTGTTGTTTATATGGTAATCCAAGTGCCATAGGATGACGAGAAGCGTTCATTTCTCTATCCCACACACGTTTATCATTTGCACAGCCAAGTTGAGCCTGCAAATTCATTTCATAAACCCGTTGGTGATCATTGCAAATTCCAAGATAAAGGTAGATCACTTCAGAAACGAGGGAGTTCAAGACCTAGGGTTTACGAAAAAGCTACTAAGTCAATACTCAAGCGTGCTAAGAGCCAAATCATATATCTAGCACAATTGCCAAAGCATCTCACTTGCGACAAGGGATTAAAGAAATCCCCAGCATCAGAAAAGAAAAAGCAAAGTGCCTGATAAAAGCAAGGTCGATGCTCGTGAAAATTGTTAAATTGACCTCCAATGACGCCTCGTGGGGAAAGAGAAAAACCTCTAAAGGAGCCAAATCCAAAAGACTGCTCCCCGAATGCTATTAAGCACAGAACGAAGACATAGAGAGAGTCGGTCTCTGAATGCAACAAGAGACGCTCTTTAAAGAGCTGGGGCACACCGCAAGATAGGTTGCGCGCCTCAAAGGCTAAAGATGCAGAAAAGAAAGGACAGGTGGCAAATCAGCAATGATCACCAATGTCAAACCCGTCACGAATTCTGGGCCAAAAATAAGCCTTTTTCGGTCCCCAATCCTACCAATGTTACAACCCCGAAACAGTCTTCTTTGACTAAGACACTTGGGTTAACATATAGCTTAGCTCGAAGAAGTACGAGCAAGACTACTTCTTTCTCATTTTGCAGGGTTCTTGACTTGTAAACCCGGAGCAGATGGTGAAGACTTTCATTCAATGGCCTCGACTCCAAAGCGAGTCCCCCTTGAAAGCCAATATCCAAGCCTAACATTACGGTCCCGTGAAAGACCTCCCGACCGATCAAAATGTATGCGCTGCGAATGAGCCTAAAACCTAGGCACATGTTAGTAGGGAATTGAGTGCGTCCCTTATAAAAATCATTACCTCCAAACAGGTGAGATGGCCTCCTTGTCGAGAAATATTCCAATTGATGTTTTGAACAAACTCTTTTTGGAATTTTCAAACTGTTGATCCAGATTTTCCGTGCAAGGGATTTGTGATCACATTTGCATGTTGCAAGAATGCTTTGGATAACCTCCAGCATCAAAATGCACATTTCATGATTAAAACTTAAATCATACGGTTTTGTCAAAATGGACAGCCGTGGTCTTCCCAAAGATTACTAACGTTTTCTTGGTGAAGAAAAATCTTTCAGGCTCAAACTTCTGCAGGATACCTGGAGAACCCAGCTCCCAGAATGTCGCCTCAACAGACTCAAGTGAAGTTTTGTCAAAATAAAATCTTTCACTGCTTCAAAAAACTGAATTCCCGACAAACTTCGGGGTCTCCAAAAAAAAGGGGGAAGAAAAACCCTTTTAAAAGAAAAAGTCCTATCAGACGTGGAGAACCCTCGTCCCAGGACCCATTTTCAAAATATCAAACAGTCTCATCGGACGTGGAGAACCCTCGTCATGAGACCCATTTTTCAAAACTTAGGCAGTCTCATCGGACGTGGAGAACCCTCGTCATGAGACCCCTTTTCAAAATTTAGGCAGTCTCATCGGGCGTGGAGAACCCTCGTCATGAGACCCCTTTTCAAAACTTAGGCAGTCTCATCGGACGTGGAGAACCCTCGTCATGAGACACCTTTTCAAATATCAAACAGTCTCATCGGACGTGGAGAACCCTCGTCATGAGACCCCTTTTCAAAATTCAAACAGTCTCATCGGACGTGGAGAACCCTCGTCATGAGACCCCCTTTTCAAAATTCAGGAAATCTCATCGGACGTGGAGAACCCTCGTCATGAGACCCCTTTTCAAAGTCAAACCAAGGTAGAAACCGCCTGAAGGATCAATCAAAGGTAGATACCGCCTGAAGGGTCAATCAATGGTAGATACCGCCTGAAGGGTCAAATCAAAGGTAGATACCGCCTGAAGGGTCAAATGAAGGTAGATACCGCCTGAAGGGTCAAATCAAAGGTAGATACCGCCTGAAGGGTCAATCAATGGTAGATACCGCCTGAAGGGTCAAATCAAAGGTAGATACCGCCTGAAGGGTCAAATGAAGGTAGATACCGCCTGAAGGGTCAAATCAAAGGTAGATACCGCCTGAAGGGTCAATCGAAGGTAGATACCGCCTGAAGAGTCAATCAAAGGTAGATACCGCCTGAAGGGTCAATCAATGGTAGATACCGCCTGAAGGGTCAAATCAAAGGTAGATACCGCCTGAAGGGTCAAATGAAGGTAGATACCGCCTGAAGGGTCAAATCAAGGTAGATACCGCCTGAAGGGTCAAACCAAGGTAGAAACCGCCTGAAGGGTCAAACTGAAGGTAGATACCGCCTGAAGGGTCAATTCAAGGTAGAAACCGCCTAAATGGTCAACTCAAGGTAGAAACCGCCTGAAGGGTCAAACGAAAGGTAGAAACCGCTTGAAGGGTCAACTCAAGGTAGAGACCCCCTCAAGGGTCAAACTAAGGTAGAAACCGCCTAAAGGGTCAACTCAAGGTAGAAACCGCCTGAAGGGTCAAACGAAAGGTAGAAACCGCCTGAAGGGTCAACTCAAGGTAGAGACCGCCTGAAGGGTCAAACAAATGGTAGATACCGCCTGAAGGGTCAAACCAAGGTAGATACCGCCTGAAGGGTCAACTCATGGTAGAAACCGCCATAAGGGTCAACACAAGGTAAATACCGCCTTAAGGACCAACACAAAGGTCCGATCCACCATACGGATCAAAATCCTTGGCAAAACCCAAAGCGTGGGATGCGCCTTCCTTAGGTTCCTACAAGTTAGGAATCCCATCATGGTATGACCTACCATACAGGTCAGAGCTTAATCTCCCTAGGATATTCTGAATGACGAGTCCTAGGCATCTTCTTGAAAGTCGCCGCAACCGGCAGCATCCGACAGGTGAGCTTCAGGTAAGCCTCTCTCACTCCGGCCCATGTTCAAATTGTTAGAGCAAACCGGGGATTGATTTGAGCTTTTATCAATAGGCTTAAGGATCCGATGTCATAACATTTCTTCTCTTATTTTCCCAGTTGAGTCGGTTAGGAATCAGGTGCCACATTATCTTTGAGAGAAACCTCTAACGAGATTCCTCTCAAAGAGGGGCAGCTGTTGACACCTGATTTTTTTACCATTTATTATTGTGATTTTTATTCTTTAAAATTAATTAAAAATATCAAAAAAGGTCATAAAATCACAAAATCAACTTTGGAAGCCTTGGTTTAACCTTAGGAACCAATTTTGAACAAAAAATATTTTTCGGTATTTTTAATATTTTTCGAGTTTATTTAATTATAAAAATACCCAAAAAATCAGAAAAATACCATTCGTGGTCAGAAAAATACCCAAAAATATTCGATATTTTTTTTTAATTTCCTCTTCAAGTGTGTCACTTTAAATCTCAAAAATTCGGCTCGGGTCACTATGTTCCTTCACAAACATAAACCCGAACCGAGCCTAAAAAAAAAATCATTTTCGAGTCTTTTAGTTTTCAATTCTCACTTTTTATAAGCTATGACATTGGATTTCTAAAGTCTTAAAGTGCAATTAGGTCAATTTGCCCTCCAATTTAATCAATTTTTACCAAAAGGGCTTAATTGCACATTTTTCTTTCAATTAGTCCCCGGTTTCACGGATGTATACGTATGCTCTACGTATTTATATGTCATACGTATTTATACGTTATGCATATTTGTACTGTTTGGTAACCTCTTTAACTCTTGTAATAATAATAATGGTTATTATTTTTAACACCTTTGTTAGTGCCTTTTTTTTAGCATTTTTGTATTGTGAGTGCTATTGCTAGTGCTATTTTTAAATAGCATTTTTTGTATTATAAATTGTGAGTGCTATTGTTAGTGCTATTTTTAAATGACATTTATTTATCATAAATTGTGAGTGCTATTGTTAGTGCTATTTTTAAATGGCATTTATTTATCATAAATTGTGAGTGCTATTATTAGATAGAATTTATAATTGTTAGTGCTATTTTTAAATAGCATTTTTGTATTATAAATTGTGAGTGCTATTGTTAGTGCTATTTTTAAATAGCATTTTTGTATTATAAATTGTGAGTGCTATTGTTAGTGCTATTTTTAAATGTCATTTATTTGTGAGTGCTATTTTTAGATAGAATTTATAATTGTTAGTGCTATTTTTAAATACAATTTATTGGAAGGTATTTTTGGCTATAAAAGGATGGCAAGAGTTTTGAGGTTGGGAGGGGGAGACATTTTGTAGAGTGTGCAAATTTTTGAGAGCTTAGAGAGAAGAACACAAACACTCTCTATATTCTCATAATCTTGAGTGAGCAAAATATACTAAGTTCGGAATATTGATTCCGCATATTGCTAGCACAATTGTTGTGGAGTTATTAGTCGTCTCCCCGTTCGTCAATTGGTGGTGCGTCCGAACTAGATGCCTAACACTTGTGGAGGCTGAGATCGAAGAACATCGAACCGACACCTCCGTTCAAGCACGCTACGAGAGGTAATCTATTTACTCCCTTTGAGACTTTGTGATTTTTTTCGATTGAAATGCACGAAGTACGCCTCTGGAGATACATGTATGGGTTGTTATTTATTTCCGCTACGTGTTACGTGGATCCCAACAGTGGTATCAGAGCCAATCCTTAGGTGTTTTCGTGCATTTAATTGATTTTTTGCAATTTTTGCAATACTATGGCCAATATGTATTAACGAATTGTTCGTCTTACATGGCTAATGGAGGTTGATTATTTTATATGATAAATTAATCAACGTAGCAAAAATTGAGACTAAATCAATTTTGAATCGAAAATTTATGGCTATCTTATTTTACATAAAAATTCTGAATATGATTCAACGTAGAATTTTTATTGTGCCTTCCTAAGTTTTAAATTGTGAATTTATTACTTACGTGGAAGGGTGGTGATCATGGAAAAATCCCTAATCAATGTGATTGATGTATATATGAATGTATGATGATTATTTATATATTTGGGGTTGTAATTATTAAATGGAGGCTGCGTACTCCTTTTATTTTTCATGTAATCTTTATTTTTAGCATAGTCAATTGTTGATGTAAATGCTACGAGGATTACGTGGGGGAGCCTTTTAAGTCGGCGAGCTCTTTGGGGCCCAATTCTTGAAGAGTTCAAGAAACCAAGAAGAAGCGAAGAGCGGCTCTCCGTTATTAAAATATTAAAATGATTAAATGTGGTCTCATTGGCTCGAGACCCATTAAATCATAATTCCGTGATCACCACGTAGGATAGATGTTTATGTGATTGACATCTATTTATTTATTATGATTACGTGAGCATGTTAAACTGGTTAATGTGCAAAGTCAGACTTACCTCACCCAAAATTACGCCTGCATGAAAACCTAGTTAGGAAAATCACTCGCGTTAGCTACCGAAAGGGCGTTGGTAACGACACCAGCGTAACCAAGTCCCCGAACCCAAAAACTCTGGTTCCGTAGAACTGATCGATCTCTCCCAATCGATCAGTAAGGTTTCCGGTCTACCCTCCAAGAAAGACCGGTGGCGACTCCAAATGCATGCACAAGTTGCACATGCCACCACGACCACACTAAGGTCGAAAGCGATCGACTCTTATCGTCGAATCCTTCTGAAAAATACTCCCGCCGCGATTTGGTATGGGCCTGGGAGGGCCCGCGCCGATCCAAGGCCCGCGATCGGTAATCCATTAGCCGCGTCCGCTTTCGGACGGGTCGCGACATTAACCCCAATATTAAATAAATGGAATGACTACATTGAATACGCATCAAAATTTCAAAAGCAACACTGAACAAAATAAAAGTTCAGGATCCAAATTGAACATTAGGCTAAAGTTCACGGATCATATTAAATAAATTCAAAATCCAAGGATCACGTAGCTTTCTGTGGATTGTTCAACCGCGTTTTTGCCTCAGATGGTAAACGAGATGACGGAGAGCCAACTATGGATATCTCGATCCGCTCTGCTTTTAGATTTGGATCAAGAGTATGTTTCGTAATTTTGTTTTTGAATTCGCAATCTCGCCTTGTCCACGTTTACCTCGTCCCATGTAATATCATGCGAAGGCAAAAGTCAACATCTGAAGTATAAGAAGCAACCATAGCCCACGGGCCCCACACGCCTGAACAGAAAATTCTTTGCTATATTATAATCCAGCCAAATATGTCCAGACATAAAGCTAGAAGAAGATAAATAATCAAGAAGGTCCGCGCCTATATGAAAAATTCCCGGTAGAGAAAATAGTGTCTTCCCCCCTGGTCCTGTCAAAAGAAGGGAACAAAATACGGACGGGTTACTCAAATATGAAGCCCACCGAAGGGGGAACGCATCTCTCGATCTAGCCCCGTTACTTCAGACCCAAGATTCGCTTCGCTCTCCCCGTCCTTCGAAAACAAGTGCCTGAGCACACCAGATGACGAGGGGTGGAATCTCATCGAAAGCAGGCTCTCGCTCCCTCCCGGATTCGAAGCATCGGCCTCGGCAGGATGTAAACGAGCAATGCCATCAGAAGAATCCCATGTCTTTGGAACTACCTGATCCCTGTGAGGCGGATGTGACGTATAAGATCAGTTCGAAAGAAAGTTCAAAATTCAAGTCGGTTCTTGAGGGTCGTTCATCCAGGAAAGTGAATCATATGGATAGTCTGATTAAGTTTTCGATCTGAAGTTAGGGAAGAAAGATGAGACTTACGCATCGAGACAATTCTCGTTGCAGCGACCGATGAAATCGTCTGTATATGCTTTGAACTCTCCGTCGAGACGTTCAGCCAGTCTCGCCGCATCCCTTAAGGGCAATACATCCCAAATCTTCAGGATTTGGATGTACCTCAATTCCTTTAGTATGTCCACAGTGCACAGCAAGTAGAGACCTTCCACCGCGAATTGCTTCACCATTTGAGAAGAGCTTTTAGGGAATAAACCCACATTGCTCTTCTCGGGTCTCCAGCCACCAGCAAGTTTGGACAGGAGGTTCAAGATGGCCATCTGGGTCGCAAACGACGTCAGCTTTCGGAAGGACTTCACAAAGTTGTCACCGAAGAAAACCTACAGAGACGAATAGCCGACCAGAGAAGGTATTGTCATCGATTCTGCAGAAATCGAATGATCATATTGAACCGGAAAATGTAGCAAAGAAAAGCATCGCGCAGAGTTCTTTACCCTCCACCGAGCATTTTTAAATAGGACACAATTGCCATCGCGCGGATCATCAAGCCGAATATCCTCTTTCTTCCCATCCGAAATGGCTTTAACTTCATCAGTCCTGGAGGAACATCCTCGGCTCTGAGCATCCTGACGAGCATTTCTAAATAGGACCGTATTTCCATCGCGCGGATCATCGAGCCAAACATTCTCTTTCTTCCCATCCGAAATGGCTTTAACATCATCAGCCCTGGAGGAACATCCTCGGCTCTTGGCATCCTGAAAGCAATTTTCCCTCCACCTCTCATTTCTGAATAGCACACCACTTCCATCGACCGGATCATCAAGCAGGTTATTCTTCCCACCCAAAGCGGCGTTAACATCATCAACGCTGAAGAAACACCCACGGATCTTAGCATCATGAACCAAAGCTTCCCATACAGATTTGCTTCTCGTCAGAGTTCTCTCGTTCCCCAAAATCCAGAGAGAGTATCTACACGCAGGCAGCAAAAAGCAGGGGTAGACAGCATGTTATGGCGAAATTTAGATTGCCTGGATTAAGCAGGAACAGAAGAAACTACCTTGCCCTGGTAAGAGTGACATTGGTTCTCTTGGCATCTGAAACGAACCCAATCGAACCGCGAGGGTTTGATCTCACGGTGGATACTATTATGACGTCCTCTTCACCCCCTTGGAACCCATCCACTGACCTCACTTTCACTGTAAAGCCTTTGATGTTTTCGTACCCTCTTCCAATCTTCTCTTGTATTGCAGCAACCTGAGCTCCATACGGAGATATCACGCCGACACTTAGATCTTCGCCTGAAGATTTGCATGCTGCAGAAAAACCAAGACAATACAATTAAACGTGGCGTGATAGTCTATTCGAAAGATATTGTTGTCACTTGCATGAATTTATGCTACTTTGGCAAGAAAGATTATGAACTGGCAAAATTCTATCATGGCGTACCTTCACATAGATTCTTCAAAATCATCGAGACAGCTCCTACCTCAACATAGTTTCTAAGGCTACGTCCATCATCCCCGACTTCTTCTCTTCCATTAGGGATGTCTATGAAGGAGTAGGGGCCAAACATTGGCCACTGCAAATGCCATTTGTTGTAACTTTTGCCAGTAACATTCGGCCCGTCCAGAATTTGGCTTTTGTAGAAGGTTGATATTGGGAAGCGACTTATCGCTGGATGCATTCTGTGCTGGACATTGAGAAGGTGTCTAGGATAACCCAGAGAACTCAATCTTTCGAATAGACTCCTTCCGAAGCCAGCCTTGTAAGAAAGCTATAGAAACAAAAACATTCAAATACTCAAAGGTCGTTTAAGCATAAGGCCTTTCATGCCAGACAAAGATTTCAGCTGTGACATACCTTGCTTTCAACCATAGCAGGCAACTGACATTCATCTCCAACCAAGATTGCGTGCCTGACACCTCGCAGTTGTAGCGCAATCATTGACTCGCATTCTTTCAATTGCGCAGCCTCATCGATCACCAATAAACTGACAGGCTCCATTTCCATGGAGCACAGCTTATATGAGCTAGAGACAGTGCAGAAAATCAAGGAAGCCGCTTGATGACAGAACTCCGCTATCATGCTCTTACTCGTAAATGTTGGAAGGTTTAGCCTCCCAAGAGACGTATTGAGACTTTGCAAAACAGAGAGGCACTCGAGTCTCTTCATGGATAACAATTTATATGGTGGATTTATGCGAGTTTTGAATGAAGATGGGCATGATGAAAATGCTTCCTTCAACTTTTCAGAATCCAACTTCTCTCTGCATAGTAGAATTTCAAAAGAATCAAGTAAGACGAGAAGGGACTTAATGTTCTGGAAATTTTGTTCAAGAAGGTAACTTTTGGATATATGGGTGCATAAGATAGAGAAGCATCTTCGGAGAGACTCTGCGCTCGACTTGAATCTGTGCTTGAAAAAATCCAGAAATGACTTAAATTCAGGTTTGGATTCGTTTTTGCTGCTTCTACATTTGCTCCCAAGATCGTTGCCATTATGCTCCCATATGATATTGCACTCCTTGTCCAGTAAAATGTGGAAATCGAGGACACAGTCGTCGAGAGTATCGATCATGGATGTTAGACAACGCCGCCAACCGGTGACTAAAGAAAAGCACTCCGCAACACGATCAACGCGATGATCCAAGTATATTTCCTCCATATCTGAATCTACTTTCATCCGCTCCCTATTCCCGAGACATAGCATGTCTCCTAGGTTACACGTCAAGCTTTCCCCACTAGTTGTGCAAACCGATTGTTTCACCAGCTGCAAAACACAAGATGCCAACTCCTTGATGGCAACATTTGTCGGAGCACAAACAAGGGCTCTGTGTTTCCTTTTCAAGAGAGTAAAGAGCAGCGTCGCGACAGTTTTGGTCTTCCCTGTACCCGGAGGACCCTGTATCATTTCAACAGCCGACCTGTGTTGACACTTGATGGTATCAAGACAAGCCAGAACTGCTTTTGTCTGGGATTCATTCAGACATTCAATCAAGTTCTTATTGAGACTCCCATGTCCAGAGCCAAGACTATGAGCAATACAGAGATTGCAATCTTTCTCAGCCTGCAAACAAACACATCCTTTTGAAAATTGACACCCTGATAACCTAAGTAAAAGTTAGAAACCACGAAATTTATTGATTTTGTTGCATCCTTGTACTAAAACCTGCTCAAACATTGAGCACAAATGATTGTATGATGTATAAGCAGGGTCAATCACTGAATCTTGGTTATATTACTACAGCATTGAATTTTGTTGTGATTTTCTTTCGACTCTTCGGAGAAATAAAAAGCTAACTCAAGGGAGAATGAAGTTTTCTTATAATCAGGATGAAGTTTTATGCAGCAACAATATGTTTACCGCTGACTGTACGGCGATAATGAGTAGGGAAAATCGTTACCACTGAATCTGCACATAGAACTTCCTTTACAATCTTCAAGTTCCAAAATCTGTGTAGTCCATTCCATATCCTATCGTTAGTGACTGCATTCATCAGAAAAACCGCAAACATGGACTCCCAGTTGCGAACATCATTCATTTCATCGTCAAGTAAGGCCTTGACTTTGAACTTTGCTGATGTTCGAGCGTCCCCGTTGTCGTCTTCTACCATCGCAGCTACTGATGCGAATGCCCAACTTCCTGCAAACCTTTCTAAGCTGGGAATGGTGTCCGGCTTAGCATCAGTTAGCATCAAAACATCCCCAGGGGAAGTTTTGTAAGGTTCCTTGCCACGGTTACTGGACCTGTTTCTCCAGGAATCCACTTCTACATGGTAAGCATTCTTCTCGGCTTTAGCAAACCCAGTGACTTTCGCGAAAGGCAGCCTACGTACATTCTGCATACTTGAACAGAGTCCCGCCCGTGTTTCCTCCAGCAAAGGGAAGATAAAAGAAGCAATGTATTGCTCAACAGATTGAAATGACTCTGGGATGCTCTTCACCTACAAAACGGGTGTATTCAAAATCAAACACGACCAACCAACTTCACTCCATAATATCTAGCAGACTCTATCGTCTGCCATATCAATGTCACAAGTACAGGACATCATAGAGCTAATAACTACGCCACAAAGAGACAGAGAGCAAGGTCATTCTCCACTATACAATAATCCAGCTATACATAACAAGGCTCACAAAAAAAACCATTGCCGAAGATCGAAGTACTTACGTCATTTAAAGAATTTCGACCTGACACCCATCAAATTTATACTGATAATAGTACCAAAAGGCACGATCAGAACAACACAATAGCCCAAACAAAAAAGGGAAAAAAAAAAAAAGAAAGGAAAGAGATTGAGAAAAGAGAACCTTGTCCCTGTAGAAATTGATATTGAAGATGTCTTGAAGAGACCAAGAGAAGATAACATCAGTCAGGTCGCTGGGCTTGTCTTTCCTGCTGCTAGAACCAGAATCTGCACCTTCTGTAGAATCCCTGACCAACCATCCTTTGCTCATTCTCAGACCCCTCTCAGAAGCCATTAAAAAAAAAAAATCCTTACTTTCCCGTCGAAGATTGATAAATATGACGGAGTGTTTCAAGCAACGAGAAACTGACAGAACTAATATGAAGAAGCGAGCAGCTTTAATACTTGCGAACCACTCCCGTTTTGCGACGAGAATTTGAAACGACGATCGGTGAGTCACTTCGGGTAAAGTGAAAAGGGGCGACAAACGAAGCCGATAACTGTTGAAAAAGTCTGGGGTCTCCTCGCATTCCTGGCGCACTATTTGACCCGGATTTCGCCAAAACATTATTTACGTGCTAAGCGCTTTGAACAATGCATGTGGATCTGCAAACACAGGCTTCTTCGTCGTTCCACATTTCTTTCAAAGCGAAGGAGTTTGTAAAGCTTTCTTGTCTTGCATGTGCCATGCACGCACACCGTTTTTCCTTGCCTGAAGCAATTGGTTTCCCGAATGTTTGGAGTTTGGCTTCAGATTAACAAGCACATGTCCTTTTTCTATTTCAAAGGACCTAAATGCTCAGTATTGAAGTGTCATATCGTATCGAATGAAAGGAAATTTTGACAGGTGTTCATATAATTTTTGGCATCTAAATTCAATAGTCATTACATTAGAAAGATTTTAGGATGTAAAGGTGAGCATGGAAACATTTCTGTTCCCAGCTACGATTTCTGGGAACAGAAACGCGTTTGGTAAGTTAAAAAAAAAAAAACACTCGGCGGGCGACCGGCGGGTGGTGACCGCATCGGCGGCGGTGGGTGGTGGCTCCAAAAGTGTTCCAAAACCCAGAAGGTAGTTTTTTTTGTTTCTTCAAAAGTGTTCCAGGCACAAAAGTGTTCCGCGGAACACTTTTGAAATATTTTTAAACCATACGCGTTTCTATTCCAAAGGTATTTCGGGAACACCTTTGGAACAGAAACACTTTCCCTGGAGAGTTTCTGGAGCGTTTCCATAGGCACCCTAAGTTGCCGGAGGCTGGTGGGATTATCGTCTCTCACGCTACTGTTTAAACAATTTGAGCGTCTGCTTAGCCAAGAGCCACGAACATGTTCTACGCGATCCTTTTTTCACTTTGATTCGATGCGTGTCTTTTTCAAAAGTAAAGAATAAAGTGTCACATTCTGAAGCCAATGGCGGAAGAAGAGGCTCACACGAGGTAAATACATTCGGGCCATTCACCGTAACTTAATTGGAATCTCTCGTAATCGTTAAACCCTTGTGAGAAGAACAGTTATGCGGAGAGGAATCCCAGCTCCATAGGGAAAAGAGACGATCCACGCGTTAAATCGATGAGGGGGGAAAATTACCAAAAAAGTCCTAAACCTATTACAATTGCGTCAATTCAGTCCTAAACTTTTTTTTGGCCAATTCAGTCCTAAACCTTTTACAATTATGTCAATTCAGTTCATCTGATCAATTTTGACCGGCCGGCGCTGACGTGGACAGCTAGACGCCGGCCTACGTCGGTTGTCCGGCGACATAATATTTTAATATTATTTTATTATTATTTTGTAAAATTTAATTTTTCTTTTCTTTTTTAATTTGTTTATTCTTCTACTGTTCTTCTTCCTCCCATCCCAATCCCAAGAATGTTCTCCTTTCTCCAAGAGATGTTGAACATGACGATGCCCATGAACAAAAATTGATCCAGAGGCGACGGGCCTCCGGCGAAGGTCGCTTCCACGGCCGCTGACGAGGGTGAGTCTGGCAAGGCACAACCTTGCCATGGCTGCGCGAGGCCGTGCCTCACCTGCCCCAATCTGGAGAGGCTAAACCTCACCATCGTTCGGCCGGCCTCGACCGACAATGACGAAGTCGAACCTCACCAAATCTTGGCTGGCGAGACACAATCTCGCGCAGCGACGGCCTCGCGCAACCATGACGATGTCCTCGTACCAGATGCCCGAGGATGAAGGAGTAGCCGCAAGGGAGAGAAAGGAGGACGACGACAACCGAGGACAGATTTGGCGAGGCGGGCTGAGACACCCCTCTCCTACTTCGTACAGCCACGGCGAGGTGAGGCGAGGCGAAGCTCGGCCTTGTCTGGTTTGCCAATACTAGATGCCTAAGGATGAAGGACTCGTCGCGAGTGGAGATGGGAGGAACGATCGTTGTCTTCAATCTCTATCAACAAGAACAGTGGGAGGAAGAAGAACAGTAGAGGGCGAAAAAATGAAAAAATAAAATAATATCATATCATATTAGAAAATATTATTAAAATATTATGTCGATGGACAGCCGACGTCCACATCAGCACCGGCAGGCCAAAATTGGCCGAATGGACTGAATTGGCAAAAAAAAAATTAGGACTGAATTGACATAATTGCCATAGATTTATGACTTTTTTGGTAATTTTTCCCTATGAGGGCCACATACATAAAAGATTGATTGATAATTGGAGCAAAGCGAGAATGACTTTTCCACGGTCGATGTGTACATATCAAAATATTATGCTTCACTATCCAAATTACGGATCAAATTTTATATTTGCTTGAAATTGTCGTGATCCGTTCTTAAAAATAAATGTTATCATTATATGAGAAAACATTATGGAGATGAGGTTTTCAAAAGCAACTTTTAATGTACGAGAAAATAAACATTGTTTTCGGTGCGGTCTTTTTTCGAGAGAAAATTACTAAAAAAGTCATAAACCTTTTGTAGTTATGCCAATTCAGTCATAAATCTTTTTTTTCTTGCCGATTCAGTCCTAAACCTTTAGTAGTTATGCGAATTCAGTCATAAACTTTTTTTTCTTGCCGAGTCGGTGTGAAAAAGGGACTAGAGAGGAATCTCATGACTCGTGAAAAGTCTTGGTCTCCTCGTACTTCCGGTACAGCACATGATCCCATTTCACCAAACCTTTAACATGCTAAGCTTTTTGCGCAATGCATGTGGCTTCGCAATACAGCAAAGCGAATCAAAGCAAGATATGTTTGCCTTTCCGACCAAAGAAGGAAAGGAGAGATGTCGGCATCAAACCCACGAACAATGGTTTGCTTGGGTTAAGCTTTCTTGCATGCTAAGATTTTCGTCACCGTACCCGGACACACGGTCTTTCCTCGTCCGAGAAACATCTGGTGTCCGACAGGTTTTTGGAGCTTTGGGTAATTAGGCGATTGAGCGGGTATTTATGGATGCAACAGAGACTCTTGTTGTACGGTTACTTGGGCTTTTTGGCCCCCCTTTAAGTATTCCAAAATAAACACTCGCTATCATATGTAGGATTGAACATCGGAATGTATTGAAAGAAAGGAAATTTGTTAGAGCATCTAGATAATTTCGGAAACTAGGTCCTAGGTATCAAACGGATGGATCGGGCCGAATATGGTCCAACCCATATTGATCAATTTAACTCGTTTTGACCCACTTTCATGTTGTACGAATCAAGTGACATATATCCAACTCGACCTGCGTAGTTAAAACACTTCAATATTAAAATCTAATTTAGAAAAAATCATCTCGTATATATTTTTAAAGATATAGATAATTGTTAAATTTTTTTAATTAGCCTAACTCATTTATGACCTATTTAAAACTCATTAGTAACCCATTTATGACCCACTTTCAAAACTTAAGTAAACCATTTATGACCCACCGCCATCATGAAATATGAGTCAAATATGAGTTTCTAGACCCATTTTGCCACATCTACTCATGGGTCTTACTTGGAGCAATACGAAGTTCGAGTTTTTGAAAACTTGTGGGGTTATATGGTAACTCTAACCGCAAATGTTTTCAATGAAAAATTACAAGAGATTCATGGGATTATTGTCTATCGCGTTACGTTTCGGTTTTGGTCGCAGTATAACGACGTAGAAGTATAATTTGTTTCCCATCATTTCGCAAATTCTTGAAAAAGAAATATTTATGCGCTCATCGATATAATTTTGTTTTTCAACGGTTACCTCTCTAGTCCGCTAAAGGTCAAGAGCCATACGGTGGAACCCTTCCACTCGTGATTAGAAAAATGAAGTAATGATCAATTAAGACCTCGGGTCAATTAAGAGGGGCCAGAAAGGAAGCCGATGGCTCCGGAAAAAAGTCTTGATGTGTCTCCTCGTATTCCCGAATACTATTTGGTCCGATTTCGTCAAAACTTTAGGGCGCGCGTAGTAACACTTCTGCTTCAGTAATCAATTTTTGACCAAAAGATGATTTTTTTTTATTTCTGTTCTAGAAATTGATTTATAATCATAGAAATTCGTTTGGTAATGGTGAAATGTTTTTACTTCTAAAACATTAATAACACTAAATGTTCTGTGAAAAATTACTGTCAGCGGCCAAAAAAATTCTACTTCGTTTTTTAAACTTTTTAAATTTCTTTAAAAATAATAATAATTATTAAAAATATTATTTAGTTTTTACTTAGGCAGTGGTCGGTGGCGGCGGCGACGATGGTCACAGCCAGCGACGGGCGGTTGCAAGCTATGATCGATGGTTAGCGGTGGTCGCAGGGAGCGCAATAGGCGATGATCGGCGATCATGGCTAGTGGCGGTGATGGGCGTTGGCCGGCGGTTGGCGGTGGTCGTATGCAATGATGGGCAGTGGGCGACCATGGTTGCGAAGGCGGCGGTTGGTGGTTTTCGGTGGCCGGCGGTGCATGGTAGCGGAGGTCGGCAGAGGGGGGCATGTTCGAGAAGAGGGTGATGGCGTAATGAAAAGAAGGTGAAGCGAGAAGTACTTTGTGAGTTTTTTTTTTTCCAAGAAATGCTTCTTGAGTTGATAAGCAAATTTTTTTAACTTCTCAAATCGGGGAAAAAAACTCCATAAGTGGAAATTTCTTCCAGAAGTGTTATCATGCGCACCCTTTTACATGCCGAGCTTTTTGAAGAAAATTTCTCATTCGGTCGCAAACATATTGTACTAATTTTATTTCAATTCTACATTTTTAAATTTTATCGATTCGGTCCTAAACCTTTTCGTATAATTCTTATGCAATTTTTTTCAGTCAATTTTCGCCAAAAATCACTAACATGACATGTAGAACATCCGGCAATGACTGAATCGTCATGTCACCAATTCTCAGCGAAAATTGACAAGAAAGACTAAATTGAAATTTCGACCAAAGATTTTTAGGACTAAATTGACGAAGTTAGAAAATTTAAGGGTGAATTGATATTTGCGCGATACGTTGAAAACTGATTGGGTAATTCTCTCAAACTTTGTGCATGATGCATGTGGCTCTGCAAGACAGGCTATTATTGGGCAAACAGTGTTAAATAACAATTCTGTTTTATACAAATGGAAGATACTAAAAATTCGAATGACAATTGTAAATGTGGGCAAACTGCCACAAACATACAAACATTGAGTTGGCAGAAGCACAAGCTCTGAGCCTCTAGAATCACAAGGTCTAAGCCATTCAAAAACGCAAAGTCTGAGCCTTCAGAAGCACAAGGTATGAGCCTGTCAAAACACAAAGTCTGAGCCTTCAAAAGCACAAGGTCTGAGCCCATCAGAAGCACAAAGTCTGAGTCCGTCAGAAGCACAAAATCAGAACTTGTCAGAAGATCTGAGGCGGTCAGGACCACAAGATTTGAGGAGGTTAGAAGCACAAAATTATTGGGAGAAACGAAATCGATAAAAATACCGAGGCCTGTGTTTGAAGTTTCCTTAAAACAGATTCGTCCCCTCCAGTACGTGCTTTGAGGCTTTGTGAATGTCTGTCTCCCAGGATACAACGGTTAAGCAGCGATAGAGGCAAGCACAGCACTCCAAAGCTTTCTGCGAACTTGAACTCAATGTGAACACTATCGAAAACAATGCAGATGCAGACAATTGAAAAGAGGGAGAAGAGATTTTCATGATTTTCTGTCGTATCGAAACAAAACGGGAAGCCACCTATTTAGAGGCTAAGCGGGGCATTGCGAAAATAAAGAATAACGGCTAAATAAATATACCGTTTAGAGCCGTTATGTATTTAATTCTGTAACCACAGAATTATAATAGCTGTTACTTAGTTAATACCATTAACATGCTGATAATTAACTTAAGAACGGTTACATTGTAACGGCTTGAGTTGGAAAAAATTAAAACATAAGGCAAAAATGGGCTTGTCCGAGGCTCACTTTTCGGTCTTGCATTCGCGTACGCAGGTCGTGCACTCGCGCCCAAGTTTCAACTTGTCGGGCCTCCGTCAGGATCCTGGATTTGCACCCCATCCGCGCGTGCACGCGAGGTATAGTACTTGTGTTATGATAGTTATCACTCAAAGGGAGTGTAGCCACATATAAAGCACTTCAAGGCCTTCCTCCTTTTCAATGTGGGACTAGTGCTTTGTCACTTCCCACTTCCAACTCAAGAGGTGTTCTTTGAGAATTAATTTCTCATTCACTCACCCATCAAAACACCTCATATTTTCCAACAGCTATTTCATTGTCCCACACTTTTTTTTTTCCAAGATATAGTAGTATGCCTCGGAGCAACAAAGAAAAGTTACTTTGGGTGTTTCTTGCACGTACCGTACGCACCACCACCCACTGTTTTTCCTGGCACCCGACCCACCCAATACTTCCTCTTGAAGTAATCGTCGGTGTCGTGGATGTCTGGAGTTTGGGTTAAGACTAACGGCCACAAGCTCCCATTTCCTAATTCAAACGACGACACGTGTGTACGTGGGGGGCTTGATCCCGTGACTGGTTACGAAAATTAGAAATGAGATTAGGTCGTGATTAGTACCCGAAGTACTAGGATTATTCGGTGAGGACATGGATAAATTGTCATTGTACTTGTACGTGTTTGTTTGTAAGGACGGCAGTAGATGTTTGTGTCGATTGGTTATCCAACTTGCTTTGCCAGATGATTAAATTTGCACTTACAGGATTGCAAACTTGGGCAGAAATAGTTTCTCATGTGAGGTTGATTGCATCATATGCACAATTAAGTAATTTTATCGAGTACGCTTTCTTAATGGAAAATGAGTCGTTTAATTTCTACGTTTTACCTTTCGTTATCTCTTTGATTTACATTTAGCCGTAACTATATAGATGATAGTAGTAGTCCAAATAAAATTTTTCTGGTCAACCCAAAATTGTAGCTGCCAGCCAACCCCTAATTATACTTTGACCCATAAAAAAACAAAAACCCACCTAATTATACAATCATTTTTTTTTCAAAATAATGCAAAAAAAATATTTACAAAAATAATACAACAAAAAACTTATTTGCAATTTTAGGTCTCCCTCGGTAATTGAAACGACCTTCTGATCAATACTCACGGCCTTCGGCCGTGAACTGCAATGGATTTTAGGTTTTCAGGCAGTTTTCCGATTTAGGAAATTTTAAATATTTAGATTATTTGTAATATTTGATTGGAATTCTCTTATATTTTAGATATGATTTTCATAAGGTTACCTTTAGTAATTCTATTTCCTAAAGGAGTCCTATCACTATATATTGGACGCCCGTCTCTGTAATCTTCATGTTATCTTTAAATCAAATTTCCGAATTCCTTTGGAATGGTTCAAGTTATCGCTTCTCTCTGCGTCATTTGGAAACCTGATCAAAATCATATCTAAGCTAATCTAAGATAATTCCAATCAAATATTACAAATAATCTAAATATTCAAAATTACCTAAATCAGAAAACTGCCTGAAAACCTATCTAAACGACTTCGAAATGAGAAAATCCATCGCAGTTCACGGCCAAAGAGCTTTTACAAGACGAGATGAAGAACAAGGGCAAAGACTTTGATTTCTCTTAGTTGTATGTTATTGTACTCTCATCGCTCTCAAATTTGTCTTTTTTTTTCGAGGAACCTTGACTATCGTTGGAATGAACCAATTTACCTAGGGAATATTCTCTGTTCAGGAGCGATTGATTGTGCTAATTGTTGAAAAAGTTATGATTACCTTCCGTTGCTACTTCTGAACTTTTCTCAAGATGCGTCAACCGGATTCATGATACTAAGTCTTTATTGGGAAATTGCATTTTATTTCAAGAATAGTGTATTGTGTTTGTCGTTGATAAAATAATCTGACTGATTTAGACAACGAATGGAAAAGTCATCAGTTGCCAAATTCTGGTCGACAATAAATATAAGACGAAAAAACAAACTTTCAGGGGATAATATTGGAATGCTATCAAAATAACAACGAGATAAGAAATATCTCAACATAGAAAATTATTATATTTCTCCTTGTCTTTGTATTTCTCCTTATCTGGGTGGACGAGAGTCAGCGAGCCCTCACCAGCGATCCGCGAGGGCCGTGACCCTCATCTTGCCTCGCGAGGACTCGCGATCGGCGGGCCTCTTGCCGGCCCTAACCAAAAAAGAAAGAAAGAAAGAAAAAAGATAGAAAAATCATTAAAAAATTAATTTTTTTAAAACATTAACTATTATTAAAATCGTCCACGTCAACACCAACCGGTCAAATGAACTAAATTGGCGTAACTGCAAAAGGTTTAAGACTTGACTCATGGTGTTTTAACTATGCTAAATGTCGAGATAGATGTTGCAGACAAAATGACAGACTTTTATGATCCTGGAAACGGATCGAGAACTATACCGCCCGGTCATAGGAACCGGGAGCCCCTAGAATCGGACGGAACCAGTTGGTTCCGTTCGATCGGTCCACTATGCTCGGCCCCAATTAATGCTGAACGGAATTTGTAATGGCGAGGATCAAGGCTATTATGCAATGTTGTCTTCGAATTAACTCAAATTGGCCACGTCACCTCATCCCCATAGCAAAAATCATTCGTTTTATGTCATTATGATGAAAAAAAAAAAAACAAAGCATTAATTAGAGTCATATACATTCTTGTGTGCGTCCCTGCACAAAATATAGCTTACAAAGACAGAAAGCGACATCCCAGGTACAATGGCAATCCTAGTCTTTCTGGAGATGAATTTTCACTTCACAGCTGTGGTTACCCGAATCGAAAACTCCATGCGAATAATTCAACCAAGTATATCCAAACATAAAACTAGCAGAGGATAAATAGTGGTGAAGCTCCTCGCTTTACTCGATGATACCCGGCACGGGCACAGAAATTCCAGCCCGGAATGAGAAGTTCCTTGGCAAAGAAATGGTATTTATTTGCCTTCCTGATGAGGGCATCAATCACTTCCTTCCCCAGATTCTATCAAAAGCTCCTTTTGAAGAAGGAACAACATGTGTAGTAGCACAAATGCGAAGCCCGCTGAAAAGGGAATTCACAAGCCCGCTCAAGAGGGAATCCGCGGAATTCTTCTCTTGATCTAGCTCGGTTACTTCGGATGGAAGATTCGATTCGCTGGCATTGTCCTCCGACAACAAGTGCCTGACTAAATCCGAGGATGAGTGGTGGAATCTCAAAAGCAGGCTCTCTCTCGCTCCTGGAGTTGAAGCATGGGGGCCGAATCTGCTTCTGGCTTCAACTTGATCCAGACTACTGAGACAAGCGATGCCACGAGGACTATCCCATGTCTTTGGAACTTCCTGATCCCTATACAGCAGAAGAAATGTGGTCATATAAGATAGTAGTTCCAAAAAGATCAGCTCGAGTTAGTTCTTGCGGTCATTAATCCAGGGAACTGAAATCTTATAGACTATTGATAAGCCTTCGATCGGAAGATACGGAAAAAAAGATGACTTACCCCTCAAGACATTTATCGTTGCAGCGACTAATGAAATCATCTGCATATGCTTTGAACTCACTGTCGAGATGTTCAACCAGTCTCGTCGCATCACTTAAGGGCAATACATCCCAAATCTTCAAGATTTGGATGTACTTAAGTTCCTTTAGTAAATCGACGGTGCACAGCACCTAGAGACCTTCAACCTTGAATTGCTTCACCATAGGAGAAGAGCTTTTAGGGAGTAAACCCACATTTCTCTTCCCAGGTCTCCAGCCACTGGCAAGTTTCGTTATGAGGTTCCTGATTGACGTCTTGGTCCGAAGTGACGTCAGCTTTTCGAAAGTATTCACAAAGTTGTCGCCGAAGAAAACCTGCAGAGACAAAATAGGCGACATGAAATCATAACGTCGTTGATTCTGCAAAAGTCGAATATCCATTTTGAAAGAAAAGAAAACCATCTGCAAGGTGCTTTACCCTCCAACAAGCATTTCGCTAGGAATTGAGGGATAAATACTGTGTGCGTTCTTGGATGTAATTGGGGCTGGGAAACACCAAGAGAGTGTTTGTGTAACTCGAGTGATCTGTAATCTCCATGTATCGCTTGATCTATAGTGGAATCGTCGTTGCTCTCCCCGTGGACGTAGGTCTCTACGATCGAACCACATATATCTGATGATCGATTTACTTTACCCGTTCTGTCTATTTATATTGTTCGATCGCTTGTTTCGCGCAACAGATGGACAGACGGCAGTGTGAAAAAGGGACCAGAGAGGAAACTCATGACTCGTGAAAAGTCTTGGTCTCCTCGTACTTCCGGTACAGTACATGATCCCATTTCGCCAAACATGCTATGCTTTTCGCACAATGCATGTGGCTTCGCAATACAGCGAAGCGAATCAAAGCAAGATATGTACGCCTTTCCGACCAAAGAAGGCAAGAGAGATGTCGGCATCAAACCCACGAACAATGGTTTGCTTGGGTTAAGCTTTCTTGCATGCTGAGCTGTTCGTCACTGTACCCGTACACACGGTCTTTCCTCGTCCAAGAAACATCTGGTGTCCGACATGTTTGGAGCTTTAGATTGAGATTGGCAAGACCCGCGTTCCTTTTTTCTAATTTGAAACCACCACAGATGGGTACACGTGTCTTGATCTTTAAGAATGGTTGGGTTTGACACACATGGGTACTGAAATCGCTCGATGAGGACCTACAACTAAAAGTAACCATAGCCCCTTAATTAGGCGATTGAACGGGTATTTATGGATGCAACAGAGACTCTTGTTGTATGGTTACCTGGGCTTTTTGGCCCCACTTTAAGTATTCCAAAATAAATACTCGCTATCATATGTCGGATTGAACATCGGAATGTATTGAAAGGAAGGAAATTTTTTAGAGCATCCAGATAATTTTGGCAACTAGGTCCTAGGTATCAAACGGATGGGTCAGGTCGAATTTGAGTCGGATCGAATTGAGTCCAACCCATATTGACTCATTTAACCCGTTTTGACCCATTTTCATGCTATATAAATCAAATTACCTATATCCAACTCGACCTGTATAATTAAAACACCTCAATATTAAAATCTAATTTAGAAAAAATTATCTCGTATACATTTTTAAAGGTATAGATATTGCTAAAAAAAAATTAGCTAACTCATTTATGACCTATTTAAAGCTCCTTAGTAAACCATTCGTGATCCACTTTTGAAACTTAAGTAACCCATTTATGACCCACCACCATCATAAAATACGAGTCAAAATATGAGTTATAGACCCATTTTGCCCACATCTATTAATGGGTCCTAGTTGGAGCGATTCAAAGTTGGAGTTTCTCGAAACTTATGGGGGTTATATGGTAATTCTAACTGCAAATGTTTTCAATGAAAATTACAAGAGAATCATGGGATTATTGTCTATGGCGTTACGTTTCGATTTTGGTCGCAGCATAACGAGATAGAAGTATAATTTCGCAATTCTTGAAAAAGAAATATTTATGCGCTCATCAATATAATTTTGTTTTTCAACGGTTACCTTTCTAGTCCGCTAAAGGCCAAGAGCCGTACAATGGAACCCTTCCACTTGTGATTAGAAAAATGAAGTAAGGATCAATTAAGACATCGGGTCAATTAAGAGGGGCGAGAAAGGAAGCTGATGGCTCTGGAAAAAGTCTTGATGAGTCTCCTCGTATTCTCGAACACTATTTGATCCGATTTCACCATAACTTTAGGGCGCGCGTGGTAACACTTGTACTTCAGTGATCAACTTTTGACCAGAAGTTGATTTTTTTTCTACTCCAGAAATTAATTTCTAATTATAGAAATTCGTTTGGTAACAGTAAATTTTTTTTACTTTTGAAATATTATTAACACAAAAACTTATATGAAAAATTATTGTCGGCGGCCAAAAAAATTCTACTTCATTTTTAAACTTTTAAATTTTTTGTAAAAATATACTATTTATTGTTTACTACAGTGGTGGTCGGCGGTGGACGATGGTCAGTGGCAGCGGCGGTAGTCGATGGTCATGGTCGGCAGTGGGCGGTGGCGAGCGATGATCGACGGTTAGCGGTGGTCGCAGGCGGCGCGATAGGCGGTGGTCAGCGATCACGGCCGGTGGTGGTGATGGGCGATGGTCAACGGTTGGCAGTGGTCGTACGCGGTGATGGGCGGTGGGCGACCATGGTTGCGATGGCAGTGGTTGTTGGCAGTAGCGGTGGGTGTCGGTGGTGGCGTTGCATGGCAGCAAAGGCCGGCAGAACCAAACATGGTCAAGAAGAGGGTGAGGGCGTAATGAAAAGAAGGTGAAACGAAAAATATTTTGTGAGTTTTTTTTTTCCAAGAAGTACTTCTTGAGTTGATAAGCAAATTTTTTTAACTTCTCAAATCGGAAAAAAACAACTTCATAAGTGGAAATTTCTTCCATAAGTGTTATCATGCGCACCCTTTTACATGCTAAGCTTTTTGAAGAAAATTTCTCATTCGGTCGTAAACATATTGTACTAATGTTATTTCAGTTCTAACATTTTTAAATTTTATCGATTCGGTCCTAAACCTTTTTGTGTAATTCTTATGCAATTTTTTTCAGTCAATTTTCGCCAGAAATCGCTAACATGACACGTAGAACATCCGGCAATGACCAAATCGTCATGTCACCAATTCTCAACGAAAATTGACGGAAGGAGTAAATTGAAAGTTCGATCAAATATTTTCAGGATTAAATTGACGAAATTAGAAAATTTAAGACTGAATTGATATTTGCGCTATAGGTAGAAGACTGGTTGGGTAATTCTCTCAAACCTTTTGCATGATGCATGGGGCTCTGCAAGACAGGCTATTTCATTGTTCCTCACTTTTGTTTTTTTGTTTTTTGTTTTTTTTCCCAAAGCGATGTAGTTATATGACTATGCCTCATAGCAACAAAGAAAAGTTACTTTGGGTCAAGCTTTCCTGCATGCTTGCGTGTTTCCTGTGTTGGGAGTGCGCAGCAGAAGTCTGATACATTCTTTCGGGGAGATATCCAAGAGGGAACCCATGTCCGAGCCCGTTAACATATCCAGTCAAATCAACCTTAACTCAAAAACTTAAGCCAATCAGTTATGGGCCAACTTGGGTATATTAACTGGCTCAGTACCACATCAATTCTCCTATGTGAGACTTCTTTAACACAACTCACACATGCATCCTAACAATCTCCTACTCATGTGTGAGTTTCAATGTTAGATTTTCTCCCCATTAATCCAATGTTATATTTGCTCCCCATTAATCCAAGTATCTTTCCACACCAACATATCTCAACTTGAATCTCCGTCAATGCCCATCGGGCCCGTTGCTACACCACAACGTCCACCGGTCCGGAAACCGCGTTGGCTCCATCTCAATCTGAATCTCTACAACGCCCATCTAGCTCGCATTGCTACACCACGGTGTCCACCGACCCGAAAACCGCGTTGGCACCATATTCGCACCAGAAGTCTGATACCTTCTTTCGGGAAGATATCCAAGAGAGAGCCCATGTCCGAGCCCGTTAACATATCCAGTCAAACACACCTTAATTCAAAAGCTTAAGCCAATAAGTTATGGGCCAACTTGGGTATATTAACTAGCACAGTACCACATCAATTCTCCTATGTAGGACTTCTCTAACACAACTCACACATACATCCTAACATCCTGCACGTACCGTACGTACCACCACGCACTGTTTTTCCTGGTCTGAAGTAATCGTCGGTGTCGTGGATGTCAGCAGTTTGGATTAAGACTGACAACCACATGCTCCCATTATTTCCTAATTCAAACGACCACACATGTGCACGTGGGGGGGCTTGATCCCTTCCCATGACTGGTTATGAAAATTAGAAATGAGATTAGGTCGTGATTAGTACAGGTACAATAAATTGTCATTGTACTTGTACATGTTTGTTTGTGAGGACGGCAGTAGATGTTTGTGTCGATTGGCTATCCAACTTGCTTTGCCAGACGATTAAATTTGCACTTACAGGATTCCAACCTTGGGCAGAAATAGTTGCTCATGTGAGGTTGATTGCATCATAAGCACAATTAATTAATTTTATCGAGCACGCTTTCTTAATGGAAAATGAGTCGTTTAATTTCTACATTTTACCATTTCATTATCTCTTTGATTTACATTTAGCCGTAACTATATAGATGATAGTAGTGGTCCAAACAAAATTTTCTGGGCATATTGAGTACTCTAGCATGACCATTCTAAGTGCTCTCGTTCTTTAATCATAATAGATTCTCTCTTCAATTTTTAACTTGATCAATATAGCCGGTGAACTTTAACCCAATGTGCATCGTGGCCTCTGAACTTTTAGCTTATTCAATGTAGTCCATGAGCTTTTCGTGCATGTTCAATTTCCTCCCAGGCCATATGAAAATATTCATTGTTAACCCCAATATTAAATAAATGGAATGACTACATTGAATACGCATCAAAATTTCAAAAGCAACACTGAACAAAATAAAAGTTCAGGATCCAAATTGAACATTAGGCTAAAGTTCACGGATCATATTAAATAAATTCAAAATCCAAGGATCACGTCGCTTTATGTGGATTGTTCAACCGCGTTTTTGCCTCAGATGGTAAACTCGAGATGACGGAGAGCCAACTATGGATATCTCGTTCCGCTCTGCTTTTAGATTAGGATCAAGAGTATGTTTCGTAATTTTGTTTTTGAATTCGCAATCTCGCCTTGTCCACGTTTACCTCGTCCCATGTAATATCATGCGAAGGCAAAAGTCAACATCTGAAGTATAAGAAGCAACCATAGCCCACAGGCCCCACACGCCTGAACAGAAAATTCTTTGCTATATTAATCCAGCCAAATATGTCTAGACATAAAGCTAGAAGAAGATAAATAATCAAGAAGGTCCGCGCCTATATGAAAAATTCCCGGTAGAGAAAATAGTGTCTTCCCCCCTGGTCCTGTCAAAAGAAGGGAACAAAATACGGACGGGTTACTCAAATATGAAGCCCACCGAAGCGGGAACGCATCTCTCGAGCTATCCCCGTTACTTCAGACCCAAGATTCGCTTCGCTCTCCCCGTCCTTCGAAAACAAGTGCCCGAGCACACCAGATGACGAGGGGTGGAATCTCATCGAAAGCAGGCTCTCGCTCCCTCCCGGATTCGAAGCATCGGCCTCGGCAGGATGTAAACGAGCAATGCCATCAGAAGAATCCCATGTCTTTGGAACTACCTGATCCCTGTACGACGGATGGGACGTATAAGATCAGTTCGAAAGAAAGTTCAAAATTCAAGTCGGTTCTTGAGGGTCGTTCATCCAGGAAAGTGAATCATATGGATAGTCTGATTAAGTTTTCGATCTGAAGTTAGGGAAGAAAGATGAGACTTACGCATCGAGACAATTCTCGTTGCAGCGACCGATGAAATCGTCTGTATATGCTTTGAACTCTCCGTCGAGACGTTCAGCCAGTCTCGCCGCATCCCTTAAGGACAATACATCCCAAATCTTCAGGATTTGGATGTACCTCAATTCCTTTAGTATGTCCACAGTGCACAGCAAGTAGAGACCTTCCACCGCGAATTGCTTCACCATTTGAGAAGAGCTTTTAGGGAATAAACCCACATTGCTCTTCTCGGGTCTCCAGCCACCAGCACGTTTGGACAGGAGGTTCAAGATGGCCATCTGGGTCGCAAACGACGTCAGCTTTCGGAAGGACTTCACAAAGTTGTCACCGAAGAAAACCTACAGAGACGAATAGCCGACCAGAGAAGGTATTGTCATCGATTCTGCAGAAATCGAATGATCATATTGAACCGGAAAATGTAGCAAAGAAAAGCATCGCGCAGAGTTCTTTACCCTCCACCGAGCATTTTTAAATAGGACACAATTGCCATCGCGCGGATCATCAAGCCGATTATCCTCTTTCTTCCCATCCGAAATGGCTTTAACTTCATCAGTCCTGGAGGAACATCCTCGGCTCTGAGCATCCTGACGAGCATTTCTAAATAGGACCGAATTGCCATCGCGCGGATCATCGAGCCAAACATTCTCTTTCTTCCCATCCGAAATGACTTTAACATCATCAGCCCTGGAGGAACATCCTCGGCTCTTGGCATCCTGAAAGCAATTTGCCCTCCACCTCTCATTTCTGAATAGCACACCACTTCCATCAACCGGATCATCAAGCAGGTTATTCTTCCCACCCAAAGCGGCGTTAACATCATCAACGCTGAAGAAACACCCACGGATATTAGCATCATGAACCAAAGCTTCCCATACAGATTTGCTTCTTGTCAGCGTTCTCTCGTTCCCCAAAATCCAGAGAGAGTATCTACACGCAGGCAGCAAAAAGCAGGGGTAGACAGCATGTTATGGCGAAATTTAGATTGCCTGGATTAAGCAGGAACAGAAGAAACTACCTTGCCCTGGTAAGAGTGACATTGGTTCTCTTGGCATCTGAAACGAACCCAATCGAACCGCGAGGGTTTGATCTCACGGTGGATACTATTATGACGTCCTCTTCACCCCCTTGGAACCCATCCACTGACCTCACTTTCACTGTAAAGCCTTTGATGTTTTCGTACCCTCTTCCAATCTTCTGTTGTATTGCAGCAACCTGAGCTCCATACGGAGATATCACGCCGACACTTAGATCTTCGCCTGAAGATTTGCATGCTGCAGAAAAACCAAGACAATACAATTAAACGTGGCGTGATAGTCTGTTCGAAAGATATTGTTGTCACTTGCATGAATTTATGCTACTTTGGCAAGAAAGATTATGAACTGGCAAAATTCTATCATGGCATACCTTCACATAGATTCTTCAAAATCATCGAGACAACTCCTACCTCAACATAGTTTCTAAGGCTACGTCCATCATCCCCGACTTCTTCTCTTCCATTAGGGATGTCTATGAAGGAGTAGGGGCCAAACATTGGCCACTGCAAATGCCATTTGTTGTAACTTTTGCCAGTAACATTCGGCCCGTCCAGAATTTGGCTTTTGTAGAAGGTTGATATTGGGAAGCGACTTATCGCCGGATGCATTCTGTACTGGACATTGAGAAGGTGTCTAGGATAACCCAGAGAACTCAATCTTTCGAATAGACTCCTTCCGAAGCCAGCCTTGTAAGAAAGCTATAGAAACAAAAACATTCAAATATTCAAAGGTCGTTTAAGCATAAGGCCTTTCATGCCAGACAAAGATTTCAGCTGTGACATACCTTGCTTTCAACCATAGCAGACAACTGACATTCATCTCCAACCAAGATTGCGTGCCTGACACCTCGCAGTTGTAGCGGAATCATTGACTCGCATTCTTTCAATTGCGCAGCCTCATCGATCACCAATAAACTGACAGGCTCCATTTCCATGGAGCACAGCTTATATGAGCTAGAGACAGTGCAGAAAATCAAGGAAGCCGCTTGATGACAGAACTCCGCTATCATGCTCTTACTCGTAAATGTTGGAAGGTTTAGCCTCCCAAGAGACGTATTGAGACTTTGCAAAACAGAGAGGCACTCGAGTCTCTTCATGGATAACAATTTATATGGTGGATTTATGCGAGTTTTGAATGAAGATGGGCATGATGAAAATGCTTCCTTCAACTTTTCAGAATCCAACTTCTCTCTGCAGAGTAGAATTTCAAAAGAATCAAGTAAGACGAGAAGGGACTTAATGTTCTGGAAATTTTGTTCAAGAAGGTAACTTTTGGATATATGGGTGCATAAGATAGAGAAGCATCTTCGGAGAGACTCTGCGCTCGACTTGAATCTGTGCTTGAAAAAATCCAGAAATGACTTAAATTCAGGTTTGGATTCGTTTTTGCTGCTTCTACATTTGCTCCCAAGATCGTTGCCATTATGCTCCCACATGATATTGCACTCCTTGTCCAGTAAAATGTGGAAATCGAGGACACAGTCGTCGAGAGTATCGATCATGGATGTTAGACAACGCCGCCAACCGGTGACTAAAGAAAAGCACTCCGCAACACGATCAACGCGATGATCCAAGTATATTTCCTCCATATCTGAATCTACTTTCATCCGCTCCCTATTCCCGAGACATAGCATGTCTCCTAGGTTACACGTCGAGCTTTCCCCACTAGTTGTGCAAACCGATTGTTTCACCAGCTGCGAAACACAAGATGCCAACTCCTTGATGGCAACATTTGTCGGAGCACAAACAAGGGCTCTGTGTTTCCTTTTCAAGAGAGTAAAGAGCAGCGTCGCGACAGTTTTGGTCTTCCCTGTACCCGGAGGACCCTGTATCATTTCAACAGCCGACCTGTGTTGACACTTGATGGTATCAAGACAAGCCAGAACTGCTTTTGTCTGGGATTCATTCAGACATTCAATCAAGTTCTTATTGAGACTCCCATGTCCAGAGCCAAGACTATGAGCAATACAGAGATTGCAATCTTTCTCAGCCTGCAAACAAACACATCCTTTTGAAAATTGACACCCTGATAACCTAAGTAAAAGTTAGAAACCACGAAATTTATTGATTTTGTTGCATCCTTGTACTAAAACCTGCTCAAACATTGAGCACAAATGATTGTATGATGTATAAGCAGGGTCAATCACTGAATCTTGGTTATATTACTACAGCATTGAATTTTGTTGTGATTTTCTTTCGACTCTTCGGAGAAATAAAAAGCTAACTCAAGGGAGAATGAAGTTTTCTTATAATCAGGATGAAGTTTTATGCAGCAACAATATGTTTACCGCTGACTGTACGGCGATAATGAGTAGGGAAAATCGTTACCACTGAATCTGCACATAGAACTTCCTTTACAATCTTCAAGTTCCAAAATCTGTGTAGTCCATTCCATACCCTATCGTTAGTGACTGCATTCATCAGAAAAACCGCAAACATGGACTCCCAGTTGCGAACATCATTCATTTCATCGTCAAGTAAGGCCTTGACTTTGAACTTTGCTGATGTTCGAGCGTCCCCGTTGTCGTCTTCTACCATCGCAGCTACTGATGCGAATGCCCAACTTCCTGCAAACCTTTCTAAGCTGGGAATGGTGTCCGGCTTAGCATCAGTTAGCATCAAAACATCCCCAGGGGAAGTTTTGTAAGGTTCCTTGCCACGGTTACTGGACCTGTTTCTCCAGGAATCCACTTCTACATGGTAAGCATTCTTCTCGGCTTTAGCAAACCCAGTGACTTTCGCGAAAGGCAGCCTACGTACATTCTGCATACTTGAACAGAGTCCCGCCCGTGTTTCCTCCAGCAAAGGGAAGATAAAAGAAGCAATGTATTGCTCAACAGATTGAAATGACTCTGGGATGCTCTTCACCTACAAAACGGGTGTATTCAAAATCAAACACGACCAACCAACTTCACTCCATAATATCTAGCAGACTCTGTCGTCTGCCATATCAATGTCACAAGTACAGGACATCATAGAGCTAATAACTACGCCACAAAGAGACAGAGAGCAAGGTCATTCTCCACTATACAATAATCCAGCTATACATAACAAGGCTCACAAAAAAAACCATTGCCGAAGATCGAAGTACTTACGTCATTTAAAGAATTTCAACCTGACACCCATCAAATTTATACTGATAATAGTACCAAAAGGCACGATCAGAACAACACAATAGCCCAAACAAAAAAGGGAAAAAAAAAGAAAGAAAGGAAAGAGATTGAGAAAAGAGAACCTTGTCCTTGTAGAAATTGATATTGAAGATGTCCTGAAGAGACCAAGAGAAGATAACATCAGTCAGGTCGCTGGGCTTGTCTTTCCTGCTGCTAGAACCAGAATCTGCACCTTCTGTAGAATCCCTGACCAACCATCCTTTGCTCATTCTCAGACCCCTCTCAGAAGCCATTAAAAAAAAATCCTTACTTTCCCGTCGAAGATTGATAAATATGACGGAGTGTTTCAAGCAACGAGAGACTGACAGAACTAATATGAAGAAGTGACCTTCCTCCGGAAGGTCAGCCAAAACCTTCTTTTAATCCCAGCCGTCCGTTCGCTTCGGACGGGTGGGGATTAAGCCACGTCATCCGACCGTCTGACCTTCCGGAGGAAGGTCAGCCAAAACCTTCTTTTAATCCCAGCCGTCCGTTCGCTTCGGACGGGTGGGATTAAGCCACGTCATCCGACCAAATTTTGGGGTTCGGATTTGAATTTTAAAAAAAAAACTTTTTTCTCTCTCCTCAGATTTGAGAGATCGTCCCGTCCCGCCCGTCCCTCCTCCTTCCTCCTTCACCTCTTTCTCTCTCCCCCCTCCTCCGTCGTCTCAAATTTCCGTCCCTCCTCCTCTCTCCTCTCACTCCGGTGACGCTACCCTTCGACGCCAACCTCCGCGGAACCGCCATCGACCTTCTCGACCCCAAATCTAGAGGCGCGTCAGTGGCTTCGAGGGCGAGCAGATATTCGGAGCGAGGCAAGACAAAGGCGGTTTGAATCGCCCTCGCGATTTGCGTCCGCTCGCACTTCGGAGTTCGACCTCCTTCGGATGTTGGAGTTCTCTCTTCGTCGATGGCGAGTTCGTGCAAAGGCTGGTCCCGCGGGAGTCTCGGCAGCGTTTCGAGTGACGTGACGACGGGGACGACGACTATCTCGTAGTCGTTCGGCGAGTTTGCAGTCGCATCAATGATACTTCTCTCTTTATGCCTCTTCTTCTGTGACTCGACACGATTACGTTGTTCAGATGCGCGTCTTTGCCTAGGGTTTTCCCTGCTCGGCGCGATTCTCTGTTGCTCGCTCCGAATCGAAGCGGTTCTTTAATTATTTAACTTAGTGTCGCGGCCGAGAGGCTTTCGATGATGCGCTGTGTGTTGTGTTTCAGTTGTTCTTCTCGTACTTCAAGGACTTGGTGGGCAGAGAAGTCACCGTGGAGCTGAAGAATGATCTGGCCATCAGAGGCACGCTCCACTCCGGGAACACTAGGGTTGTCGATCAAAACAAGTACCCTCACATGGTGCGCATTTTCTTCTTTTTCTCTTTCTAGCTGAGTTTTGGTGCTTTTAGTGTCTTCTGTCTCGTGAGGTCTTGATTCGTTTCGTCTGTGTTGATGATTGCGGTTGTTCGATCTGTCAAAGGTTAGGACTTTTTAGGAATTCCGTGGTTAATACTGCGCTTCTTCAGATTATGTCTCTTAGTCTCGCTTAAGAATGTAGGACCTCCAGATTATGTATAGGGGAAATTTGGTTATGAGGGAAATATGTGCTGAATTTGCTGGACTGGTTATGTATGTATTGTACATAACTTTTTACTTGTTTTTGGAGCGGTAGAGTGTGTAATTTTGGAGGAAAAGGAGAATGTGTTTGTATTTTAGTTAGTCGCGTGCTTGTGGAAGATGGATATTGTATGCAATATGTTGCTCCCGTAGTAGTGAGGGAAATTGTCACTTCAATCTGGAATCCTAGTTTGATGACCTCCTTTTGATATTGGCTCTTTGACATGTAATGCACGATTATAAGTTGGTTGTTGGGTGGATATATGTAATGCTTTTTTGAGATAATATACATCTGGGTGGTGCTTGCAAATGTAAAAACTACTCGTACTATGGTAATAACGTCTACCATTGTCCCCTTAATTCTATTAGCAAATGCTGGGTCAAACCGACAAAAAAAAAATGCTGGGTCAACTTTACGGGACAAGAGATGTGGTGCATTTTGTCAAAATTTGACTGTGAGCTAATTTGTTCATTAGAGTTTTGGTCGAGTCAATTTATTTGGATTCTTTAGAATCTGGAGATCAAGGCTGTTTCAAGGGATTTTGGAGGTTGGTGGTTCTGTACATTAACAGTCCTCACACGTGAAGGATTAATATGATTTTTTCTGCCTTTTGTAGCTGTCAGTCCGGAACTGCTTTATCAGAGGATCAGTGGTGAGGTATGTTCAGCTACCTCTTGAGGGAGTTGATATTGAATTGCTTCATGATGCCACAAGAAGAGAAGCTAGAGGCGGTTGAAGTTTCCGATGAGATACATGAACTGTATTTGTATGGTTGAGGGACCAATTTATATTGGCTGGTATTGGAAACTTGACATAGTGGTCTTATTAGCATTTGTGCTGTGTCCCCCGAAAATTTGGCTTGTTACCTGGGGAACTGCTTTTTTCCTGAGGTGATCACTAACTTGAAAATTTGAACTATTCTTATGTCCTATGTCCAGAAAAAAAAAAAAAAAAAAAAAGCAAAAGGAACTTGTCTATGTTGTAAATGCATGAAGTGTGCTGCCAAGGCAATGACAATTGGTGCTGTATGCTCAATTTGATTTCACTTTCCATTGGTTGTTATTTTATTGAAGTATACAGTTTGGATGCTTCAAGACCTACCTATACGGCTTTGTGCCCGTTTAACCCTTTAAATCTGGCAAATCGTGCAGGACAGTGATAAGGATTCACAGCTTATGACACGGACTCAGAGGCTGGCAACCTTCATCTAGACTTTATACAGGCCGCAAGATGGTGAGAGGGAAAGAGCTTTCTAATCATTTCTACTGAACAGCTCGCTGCATAGCTGTAGTTAGACGAGTTAAAACTATTAAATCACTAGTCAAATTCTGTTGTCATGTTCCCCATTTTCCACTTTGCTGGGGAAGTTTCTCTACACTCTTGATCAGCCTATTATGGTGTAAACGTTGGGGAAATGGTTGGTCAAACTCTGTTGTTTATATCTATCACGAGATCACCGGATACATGTTGTTGTCGAGGCCTAGCTCTATCTTAGATGAAAGATCATTGTAGAGATCCATTGTTACAAAAATTTGTGCACTTAGTATCGCCATACTAACAATGTCATTCCCTCCTGCTTTAGGGGAGGTGGCGCTCGTGATCAGAGGCGACTCTGGGATCGGGAGAGCCGTGTGCCACTCCTTTGCGCAGGAAGGCGCCACGGTCGCATTCACGTACATAAAGGGGCAGTAGGACAAGGACGTGCAGGACACAATCAAGATGCTTTAGATTGGCACTACATTTTGCACTTTTTTTTTTGGTGGGTCTGTTTTGTGTACAGAGAATACTCTGATTTCTTGGAGTGTTATGATGGGGGACGTGTAGCCTTTAGTGGTTAGGGATGTTACATGGAAAAACTTGGAGTTTATTGCAGGTGGAACAATAGTGAATGCCTAAAGATTGCCAATGGCAAGACTACGTTTTGCACTTTTTTCTGGGTGGTTCTTTTTGTGTACAAAGAATACTATGATTTCTTGGAGTGTTCTCATGAGGGATGTGTAGCCTATAGTGTCTAGGGATGTTACATGGAAAAACTTGGAGTTTCTTATGTGGAAATGTGAACATTTTCGCTGTACAGCCTACAATATGTTCACCTAGTACTTTGTTACGCCAATTATCTGAGGCTTCGCTTGTGATGTGGCATGGTTGTTTGCCAGAGCAAAAGGCAGAAAAGCAAGGCGGAAGACACTATCAGTGCCCAAAAATGGCACCGATAGTAATATAGTAACTCTTCCTTTTCTCTTCCAGAAAACTAGCTGACATCGCCAACCTCGGCAATTCCAGTGGCTCGAACTGACAAAACTCAAAATTGGTTCTCTGCAACCAAGCCAAAAACTTGAACGAAGGTTAATACGCTGTCAACCAATCAATAGTACTTACGCTTACATTAATGCCCTGAATGTTTGTCTCAGGAGATGATACAGACATACAGACACAGGTGGAATCAACCAAGTGATATCTAGGATCCTGACACAACCAAATCTAAAACACGGCAGTGCAGATGAGAGACTTCACCAAAGCAAAAAGAAGATTCACTCTGCTCCATCCAGGTCCTCGTCGAAATGGAATGACTGAAGAGCGACCACGCTGTCATCAGTTGGTTCCTTGAGAGAATCTTCGATTCCAGGGTTCTTCCAACGGAGGCGTCGCATGTAGATGTCATCGTAAGCTTCCATGTTGAAGCCCGACGCGAGGAACAGTTCTACCTCGTCCACGAATCTCTCTGTCCTTCCTGTTAGGAAAGGTCTCGCGGCATCACGTAACAGCATTTTGAACTCCATTTGTCTCTCTTCGGGTACCTTCAGTTTCCCTTGGTCATCCCTGTAAGGACAGGTATTGAGTTCTGATAAAAGCTGTAGGGGATGAACCATAGAACTCTACCGAATAATTGAAACATGGAATACTTGAATGGAGGCAAGAATGAAGAATCCGATAATGAGGAAAATTCATCCTGGCCTTCGCCAATGGGCATGGAATAATCTAAACAGGAATCTCTATCCAGCAGAAAAAGGAAGATAGCTTTGACCAAGTTGAATGCATTCCTCATTTTCTCCTGTTCTTTTGGTGATGTTATTTAGCATATGGCATCGGCAAGCTCTTCCTTTAAGTTCCAAATTTCTATACATCATAATAATCAGACAGAGGGGAGAGTTTTAGGTAGAGCTTAAGAGATACGAGGCTTCTTAAACACTAGCATGATGATGAAAGAGGTAATCCAAGAAAATGATTTAGATCCATATACATCGGGTGGAACAAATGCATTCACTTATATGGGTTTCCAACCAGAGAGAGAGAGAGAGGGTTCTCAAAGAGGGCAGTGTCTCCATTTTGCTCGATGTACATTTCACCAGGAAAGTGGATTAGCCAATTTGAATAATTGATATGGAATACCAACCTGCATTAGAGCTTGAATTTCCCTCTTCAACCAACTGTAAAGCCATTGATTTGACTCAAGATATTTCCCAAGCTTCCAAAACGACTTTACATCAAATGCATCACCTAAGATACCTGATTAAAATATAACATATTTTATCAGGAAAACATTGTAGCAACAAGACAGAATCATAAGTTGGGTCAAAGATCCTGATTACAAGCATATAAATTACATGGTTCAACATAATAGCACCGTAGCCAATACCAATGTGCTTCTGTGAAGAAAACACTGCAAATAACAGCAAGATTAGTAAGGACATAATTTAAATTTTTGAAAGTGTAGACAATAAATTTTTTACATAAGTTTTACCTATCAGTAAACATTTGACTAGCATAATGCCGTTCAAACTTACTTCCATCATATCCATGGATAATCGAAAAGTTTTCAGTCCTCGTGAGCAAAATTATCCCACTTCGATTAGTAAAGGTGACTCACCAATGTAAGATTTTAAAATTCTGAATATAATGGAATAACGAACTGGTTCGACAGCTTAAATTTATACTATAAAATAATGTGGACCGAAAATGCCTCAAAAGTAATACTAAGACTGCAAGCCAAACCCAATCCTTAAACCCCTAATGTGAGTTTCTATGATGATAAAAATGAATAAAATACAAGGGATTTCTCCTAAAATGGATGGGCATAAGAAATGGTTGACAACCTTACAAAAGGGACACAGTAAAGGACTTGGAGCTTCAGAGTGCTTGCGAGCAACTACTTTAGTCCACTGCACGATGCATTTGACATTTGTAGCAGAATTTATTTGCAGCATGACATACGTATGTATTAGAAATACATGTTGATGGTGTACTGGGAGCAGAGGAAATCGCACAATATTTCGAACTCTACAACACGACATAAAGGGTTATCTCCAAAAAAAGAACTAAAGATTCATTTATGTTAGCTGCATTCCTTATTTTCACTTAGACTACAAAGGAGCAACCTTTGAACTGTCTATCTAGTAATCTCCCTTCTTCCCAAGCAATATTGGAAGACACACCCTGCTCAAGCTATCCTCATCGAGGCAAACAAACACTTCTCATGTACACATAATCTAGCACCACCTGGGGTTCCTACAACAGACAACGAACAACGATTAATCTCAGACAACAATAGTCGCGGAAGAACTTTAGTCGGAGAATCCAGTCATCTCCCAAATATCTTCAAACAGGGACTCAGCTTAGTCATGCAATTTTCATAGCAAGTGCATATGTATTCCTCATTTTCCCAGTCAAGCCACGCATTCTCCTCATCGAAGAGTTCAGAAAGCTAAAATCAAACAACACAGATGCAGAGGGAGAGAGAGACGAAGAACATACGAGCATTGAAGACGATTGAAGAGGAGAACGAGCGATTTTTAGGGCTCGTGATTGCGATTTGGGGAAAAACAGAGGAACGAAAAAAAATTTGCAGAGAGAGAGTGAGTGAGACCTGCGCGTGGAGGGAACTTGGAGGTAGTCGCCGTCCCCGTCGTCACGTCACTCGAAACGCTGCCGAGACTCCCGCGGGACGAGCATTTGCACGAACTCGCCATCGACGAAGAGAGAACTCCAACATCCGAAGGAGGTCGAACTCCGAAGTGCGAGTGGACCCAAATCGCGAGGGAACTTCAAATCGCCTTTGTCTCGCCAAGCTCCGGATATCTGCTCGCCCTCGAAGCCACTGACGCGCCTCTGGATTTGGGGTTGAGAAGGTCGACGGCGGTTCCGCGGAGGCTGGCGTCGAAGGGTAGCGTCACCGGAGCGAGAGGAGAGAGGAGGAGGGATGGAAATTTGAAACGGCGGAGGAGGAGAGAGAGAGAAAAAGAGGCAAAGGAAGGAGGAGGAGGGACGGGACGGGACGATCTCTCAAATCTGAGGAGAGAGAAAAAGATTTTTTTTTTTTTTAAATTCAAATCCGAACCCCAAAATTTGGCCTGGTGACGTGGCTTAATCCCAGCCGTCCGAAGAGAACGGACCGCTGGGATTAAAGGAAGGTTTTGGCTGACCTTCCGGAGGAAGGTCAGACGATCCAAATCCGCAGCTTTAATACTTGCGAACCACTCCCGTTTTGCGACGGGAATTTGAAACGACGATCGGTGAGTCACTTCGGGTAAAGTGAAAAGGGGCGACAAACGAAGCCGATGACTGTTGAAAAAGAATGGGGTCCCCTCGCATTCCTGGCGCACTATTTGACCCGGATTTCGCCAAAACTTTATTTACGTGCTAAGCGCTTTGAACAATGCATGTGGATCTGCAAACACAGGCTTCTTCGTCGTTCCACATTTCTTCCAAAGCGAAGGAGTTTGTAAAGCTTTCTTGTCTTGCATGTACCATGCACGCCCACCGTTTTTCCTTGCCTGAAGTAATTGGTTTCCCAAATGTTTGGAGTTTGGCTTCAGATTAACAAGGACATGTCCTATTTCTATTTCAAAGGACCTAAATGCTCAGTATTGAAGTTTCATATCGTATCGAATGAAAGGAAATTTTGACAGGTGTTCATATAATTTTTGGCATCTAAATTCAATAGTCATTACATTAGAAAGATTTTAGGATGTAAGGGTGAGCATGGAAACGTTTCTGTTCCTGAGCACAGTTTTTGAACAGAAACATTTTTTTATGTTTCTGTCCCAGCTACAATTTCTAGGAACAGAAACGCGTTTGGTAAGTTAAAAAAAAAACTCGGCGGGCGACCGGCGGGTGGTGACCGCATCGACGGCGGTGGGTGGTGCCTCCAAAAGTGTTTCAAAACCCAGAAGCTAGTTTTTTTGTTTCTTCAAAAGTGTTCCCGGCACAAAAGTGTTCCGCGGAACACTTTTGAAATATTTTTAAACCATACGCGTTTCTATTTCAAAGGTATTTCGGGAACACCTTTGGAACAGAAACACTTTCCCTGGAGAGTTTCTGGAGCGTTCCCATAGGCACCCTAAGTTGCCGGAGACTGGTGGGATTTGTTGGGATCCACGTGACACGTACGGGCAAATAAAAATTAGTAAACGCAGCAGAAGTAAATAACAACTCATACATGTATCTCCAGATGCGTATTTCGTGCATTTCAATCGAAAAATCACAAAGCATTAATGGGAGTAAATAGACTACCTCTTGTAGCGTGCTTGAAACGGAGGTGTCGGTTCGATGTTCTTCGATCTCAGCCCCACAAGTGTCGGGCCTCTAGTTCAGACACACCACCAATCGCGACGACGAACGGAAGAACGAACACGCATAAGACGTCACCTAAATTGTGCTAGCAATTCGTGGTGATATTTTTCTCACTTGTTGAACTTTTGGTCACCCGAAAGAGAGAGCATCAGAATGTTTCTCTCATTGAAGAATTGCACACGCTCGTCACACAAGGGCATTTGAGAAAACCAATTTTCTGCTCTCCCTCTTCTTCTCAAGATCTCTATCTTGAAAACACACGCACACTCCTCTCTTCTCTCTCTTCAAGGGAATGGAGGTTTTTATTATAAAATGGTCACCACCACTTTTTTTTGCCAATTTCACACGGAACACTCCCTTAGCTCTCCCATAGATCTCATCATGGGAATGCCTTTTAAAAAAAAAAAAAACAAAGTGATCAATCATCACCCCTAATGATCAATCATCACCCCTAATCACAACACCCACTTTGTGCAAGCAAGTTTGATTGAGAAAAGGGGAAAGCAAGTTTGATTGAGGGGAGAAGCAAATTTGATTGAGGGGAGAAGCAAACGGCAAGTTTGATTGAGGGGATAGATAAATAATAACAACAATTGTTATTATTATAAAAGTAAAAAGGTACACTATTCTCACGTGTGCAATTTGGGCACATCAATATGTGTCCGAACAATACGTGTATATCATTATATGTACGTACGTTAATGACCAAAAAATAAAATTAAATTAAATCTCATTTAATCTAATTTCAGACTGACTATCTCGATAGTCATGATTGCAAACATATTTGCACAATTTTCTTTCCGTTCAATGTCGTCATATATTGGTTAAGGTGTGTGACATTCCTAGGTTCATCACCGAGCTGGCAGCAAGACATGTACTAACACATTAGTACTTCCAAGAGAATCAATTGTCCCGATTAATCTCTAGGTCTAACAAGCCATGAGTGACATCTAGCAATATGTCATGACTACCCAGACAGTGTGAATTCTTCAAGAACATTATGAACCTGTCAGCTTTGGCTACATTGTAATTCAATCCCTCTGTCTTACCATATCCCGATTGAACAAAGACCATGGAATATTTGTCAAGCCACCAATTCGATCATATGTACAAATTCAATCGACATGCATTTAAACGAGACATAAACATTTTATTCTCGGTTACAACCCCGGCCAAGGATTTCAATGCATTGTCATGATTAAATCGCATAGGATATCAAACCTTGCATATAGCAAGGAGACAGATTCCATATTGCGTACACATGTGACTTCGCATGTGCCTGAGCTACGACCATCAAGTACAGAGATGAATCAACGACCCGCCAATATGCGCACTTGTGAACCATAACCATTTATCACACAAGTCAACACTGTACCTCAGATCTAAGGATTATTTACACAAGACCAAAGCATGAACGATTAGACATTGACCACGCTAAAAGCTTCCATGTCGCTAATCATTCAATGTGTGTCACGTTCAGTGAACTTGTCCGATACAAGCACATGTGTTCTAACTCGGATATCGCAATACCCAATGACTTGTGACTCGTCATTCTCTTAAGCATCCAATACTTTATTTGTGAAGTTAAGAACACACCGATCTCAACAGGATTATTGATATCCATTTAATGATCCATCGATCGGGAACTGTTTAAAGATTCAGTCTAACTGTGAACCCGTCACACATATTCTTAACGTCTTAAGAATAGGTCCAGTCACAACTGATCTTATGGATTTTATTCATTTATGTATTTGGACAAATGAATAAAAACGTCTTTGCCACTGCTAAGAAATCAGAATTACAACTAATATCCCAAATATGTAACTATTACATAATTGCTTTAGGGCATATTTCTAACAATCTCCCACTTGCACTAAAGTCAACTAGTTTGGTACCTCAAACCCATTTTATCAAAGTGTCTTTCAAACAAAGACTGAGGTAATGCTTTAGTAAAGGGATCTGCCACGTTTTCCGCTGAGGCAATTTTCTGCAAGGCGATATCACCTCTCCCAACTATTTCTCTGATGAGATGGAAGCGTCTCTCAATGTGCTTGGATTTCTAATGAGACCGTGGTTCCTTAGCTTGAGCTATAGCTCCATTGTTGTCACAAAACAATGTAATCGGCTACTCAATGGAAGGAACTACTCCAAGTTCAGAAATGAACTTCTTCATCCAAACAGCTTCCTTCGCTGCTTCAGAAGCAGCTACATACTCTGCCTCAGTAGTGGAATCAGCAGTTGTGCTTTGTTTGGAACTCTTCCAACTAACTGCACCACCATTGAGTGTAAAAACAAACCTAGATGTAGACTTAAAGTCATTTGGATCCGATTGGAAATCGGAATCAGTATACGCTTCAACTTTAAACTCTCCTTCTCCGTATATCAAGAATAAATCCTTAGTCCTTCACAAGTACTTTAGGATATTCTTGACTGCTATCCAGTGCTCTTCCCCTGGATCAGATTGATATCTGCTAGTAACACTTACAGCATGCGCGATATCAAGTCGCGTACATAGCATAGCATACATTATGCTTCCAACAGCGGATGCGTAAGGTATCTTTGCCATCCGCTGTCTTTCTTCAGGAGTGTTGGGACACATTTCCTTAGAAAGACGGATTTCATGCCTAAAAGGCAATAATCCTCTTTTGGAACATTGCATGTTAAACCATGTTAACACTTTATCTATGTACGTAGATTGTGAGAGGCCAATCAATCGTCTCAATCTATCTCTATAGATCTTGATACCTAAAATATAGGTTGCCTCTCCTAAATCTTTCATGGAGAATTTCTGTGACAAGAATAGTTTGATCGATGATATCATCGGTACATCATTCCCGATCAAGAGTATATCATCGACGTACAAAACTAGAAACGCAATTGCGCTCCCACTGACCTTCTTATATACACATGATTCATCCGAATTTTTAATGAAGCCAAACGATTTGATTACTTCATCAAAACGGATGTTCCAACTTCTGGATGCTTGTTTGAGTCCATAAATGGATCTCATAAGCCTACACACCTTTCGACTTTCACCACTAGATTCAAAACCCCGTGGTTGTTCCATATAGATATCCTCCTCGAGGAAACCATTTAGAAAAGCCGTTTTGACATCCATTTGGAATATCTCATAATCAAGGTGCGCAGCTATAGCCAACATAATCCGAATGGATTTCAGCATGACTACAGGTGAGAAAGTTTCGTCATAATCGATCCCTTCTTTTTGACGATACCCTTTTGCCACCAGTCGTGCTTTGTAAGTTCCAACCTGACCATCAGCGTTTATCTTCCTCTTGAAGATCCATTTACAGCCAATTGGTACAATACCATCAGGCAGATCAACTAGAGTCCAAACATCGTTGGAATACATTGAATCCATTTCGGTTTGCATGGCTTCTAGCCATTTACCAGAATCGATGTCCAACATCGCATCCTCATAGGTGCTTGGATCACTCAATTGATCACTATCATTCATAATGAATAGTGACTCAATATTTTCAACCGAGTGTCTATAGCGAATAGGTATACGAGACATTCTCGCACTTTTCCTAAGAGGTTGTGTATCAGAAGCTCCCACTGAATCAGAGATCGGTGTCTGAACTTGGTTATTTGATACTTCATTATTATCTTCTTATAAGACTATTTTTCGCCCAACACCACCTTCCTGAACGAACTGATTCTCCAAAAAAGAAGCGTGCCTGTTGACCGAAACTTTTTGGTCAGAGTGAAAATAGAAATAATATCCAAGAGTTTCTTTTGGATATCCAATGAAGCGACCTTGTTCAGACCTTGCCTCCAATTTTTCTGTTCTCAGCTTCTTGACAAAAGCTGGACAACCCCAAATCTTGATATGATTAAGACTTGGTTTCCTACTATGCCATATCTCATAAGGCGTAGTTGGAACAGATTTGGATGGCACTCTATTCAGTAAATATGCAGCTGTCTCAAGGGCATATCCCCAAAGGGACATAGGCAAATCGGTGTAGCTCATCATAGATCGCACCATATCTAATAAAGTACGATTTCTTCTTTCAGATACACCATTATGCTCTGGAGTTGCAAGAGGTGTCCATTGTGATAAAATGCCATTATCTTTAAGATAATCCAAGAATTCAGTACTAAGGTATTCACCTCCTCGATCAGATCGAAGTGCCTTAATACTTTTTCCTGCTTGTTTCTCAACTTCATACCTAAATTCCTTGAACTTTTCAAAGGATTCAGATTTATACTTCATTAAGTACAAATAGCCATACCGTGAACAATCATCGGTAAAGGTAATGAAGTAAGAATAACCACCCCTAGCAGTTTCATTAATTGGTCCACATACATCTGTATGTATCAATCCTAGTATGTTAGCAGCTCGCGCACTATGTCCTACAAAGGGCGCTTTGGTCATTTTTCCTAGAAGACAAGCATTACAAGTCGAGTATGGTTCAAAACCAATCGGATCGATATATCCATCATTACTCAACTTGTTAATCCTATCTTCTCCAATATGACCTAATCGAAGATGCCAAACATACTTTGGATTTGGAGTATCTCTAGGGCGTTTATTGGTTATGGCATTTACATCATGATTATTTTTCTTATTGGTAATCGTATTACCGGACATTGTAATGGTATAGAGATTATTCATTAATAATCCAGAACCAACACACATTCTATTATAATAAATAGAACATACATCATCAGCAAAAGAAAATTCATAATTTTCTTTGCCCATACGAGGTATAGAAATGATGTTTTGTATAGCATTATTATAATGCAAACAATTCTTTAAAACCAAAATATGTCCTGAAGGCAAACATAAACGAAAAGTCCCTATAGCTAATGCAGCAACTTTTGCCCCATTTGCAAATGTCAGGACAATCTCATTTTGCCCCAGCATCCTGCTTATTTCCAGATTCTACAAAGACATACAAATATGTGAGGTTGCAGCAGAATCTAGAATCCATAAGCTGGATTCAGCACTAACCATAAGATTAGTTTCAATAATCATAGACACCATACCTTCGCAAGGTTGGTTCTTTGGCTTGGCCTTCAAGCTCGCGAGGTACTTCTTACAGTTCCTCCTCCAGTGCCCCATGACACCACGGTGATGACATTTCCATTTTTCAATCTTGGGCTTTGATTGCATAACAGCTTTCTCTTCCATTTCCTTTTCTTCAAAATAGTCTTACTATTTGAAGAAGAAGCCTTAGCCAAAGCTACAATATTTGGCCTTGTGTTGTGCATTTCCTTCTCATAAATTACCAACATGCTATGTAACTCAGCAAGAGTTTTCTCCATGTTATGCATGTGGAAGTTTTGAACAAAACTAGAGAATGAATCAGGTAAGGATTGGAGGATCAAATCCACAGCTAAGTCATTGTCCATGACAAGATTCAGCCTAGCCAATTCTTCTATGTGCCAGATCATTTTCAGGACATGATCATTAACTGATGATTTCTCAGCCATCCTCATGCGGTATAATGCCTTAGATATCTCATATCTTGAGGTTCGACCATTCTCATCAAAGAATTCCTTTAGATGCAATATGATCGACCTAGCATTTACCATTGCTTCATATTTCTTTTGGAAATCATTATTCATTGAAGCAAGCATATATGACCTAACTTTTAAATCATCGTCATGCCACTTATCATAAGTGATTCGTTCCTCTTGGGTCCCACCCTCAGGAAAAGATGTTGGCATATTTTCATCAAGCACATACCCGAGTTTTTCAGAATTGAGAACAATTCTCAAATTCCTTGCCCAGTCGGTGAAATTGGGACCAGTCAAACAATTCTTGTCGAGTATTGAAGTGAGCGGGTTTGTATTCACCATTTTCAGAGTAATTTATATCTGTGCAGAAAATAAATTGTTAGCCGTTGTCTTTCAAAATAACTATTTCATTTTGGCCTTTAAATGAAATAGATCCTCCCACTAAATTTATTCACGGATCCCATACTCCTTTAAATGGGAAACGGTAATCTTCGTCGGGTAAAGATTACTAGCGGGGATTGGAGTCCCACGAGCTCATAGTCCACCTCACCTAACAGTTATTGGTGTTCTATAAACTTAGTGAGTGAATCAACTTATTCAACGCATCATATGCGAGTCCCAATCATAACTTTGGCCTCTAGATCATGAAAGTCTCACCTGACAGTTATTGACTTCATAATCTTAGTTAAGTCTAACACATCGTCTCATGTAAGTATTGAAAATGCAAACGATCCCCTCACCTAACAGTTATTGGAAATCGTTTGGTTTCAACCCCGCAACATCATATGCTTAATGAAGTGGTCCATTATTATAAATGACAATTGACCCCTATGTATCCATAACCGGTCAATCAACCACTATAATATAGGATCAAACCACGACGATGGAAGGCCACGAGTCCGAAACCCGTCACGACTTAATATTATTTGAAGGAGATTTTGAGTCATTAACGGTCTCACTCTGCACATTAACCGGTTTAACATGCTCACGTAAACATAATAAATAAATAGATGTCAATCACATAAACATCTATCCTACGTGGTGATCATGGAATTATGATTTAATGGGTCTCGAGCCAATGAGACCACATTTAATCATTTTAATATTTTAAAAATGGAGAGCCGCTCTTCTCATCTTCTTGGTTCCTTGAACTCTTCAAGAACCGGGCCCAAAGAGCTCACCGGCTTAAAAGGCTCCTCCACGTAATCCTCGTAACATTTACATCAACAATTGACTATGCTAAAAATAAAGATTACATGAAAAATAAAAGGAGTACGCAGCCTCCATATAATAATTACAACCCCAAAAATATAAATAATCACCATACATTCATATATACATCAATCACATTGATTAGGATTTTTCCATAATCACCACCCTTCCACGTGAGCAATAAATTCATAATTTAAAGCTTTGGAAGGCACCAAAAATTATGTATTGAATCAATATTCATAATCGAGCAACGCAAGCCGTATCAATAAATTAACGCAGGCGAAACAAATTTCACGTGCGTAATTTAAACGCTAGTAGCATCCTCAATCATATATTCGCAGCCACGAATCATTTTTGCATAATGCATACGTAACATAAAACTCACTACAGATTTTCGATTCAAAATTGATTTAGTCTCAATTTTTGCTACGTTGATTAATTTTATCATATAAAAATAATCAACTTCTATTAGCCATGTACGACTGTCGCGACCCGTCCGAAAGCGGACGCGGCTAATGGATTACCGATCGCGGGTCTTGGATCGGCGCGAGCCCTCCCAGGCCCATACCAAATCGCGGCAGGAGTATTTTTCTGAGGGATTCGACGATAAGAGTCGATCGCTTTCGACCTTCAGTGTGGTCGTGGTGGCATGTGCAACTTGTGCATGCATTTGGAGTCGCCACCGGTCTTTCTTGGAGGGTAGACCGAAAACCTTACTGACCGATTGGGAGAGATCGATCAGTTCTGCGGAACCAGAGATTTTGGGTTCGGGGACTTGGTTACGTTGGTGTCATTACCAACGCCCTTTCGGTACCTAACGTGAGTGATTTTCCTAGCTAAGAATTCATGCAGGTGCAATTTTGGGTGAGGTAGGTTGATTCAGGGTTTCATGCAGATTGGAAGACTATTCCTATCAATCACAATCAATTTTAGTGAAAGCGCAATCAAGTGCATAAATAAATCACATCAATGCACATCAATTCACATCACATGGCCTCCTAGTATAGCCATAAGGGCTTAGGGAAGGCATGAGTTAGGACCGGGGTAAAATGAGAAGATTTGGAGGCGATTTAGCCCGAAAGGCAAAATCGTCATTTTTGGGAGGTTTGAATACCGAATTACCAAAAATATTCCATGGCCAGTTGTTTGTGGCCATTTCCCATTTTTGAGAATTTTTTTTGGAATTTCTTGATTTTTCTTCAATTTTTGGAGGACAATTCGCCCAAAGGGCGAAATCGTCTTTTTGGAAGAGTCAGGGTTCAAAACACCCGGGATGAGCCTTGGCCAGTTGATTGTGGCCATTTCCTATTTTTTGGGATTTTCTTGAATTTTTAGAATTTTTTTTTAAGGCGATTTGCCGGAAGGGCAAAACCGTCATTTTTGGAAAGATCGGGGGTCAAAAGACCCGAAACAGGTCGTGGCCAGTTGAATGTGACCATTTACTATTTTCTGGAATTTTTTAGAATTTTTCTGAATTTTCCGAATTTTTTTGAATTTTTTATGATTTTTCATTTTTTATTGAATTTTTGAATTTTTGAATTTTTTTTATTATTATTTTTTTTATTATTTAATTAAATAGAACCGGGCCCGGGTCGAGTTCTCGGGTACGGGCCTGGATCAGGTCAGGACCTAATCCGGCCCGAGAGAGGGAACCCTAACTGGGCCCGGCAACACGAAGGGGTCAAGCCCACATCGCCCTTGTCTTGACCGAATTGGGCTTTGCCCTCCTTTCGGCCCAAGCTCGCTCACGCCCCAAAATAGCCGCCCTTGAACAAAGTCTTCCTAGCCCAAAAGCCTTCACTTCTTCCTTCATCAGCCCAAACGACCAGCCCAGCCGAAAATACAAAGAGCAAAAAGGTTGAATCCTGTTCATCATCTTCTTCGCGACGCCTCTGCACTTCCGACGCCAACGGTCTCCGAACACTTCAACGACTCCGAGTGCCTCGCCGCCATGCCGCTCGGACTTGCTCGTCGGACCGCTGCCGGGTCTCGTTCAGATGGAGCTTCTACCACGCCGGTCATGCACTCGTCGTCACTGACCCGAACTCACGCCCTGACCTGGTTCTCGCCTCGTTGCCACTGTCGTCGGGCTGCTACTGACTCCAGTCCTGCGCCGTCTCTTGTCATGGCGGCGTCGTTGCAATCCCGAGCTCGAACGCCGTACCGTTCGCGCACACAGCATCTCTGCTCATCTTCGCGTTGCCTTGACCCGAGCTCGAATGGCCTCCGTAGTCGGGACTCGCTCGACGCACGGTTGGGGACTAGCTTGCCGCCACCAAGCTGGTTCTGTCCATCGAACGCGGAGACCACGATGCCGACTCGAGCTGCCTCCGTTAGGACCTACTCATGTGCCAGCTCCATCCATGTTCATGCGTCGCCAACTCATCCAAACCATCACAACTCACGAACGCCATGCCGGTCTGCCGCCGCTTAGGATCTACGCCTCTTTGTTCACACTCTCGCTCGCCGATCCCACTCCTTTAGTCACGCTTACGGTATTTTGCCGAATCCGAGTGCGAGATGGCCATTGACACAAACCACTCACGCCGACTCACTTTCGAAACACTAAACGAACGGACCCCGACCTCACATGCGCAACCAGCGGATAGCATGCTAAAACAAGCCCACCTAGACAAGCTGCATGTGCGAGCTACGGTGGGGATGGCAGGTTTCCAACACGGACTCTAGGACGAACTCCAAATACAACAAACAACAAACGTATTCGAAACAGATAAGCAAAGACACAGACCGTCAATAGGGGGAGTTTGGCTGAACTCTCGCTGGAACTCGGGATAGAGCACCTCCGAGCTCGTTGAGCGCGCTGGTCGTCGTTCGTGTCACCTCTTCCAGGTCGAGCTCACCTCGGCTTCATCGGGTCTGCTCCAGCTTCAGGCGGCCGTGGACGATGAGGAGGAGGCGGTGGTGAGTGACGACGATTTCGCCGGCCAAGGTATCACTTTTTTTTTTCTTTTGATGGTCAGAGATCCCCCCTAAAAAAATTCGCCTCATCGCTCCCGAGCACCTCACGCCTCCACTCCAACGTGCATTGCCTTTTGTTTTTTTTCAATACCCTTGTCTCCCACTTTCTTTTGGCATCCCTTCTTTCCAGATGGTGGAGCAATATTTAATGAGTCCCCCACTTTTATTCTTTTCTGATGGAGAACGAGTAGGATTTCTTATTACGCTCTCGCTCTCACGTATTCTCGCTTAGACTATTATCGCCAGTCGTCCTTACTTCTATTGTGTTGTCCAACTCGCGAAGCTCTTCAACCATCATCATCAACTGCCATTGTATTATAAGAACCTGCTCATCTTGCCGTCATATCATTGATTTGCTTATCCGACGATTTTAAACTCAATTGACTCACTCTATCTTAAATGTCAAATGAATGTCAGAAAATATACAATGCATGTAAAACTATTTTTGTGAGAATTAAGACTAATTCTCATTTTTTTTTACGCTCACACGAATAATAATAATAATAATAATAATAATAAATAAAGATAAAATTTAGGTGTCAACAGTGACCCGAGCCGAATTTTCAAGATTTAAATTGACACACTTGAAGAGGAAATTAAAACAAAATTATTGAATATTTTTGTGTATTTTTCTGACCACGAATGGTATTTTTCTGATTTTTTTGGGTATTTTTATAATTAAATAAATTCAAAAAATATTATAAAATACCAAAAAATATTTTTTGTTCAAAATTGGTCCCCGAGGCTAGGCCAAGGCTTCCAAAGTTGATTTTGTAATTTTATGACCTTTTTTTGCTATTTTTAATTAATTCTAAAGAGTAAAAATCACAATGATAGATGGTCAAAAATCAGGTGTCAACAGCTGCCCCTCTTTGAGAGTGAGCTCGTCAGAGGTTGCTTTCAAAGACAAAATGACACCTGAATCTTAACCGACTCGACTGGGGAAAAGAAATGCTATGACATCGGACCCTTAAGTCTTTTGATGAATGCTCAAATTAATCACCGGTTTACTCTTGCAATTCGAACATGGGCCGGAGTGAGAGAGGCTTACCTGAAGCTTACCTGTCAGATGCTGCCAGTTGTGACAACTTTCGAGAAGATGCCTAGAACTCGTCACAGAAAATCCTAGGGAGATTAAGCTCTGACCTGTATGGTAGGTCGTACCATAATGAGATTCCTAACTGATAGGAATCTAAAGAAGACGCGTCCCATTTGGGATTTGCCAAGGATTTTGATCCGTATGGTGGATCGGACCATTGAGTTGACCATTTAAGTGATTTTCACTATTGGTTGACCCTTCAGGCGGTATCTACAATGATTTGACCCTTCAGGCGGTATCTACCATGATTTGACCCTTCAGGCGGTATCTACCTTAGTTTTGACCCTTCAGGCGGTATCTACCTTGTGTTGACCCTTCATGCGGTATCTACCGTGATTTGACCCTTCAGGCGGTATCTACCTTTGGTTTGACCCTTCAGGCGGTTTCTACCTCGAGTTGACCCTTCAGGCGGTATCTACCTTAGTTTTGACCCTTCAGGCGGTATCTACCTTTGAGTTGACCCTTCAGGCGGTATCTACCTTGAGTTTTGATTTTGAAAATGGGTCTCATGACGAGGGTTCTCCACGTCCGATGAGACTGCCTAAATTATGAAAAGGGGTCTCATGACGAGGGTTCTCCACGTCCGATGAGATTTCCTGAATTTTGAAAAGAGGTCTCATGACGAGGGTTCTCCACGTCCAGTGAGACTGCCTAAATTTTGAAAATGGGTCTCATGACGAGGGTTCTCCACATCCGATGAGACTTCCTGAATTTTGAAAAGGTGTCTCATGACGAGGGTTCTCCACGTCCGATGAGACTGCCTAAATTTTTTTTAAAAGGGGTCTCATGACGAGGGTTCTCCACGTCCGATGAGACTGCCTAAATTTTGAAAATGGATCTCATGACGAGGGTTTTCCACGTCCGATGAGACTGCCTAAATTATGAAAAGGGGTCTCATGACGAGGGTTCTCCACGTCCGGTGAGACTGCCTAAATTTTGAAAATGGGTCTCATGACGAGGGTTCTCCACGTCCGATGAGACTGTCTGATTTTTGAAAAGGGGTCTCATCCTCACCCCTTCTTTTGAAAGATCCCGAAATTTGTCAGGAATTCAGTTTTGAAGCAGAGAAAGATTTTATTTTGACAAAGCTTCATTTGATTCTGTTGAGGCGACATTCTGGGAGCTGGGTTCTCCAGGTATCCTGCAGAAGTTTAGCCCTGAAAGATTTTTCTTCACCAAGAAAACGTTAGTAATTTTTGGGAAGACCACGGCCGTCCATTTTGACAAAACCGTATGATTTAAGTTTTAATCGTGAAATGTGCATTTTGATGCTGGAGGTTATCCAAAGCATTCTTGCAACATGCAAATGTGATCACAAATCCCTTGTGCGGCAAATCTGGATCAAACAATTTGAAATTTCCAAAAAGAGTTTGTTCAAAACATCTATTGGAATATTTCTCGACGAGGAGGTCTTTTCACCTGTTTTGAGATAGTGGTTTTTATAGGGGATGCACTCAATTCCCTACTAACATGTGCCTAGGTTTTAGGCTCATTCGCAGCGCGTACATTTTGATCGGTCGGGAGGTCTTCCACGGGACCGTAATGTTGGGCTTGGATATTGGTTTTCAAGGGGGGCCCGCTTTGGAGTCGAGGCCATTGAATGAAATTCTTCACCATCTGCTCCGGGTTTACAAGTCAAGAACCCTGCAAAATGAGAAAGAAATAGTCTTGCTCGTACTTCTTCGAGCTAAGCAATATGTTAACCCAAGTGTCTTAGTCAGAGAAGACTGTTTCAGGGTTATGATGTTGGTAGGATTGGGGACCGAAAAAGGCTTATTTTTTGGCCCAGAATTTATGAGGGGATTGACATTGGTGATCATTGCAAACTTGTCACATGTCTTTTCCATTCTGCATCTTCAATTTTTGAGGCATGCAACCGCTTTTGACAACTCCGTCTGCGTCTTTTTTTTTTCCACGCCTGACATCATTTGGAGGAGTAGTCTTTTGATCTGACTCCATTAGGGATTCCCTCTTTTCCCATTCGGCTTCATTGCGGATCAATCAAACAACTTACACGAGCATCGGCCTTGCTTTTACCAGGCACTTTGCTTTTTCTCGATGCCGTGGATTTTTCTCATTTATTTTTGAAATCCCACTTTTCTCATCTTCATGGGATCGTGTTAGACATATGTCTGAAAGTCTAAACATCTTTAAATATCAGCCCAGGAATCTTCTTCGTAATCCCTGAGTCTTGAACTCTTCCATTTTTGAAGTGGTGCTGCATCCGTCTTGGAATGATCACCAATGGGTTCATGAAATGAATTTGCAGGCTCAAGTTGGCTGTGCAAAGGATTCAGTGTGTGGGATAGAGAAATGAATGCTTCTCGTCATCCTATGGCACTTGGATTAGCATATAAACAACACACAAAGATTAATGTTAGTCCGAGCAAGAAAATTTCTAACCATTTTCTCCTGATGCTGCTGGACTCACCTCCATTTTGCCCCGATCTGGGGTGGTTCTTGACAGGGTTAAGAATGAAAACCGCCGTTCAAAGGGGTTATCAACGGTCACCTGTAGTGTTTGGGGGATATGAAACGAATGCCTCCGTCGTCCCAACCCATGTAATCGCTGCGAATGGTCCCTACTTCCGTAGGTCTAGATTTTATTTTGCTGCCTTATCCGCTCCACTTCTCTCTTAAGTGTGTATAGGACGTGTTTGGACTAGGCTTTGCCTCTCGTCTTTTGAGAAAACGTCATTTTGAGAGTTTTGAACAACTTTTGATTGGAAAAATCTCTTTCGTTTTCCCAAAAATTTTACCTGTCAAGGGATTTTATGATGCCCCATGCATGTTCTTATTCATGTTCAGACAACCTCCTGTTTTAAAATATGAATGCCAATGAAGTTTGAATTCTATGTCTTTTCTAGACATTAGATTCTGAAAGCTTTTCTTTTTCTCTCTGTTTTTTATTTAGCATCTTCCATGGATTGGGGAAAGGGATACTTACCTGTCTCCCGCGGCTGGAGATCCCTGAAAATGCGGAAGAAACATGTTATTGTATGTTCACGAATTTTTCAAAAAATTAGAACGATACATCTTACCCTTGGTCATATACTCTAACGAGTATACCAGGTTTGTAGGAAATCTGCCCGCTTTGATGACGAGTTCCTGTCAAGGATAAATAATAAGTGTCAATTCATGTTCCCAAATTCAAGATAAATTGGGACGATACAACTTTACTCTTGGTTCTCATCATGTTCTGATGTTGCGTTTTGATATGAATAACATCTATCGAATCCGCCTATCCATGCTTGGAGTGTTTGTAACATCAATGGTTCCTCTGCCCCCAGTTAGGCAACGTTTATTCTGTTATTTGAATAGATGGCTCCTTGAGTGATTTACCCACGTTTATCACCTGAGAAGGGAAAGAAAGGAGATATTACTTTGGTATTCGGTTGAAGATCGTTTAGGAACGATACATCGTTTTACCAAATGGGAGGCTTCGTGACCAAACGTATTTCGTGCTGAATGGGGTAGATCCCACTATGCTCCGCGGGTGATAGTCATCATTCATGGAACTTTCTCCACAGATTAAGTGATTAATCCACGGCCCTTGGCTCGAAGATGTTCAAAGGGTGACACTCAGAGCGGTTAGTTTTAAGCGTTAATTAAAATGTTCCCGCAGGAACTTTACAACGAGATTCGTAACACATTCCTTCGACGTATTCGCCTCTCACTCTCCTGAGCCTTCTAATGATTTTGCATACGAGCTTAGAACCAGACGTCTAGTCGCCGGTACCGGTCACGACTGCGAAGATGCACTTGTTCCAAAATGCTTGACCCATAGGCTGAGTTGCTCATTCAGGAGATCGTCTGACTGTTCGAGTCGTTCAAGTTGAGCATCCTTAATTGCGGGTGACGGACTTCTCTCATTTTCGGCATGAACAACCCGGTTCATCGGTTTATGCGTGATCCACACGCCGAGTTGCTCACTGAGGGACTCACTTGAAATTTCAAGCCATTGACGCCCAAGTCGGGCATCCTCAACCGTTGGCGATGGATTCCTCACACTACTTTCGGCATGAACAACCTCACTTCTCGAGTTGGTACTTTCATCGTTGTCCAGTAGGTTTGTATCCAATGCTGGATTCGCCGTAGGAATAACACTAACGATCGGTTGGTGCTCAAATTGGGGAGTCCATACCTGCTGAAATTGTTGTACATACTCTTGAGGAGTACCGGGGTAACTCAGGGGGGAATTCAGCCGATCGAACCAAGAATAGATGTTTTCAAGGAGATCATCTAAACCATCGAGCGACTGACACTCAGGTTGAGTATTGTCAACTATTGGAGAAGGAATCTTTTCACCATTTTCGTCATGGACCACCTGATTCTTCGAGCCGGAATCTCCGTAATTGTCTCGCAAGATTGTATGTGCATCTCTTGCCAATGTTAGATCCGCTGTAGGACTAGCATTAACAGCCAGTCGGTGCTCAGACTGGGGAGTCCTGATTTGCTGAAATTGCGGTACATACTCCTGAGGAGTACTAGGATAACCCAGGGGAGTACTCTGATTGATGCCTGAACAATCGACCGTGTGATTGCCAGTCCCATCGGTGTTAAGAGGTGATTGGATGCTTCCTGCTTCATGAGGATTGCGATCACAGCCATGCTCATCGTTTAAACTTGAACCGCCTCTATCTTGGTCTAGCGCCACTCGTCCATCTCTCAGTAGTCTTCTGTAGCACCAAAGGTGGTTCCTGACTTTATTTCTATCCAGCTCCGGCATGTTCATGATCTTGAGTATGCGCGATGGGCGAGCCAAACTGATCCCTAACTGTTGAACTGCATCAACAAATTTGCTATGAAGCTCCGAGGTCCAATAAAACCTTGTTTTCTTGCTAGCCGAAGTAGTGTTGGCAACTCGGCGGCTACTCTTCGCGGAATCTGGTCGTGTTGAACCGCCTCTATCTTGGTCTAGCGACGCTCGTCCATCTCTCAGTAGTTTCTTGTAGCGCCAAAGGTGATTCTTGACCATATTTTTAGCCAGTCCCGGCACGTTCATGATTTCGAGTATGCGCGATGGGCGAGCAAAATTGATCCCTAACTGTTGAACTGCATCAACAAATTTGCTATGAAACTCCGGGGTCCAACGAAATCTTATTTTCTTGCTAGCCGAAGTAGTGTCAGCAATTTGGCGGTTACTCTTCTCGGAATCTGGTCGTGTTGGAGGTTGCTCTGGAGGGGATTTAGTGGTCTCAGATCGGCTGGTCACGATGGTGAGTTCATCATTGAGCGGACCTGACTTGTCATGACGCATGTTCCCTTCCACAATGGGCGTCGACTTTGACCTTATAGCACTAGTTTCCTCTTGTAGATCCTCGGCGGTACCCGCCTGTTTCGAAAGATGTTGCGAAGGGCATTGCAACAAATGAGCATTATGAACCCCCAGATCTGGCTCTTCAGTGAATACTCCGTCCGTGGGAACAGGGTTACCGCACTCAAGACAAATAGCGATGCTTAGAGCTTTTTTGTACTGAATGTTTTTTATTCGAAGCTTTTCATTTTCCTCCCTCACAATCGCTAACTCGTGCCGATCGCGTTGCTGCTTCAGCTGGGTTCGTTTGTTTTCAAACCAGCACTTGACCTTCCGAGGCTCCCACCCTATCTCCTGGCCCATTTTGATTCTCTGTTCCATGTCCGGATAGGGGTATTCCCTGAAAAACAATTCGAGTTTATGGACTTGACCTGAAGTGTTGCGTTGGAGACATTCCCCTTTCTGACACTGATCGCCGTCGCAGGTATTGTTCTCGTTAACCAAGCCGCGGGTTTCATCATTAGAAGGATCGGTCTCCATGGCCCCCGTGTCAGGTTCGGTCCTGAGATCTTCAAATTCTTCCAGCAGCTCAAGCTCGGAGACCTCCAAGTCTGGCGCTTCCAGTAAATGACAGAACCCCTTGAACATTTTGATCGAAATATCACTGCTTGATTCTCCGTTAACTCAGCTTTCTTTGTTCCTCCTTGGATCCTCACTTTCTCTGCAAATTCTGAAAGGTTAAAGGGGTCGGATCACCGTTCTTTGATCAAAGGTGATGGCTACCCGACGAGCGCTCTTCTCAATGCTTCGAGATTCCCACTTCGTCCTTTTGTGATGGCTACCTGACGAGCGCTCTTCTCAAGGCTTCGTAATTCCCACTTCGTCTTTTGTGATGGCTACCTGACGAGCGTTCTTCTCAAGGCTTCGTAATTCCCACTTTGTCCTTTTTTGCTCTTTTCTACGTGAACGGAGCCTGAAGATCTCTTGCGTTGATTTCGTTTTGTCGAGCACTACGCTTGTCCCCCTGGCCCAGTCTCTAGAGTAACAAGCCTGCCCACCTTTCGGCGCCATTATGTTTCGTAAAACCCGAGATCACATGACGGTGGTGGATTCGTGACTCATCGGGGATGCATTAACGAAACCCGTTTGGCTCTACTGCACATAAACTATTATTACCACTTCTCCCTACTTACTCGAGCGTTTATAAGGTGATAGATTGACGTCAAGAAGATTAACACTTTAGCCTTATCAGACTCAGCCTCTCAAACACTCTTCACATTTCCACCCTCCTCTCCGTCATTCCATCGCATATGGATTCCTCCCCTGTGCCTGCTGCCTTAGCTGAAGCTTCGACCCAATGGGAGAGATTTTACCACCTCTTGGGTAGAGGTTATGGCTACATAAACAATCATCCTGAAGCTGAGGTTGAAGTTCGTACTCTGATTCCGGCCCTGGATACTGTGTGTATTGAAGGTACGAAACTGCAAAGGGAGTTTGTGATCTTCCCAACTCTCTTCAACAATTTCCTGCAGGCTTACGAAGTTGCTAGCCGGGAGGTCACTTTAGCTGGTATCGTGCGAGCCCGTTATCAGGACCGAACTGAGTCCCTGATGTTGGCCATGCTGACGGCCGATAACCATAAAAGGGATGTTGAATACGCCCACGCCCAGGTTTCGATGCTGGTCCGTGAGAGGGACAACTTGGTGGAGCGTCTGGCTCTTTTTGACACCGCCTTTGAGCAAGACCAGCACAACTTCGTGCTAAGGTTCCAGTGTGCCTGGTTGGAGGAAAGGCTTGAAGACCTGAGCATGGATATAGCTCGCGGGAGGGTGCTGGTTCAGGACTTAGAGCTTGAGTTCGAGTACTATGAGACCAAGGTGAACGAACTTAAGGAGAAATGTCGTCTCCTTTTCTTCAAGCTTGTAGACCTCGATTCCCGGAGTGTGGGTTGTAAGCAAGGCATGGATAGCATGGAGAGTCAATTAAGCTTTTTTGTGATGCTTGTCAGAACTCATTTTGGGTTTACTGCTCCCCCTCAGTGATCCACTTGTAAACTTTCCTGCTGAATGAAATAAATGCGAGTTTGTTTATATATGCTCTTTCATTCTGCATTGTTGACTAGCCGAGAAAGGTTTTTGCTTTCGGATCTACGCGACTCCTTTTTCGCCTGTGTCAACAGCTTGACTACGCATCATTCTCACAGCCCGACGCTTTACATTTGATTGACTTGAATGCCTCGTGAGAAATAGATTTGTAGTTGCTCGAAACTTAAAGATTGCCCCTGATTTTGTGGTCACGGCGTTTGGGGCCGCTAGTAATCTTTCGCTTTCGAGCTCGATCACATTCTGCTAGTAACTCATGCTATCAATTCTGCCTTCACGCGTCGGGGCTGATTTTACCTTGAACTTAATAACAAGGAATTACCGTATACACACGAGATGACGTTCGCGAAAAACATTATGCAAAATCAACTCTAGCTATTGAAGAAACAATCGCATGCACCGATGAGAACTTTACAATAGGAGATACATCCTTCTCGCGTACATCCCCTTCTTTCTTTGGGCATGTACAATGACCAACCAATCTGGCCTCAGCTTAGGTGTGCCATTACCGACTGCAGATCATGGTTGCCAATCTTTAATAGCTTCCAACTGATCGAACCAGGTATCAAGTCCTTCATCGAAGAAATCACCTGACCCCTCGAACGATTGATGTATAGGTTGAGCTGCATCGCCCGACGGATTCTTCGAACTCGAACCCCCATCCTTATTTGGGATTATAAGAGGAGATTTGATCGGTTGACTACCACAAGCATCTCCCACTTGGGAATTAGGGAAATAAAAATGCTCCAAGCATTCTCCCATTAGGTCATCTGAAGCCATGTGCTCCGATTGGGCAAACCCTTGAGCACTGAGCGTGGTGGGCTGATCTGCGACAGGATGAACACTGACTAGCTGCTGCTCGGACGGGGGAGTGCTTACTCGCTGCACTTGTGATGCGTGTTCTTGAGGAATATTGAAATGACTCGCGAGGATATCCTGATCAAATCCCCAATAGTCGTCCAGATTCGACCGGGCCTCCTTTGACATAGGGGTGCTGGGTTCGCAGCCGAGTCTATTGCTCGGATTCAGCTCTGTATAACGCTGTCCTAACGCCCTTCTGTAGCAACCAAGGTGATTCGCGACTAATTGCTTGGTAAGTCCCGGTACCTTCATGACCCTAAGTATGCTCGTCGGACCTATGAAGTCGAGTCCTATCTGTCGAACTGCGTCTAAGAACTTGAGATGAAGCTCCGGGGGCCAAATGAATTTCTTCTTCTCGTCGTCCAGAGTGGCGCTGATAGCCTGCCGACTAATCTCTAACTCCTCTTGAACCGTATCTGATCTTACCGGAAGCTGTTGTGGAGGTGATTCATGGGCTTCGATGAGGTGACTCCGATCATAATGACACGTATCTTCTTCCTCCGAAGACACTGGTATAATTTCTGTGGGATCGATCTGCTCATGCGCGCCATTAGCAGGATCTGATTGTGCCGGAGATGGCTCAAGGGAGCAGGGGGATGAATGAGCACCTTCCATCCTCGTAGAAGGCTTACCGGGGAACAATTTACTGAGGGTGGTAGGGCCACCGCAGTCAGGGCAGGTAATAGTACTGAGGATTTTCTCATACCGCATGTTTTCCATTCGAAGGTTTTGGTTCTGCTCTTTTAGGGCCGTGATCTCCTTACGCCTGTGTTGGACACCTAGTCTGAAACGTTTATTCTGAAACCAAAAATGGATTCTCATAGGATTCATTCCCAGCTTCTGGCCCAATTCAATCTTTTGTTCCTCGTTTGGGCAAGGGCATTCATCGAAGAAAGCTTCAAGCTCCTGGATTTCTTTCCGAGCGTAGCGCTGGCGACTTTTTCTTTTCCGGGGTTGAGCGTCGTGGCCACTGCCGTCGTCACCACTGCGATCTTGATGTTCGTCACCGGCAATGTTGAGTTCCATGGCTTCGATGTCGAATTTGATTCTAGAGAATTTGAGGTCTTTCAACGAACTCGTCACTCGGGGTTCTCTGTTCTCTTTTGTATACTCGCTCTTTCGATTTGTTGCCTCCTTTTCCTCGAAAGCTAGGTCTGTTCAGCGTTCTGTTTTTGAAACGACGGAACTGTTTACCTCCTGCTCAGCTTTCCGACACGAATGGGTAACCAAATCCTTCCACGGCTTCTTCGATAGTAGCGCTCGCCTTTCACTTTTCCTCGATAGTCATGCCTGTTCAGCACTATCTTCTCTTTTTAAGTGGCAGAGCTGTTCACTCGCCGCCCAGCTTTATGCGTGATGGAACAACACAATCCTTTCGCGGCTTCTTCGATAGTTGCGCTCGCCTTTCACTTTTCCTCAATAGTCATGCCTGTTCAGCACTGTCTTCTCTTTTTAAGTGGCAGAGCTGTTCACTCGCCGCCCAGCTTCATGCGTGATGGAACAACACAATCCTTTCGCGGCCTCTTCGATAGTTGCGCTCGCCTCCCTCCCAGCTTTAATAATGGCGAGACCGAATTTGTCAGGCCTGAAATTGCGGATCAGGACATGTCTGATGATTCACGGGAGGAGCAGCCCTCGCTTTACATTAATTAACCCGGCTCCACAAGCATTATTGCTGCAACTTTTCTCCACTCTCGAGACGCTATAAAATGCGGAGTTGGTGTTTGGGAGATTAACGCTCTCATATAATTTGCTTCCATCCTCTAATCGCTCCACTACACACATCTCCGTCGAAAATGGCTTCTTCCCAAGTTCACACTTTCTCAGCCGAAACTTTGACTCGATGGAAAGAGTTCTATAACCTCTTGGGTCGAGGCTACGCTCACATAGCCGATCATCCCGAAACCGAGGATGAGATCAGAGTCATGTTCGGGGACCTGGACATCACCTCCCTCGAGGGTACCGCGTTGGGGAGGGAATACAATATTTTTCCAACGCTCTTTACGAACTCCTTGGAGGTCTACCGCGCTGCTCATCGGGGAGTTACCGTGGCTCGTGTCTTGCGAGCCCGTTATGAGGATCAGTCCGACCGCCTAGCGTTGGCTGACTACCTGGCCGATAGTCACAAAAAGGCTGTTGAGTTTGCCAAAGAGCGGGTTTCGACATTGCTACGCGAGAGGAGGAATCTGGTGGAGGACTTAGCTCTATCTCTGGCTACCTATGAGCGCGATCGACGTAATGCCCTGCTAAGGAATCGGAGCGAGTGGCTGGAAGAAAGGCTCAACGGCATAAATGAGGATATAACTCGTGAGAATGGACTTGTTCGGGACTTGGAAGCAGTCGCCGAAGATCACGAGACTCAGGTTGTTGCAGTCAATGATGAACGCAAACGCCTCCACCTCAGGCTTGCGGACCATGATACGCGGAGTGGTGCGTATAAACAAAGCATCCATAACCTGGAGGGCCAGCTGGGCTCCTTTGTGTCGTTGATTAGGGCTCACTTCTGCTTTACTTTTCCACCCCAATGAATTGTATGACCTGGTTTGGGCAAGAATGAATGAAAGCCCCTGTGTTTGTTTTAGCTTTTATATGATCCATTTCTTCGAGCATCCGGACATCTTAGACTTGGATGAGCCGATCCATAATAAGTCGAGTAGATGTGTTCTGATTTTCTAACTCACTCATGGTCAGATGAAAGAATAGCCTCAGACTTATCCAAGAAAAGATTTCTCTATGCTACTTGTTTTTCACCTGCAAATGAAAAGACCGAGTCAGAAGGAATAATCTGAAAAAGAAAGCATAGACCCCTTTCAATCTTATGCTTGCTCGTAATTAATAAGGACAAGAACTTTTACAAGGGTTTTAATCTTGTGCGAAAAGTTTTTATCAATATTCCTCGAAAGAAAGCATACTATTGAAAGGAATGTAATTCACGATAATTGCTTTTGACCAATATTCAGAAGAGCGAATTAGTCAAAAATGCAAGGCATAACGACGTGTTTTAAATTTAATTAAAGATACGGCATCCAAATCAAGGCCGTTTTGTTAAGAACGAGAGCAATTTGGACATCTATCTCGTCATTAAATTCGAAATAACGTCAATACTCTTGATCAATTATCGTGGATTACTAGTGACGTATGACATGCATGGACCAATTCAAGTGTATAATTCCTTCTAGCGAAATTGGGGTTGGATTACCCTGTACGACCAAAAAGGTCGTGTAAGATTTTCAACTTTAGTTTCCTCTGAAGGAATTATAAACTTGACTTGGGAGTATTCGGATGATTAGAGAAAATGCCACTATCACATTCCCATGACCCGTCAAAAGAAATACAACCGAGTTCCATCTGAATGTATACACCAATAGATCCCTAATACAATCACTCTAAGGGGTGAGATAGAGAAAGTCTCGATAAAAATAAACCCTATACAAGAGGACTAGTAATGGAAAATGAAACCAAGGAATGTGATCCTAACGTTTAAGGATGCCCCAAGTTCGATCTGTGACTTCCGGATCACTTGCCCCAACTCGTCATCTTCATTGGACGATATCTCAATAATGTCCATAGTAGGCTCCTTTGTTGCTCACTCGGTGTTCGCCATGGGATATCATCCTCCTCGTCTTCTATCAAGGACGTTTGGGAAAAACACACGCATCTATCCTTGAAATGGCATTTAATCTAATCACCAGAATGCAATGAATGAAATGCCTATATTTATATGAACTGTAATAGTTTTGAGGGATAGAGAGTCTTACCAACCCAACTCGTCGACTTATGTGCGATTTTAGGTGTACCAACCGCCCAAAGACATGCGCATGAGACAAGTGATGGTGAACTTCTAAAAATCAGAGGGTTTGGCACCTAAGGTTAAAGTTCCCACCTCGAGTTCTAGAAAGAGCCGATTCCATTGCACAACTATCGTTGCATTGGGACTCAATCCATAGTTCGAAGCGAGCGGAATTGAGAAGTGGATTACCCCGTGTTTTTCCTCACGGAGATTCCATTTTCAATTCCTTCTATTGTGTTCCTAAAGGCGGCGCCTGGGGTTTTAGGCGCGGTTGTGTGTGTCCATGTGTCGTGATCATCACAATGCAAGTCATGCACAACAATTTATCAATCAGCACTTCAAATCATCCACACAACATACATTCCTACGCCACACCTGCGTAAAATAAAGTTAATCACAGACTACACCCCTTATTACTCCAATCTGCAAAAACATATAACACCTATCGTGAGCGGACTTACCTCACCTTCAAGAGCGCCTGCAGGGTTAGAAAAATCACTCAATTTTTTATTACGGCCTAAGTCCACTTGAGGTCTAGAACCATAGTTTCTAGAACAAAGTCCCCAGTGGAGTCGCTAGCTGTCGCGACCCGTCCGAAAGCGGACGCGGCTAATGGATTACCGATCGCGGGTCTTGGATCGACGCGAGCCCTCCCAAGCCCATACCAAATCGCGGCGGGAGTATTTTTCTGAGGGATTCGACGATAAGAGTCGATCGCTTTCGACCTTCAGTGTGGCCGTGGTGGCATGTGCAACTTGTGCATGCATTTGGAGTCGCCACCGGTCTTTCTTGGAGGGTAGACCGGAAACCTTACTGACCGATTTGGAGAGATCGATCAGTTCTGCGGAACCAGAGATTTTGGGTTCGGGGACTTGGTTACGTTGGTGTCATTACCAACGCCCTTTCGGTACCTAACGTGAGTGATTTTCCTAGCTAAGAATTCATGCAGGTGCAATTTTGGGTGAGGTAGGTTGATTCAGGGTTTCATGCAGATTGGAAGACTATTCCTATCAATCACAATCAATTTTAGTGAAAGCGCAATCAAGTGCATAAATAAATCACATCAATGCACATCAATTCACATCACATGGCCTCCTAGTATAGCCATAAGGGCTTAGGGAAGGCATGATTTAGGACCGGGGTAAAATGAGAAGATTTGGAGGCGATTTAGCCCGAAAGGCAAAATCGTCATTTTTGGGAGGTTTGAATACCGAATTACCAAAAATATTCCATGGCCAGTTGTTTGTGGCCATTTCCCATTTTTGAGAATTTTTTTTGGAATTTCTTGATTTTTCTTCAATTTTTGGAGGACAATTCGCCCAAAGGGCGAAATCGTCTTTTTGGAAGAGTCAGGGTTCAAAACACCCGGGATGAGCCTTGGCCAGTTGATTGTGGCCATTTCCTATTTTTTGGGATTTTCTTGAATTTTTAGAATTTTTTTTGGAAGGCGGTTTGCCGGAAGGGCAAAACCGTCATTTTTGGAAAGATCGGGGGTCAAAAGACCCGAAACAGGTCGTGGCCAGTTGAATGTGACCATTTACTATTTTCTGGAATTTTTTAGAATTTTTCTGAATTTTCCGAATTTTTTTGAATTTTTTATGATTTTTCATTTTTTATTGAATTTTTGAATTTATTATTATTATTATTATTTTTATTATTTAATTAAATAGAACCGGGCCCGGGTCGAGTTCTCGGGTACGGGCCTGGATCAGGTCAGGACCTAATCCGGCCCGAGAGAGGGAACCCTAACTGGGCCCGGCAACACGAAGGGGTCAAGCCCACCTCGCCCTTGTCTTGACCGAATTGGGCTTTGCCCTCCTTTCGGCCCAAGCTCGCTCACGCCCCAAAATAGCCGCCCATGAACAAAGTCTTCCTAGCCCAAAAGCCTTCACTTCTTCCTTCATCAGCCCAAACGACCAGCCCAGCCGAAAATACAAAGAGCAAAAAGGTTGAATCATGTTCATCATCTTCTTCGCGACGCCTCTGCACTTCCAATGCCAACGGTCTCCGAACACTTCAACGACTCCGAGTGCCTCGCCGCCATGCCGCTCGGACTTGCTCGTCGGACCGCTGCCGGGTCTCGTTCGGATGGAGCTCCTACCACGCCGGTCATGCACTCGTCGTCACTGACCCGAACTCACGCCCTGACCTGGTTCTCGCCTCGTTGCCACTGTCGTCGGGCTGCTACTGACTCCAGTCCTGCGCCGTCTCTTGTCATGGCGGCGTCGTTGCAATCCCGAGCTCGAACGCCGTACCGTTCGCGCACACAGCATCTCTGCTCATCTTCGCGTTGCCTTGACCCGAGCTCGAATGGCCTCCGCAGTCGGGACTCGCTCGACGCACGGTTGGGGACTAGCTTGCCGCCACCAAGCTGGTTCTGTCCATCGAACGCGGAGACCACGATGCCGACTCGAGCTGCCTCCGTTAGGACCTACTCATGTGCCAGCTCCATCCATGTTCATGCGTCGCCAACTCAGCCAAACCATCACAACTCACGAACGCCATGTCGGTCTGCCGCCGCTTAGGATCTACGCCTCTTTGTTCACACTCTCGCTCGCCGATCCCACTCCTTTAGTCACGCTTACGGTATTTTGCCGAATCCGAGTGCGAGATGGCCATTGACACAAACCACACACGCCGACTCACTTTCGAAACACTAAACGAACGGACCCCGACCTCACATGCGCAACCAGCGGATAGCATGCTAAAACAAGCCCACCTAGACAAGCTGCATGTGCGAGCTACGGTGGGGATGGCAGGTTTCCAACACGGACTCTAGGACGAACTCCAAATACAACAAACAACAAACGTATTCGAAACAGATAAGCAAAGACACAGACCGTTGTCGCGACCCTCTCGAGGTTGCATGTGGGCTCTCGAGGGCTAATGGGCCGTCCAGTCTGGTCGGACGCGGGCCTCTCCCAAGGCCCGTTACCCAAATCGCAACGGAGGTATGCGTAGTCGACCTTCAGTGTGGTCTGGTGACATGTGCTAAGTGTGCATGCCATGGAGTCGCCACCAATCATTTTTTGGAGGGTATGATTGGACCACCCTATTGAATAGTCGGGAGTTTCTATTCAATTCTGCGATAACCAGAGAAATGGGTTCGGGGACTTAGTTACGTCAACTGTCAGAGTTGACGCCCTTTCGGTACCTAAGTTGACTGAATTTTCTTACCTAAGATTTCATGCAGATGAGTGGAGTACGAATCCTAAATCTAGGAATTCATGCAAATAGGAATGACTATCCTAGCAATCACAATCAATAATAAAATGCGCAAATCAATGAATCCAAATATGTAAAATAATCACATCAAATCAACATGATACTCCTAATAAGGCTCTATTAGCCTAAATAAGTATCAATCAAGCTTAGGAATGATTTAGACATGATTTTACCCATCAGGGGTAAAGTCGTAATTTTGAGACAAAAGGGACGATTTGCCTAAAAAGGGAAAAATCGTCATTTCGGAATGAATCCGGAGTAAAACAATGTCAAAAATAGGTTTGGTCACTCAATTGACCCATTTCCTATTTTTTTTTGCAATTTTCATGATTTTCTGGAATTTTAGAAACCGATTTACCATTCGAAGGGGTAAAATCGTCATTTTCTAAAAATGGGAATGAAATGTGGAAATCTTAGACATAAGGTTTAGCCACCTATCTGGCCCATCACCAAATTCTAAGCAATTTCCACAATTCATCGGAATATCAAAGACGATTTACCCTTTGAGGGGTAAAATCGCCATTTTGGATTAAATGGGAGAAAATCCAAAAAATGGAAACAAATCAATTTTTTTGTCATTTTCAGCCTTCAAAAATTTTTAGAATTTTTTTTAGGAATTTTCTGCAATTTTTCTCAATTTTTTTTTTGAATTTTTCCTTAATAATTCATTTTTTTGGAAATTTTTTTTTATTCTGAAAATCACCTAATCACGACACGTGGCTCATCTGCAGACGTCCGATCTAGCATTTTTTGTTTTTGTTTTTATAGGACGCAACACAATGCAAAAAATAAAGAAGATATTAAGTCATTATACAACATAAACATAAGCAAAGGAGATGGGATCCGGTGAATTTTACGACGTCGGAGTCCGTCGGTGCTCGTGCAACAATGTGTGGGGGGTATAAACCACCAGCAGGAGGCTCGGCCTTCCGATTCTGGGGTAGCACAATATAATTTACAGAAAATAAATAAATAAAACACCTTGGACGCCAATAGGAGGCTTAGCCTTCCGATTCTGGGTCTTTTATGCGAAATATAGAAATGCTATGACATAAAGTAAATACACAACAAATATTTAGACACCAACAGGAGGCTCGGCCTTCCGATTCTGGGTCTTTTATGCGAAATATAGAAATGCTATGACATAAAGTAAATACACAACAAATATCTAGACACCAACAGGAGGCTCGGCCTTCCGATTCTGGGTCTTTTATGCGAAATATAGAAATGCTATGACATAAAGTAAATACACAGCAAATATTTAGACACCAACAGGAGGCTCGGCCTTCCGATTCTGGGTCTAATAGGTAAAATGTAAGGAGTGAGAGGTGGTCTTACCAAGATTGAACCCAAAACAAGCTCGGAAATCCAATTTGGCCCTCGCGGACTCAAGTCTGATCAGTCTGACCTTTGCTCCTTCAAACAGCTCTACGGGACAAATGGCTTGGCCAAATTGGACTCACGATATGTCATTAGAACGGCAAGAGAATAAGCTTTCTAACAGTATATGGCTCGTTCCCATACGATTCATAACAAAAGAGTTATGGCCGAAAAACCGGACGGTTTTCAATCGCCCAATGACCAGAATCTGTCCCAGAAAACTCCTTCAATTCAACCATTAAAACCCATCCAAAACTCAACTAGACTATAATCTCCGCTTGCTAGATTCCTAATTTAGGTGCTAGAGACATCTTATCGAATATTGGAAGCAAGGCAAGCCCTTGAATCACTCACAATGTTCACGGCACCACCTTGACAGAACCGGTTCAGATTTTTCGAACAAAACAATAAGGGATCAGCCCTTAAATCCAAATATAATCCATCTTCAAACCATAAAACACAATAATATATGTCTTAACAAGGAGTGAGAGGTGGTCTTACCAAGATTGAACCCAAAACAAACCCGAAAATCCAATTTGGCACCCGCGGACTCAAGTCTGATCAGTCTGACCTTTGCTCCTTCAAATAGCTCTACGGGACAAACGGCTGGTCTAAATTGGGCTCACGATATGTCATTAGAACGGCAAGAGAATAAGCTTTCCAATGGTATATGGCTCGTTCTCATACGATGTCTAACGAAAGAGTTACGGCCGAAAAACCGGGCGGTTTTTGATCTGGGCGGCGAGCTGAGCGAGAGGAAAAAACGAAAATGAAAGAGAGAGAGTTGAGGGAGAAGAAGAAGAGGAGGAAGAAGAAAGCTGCGGAAGAAGAAAAGGGGGGAGAAGAGAGGGAGCGGCCGAAGAGAGAGGGCTCATCCTATCTCTCTCTCAATTGAGTGCACTCAAGTGCACTTGAGTGCACTTGAGTGCCTTCAAAAAGAGAGAGAGAGGAAAAGAGCAAAAGAGAGAGGGAGAGCGTGTGAGAAAGAGAGGGAGCGGGTGCGAGAGAGAAAGGGAAAGAAAAGAGGGACACATCGTGATGACGGTGGTCCCCTCTTCCAATCATCACGCTCCTTCTTTCGTCAATTTCGTCAGTTAGGTCGGTTGCCCAATTCGCACAATTGTACAGTCAGCGAACAATCGGACTAAGGTGCAACATAGAGCACTCAAATTGACTGCCAAGATTCGAAAACTGTAAGAACTGCAAATAAATAAATAAATAACTCAAATGGCATTTTTTTAGCCAAATTCAACTTCATATATTACGAAGGAACACATGCGATTGAACTTGATTTTTGACTTTTTATGAGGTCAAAATAAAAAATACAATCAAAATAAAATATTGACTATTTTTATAAATTTTTGAGAACTCAAATTCTATTTTTTTGATTTTTCATGTATTTTTATATTTTTCAAAAATAAAAATAAAAAAAATATGAAAAAAATATGAAAAATTATTTTTGTCAAAAACGGTTCCTTTAGCTTGGCCAAGGTTACCAAAATTGTTTTTTGTAATTTTTTAACTTTTTATAGATTTTTATGATTTTTTTAAAATAATAATAATAATAATAAACTAGAAAAGACTTATCAAAAATCAGGTGTCAACAGCTGCCCCTCTTTGAGAGGAATCTCGTTAGAGGTTTCTCTCAAAGACAAGGTGACACCTGCGTTCTGATCGACTCGATTGGAAACAAGAAAATAAAAGGAATCATGACATCCAATTTTTTTTTTCGCGCCCATCGACGTATGCTCTTTCTTAAAAGCAGGGGTGCTCATTTTGCCCTTATGATGTGAGGGAATTAGAGAGTAGGGAGATGTACCTGTCACTCACCTGCTTGATGTCCGCGCGGCCTTTACGGTGTTTAATGGATTCAAGAGAATTTCTAGGAACTCGTTTCTTAGAGTGTCCTAGGGGGTTAAGCTCTGACCTGTATGGTAGGTCAAACCATAATGGGATTCCTAACTGATAGGAACCTAAGGGGCACATTATTTCTTTGGGAATTTGCCAAGGATTTTGATCCGTATGGTGGATTAGACCATAAGCGGTTTGCCTACAATAAGGCTTACCTAGAAAAACAAATTCTCCAACATTTTGGAATTAGTCAAAGTTTCGATCCGTATGGTGGATCGGACCGTTGGGTTGACCCTTATGGCGGTTTCTACCATGAGTTGACCCTTCAGGCGGTTTCTACCTCGAGTTGACCCTTCAGGCGGTTTCTACCATTGGTTTGACCCTTCAGGCGGTATCTACCTTGAATTGACCCTTCAGGCGGTTTCTACCATTGTTTGACCCTTTAGGCGGTTTCTACCTTTGTTTTGACCCTTTAGGCGGTATCTACCTTTGATTTGACCCTTCAGGCGGTATCTACCTTAAGTTTTGCTTTGAAAAGGGGTCTCATGACGAGGGTTCTCCACGTCCAATGAGACTGCCTGGTTTTTGAAAAGGGGTCTCATGACAAGGGTTCTCCACGTCCGATGAGACTGCCTGATTTTTGAAAATGGGTCTCATGACGAGGGTTCTCCACGTCCGATGAGACTGCCTGATTTTTTTTTTTTTTAAAATGGGTCTCATGACAAGGGTTCTCCACGTCCGATGAGACTGCCTGATTTTTTAAAATGGGTCTCATGACGAGGGTTCTCCACGTCCGATGAGACTGCCTGATTTTTGAAAATGGGTCTCATGACGAGGGTTCTCCACGTCCGATGAGACTGTTTCTTTTTTTTTAAAATGGGTCTCATGACGAGGGTTCTCCACGTCCGATGAGACTGCCTGATTTTTGAAAATGGGTCTCATGACGAGGGTTCTCCACGTCCGATGAGACTGTTTCTTTTAAAAGGGTTTTTCTTCCCCTTTTTTTAGAGATCCCGAAGTTTGTCGGGAATTCAGTTTTGAAGCAGTGAAAGATTTTATTTTGATAAAGCTTCACTTGAGTTTGCTGAGCCGACATTCTGAGAGCTGGGTTCTCCAGGTATCCTGCAGAAAGTTCAAACCTGAAAGATTTTTCTTCACCAAGAAAATGTTAATAATCTTTGGGAAGACAATAATTGTCCAATTGACAAAATTTTATGATTTAAGTTTTAGTCATGAAATGTGCATTTTGATGCTGGAGGTTATCCAAAGCATTCTTACAACATGCAAATGTGATCACAAATTCCTTGCATGGAAAATCTGGATCAACAGTTTGAAAATTCCAAAAAGAGTTTGTTCAAAACATCAATCGGAATATTTCTCGACAATGAGGTCTTCTCACCTGTTTTGAGACAATGGTTTTTATAGGGGATGCACTCAATTCCCTACTAACATGTGCCTAGGTTTTAGGCTCATTCGCAACGCATACATTTTGATCGGTCGGGAGGTCTTCCACGGGACCGTAATGTTGGGCTTGGATATTGGTTTTCAAGGGGGGCCCGCTTTGGAGTCGAGGCCATTGTATGAAAGTCTTCACCATCTGCTCCGGGTTTACAAGTCAAGAACCCTGCAAAATGAGAAAGAAATAGTTTTGCTCGTACTTCTTCGAGCTAAGCTATATGTTAACCCAAGTGTCTTAGTCAGAGAAGACTGTTTCAGGGTTATGATATTGGTAGGATTGGTGACCGAAAAAGGTTTATTTTTGGCCTAGAATTCATGACGGGTTTGACATTGGTGATCATTGCTGATTTACCACCTGTCCTTTCCTTTCTGCATCTTTAGTTTTTGAGGTGTACAACCGATTTTGAGGTGTGCACCAGCTCTTTAGAGAGCGTCTCTTGTTGCATTCAGAGACCGACTCTCTCCATTTCTTTGTTCTGTGCTTGCCAGCATTTGGGGAGCAACTTTTTTTGATTTGGCTCCTTCAGGGATTTCCTCTTTTCCCATCCAGCTTCATTGCGGATCAATTAAACAACTTACACGAGCATCGGCCTTGCTTTTACCAGGCACTTTGCTTTTTTTTCGATGCTGTGGATTTTTCTCATTCATTTTTAAAATCCCACTTTTTCTCATCTTCATGGGATCGTGTTAGACCTATGACCAAAGGTCTAACAAGGTTGAGCATTAACTTAGGAATTTTTTGCAAACCCTAAGTCTTGAACTCCTTCGTTTCTGAAGTGATGCTGCATCCGTCTTAGAATGTGCAATGATCACCAACGGGTTTATGAAATGATTTTGCAGGCTCAACTTGGCTATGCGAAGGATTCGGTGTGTGGAATAGAGAAATGAATGCTTCTCATCATCCTATGGCACTTGGATTGCCATATAAACAACACACAAAGATTAATGTTAGTCCGAGCAAGAAAATTTCTAACCATTTTCTCCTGATGCTGCTGGACGCACCTCCATTTTCCCCCGATGTAGGGTGGTTCTTGACAGGGTTGAGAATGAAAACCGCCGTTCAAAGGGGTTATCAACGGTCACCTGTAGTGTTTGGGGGATATGAAACGAATGCCTCCGTCGTCCCAACCCATGTAATCGCTGCAAATGGTCCCTACCTCCGTAGACCCAGATTTTGCTATCTGCCCACTCCACTCATCTCTCAAGTGTGTGTTGGACGTGTTTGGATTAGGATTCGCCTCTCGTCTGAGAAAACACCCTTAAACGGTTTGAACAACTTTTATTGGAAAAATTCTTTTTGTTTTCTCCGAAAAATTTCCTCCCAATGGGGCTTTATGATGCACATGCATGTTTCATTCATGTTCAGACAACCTCCCAACTTCAACTGTGGATGTCTATGAGTTTAAAAATTCGATGCCTCTTTTCAGACATAATGATTGAAAGAGTCCTAACACTTTTTTTTATCTTCAACGACTTGGGGAAAAGGGATACTTACCTACCCGCCGCGGCTGGAGATCCCTGAAAATGCGGAAGAAACATGTTATTGTACGTTCATGAATTTTTCAAAAAATTAGAACGATACATCTTACCCTTGGTTATGTGTTCCAATGGGTAATACATGGGATGTGAAAACCTGTTTCGCCTTGATGGCGAGCCCCTGTCAAAGACGGGAATTAGGTGTCAGTTTGCGTTCCAAAATTCAAGACAAATTGGAACGATACCGCCTTGTTCTTGTTTTGTGTTTCCATTTGAACACAAACGCGCGGCTTGCATAATTTGGCCCTCTATCTTGTGTCCTTGATCTCCCATCTGGTTGGGCGACGAATCCTTCTCAAGAATTTGCCCTAGAGAAGATCCATTTGTGTTTTTGGGCGCACTCCAGCGCCATTCTTCAAGGTTCCTTTTATTCAAGGAAAAAAAAGAAGATTTTATCGAAATGCATGTCAAAGCATGTGACGTAGGAGCGATACTTTTTACCATCCACTAGGTCTTATAATCAAAGACCATCTCCTGGAATCCTGACTTATAAGGCCAATGATTCTATTCGCCTCCCTGTTAGCGCGCTATTTTCATTTGAGGCTTTCAGCGCCAACAACTTCCTGTAAAACGAGTAAAAACTCATGTTAGGCATGTGGTCTTGGAAGACCAAATTGGAACGATACAAGGTTACCGTTCACCCAAATTCGTATCTTGGGGTTTGATTCTGATGCGGACGACTCTGTTATTGTGTCTATTAACTTTGTCAGAGGAGAGACGTCCTGCATACAAATCATTCACTTGCCCCAGTTAGGCATGGTTTTGCTGTTTGTCATCTCTGGATTCGATGACCCTGGTCTGATGTGCTTTCGTGGGGTTTATGAGAGTTTGCCCCCAGCTTGACTTCCTCGAAGTAATTGGGGAAACCCGTTCCCACGAGCCTTGCTTGGGCTTTACTCGTATTTCCATACGTGAAGTATTTTCGACGCTTCTCTTCACGGTGTTGAATTGATTTGCCTTGAGTCTAATCTAAAATGGGAATGTCGCACTTGAGCATGATGATGCTTGCGGGTGGCGCTGGTCTTTACACAAGATTAGCTTCAGATATTAAAAGGAATATACAACCTGATGATTTAGCAACAAAAACTTAATAGCATATTAGGGCATGCATATTAGGCCTGCTTCCATTGAGGGTTGTACTAGTCGCGTCTTGAACCAGATACATAATTGCCCTCTCGGATCAGTTTGGTGGAGGACTGTCAGCTTTAAACTGATTAATCATGATAATGAGCTCGTCATCCAGATAGTCTCCCGATCCTTCAGGCAATTGATGTTCGAATTGAGCTGCGTCGATTCTTGGCGATGGATATCTTTTCATGCTTTCGCCATAGGCAATCTGGTTGGAGCTGGAGCTTCCATCATTGCCTAGGTGTAAATAGGCAGGATAAGCTAGCATACCGTGGCCGACGTCCCCCATTTGGAAGTTAGAGAGAGGAATGTGCTGAGAGCTACCCCACATACGCTCGTCGAGAGTCATAAGTTCAAACTGTGTGTTTGAAAAATTTGGTTCTCGAATATGTGGCCCGGTGACCTGATTGACCATAGGAAGGGTACCAGTGGAAGGTAGATGTCCAAACCAGGGAGTCTGTATTGGCCGTTTATCGTTCAGACTTGAATCAGCTTCGTTTTGGCCTTCTTGATTTAGAGTTGCCTCGTGCTCTCTCAATTCCTTTCTGTACTTCTGGAGGTGACTTGCGATGCTACTCCTGGCGAGTCCCGGTACATTCATGATCTCCATTATACGCTTCGGGGGTGCTGAGTCGACCCCTAACTGTTGGACTGTGTCGACAAACTTGCGATGAAGATCCGGGGACCAATCGAACCTTGTCTTCCTGCGCCCCACAACGGCATCGTCACCATGTTTACGGCCGTCTTGCTCGTGTAACTGTTTTCTTACCACATGCTGCCACAGATTTTGAAGCACTCGGACCTGGGCCGGCTTCCTTATGAAATCATGAGCTCCATGCAGTATGGCCTTCGTTATAAACGACTGATCATCACTTGCTGACATGATGACAATCGGCATGTCCATTTCGGAACTGACGACTTTCATAAGATCAAGGACGCGCATGTCAAACACCGTCGTGGCAGTGACGACGATGTTAAACCTGCTCCTATTCCGCTTCAGCGCTTTTAAGGCTTCGGTTGCACTTGTTCGGCCTATAACCTTGTAATGGCACTTTCTCAGCACAACCATGAGCACTGAGAGAGAGACTGGATTGCCATCGATGGCCATGACTCGCAGACTCACAGGGCAGGGAGCTTCTGCTAACGTCTGAGTCGAAAACATGTCTTCCCCACCGATCTTCGGCATTTTCGCAGATCAAGGGATGGTCTAGGAAGAAAGGTTTGATGAAGGAAACACTTTGACAATTTTTGAGGCTGCACAGGACAAATGAGTCTCCTCACGAGATTAGTGGTGACTCATTATGGTGGGCTCTAGGGATTGTTGGATGTTTCAGAGAAACGCTTTGGAGGCGTGAGTCTCTAATTCTTCAAGTGCAGCACCTCTCTTTATCTCTTTGGCGCAGTCAGCATGGCATGAAGGTATTCTCTCTCTATGGATGAAGGTCGATCGTTTCTAGATTTACGCATGCCCTATATTTCAATCAGCGCTGCGTCTTGTCTGCCACTTGATGTGTCTTTTTCCCGTAGTGAAATTCCCTTCGGCGATCAATTGATCATGGGCGCAACTATCCATGTTGCCGTGGGATACCTTTTGATTCGCGCCGGAGCCGCTCATGATGGCATCCTTGGAGCTTTCGGTCGAGACAACCTATCATGTTTTCGGTGTAGGTAGCCTTCAAGTGTTTGTTGAACATTGGAATTCGGTGGCTAGGCGGATGATCGTAGCAACAAAACGCCAAAGATAGGTTCCAGGTTTTCTTCTCGCTTTCGGCTCGATGAGACCTGGGGATCATCCACTGCGAAATTCCCCCTATTTCGAGACTGACAGCAAGCTTCTCTTGATGATGCATGCCCTACCCTTCGACAGACATTGGTATTGATTTCGGAAGCATGGCCTCCTTACGTATATTCACCATATAATCTGATTTCGCTGGAATAAGTTCCACGGAGTGTGAGTATGAGCATTTCCCCCTCTTCAGATTCCTCAGTGGTCCCCTTCATTTTATCATCACCTGAATGAATGAAAAACCATTATCAACTTATGAACAAATTAGTTTGATCTGGAACGGATACACCCTTTTTGACTTAGGGAGAGCCAATCCTAATTAGGTTGCTCCTTCTTCATAATTTGATTTAATTTGTCATTGCAATCCCAATGGGTGACATCTGCTGAAGGCACATTTCTTTCTGTCTTATAGGGAAGACAAATTTTCTTTCGTTTGTCTTTGACCATCTTATCCTGTAGACAAAAGACATAAAGGTCCCCGTCATGTATAATATTCGAATGGCTTATTGGAACGATTACAGTTTCACCATCGTTCCATGATCATCTTGCATGTGATCGGATGAGGACATTTTTGACAAATGTATGCCATGTAAAACATGTCCCTCGTGTCTATCCACAAATGGATTTTCCTTCTGTACCTGTTTTTCACCTGAGAGGAAAAGATAGGAAATATTATGCCGGTATCTGATTGAAAATCAATTAGGAACGACACATCTTTACACTTGACCCGGCGGCCCCGGTCAAAAGGCATTTGCCCTCATCAGTTGACTCTCCAGGGTGGTCCAGCGCTTTTCCATGCCATCCTGGTTCGTTTAAACTCGCGACTGATTCTTCACACAAGTCTTTGGATTTTGATTCATAAGCGGCGTTGAATGACCTTTTGGTTTCGAGGTGTACCAATCATTCACATACATGCGCATGAGACCAGTGAGGTTTGACTTCTAAGAATCAAAAATAGGATTTGGAACCTAAGGCCAAGGCTCCCACTTCGAGTTCTAGAAAGGGTAGATTCCATTGCACAACTATCGTTGCATTGGGACCCAATCCATAGTTCGAAATGAGCAGAATTAAAAATGGATTACCCCGTGTTTTTCCTCACGGAGATTCCATTTTCAATTCCTTCTATTATTTTCCTAAAGAGAGCGCCCGAGGTTTTAGGCGCGGCTGTGTGTGTTCATTGTGTCGTGCTAAAGCAATAAACATGCATTTCATTTAGCAAACACCGCTTCAATATAAACATCCTCACAATCATACATCCTAAACTCCTACCTGCATAAGACAGAGTTAACGAACACTTCACCCCTTATTTCTCCAATCTGCAAAAACATTTAACACCTCAAGGGTTAAAGTACGTACCTCAACTTGAAGAGCATCAGCATAAAACATGTCAGAAAAACCAATCAACTTTTTAATCGGCTCAAGTTCTCTAAGTCCCCAGCGGAGTCGCCAGTCTGTCGCGACCCTCTCGAGGTTGCATGTGGGCTCTCGAGGGCTAATGGGCCGTCCAGTCTGGTCGGACGCGGGCCTCTCCCAAGGCCCGTTACCCAAATCGCAACGGAGGTATGCGTAGTCGACCTTCAGTGTGGTCTGGTGACATGTGCTAAGTGTGCATGCCATGGAGTCGCCACCAATCATTTTTTGGAGGGTATGATTGGACCACCCTATTGAATAGTCGGGAGTTTCTATTCAATTCTGCGATAACCAGAGAAATGGGTTCGGGGACTTAGTTACGTCAACTGTCAGAGTTGACGCCCTTTCGGTACCTAAGTTGACTGAATTTTCTTACCTAAGATTTCATGCAGATGAGTGGAGTACGAATCCTAAATCTAGGAATTCATGCAAATAGGAATGACTATCCTAGCAATCACAATCAATAATAAAATGCGCAAATCAATGAATCCAAATATGTAAAATAATCACATCAAATCAACATGACACTCCTAATAAGGCTCTATTAGCCTAAATAAGTATCAATCAAGCTTAGGAATGATTTAGACATGATTTTACCCATCAGGGGTAAAGTCGTAATTTTGAGACAAAAGGGACGATTTGCCTAAAAAGGGAAAAATCGTCATTTCGGAATGAATCCGGAGTAAAACAATGTCAAAAATAGGTTTGGTCACTCAATTGACCCATTTCCTATTTTTTTTTGCAATTTTCATGATTTTCTGGAATTTTAGAAACCGATTTACCATTCGAAGGGGTAAAATCGTCATTTTCTAAAAATGGGAATGAAATGTGGAAATCTTAGACATAAGGTTTAGCCACCTATCTGGCCCATCACCAAATTCTAAGCAATTTCCACAATTCATCGGAATATCAAAGACGATTTACCCTTTGAGGGGTAAAATCGCCATTTTGGATTAAATGGGAGAAAATCCAAAAATGGAAACAAATCAATTTTTTTGTCATTTTCAGCCTTCAAAAATTTTTAGAATTTTTTTTAGGAATTTTCTGCAATTTTTCTCAATTTTTTTTTTGAATTTTTCCTTAATAATTCATTTTTTTGGAAATTTTTTTTTATTCTGAAAATCACCTAATCACGACACGTGGCTCATCTGCAGACGTCCGATCTAGCATTTTTTGTTTTTGTTTTTATAGGACGCAACACAATGCAAAAAATAAAGAAGATATTAAGTCATTATACAACATAAACATAAGCAAAGGAGATGGGATCCGGTGAATTTTACGACGTCGGAGTCCGTCGGTGCTCGTGCAACAATGTGTGGGGGGTATAAACCACCAGCAGGAGGCTCGGCCTTCCGATTCTGGGGTAGCACAATATAATTTACAGAAAATAAATAAATAAAACACCTTGGACGCCAATAGGAGGCTTAGCCTTCCGATTCTGGGTCTTTTATGCGAAATATAGAAATGCTATGACATAAAGTAAATACACAACAAATATTTAGACACCAACAGGAGGCTCGGCCTTCCGATTCTGGGTCTTTTATGCGAAATATAGAAATGCTATGACATAAAGTAAATACACAACAAATATCTAGACACCAACAGGAGGCTCGGCCTTCCGATTCTGGGTCTTTTATGCGAAATATAGAAATGCTATGACATAAAGTAAATACACAGCAAATATTTAGACACCAACAGGAGGCTCGGCCTTCCGATTCTGGGTCTAATAGGTAAAATGTAAGGAGTGAGAGGTGGTCTTACCAAGATTGAACCCAAAACAAGCTCGGAAATCCAATTTGGCCCTCGCGGACTCAAGTCTGATCAGTCTGACCTTTGCTCCTTCAAACAGCTCTACGGGACAAATGGCTTGGCCAAATTGGACTCACGATATGTCATTAGAACGGCAAGAGAATAAGCTTTCTAACAGTATATGGCTCGTTCCCATACGATTCATAACAAAAGAGTTATGGCCGAAAAACCGGACGGTTTTCAATCGCCCAATGACCAGAATCTGTCCCAGAAAACTCCTTCAATTCAACCATTAAAACCCATCCAAAACTCAACTAGACTATAATCTCCGCTTGCTAGATTCCTAATTTAGGTGCTAGAGACATCTTATCGAATATTGGAAGCAAGGCAAGCCCTTGAATCACTCACAATGTTCACGGCACCACCTTGACAGAACCGGTTCAGATTTTTCGAACAAAACAATAAGGGATCAGCCCTTAAATCCAAATATAATCCATCTTCAAACCATAAAACACAATAATATATGTCTTAACAAGGAGTGAGAGGTGGTCTTACCAAGATTGAACCCAAAACAAACCCGAAAATCCAATTTGGCACCCGCGGACTCAAGTCTGATCAGTCTGACCTTTGCTCCTTCAAATAGCTCTACGGGACAAACGGCTGGTCTAAATTGGGCTCACGATATGTCATTAGAACGGCAAGAGAATAAGCTTTCCAATGGTATATGGCTCGTTCTCATACGATGTCTAACGAAAGAGTTACGGCCGAAAAACCGGGCGGTTTTTGATCTGGGCGGCGAGCTGAGCGAGAGGAAAAAACGAAAATGAAAGAGAGAGAGTTGAGGGAGAAGAAGAAGAGGAGGAAGAAGAAAGCTGCGGAAGAAGAAAAGGGGGGAGAAGAGAGGGAGCGGCCGAAGAGAGAGGGCTCATCCTATCTCTCTCTCAATTGAGTGCACTCAAGTGCACTTGAGTGCACTTGAGTGCCTTCAAAAAGAGAGAGAGAGGAAAAGAGCAAAAGAGAGAGGGAGAGCGTGTGAGAAAGAGAGGGAGCGGGTGCGAGAGAGAAAGGGAAAGAAAAGAGGGACACATCGTGATGACGGTGGTCCCCTCTTCCAATCATCACGCTCCTTCTTTCGTCAATTTCGTCAGTTAGGTCGGTTGCCCAATTCGCACAATTGTACAGTCAGCGAACAATCGGACTAAGGTGCAACATAGAGCACTCAAATTGACTGCCAAGATTCGAAAACTGTAAGAACTGCAAATAAATAAATAAATAACTCAAATGGCATTTTTTTAGCCAAATTCAACTTCATATATTACGAAGGAACACATGCGATTGAACTTGATTTTTGACTTTTTATGAGGTCAAAATAAAAAATACAATCAAAATAAAATATTGACTATTTTTATAAATTTTTGAGAACTCAAATTCTATTTTTTTGATTTTTCATGTATTTTTATATTTTTCAAAAATAAAAATAAAAAAAATATGAAAAAAATATGAAAAATTATTTTTGTCAAAAACGGTTCCTTTAGCTTGGCCAAGGTTACCAAAATTGTTTTTTGTAATTTTTTAACTTTTTATAGATTTTTATGATTTTTTTAAAATAATAATAATAATAATAAACTAGAAAAGACTTATCAAAAATCAGGTGTCAACAACCGTCAATAGGGGGAGTTTGGCTGAACTCTCGCTGGAACTCGGGATAGAGCACCTCCGAGCTCGTTGAGCGCGCCGGTCGTCGTTCGTGTCACCTCTTCCAGGTCGAGCTCACCTCGGCTTCATCGGGTCTGCTCCAGCTTCAGGCGGCCGTGGACGATGAGGAAGAGGTGGTGGTGAGTGACGACGATTTCGCCGGCCAAGGTATCACTTTTTTTTTCTTTTGATGGTCAGAGATCCCCCCTAAAAAAATCCGCCTCATCGCTCCCGAGCACCTCACGCCTCCACTCCAACGTGCATTGCCTTTTGTTTTTTTTCAATACCCTTGTCTCCCACTTTCTTTTGGCATCCCTTCTTTCCAGATGGTGGAGCAATATTTAATGAGTCCCCCACTTTTATTCTTTTCTGATGGAGAACGAGTAGGATTTCTTATTACGCTCTCGCTCTCACGTATTCTCGCTTAGACTATTATCGCCAGTCGTCCTTACTTCTATTGTGCTGTCCAACTCGCGAAGCTCTTCAACCATCATCATCAACTGCCATTGTATTATAAGAACCTGCTCATCTTGCCGTCATATCATTGATTTGCTTATCCGACGATTTTAAACTCAATTGACTCACTCTATCTTAAATGTCAAATGAATGTCAGAAAATATACAATGCATGCAAAACTATTTTTGTGAGAATTAAGACTAATTCTCATTTTTTTTTACGCTCACACGAATAATAATAATAATAATAATAATAATAATAATAATAATAAATAAAGATAAAATTTAGGTGTCAACAGTGACCCGAGCCGAATTTTCAAGATTTAAATTGACACACTTGAAGAGGAAATTAAAACAAAATTATTGAATATTTTTGTGTATTTTTCTGACCACGAATGGTATTTTTCTGATTTTTTGGGTATTTTTATAATTAAATAAATTCAAAAAATATTATAAAATACCAAAAAATATTTTTTGTTCAAAATTGGTCCCCGAGGCTAGGCCAAGGCTTCCAAAGTTGATTTTGTAATTTTATGACCTTTTTTTGCTATTTTTAATTAATTCTAAAGAGTAAAAATCACAATGATAGATGGTCAAAAATCAGGTGTCAACAACGACGAACAATTCGTTAATACAAATTGGCCATAGTATTGCAAAAATTACTATGAACAAAAAATCAATTAAATGCACGAAAACGCCTAAGGATTGGCTCTGCTACCACTGTTGGGATCCACGTGACACGTACGGGCAAATAAAAATTAGTAAACGCAGCGGAAGTAAATAATAACCCATACATGTATCTCCAGAGGCGTATTTCGTGCATTTCAATCGAAAAATCACAAAGCATTAATGGGAGTAAATAGACTACCTCTTGTAGCGTGCTTGAAACGGAGGTGTCGGTTCGATGTTCTTCGATCTCAGCCCCACAAGTGTCGGGCCTCTAGTTCAGACACACCACCAATCGCGATGACGAACGGAAGAACGAACACGCATAAGACGTCACCTAAATTGTGCTAGCAATTCGTGGTGATATTTTTCTCACTTGTTGAACTTTTGGTCACCCGAAAGAGAGAGCATCAGAATGTTTCTCTCCTTGAAGAATTGCACACGCTCGCCACACAAGGGAATTTGAGAAAATCAATTTTCTGCTCTCCCTCTTCTTCTCAAGATCTCTATCTTGAAAACACACGCACACTCCTCTCTTCTCTCTCTTCAAGGGAATGGAGGTTTTTATTATAAAATGGTCACCACCACTTTTTTTTGTCAATTTCACACGGAACACTCCCTTAGCTCTCCCATAGATCTCATCATGGGAATGCCTTTTTAAAAAAAAAAACAAAGTGATCAATCATCACCCCTAATGATCAATCATCACCCCTAATCACAACACCCACTTTGTGCAAGCAAGTTTGATTGAGAAAAGGGGAAAGCAAGTTTGATTGAGGGGAGAAGCAAATTTGATTGAGGGGAGAAGCAAACGGCAAGTTTGATTGAGGGGATAGATAAATAATAACAACAATTGTTATTATTATAAAAGTAAAAAGGTACACTATTCTCACGTGTGCAATTTGGGCACATCAATATGTGTCCGAACAATACGTGTATATCATTATATATACGTACGTTAATGACCAAAAAATAAAATAAAATTAAATCTCATTTAATCTAATTTCAGACTGACTATCTCGATAGTCATGATTGCAAACATATTTGCACAATTTTCTTTCCGTTCAATGTCGTCATATATTGGTTAAGGTGTGTGACATTCCTAGGTTCATCACCGAGCTGGCAGCAAGACATGTACTAACACATTAGTACTTCCAAGAGAATCAATTGTCCCGATTAATCTCTAAGTCTAACAAGCCATGAGTGACATCTAGCAATATGTCATGACTACCTAGACAGTGTGAATTCTTCAAGAACATTATGAACCTGTCAGCTTTGGCTACAGTGTAATTCAATCCCTCTGTCTTACCATATCCCGATCGAACAAAGACCATGGAATATTTGTCAAGCCACCAATTCGATCATATGTACAAATTCAATCGACATGCATTTAAACGAGACATAAACATTTTATTCTCGGTTACAACCCCGGCGAAGGATTTCAATGCATTGTCATGATTAAATCGCATAGGATATCAAACCTTGCATATAGCAAGGAGACAGATTCCATATTGCGTACACATGTGACTTCGCATGTGCCTGAGCTACGACCATCAAGTACAGAGACGAATCAACGACCCGCCAATATGCGCACTTGTGAACCATAACCATTTATCACACAAGTCAACACTGTACCTCAGATCTAAGGATTATTTACACAAGACCAAAGCATGAACGATTAGACATTGACCACGCTAAAAGCTTCCATGTCGCTAATCATTCAATGTGTGTCACGTTCAGTGAACTTGTCCGATACAAGCACCTGTGTTCTAACTCGGATATCGCAATACCCAATGACTTGTGACTCGTCATTCTCTTAAGCATCCAATACTTTATTTGTGAAGTTAAGAACACACCGATCTCAACAGGATTATTGATATCCATTTAATGATCCATCGATCGGGAACTGTTTAAAGATTCAGTCTAACTGTGAACCCGTCACACATATTCTTAACGTCTTAAGAATAGGTCCAGTCACAACTGATCTTATGGATTTTATTCATTTATGTATTTGGACAAATGAATAAAAACGTCTTTGCCACTGCTAAGAAATCAGAATTACAACTAATATCCCAAATATGTAACTATTACATAATTGCTTTAGGGCAGATTTCTAACAGGATTATCGTCTCTCACGCTACTGTTTAAACAATTTGAGCGTCCGCTTAGCCAAGAGCCACGAACATGTTGTACGCGATCCTTTTTTCACTTTGATTCGATGCGTGTCTTTTTCAAAAGTAAAGAATAAAGTGTCACATTCTGAAGCCAATGGCGGAAGAAGAGGCTCACACGAGGTAAATACATTCGGGCCATTCACCGTAACTTAATTGGAATCTCTCGTAATCGTTAATCTCTTGTGAGAAGAATAGTTATGCGGAGAGGAATCCCAGCTCCATAGGGAAAAGAGACGATCCACGCGTTAAATCGATGAGGGGGGAAAATTACCAAAAAAGTCATAAACCTATTACAATTGCGTCAATTCAGTCGTAAATTTTTTTTTGGCCAAGAGACGATCCCCTCCTACTTCGTACAGCCACGGCGAGGCGAAGCTCGGCCTTGTCTGATTTGCCGATACTAGATGCCCAAGGATGAAGGACTCGTCGCGAGTGGAGATGGGAGGAACGATCGTTGTCTTCAATCTCTATCAACAAGAACAGTGGGAGGAAGAAGAACAGTAGAGGGCGAAAAAATGAAAAAATAAAATAATATCATATCATATTAGAAAATATTATTAAAATATTATGTCGATGGACGGCCGACGTCCACATCAGCACCGGCAGGCCAAAATTGGCCGAATGGACTGAATTGGCAAAAAGAAAATTAGGACTGAATTGACATAATTGCCATAGGTTTATGACTTTTTTGGTCATTTTTCCCTATGAGGGCCACATACATAAAAGATTGATTGATAATTGGAGCAAAGCGAGAATGACTTTTCCACGGTCGATGTGTACATATCAAAATATTATGCTTCACTATCCAAATTACGGATCAAATTTTATATTTGCTTGAAATTGTCGCGATCCGTTCTTAAAAATAAATGTTATCATTATATGAGAAAACATTATGGAGATGAGGTTTTCACAAGCAAATTTTAATGTACGAGAAAATAAACATTGTTTTCAGTGCGGTCTTTTTTTGAGAGAAAATTACTAAAAAAAGTCATAAACCTTTTGTAGTTATGCCAATTCAGTCATAAATCTTTTTTTTCTTGCCGATTCAGTCCTAAACCTTTAGTAGTTATGCGAATTCAGTCATAAACTTTTTTTTTCTTGCCGAGTCAATGTGAAAAAGGGACTAGAGAGGAATCTCATGACTCGTGAAAAGTCTTGGTCTCCTCGTACTTCCGGTACAGCACATGATCCCATTTCGCCAAACCTTTAACATGCTAAGCTTTTTGCACAATGCATGTGGCTTCGCAATACAGCAAAGCGAATCAAAGCAAGATATGTTTGCCTTTCCGACCAAAGAAGGAAAGGAGAGATGTCGGCATCAAACCCACGAACAATGGTTTGCTTGGGTTAAGCTTTCTTGCATGCTAAGATTTTCGTCACCGTACCCGAACACACGGTCTTTCCTCGTCCGAGAAACATCTGGTGTCCGACAGGTTTTTGTAGCTTTGGGTAATTAGGCGATTGAGCGGACCCGAATCCCCTAACCTCAGGTTTGGAGGTTAGGGGAATCCCCACCCTCCATTAAACATTTCCCCCCTATTAATGGAGGGTGGGGATTCCCCTAACCTCCAAACCTGAGGTTAGGGGATTCGGTCCCCGATTGAGCGGGTATTTATGGATGCAACAGAGACTCTTGTTGTACAGTTACTTGGGCTTTTTGGCCCCCCTTTAAGTATTCCAAAATAAACACTCGCTATCATATGTAGGATTGAACATCGGAATGTATTGAAAGAAAGGAAATTTGTTAGAGCATCCAGATAATTTCGGCAACTAGGTCCTAGGTATCAAACAGATGGGTCGGGTCGAATATGGTCCAACCCATATTGATCAATTTAACTCGTTTTGACCCATTTTCATGTTGTACGAATCAAGTGACATATATCCAACTCGACCTGCGTAGTTAAAACACTTCAATATTAAAATCCAATTTAGAAAAAATCATCTCGTATATAATTTTAAAGATATAGATATTGTTAAATTTTTTTAATTAGCCTAACTCATTTATGACCTATTTAAAACTCATTAGTAACCCATTTATGATCCACTTTCAAAACTTAAGTAAACCATTTATGACCCACCGCCATCATGAAATATGAGTCAAATATGAGTTTCTAGACCCATTTTGCCACATCTACTCATGGGTCTTACTTGGAGCAATACGAAGTTCGAGTTTTTGAAAACTTGTGGGGTTATATGGTAACTCTAACCACAAATGTTTTCAATGAAAAATTACAAGAGATTCATGGGATTATTGTCTATCGCGTTACGTTTCGGTTTTGGTTGTAGTATAACGACGTAGAAGTATAATTTGTTTCCCATCATTTCACAAATTCTTGAAAAAGAAATATTTATGCGTTCATCGATATAATTTTGTTTTTCAACGGTTACCTCTCTAGTCCGCTAAAGGTCAAGAGCCATACGGTGGAACCCTTCCACTCGTGATTAGAAAAATGAAGTAATGATCAATTAAGACCTCGGGTCAATTAAGAGGGGCCAGAAAGGAAGCCGATGGCTCCGGAAAAAAGTCTTGATGAGTCTCCTCGTATTCCCGAATACTATTTGGTCCGATTTCGTCAAAACTTTAGGGCGCGCGTAGTAACACTTCTGCTTCAGTAATCAATTTTTGACCAAAAATTGATTTTTTTATTTCTGCTCCAGAAATTGATTTATACTCATAGAAATTCGTTTGGTAATGGTGAAATATTTTTACTTTTGAAACATTAATAACACAAAATCTTCTATGAAAAATTATTGTCAACGGCCAAAAAAATTCTACTTCGTTTTTTAAACTTTTTAAATTTCTTTAAAAATAATAATAATTATTAAAAATATTATTTAGTTTTTACTTAGGCAGTGGTCGGCGGCGGCGGCGACGATGATCACAGCCGGCGACGGGTGGTAGCAAGCTATGATCGATGGTTAGCGGTGGTCGCAGGGAGCACAATAGTCGATGATCGGCGATCATGGCTAGTGGCAGTGATGGGCGTTGGCCGGCAGTTGGCGGTGGTCGTATGCAATGATGGGCAGTGGGCGACCATGGTTGCGAAGGCGGCGGTTGGTGGTTTTCGGTGGCCGGTGGTGCATGGTAGCGGAGGTCGGCAGAGGCGGGCATGTTCGAGAAGAGGGTGATGGCGTAATGAAAAGAATGTGAAGCGAGAAATACCTTGTGAGTTTTTTTTTTCCAAGAAATGCTTCTTGAGTTGATAAGCAAATTTTTTTTAACTTCTCAAATCGGGGAAAAAAACTCCATAAGTGGAAATTTCTTCCATAAGTGTTATCATGCGCACCCTTTTACATGCCGAGCTTTTTGAAGAAAATTTTTCATTCGGTCGTAAACATATTGTATTAATTTTATTTCAATTCTACATTTTTAAATTTTATCGATTCGGTCCTAAACCTTTTCGTATAATTCTTATGCAATTTTTTTCAGTCAATTTTCGCCAAAAATCACTAACATGACATGTAGAACATCCGACAATAACTGAATCGTCATGTCACCAATTCTCAGCGAAAATTGACAAGAAAGACTAAATTGAAATTTCGACCAAAGATTTTTAGGACTAAATTGACGAAGTTAGAAAATTTAAGGGGGAATTGATATTTGCGCGATATGTTGAAAACTGATTGGGTAATTCTCTCAAACTTTGTGCATGATGCATGTGGCTCTGCAAGACAGGCTATTATTGGGCAAACAATGTTAAATAACAATTCTATTTTATACAAATGGAAGATACTAAAAATTCGAATGACAATTGTAAATGTGGGCAAACTGCCACAAACATACAAACACTGAGTTGGCAAAAGCACAAGCTCTGAGTCTCTAGAATCACAAGGTCTAAGCCGTTCAAAAACGCAAAGTCTAAGCCTTCAGAAGCACAAGGTCTGAGCCTGTCAAAACACAAAGTCTGAGCCTTCAAAAGCACAAGGTCTGAGCCCATCAGAAGCACAAAGTCTGAGTCCGTCAGAAGCACAAAATCAGAACTCGTCAGAAGATCTGAGGCGGTCAGGAGCACAAGATCTGAGGTGGTTAGAAGCACAAAATTATTGGGAGAAACGAAATCGATAAAAATACCGAGGCCTGTGTTTGACACAGTTTCTTTAAAACAGATTCGTCCCCTCCAGTATGTGCTTTGAGGCTTTGTGAATGACTGTCGCCCAGGATACAACGGTTAAGCAGCGATAGAGGCAAGCATAGCACTCCAAAGCTTTCGGCGAACTTGAACTCAACGTGAACACTATCGAAAACAATGCAGATGCAGACAATTGAAAAGAGGGAGAAGAGATTTTCGTGATTTTCTGTCGTATCGAAACAGAACGGCAAGCCACCTATTTATAGGCTAAGCGGGGCATTGCGAAAATAAAGAATAACGGCTAAATAACTATACCGTTTAGAGCCGTTATGTATTTAATTCTGTAACCACAGAATTATAATAGCTGCTACTTAGTTAATACCATTAACATGCCAATAATTAACTTAAGAACGGTTACATTGTAATGGCTTGAGTTGGAAAAAATTAAAACATAAGGCAAAAATAGGCTTGTCCGAGGCTCACTTTTCGGTCCTGCATTCGCGTACGCAGGTCATGCGCTCGCGCCCAAGTTTCAACTTGTCGGGCCTCCGTCGAGATTCTGGATTTGCACCCCATCCGCGCGTGCGCGCGAGGTATAGTACTTGTGTTATGATAGTTACCACTCAAAGGGAGTGTAACCACATATAAAGCACTTCAAGGCCTTCCTCCTTTTCAATGTGGGACTAATGCTTTGTCACTTCCCACTTCCAACTCAAGAGGTGTTCTTTGAGAATTAATTTCTCATTCACTCACCCATCAAAATACCTCATATTTTCCAACAACTATTTCATTGTCCCACACTTTTTTTTTCCAAGATATAGTAGTATGCCTCGGAGCAACAAAGAAAAGTTACTTTGGGTGTTTCTTGCACGTACCGTACGCACCACCACCCACTGTTTTTTCCTGGCACCCGACCCACCCAATACTTCCTCTTGAAGTAATCGTCGGTGTCGCGGATGTCTGGAGTTTGGGTTAAGACTAACGGCCACAAGCTCCCATTTCCTAATTCAAACGACGACACGTGTGTACGTGGGGGGCTTGATCCCGTGACTGGTTACGAAAATTAGAAATGAGATTAGGTCGTGATTAGTACCCGAAGTACTAGGATTATTCGGTGAGGACATGGATAAATTGTCATTGTACTTGTACGTGTTTGTTTGTAAGGACGGCAGTAGATGTTTGTGTCGATTGGTTGTCCAACTTGCTTTGCCAGATGATTAAATTTGCACTTACAGGATTGCAAACTTGGGCAGAAATAGTTTCTCATGTGAGGTTGATTGCATCATAGGCACAATTAAGTAATTTTATCAAGTACGCTTTCTTAATGGAAAATGAGTCGTTTAATTTCTACGTTTTACCTTTCGTTATCTCTTTGATTTACATTTAGCCGTAACTATATAGATGATAGTAGTAGTCCAAATAAAATTTTTCTGGTCAACCCAAAATTGTAGCTGCCAGCCAACCCCTAATTATACTTTGACCCATAAAAAAAAAAAAAAAAACCCACCTAATTATACAATCATTTTTTTTTCAAAATAATGCAAAAAAAAAATATTTACAAAAATAATACAACAAAAAACTTATTTACAACTTTAGGTCTCCCTCGGCAATTGAAACGACTTTCTGATCAATACTCACGGCCTTTGGCCGTGAACTGCAATGGATTTTAGGTTTTCAGGCAGTTTTCCGATTTAGGAAATTTTAAATATTTAGATTATTTGTAATATTTGATTGGAATTCTCTTATATTTTAGATATGATTTTCATAAGGTTACCTTTAGTAATTCTATTTCCTAAAGGAGTCCTATCATTATATATTGGACGCACGTCTCTGTAATCTTCATGTTATCTTTAAATCAAATTTTCGAATTCCTTTGGAATAGTTCAAGTTATCGCTTCTCTCTGCGTCATTTGGCAACCTGATCAAATCATATCTAAGCTAATCTAAGATAATTCCAATCAAATATTACAAATAATCTAAATATTCAAAATTACCTAAATCAGAAAACTGCCTGAAAACCTATCTAAACGACTTCGAAATGAGAAAATCCATCACAGTTCACGGCCAAAGAGCTTTTACAAGACGAGATGAAGAACAAGGGCAAAGACTTTGATTTCTCTTAGTTGTATGTTATTGTACTCTCATCGCTCTCAAATTTGTCTTTTTTTTCGAGGAACCTTGACTATCGTTGGAATGAACCAATTTACCTAGGGAATATTCTCTGTTCAGGAGCGATTGATTGTGCTAATTGTTGAAAAAGTTATGATTACCTTCCGTTGCTACTTCTGAACTTTTCTCAAGATGCGTCAACCGGATTCATGATACTAAGTCTTTATTGGGAAATTGCATTTTATTTCAAGAATAGTGTATTGTGTTTGTCGTTGATAAAATAATCTGACTGATTTAGACAACGAATGGAAAAGTCATCAGTTGCCAAATTCTGGTCGACAATAAATATAAGACGAAAAAACAAACTTTCAGGGGATAATATTGGAATGCTATCAAAATAACAACGAGATAAGAAATATCTCAACATAGAAAATTATTATATTTCTCCTTGTCTTTGTATTTCTCCTTATCTGGGTGGACGAGAGTCAGCGAGCCCTCACCAGCGATCCGCGAGGGCCGTGACCCTCATCTTGCCTCGCGAGGACTCGCGATCGGCGGGCCTCTTGCCAGCCCTAACCAAAAAAGAAAGAAAGAAAGAAAAAGGATAGAAAAATCATTAAAAAATTAATTTTTTAGAAAAACCATTAAAAAATTAATTTTGTTTAAACATTAACTATTATTAAAATCGTCCACGTCAACACCAACCGGTCAAATGAACTAAATTGGCGTAACTGCAAAAGGTTTAAGACTTGACTAATGGTGTTTTAACTATGCTAAATGTCGAGATAGTTGTTGCAGACAAAATGACAGACTTTTAAGATCCTGGAAACGGATCGAGAACTATACCGCCCGGTCATAGGAACCGGGAGCCCCCTAGAATCGGACGGAACCAGTTGGTTCCGTCCGATCGGTCCACTATGCTCGGCCCCAATTAATGCTGAACGGAATTTGTAATGGCGAGGATCAAGGCTATTATGCAATGTTGTCTTCGAATTAACTCAAATTGGCCACGTCACCTCATCCCCATAGCAAAAATCATTCGTTTTATGTCATTATGATGAAAAAAAAAAAACAAAGCATTAATTAGAGTCATATACATTCTTGTGTGCGTCCCTGCACAAAATATAGCTTACAAAGACAGAAAGCGACATCCCAGGTACAATGGCAATCCTAGTCTTTCTGGAGATGAATTTTCACTTCACAGCTGTGGTTACCCGAATCGAAAACTCCATGCGAATAATTCAACCAAGTATATCCAAACATAAAACTAGCAGAGGATAAATAGTGGTGAAGCTCCTCGCTTTACTCGATGATACCCGGCACGGGCACAGAAATTCCAGCTCGGAATGAGAAGTTCCTTGGCAAAGAAATGGTATTTATTTGCCTTCCTGATGAGAGCATCAATCACTTCCTTCCCCAGATTCTATCAAAAGCTCCTTTTGAAGAAGGAACAACATGTGTAGCACAAATGCGAAGCCCGCTGAAAAGGGAATTCACAAGCCCGCTCAAGAGGGAATCAGCGGAATTCTTCTCTTGATCTAGCTCGGTTACTTCGGATGGAAGATTCGATTCGCTGGCATTGTCCTCCGACAACAAGTGCCTGACTACATCCGAGGATGAGTGGTGGAATCTCCAAAGCAGGCTCTCTCTCGCTCCTGGATTTGAAGCATGGGGGCCGAATCTGCTTCTGGCTTCAACTTGATCCAGACTGCTGAGACGAGCGATGCCACGAGGACTATCCCATGTCTTTGGAACTTCCTGATCCCTATACAGCAGAAGAAATGTGGTCATATAAGATAGTAGTTCCAAAAAGATCAGTTCGAGTTAGTTCTTGCGGTCATTAATCCAGCGAAGTGAAATCTTATAGACTATTGATAAGCCTTCGATCGGAAGATACGGAAAAAAAGATGAATTACCCCTCAAGACATTTCTCGTTGCAGCGACTAATGAAATCGTCTGCATATGCTTTGAACTCACTGTCGAGATGTTCAACCAGTCTTGTCGCATCACTTAAGGGCAATACATCCCAAATCTTCAAGATTTGGATGTACTTAAGTTCCTTTAGTATATCGACAGTGCACAGCACATAGAGACCTTCGACCTCGAATTGCTTCACCATAGGAGAAGAGCTTTTAGGGAGTAAACCCACATTGCTCTTCCCTGGTCTCCAGCCACTGGCAAGTTTCGTTATGAGGTTCCTGATTGACGTCTTGGTCCGAAGTGATGTCAGCTTTCCGAAAGACTTCACAAAGTTGTCGCCAAAGAAAACCTGCAAAGACAAAATAGGTGACAAGAAATCATAACGTCGTTGATTCTGCAAAAGTCGAATATCCATTTTGAAAGAAAAGAAAACCATCTGCAAGGTGCTTTACCCTCCAACGAGCATTTCTGAACAGGACACTATTTCCACCAAGCGGATCATCAAGCCAAATATTCTCTTTCTTCACATCCAAGAAGGCTTTAACTTCATCACTACTCGAGGAACATCCTCGGCTCTTAGCATCCCGACGAGCATTTCTAAATAGGTCACTATTGCCATCGCACGGATCATCGAGCTGAATATCCTCATTCTTCCTATCCGAAATGGCTTTAACTCCATCAGTCCTCGAAGAACATCCTCGGCTCTTAGCATCCTGATGAGCATTTCTAAATAGGACACTACTGCCATCGTGCGGATCATCGAGCCGAATGTCCTCTTTCTTCCCTTCTAAAATGGCTTTAACTTCGTCAGCACTGGAGGAACATTCACGACTCTCAGCATCACGAAAGCACTTGGCCCTCCCCCGTGCATTTCTAAATGGAACCCTACTTCCACCAACCGGATCATCAAGCTGATCATTCTTCCCATCCAAAGCGGCTTTAACATCATCTGCGCTGAAGAAACATCCTATGCTCTTTGCATCATTGACCAAAGCTTCCCATACAGATTTACTTCCCGTCAGCGTTCTCCCGTTCCCCAAAATCCAAAGAGAGTATCTACACAGAGGCAGCCAAAAGCAGGGATTGTTTGTAAATAACATCTTATGGAAAAATTCAATTTACCCCGGTTAAGCAGGAATAGAAGAGACTACCTTGCCCTGGTGATAGTGACATTGGTTCTCTTAGTATCAGAAACAAACCCAATAGATCCACGAGCGTTTGATCTCACCGTGGATACTATTATGATGTCTTCTTCACCCCCTTGGAAGCCATCCACTGACCTCACTTTCACTGTGAAGCTTTTGGTATTTTCATATCTTTTTCCAATTTTCTTTTGTATTGCAGCAACCTGAGCTCCATATGGGGATATCACGCCGACACTTCGATCTTCTCCTGAATATTTGCATGCTGCAGATTAAACCCAAGACGATATAATTACGACCACACTAACATCAAAGGGTTATTATGTACACATCTGATTACTGTCTTATGTGTCCTGTAAGGCTAAGTTAAAGGCCTAAATGACAAGAAAGCACATCATCTCCGGAGTCAGAAAGCATTTAAAGCCACGCAAATCTCTCCAGACATCTTAAGAAACTGAATGGACTTCACGGTAAGATACTAAGATTGAATAGAAATATTTCTCTCTTGCAGCTTTGGCAATCAACAACTGGCCGCCCACGCTCCGCTGCAGACAGTTTAGCAAAAGGTGCATCCACATACATGACCAAACATGTGCAATGATAAAGTCGTTATTTGCAGTAATTCATACTATACAGCAGGAAATGATATAATCTGGGTAAATTTATTCATGGCGTACCTCCGTATAGATTCCTCAAAATCATGGAGACAACTTCTACCTCAGCATAATTTCTAAGGCTACATCCATCAGCTTCACCTTCTTCTCTTCCATTGGAAATATCTATGAAGGAGTAGGGGCCAAACATCGGCCACGGCAAATGACATTTTCTGTAACTTTTGCTGGTAACGTTCGGCCCATTTTGAATTTTATTGTTGTAAAAGGTTGCTGTTGGAAAGCGACTTATCGCAGGATGCATTCTGTACTGGATATTGAGAAGGCGCCTTGGATGACCCAGAGAAACCAACCTTTCGAATAGACTCCTTCCAAAGCCAGCCTCGCTAGAAAGCTATAGAAATAAGAACATGCACAAACTCAAAGGTCAATTAAGCATAAAATCATCATGTTTATGTATGCTTGTGCACGTTGCTAGTCAAACATTGAGCGATGACATACCTTGCTCTCCACCATTGCAGGCAACTGACATTCATCTCCAACCAAAATTGCATGCCTGACACCGCGAAGTTGTAGCGGAATGATTGACTCGCATTCTTTCAACTGCGCAGCCTCATCAATCACCAATAAACTCAAGGGCTCCATTTTCGTTTCCATGGAGTAGAGCTTATATGAGCTGGACGCAGTGCAGAAAATCAAGGAAGCCGCTTGATAACAGAACTCAGTTATCTTGGGTTTACTCGCAAATCTTGCAAGGTTTAGCCTTCTAAGAGACGTATTAAGAGTTTGCAAAAGAGAGAGGCATTCACGTCTCTTCAATGATAATGCTGTATATAGTGGATCAGTGAGAGTTTCTAAAGAAGACGGGTCCAACAAAAATGCTTCCTTCAATTTTCTGGAATCCAACTCCTCTCTACATAGTGAAACTTCAAAAGAATCAATTGAGGTGAGAAGGGACTTAATATCTAGGAAATTATTTTCCGAAAGGTAACTTTTGGGTATATGGGTGCATAAGGTAGAGAAGCATCTTCGGAGAGACTCTGCACTAGACAAGAATATGTGCTTGAAAAATTCCAGAAATGACATAGATTCAGGTTTGCATCCATTACCATTAGGCTTCGATATAATCATGCTTTCATTCTCCAGAAAAATGTGGTATTGGCCAACACAGTCATTGAGAGTATCAATCATGGAAGGTAGATAACGCTGCCAACCAGTGCGTACAGAAAAGCACTGCAGAACACAATCAACGCGATGATCCAAGAATATTTCCTCCATATCTGAATCCACTTTCATCCGCTCATTGTTCCCGAAACACAGCATGTCTCCTAAGTTACAGAGCAAGCTTTCCCCTGGAGAATTTGTGCAAACCGATTGTTTCACCAGCTGCAAAACACGAGAAGCCAATTCCTTGATGGCAACATTCGTCGGAGCACAAACAAGGGTTCTGTGTTTCCTTTGCAAGAGAGTAAAGAGCAGCGCCGCGACAGTTTTGGTCTTCCCTGTCCCTGGAGGACCCTGTATCATTTCCAATGCCGACCTGTGTTGACACTTGATTGTATCAAGACAAGCCAGAACGGCTTTTTTCTGGGATTTATTCAGACTGCAAAACACTTTCCTATCAGGACTCTCATGTCCAGAGCCATGACTTCGAGTAATACAGAGATTGCAATCTATCTCAACCTGCAAACAAACACATAGTCTTCTGAAAATTCACACCCAGAAAACAAAAGTAAAAGTTAGAAACTGTGACAAAATTGTCGATTTTGTTCCATCCTTGTACAACCTGGACTGGTATTGAGCACAAAAGATCTTGTGAGAACAATGTCTATCACTAAACATGGGTCATACTACTGCAGCATTAAAATTTAACGTGATCACGTAACTTCAGGCAATCTTCTTTTGATTGTTTGGAGAAATAACAAGCTAACTCAAAAGAGCCGAGTTCTTTTTTTTTTTTTTTTTAAGTAATCGAAATCAAGTTTTGTTGCAGCCAATAATATGTTTACCATAAAACGGTACGGAGTTAATGAGTACAGAAACAAAGTCCTTACCGCTGAATCCCTGCAGAGAACTCCCTTCTCAATCTTCAAGTTCCGAAATCTGTGCAGCACTCTCCATATCCTATTGTTAGTGACTACGTTTATCACGGAGACTGCATACATTGACTCCCAGGTACGATCATCCTTCGCTTCATTATCCAAGAATGCCTTGACTGTGAACTTTGTAGATGCTTGAGCATCCGTGTCAGCATTCCCTACGATTTCAGCGACCGATGCAAAAGTCCATCTTCCTGCAAACCTTTCTAAGCAGGGAATGGTATCCGGTTTAGCATTAGTTAACATCAAAACATCCCCGGGCAAAATTTTGTAAGGCTCCTTGCCACGGTCAGTGAACCTGTTTCTCCAGCCATCCACTTCCACATGGTAAGCATTCTTCTTGCCTTCAACAAACCCAGTGACTTTCGCGAAAGGCAGCCTAGATACATTCTTCATACTTGAACAGAGGCTGGCTCGTGTTTCCTCAAGCAAAGGATAGACAAAAGAAGCAAGGTATTGCTCAACCGATTGAAATGACTCGGGGATGCTTTCCACCTACAAAACGGGGGTATCGAAAATCAAACATTGCCAACCAACTTCACTCGCTAGATCGAGCGACTCTGTCCTCTGTCGTATCAATGTCACAAGGATAGGACGTCATATAGCATACCGAAAGAGCAAACATTCCCCCTAACACCTAATAACTTCACCACATAGAGACAGAGAGCAAGGTCCTTCCCCAATATACAACAGTCCAATTTTACATTAGCAAGGGTCAAAAGAGAAATTATGCAAAAGAGCAAGGAATTAACATCATTTAGGACATTTTCGAGAGCTAACACGCATTAAACTTATACTGATGATAGTACGAAAGCATGATCAGAACAACAAATGTATCCCCGGGAAAAGGGGGGAAAAGAAGGAAAAGAGACTAAGAAATGAGAACCTTGTCCCTGTAGAGATTGATATTGAAGATTTCTTGAAGAGACCAAGAGAGGATAATATCAATCAGGTCTCTGGGCTTGTCTTTCTTCCTGCCAGATCCAGCCTCCGCACCCTCTGTAGAATCCATGGCCAGTCCCACGCCCGTCTCTAAAGCCATAAAATTTCCTTACTTTCCCGTCGAAGATGACGAATTATGTCTGAGAATTTAAAGCAACGAGAGACTGAGAGATCAAATACGAACAAGCGAGAAGCTTCGACACTCGGGGAATCAATTCCGTCCGAGACGAGCATTTAAAAATGTTAGTCGTTGAGGGACCGGCGGCAGTGTGAAAAAGGGACCAGAGAGGAAGACCATGACTCGTGAAAAGTCTTGGTCTCCTCGTACTTCCGGTACAGTACATGATCCCATTTCGCCAAACATGCTATGCTTTTCGCACAATGCATGTGGCTTCGCAATACAGCGAAGCGAATCAAAGCAAGATATGTATGCCTTTCCGACCAAAGAAGGCAAGAGAGATGTCGGCATCAAACCCACGAACAATGGTTTGCTTGGGTTAAGCTTTCTTGCATGCTGAGCTGTTCGTCACTGTACCCGTACACACGGTCTTTCCTCGTCCAAGAAACATCTGGTGTCCGACATGTTTGGAGCTTTAGATTGAGATTGGCAAGACCCGCGTTCCTTTTTTCTAATTTGAAACCACCACAGATGGGTACACGTGTCTTGATCTTTAAGAATGGTTGGGTTTGACACACATGGGTAATGAAATCGCTCGATGAGGACCTACAACTAAAAGTAACCATAGCCCCTTAATTAGGCGATTGAGCGGGTATTTATGGATGCAACAGAGACTCTTGTTGTATGGTTACCTGGGCTTTTTGGCCCCACTTTAAGTATTCCAAAATAAATACTCGCTATCATATGTCGGATTGAACATCGGAATGTATTGAAAGGAAGGAAAATTTTTAGAGTTTGGCAACTGGGTCCTAGGTATCAAACGGATGGGTCAGGTCGAATTTGAGTCGGGTCGAATTGAGTCCAACTGATATTGACTCATTTAACCCGTTTTGACCCATTTTCATGCTATATAAATCAAATTACCTATATCCAACTCGACCTGTATAGTTAAAACACTTCAATATTAAAATCTAATTTATAAAAAATTACCTCGTATACATTTTTAAAGGTATAGATATTGCTTCCGACAAAAAAAAAAAGTATAGATATTGCTAAAAAAAATTAGCTAACTCATTTATGACCTATTTAAAGCTCCTTAGTAATCCATTCATGATCCACTTTTGAAACTTAAGTAACCCATTTATGACCCACCACCATCATGAAATACGAGTCAAATATGAGTTATAGACCCATTTTACCCACGTCTATTAATGGGTCCTAGTTGGAGCGATTCGAAGTTGGAGTTTCTGGAAACTTATGGGGATTATATGGTAATTCTAACCGCAAATGTTTTCAATGAAAAATTACAAGAGAATCGTGGGATTATTGTCTATGGCGTTACGTTTCGATTTTGGTGGCAGTATAGCGAGATAGAAGTACAATTTCGCAATTCTTGAAAAAGAAATATTTATGCGCTCATCGATATAACTTTGTTTTTCAACGGTTACATTTCTAGTCCGCTAAAGGCCAAGAGCCGTACAGTGGAACCCTTCCACTCTTGATTAGAAAAATGAAGTAATGATCAATTAAGACACCGGGTCAATTAAGAGGGGCGAGAAAGGAAGCTGATGGCTCTGGCAAAAGTCTTGATGAGTCTCCTCGTATTTCCGAACACTATTTGATCCGATTTCGACAAAAACTTTAGGGTGCATGTGGTAACACTTCTACTTCAGCTTCAGTAATCAACTTTTGATCAGAAGTTGATTTTTTTTACTTCTGCTCCAGAAGTTGATTTCTAATTATAGAAATTCATTTGGTAACGGTAAAAAAATTTTACTTTTGAAATATTATTAACACAAAATCTTATATGAAAAATTATTGTTGGCAGCCAAAAAAATTCTACTTCATTTTTAAACTTTTAAATTTTCTTTAAAAATATATTATTTATTTTTTACTCCAGTGGTGGTCAACGGTGAGCGATGGACGGTGGCAGCGGCGGTTGTCGATGGTCATGGTCGGCAGTGGGCGGTGGCGAGCGATGATTGATTGTTAGCGGTGGTCGTAGGCAGCGCGATAGGCGGTGGTCGGCGATCGCGACCAATGGTGGTGATGGGTGATGGTCAGCAGTTGACAGTGGTCGTACGCGGTGATGGACAGTGGGCGACCATGGTTGCAATGGTGGTGGTTGTTGGCAGTAGCGGTGGGTGTCGGTGGTGGCGGTGCATGGCAGCAAAGGTCAACGGAGCCAAACATGGTCAAGAAGAGGGTGAGGGCATAATGAAAAGAAGGTGAAGCGAAAAATATTTTGTGAGTTTTTTTTTTTTCAAGAAGTACTTCTTGAGTTGATAAGCAAATTGTTTTAACTTTTCAAATCAGGAAAAAAATAACTTCAGAAGTGGAAATTTCTTCGAGAAGTGTTATCATGCGCACCCTTTTACATGCTGAACTTTTTGAAGAAAATTTCTCATTCGGTCGTAAACATATTTGTTGACACCTGATTTTTGACCATTTTTTATTTTAGTTTTTATTTCTAAAATTAATTAAAAATAGCAAAAAAGTTCAAAAAATTGCAAAATCAACTTTGGAAGCCTTAGCCTAGTCTTAGGAACCACTTTTGAACAAAAAATATTTTTTGTATTTTTTAATATTTTTTGGAATTTATTTAATTATAAAAATACCCAAAAAATTATAAAACTACCATTCGTGGTCAGAAAAATACACAAAAATATTCAGTAATTTTATTTTAATTACCTATTTAATATTTTCACTTTTTATCAGGGAAATTTGGCTCGATTCATGGGGTTCCTTCACAAACCTAAAACCGAACCGGGCCTAAAAAATCATTTTCGAGTCTTTTAATTTTCAATTCTCGGTTTTTATAAGCTATGACATTGGACTCCAAAGTATTGAAATGCAATTGGGTCAATTTACCCTCCAATTTGATCAATTTTAACCAAAAGGGCTTAATTGCATAAAAATCTTTCAATTTAGTCCCCGGTTTCACAATTTTTGAAATTAAATTTCACACGGGCACACCCATTAAAATTAAACACCTCTACCCAACAGTTTTCATCATGCTGAATCCATTGGTGGGCTCAATTGTGGCTAATTCGATCGTTTAGGCCTTCGATTTGGCGAAATTGAATTTCGGATCCTAGGGACAATTTGGGGTTTTCACAGAATTTCAATAAATTGATTCACGAAAATACCCATATTTGATGGAAAACATGTCAAGGAATCCGAATTTGCCATCAATTTCATGAAAAGAGGTCATTTGGGGGGTCAATTTGACTATTTGGTCGAACCGGGTCGGTCGGGTCCGACCCGACCCGACCCGGTCCGACCCGGGTCTGCAGACCATGCACAGAATGTGCAGAATCTGCAGAACGCAGAAGAAAAAACAGAGGAGCAGAGCATGGGGCGTGCGGCTTTTGGGGAAGAAAAAAAAAAGAGAACGGGCGTGGGGGACACTTCTGGCGGAGACCCATGCTCGTTCTGAAAAAAAACGGGCGCCGAGGCGGGCGGTCGGCCACGCGAAACCGAGATATTCCCGGATAAAAAACGGAGCTCGGCCATGAGAGAGAAAAGAAAATTTTTAGAGAGAAAACCGACGGACAAACGGCAACCCAAGGTCTTTGGCGATACTCCTCGACCATCACCGGAGCTCAGGGGTCGTCGGCGAGCTCCGAATAGGTTGGTATTTGCTCTCGAGTTTCATTTTTTTAGCGCACGTCATGTGTTCGACGAAATGCTTCGGCGAGCATTTTACTTCGGGGCTCTCGGCCGGACCTTTCCCGACCCCCTCTCGTGCAAGGCTCGCTTTAAAAATCATCTAGATCCAACTCTAAGCTCGCCTTGCTATTCATTTTGCATTAAACCGCGGCGAAAACACGGCTCGGAGCTTCGCCGGCAACGGTTCGGACCGGGAGCTCAACGGGGAACTTCCGGCGGTCTTCAAGCTCGAAATGAGCTCAGGTAAGCCTCTAGACCCTCCTTGGGTGTTGTTTGATGGTTTAGAATCGAGTTTTGATAAAAAAAATTCTGCAAATTCCCTCGCCGGAGTCGGGTTCGGGGAGGTCCGGTTCGCCGGTTTTTAGCGTGTTCGTGATTATCATTTAGGTTGTATGTTGATGTGGGTGGTCCAAGGAGTCGAATGCCGCAAGAACGGGCGAAAAATACCAAGTTTCGGGCTCGTTTCGCAATTTTCCGGCGACCTCGCCGGAATTTTTACTATTCCCGCCGGATTTTTCACTGTTCATCGTCTTCTCCGGCAACCCTCCGGCCGGTCAACGGTCAACGGCCGACGTGGCGTGCCACGTAGGCAGCCACGTCAGCCGGGTGGGGTCCGGTCCGCTTATTTTCAAATAAAACAAACGGACGGTCACGATTACGACACGTGTCGCGATCCTGGAATTTTTGGAAAATTAAATAAATGATTTTCGAATAATCGATCCGGCGGACGAGGATATGCCACGTGGCTCACTGAGGGACATCCGATCTTGTACAAGATCGGACGCACCAGAGGAGGCCACGTGGCACGTTCTAGAGCGTCCGATTTGTAGGTTTTTCTAAAAAAGAAAATAAATTAATTTTTGATCCGACGGCTATTATTTAGCCACGTGGCTCTCTGTGGGTCGCTCGATCTAGTGGAAGATCGGACGCACGAGATGAAGCCACGTGGCACAACGTGGACCGTCCGATCCGGGGAATTTGCGGATAATTAAATAAAATAGATAAAAAATCAAAAAAATTGTTAAAAAATGGAAAAATGTTTAAAAATCAAAACGGTGTCGTTTTAGGCCGGTGTCGACCCCTAGGGTCGGGCCGGGCGCCCGAGAGGCGCGGGCCGGGTTTGACCCGGCCCGGAAAATATTTTTAAATATTTTAAAAAAAAATTCAGAAAATAATAAAATAATCAAATAATCAATAAAAAATGAAAAATCATGAAAAATTCAAAAAAATTCGGAAAATTCAGAAAAATTCTAAAAAATTCCAGAAAATAGGAAATGGCCACATTCAACTGGCCACGACCTGTTTCGGGTCTTTTGACCCCCGGTCTTTTCAGAAATGACGGTTTTGCCCTTCCGGCAAACCGTCTTCCAAAAAAATTCTAAAAATCCAGGAAAATCCCAAAAAATAGGAAATGGCCACAAACAACTGGCCAAGGCTCATCCCGGGTGTTTTGAACCCCAAACCTTCTTGAAAATGACGATTTCGCCCTTTGGGCGAGTCGTCTTCCAAAGATTGAAGAAAAATCAAGAAATTCCAAAAAATTCTCAAAAATGGGAAATGGCCACAATCAACTGGCCATGGAATATTTTGGGTAATTCGGTATCCAAACCTTTCAAAAATGACAATTTTGCCCTTCAGGCTAATTGTCCTCGAATCTTCCCATTTTACCCCTAGTCCTAAATCGCATCTTCGCTAAGCCCTTATGGCTACACTAGGAGGCCAATGATTGAAATTGATGTGCATTGACATGATTTATTTATGCACTTGACTTGCGCTTTCATTTAAATTGATTGTGATTGATAGGAATAGTATTCCAATCTGCATGAAATCCTGACTCATACCCATCTCACCCAAAATTGCGCCTGCATGAACTCTTAGTCAGGAAAATCACTCGCGTTAGGTACCGAAAGGGCGTTGGTAATGACACCGACGTAACCAAGTCCCCGAACCCAAAATCTCTGGTTCCGCAGAACTGATCGATCTCTCCCAATCGGTCAGTAAGGTTTTCGGTCTACCATCCAAGAAAGACCGGTGGCGACTCCAAATGCATGCACAAGTTGCACATGCCACCACGACCACACTGAAGGTCGAAAGCGATCGACTCTTATCGTCGAATCCCTCAAAAGAAATACCCCCGCCGCGATTTGGTATGGGCCTGGGAGGGCCCGCGCCGATCTAAGGCCCGCGATCCACATTTCAGAGTGGGGGCCCGCGATCGGTAATCCATTAGCCGCGTCCGTTGATTTCGGACGGGTCGCGACAGTTGGCGACTCCGCTGGGGACATTGTTCTAGAACACTTGGTTCTGGACCTCAAGTGGACTTAGGCCGTAATTAAAACGTTGAGTGATTTTTCTAATCCTGCAGGCGCTCTTGAAGGTGAGGTAAGTCCGCTCACGATAGGTGTTATATGTTTTTGCAGATTGGAGTGATAAGGGGTGTAGTCTGTGATTAACATTGTCTTATGCAGGATGGGCGTAGGAATGTATGTTATATGGATGATTTGAAGCGCTGATTGATATATAAATTGTTGCGCATGATTCACTGCATATTTGAGGATCACGACACTTTGCACAAAGCGCCCAAACCCAGGCCGCGAAATCACCTTTTCAGGTAGCCGTAGATCAGGGATCGATATGCAACGCTCTAGCGTGGATTGCGCTGGGGTCGACCATATTCGATCCCACTCACTATCCAAGTCGAGACTTTTATCCATTTGTTGTGGATTGCGCTCATGGACGAATTGATCGACTCGGATAGAGGGAAGCCTCTAGGTTCCTCACCTAAGCCATTTTGATTTCTAGAGTCAAGCCTCACTTGTCTCATGCGCATGTGTATGGATGGTTGGTATACCTAAAAACCAAAAATCATTGGGTACCTCTCATGGTAAGGTCCTGCCATTTCTATTTAAATTCACCTGCAGTCTTTCATTTTGCACAATATGCTGCATTCATCAAATCCGATGGTTGAGTCTAATTCCAATATAGAGTACGGATAGAGGAGATGATCTCTCCAAGTCGGTCCCACATCCCGGAGGTATTCAAATATGAGCGACGCGTCATCCGCCATCAGACTGCCTGGACATTCAACGGGGTCTACCCTTTTCGAGCTGTCCAAGGAATGATCCAGTAACCTTACCGGAAATTGAAGGATAGGCGATAACAGCAAATCCAAGACACCCGTCGGACGCTGTCAAGATGTTATCTGACAAAAACAAAGACCCGAAGGGCCGAACCGAAGACACCAGGCGTCGTCCCCCGAGGACCCGACTTGGGGCACCTCTTTAGGTTATTAAGGGTCACGTTCCAGTCGTCCCTTTTCTTTTATCAGGATCATCGAGTCTATAAGGAGCACCCGTCTATGGGTCTCCCATCTATCTTCTGCACCTCGATTTCTAATTCTTGTCTAAGTGTCTTGACATCGGAGCGCGACACTGGAATTTCTCTCAACCATCAGGATTTTTCGTTTCAATTGCGTGTCTTACCCAGATGAAATTTTCGTTAGAACTCACACTTGGCATGTTTAACCCAAGTACGAGAATCTAACATTCATTTCATGGTGCGCCGGACATGGAATTGAACCGGTCTATAGCGTGCATCATTGGTAATCCTTGGTAATTAACTAAAGTCGTTCATGTTTCCTGAGTTCAAGAGGAGACCTGATATCCAAATTACCTTCGGGAAATCATTTCAATTTGGATGTCCTATCTCTCACCGAATTTAGGACACATTGGAATTGCATTTTTATCTTCTTGGACATTCCACAGATTTTCTGGGAATTCGCCAAAAGTAATAACCATGGATTACATTCCTTTTAGTTTTATGTTTTCTCTTGAAAAACATCGATAAGAATTTTTCACACGAGGCTAAGGCTTGTGTAAAAGTTTTTATCTTCGTTAATCACAAGAAAGCATAAAATTGAAAGGATTTATGCTTTACTCCCCTTTCTAACATAGTCCTGTCATTCGAAACAGGTGTTTTCCGGAATCAAAAGCCAAGAACTTGTGTGAAGCTTCAGTCACAGGTTAAAATGGATCAGATTGGCCTGGAGAAGCGCTTGGCCGCACTGGAGAGTCAGATGACTCAAATATTGGCAATGATGAGGACATTCCTCCTCACTACACAAGGGGCGTCCCCGACGACCTTCAATCCTGATCTGACCACCCGACCAAGTTCAACTGGTGTGCCAGATGTTGATCGAGCCATGGAAGTAGAAGACTTCTCCGAAGGCACACCCATGATGACTAACCCGGAAGAACAGCATAAAGAAAAGTATGGTGCTATGGAGGAAAATGAGATGACTGGAAAGGATCTATTCGTCACACACCTGATTCGGGAGAAAAGCTATAGTCACCAGCAGGATGTTGGAGGTCGTGCGAACCCGATCCCCGCTGAAACCCGTCCATACAATGTCTCTTCTACATGCCCCAAAGGGAAGATGCTTGAGATTCCTCAATGGCCGGGACTTGCTAGGAGATATGGTGGTATCGGTTGCCCAAGAACCCATATCCAATACTATTTGGAGACGATGATCGATTTCGATCGTGACGATTCGCTTCTTGTCCAAAATTTTCGGCATAGCCTGGTCGGTCCCGCGTTAGAATGGTTCACGAGACTCGATGTCGAGGGCATCCGAGAATGGAGCGATTTGGCTAATCAGTTTCTCCAGCAATACGATTTCAACAGGAAGGCCACCCCTACCAGAATGGATCTGACGCACATGAAGCAAAGGAGAAATGAAAGCTTTAGATCATTCACACAAAGGTGGAGAGTAAAAGCAGCCCAAGTCCAACCTCCGCTGGACGAAGATGAGTTAATAGAACACTGCCTGAAAGCTCTTCCCTGTGATTCCTTTAATCGGTTGGGTACGGCTCATTACCAATCATTTTCACAACTTGTGCATGCCGGTGAAAGGATGGAATGGGCTAAGCGCGATAGTATGATCAGAAACAAAGAAAGTCGCGGAGAGCTTTCTCAAAGGAGTAAAGAACCGGTCAGGGAAACGACGACCGACTATCGAAGAATGACGTTCACGAGTCAAAATTCTGAACACGTGGCAAGATATCAGCCGCCTGATTTCATTCCTCACCAGAGACAACCAGCACCTAAGATAGAGAAATCTGGCCAGTCAAGTAAGAGAAGTCCCCCATTATTCACACCGCTCCCACTTCCTATGTCAGAACTGCTCCGTCGGCTTTTGGAGGAAAGGTTGGTAGCCAAGAGGCCACCAAGGGTGAAACCGCCAAGATTCCAGGGGTTTGACCTGAATCAGACCTGTGCATACCATATGGGGGAGAAGGGACATAATGTTGACAATTGCCGAGCTCTACAATATGATGTGCAGGCTCTCATCGACTGTGATATACTAGTGTTCGATAGGACAGGACTCAACGTCCGGCCTGACCTTTTGCCGGATCGCAAAATCAGTGACGTATCCGAGGTTGGACCGGAAAGCGATCTAAGGCTTATCACCAATGCACCCGAATCACGTGAGGTACCGACTACCTCTTCTCAAAATCCGGAGAAGCACACCACCTCGATGGGGCGGAAAGAGCCATGCTTAACCGAGATGGGTAGTATGGGAATCATCGGTAGGGTTGAAGACCCCGCTTTTACAACTTCCTTCGCAAAGTTGAGCTTAACCTCTGAAGGATATGCGATAGAGGCTATGAGGGAAGAGTCATGGGAGAACATGCAGCAAAACCAACAAGCAGACAGGGTGTACGAAGACAACCCCATCAATGACCGCGCTGACCCGGCTGATCGGACAACTGATGATGGCAAACTACATGGATAAGGGAGTCACTTCCTCCTTTCCATCATCACTTTTTAGTCTATTTGCATTTTAGTTCATATATAGTCTCGAGTGCAGTCTCCTTGAAAAAAAAAATCAATCAAAAATCAAAAATCAAAAAGGGGGACATGGGGGAGCACCACAAATCGGTCAATGACGAAAAAAAAAACAACAAAAAACAAAAAAAAACAAAAACAAAACAAAAACAAAAACAAAAACAAGAAAAACAACAAGAAAAAAAAAGAAAGAGAGAAAAATTCCTGAGACCTGATTTCCCACATGTCTCCTGATTTTCAAAACCTTTCAGGGCAGCGAAGATATCCGATGATAAGAGGATTAGCCCCCGTTCCCCACCTTCTAATCAAATCTTTCAAAATGTGTTTCTAAGAAAAATTCGTCATGTATGGACTCTCTTTTCCATATTTGGGCTAACTGCCTTCATGGCATCTTAGGTGTGCCGCCCAAAGCATGGAACGCCCAAGAGAAACGGAGTGGTGCTTCAAGAAGATTGAAGCTGGTCGACAACTCGAGCCACCGGGATGGACATTTGAAGACAGACAAATGAGCCGACTTCTCACAAAAAAGCATACCGGGGCAAAGGCCCACCGAGATGAAAAGGGGATGAGAAACTACAAATGGCATGTATCCCCAAATTTAAAAAAAAAAAAGAACTGCAAAAATAATGAAGGGGGTCAAAGCAGTCAACTGGGGCATATCCCACTCAACTAGGGCAAACGCCACCTAACCGGGGCAGCCGGGTCAAGTGTAAAGACGTGTCGTTCCTAATTGATTTTCAATCAGATACCGGCATAATATTTCCTATCTTTTCCTCTCAAGTGAAAAACAGGTAGAGAAGGAAAATCCATTTGTGGAAAGACACGATGGACATGTTTTACATGGCATACATTTGTCGAAAATGTCCTCATCTGATCACATGCAAGATGATCATGGAACGATGGTAAAACTGTAATCGTTCCAATAAACCCTTCGAATGTTATACCTGACGAGGACCTTTATGTCTTTTGTCTACAGGATAAGATGGTCAAAGACAAACGAAGGAAAATTTGTCTTCCCCATAAGACGGAAAGAAATGTGCCTTCAGCAGATATCACCCATTGGGATTCCAATGACAAAATGAATCAAATTATGAAGAAGGAGCAACCTAATTAGGATTGGCTCTCCCTAAGTCAAAAAAGTTGTATCCGTTCCAAATCGGACTGACTGATTCACAAACTGATATGGTTTCCCATTCTTGCAGATGATGATGAGAATGAACGGGCCCACTGAAAAATTTCCAGCATCTTGGATGCCAGAAGTGACCAGAGCGGGGATAGTAAATCCGTAGTCGTTTCAATTAAAGCTCCTTATGCAGCAATCGAGTCACTCATTCATTTCATCGTACAGGTGGAGTAAAAGATTGTTAAAGCGTAAGGTGAATGCGACAAGACACAATGAAGAAAATTGTTGCTTGTGAAGTAACACTCCAGGATGTTGAAGTACTCAGCCACAAGTAAACCCGTGCTTGCTGATGTCAAACAGCAGAACGCTCGAGGGACGTCATGAAATGATAACAAGGCAAAAGATGCATGAAGAAATCGAAACGTAGCGGCAAAGCTGAAAAGTGTCAAACGTTGCAGAACATCAAATGCCGAGATCTTCGGAAGATTGAATACACCAACACGGCATGATCAAACTGCCTGCAACTAAATCAGCCAGCCCAGGCGAATCACTCAGTGGCTGGGGGCAAATCGCTCCTCTACCCAGAAAGGGTACCAAATGTATGCCGAATTCACCATAGGGATGTGCGGGGAAAGTTTTTGAAGCAATAGCTATCACCCACGAAGCCTGATGAAGTGGAGTAATCCACCAAGGACGAAACGCACTAAGCCCTTCTAGAGGAGGAAGAGAGCGATGCAGGGCCATTCATTCGGGTAAAAGAACGTATCGTTCCAAAATGATTATTTTCTTGATAAGAGAATAATGTTTCCTTTCATTTCCTCTCAGGTGATGATCAAAAGCTGAGAACCCAAGATGCAGTGCCTTCAAATGACCAAACAATGAGTATCCTTTTCATGGCATCTCAGGCATGCATTCTGGCTAAATATTTTCAAGAGCGTTCTAATGGCTCAATTTATGAACAAAACCTTTGAGGAAACCTGGAGAAGTTTTCCATCATCTAGAAATCTTTGTGAAAAGAACACTTAAAAAGAAAAATTCAAGTTTTGCAGATTGACACATCTGATAAAAATGCTTTCTCTGAATAGAGTGAAAAGCACGAACTCATTTTTCGTTGCAAGCATACCTAACATGCATCATGCATATCATCCACATACAGAGAACCCAAAGGGAGAAATGCCGGTTCCCGCAGGATGAATTTCAAGGGTAAATTGTATCGACTCCAATAGTCAATTATACATGCCCTTTACTCATGAGATTTCTTCTTTTCAATAGGGGAACATCGAACATCTCAAATGGCGACTGTGATCGAGAGAATCACCAAACCGCCACATGACAAATCCCCAGATTGTCAGGCTGTCTAGGGACAGAGAAAAAATAATCGAAGAATCTGGCAATCGAGATAGATGACCAGAATCGACAAAAATTCATGAGAGCGGGCTCCCCCACCTGCTTCGAGGAGCCAAGCCGGGGGCAAATTCTCACGATCCCCCATGAAAGTGCATCGAACCAGGGTTATCAAACCCAGAGATGACAAACACCAAGACAAGCCTCACTGGGGCAAAATACTTGGAAAACACTGCTCCTTCAAATGTTGGAAGGACGAAGTCTCGAAGGGAGTACTTCCTTCCTGAAATTTCAAATGAAGCCAGATAGATCCCCACACCTGTCTCTTCATATGCAGGTGCATGAATGTCTTCAAATCGGATTGAAAATCGTCCAGGAGCACAGGAATGCCAAGGCACGCTGCCAAGATGAACACCGCCCAACTGGGGCAAAGCAGTTGTCGACGTGATTGAGGATCGTCTCACGAACAACACCCACAAATACAGACGAGATGAAGCAGCATCCATCATCCACATCAAATGAGAAGCGTCAATAATCGACGAAGGAAAGGAATACGTCAGTAAGGCGTCATCAGGAATCCCAAGAGGGAAGACATCCCAAAGAGGATGGAGATTATAGCAAAACGCAGGAATGAATTTAGCTGGGGCAGGCATCACCTAGCCATGATGAACCACGTCTAGCCGGGGCAAGTGAATCATTTGTGCGCCGGACAAAGGAAGGACATTTCTTCTCTGGCAAAATCCATGGACACAATGACAGAGTCGTCCTCATCGGAAGTAAACCCCAGGATACAAACCTGGGTGAACGGTAACTTTGTATCGTTCCAAATTGATCTCCCAAAGATCCCATGCTTAACATGAGTTTGTTCTCATTTGGCAGAAAATTGGTGGCACCAAAAAGCCACAAAAGAAAGGATCTCGCCCAACGTGGAAGCGAAAAGAAATATCCGTTGTAGGGGGCAAGCTGCCAGGAAATGGAACCCCGCAAAATGGCGTTAGAATACGTCCAAAAGCACAAATTGATCTCATCCGGTTCAAATCCTAGAGAATGATTCGTTGCCAACCAGACGGGTAGATCATGGCCACGAGCTAGATGGCCGACTTCAACAAGCCTTACATTTGCGTTCAAATGGAGGCGCGAAGCGAGAGTAAAGCAGTATCGTTTCGATTTGTCTTGAATTTCGAAACACGAACTGACACTTGATGTTTATTGTTGACAGGGATTCGCCGTCAAGATGGACAGAAAATTGTTGGCACCAGAAAGCCGCAAAATAAAAGAACTCACCGACAAGGAGGCAAATAGAACTATCGACCTTAGAAGAACTCTGAAGAGTGGCGCAGGAATGCGTCCAAAAATACAAATGGATCTCCTCTGGGGCAAATCCTTGAGAAGGATTCATCGCCAACCAAACGGAGGGATCAAGGCCACAAGATAGAGGGCCAGATTCTGCAAGCCGCACGTTTGTGTTCAAACGGAAACACAAAACAGAATAAGGCGGTATCGTTCCAATCTATCTTGAATTTTGGAATACAAACTGACACCTAACTCCCGTCCTTGACAGGGGTTCGCTAACAAGGCGAAGCAGGATTTTTACAACCCTTGCATACTGGTCGAAGCACATGACTAAGGGTAGGATGTATCGTTCCGATTTTTGAAAAATTCGTGAACACACAATGACATGTTTCCTCTACATTTTTAGGGACCTCCAGCCACGGTGGACAGGTAAGTACCCCTTTCCCCAACCCAAAAAACAGAGAAGAAAAGAAAAGCTTTCAGAATCTGATGTCTAGAAAAAGATATAGAATTCTAACTTCATTGGCATTCATGTTTTGAAACAGGAGGTTGTTTGAACATGAATAAGAATATGCACTGTGCATCATAAAATCCCCTTGATGGGTAAATTTTTTGGAGAAAACGAAAGAGATTTTTCCAATCAAAAGTTGTTCAAAACTTTCAAAAGGATGTTTTCTCAAAAGACGAGAGGCAAAGCCTAATCCAAACACGTCCTATACATACTTAAGAGAGAAGTGGAGCGAATCAGATAGCAAAAATCTGAACCTACGGGAGTAGGGATTATTCGCGACAATTACATGGATTGGGACGACGGAGGCATTCGTTTCATATCCCCAAACACAACAGGTGACTATTGACAACCCCTTTGAACGGCGGTTTTCATTCTCAACCCTGTCAAGAACCACCCCACATCGGGGCCAAAAGGGAGCAAGTCCAGCAGCATCAGGAGAAAATGGTTAGAAATTTTCTTGCTCGGACTAACATCAATCTTTGTGTGTTGTTTATATGGTAATCCAAGTGCCATAGGATGACGAGAAGCATTCATTTCTCTATCCCACACACCATATCCTTTGCATAGCCAAGTTGAGCCTGCAAAATCATTTCATAAACCCGTTGGTGATCATTGCACATTCCAAGACGGATGCATCATCACTTTAGAAACGAAAGAGTTCAAGACTTAGGGTTTGCGGAGAAATTCCTAAGTTAATGCTTAAAGTTGTTAGACCTTTGGGCACATGTCTAACACGATCTCCCGAAGATGAGAAAAGCGGGATTTCAAAAGAAAAAATGATGATGAGAAAAGCCCCCAGCATCAAGAAAAAGCAAAGTGCCTGGTAAAAGCAAGGCCGATGCTTGAATGAACAATCTGCATTGATCCCCAATGAAACATGACTGAAAAGGGGAGGGAAAAATCCAAAAGGAGTCAGATTCAAAAGACTACTCCTCAAAAGGTGTCAAACGCGGAGCAGAGACGCAGACAAAGTTGTCAGCCTCTTAATGCAGTCAGAGACGCTATCTAAAATTTGTGCATACCTCATAAATGGTCGTGCACCTCAAGAATTGAAGATGCAGAATGGAAAAGACAGGTGACAAGTTTGCAATGATCACCAACGTCAAACCCTTCGCAAATTCTGGGCCAAAAATAAGCTTTTTTCGGTCCCCAATCCTACCAAAGTTACGACCCTGGAACAGTCTTCTCTGATTAAGACACTTGGGTTAACATATAGCTTAGCTCGAAGAGGTACGAGCAAGACTATTTCTTTCTCATTTTGCAGGGTTCTCGACTTGTAAACCCGGAGCAGATGGTGAAGACTTTCATTCAATGGCCTCGACTCCAAAGCGGGTCCCACTTGAAAACCAATATCCAAGCCCAACATTACGGTCCCGTGGAAGACCTCACGACCGATCAAAATGTATGCGCTGCGAATGAGCCTAAAACCTAGGCATAGGTTAGTAGGGAATTAAGTGCATCCCCTATAAAAACCACTATCTCAAAACAGGTGAGAAGACCTCTTGAACGAGAAATATTCCAATTGATGTGTTGAGCAAACTCTTTTTGGAATCTTCAAATTATTTGATCCAGATTTTCCGTGCAAGGGATTTGTGATCACATTTGCATGTTGCAAGAATGCTTTGGAAGACCTCCAGCATCAAAATGCACATTTCATGATTTAAACTAAAGTCATGCGGCTTCGGCAAGTGGCCAGCCATCGTCTTCCCAAAGATTACTAACATTTTCTTGGTGAAGAAAAATATTTCAAGCTCAACTTCTGCAGGATACCTGGAGAACCCAGCTCCCAGAATGTCGTCTCAACAAACTCAAGGTAGAAACCGCCTGAAGGGTCAACCAAAGGTAGAAACCGCCTGAAGGGTCAACCATGGTAGAAACCGCCATAAGGGTCAACTTGATGGTAGAAACCGCCTAAAGGGTCAACTCAAGGTAGAAACCGCCTGAAGGGTCAACTCAAGGTAGAAACCGCCTGAAGGGTCAACCAAAGGTAGAAACCGCCTGAAGGGTCAACCAAAGGTAGAAACCGCCTGAAGGGTCAACCAAAGGTAGAAACCGCCTGAAGGGTCAAACCAAAGGTAGAAACCGCCTGAAGGGTCAACTCAAGGTAGAAACCGCCTGAAGGGTCAAATCAAGGTAGAAACCGCCTAAAGGGTCAACTCAAGGTAGAAACCGCCTGAAGGGTCAAATCAAGGTAGAAACCCCTGAAGGGTCAAATCAAGGTAGAAACCACCTAAAGGGTCGAATCATGGTAGATACCACCTGAAGGGTCAAATCATGGTAGAAACCAAGTGATCCCATCGGACATGGAAAACCGCCGTTTTGGGAATCCTTTCAAAAATCAGGCAGTCTTAGCATGACGTGGAGAACCCTCGTCCTAGGACCCCCTTTCAAAAATCAGGCAGTCTTAGCATGACGTGGAGAACCCTCGTCCTAGGACCCCTTTTCAAAAATCAGGCAGTCTTAGCATGACGTGGAGAACCCTCGTCCTAGGACCCCTTTTCAAAAATCAGGCAGTCTTAACATGACGTGGAGAACCCTCGTCCTAGGACCCCCTTTCAAAAATCAGGCAGTCTTAGCATGACATGAAGTGGAGAACCCTCGTCCTAGGACCCCTTTTCAAAAATCAGGCAGTCTTAGCATGACGTGGAGAACCCTCGTCCTAGGACCCCTCTTCAAAAATCAAACAGTCCTAGCATGACGTGGAGAACCCTCGTCCTAGGACCCCCTTTTCAAAAATCAAACAGTCCTAGCATGACGTGGAGAACCCTCGTCCTAGGACCCCCTTTCAAAAATCAGGCAGTCTTAGCATGACGTGGAGAACCCTCGTCCTAGGACCCCTTTTCAAAATTTAGGCAATCTCATCGGACGTGGAGAAACCTCGTCATGGGACCCCTTTTCAAAATTCAGGTAATCTCATTAGGCGTGGAGAAACCTCGTCATGAGACCCCTTCCCAGAAAAACAGGCAATCTCATCAAGCGTGGAGAAACCTCGTCATGAGACCCCTTCCCAGAAATACAGGTAATCCCATTGGACGTGGAAAACCTCCAATTCGGGAACCCATTTCAAAAATTAGGAAATCCCGTCGGACGTAGAAAACCTTCGACTTGGGAACTTTTTCAAAAATAGACAATCCCATTGGACGTGGAAAACCTCCAATTTGGGAACCCATTTGAAGAACCAGGTAATCCCACCGGACGTAGAAAACCTCCGACTTGGGAACCTTCTGAAGAACCAAACATTCCCACCGGACGTAGAAAACCTCCGACGTGGGACTCCTTTTGAGAACCAGGAAATCCCAGCGGACGTGGAAAACCTCCGACTTGGGACCCCTTTTAATGAAAACCAAACCATCCCGTCGGACGTGGAAAACTTCCGTCTTGGGAATCTTTTTCAAAAAATAGGCAATCCCATTGGACGTGGAAAACCTCCAATTCGGGAACCCATTTCAAAAATCAGGAAATCCCAGCGGACGTGGAAAACCTCCGACTTGGGATCCCTTTTCATGAAAACCAAACCATCCCAGCGGACGTAGAAAACCTCCGTGCTGGGAACTCTTTTTAAGAAACAAACCATCCCATCGGACGTGGAAAACCTCCATTTTGGGAACCTTTTCAAAAATCAGGAAATCCCAGCGGACGTGGAAAACCTCCGACATGGGACCCGTTTTGAGAAACAAACCATCCCAGCGGACGTGGAAAACCTCCGACTTGGGACCCCTTTTCAAGAGAACCAAACAATCCCAGCGGACGTGGAAAACCTCCGACTTGGGACCCCTTTTCAAGAGAACCAAACAATCCCAGCGGACGTGGAAAACCTCCGACTTGGGACCCCTTTTCAAAAACAAACAATCCCGTCGGACGTGGAAAACCTCCGTATTGGGAACCCTCTTCAAAACTTGAAAAATCCCCTCTGGCCCCGCTAGTCAGCGTCATGGGATCCTCTGAAGCAAATAGGTGCCTAGAAGTCGACCCAAGACTGGAGCTCAAAAGGCTCGCTTGCCGTTTCGAAAGCACGATGACCTAGATAAATCTCTCTGTAAGTGGTCACAGGTTGGTAGCCGCGGATCTGTCATCTTCCGGACCGGATCGCCAATTTTCAGCTACAGAAGATTTCTTCCACCCCAGATCCCACCAGACAGGGATCTACGACAGAGGTGTCTCAAAGCACAGTTCAAGATCGGAGCCCATAACGCTCGCGACTTGCCGCCTAGAGATACGGTGAGCGCCTTTTCCACGAAGCACGCGCCGGATAGCCACGCCTCGAAGCTCTCACCCTTCGGAATGGATTGCAGCCGGTAGCCGCGGGAAAGACATTTATTCCACCCAAAGTCCCACGACACAGGGATTCACGACAGAGGTGTCTCAAAGCACAGTTCAAGATCGGAGCCCATAACGCTCGCGACTTGCCGCCTAGAGATACGGTGACCGCCTTTTCCACGAAGCACGCGCCGAATAGCCACGCCTCGAAGCTCTCACCCTTCGGAATGGATTGCAGCCGGTAGCCGCTGGAAAGACATTTATTCCACCCAAAATCCCACCATACAGGGATTCACGATAGAGGTGTCTCAAAGCACGGTTCAAGATCGGAGCCCATAACGCTCGCGACTTGCCGCCTAGAGATACGGTGACCGCCTTTTCCACGAAGCACGCGCCGGATAGCCACGCCTCGAAGCTCTCACCCTTCGGAATGGATTGCAGCCGGTAGCCGCGGGAAAGACATTTATTCCACCCAAAATCCCACCATACAGGGATTCACGATAGAGGTGTCTCAAAGCACGGTTCAAGATCAGAGCCCATAACGCTCGCGACATGCCGCCTAGAGATACGGTGACCGCCTTTTCCACGAAGCACGCGCCGGATAGCCACGCCTCGAAGCTCTCACCCTTCGGAATGGATTGCAACCGGTAGCCGTGGAAAAGAATTTCAAGACCCCAAAGTGGCAAATCAGGAGCCATGAAGGGAGTAATAAAAACCCAGCATGGCGAACTAGACGCCACGAAGGGTAAAAAAAAAAAAAAAAAAAAAAAAAAAACCTCCTCAGACTCCGCGTGCGCAGCATTCAACAGGCAGGTAAACGTCAGGTAAGCCTCCCTCGCTCCGACCCGTGTTCTAATTGTCAGAGTAAATCGGTGATTAATTTGGGCATTCATCAAAAGACTTAAGGGTCCGATGTCGTAGCATTTCTTTTCCCCAGTCGAGTCGGTTAAGATTCAGGTGTCATTTTGTCTTTGAAAGCAACCTCTGACGAGCTCACTCTCAAAGAGGGGCAGCTGTTGACACCTGATTTTTGACCATTTTTTATTTTAGTTTTTATTTCTAAAATTAATTAAAAATAGCAAAAAAGTTCAAAAAATTGCAAAATCAACTTTGGAAGCCTTAGCCTAGTCTTAGGAACCAATTTTGAACAAAAAATATTTTTTGTATTTTTTAATATTTTTTGGAATTTATTTAATTATAAAAATACCCAAAAAATTATAAAACTACCATTCGTGGTCAGAAAAATACACAAAAATATTCAGTAATTTTATTTTAATTACCTATTTAATATTTTCACTTTTTATCAGGGAAATTTGGCTCGATTCATGGGGTTCCTTCACAAACCTAAAACCGAACCGGGCCTAAAAAATCATTTTCGAGTCTTTTAATTTTCAATTCTTGGTTTTTATAAGCTATGACATTGGACTCCAAAGTATTGAAATGCAATTGGGTCAATTTACCCTCCAATTTGATCAATTTTAACCAAAAGGGCTTAATTGCATAAAAATCTTTCAATTTAGTCCCCGGTTTCACAATTTTTGAAATTAAATTTCACACGGGCACACCCATTAAAATTAAACACCTCTACCCAACAGTTTTCATCATGCTGAATCCATTGGTGGGCTCAATTGTGGCTAATTCGATCGTTTAGGCCTTCGATTTGGCGAAATTGAATTTCGGATCCTAGGGACAATTTGGGGTTTTCACAGAATTTCAATAAATTGATTCACGAAAATACCCATATTTGATGGAAAACATGTCAAGAAATCCGAATTTGCCATCAATTTCATGAAAAGAGGTCATTTGGGGGGTCAATTTGACTATTTGGTCGAACCGGGTCGGTCGGGTCCGACCCGACCCGACCCGGTCCGACCCGGGTCTGCAGACCATGCACAGAATGTGCAGAATCTGCAGAACGCAGAAGAAAAAACAGGGGAGCAGAGCATGGGGCGTGCGGCTTTTGGGGAAGAAAAAAAAAAGAGAACGGGCGTGGGGGACACTTCTGGCGGAGACCCATGCTCGTTCTGAAAAAAAAACGGGCGCCGAGGCGGGCGGTCGGCCACGCGAAACCGAGATATTCCCGGATAAAAAACGGAGCTCGGCCATGAGAGAGAAAAGAAAATTTTTAGAGAGAAAACCGACGGACAAACGGCAACCCAAGGTCTTTGGCGATACTCCTCGACCATCACCGGAGCTCAGGGGTCGTCGGCGAGCTCCGAATAGGTTGGTATTTGCTCTCGAGTTTCATTTTTTTAGCGCACGTCATGTGTTCGACGAAATGCTTCGGCGAGCATTTTACTTCGGGGCTCTCGGCCGGACCTTTCCCGACCCCCTCTCGTGCAAGGCTCGCTTTAAAAATCATCTAGATCCAACTCTAAGCTCGCCTTGCTATTCATTTTGCATTAAACCGCGGCGAAAACACGGCTCGGAGCTTCGCCGGCAACGGTTCGGACCGGGAGCTCAACGGGGAACTTCCGGCGGTCTTCAAGCTCGAAATGAGCTCAGGTAAGCCTCTAGACCCTCCTTGGGTGTTGTTTGATGGTTTAGAATCGAGTTTTGATAAAAAAAAATTCTGCAAATTCCCTCGCCGGAGTCGGGTTCGGGGAGGTCCGGTTCGCCGGTTTTTAGCGTGTTCGTGATTATCATTTAGGTTGTATGTTGATGTGGGTGGTCCAAGGAGTCGAATGCCGCAAGAACGGGCGAAAAATACCAAGTTTCGGGCTCGTTTCGCAATTTTCCGGCGACCTCGCCGGAATTTTTACTATTCCCGCCGGATTTTTCACTGTTCATCGTCTTCTCCGGCAACCCTCCGGCCGGTCAACGGTCAACGGCCGACGTGGCGTGCCACGTAGGCAGCCACGTCAGCCGGGTGGGGTCCGGTCCGCTTATTTTCAAATAAAACAAACGGACGGCCACGATTACGACACGTGTCGCGATCCTGGAATTTTTGGAAAATTAAATAAATGATTTTCGAATAATCGATCCGGCGGACGAGGATATGCCACGTGGCTCACTGAGGGACATCCGATCTTGTACAAGATCGGACGCACCAGAGGAGGCCACGTGGCACGTTCTAGAGCGTCCGATTTGTAGGTTTTTCTAAAAAAGAAAATAAATTAATTTTTGATCCGACGGCTATTATTTAGCCACGTGGCTCTCTGTGGGTCGCTCGATCTAGTGGAAGATCGGACGCACGAGATGAAGCCACGTGGCACAACGTGGACCGTCCGATCCGGGGAATTTGCGGATAATTAAATAAAATAGATAAAAAATCAAAAAAATTGTTAAAAAATGGAAAAATGTTTAAAAATCAAAACGGTGTCGTTTTAGGCCGGTGTCGACCCCTAGGGTCGGGCCGGGCGCCCGAGAGGCGCGGGCCGGGTTTGACCCGGCCCGGAAAATATTTTTAAATATTTTAAAAAAAAATCAGAAAATAATAAAATAATCAATAAATCAATAAAAAATGAAAAATCATGAAAAATTCAAAAAAATTCGAAAAATTCAGAAAAATTCTAAAAAATTCCAGAAAATAGGAAATGGCCACATTCAACTGGCCACGACCTGTTTCGGGTCTTTTGACCCCCGGTCTTTTCAGAAATGACGGTTTTGCCCTTCCGGCAAACCGTCTTCCAAAAAAATTCTAAAAATCCAGGAAAATCCCAAAAAATAGGAAATGGCCACAAACAACTGGCCAAGGCTCATCCCGGGTGTTTTGAACCCCAAACCTTCTTGAAAATGACGATTTCGCCCTTTGGGCGAGTCGTCTTCCAAAAATTGAAGAAAAATCAAGAAATTCCAAAAAATTCTCAAAAATGGGAAATGGCCACAATCAACTGGCCATGGAATATTTTGGGTAATTCGGTATCCAAACCTTTCAAAAATGACAATTTTACCCTTCAGGCTAATTGTCCTCGAATCTTCCCATTTTACCCCTAGTCCTAAATCGCATCTTCGCTAAGCCCTTATGGCTACACTAGGAGGCCAATGATTGAAATTGATGTGCATTGACATGATTTATTTATGCACTTGACTTGCGCTTTCATTTAAATTGATTGTGATTGATAGGAATAGTATTCCAATCTGCATGAAACCCTGACTCATACCCATCTCACCCAAAATTGCGCCTGCATGAACTCTTAGTCAGGAAAATCACTCGCGTTAGGTACCGAAAGGGCGTTGGTAATGACACCGACGTAACCAAGTCCCCGAACCCAAAATCTCTGGTTCCGCAGAACTGATCGATCTCTCCCAATCGGTCAGTAAGGTTTCCGGTCTACCATCCAAGAAAGACCGGTGGCGACTCCAAATGCATGCACAAGTTGCACATGCCACCACGACCACACTGAAGGTCGAAAGCGATCGACTCTTATCGTCGAATCCCTCAAAAGAAATACCCCCGCCGCGATTTGGTATGGGCCTGGGAGGGCCCGCGCCGATCTAAGGCCCGCGATCCACATTTCAGAGTGGGGGCCCGCGATCGGTAATCCATTAGCCGCGTCCGTTGATTTCGGACGGGTCGCGACAATATTGTACTAATGTTATTTCAGTTCTAACATTTTAAAATTTTATCGATTCGGCCCTAAACCTTTTCGTGTAATTCTTATGCAATTTTTTCAGTCAATTTTCGCGAAGAATCGCTAAGGCTGCGTATGGTAGCGTTTCTGTTCTAGGGAGCATTTTTTGAACAGAAACATTTTTTTGTGTTTTTGTTCAAAATTACGATTTTTAGGAAAAAAACGCGTTTGGTAATTTAAAAAAAAAACACTTTTGTCAGTCGTTGACCGGCGATCGGCGGCGGCCGGCGATGGGCGGCTGCAGCGGCGGCCGGCGGCCGGCGACGGCGGTGGACGGCGACGGCGACGGCAACGGCGGCCGCCGCGAGCGGCCTGCGACCGCTGGAGGCTGGCGGCAGCGGCGGACGGCGACGGCGGCCGGTGGCGGCGGCGGACGGCCACGGCGACGGACGGCGGCGGCTGCAGGCGACCGGCGGCGGCCGGCGGGGCCGGCAACCGGCGGCAGCAATCGGCGGGGCGGGCGACCGGCTGCGGTGGCGACGGCCGACGATCGGCGACAGGCAGACGGCTGCCGGCGGCTGGCGACGGCGGAAGGCGGCTGGCGACGGCGGAAGGCGGCCGGCGACGGCCGCCGGCGACCGTCGATGGCCGGCTTTTAGGGAGGCGGCGAGTGGTAATCGCGTCGGCGACGATGGATGGTGGTTTCAAAAGTGTTCCAAAAAGTGTTCCAAAATCCCAGAAGCAAGTTTTTTTTGTTCCTTCAAAAATGTTCCCTGGCACAAAAGTGTTCCGCGGAACACTTTCGGAACATTTTTGAACCATACGCGTTTCTGCTCCAAAAGTGTTCCCGGAACACTTTTGGAACAAAAACAGTTTCCCCAGCCACCATCCATACGCAGCCTAACATGACACGTAGAACATCCAGCAATGACCGAATTGTCATGTCACCAATTCTCAGCGAAAATTGACGGGAAGGAGTAAATTGAAATTTTGATCAAATATTTTCAGGATTAAATTGACGAAATTATAAAATTTAAGGCTGAATTGATATTTGCGCTACAGGTAGAAGACTGGTTGGGTAATTCTCTCAAACTTTTTGCATGATGCATGTGGCTCTGCAAGACAGGCTATGTCATTGTTCCTCACTTTTGTTTTTTTTTTTTCCAAAGCGATGTAGTTATATGACTATGCCTCAGAGCAACAAAGAGAAGTTAATTTGGGTCAAGCTTTCCTGCATGCTGTGGTGTTTCTTGCACGTACCGTACGCACCACCACGCACTGCTTTTCCTGGTCTGAAGTAATCGTCGGGGTCGTGGATGTCTGGAGTTTGGATAAAGACTGACAGCCACATGCTCCTATTATTTCCTAATTCAAACGACCACACGTGTGCACGCGGCCGGGGGGGCTTGATCCCATCCCATGACTGGTTACGAAAATTAGAAATGAGATTAGGTCGTGATTAGTACAAATACAATAAATTGCCATTAATTGTACTTGTACATGTTTGTTTGTGAGGACGGCAGTAGATGTTTGTGTCGATTGGCTAGCCAACTTGCTTTACCAGACGATTAAATTTGCACTAACAGGATTGCAACCTTGGGCAGAAATAGTTTCTCAATGTGAGGTTGATTGCATCATAAGCCCAATTAAGTAATTTTATCGAGTACGCTTTCTTAATGGAAAATGAGTCGTTTAATTTCTACGTTTTACCTTTTCATTATCTCTTTGATTTACATTTAGCCGTAACTATATAGATGATTGTAGTGGTCCAAATAAAATTTTCTGGTCAACCCAAAATTGTTGCAGTCAAGTGTCAACCACTAATTATACTTTGACCCATAAGGAAAAAAAAAACAATCTAATTGTACAATCCCACTTTTATCATATGGACCCCACACCTTCGCGAAATGGGAGAATATCAGGCCGCGCGAACGGCCCAGATTTCTTTTTGGTGACGCACGTGCCCAACACATGATTCTGCTCTCCTGGTCTCTTTCCAATGATTAATAATAAATTTCTGCACAGCATTACATCGCGTCAACACATGATTCTGCTCTCATGGCCCACACGCCCCACGCGCCTGAACAGAAAATTCTTTGCTATATTAATCCAGCCAAATATGTCCAGACATAAAGCTAGAAGAAGATAAATAATCAAGAAGGTCCGCGCCTATATGAAAAATTCCCGGTAGAGAAAATAGTGTCTTCCCCCCTGGTCCTGTCAAAAGAAGGGAACAAAATACGGACGGGTTACTCAAATATGAAGCCCACCGAAGCGGGAACGCATCTCTCGATCTATCCCCGTTACTTCAGACCCAAGATTCGCTTCGCTCTCCCCATCCTTCGAAAACAAGTGCCTGAGCACACCAGATGACGAGGGGTGGAATCTCATCGAAAGCAGGCTCTCGCTCCCTCCCGGATTCGAAGCATCAGCCTCGGCAGGACGGAAACGAGCAATGCCATCAGAAGAATCCCATGTCTTTGGAACTACCTGATCCCTGTACGACGGATGGGACGTATAAGATCAGTTCGAAAGAAAGTTCAAAATTCAAGTCGGTTCTTGAGGGTCGTTCATCCAGGAAAGTGAATCATATGGATAGTCTGATTAAGTTTTCGATCTGAAGTTAGGGAAGAAAGATGAGACTTACGCATCGAGACAATTCTCGTTGCAGCGACCGATGAAATCGTCTGTATATGCTTTGAACTCTCCGTCGAGACGTTCAGCCGGTCTCGCCGCATCCCTTAAGGGCAATACATCCCAAATCTTCAGGATTTGGATGCATCTCAGTTCCTTTAGTATATCCACAGTGCACAGCAAGTAAAGACCTTCGACCTCGAATTGCTTCACCAATTGAGAAGAGCTTTTAGGGAATAAACCCACTTTGCTCTTCTCAGGTCTCCAGCCACCAGCAAGTTTGGATAAGAGGTTCAAGATTGCCATCTGGGTCGCAAGCGACGCCAGCTTTCGGAAAGACTTCACAAAGTTGTCGCCGAAGAAAACCTACAGAGACGAAAAGCGGACAAGAGAAGGTATTGTCATCATCGATTCTGCAGAAGTCGAATCTTCATATTGAACCGGCAAATATAGCAAAGAAAAGTATCGCGCAGAGTTCTTTACCATCCACCGAGCATTTTTAAATAGGACACTATTGCCATCGCGCGGATCATCGAGCCGAATATACTCTTTCTTCCCATCTGAAATGGCTTTGACTTCATCAGTCCTGGAGGAACGTCCTCGGCTCTTAGAATCCTGACGAGCATTTCTAAATAGGACAATATTGCCATCGCGCGGATCATCGAGCCGAACATTCTCTTTCTTCCCATCCGAAATGGCTTTAAAATCATCAGTCCTGGAGGAACATCCTCGGCTCTTAGCATTCTGAAAGCAATTTGCCCTCCACCTCTCATTTTTGAATAGCACACCACTTCCATCAACAGGATCATCGAGCAGATTATTCTTCCCATCCAAAGCGGCGTTAAGATCGTCGACGCTGAAGAAACACCCACGGATCTTAGCATCATGAACCAAAGCTTCCCGTACAGATTTGCTTCTCGTCAGCGTTCTCTCGTTCCCCAAAATCCAGAGAGAGTATCTACACGCCGACAGCAAAAAGCAGGGGTAGACAGCATGTTATGGCGAAATTTAGATTGCCTGGATTAAGCAGGAATAGAAGAAACTACCTTGCCCTGGTAAGAGCGACATTGGTTCTCTTGGCATCTGAAACGAACCCAATCGAACCGCGAGGGTTTGATCTCACGGTGGATACTATTATGACGTCCTCTTCACCCCCTTGGAACCCATCCACTGACCTCACTTTCACTGTAAAGCCTTTGATGTTTTCGTATCCTCTTCCAATCTTCTGTTGTATTGCAGCAACCTGAGCTCCATACGGAGATATCACGCCGACACTTAGATCTTCGCCTGAAGATTTGCATGCTGCAGAAAAACCAAGACAATACGATTAAACGTGGCATGATAGTCTATTCGAAAGATATAGTTGTCACTTGCATGAATTTATGCTACTTTGGCAAGAAAGATTATGAGCTGGCAAAATTCTCTCATGGCGTACCTTCACATAGATTCTTCAAAATCATCGAGACAACTCCTACCTCAACATAGTTTCTAAGGCTACGTCCATCATCCCCGACTTCTTCTCTTCCATTAGGGATGTCTATGAAGGAGCAGGGGCCAAACATTGGCCACTGCAAATGCCATTTGTTGTAACTTTTGCCAGTAACATTCGGTCCATCCAGAATTTGGCTTTTGTAGAAGGTTGATATTGGGAAGCGACTTATTGCCGGATGCATTCTGTGCTGGACATTGAGAAGGTGTCTAGGATGACCCAGAGAACTCAATCTTTCGAATAGACTCCTTCCGAAGCCAGCCTTGTAAGAAAGCTATAGAAACAAAAACATTCAAATACTTAAAGGTCGTTTAAGCATAAATCTCTGAGGCATGAGACTTTATTTTCTAATTTAAAAGAAATATAAGTTAACTAGTTACTACTTTTCTGTCTGCACTGATTCCCTCAACAGAACAATGTCGATTTTTGTCAACTTTGAGTTTTTTTTTTTTTTTTCATTTTTCCATCGAGAAAGTTTATGGCTTAATTGAATGCCATCCTGCGGCCTGAACGTATTTTATGATAGTCTAATGTCCTGATAAATGCAGAGTAGAGAACACTCGTCTCGACTATCGTTGGAATGAACCAATTTTCCTAGGGAATATTCTCTGTTCAGGAGCGATTGATTGAGCTAATTTTCCATTGCTACTTCTAAACTTTTCTCAAGATGCGTCGACCGGATTCATGATACTAAGTCTTTATTGGAAAATTGTGTTTGTCGTTGATAAAATAATCTGACTGATTTAGACAACGAATGGAAAAGTCATCAGTTGCCGAATTCTGGTCGACAATAAATATAAGACGAAAAAACAAACTTTCAGGGGATAATATTGGAATGCTATCAAAATAACAACGAGATAAGAAATATCTCAACATAGAAAATTATTATATTTCTCCTTATCTGGGTGGACGAGAGTCAGCGAGCCCTCGCCAGCGATCCGCGAGGGCCTCTTGCCAGCCCTAACCAAAAAAGAAAGAAAGAAAGAAGAAGATAGAAAAATCATTAAAAAATTATTTTTTTTGAAAAACATTAACTATTATTAAAATCATCCACGTTAACATCAACCGGTCAAATGAACTAAATTGGCATAACTGCAAAAGGTTTAAGACTTGACTCATGGTGTTTTAACTATGCTAAATGTCGGGATAGATGCTAAAATGACAGACTTTTATGATCCTGGAAACGAATCGAGAACTATACTGCCAGGTCATAGGAATTGGGAGCCCTCTAGAATCGGTCCGATCGGTCCACTATGCTCAGCCCTAATTAATGCTGAACGGAATTTGTAATGGTGAGGATCAAGGCTATTATGCAATGTCGTCTTCGAATTCACAAACTCAAATTGGCCACGTCACCTCATCCCCATAGCAAAAATCATTCGTTTTATGTCATTATGATGAAAAACAACAAAGCACTAATTATAGTCATATACATTCTTGTGTGCGTCCCTGCACAAAGTATAGCTTACAAAGACGGAAACCGACATCCCAGATACAATGGCAATCCTAGTCTTTCTGGAGATGAATTTTCACTTCACAACTGTGGTTACCCGAATCAAAAACAGTGGTGAAGCTCCTCGCTTTACTCGAAAATACCCGGCACGGGCACAGAAATTCCGGCCCGGAATGAGAAGTTCCTTGGCAAAGAAATGGTATTTATTTGCCTTCCTGAATCTGATGAGAGCATCAATCACTTCCTTCCCCAGATTCTGTCAAAAGCTCCTTTTGGAGAAGGAACAACATGTGTAGAAAAAATGCGAAAGCCCGCTGAAGAGGGAATTCACGGGCCCGCTCAAGAGGGAATCCGGGGAATACTTCTCTTGGTCAACCTCGGTTACTTCGGATGCAAGATTCGATTCGCTGGCATTGTCCTCCGACAACAAGTGCCTGCCTGCCTCTGAGGATGAGGGGTGGAATCTCGAAAGCAGGCTCTCTCGAGCTCCTGGATTTGAAGCATCGGGGCCGAATCTGCTTCTGGCTTCGACTTGATCCCGACTATTGAGACAAGCGATGCCACGAGGACAATCCCATGTCTTTGGAACTTCCTGATCCCTATACAGCAGAAGAAATGTGCTCATATAAGATAGTAGTTCCAAAAAGATCAGTTCGAGTTAGTTCTTGCGGTCATTCATCCAGGGAAGTGAAATCTTATAGACTATTGATAAGCCTTCGATCAGAAGATACAGAAAAAAAAGATGACTTACCTCTCAAGACATTTCTCGTTGCAGCGACTAATGTCATCGTCTGCATATGCTTTCAAAAGAAAACCATCTGCAGGGTGCTTTACCCTCCAACGAGCATTTCTGAACAGGACACTATTTCCACCAGGCGGATCATCGAGCCGAATATTCTCTTTCTTCACATCCAAGATGGCTTTAACTTCATCACTACACGAGGAACATCCTCGGCTCTTAGCGTCCCGACGAGCATTTCTAAATAGGACACTATTGCCATCACACGGATCATCGACCCGAATATCCTCGTTCTTCCCATCCGAAATGGCTTTAACTCCATCAGTCCTGGAAGAACATCCTTGGCTCTTAGCATCCTGATGAGCATTTCTAAATAGGACACTACTGCCATCGCGCAGATCATCGAGCCGAATGTCCTCTTTCTTCACTTCTAAAATGGCTTTAACTTCGTCAGTACTGGAGGAACATTCACGACTCTCAGCATCACGAAAGCACTTGGCCCTCCACCGTGCATTTCTAAATGGAACCCTACTTCCACCAACCGGATCATCAAGCTGATCATTCTTCCCATCCAAAGCGGCTTTAACATCATCTGCGCTGAAGAAACATCCTATGCTCTTGGCATCATTGACCAAAGCTTCCCATACAGATTTACTTCCCGTCAGCGTTCTCCCGTTCCCCAAAATCCAAAGAGAGTATCTACACAGAGGCAGCCAAAAGCAGGGATTGTTTGTAAATAACATCTTATGGAAAAATTCAATTTACCCCGGTTAAGCAGGAATAGAAGAGACTACCTTGCCCTGGTGATAGTGACATTGGTTCTCTTAGCATCAGAAACAAACCCAATAGATCCACGAGCGTTTGATCTCACCGTGGATACTATTATGATGTCTTCTTCACCCCCTTGGAAGCCATCCACTGACCTCACTTTCACTGTGAAGCTTTTGGTATTTTCATATCTTTTTCCAATTTTCTTTTGTATTGCAGCAACCTGAGCTCCATATGGAGATATCACGCCGACGCTTAGACCTTCTCCTGAAGATTTGCATGCTGCAGATTAAACCCAAGACGATGTAATTACGACCACACTAGCATGAAAGGGTTATTATGTGCACATCTGATTACTGTCTTGTGTGTCCTGTAAGGCTAAGTTAATGGCCTAAATGACAAGAAAGCACATCATCTCCGGAGTCAAAAAGCATTTAAAGCTACGCAAATCTCTCCAGACATCTTAAGAAATTGAATGGACTTCATGGTAAGATACTAAGACTGAACAGAAATATTTCTCTCTTGCAGCTTTGGCAGTCAACAACTGGCCGCCCACGCTCTGCAGACAGTTTAGGAAAAGATGCATCCACATACATGACCAAACATGTGCAATGATAAAGTCATTATTTGCAGTAATTCAAACTATATAGCAGGAAATGATATAATCTGGGTAAATTTATTCATGGCGTACCTCTGTATAGATTCCTCAAAATCATGGAGACAACTTCTACCTCAGCATAATTTCTAAGGCTACATCCATCAGCTTCACCTTCTTCTCTTCCATTGGAAATATCTATGAAGGAGTAGGGGCCAAACATCGGCCACGGCAAATGACATTTCCTGTATCCTTTGCTGATAACGTTCGGCCCATTTTGAATTTTATTGTTGTAAAAGGTTGCTGTTGGAAAGCGACTTATCGCAGGATGCATTCTGTACTGGATATTGAGAAGGCGCCTTGGATGACCCAGAGAAACCAACCTTCCGAATAGACTCCTTCCAAAGCCAGCCTCGCTAGAAAGCTATAGAAATAAGAACACGCACAAACTCAAAGGTCAATTAAGCATAAAATCATCATGTTTATGTATGCTTGTGCACATTGCTAGTCAAACATTGAGCGATGACATACCTTGCTCTCCACCATTGCAGGCAACTGACATTCATCTCCAACCAAAATTGCATGCCTGACACCGTGAAGTTGTAGCGGAATGATTGACTCGCATTCTTTCAACTGCGCAGCCTCATCAATCACCAATAAACTCAAGGGCTCCATTTTCCTTTCCATGGAGTAGAGCTTATATGAGCTGGACACGGTGCAGAAAATCAAGGAAGCCGCTTGATAACAGAACTCGGTTATCTTGGGTTTACTCGCAAATCTTGCAAGGTTTAGCCTTCTAAGAGACGTATTAAGAGTTTGCAAAAGAGAGAGGCATTCACGTCTCTTCAATGATAATGCTGTATATAGTGGATCCGTGAGAGTTTCTAAAGAAGACCGGTCCAACGAAAATGCTTCCTTCAATTTTCTGGAATCCAACTCCTCTCTACATAGTGAAACTTCAAAAGAATCAAGTGAGGTGAGAAGGGACTTAATATCTAGGAAATTATTTTCCGAAAGGTAACTTTTGGGTATATGGGTGCATAAGGTAGAGAAGCATCTTCGGAGAGACTCTGCACTTGACAAGAATATGTGCTTGAAAAATTCCAGAAATGACATAGATTCAGGTTTGGATCCATTGCCATTAGGCTTCGATATAATCATGCTTTCATTCTCCAGAAAAATGCGGTATTGGCCAACACAGTCATTGAGATTATCAATCATGGAAGGTAGACAATGCTGCCAACCAGTGCGTGCAGAAAAGCACTGCAGAACACAATCAACGCGATGATCCAAGAATATTTCCTCCATATCTGCATCCACTTTCATCCGCTCATTGTTCCCGAAACACAGCATGTCTCCTAAGTTACAGAGCAAGCTTTCCCCATGAGAATTTGTGCAAACAGATTGTTTCACCAGCTGCAAAACACGAGAAGCCAATTCCTTGATGGCAACATTTGTCGGAGCACAAACAAGGGTTCTGTGTTTCCTTTGCAAGAGAGTGAAGAGCAGCGCCGCGACAGTTTTGGTCTTCCCTGTCCCTGGAGGACCCTGTATCATTTCCAATGCCGACCTGTGTTGACACTTGATTGTATTGAGACAAACCAGAACGGCTTTTTTCTGGGATTCATTCAGACTGCAAACCAAGTTCCTATCAGGACTCTCATGTCCAGAGCCATGACTTCGAGTAATACAAAGAGTGCAATCTATCTCAGCCTGCAAACAAACACATAGTCTTCTGAAAATTCACACCCAGAAAACCAAAGTAAAAGTTAGAAACTGAGACAAAATTGTCGATTTTGTTCCATCCTTGTACAACCTAAACGTGGGTCATACTACTGCAGCATCAAAATTTAACGTGATCATGTGACTTCAGGCAATTTTCTTTTGACTGTTTGGAGAAATAACAAGCTAACTCAAAAGAGCCGAGTTCTTTTTTTTTCCCTTTTTTTTTTAAGTAATCGAAATCAAGTTTTGTTGCAGCCAATAATATGTTTACCGTAAAATGGTACAGAGATAATGGGTATAGAAACAAAGTCCTTACCACTGAATCCCTACAGAGAACTCCCTTCTCAATCTTCAAGTTCCGAAATCTGTGCAGCACTCTCCATATCCTATTGTTAGTGACTACGTTTATCACGGAAACTGCATACATTGACTCCCAGGTACGATCATCCTTCGCTTCATTATCCAAGAATGCCTTGACTGTGAACTTTGTAGATGCTTGAGCATCTCCTCCGATTTCAGCGACAGATGCAAAAGTCCATCTTCCTGCATACCTTTCTAAGCTGGGAATGGTATCCGGTTTAGCATTAGTTAACATCAAAACATCCCCAGGCAAAGTTTTGTAAGGCTCCTTGCCACGGTCAGTGGACCTGTTTCTCCAGTGATCCACTTCCACATGGTAAGCATTCTTCTTGCCTTCAACAAACCCAGTGACTTTCGCGAAAGGCAGCCTAGATACATTCTTCATACTTGAACAGAGGCTGGTTCGTGTTTCCTCAAGCAAAGGATAGACAAAAGAAGCAAGGTATTGCTCTACCGATTGAAATGACTCGGGGATGCTCTCCACCTACAAAATGGGGGGTATCGAAAATCAAACATTGCCAACCAGCTTCACTCGATAGATCGAGCGACTCTGTCCTCTGTCGTATCAATGTCACAAGGATAGGACATCATATAGCATACCGAAAGAGCAAACATTCCCCCTAACACCTAACAACTTCACCACATAGAGACAGAGAGCAAGTTCCTTCCCCATTGTACAACAGTCCAATTTTACATTAGCAAGACATTTTCAAGAGCTAACATGCATTAAACTTATACTGATGATAGTACGAAAGCATGATCAGAACAACAAATGTATCCCCGGGAAAAGGGGGGAAAAGGAGGAAAAGAGACTAAGGAATGAGAACCTTGTCCCTGTAGAGATTGATATTGAAGATTTCTTGAAGAGACCAAGAGAGGATAATATCAATCAGGTCCCTGGGCTTGTCTTTCTTCCTGCCAGAGCCAGCCTCCGCACCTTCTGTAGAATCCATGGCCAGTCCCACGCCCGTCTCTAAAGCCATAAAATTTCCTTACTTTCCCGTCGAAGATGACGAATTATGTCTGAGAATTTAAAGCAACGAGAGACTGAGAGATCAAATACGAACAAGCGAGAAGCTTCGACACTCGGGGAATCAATCCCGTCCAAGACGAGTATTTAAAAATTGCGGTCGATGAGGGACCGGCGGCAGTGTGAAAAAGGGACTAGAGAGGAAGCTCATGACTCGTGAAAAGTCTTGGTCTCCTCGTACTCGTGAAAAAGGGACTATGTCGGCATCAAACCCACGAACAATGGTTTGCTTGGGTTAAACTTTCTTGCATGCTAAGCTTTTCGTCACTGTACCCGTACACACGGTCTTTCCTCGTCCGAGAAACATCTGGTGTCCGACATGTTTGGAGCTTTGGATTGAGATTGGCAAGACCCGCGTTCCTTTTTCTAATTTGAAACCACCACAGATGCGTGCCCTCGTCTTGATCTTTACTTCTTTAGGAATGGTTGTGTTCGGCGTACATGGGTACTGAAATCGGACCTAAAAGTAAATCATAGCCCCTTAATTAGGCGATTGAGCGGGTATTTATGGATGCAACAGAGACTCTTGTTGTATGGTTACCTAGGCTTTTTGGCCCCCCTTTTAGTATTCCAAAATAAATACTCGCTATCATATGTTGGATTGAACATCGGAATGTATTGAAAGGAAGGAAATTTTTTAGAGCGTCCAAATAATTTTGGCAACTGGGTCCTAGGTATCAAACGGATGGGTCAGGTCGAATTTGAGTCGGGTCGAATTGAGTCCAACCGATATTGACTTATTTAACCCGTTTTGACCCATTTTCATGCTATATAAATCAAATTACATATATCCAACTCGACCTGTATAGTTAAAACACTTCAATATTAAAATCTAATTTAGAAATATTATCACATATACATTTTTAAAGATTTAGATATTGCTAAATTTTTTTAGCTAACTCATTTATGACCTATTTAAAACTCATTAGTAACCCATTTGTGATACACTTTCAAAATTTAAGTAAACCATTTATGACCCATTGCCATCATGAAATATGAGTCAAATATGAGTTCTAGACCCGTTTTGCCCACATCTACTAATGGGTCTTAGTTGGAGCGATTCGAAGTTCGAGTTTCTGGAAAATTGTGGGGTTATATGGTAACTCTAACAGCAAGTGTTTTCAATGAAAAATTACAAGAGATTCATGGGATTATTTTCTATCGCGTTACGTTTCGATTTTGGCCGCAGCATAACGAGATAGAAATATAATTTCGCAATTCTTGAAAAAGAAACATTTATGCGCTCATCGATATAATTTTGTTTTTCAACGGTTACCTTTCTAGTCCGCTAAAGGCCAAGAGGCCGTGCAGTGGAACCCTTCAACTCGTGATTAGAAAAATGAAGTAATGGTCAATTATAAGACCTCGGGTCAATTAAGAGGGGCGAGAAAGGAGGCTGATGGCTCCGGAAAAAGTCTTGATGAGTCTCCTCGTATTCCTGAACACTATTTGATCCGATTTCGCCAAAACTTTAGGGCGGGCATGCTAATACTTTTGTTTCAGTAATCAACTTTTGATCAGAAGTTGATTTTTTTGCTTCTACTCCAGAAGTTGATTTCTAATCATAGAAATTCGTTTGGTAACGGTGAAAATTTTTTACTTTTGAAACATTATTAACACAAAATCTTTTATGAAAAATTATTATCGATGGCTAAAAAAATTCTACTTCATTTTTAAAAATAATTTTTATTATTAAAAATTTTATTTATTTTTTACTTTGTCGGTGGCGGATGGTCACAGCTGGCGGGGGGCCAGTGGCGAGCTATTATCGACAGTTAGCGGTGGTCGCAGGGGCGCGATTGGCGATGGTCGGCGATCATAGCTAGTGGCGGTGATGGGGCGTTGGTCGGCAGTTGGTGGTGGTCGTATGCGGTGATGGGCGGTGGACGACCATGGTTGCGATGGCGGTGGTTGGTGGTTGTCGGTGGTCGACGGTGCATGGCAGCGGAGGTCGGCGAAGTTGGGCATGTTCGAGAAGAGGGTGAAGGCGTAATGAAAAGAATGTGAAGCGAGAAATACTTTGTGAGTTCTTTTTTTTCCAAGAAGTACTTCTTGAGTTGATAAGCAAATTTTTTTAACTTCTCAAATCGGGAAAAAACAACTTCAGAAATGAAAATTTCTTCCAAAAGTGTTATCATGCGCACCCTTTTACATGCCGAGATTTTTGAAGAAAATTTCTCATTCAGTTGTAAACATATTGTGCTAATGTTATTTCAGTTCTAACATTTTTAAATTTTATCGATTCAGCCCTAAACATTTTTTGTGTAATTCTTATGCAATTTTTTCACTCAATTTTCACGAGAAATCGCTAACATGACACGTAGAACATCCGGCAATGACCAAATCATCATGTCACCAATTCTCAGCGAAAAGACTAAATTGAAATTTCGATCCAATATTTTTAGGATTAAATTGACGAAATTAGAAAATTTAAGGCTGAATTGATATTTGCGCTGTAGGTAGAAGACTGGTTGGGTAATTCCCTCGAACTTTTTGCATGATGCATGTGGCTTTGCAAGACAGGCTATTTCATTGTTCCACACTTTTTCCTTTTCTTTTTCTTTTCCAAAGCGAAGTAGTTGTATGCCTCAGAGCAGCAAAGAAAAGTTCCTTTGGGTCAAGCTTTCCCGCATGCTGTGGTGTTTCTTGCACGTCCCGTGCGCACCACTACGCACTGTTTTCCCTGGTCTGAAGTAATCGTCGGTGTCGTGGACGTCTGGAGTTTGGATTAAGACTAACAACCGGCCTAATTCTAAAAAAAACCTTAAACTTTGACGTTTGTCCCAAAAATATCCATAACTTTTTTTTGGCTCCTAAAAAACCTTCAACTTTTGATTTTGTCCCAAAAAAACCTCAAACTTTAGTCTTTGTCACAAAAATATCTATAACTTTTTTTGTCTCATAAAAAACCTCCAACTTTTAATTTTGTCCCAAATTTACCACAGTTATTAAAAAAAAGGAGTGTTTCGCGCCTAGTTGAACAGAATCCATGATTGTTTCCAATTGTTTCAAGGAAGAATGTTTGACACATTGCAGCCTCATTCATTCATTTTGAGACATAATTGAGTTACCCAAGATTCACATACAAATTTCAGTAGGAATAAGATATTAACAAATCGTCTTCTTATACTTCAAATCTTTACCAAAATGATGATCACAAGAAAGCATTAAGGGCAGTAGTTTGTCGTCACAGAGGCAGGTTCGGCAGCAGCTTGTTGTCACAGATGTAGGGTCGGCACGATGGTTCTCGGTGGGAGGCTCGATTGGCATCAATGACTATCAACGGGTAAGGAGCCAATGACGAGGGTTGCTATTGCCTCGGGATAAGGCCACACCATCAGGCGACGGTTGAGAATCACTTGGAATTTCGACAGAAGCTAAACGGCCGACGTCGGGGTCGGGAATTCTACGAGATGGGTTTTGAGGGTTTTTTTGTGATTGGACTAGTAGATTTGGGATAAATTCAAAAGTTGAAGGTTTTTTAAGAGACAAAAAAAAAGTTGTAGATATTTTTGGGACAAAGGTCAAAGTTTGAGATAGATATTTTTGGGATTGGATTGGTAGACTTAGGACAAAATCAAAAGTTGGAGGTTTTTTAGGAGACAAAAAAAAGTTATGGATATTTTTGGAACAAAAACACTTTCCAAGGAGTGTTACCATACAGGCCCAAAATGTCTGCATAGCATAACATCACGTCAAAGAAAATGAAAGATTCTAAAACCATGAGAAAGAATTAAAGGAATGAGGAAAAATTTCGATTAAGGGCCTCAAGTGCTCTGAAATTCTCAAATAAAGACTCAAAGTTGACATTGTTTCAAATAAGGGCTTGAAGCACCGTTATTGTTTTAAATAAGGGCCTGAAGTAAATATTGTTTCAAATAATGGTCTGAAGTGATAATATAGTCTCAAAAAGGGCTTGAGCTCACTGTTGATAGGGACATTTCAGTAATATAATTATTTTTTTATTTTTATTTTTATTTTCTTTTTCTGTTTTCAAAATTTAAAAAAAAAAAACTAAAAGTAAAAAAGGACTAAAACCCAGGCTTCCTCAAGCCTACGGCCGCCAGTGGCCACTGCCCCAACGTCAATAGGGCGGTGGCGATGGTCGTCGGAGTCGCCGGCACCTCGGCAAGGGCCGGCGACCCGCCGACTAGAAATCACCCTCCTCCATCGCTGAAAGAATTCAACAAATGGAGCAAGGCAAGCACTGGTCATCGTCTTCAAGTTCTTGCCCCCTAACAAACCCTAGCAGCTCCAGTCCGCTTCAAGGAGATCGAGGCCCGACTTCAAGGACTGGCTTTCTAAGCAGTCCCTCCCCGTCGAGGCCGCCGTCGTCACCGCCACCAGCCCCGCCCAAAGGGCGCGACCGCCAACTAGATCTGGGGGATGAGTTGCTTGCTCCTTATCATCAAATCTGCAAGGTGTGACCGCCGTCTCACCTAGTAGCTGCACGAACCAATCTGCGACCAGCACCCTGGTCTCGGCGACGTTCCCGGCTACGACCACCGCCCTGGTCTGGGGGAAGGGCCGGGACCCTCCCCTGGACCAGGGCGAGGGTCGTCCCTACTGGCCCTCGCCTTTGGTCGGCGGGGTCGCCGGCCCTTGTCGAGGCGCCAGTGACCCAGCCAGCCATCACCGCCGCCCCACCGGCAGTAGAGCGGTGGCCGCAGGCGGGAGGCAACCCCTATCGCCTGTATACCATTCCTTTTTTTACTTTACTTTTTTTATTTAATTAAATTAAAAACTGGGTTAAAATTGTAAATTGATTAAAAAAAACCCTTGATCGGCCGGCTTGGTCAAGCCCTTATATAAAAAAGTCATGACTACTTTAGGCCCTTATTTGAAACAAAGTCAACTTCAAGCCCTTATTTGAGAATTTGAGCATTTGAGGCTCTTAATCGAAATTTTCCCAAGAAATGATAAAGGGCAAAATAAGGCAAGTAATCCCTGAAATTTAGCCCAACGTGTAATGTTGATAGTCTTTGAACTTTTAACTTGTTCAATATAGTTCATGAACTCTTCGTACATGTTCAATTTAGCCCTCAGGCCATATGAAAATATTCATTATTGACCCTGATCTAAAATAAATGGAATGCTACAGTTGAACATGTACCAAAATTTCAAAGCCACAATGAACAAAATAAAAGTTCAAGATTCACATTGAATATTAGGCTAAAGTTCATGGACCGCATTAAATAAATTTAATTTAAAGTTCAAGGATCATATCGCTTCACGTCGCTTCCTATGAATTGTCCGACCGAGTTTTTTGCCTCAATGCCAAACGAGATGATGGAGAGCCAATTATGGATATCTCGATCCGCTCTGGTTTTAGATTATGATCAAGAGTATGTTTCGTAATTTTGTTTTAAATTCACAATCTCGCCTTGTCAACGTCTACCTCGTCCATGCGAAGGCAAAAATCAACATCCGAAGCATAAGAAGCAATCAATAGCCCACACACCTGAACAGAAAATTCATTTGCTATTAATCCGACCAAATATATCCAGACATAAAGCTAGAAGACCTTGTCGATAATGGAATACCCGGCACAGGCACAGGAATTCCGGGCCTATATGAAAAATTCCGGTAAAGAAATTGTATCTTCCCCCCTGGTTCTGTCAAAAGCTCCTTGCGAAGAAGGGAACAAGTACGGACGGGTTGGGGTTACTCAAATATGAAGCCCCCCGAAGCGGGAACGCATCTCTCGATGTATCCCCGTTACTTCGGACCCGAGATTCGCTTCGCTCTCCCCCTCCTTCGAAAACAAGTGCCTGACCACACCAGATGACGAGGGGTGGAATCTCATCGAAAGCAGGCTCTCGCTCGCTCCCGGATTCGAAGTATCGGCCTCGACAGGACGGAAACGAGCAATGCCATCGGAAGAATCCCATGTCTTTGGAACTACCTGATCCCTGTACGACGGACGCGCGCGAGTGCTCGTATAAGATTACTTCGAAAGAAAGATCAAAATTCAAGTTGGTTCTTGAGGGTCCTTCATCCAGGAAAGTGAATCATTTGGACAGTCTGATTGAGTTTTCGATGTGAAGTTAGGGAAGAAAGATGAGACTTACCCCTCGAGGCACTTCTCGTTGCAGCGACCGATGAAATCGTCTGTATATGCTTTGAACTCGCCGTCGAGACGTTCAGCCAGTCTCACCACATCCCTTAAGGGCAATACATCCCAAATCTTCAGGATTTGGATGTGCCCCAGTTCCTTTAGTATATCCACAGTGCACAGCAAGTAGAGACCTTCGACCTGGAATTGCTTCACCATTTGGGAAGTGCTTTTAGGGAATAAACCCACATTGCTCTTCTCAGGTCTCCAGCCACCAGCAAGTTTGGACAAGAGGTTCAAGATGGCCATTTGGGTCGCAAGCGACGCCAGCTTTCGGAAAGACTTCACAAAGGTGTCGCCCAAAAAACCTACAGAGACGAATAGCCGGCAAGAGAAGGTATTGTCATCGATTCTGCAGAAGTCGAATGATCATATTGAACCGGCAAATGTAGCAAAGAAAAGCATTGCACAGAGTTCTTTACCCTCCAACGAGCATTTTTAAATAGGACACAATTGCCATCGCGCAGATCATCAGGCCGAATATCCTCTTTCTTCCCATCCGAAATGGCTTTAACTTCATCAGTCCTGGAGGAACATCCTCGGCTCTGAGCATCCTGACGAGCATTTCTAAATAGGACAGTCTTGCCATCGCGCGGATCATCGAGCCAAACATTCTCTTTCTTCCCATATGAAATGGCTTTAACATCATCAGCCCTGGAGGAACATCCTCGGCTCTTAGCATCCTGAAAGCAATTTGCCCTCCACCTCTCATTTCTGAATAGCACACCACTTCCATCAACCGGATCATCATGCAGGTTATTCTTCCCATCCAAAGCAGCGTTAACATCATCAACGCTGAAGAAACACCCGCGGATCTTAGCATCATGAACCAAAGCTTCCCATACAGATTTACTTCTCGTCAGCGTTCTCTCGTTCCCCAAAATCCAGAGAGAGTATCTGCACACAGGCGGCAAAAGCAGGGGTAGACAGCATGTTATGGCGAAATTTAGATTGCCTGGATTAAGCAGGAATAGAAGAAACTACCTTGCCCTGGTAAGAGTGACATTGGTTCTCTTGGCATCTGAAACGAACCCAATCGAACCGCGAGGGTTTGATCTCACGGTGGATACTATTATGACGTCCTCTTCAGCCCCTTGGAACCCATCCACTGACCTCACTTTCACTGTAAAGCCTTTGATGTTTTCGTATCCTCTTCCAATCTTATGTTGTATTGCAGCAACCTGAGCTCCATACGGAGATATCACGCCGACACTTAGATCTTCGCCTGAAGATTTGCATGCTGCAGAAAAACCAAGACAATACGATTAAACGTGGCATGATAGTCTATTCGAAAGATATAGTTACTATTTGCATGAATTTAGGCTATTTTGGTAAGAAAGAATATGAACTGGCAAAATTCTCTCATGGCGTACCTTCATATAGATTCTTCAAAATCAACGAGACAACTCCTACCTCAACATAGTTTCTAAGGCTACGTCCATCATCCCCGACTTCTTCTCTTCCATTAGGGATGTCTATGAAGGAGTAGGGGCCAAACATTGGCCACTGCAAATGCCATTTGTTGTAACTTTTGCCAGTAACATTCGACCCGTCCAGAATTTGGCTTTTGTAGAAGGTTGATATTGGGAAGCGACTTATTGCCGGATGCATTCTGTGCTGGACATTGAGAAGGTGTCTAGGATGACCCAGAGAACTCAATCTTTCGAATAGACTCCTTCCGAAGCCAGCCTTGTAAGAAAGCTATAGAAACAAAAAACACTCAAATACTTAAAGGTCGTTTAAGCATAAGACCTTTCATGCCAGACAAAGATTTCAGCTGTGACGTACCTTGCTTTCAACCATAGCAGGCAACTGACATTCATCTCCAACCAAGATTGCGTGCCTGACACCTCGCAGTTGTAGCGGATTCATTGACTCGCATTCTTTCAACTGCACAGCCTCATCGATCATCAATAAACTGACAGGCTCCATTTCCATGGAGCACAGCTTATATGAGCTAGAGACAGTGCAGAAAATCAAAGAAGCCGCTTGATGACATAACTCCGCTATGATGCTCTTACTCGTAAATGTTGGAAGGTTTAGCCTTCCAAGAGACGTATTGAGACTTTGCAAAACAGAGAGGCACTCACGTCTCTTCATGGATAACAATTTATATGGTGGATCTGTGCAAGTTTTGAATGAAGATGGGCATGACGAAAATGCTTCCTTCAACCTTCCGGAATCCAACTTCTCTCTGTATAGTAGAATTTCAAAAGAATCAAGTACGACGAGAAGGGACTTAATGTCCTCGAAATTTTGTTCAAGAAGGTAACTTTTGGATATGTGGGTGCATAAGATAGAGAAGCATCTTCGGAGAGACTCTGCACTCGACTTGAATCTGTGCTTGAAAAAATCCAGAAATGACTTAAATTCAGGTTTGGATTCGTTTTTGCTGCTTCTACATTTGCTCCCAAGGTCGTTGCCATCATGCTCCCATATCATATTGCACTCCTTATCCAGTAAAATGTGGTATTCGAGGACACAGTCGTCGAGAGTATCGACCATGGAAGTTAGACAATGCCGCCAACCAGTGATTACAGAAAAGCACTCCGCAACACGATCAACGCGATGATCCAAGTATATTTCCGCCATATCTGAATCTACTGTCATCCGCTCCCTGTTCCCGAGACATAGCATGTCTCCTAAGTTACACATCAAGCTTTCCCCACTAGTTGTGCAAACCGATTGTTTCACCAGCTGCAAAACATGAGATGCCAACTCGTTGATGGCAACATTTGTCGGAGCACAAACAAGGGTTCTGTGTTTCCTTTTCAAGAGAGTAAAGAGCAGCGCCGCGATAGTTTTGGTCTTCCCTGTACCCGGAGGACCCTGTATCATTTCAACAGCCGACCTGTGTTGACACTTGATGGTATCGAGACAAGCCAGAACTGCTTTTGTCTGGGATTCATTGAGACTATCAAACTGTTGGAATAAAAAAAAATACAATATGGGTGACCTTTCGTAAATAAAAGCGAGGCACGAAATGGATGGAGAAAACTCTGTATATTGAAGAACTTGATTTGGCTTATCTCTCTTACTTCTTACAATACAACTCACTCAAGTATTTATAGAGGAAATTCTAACACTTATGAAGACAACCTCAATCAAACTCACAAGGCAACACCCAAGACAATATCAATGCTTAGTGAGTCCAGACACAAGACAACATCAATACTAGACAACACCCAAGACAACATCAATACTAGACAACACCCAAGACAATATCAATGCTTAGTGAGTCCAATCCTTGGTGCATGCTCCAAGATGCATTTACTTCTCCATAATGGCTCTCCAAGATCCATTGCATTTACTCCTTCAAGATAATCAATTTTATTAGCATTTCAATAGCCTCCCTTAAAATTGATTTCCATTCCAAGCATCTTCTTCATTTTTTCGAACGAATCTGCCTTCAATGGTTTCGTCAAAATATCTGCAAGTTGATCTTCTGATCTGCAGAAATTAAGTTCGATTTCACCATCTTTGACTTGCTCGCGAATATAATGATACTTGATGTCGATGTGCTTGCTCTTGCCATGAAATACAGGATTCTTGGCTAATGCAATAGCCGACTTATTGTCACACATTATTTTAGTAGGACCCGTTTGTTCATGCATCAATTCATGTAGCATCCTACGAAGCCATATCGCCTGACAAGACGCTGAAGCTAATGCCATATATTCTGCTTCAGCTGTCGAGAGAGCAACAACTTGTTGCTTTTTGGAAGACCAAGAGAATACTCCTGATCCAAGAAAAAAAGCATGCCCTGACGTACTTTTTCGAGTCTCAACATCACATGCCCAATCACTGTCTGTGTACCCCACTAGACCAAAGTTGTCAGTATAAGAATATAAAATTCCATGATTACGAGTTCCACTCACATATCGTAAAATTCTCTTTGCTGCTTGCAAATGTGATTGGTAGGGCTTTTCCATGAACCTGCTTATAATACCTACTCCATAGGTAATATCTGGCCTTGTAGAAACCAAATATCTCAAGCTGCCAACAATGCCTTTAAAATAAGTAGGATTTACCTGCTCACCGGTTCCTTCTTTCTTCAGCTCCAATCGTTCTATTACGGGAGTTCGGATTGGCTTCAACGATTCCATTTTAAATCGCTTCAAAATATCATTAGCATATTTCTGCTGGGAAATAAATATGCCATCATCTGTTTGCTTCATTTCAAGACCAAGAAAATAGGACATCAGTCCCAAATCAGTTATCTCAAACTAGCTAGTCATAGCCTCCCTGAATTCAGCAAACATTTTTTCACAGCTCCCTGTAAATATCAAGTCATCAACATAAATGCACACAATTAAGATGTCACCGTTAGCATTTGACTTGATATACAGTGTATGCTCATAAGGACACTTTTGAAAATCATGCTCCAACAGGTATGTGTCGATACGTGTGTACCAAGCACGTGGTGCCTGTTTTAATCCATACAGAGCCTTCTTCAGTCTGTAAAATTGATTTTCATGCCCTTTCTTCTCATAACCCTGTGGTTGCTCCACATATACTTCCTCTTCAAGGACACCATTGAGGAATGCTGATTTCACATCCATTTGATGGATCTGCCAACGGTTTTGAGCTGCAAGTGCTAAAACCATCCAAATAGTATCCATCCGGGCAACTGGTGCAAATAATTCAAAATAATCAATACCTGGCTTTTGCTTGTAGCCCTTTACAACCAGTCTAGCCTTGTAACGGTCCACCTGACCGTTGGGTTTGTACTTTGTTTTGTACACCCACTTGACACCAATAGGCTTCTTACCGGGTGGTAAAGAAGTCAACACCCATGTGTTGTTTTTCTCAATGGAGTGAATTTCTTCATCCATTGCTTCAATCCACTTTTCATCTACAGCTGCTTCATCATAGGTTACAGGGTCACAATCAGCAAATAAACAAAAGTTTACCAGTGTTTCATCAGTGATTTCGCTATCACTGTTTCTATTTCTTGTGACCACATAATCTCTGAATTTTGCTGGCGTCTCCTTCAATCGTTGTGAACGACGTAGTTGTGGTTCTGAAACTGCTGTTGGTGAAGATGTACCTCCAGTTAAAGATGATGAGGAAAATGGATCACTCGTTGAAGATGATGGAGGTGTTTCTGTCTCACCCGCCAGTGGTTCATCTGCGATGGTGATGTTTTCTGGTCACCCTTCTGATTCCAGTCCCAGGTTACATCTTCTAAAAACTGGACGTCCCTGCTGATAATGACTTTCTCAGTGACCGGGTTATACAGCTTATAACCTTTAGTTGTATCACTGTAGCCGATGAAGATGCACTTCTCGCTTTTGTCATCCAGCTTCTTTCTTCGCTCATCTGGTATATGGGGATATGCCACGCACCCAAATACTCGTAGGAACGAAACATCTGGTTTGTTTCTACTCCAAGCTTCTTATGGAGTTCTTCCGGGAACACTCATTGTTGGACACCTGTTTAGTACAAATACAGCACAAGCAACAACTTCTGCCCAAAATCTCTTGGGCAAATCTTTAGCTTTCAGCATACTTCTTGCCATTTCAAAAATTGTCCTATTTTTTCTTTTTGCTATACCGTTTTGCTGAGGAGTATAGCTGGCAGTCAACTGACGTTTGATTCCATGAATTTTACAATATTTGTGAAATTAATTTGAGGTAAATTCTCCACCTCTATCCGATCTCAACGCCTTCAATTTAAAGCCACTTTATTTTTCAACATAGACTTTAAATTCTTTAAACTTGCCAAAAGCTTCAGATTTTTCCCTCAAGAAGTGTACCCATATTTTTCTACTAAAATCGTCGACAAAAATTAGCATGTACCTTTTTTGTCCAAACGATTCCACCTCAACAGGGCCACATATGTCGGTATGTACCAACTCCAGCGGTTGGTTTGCTCTTCTGGCTTTTCCAACTGGAAAATAGTCTCGGTGCTGTTTTCCAACGAGACATCCTTCGCAAGGACGCCCTGGATCATTAATCAACGGCATACCGGTCACCATCCTTTTCTGGACTAATTGCTTCATTCCACGAAAATTTAGATGCCCAAATCGAAGATGCCACAGCCAGCTGCTGTCTTTCGTCATCGCTTGAAAACTCAAGAGATTCTTCGTCGGAAGAGTCAAGGGAAACATCCGGTTCTTCGTCATCTGTACCGTCGTGATCAACTTGTTGTTTACACCTCTAATGGTGCAAACTCCATTTTCAATGTGAACTTTGTGGCCTCTTTCGGAAAGTTGCCCAACACTTAGCAAATTCCAAAAAAGTCCTGGCACAAAGTAAACATCTGCAATAGCAACATTAGTACCGTCTTTGGATTTGATATTAATGTTACCTTTGCCCATCACAAGAATTTTTTTATTTATTCCCGAAATTGACTTCGCCACAGCTTGTCTCATCCAGCTGTGAGAATAACTCCTTTCTTCCGGTCATATGGTTGCTACACCCAGTATCTAGATACCATGTGTTGGTATCCACGATAGTTGAATCATCCTTCGCACATGCTAGTACCATGTACTCTTCAGCATTTGTGGCATGTGCATGTTCCGCCGGCACGTACTTCACCTTTGCATGGCATTTAGATTTATAATGTCCGAATTTATTACACTTAAAACACTTGACTTTTGATTTGTCAGGTGTTCTAAATTTTCTGGTGAAATTTGAATTCTCACCTCTACCTCGGGTTCCTCCACGACCTCGACCGCCTTGATAGCCTCATCGATTTGGTTGAACGACTCGGCTTTGCAATGCTTGCTCGAGAACGGAACCCGTAGACTTCTTATTCATTCTTTGCTCATGGGAGCATAATGAACCCATCAACCGCTCCAACGTGAGAGTTGACATATCTTGTCCTTCCTCGATCGCTGTGACGACGTAGTCAAATCTTTCGGTCAAAGACCTCAAGATTTTTTCCACGACACGAACATCTTGAAGTTCTTCACCATTAACCCTCAATTGGTTAACGATGGCCTGCACACGATCAAAATATGCCGATATTGTTTCCGAGTCATTCATGCGTAAAGACTCGAAATCACCTCGAAGAGTCTGAAGCCGCACCCGCCGGGCACGTTCATCGCCTTTGTAGGATTTCTGCAAGATATCCCAGGCAGCTTTTACGGTCTCGGCACTCGATATTTTTTCAAATATCGTTTCCTCCACGGCTTGAAAAATCGCATATAATGCTTTCTGATCTTTCTTCCGAGACTCCACCAAAGATTCTTTCTCCTCCTTTCTCAAAGTCTCGAATGCTTCGGCATCGGCTACTTCATTGTAGCCACTTTCAACCAGATTCTACAAATCTTGCGATTTAAACAGAACCTTCATCTGGACAGCCCAGTTGTTGAAATTCTTTCCGTTCAACTTTGGAAGCTGCATTTGAACGGAACTAGTAGATGCCATTCTAGCTCTGATACCAAATGTTGGAATAAAAAAAATACAATATGGGTGACCTTTCGTAAATAAAAGCGAGGCACAAAATGGATGGAGAAAACTCTGTATATTGAAGAACTTGATTTGGCTTATCTCTCTTACTTCTTACAATACAACTCACTCAAGTATTTATAGAGGAAATTCTAACACTTATGAAGACAACCTCAATCAAACTCACAAGGCAACACCCAAGACAATATCAATGCTTAGTGAGTCCAGACACAAGACAACATCAATACTAGACAACACCCAAGACAACATCAATACTAGACAACACCCAAGACAATATCAATGCTTAGTGAGTCCAATCCTTGGTGCATGCTCCAAGATGCATTTACTTCTCCATAATGGCTCTCCAAGATCCATTGCATTTACTCCTTCAAGATAATCAATTTTACTAGCATTTCAATACAAACAAGTTCTTATTGAGACTCTCATGTCCAGAGCCAAGACTATCAGCAATACAGAGATTGCAATCTTTCTCAGCCTGCAAACAAACACATATCCTTTTGAAAATTGACACCCTGTGATAACCTAAGTAAAAGTTAGAAACCATTAAATTTATTGATTTTGTTGCATCCTTGTATTAAAACCTGCTCAAACATTGAGCACAAATGATTGTGTGATGTATAAGTAGGGTCAATCGCTGAATCTTGTTTATATTACTACGGCATTGAATTTTGTTGTGATTTCCTTTTGACTCTTTGGAGAAATAAAAAGCTAACTCAAGAGAGAATGAAGTTTTTTTTTTTAATAATCAGGATGAAGTTTTATTGCAGCAATAATATGTTTACCACTGACTGTACGGCGATAATGAGTAGAGAAAATCCTTACCACTGAATCTGTACATAGAACTTCCTTTACAATCTTCAAGTTCCAAAATCTGTGTAATCCATTCCATATCCTATCGTTAGTGACTGCATTCATCAGATAAACCGCAAACATGGACTTGCAGCTGCGAACATCATTCATTTCATCGTCAAGTAATGCCTTGAGTTTGAACTTTGCTGATGTTCGAGCGTGTTGACACCTGATTTTTGACCATCCGTTATTATAGTTTTTTTTTATTTCTAAAATTAATTAAAAATAGCAAAAAAGGTCAAAAAATTGCAAAATCAACTTTGGAAGCCTTAGCCTAGCCTTAGGAACCAATTTTGAACAAAAAATATTTTTTTGAATTTTTTAATATTTTTTGGAATTTATTTAATTATAAAAATACCCAAAAAATTAGAAAAAATACCATCCGTGGTCATAAAATTACAAAAAAACATTCTGAAATTTTATTTTAATTATATCTTCAATATTTTCACTTTTTATTATGGAAATTTGGCTTGGTTCATGGGGTTCCTTCACAAACCTAATCCCGAACCGGGCCTAAAAAATCCTTTTCGAGTCTTTTAATTTTCAATTCTCGGCTTTTATAAGCTATGACATTGGACTCCAAAGTATTGAAATGCAATTGGGTCAATTTTCCCTCCAATTTGATCAATTTTAACCAAAAGGGCTTAATTGCATAAAAATCTTTCAATTTAGTCCCCGGTTTCACAATTTTTGAAATTAAATTTCACACGGGCACACCCATTAAAATTAAACACCTCTACCCAACAGTTTTCATCATGCTGAATCCATTGGTGGGCTCAATTTTGGCTAATTCGATCGTTTAGGCCTTCGATTTGGCGAAATTGAATTTCGGATCCTAGGGACAATTTGGGGTTTTCACAGAATTTCAATAAATTGATTCACGAAAATACCCATATTTGATGGAAAACATGTCAAGGAATCCGATTTTGCCATCAATTTCATGAAAAGAGGTCATTTAGGGGGTCAATTTGGCGATTTGGGCGATTTGGCCGAACCGGGCCGGTCGGGTCCGACCCGACCCGACCCGACCCGGCCCGACCCGGGTCTGCAGCATGCACAGAATGTGCAGCAAACCCGTTGCACGCCGAGCATGGGCAAAAACAGGGGAAGATGGGGAGACTGCGGGGAGCGGTTTTTCGAGGAGAAAAGGACGAGCAGGCGTGGGGGACATCGACAAAAACGGCGTCGTTTTAGGCCGGTTTCAACCCCTAGGGTCGGGCCGGGCGCCCGAGAGGCGTGGGCCGGGTTTGACCCGGCCCGGAAAATATTTTTAAATATTAAAAAAATTCAGAAAATAATAAAAAATAAAAAAAATTCAAAAAATCAATAAAAAATAGAAAATTCATAAAAAATTCAAAAAATTCGGAAAATTCAGAAAAATTCTAAAAAATTCCAGAAAATAGGAAATGGCCACATTCAACTGGCCACGACCTGTTTCGGGTCTTTCGACCCCCGATCTTTTCAGAAATGACGGTTTTGCCCTTCCGGCAAACCGTCTTCCAAAAAAATTCTAAAAATTCAGGAAAATCCCAAAAAATAGGAAATGGCCACAAACAACTGGCCAAGGCTCATTCCGGGTGTTTTGAACCCCGACCCTTCTTAAAATGACGATTTCGCCCTTTGGGCGAATCGTCTTCCAAAAATTGAAGAAAAGTCAAGAAATTCCAAAAAATTCTCAAAAATGGGAAATGGCCACAATCAACTGGCCATGGAATATTTTGGGTAATTCGGTATCCAAACCTTCCAAAAATGACAATTTTGCCCTTCGGGCTAATTGTCCCCGAATCTTTCCATTTTACCCCTAGCCCTAAATCACATCTTCCCTAAGCCTTTATGGCTATACTAGGAGGCCAATGATTGAAATTGATGTGCATTGACATGATTTATTTATGCACTTGATTGCGCTTTCGTTATATTGACTGTGGTTTGATAGGACCAGTCTTCCAACCTGCATGAAACCCTGACTCATATCACCCAAAATTGCGCCTACATGAACTCTTAGTTAGGAAAATCACTCACGTTAGGTACCGAAAGGGCGTTGGTAATGACACCGACGTAACCAAGTCCCCGAACCTAAAATCTCTGGTTCCGCAGAACTGATCGATCTCTCCCAATCGGTCAGTAAGGTTTCCGGTCTACCCTCCAAGAAAGACCGGTGGCGACTCCAAATGCATGCACAAGTTGCACATGCCACCACGACCACACTGAAGGTCGAAAGCGATCGACTCTTATCGTCGAATCCCTCAAAAGACATACTCCCGCCGCGATTTGGTATGGGCCTGGGAGGGCCCGCGCCGATCTAAGGCCCGCGATCCACATTTCAGAGTGGGGGCCCGCGATCGGTAATCCATTAGCCGCGTCCGTTTTTCGGACGGGTCGCGACAGAGCGTCCCCGTCATCGTCTTCTACCATCGCAGCGACTGATGCGAATGCCCATCTTCCTGCAAACCTTTCTAAGCTGGGAATGGTGTTCGGCTTAGCATCAGTTAGCATCAAAACATCCCCAGGGGAAGTTTTGTAAGGTTCCTTGCCACGGTTACTGGACCTGTTTCTCCAGAAATCCACTTCTACATGGTAAGCATTCTTCTCGGCTTTAGCAAACCTAGTGACTTTCGCGAAAGGCAGCCTACGTACATTCTGCATACTTGAACAGAGTCCCGCCCGTGTTTCCTCCAGCAAAGGGAAGATAAAAGAAGCAATGTATTGCTCAATAGATTGAAATGCCTCTGGGATGCTCTTCACCTACAAAACGAGTGTATTCAAAATCAAACACGACCAACCAACTTCACTCCATAATATCGAGCAGACTCTGTCGTCTGCCATATCAATGTCCCAAGTACAGGACATCATATAGCTAATAACTACGCCACAAAGAGACAGAGAGCAAGGTCCTTCTCCACCATACAATAGTCCAGCTATACGTAACGAGGCTCACAAAAAAACCATTGCCGAAGAGCGAAGAACTAAGGTCATTGTCGCGACCCTCTCGAGCGCTATCTGGGCTAGCGGGGGTTAATGGGCCATCCGATGTTGCATGATCGGACGCAAGCCTCTCCCAAGGTCCATTACCAAAATCGCAACTGCTGGATATACGTGGTCAACCTTCAGTGTGGTCTAGTGACATGTGATAAGTGTATATGCCAAGGAATCGCCACCAATCGTTTTGTGGAGGGTACGATCGGAAACCCTATCGAATAGTTGGGAGTGGTCTATTCGATTCTGCGGAAACCAAAGAAGTGAGTTCGGGGACATAGTTACGCGAACTGTCAGAGTTGATGCCCTTTCGGTACCTAAGTTGAATGGTTTATCTGATCCTTGGATTTCATATAGACGAGTGGGGTACAGATCCTAAATCTAGGAGTTCATGCAGATGGGAATAGCTACCCTATCACTCACAATCATTAGAAATAAATGCGCAAATCAAGGATCCAATACATGCAGATAAAACACGTGAAAGCAGCATGACATCCCTAATGAGGCCCTATTAGCCTAGAGAAATGTCAATCAAGGATTAAGAGTGATTTGGACATGATTCGCCCATGAGGGGCAGAATCGTAATTTTGAGCAATTCGGGGAAAATTCACCTCGAAAGGGTAAATCTGTCATTTTAGATGAATTGGGAAGTCAAAAGACAAAGGAAATAGGATTGGCCATCAATCCAATCCATTTCCTATTTTTTGAGAATTTACAGGATTTTTCTGGAATTTTCAAGTGATTTTACCCTTGGATGGGTAAAGTCGTCATTTGTACAAAGACGAGAACTGAAAATCTCAAATATTAGGGTTGGTCGTCCACCTGACCCAAACCCTAACTTTAAGCGATTTTCAGAACTCAATTGGAACAAGAAAGACGATTTTCCCAAAGAGGGGCAAAATCGTCATTTTGAGAAAAGAGGCGGGACTCGAAAACCCAAACCTAAGAATTGGTCGTCTACTCGACCCTAATTCTCACCTTGGCATTATCGGCCTTATCTCGCATATACAGCAGAGGCGACTAACCCCTAAAGGGTAATATCGTCAAGTCTCGGAAGAACGGATAAGAAACCCCAAAAATAGGGTTGACCAGTTGTCTGTGGTCAATCCTCAATTTTTGGGGGTTTCTGGAGTGTCTAGGATTTTTCCACATTTTTTTCACATTTTTTTGGAATTTTCTAGCATTTTTTTTTATTTTTTTAGGATTTTTCTGATTTTTTTTATTTTTAAAATCATTTTCTGAATTTTTATTAAAAAAATATTATTCGGGGTGGGTCAACCCGACCCACTCGGGTCGGAACCCGGCCCAGACCCGGACCCGGACCCGGACCCGCGGAAACCATACGCTCAAAACGACGCCGTATCTTCTTTTTTATTTTTGAATTATCTGACTCAGATCCGACGGTTCCTATTGAACCGCGTGGCTAATCCACGCCCGTCAGATCTAATTACTAAAACCTACGGTTCAGATTGAACTGTAGACTCGATCAGGGCTGTCTGATCAGCCTACTTAAACCTACGGCCACGATTAAAACCCATGACTCGATCTAGACCGTCCATCCATACTAACCTAAACGACGTCGCCTAACGACTAACCTATACGGCGCCGTTTCAACCAATTTTTATTTTTCCTATTTAAAACTATTTCCGGATAATCCTAATTACTAATCGAACGGCCACCGTTTATTAGACTCGATTAATCTAGACCGTCCGATCTATGCTGACACGCCCTAACGGACTAACGGTTGAGCTGACTCGACAACCACGTGGACTAATCGCATTGTGACACATGGAACTTTGACCTATTGACCACGCCACGTCAGCTTCGTCTTCAACCTCTCGACCCCGGCTGAATGGACGGCAGAGCATCTCCGGCGATGATCGTACGGTGAGATCTTGATGAAATCACGTGAGACCAATGGCAATCGACTCGCAATCATCTCTAGTTTAACATATCTGAGAATTGAAGCATCCTATTCACAGAATCGAGAACATTGTGCGAATTGCCGAGTACGGCCAGGGAAGCTCAATCACGCAAGTCACACAAAATCAGATCAATTCATCCACAGGTTGACATGGCAGGAGGTGCAGAAGGCTTACCTCGGGCTCCGATTGAGCCCGCGCGGCCTAGATTGGGCTAGGCAAGTATGAACAGTGGTCGGCTATGAAAGCTAAATTTGAAGACTCGATTCAAGGTGCTCAGGAAAAATCGATGCAAAACCAAGATGCGAATATGGTCAGTGATGTTCAGGGAAGAAAACGCACACACAAATCACAAAAAAGAACGTGAAATAGGCGAGTCACCATTGATGCACAGTGAAGAGCTTTAAGCTTTGTCTTACCTATTTCCGCAGTTTCAGGCGGCGCGATCGGTGGCGTTCCCTTCCTGGCACACTAGACGACCTTCTAGTAGTTTCCCTTGGCTTCGGTTTGGCCGGAGACGGCCCAACCAGCGCCCTGCAAGTTCGAGCTCAACCCTCGACAATGGCGATGGAGGGGAGCTCTCTCTCTCTCGTTCTCTCTCTCTCTTTTAGTTCTGTTCTCCTTTTCCTAACCGAACTTCCCAACCTCTTGCTTCGCGAAGGTTTGTTAGCTTATATACCTGTTTCGAATTTTGGCACGGAGCGGAGGGAACTAACAGACTTGAATCGCACGTGTAGCCACGTGATTTCAGGTCCAAACAGCGTTGGGGAGACTGGGGATTCCGTTTAGCTTCGTTTGGTCCTCCGGCGGGTCTCATCCTGCGCGATTTGGCACGGATTTGGCTTGCGTTTAACATTTGTTGACTTTTGCAGGCGTGCAGGTTTGACTGACCTCGCCGGAGTTCGTCCGGCGACCATTTGCCTCGCGGCCGGTCTTGATTGAAAGGTATTGAAGTGAGGAACAAAACGCTCACCTTTCCCTTTTCAATTAATCGCGAATTGCCCTTCAATTTCTTGATCAAAATCAGCTCAGAACTGTTCCTCTGCGCAAGGAAGAAGATGGCACTGTAGCAGACCGGTTCGACCGGTCTGAACCGTTTCCGAATTGGATTTTTCAAAATTAAATCCAAATTAGTAGGAAATTTTTACAATTGAACCTCATAATCGAATCTAGGGCATGAATTTTATCAAAAAATGTGATTTTGCCCAAAATTTCATATCAATTTCAACAAAAACCCCAAATTTCCTTTTAATTGCAAATTGGGGAATTATGCAATTGAAGGTTCAAATGATCAAATTGGGTCAAATTACCTGTGCCAATCGACTCAAAATGGTGAAACCCATTGGGCAGTATGTTTAATTTGCAATGATAGCCCTTGAATTGAAAGTAATTTCAATTATGCTCAATTTCAAGGACTAAAAATGTAATTTTAGTATTCAATTTTGCCAAATTCGTGCAATTGAGCAATTTGTACAAACAATTGGGCTAAATTTCAATAAGGGACAGTTAGGATGGATGTCAATATCCTAGAAAATGCGAAAATTGCAAATTAAAAGACTCGATTGACATTTGTTTCTCAAATTCAATCATATATATAACAAAGGAACATATACAATTGAATTTGATTTTGGACTTTTTGTGAGGTCAAAATGACAAGGGATTTAAAAGAAAAATATTGGCTATTTTTCCATATTTTTGTGACCTCAAACGCTATTTTTCTTGATTTTTTGAGTATTTTTCTATTTTCTAAAAAATACTAAAAAATATGAAAAATATGAATAATTATTTTTTTGGTCAAGAATGGTTCCTTGGGCTTGGCCAAGGCCACCAAAGTTGATTTTTTAATTTTTTAACTTTTTATGAATTTTTTGTGATTTTTCAAAACATAACTGCAAAAAGACTTGGTCAAAAATCAGGTGTCAACAGCTGCCCCTCTTTGAGAGGAATCTCGTGAGAGGTTTCTCTTAAAGATAGGTGACACCTGAGTCTGGACCGACTCGACTGGGGGAAAGAAAAATGAATCTTGACAATCAATCTTTCTTGTCCCGCTGGTGAACGCTCTGCTCCTTATTCTTTTGCTGACGTGAGAGAGAGAAAGTAGAGAGATCCACCTACTTTTTACCTGTTTGATCACCTGCCTGATGTTCGTGCGGCATGTACGATGTATAGCGGATTCAAGTGAATACCTAGGGACTCGTCTTTTGAGTATCCTAGGGCGGTTAATCTCTAGCCTGTATGGTAGGCCGTACCAGAATGAGATTCCTTATACTTGACAGGAACCTGTGGATGATGCACCCAGTCTCTTAGGGATTGTCGGGGTTTTGATCTGTATGGTGGATCAGACCATGAATAGGACTCTTTTCTGCTAGGAACCTATGGATGACGCACCCAGTCTCTTAGGAATTGTCGAACATTTTGATCCTTATGGTGGATCAGGCCGAGAATAGGACTCCTCTCTACTAGGAACCTATGGATGACGCACCCAGTCTCTTAGGGATTGTCAAACATTTTGATCCTTCAGGGGGATCAGGCCGAGAATAGGACTCCTCTTTGCTAGGAACCTATGGATGACGCACCCAGTCTCTTAGGGATTGTCGAGCATTTTGATCCTATATTCTAAAGAATTAACTAGGATTTATACAAGTGAAGTGTGCCTAACCTTTAGGCTTCACCAAAAGAGCTATTCTAGGTTTTGGGGTTACCTAGAACCTCACAGAAATCAGATTTTGTCAACAGTTTTCGATCCTATGTTCTAAAGAATTAACTAGGATTTATACAAATGAGGTGTGCCTAACCTTTAGACTTCACCAAAAGAGCTATTCTGGGTTTAGGGGTTACCTAGATCCTCACAGAAAGCTGGTTCTGAAAATTGTCCTTTCGACATGCGAGACGTTATTCTGGGATTTGGGGATTCCACGTATCCTGCAGAAAACTTAAACCTGCAAAAACTTTGATAAGATTTTTCTGGGATCTAGGGGCTATCTGAGATCTTGCAGAAAGACTATCTTGAATATTGTCCTTTCGACATGGGAGGTGACATTCTGGGATCTGGGTACTCCAAGCATCCTGCAGAAAGCTCAAACCTACAAAACTGTTCATAAGAATGTGTTTTCCTGAGATATGGAATTACCAGGGATCTTGCAGGAAAATAAACTTGAAAGCTCTTCTTCACAGAGCAATGCATCCTTCTAGAATCTGGGGCTACCATGATTCCTATAGACGTTTAAGCTTGAAATACATTCTTCACAAAAGAAGTAGCATTCTGAGGTCTGGGGATACCAGGGGTCCTACAGAAGCTTGAACATGTAAACTCTTTCTTACCAAGAGAGATACAAGCCATTTTAGGAGTCGAAGTTATCAAGAATCTTGCAGAAGCTCCAATCTGAAAATTTTCTTACCAAAGGCACATCAATGGTCTTTAAGTGATATCTGATGTCAAACTGACAGCACTTTATGACTTATATCATAGTCATAAAAAATTTCAATGAATGCATTACGATGCTGGAGGTTATCCAAAACACCTTGCGACATACGGAAGTGATCAAAAATCACTTGTGAGGAAAGTTTGAATCAAACAATCTGAAATTACCCAAAAGAGTTAGGTTAAAACGTCCATTGGAGTATTCCTCATCAAAAAGGATTTCTCACCGTTTTTTAGATAATGGTCTTTTATCAAGAATGCACTCGAGTTTCCTATCAAACCTGCGCCTAAGGTTCAGGATCATTCGCAGTGAATACACCTCGATCGATCAGGAGGACTTCCAAGGGACCATAATGTTGGGCTTGGTCAACGGTTTTCAAAAGGGGACTTGCGTGCAAGTCAAGGCTTTCGAAGAGAAGTCTTCAATGTCTATTCTAGTTTACAAGTCAAGAAACCAACAAAATGAGAAAGAAATAATCTTGCTCGAACTTCTTCGAGCTAAGCTTAGACATTAAACCCTATGTCAATCCAAGTGCCTCAATAAAAAAAAGGCTTTTCAGGGTTGTAACGTAGGTGGGATTGGGGACCAAAAAGGCTTATTTTTTGCTCAGAATACGCAAAGGGTTTAACATTGGTGATCACTGCAAGTTTGCCGCCATTTTATCCCTTTCTGGTTCAAAGAGCGTCTTCAATCTTTGAAGTGCATTGATAGTCTTTGAAGAGCATTGTCAGTCTTCGAAACGCACATTTGTCTTTAGAGAATATCTCTTTCGTGTTGAGACGGCGTCAACATCTTGTCTACGTTTTCATCATCTGAGTGTGACATGATTGGGAGCATCTTTCGCAGTCCAGCTCCCTTGGAATTTTCTTTTACAACCAGATCTCACTAGTGGTCTATACAAAGGTATCATGCCATCTTTTGGCATTTACAGAATCAAACGCATGATCCACAAGTCTACAAGTATTTGGACGAGCATTGGCCTTGCTTTTACCAGGCACTTTGCTTTTTATTGATGCCCAGGATCGAATTTTTCTCTCTTTTTTCTTTTTCTTGAAATCCCATCTTTTCCCTTCTTTTGGGAATCAGGATTTTCAAATGAGTGTGCTAGATGCACAACTTGAATCTCAGCACTCAAACATTAGTCCAGGAATTTTTCATAAATCCTATATTTTGAACTCTTAAGCTCTTGAAGTGACGTCGCTTCCGTCTTGTAATATGCAATGATCACCAACGGGTTTGTGAAACGAACGCATATGATCAACTGGGTTGTGAAAAGGGTAAAAGTGTATAGGATAGAGAAACGAATGCTTTTCGTCATCCTAAAGCACTTGAACTACCATAGAAGTTAAAATGACAAGCGATACGCGAAGATTGATGCAAGTCTGAGCAAGAGAACTTCTAACCATTTACCTCCTGATATCGCTGGACGTACCTCCAGTTTACCCCACTGTGGGGTGGTTTTTGACAGGGATAAAGAATGAAACCGCCGTTCAAAGGGTTATCAATGGTCACCTGTAGTGTTTATGATAGAGAAACGAATGCCTCCGTCGTCTCAATCCATGTAATCATTGCGAATAACCCCTACTTCCGTAGGTCAAGGTCTCGCTGTCCTTACCACTCTAATCATCTCTCAAGTGTGTATAGGACATGTTTGGATCAGGCTTGCCTCTTGTCTGAGGAAACATCCTTTTGAACGGTTTAAACAACTTTTGTTGAAAAAGTTCATTTCGCTTTCTCCAAAACTTACCCTCTAAGGGGATTTATGATACACAATGCATATTTCAATCATGTTCAGATAACCTCCAAGTTTAAACATGAATGCCAATGACATGACTGTGAGAATTTTGCGTCTTTCTAGACATGAGATTTGAATGCATGCTATATTCCAAGAAGCCTTCAAATTCTAGCAAAAAGGGTTCTGACAGTCTTAAAACCTGAGAGATAGGGAAATGAATACTTACATGTCCAGCGTGGCCAGGGATCCCTGAAAAAATATGAAAGGAATATGTCAGTGTATGCTCTCAAATTTCAGAAAATTAGAACGATACACCTTACCCTTGATCATGTGCTCCAATGGAAATTCATAAATTTATGAAAATCCGACCACCACGCCGTTAGGTCTCCTTGATCATGCATTCCCATCTGAATGCCAATGCGTAGATTACATAAATTAGCCATTTTGACCTATGGCGATGATGCCTTCGTCTGATTGGGGCAATGAATCCTGCTCAATGGCTTCATTCATTTTTTAGCATGCCCCTGTGCCATTCATTGCAGTTTCCTACTTTTCGTTTTGCTGTCTACTGTCTTCATCAGACATTCCTGGTATTTCCCATCGAGGGCCTTGCTTCCTTAGGTCTTGCAATATTGAACACATGCTAATGTATGCATGGATGCATGATATGCCTATGCAATGACTATTATGATGACTCGGCTCAATCCGGGATGAGTCATATAATCGAAATCTGATTTTATTTCAAGGGTAATACTTCTTCACAACATCTGAGTTTACAGGGTGCCCCAGTTCTTCTCCTTCGGAGTTTACAAGAATCAATGCTCCTCCAGTGAGAATCTTCTTGATAATGTAGGGGCCTTCGTAATTCGGGGTGAATTTACCTCCCGGATGGGTATTACTTGGCAAAGTCTTCCTAATTACCAAGTCATTTACTTCGAAATTTCTGGTTTTGACCTTTCGGTTAAACGTCCTGGCTACCCTCTTCTGGTAAGTTTGTCCATGACAAATGGCTTTAAGATGCTTCTCGTCTATTAAATTCAACTGTTCGTATCTGTGCTTGGAATACTCTGGCTCGGAGAGTTTACCCTCTGACAAGATTCTCAAAGAGGGAATCTTAACTTCCATGGGCAGAACTGCTTCCGTCCCATACACCAGACTGTAGGGAGTTGCCCCTGTAGAAGTCCTGATTGACGTTCGATAAGCCATTAAGGTGAAGAGCAGCCTTTCATGCCAATCCCTGTAGTTTTCTGCTGTTTTAGCCAAGATTCTTTTGATGTTTTTGTTGGCTGCTTCCACTGCCCCATTCATTTGCGGGCGGTAGGGGGATGAATTCAAATGTCGAATACCAAAGTGATCCAATAGACTATTGACAATCTTGTTGTTCAGGTTAGACCTATTATCTGTGATGATCGCTTGAGGGGTACCATATCGGGAGATGATGTCTCTTTTGACAAATCTTGCCACATTTCTTGCAGTGACGTTCTTGTAAGAACTGGCCTCTACCCATTTCGTGAAATAATCAATCGCTACCAGGATGAAGCGATGACCATTTGAAGCCACAGGATTAATAGGCCCTATCATGTCTATCCCCCACATGGAGAAAGGCCAAACTTCAGACATTTGGTGTAGTTCGTTTGGGGGTGCATTGATTTTATCACCATATATTTGGCATTGGTGGCATGACCGAACATGCTGGCAGCAGTCTAATTCGATGGTCATCCAAAAATAGCCAAGCCGCATGATCTTCCTGGCGAGAATGTGGCCGTTCATGTGAGGCCCACATATGCCTTCATGGGTTTCTTTCATGAGGATGTTTGCTTCTTTGGCATCTACACATCTTAACAGAGTAGAGTCAAACGACCTTTTGTATAGAATTTGTCCGTTGAGGAAGAACTTGCTGGCCATCTTGGTTATGTATCTCCGGTCTCCTGGCTGGCATCCTTCAGGAAACTCCCCTTTTGAAAGATAATTCTTGATGTCATAATACCATGGTTCCCCATCAAATTCTTCTTCGATTAGCATACAATAAGCTGGCCTTTCAACTATATTGATCCTTAGGGGTTCTATATCTAACCCTCCAGTTGTTTGTAACATTGAGGCCAGGGTGGCTAACGCATCTGCAAATTGATTATGAGATCTCGATAGGTACTCGAATGACACTTCTTCAAATTCGAGTGTTAATTCTTCAAGGTATTCGTGATAAGGGATGAGCTTTGCATCTTTCGTCTTCCACTCTCCCTGTGTCTGTAGAATGATGAGCATGGAATCTCCAAAAACTTGCAACCTAGGTGTCTTCATAGAAATGGCCAATCGTAGGCCTAGAATGCACGCCTCATATTCTGAGATGTTGTTGGTGCAAGGAAAAGTTATTTTTGCCGCCACAGGGTAATGTTGATCATCGGGGGATATCAGTACTGCCCCAGTGCTTGCCCCTGATAGATTAACGACACCATCGAAATACATGACCACTTGTCTTCCGCTAAGTTGAGAATTTGACCTTCTGTGCTTGTTACTTCAGGAGACTCACCGCTTGACGGGTTTTCTGCCAGCATGTCAGCTTTAGCTTTTCCTTTAACTGACTTCTGCGGAGAACATTTGATGTCGAATTTAGACAGCTTCACTTGCCATTTTGCTAATTTTCCAATCAAAGCGGGTTTCTCCAGGAGGTACTTAACAGGATCGTTCTCTGTTATGAGCTGAATGTGGTGGTGTAGGGTATACTGCCTCAGTCTACGAAGTACCCATACTGCTGCTACACAGGCCCTTTCAACTTGTACATATTTTGCTTCAGATGGCGTGAATTTCTTACTCAGATAATATATGGCCCTTTCTTTACCATCTATCGGGCTTGTTTGGGCAAGTAAGGCTCCCAAGGATTCCTGCTGTATAGTCAGATATAAGGTCAATGGGTGACCAGGAATTGGTGGCACAAGTACCGGCGGTGTGATCAGATAGTTCTTGATCATTTGGAATGCCCTGCTGCATTTCGCATCCCATGTTACTTTCGCGCCTTTCTTAAGCAATTTGAAGATCGGCTTAACCACATCAGACAACTGATTGATAAATCTGGCAATATAGTTCAGTCTCCCCAAAAGGCTTCTCACTTCTCTTACTGTGGAGGGAGTTGACAGATTGTGGATAGCTTGAATCTTTGAAGGATCAATCTCAATGCCCCTGTTACTGACTATGAACCCAAGAAGCTTCCCAGATCTCGTCCCAAACACACATTTGTTAGGGCTCAACTTCAACTTATATTTGCGCAGGCGCTCAAATAATTTTCTTAACACATGTACGTAATCCTGCCCTTTCTTGGATTTGGCGATCATGTCATCGACATACACTTCAATTTCTTTGTGGATCATATCATGGAATAATGTGACCATAGCCTTCTGATAGGTAGCCCCGGCGTTCTTTAATTCAAATGGCATTACTTTGTAGCAAAAGTTCCCCCAGGGTGTGGTAAAAGCAGTTTTTGGTTTATCTTCTTGTTTCATGAAGATTTGGTTGTATCCCGAGAATCCATCCATAAACGAGAACAATTCATAACCTGCTGTGCTATCCACCAACACATCAATGTGAGGAAGTGGAAAATCATCTTTTGGGCTTGCTCTATTCAGATCTCGGTAATCCACGCAGATTCGAACTCTACCATCCTTCTTCATGACGGGGACTATATTTGCAATCCAGTCTGAGTATGGGATAGCTTCAATAAAGCCTACCTTCAGAAGTTTCATGACTTCTTCCTTAATTTTGTCCTCCAACTCGGCCTTCATCCGTCTGCTGCCTTGCTTGACAGGTTTGATACTGGGATATGTGGGTAAGGCATGCTCCACAATCTTAGGATCTAGGCCTGGCATATCAGCGTAAGACCATGCAAAAATGCCTTTCATTTCGGGATAAATGCCCGCCGATCTTGACCTCTTTGGTATTCACGGAGTCTCCCAGATTAACAATGATTGGTTCTTCTGAAGTAGGAGGCGTCGATTCCTCAAAGTCATTCCAATCTCTGCGGATAGACGCATAAACCTCGTCTTCATCTTCCTCAATGCTATAAGAATGGTTATTGGAGAAATCCGAATCTCGTAACAACCTGGTATGCATGTCTGAGATGATATACCTGAAATGTCATGAGTATGGTTAGTTAGTACTCCATAAGGATGACATGCATGATCATGGAAAGTCTTTTCGAAAAAGTTTTCGAAGTAGGTACAGGTATAAACGGGACTAATCCTCATGTCATTGGATATCTTGGCCCCAAGGAAATCTCTTTGAAAATCAGGAATCATACGACAAATCAGGCCTCAAGCTTCTGTGCAGAAGACTAGTATCATCATTGGGCTGATTCGTGGTTCCATATGTCCTTAACAAAATATGTATTGTTTTATTGAATGCAAGATAGGCCGCATTACAAGATGTGCTATTTGGACCAACAACCGGAGATCCAAAGGCGTTTCCCTATACGTACAATAAGGAAAGAAAATGCGACAAAATGCGAAAAGTTCTAAATGCAGTATTTAAAGACAAGGGAAGAGTCTCGTTACTCAGAGGAAGTGGCTTCATCACTTAGTCACTCTATGATGGCATTCACAGAGTTGTCTTCAAGAAAAGGATTTGTCAGATCTGGTTCTATCGGTGAAGTGACATCTTCTTCAGACAACCATTTAGAGTTCTGGTTGAAGTAGGCGTTCAGAGGACTATTGAATATCTTCGATCTGCCTTTCCAAGTTGGAGAACCGATGAACGAGTCATTCAAGTTGTTTCGGCCTCCCCGACGTCCTAGGCTTTTGCCTCGGCCTCGGCCTGCTGCTTCCGGGACAGATTCATTCACGCGATATTTCTGATATCCTAAGCCCATTCTATGCGAGTTAGCTTTTAACTACAGGGGGCATTTATCCCTTGACTGTGTTTGCCCAGGCCTTTTCTAGGATCAAACCCATATGCCAGTAGCATCTTGGCTGGTAGAAGATTGGCTTTTGAGATGTAGGGGTTCTCAACCTTGTCCCTGCCGGGGTTTGAACTGTGGCTACCAGTTCTAGGGAATGATAGCTCGCTTCTGTTTTCACTTCGGGTTCAACATAGGGAATGGCACTGTTCTGGTATATCTGGAGGTCGACTTCTCCATGTATTGTAATCACCTTCCCATCCACAACAAAGCGTACTTTTTTATGCAAGCTCGAAGGGACAGCTCCTGCTGTATGGATCCAAGGCCTTCCCAGCAAGAATCCGAATGCACTGGGCAGACCCATTACTTGGAAGTTTATAGAGAATTTTGTCGGGCCAATGAATACGTCAAGCTCAATCTCGCCCACCACGGTCTTCCTCATTCCGTCGAAAGCTCTCACAGCCGTTTTGGATGTCTTAACCGTTTCCTCATTGATTCCCAAACTTCTTAGGGTAGCCAAAGGGCAAATATTGAAGGCTGATCCATTGTCGATCAATACATGTGCCACTCTTTTCCCGTTACATTGCACGGAGATATATAAGGCCTTGTTGTGCCCTTTTCCTTCCATGGAGAAGTCCTCGTCAGAGAAGCTCAATTGGTCTTTTAAAAGGATCGCCCCCACAAAGTCCCCTAATTGTACCTCGTTAATTGATTTAGGGACATGTACTTCGTTGAGTATTTTCAACAGTGCGTTCTTGTGCTTCTCTGAGTTGATGAATAAATCTAGTAAGGATATCTGAGCTGGCATCTTCCTCAGCTGCTCTATTATTTCGAACTCGCTGGTTTTGATGATTGATATGAGCTTTTCGGCGTCTTCCTTAGAGACTTCCATTTTTTCGGATTCGCCTTCCCTAGGTGCATAAAACCGTCCGGACCTCATTACCGCGTCTACTTCTTTAGTCCCATAGTCTCAATGGACTGCTTTAGGATCGTATTCTTCTACTGGAGGGACTTCTATAGTTACAGTTGTCTGATAAGACGTCTCTGGTTCAGCCGTGTTGTCTACTTCTTCTTGCGGCAATTGAATCACAACAGGCTTGACTAGGTAGTCTTTCACCCCGCTCATGCTATCAAGTTCTTCCAATCTGATTACCACTGTCGTAGCGACTTCGACCATTGATATGATGTCGTCAAGCCCTTTTGAAAAAAGTTCTTCTACGTCCTTCGAGGTCTCTGGTTGAGAGAGATCATCCATACCTCCCCATCCGTCTGGTATGTTGTCCTCAATTTTCTGATAAAAGCTGGGATGGGCTGAATATTTCACTTTGAAGTTGTACCCTCCAGAATCTTGACCAAGGTTGTCTATAATTTCGCCCTTTTCCAGCGCGTTGGCCGTAAATTTGCGGTCCGCTAGACTTCGTCTCTTGGCTTCCAGTTCGTCCTCATCGAATTCCTCTTCTGACTTAGTGACCGGCTTGAGACTGTCTACCAGATTCTCGTGTAGGATACCCCAAGTGCTGCCCTGTTCAGTTTTGATCACGAAGTAGCTTCCTTCCAAAGATAAAGAAGCTTCAACTCCTTCGAATTCTTCATTGGTGATATCGGACATTATCCCTAAGCTCATCATTTTGGCAATGCATAGTTTCTTTTTGTCAGCAGAGATCTCTCCTGCTTTTGGGTATGACGAAGCAGCTGCCAGCAAGTCGGTCAGCTTAGGCACGTCTATCTTCAGCTTAAGGTAGTCTTCCTCCGCTTCAGCAAATATCGCTCCTACTGCTTGATGATCTGGAAGTGGGTTTTCTTGTACATTTGGGGCCATATTGTCAAACTTCAGAATCTGACTGTCAATCAAAGCTTGCACCTTCAGCTTAAGGATGTAACAGTTGTCCACATTATGTCCTCTCTCGCCCATGTGGTAGACACAAGTTTGGTTCTCGTCAAAGCCAGGATATTTAACAGGGTTTACCCTAGGCGGTTCTTTTGCCACCAGGCATTGCTCTAGCAGCACTTGGAGCAACTTGGATAAAGGCCTCGGGAGGTGAGAAAATTACTTCTGGGGTTGCCTTCTTCTAGGCTCTTGTACTTTCGGTGTCGACCAGGACGATCCTCCTTTGGTCTGATTGGAATTGCCAAACGGCTTGGGCTTGTGGGGATCCGGTATAAACGCTATGTCCAGTCCGGCTTCTCTCTCCTTTTTCAAGGGATACTGCTTCCTAGTAGAAGCTTCATGAGGCCTTCTTTCTCTCAAGGCCCATTCTAGCCTTTCAGCAACCTTTATCAAGTGTGCAAATGTTTGACATCCGGAAGTGTTTAGCTTGTCAAAGTACTCGTAGAGGAGTGCCTTTAGAAATAAATCAATCAGCTCCTCCTTTGGGATTGACGGCTTTACTTGGGTAGCCAAGGCTCACCACCTCTGGGCATATGTCCTGATTGATTTGCCTCTCGCTTTTGAAGTTCGTAGAATGTCTTCTCTTGTTGGGGATGTAGCCGTGTTGAACTTGTACTGTCTGAGGAAGTCTTCTGCAAGATCCTCCCAACCGTCATAATCTTCTAGGTCTAGCTCAATGAACCAAGCCAGAGCGGCGCCAGCCAAACTCTCTTGGAACGTGTTCATTAACAGTGGAATGTAATCCGAATAGTGTGCCATCTTGCGCAGATAATATTTGAGGTGGGCACGGGGACAGCCTGTCCCGTTATACTTTCTTACGAACTCTGGCTCCTTATAGTCAGGAGGAGTCTCTACTTTGGCAAAAGGGGATATTTTGTCGAAGCGGGCTAACTCATAGCCCTGGCTGCTCAAGCATTCTTCGATCTTGGCCAATCTTTTAGCCTCTGCCTCCGTTTTCGCAGTCTGCTTCCCTTTCTCCTCCTTCTCGAGGTTGATGACAACAGGCGAGGCCTTTTGTTGTGACCGGCTGTTTGGTTCATGGATGTCCTCCTCTGCATGTTGGGTATCTCTCGTCACCTCATTATCTGTTGTATCAGATACAAAAGAAGGACCTGCGTTGTTCTGATTATGACTCGTTGTTTGTTTAGCTTGAGTAGCTTCTAGCATTGCCTTGATGTCAGCCATCATAGTTGCTAGGGCGGTCATATGAGATTCCAGCATGCCCACACGCGGAGTCAATTCTTGTTGCTCCATTCTTGTCTTAAGGCGAGTTCGGAAACGATGTGTTGGTAATTCCGTGATGAGAGTGTACCTGTTTCAGAAGGATTCCCAGTAAGTATTTCTTTTGTTTTTGACAAAAAGGAAGCAGCTAATTCTTTCAGTTGCATGCTTCTTGTCAGTAGATGAGAAAAAGGGCTACCTCGTGAGCCTTAGCCTCATGTAAGTAGTTCTTTTAATCATTTTCCGACAAGAATTCATGAAATTAAAAGAATCGTAATTTCTGACGATAGTTTTTATGTATTCGCAAAACATGTTCATATTTATGCTCATGTGTCCAAAATAGCATCACACAGAAATGAGAATGTATGAGAATGCGTCACAATGTTTGCTTATTTTACACTTGATAAAATAGCTTATTCAAGCCTAGGACGTTTGAGGTCTAAGATATCCTCATCATCCCAGTATGGATTCCCCTCTTCAGTCTGGGGCTCCTCATCCTCTGAATATGGCAGCGGTCCCATGTCTTCAGGTACGTACGGCTCTATTCCAAGTACATAGGGTATGATGTATTCGGGTACGTATGGCTCGACAAGGCTCCTTCTGGTCGCTTTAAAGTGCTGAATGTATTCTGCAGTGGCTCTATGAATGCTTTCCTCACGAGTCATGTTTTCTGGCCAACTTATTTCTTCGGCCTGAGAATTCTTCAAAGAGCGTATGATGGATGTTACTTTGGCTTCAAACTGTCTCTTCTCCTCCTCCAAGAGGGTCTTGCTCGGTATATCAAAAGAAAAGATACTAGGTTGTGGTGGAGAAGGGATCTCCTGTAGTGCCCCAAACTGTCGGATCACCCTCTTCGGATAGTATGCGGTAGCACCCGTGAATCCTAGCAAGGGGACTGGACCTTTGTCATCGCAGGCCAATCTGACTTTGCCCAGCGTTGGTAACCTTAGCCGCCATCGGAGTTGTTCGGGCTTTAGAACTTTAAGGAAGTTTTTCCACTCTATGAAGTTGAACTTAGGAATACGTGTATGTGTTCTGACAAAAGTTTTAAGAGGATGTGCATCAGGGATGATTTCAGTGAAACCCATGCGGATGTGGAATTGTCTGACATGGGATGTGAACCATAGATACAAAAGATCACTAGAGGCTCTAAAGATTCCCTTTTTATTTTTTTTGAAGCGATTTAAGGAAAGGAAGGTTTCGGCAATGATGATGTTTGAGTAATCCCACCCACAACAGACTTGTCTGGCTACTATAGCCATGATAGGGTCGAATGTGACAGATGAGATTGGGAACACACAAAGCTGAAGAATGCCAAGACAAAGGCTCTACCAGATTTGGTCCCTTTAGCAGCAGGGAGGCAGGAAAATCGGTTTATAAGGAGAGATAGAGAGATTCGTCCAGAATTGTTTTTTGCATCTGCTTTGACCTCGTTTAGGCTTGTGTCAAGGAATTCAGCCACCTGACTCAGGGGTTCAAATCCTATGGGGGGTCGAACGAGTGTGTGAGTGAACTCAACTCCGATGCCGGCACTGTACTCCTCGATAGTGGGAGTAATCTCCAGTCCTTCCATGCAGAATGTAGCGATGGTAGGATCCCAATAGAGCGCCATGGCTTGGATAAAGGCAGGTGGACACTCAATCTTCAACAGGTCTAATAGGTATCCTAGTCGTGATTCAGCATACTTCTGGCTGGTTTCGCACATGCTATCCCACCATGATTGGAGTTCGGCCCGGGGAACTTTGAACACTTGAATATCATTCTTTCACATCAAGTCTAAAATATGCAAATGATTTTAAAAAGTCAATCGTCAAAAATTACTTTAAACACATGATTATGCAGATGCCATGAGATATGCATGGGCTAACTTAATTGCATAGTTCATTTTGAAGAAATGGAAATTAGGACATTTTTCAGGTCTCGAAGGCCTGACTCAAAGCCTAACTTGAATTTCAGGGAAGTGAATTATGCAATTTAGTCAGGTTCACTCAGTGACTAGAGGAAACAGTAATGTCACATTCCATTGGTCAATACATCAAATGAACAAAGTGGAACGAACTTTTATTACAATCAGGATGCCTAATGAAAGAAAGGTAGAGAAAGATTCTTCAAACAAGAAAGCCATAAAAGGCCAATGGAATATGAGGATCTAAATCACTCTTGACAGTCAGTCGGGAACTCTCCTTTAATCAAGTGTAGGGGAGTTATCTTCAATGTTCTGGTCGAAAGGTCGTAGTTCCTCTGGCCATTCTCTGGTCCATGGTATGACGACTTCAGGAGCCTTCTCGGGTTTCACCTTCTTGAGTGTGATACGCTTTGGCTTTGTCTTGGTAGCAGGACGTCTTCTTTTCCCCAAAAAGTGATCATGGGTACACTTTCTTTGGTCAGTAGTTCAGCCTTCCTGGCCAACTGGTTGCGACGCTGTCTCTTCATCTCCAGATAATTCTTAAACATCTCGTCTGCTTGTCGCTTGAATCTGAGGTTATCGACGTAGTAGCGGGTTTGACAATCTTCCGCATATCCTAGCTTACGTCCAGTCAGTTCCCGACCATGCACGAATCTGGTGAAGTGTAGCCTCGTGTTTGGTCCAGGGCGAGTGACTTTCCTTAAGTACTCGAAGGTCACCAATTCTGTCGAACTCTTAGGGAACAGCGACATCCTACCCTATTACCATCGTTGTTTCAATTAGTCACTTGAGTGATTTTCATGATGCGAATGCATATGAATGTATGTAATGTATGAGTCATATTATGGAGTAGGGAATAATAAAGTACATTGAAAATAAATGCCTTACCAACCGTACCTGGGGGAATATGGAATGTCCCCATGTATCAATATATGGTTTTAGGTATACCAACCATTCATAGACACGCGCATGAGACAAGTGGGTATACTCTAAAAATCGAAAAATCAGGTGAGGAACCTACGGCTCAGGCTCCCACGATCCACATGAGGCAGATTCCTCCCCAAGGGTACCTACCCAGGAGGGCTAGATATCGCCAATGCAGATAGTAGGCGGGAACGAATACGAAAGTCTCAAGTGCCATCAAACACAAGATCCTTTTCGCACCCCTTCCCTATCTAAGGTAACCTAGAGGTGGTTGCAGTCGGGGTTTGACCGCCAGTGTGTGCAATGTGTCGTGATCATCACAATGCAAAGTCATGCACAGCAGTTTGTATCAAAACACCGCTTCAGTATGTGCATAAAAATAAACATACATTCCCAACTCCAACCTGCAGGAAAAAATGTCAACAATCACTCCACCCCTTATTTCTCCAATCTGCAAAAAAATCTAACACAATGGTTAGTGTACGTACCTCACCTTCGAGAGCATCTGCAGAAAATAAGGTTAGATAAACCAAACAACTTTTTAATCGGCTCAAGTCTTCTAGAATTCGTAACCAGAGAATCTGGTTTAGAATAAGTCCCCAGCGGAGTCGCCAGTCTGTCGCGACCCTCTCGAGCGCCATCTGGGCTAGCGGGGGTTAATGGGCCGTCCGATGTTGCATGATTGGACGCAGGCCTCTCCCAAGGTCCATTACCCAAATCGCAACTGCTGGATATACGTGGTCAACCTTTAGTGTGGTCTAGTGACATGTGATAAGTGTACATGCCAAGGAGTCGCCACCAATCGTTTTGTGGAGGGTACGATCGGAAACCCTATCGAATAGTTGGGAGTGGTCTATTCGATTCTGCGGAAACAAAAGAAGTGGGTTCGGGGACTTAGTTACGCCAACTGTCAGAGTTGACGCCCTTTCGGTACCTAAGTTGAATGGTTTATCTGATCCTTGGATTTCATACAGACGAGTGAGGTACAGATCCTAAATCTAGGAGTTCATGCATATGGGAATAGCTACCCTATCACTCACAATCATTAGAAATAAATGCGCAAATCAAGGATCCAATACATGCGGATAAAACACGTGAAAGCAGCATGGCATCCCTAATAAGGCCCTATTAGCCTAGAGAAATGTCAATCAAGGATTAAGAGTGATTTGAACATGATTCGCCCATGAGGGGCAAAATCGTAATTTTGAGCAATTCGGGGAAAATTCACCTCGAAAGGGTAAATCGGTCATTTTAGATGAATTGGGAAGTCAAAAGACAGAGGAAATAGGATTGGCCATCAATCCAATCAATTTCCTATTTTTCGGGAATTTACAGGATTTTTCTGGAATTTTCAAGTGATTTTACCCTTGGAGGGGTAAAGTCGTCATTTGTACAAAGACGAGAACTGAAAGTCTCAAATATTAGGGCTGGTCGTCCTCATAACCCAAACCCTAACTTTAAGCGATTTTCAGAACTCAATTGGAACAAGAAAGACGATTTTCCCAATGAGGGGCAAAATCGTCATTTTGAGAAAAGAGGCGGGACTCGAAAACCCAAACCTAAGAATTGGTCGTCTACTCGACCCTAATTCTCACCTTGGCATTATCGGCCTTATCTCGCATATACAGCAGAGGCGACTTACCCCTAAAGGGTAATATCGTCAAGTCTCAGAAGAACAGATAAGAAACCCCAAAAATAGGGTTGACCAGTTGTCTGTGGTCAATCCTCAATTTTTGGGGGTTTCTGGAGTGTCTAGGATTTTTCCACAATTTTTCCATATTTTTTGGAATTTTCTGGAATTTTCTAGCATTTTTTTTATTTTTTTAGGATTTTTCTGATTTTTTTATTTTTAAAATCATTTTCTGATATTTTATAAAAAAAATGTTATTCGGGGCGGGTCAACTCGACTCACTCGGGTCGGAACCCGGCCCAGACCCGGACCCGCAGAAACCATACGCTCAAAATGACGCCGTATCTTCTTTTTTATTTTTGAATTATCCTACTCAGATCCGACGGTTCCTATTGAACTGTAGACTCGATCAGGCCTGTCTGATCAGACTACTTAAACCTACGGCCACGATTAAAACCCATGACTCGATCTAGACCGTCCATCCATACTAACCTAAACGACGTCGCCTAACGACTAACCTATACGGCGCCGTTTCAACCAATTTTTATTTTTCCTATTTAAAACTATTTCTGGATAATCCTAATTACTAATCGAACGGCCACCGTTTATTAGACTCGATTAATCTAGACCGTCCGATCTATGCTGACTCGCCCTAACGGACTAACAGTCGAGCTGACTCGACAACCACGTGGACTAATCGCATTGTGACACATGGAACTTTGACCTATTGACCACGCCACGTCAGCTTCGTCTTCAACCTCTCGACCCGGGCTGAATGGACGGCAGAGGATCTCCGGCGATGATTGTATGGTGAGATCTTGATGAAATCACGTGAGACCAACGGCAATCGACTCGCAATCTTCTCTAGTTTAACATATCTGAGAATTGAAGCATCCTATTCACAGGATCGAGAACATCGTGCGAATTGCCGAGTACGGCCATGGAAGCTCAATCACGCAAGTCACACGAAATCAGATCAATTCATCCACAGATTGACATGGCAGGAGGTGCAGAAGGCTTACCTCGGGCTCCGATTGAGCCCGCGCGGCCTAGATTGGGCTAGGCAAGTATGAACAATGGTCGGCTATGAAAGCTAAATTTGAAGACTCGATTCAAGGTGCTCAGGCAAAATCGATGCAAAACCAAGATGCGAATATGGTCAGTGATGTTCAGGGAAGAAAACGCACACACAAATCACAAAAAAGAACGTGAAATAGACGAGTCACCATTGATGCACAGTGAAGAGCTTTAAGCTTTGTCTTACCTATTTCCGCGGTTTCAGGCGGTGCGATCGGTGGCGTTCGCTTCTTGGCACACTAGACAACCTTCTAGTAGTTTCCCTTGGCTTCGGTTTGGCCGGAGACGGCCCAACCAGCGCCCTGCAAGTTCGAGCTCAACCCTCGACAATGGCGATGGAGGGGAGCTCTCTCTCTCTCTCTCTCTCTCTCTCTCTCTCTCTCGTTCTCTCTCTCTCTTTCAGTTCTGTTCTCCTTTTCCTAACTGAACTTCCCAACCTCTTGCTTCGCGAAGGTTTGTTAGCTTATATACCTGTTTCGAATTTTGGCACGGAGCGGAGGGAACTAACAGACTTGAATCGCACGTGTAGCCACGTGATTTCAAGTCCAAACGGCGTCGGGGAGACTGGGGATTCCATTTAGCTTCGTTTGGTCCTCCGACGGGTCTCATCCTGCGCGATTTGGCACGGATTTGGCTTGCGTTTGACGTTTGTTGACTTTTGCAGGCGTGCAGGTTTGACTGACCTCGCCGGAGTTCGTCCGGCGGCCATTTGCCTCGCGGCCGGTCTTGATTGAAAGGTATTGAAGTGAGGAACAAAACGCCCACCTTTCCCTTTTCAATTAATCGCGAATTGCCCTTCAATTTCTTGATCAAAATCAGCTCAGGATTGTTCTTCTGCGCGAGGAAGAAGATGGCACTGTAGCAGACCGGTTCGACCGGTCCGACCGGCGGTCTGATCGGTCTAAACCGGTTCCGAATTGGATTTTTCAAAATTAAACCCAAATTAGTAGGAAATTTTTACAATTGAATCTCATAATCGAATCTAGGGCATGAATTTTATCAAAAAATGTGATTTTGCCTAAAATTTCATATCAATTTCAACAAAAACCCCCAAATTTCCTTTTAATTGCAAATTGGGGAATTATGCAATTGAAGGTTCAAATGATCAAATTGGGTCAAATTACCTATGCCAATCGATTCAAAATGGTGAAACCCATTGGGCAGTATGTTTAATTTGCTATGATAGCCCTTGAATTGAAAGTAATTTCAATTATGCTCAATTTCAATGACTAAAAATGCAATTTTAGTATGCAATTTTGCCAAATTCGTGCAATTGAGCAATTTGTACAAACAATTGGGCTAAATTGCAATAAGGGACAGTTAGGATGGATGTCAAGATCCTAGTAAATGCCAAAATTGCAAATTAAAAGACTCGATTGACATTTGTTTCTCAAATTCAATCATATGTATAACAAAGGAACATATACAATTGAATTTTATTTTGGAATTTTTGTGAGGTCAAAAAGACAAGGGATTTAAAATAAAAATATTGGCTATTTTTCCATATTTTTGTGACCTCAAACGCTATTTTTCTTGATTTTTTGAGTATTTTTCTATTTTCTAAAAAATACTAAAAAATGTGAAAAATATGAAAAATTATTTTTTGGTCAAGAATGGTTCCTTGGGCTTGGCCAAGGCCACCAAAGTTAATTTTGTAATTTTTTGACTTTTTATGGATTTTTTGTGATTTTTCAAAACATAACTGCAAAAAGACTTGGTCAAAAATCAGGTGTCAACAGTCATTTAAAGAATTTCGACCTGACACCCATCAAATTTATACTGATGCTGGCACCAAAAGACACGATCAGAACAACACAATAGCCCAAAAAAAAAGGGAAAAAAACAAGAAAGGAAAGAAATTGAGAAAAGAGAACCTTGTCCCTGTAGAGATTGATATTGAAGATGTCTTGAAGAGACCAAGAGAAGATAACATCAGTCAGGTCACTGGGCTTGTCTTTCCTGCTGCTAGAACCAGAATCTGCACCTTCTGTAGAATCCATGACCAACCATCCTTTGCTCATTCTCAGACCCCTCTCAGAAGCCATTAAAAAAAAATCCTTACTTTCCCGTCGAAGATTGATAAATATGACCGAGAGTTTCAAGCAACGAGAGACTGACAGAACTAATATGAAGAAGCGTGCAGCTATAATACTTGCGAATCACTCCCGTTTTGCGACGAGAATTTGAAACGACGATCGGTGAGTCACTTCGGGTAAAGTGAAAAGGGGCGACAAACGAAGCGGATGACTGTTGAAAAAGTATGGGCTCTCCTCGCATTCCCGGCGCACTATTTGATCCGGATTTCGCCAAAACTTTATTTACGTGCTAAGCGCTTTGAACAATGCATGTGGATCTGCAAACACAGGCTTCTTCGTCGTTCCACATTTCTTTCAAAGCGAAGGAGTTCGTAAAGCTTTCTTGTCTTGCATGTGCCATGCACGCACACCGTTTTTCCTTGCCTGAAGTAATTGGTTTCCCGAATGTTTGGAGTTTGGCTTCAGATTAACAAGCACATGTCCTTTTTCTATTTCAAAGGACCTAAATGCTCAGTATTGTTTGTCAAATTGAAGTTTCATATTGTATCGAATGAAAGGAAATTTTGACAGGTGTTCATATAATTTTTGGCATAGGTTGCAATAGTCATTACGTTAGAAAGATTTTAGGATTTAAGTTGCCGGAGACTTGTGGGATTATCGTCTCTCACGCTACGGTTTAAACAATTTGATCGTCTGCTTAGCCAAGAGCCACAAACATGTTGTACGTGATCCTTTTTTTTACTTTGATTCGATGCGTGTCTACTTTTCAAAAGCTAATGGCGGAAGAAGAGGCTCACACGACGGAAAGGAGAGATGTAGGCATCAAACCCACCAACAATGGTTTTGCTTGGGTTAAGCTTTCTTGCATGCTAAGCTTTTCGTCACTGTACCCGTAGATACGGTCTTTCCTCATCCGAGAAACATCTGGTGTCCGACATGTTTGGAGCTTTGGATTGAGATTGGCAAGACCCGCGTTCCTTTTTCTAATTTGAAACCACCACAGATGCGTGCACTCGTCTTGATCTGTAGGAATGGTTGTGTTCGACGTACATGGGTACTGAAATCGGACCTAAAAGTAAATCATAGCCCCTTAATTAGGCGATTGAGCGGGTATTTATGGATGCAACAGAGACTAGGGGTGTGCAATCGGACCGGGTTGACGTGGAACCCGGATCGGCCCACCCAAAAAATAGGGTCGGGAGCCGGTTCTGGTTGAAACCGGCCCAGGTACCGGTTCCAATTTTTGGGAACCGATTGAAACCAGTCCGGGTACCGGTTCTATGTGAAGGCCCACCCGGACCGGTTTTAGAACCGGTTTTTTTTATACCGATGTGTCCGATTTTTAGTTACTTAAAAAAAACTATTGAATGAGTATATTACCCAAGTCTTTCTTGATTTTTAAATATGGATTATCTTACCGAAGACGTTATCATTGGTAAATAGACTTCATTTTGTGAAAACTACAATTTTGTGGTAATTAAATAGATTTCATCGATCGGCAGTTCGGCACTTTTGCAAGAAAAACAGGGTCGGGTCCAAAACAAGGTCGAGATCGAAAACAGGGTCGGTTCCAAAACAGGTTCCAAAAAAAACAGGGTCGGGTCTCGTAAATAGAAATTTATTTGGTAATTTAACTTTTGAAGTAGAAATCTGTTTGGTTTTTTTCTGAAAGAAATTTCTACTTGTAAAGTGAATTTTTACTTCTGAATTTATGTTCCCCCCAATTTGAGAATTTAAAAAAAAATTGTTTCTCAACTCAAGAAATATTTGTAGCCTCACTCTAAAAAAATTTGTTTCTCAACTCAATAAGTACTTCTTGCCTCACTCTAATTTCATTATGCCCTCGCCCTCTATTCGACCATGTGCGCCTCCGCTCACCACCAACCTCCACCGCCCGCCACCCACCCCCTCGCTGCCAACCGCCGACCACCGCCACCCATCGCTAACCTCCGACAGCCGCGACCACTGCCACCTGCCGCTCCATCACTACTCACGACCACCGCCACCGGCCGACCATCGCCGTCGGCTATTGTCCACCGTCGCCATCCGTCGACCACCATAACCACTGACCACCACCGATCGCTGCCAACCACCACCCCCTGCCTCTAACTGTCGACCACCTCCTTGCCCACCACCGCTAGCCGTTGACAACCGCGGACCGCCGCCATCGGCCAACGCAACCGAGTTGCCGTCTCTGGCCGCCGAAGTAAAAAAAAATAAATAATAATTTTTATTTTTAAAAAGCAAATAATATTTTTAATAATAAACATTATTTTTAAAAGATCTTTATAAAGTTTCATAGAAATTTTTTTTTGCTGCCGATAATAATTTTTTCATAGAAGATTTTGTGTTAATAATATTTTAGAAGTAAAAATTTTCAACTGTTACCAAATGAATTTCTTTTATCAGAAATCAACTTCTGGAGCAAAAATTTTAAAAAAAATCGATTTCTCTTATGAGTAAAAGTATAAAAATCAACTTATGGTCAGAAGTTGATTTTTGAAGCAGGAGTATTGCCATGTGCGCCCTTAACAACTAGTTTTCACGCACGTGTGTAGCGTGCGTGATTAGTTTTCGTTCCTTGTGCAACATCATATGCTAATAGTAAGTTTTATGACTTCAACAGCACAATGAAATTAAAAAAAAAAAACTGCTTTGCTTTTCCTTTTACTAACTATATATGTTCTTTTATAAAAAGAAAACATTGTAGGTATGTTTTGCTATTTTTGTCAAGAATAAATATGCATTTACCATTCAACAAATAAAATAAGAGTAAACTAATTGTTCATGTAGAGGACAAGGATAAGGTTGATTGCACTATAAGAACAATTAAAAAATAATTTGTTAACCAAGTACTATTTCTTAAGAAAATGTGTGTAATCAATTTTTTTTTATTTTACCTTTTCTATATTTTTATTTGCTGAATTTTACTGCTTTAACTTACATTTGAAAAAAAAAAAGGAACTTATAACAGCTCAAACGGAAGCAAGAGAATTGGACATTTTCCATTAAACATATATAAAGAGAGCAAGCCTCTTTTTTCAAATAAATGAAGGAGTGAGATCAGGAACTAGACCGAACCCCCCATAGGAATTAATCCAGTCCCAAGTTCACGCGGTTACACTTCCAAAAAAAGCGAAATCGATATGGTGCGGTTGGATTCCTGGTTCTTGGACAAGAACTAAACTGAGAACCGAGAACGAAAAATGAGACTGAAAACCGATGAACCGTAAATGCATTACTGTAAGTAATGCATATATAACTTTTTGTATTTCGATTCCATTGTATATCCAATGAGAGGAACGAGAAGGTTATCATTGGCAAATAGAATTAACAAGTTAAAGTGGAATGAATATATACGGCGAGGTTTTTTAACATTTATTTTAGTTTAATTAATGACAATTTTGGTTTTAATTTATTATTGAGTGATTAAGTATATTTATTGTTTCTTTTGATTTCATGGATGATTGAGGACTGAAGTCCTATAATTTATGTCATATGTTACGGGGTTTTAATTTTAATTTTTTATTTTATTTTATGTGTTAATCCTTTATGGATTGTTGGTATTGATGAATGAGGATTTTTGTTACATAAAATTTTAAATAACCCGAAATGCCCTCATTTTCTTAAATAATAGTCGATAATTAATTTTATTTCAAATAAGAGCTTGAAGTGGCCGTACAATATCAAAAAAAGTTTCGGCTCGGGTTTTCTTTTTCTTTTTGTAAATTAAAAAAGTTAGAAACAAAACCAAAAACACAGGCGAGAGGGCTGCCCTTTCGGCATGTGGCCGTCGTCCCCGGCACCTCCTGCCTTTTTCTTTTTTACGAAGAAAAGTAACCGCAAGAAAATTTCTAGGTCAACCCAAAATTGTATTTGCTATGTTACATGTTTTGAATATTTTTATTATTTGTTTTATTTTATGTGCTTATCTTTTTGGATTGTTATTATTAATAGATGGAGATATTTGTTATTGAGTTCACTTTCATGGTGCTTAACCAAGGATGAAACAAAAGAAGAAGAAGAAATTAATGAAACAAAAAAAAAATTAGTTGGCTCCTAGGTTGACACTGAAATCCCCAAGTAATTTTCAAATTTTTCAAAGGCAAAATGACACAAATAGTCCCTAAACTTTGGCAGAATGTGCAATCTGGTCCCTAAACTTTTAATTTATTCAATTTAGTCTCTGAACTTTGACATAATGTGTAATCTGGTCCTGAACTTTTAATTTGTTCAATTTAGTCCCTGAACTTTTAGTAAATGTTCAATTTAGTCCATGGACTATATGAAAATGTTTAATGTTATCCATGATCTTAAATTAACAAAAGGACTATATTGAACATTTTCTTATAATTCAGGGACTAGATTGAACATACACTAAAAGTTTAAGGATTAAATTGAACAAGTCAAAAGTTTAGGCACCAAATTGCACATTTTGCCAAAGTTCGAGGATTAAATTGAACAAATTAAAAGTTCAGGGATCAGATTATACATTCTGTCCAAGTTCATGGACTATTTATGTAATTATCCCTTTTTTAAAAATTGAAACATCAATTTCAGTAGAAACTGCCAACCTATGTATTATGCCTTCCCACTTTCATCATCTGGACCCTACACCTCCCAAAACGAAAGCATCTCAGACCATACGAACGGCCCAGATTTCTTCACGCACATCACTGTTCTCTCGCGTCTTTCCTGTCCGCTAAAAGATTAAATCGCGTGAAAAAAATAATAAAAAGGTTTTAAAACTTCCGAAAATTAAAAATGGCAAAGGAAAGCTGAAAACGGGAAAGAATTAACAAATGATAAACATTAAAGTCAGTGTGGTACTGCGATCTCCATTAACGTCGTGTTTGACTTGAAACCCTACATCACACAGCAATTCGTGCAATCATTCTCAATCATCTCTGGAATTTGCGAGCACGTTCGAGTTCCCTTCCGTTCAGCTTCTGGCGCCGTGGATCTCTTTGCTCCGGAGGTTCCAGTGAGGGGAAACCAAAATGACTTGCGCTTCTCGCGTCATCAACCACTCGAGAAAGGTGAGGTGCCGATGGTGTTTGTTTCGTTGCTTTTCGGTGAATTGTTTGATTGCATGCTTTTCGTGCTCTGTGCGCGATTATCGTTCCTTTTTTTTTTTCCTGACTGATAAACGAGATGATGGAGAGCCAATTACGGATATCTCGATTTGCTCTTGCTTTGGATGCGAATTTTCGCTGTTTATTTTGTTGTTGGACTGGTTTCACTTCCGAGGATTATATCCTCGTCGTTAGTTCGTGGAAGTCAATTTCATGTCCTTTGATTTTTGCTGAATTGTCTCTTGATAAAGTGGGTGCGAAATTGGCTTCGGCAGGTCCTGTTCACGTCCTGCCGGCGATCTTAGTTCAATGCCGTCGTGTGGCGATTTCCTTGGATTGATTTTTGGTTTGAGCTTATATGTAGAGCTCGGTAATTGCTTGGTGAAAGCTTAAATTTTTGGTTTTTTGCTTACGGGCAGCCACATCATGAAGCTTTCTTTATCCTTGACATGTCCGATGAAATGGGATTGAAAACCTGAAATAGATTTTCATCGGGCTTGTTCCTTTTTTTTCCCCATTTTGTTTGGTTATTTTCTGAGCGTAATGGTTGTCTTCTCTACCTGTATTCCTATTTCTTTGTTATGCTATAGTTTTTAACTTTGTGTTAGCCAATTTTCCTGTCGTGTGATATATGGTACTTGTTGTTTTAAATTTCAAAGTTCTACACACATTGAACTCCTCACGAAATGTTGATTTGCAGTTACGGAATGTCTCGGCGCTACTAAGGCAAGAGAATGCCCTTTTTGTTCGTTGGACATCAAACAGCTCTCATACAGTTTCCAGTAAAAGAGATGGTATGCAGTCAATTTAATCAGTTTAGAGCAGCTAGTCATTTGAACCATTTCCATGTACGACCCCCTCAGTTGATACTTTTCATTGGCCTTGCATAGTCGTGGGTATACTGTGGATATCTGTTCCAAAAAAGATCTTCAGACAGATTGGCAAAGACCTGTATCAAAATCTGGAAAAAAGTAAAGCATCACACTATGTTTTAGATGATATATGTGTTTCGACTGGTTGATCTTATTTTGGTTGGTTTTCATATTGTAAAATATGCCCGAATAGTTCTAGAACTGTTGTCGGTGCTCATCTTGGTAATATTTCTGGTTTTACCTTTTCAATGGTCGATATTTAAAAATCTTTGCTTTAGAGTACGATAGATATGATGCAATTGCACATATACCACATTGTTTTCCTCTCTAAATGGTGTCCCTTTATAAAGTAGTAGATAGATACATGTAAAACTCGTTCTTTTTGCTTAGATTCATGATTGTAGCATGCACCAATAGATTCTCATGTCTGCCAGTTGGCTCACAATAGTACTAGTGGTTAGTCCCGACTAGTGTCCATCATTAAATGGAAGAGAAGTGTCACATCATATGGCTATTTCACATCTTTGTAATGTGAGTAAAGGTCTATATTTTGTCCAGCATGGCACTCACTCCTTTCATAGGGTTCAAATCAACCTCCATATCTGCCTCTGTATTCTGCTTTGATTGCTTATCGAATCTGAACTTTGAGAAGTCATATATGTGACCTCATCATATGGTTGTTCATGATCAGCATCCTTATGATATTTGGACAAAATGATTTTGAGGTAAAAGTTTTCTTGGAAGATTGGGAAGAAAATTTTCTGATTAAACATAGAGGAAGTAGCTCGCATTAGTACTTTTTAAATGTACACTAGAAAGTAGTGATCTCCTGGTAATGATATTCAGCGTGTCAATAAAATTTAAGATTTCCTCACACGCTTGCCTGAAAGAGTTTCCATATCCCAATGTCCTGTTAACTTTTGGTTGTTTGTTGTCAATTGCTTCTTTCAGAGAGGGTGGGGGAAGGAAAAGGGAAGGGAAATTTGCACAAAATTTTGGATCCTGTGTTTTATTAATTAAAAGATCTTGTTTTTCAGATGCTTTAAGAACCAGTCGCCATGGCTACGAATCTGCTGAAAAGCAGTGTTATTCCAAGTCTGTTAATGATGGGATGGTAAGTTAGCCCTTTCGTAGCTTTTATTGATGGGCTAACGCTAATTAATCTTTCCATTTTCTGGAAATTTCCTTTGACAAACCCCTCTATCACACTGTCACTGGCATTGTCATCTTTCAACTCATTGCCATCATCCCACTAATCTCCTTCCGGGATATTTTTCCTTTTAAGTACTTGCTTCTGTTTAAACATGGAAATGACTAACCATGATGATCCTGTAGATGTCATCACCAGCCACGTTGAAGAGCAATATGCACTGGATGATGGCAAAGAAACTGGGGAATCCGCCAGCTCTATCACTACAGACCAACAATTCCTCCTTGTATGTCATTTCATTCTCTTTTCTCCAAGACTCGTGGAAATAAATTAAATTTTTATCTACTATCTCCTCTCCAAGTTGTCAAAAATTGGTGTGTATTGTTTTGCTGTATCAGGTCAAATGTGCATCTGAAGAGGGGTTTTTCTTCTGACTCGGGTAATAACCCAATGATTTCTAGACCTTTTGTTCTCTCCGACAGTTCATGGCTTTTTGGAATATAGTCTATACTGTTGTATAAACACAAGTACGTGTGTGTGGATTCTGCTCACTACTTTGGGTCCAAGTCATAATTTATGCCATGCAGATGATTTTAGTTTATGGTTGTTTTATTGTTTATTTATGTTGGTTCCTTTTTAAGCTGTTTCTGGTTTTTCAAATCCAATCGCCAATGTAGTTCTACAATTTTTGTAAGGCTTGACTGTTCGACAATGAATTACCCTTGCCTGCGGCACCTTGTACTTGTCAGGCGACCTTGAAAGATGTCCTCGTGGCTTCCTTCTCTAATTTATGTTCTTGAACTTTCAACTGTTAGCCAAGCAATTTTGGCACTTCTGTCATTTGCAAGATTTTACTCTTTTTTCTTTGTACTTTGAAATAACTGAATCTATGGAGTCATGAGCAGTTCTGTATGTATAAACTATGTGTTTATTTGGAATATTGACGAAATTCTTGCCCTTATCATGTGATGTTTCATTCAGTAACAATTTTAGGCAACAATTTTTCAGGACTTCCACCACACCAAGAAATTGGGATGCCTTCTCTCTCACCTACAATGACTGAGGCATGGATTCTTGTTATTCATCGGCTTTTATTCGCAATCTCACATACATTTAAGCATGCTTTCCAATCCTAACAATTTCTTTGTCTTTTTAAATAAAATTCAGGGAAACATTGCAAGATGGTTAAAAAAAGAAGGTGACAAGATGTCTCCTGGTGAAGTACTTTGTGAAGTCGAAACTGTATGTCTCACGAGATACTACTTTTCTGGTAGCTGTCAGATAGTTAAGACATTTGTGCTTTGCCTTTGTTTTAAAATTGACACATGCTGGTATTAAAGGACAAAGCTACAGTCGAGATGGAATGCATGGAGGAAGGTTATCTTGCTAAGATAATTAAAGGTGATGGATCAAAAGAAATTAAAGTCGGTGAGGTATTGCTTTTATTTTAGAAGTCCTCGTCATTTATGCTACAACTCTGCTAAAATCTTTTGTGCGGAGATGCTTACGAATAATATTCTTAGCAGTTACTCATGAAACTTATATAAACATATATTTAGCGACCCGTTTTTATGTATCATTTATTCTTTTGTCTTTTTATCTAGGTTATTGCTATCACTGTCGAAGATGAGGAGGACATTGAGAAGTTCAAAGATTACACTCCTTCAGCTTCAGGGGACGAGGTTCCTGCAGATAAATCTGAGCCTTCCACACCCAAAAAAGAAGTAATTGAAGAGCCCCCTAAAGCTCCAGAGCCAAAAGTTTCCCAGCCAAGTTCGGTTGCTTCTGAGGACCGAGTTTTCGCTAGCCCTATTGCAAGAAAAATGGCTGAAGATCACAAAGTCCGTTGGTAGAACTAGTTTGTCAACTTGATGTGTATTTAAGCGTATCTGTCACCTCATTTTCTTCTTTATCAATTCAGATTCCTCTTTCCAGCATCAAAGGAACCGGTCCTGATGGGCTTATCGTGAAGGCTGATATAGAAGATTACTTGGGTAAAGCGGAGACACTTTCCTCATTCATTAGTTTGGTTTATGTTATAATTGTTTTTTTATTATTTATTCTGGAGTAATCAAAAGCACTGATCTTTTATAGTGCATGTCTTATTTTTGTTTCTGGGTGTTTTAGCTGCATTATGGGGTGGCTTGCTGACATTTTCCTTTATAACAGCTTCTGGTAGGATGGAAGTTCCAGCTGCAGCTTCTAAGCAGAAGTTTGCTACCGCTCCAGGTTTGGACTACACAGACATTCCACATTCTCAAATAAGGAAGGTAATATGCAGTCACTCATCTTTTACATTTGCGATATGGCAAGCTTATGGCCTGATGGCCGTCTATGCTTTGTTGCTTTCAGACTCTGCCTCAACCCTTGAGAACTTTGATAATGATATTTTCCTTTTGCCAGAACTATTTCTATTTCACCCCATCCTTTTGAGATTATGATTCTATTAATTTCAATGTATTATGACAGATCACAGCTTCACGCTTGCTATTCTCAAAGCAAACCATCCCTCATTACTATTTGACTGTGGATACACGTGTTGACAAACTTATGGAGTGAGTATAACCTGGCGATCAATTACTGTAGAGACTTATTTTGTTTCATCTAAAGCTAAATCATCGCTCTCCTGCAGCTTGCGTGGTCAATTGAACTCGTTGCAAGAGAGCTCGGGTGGAAAGAAGATATCAGTGAATGATCTTGTCATTAAGGTATTGAAACTTTTGAAAAACTAGGAAGGATGTTAGATTAGTCTGCCCCTTGTTGGTTAATATCCTAGTACTTACCCCGTTAAGCTTGTAGACTGTCCTATTTACCTGCGAATTCTGAGAGAGGCACATGTGTGCCTCTCACACAATTTGCTTGTGAGATGCCACGTTTCAAACTGTCTCAATTGATTTTTAACTCTTGACTATTGATTGAGATTGCCTTTTTACCCAGGCTGCTGCACTGGCTCTTCGTAAAGTCCCACAGTGCAATAGTTCATGGACCGATGATTCCATCCGCCAGTAAGTTCATGGACCTTAAGTTAACCTTAGTTTTTTAAGTTTGTGGTATAATATCTCTCCTCATATCGCTTCAGGTATCACAATGTCAATATAAATGTAGCGGTGCAAACAGATAATGGGCTATATGTCCCTGTTATAAGGGTGAGTAGCCATTTGGAATATAGGATATATCGCCTTTCCATGGTTACTGTGTTAAGTTCGAAACTGACTTCAACATAAATTTGTGTCATTGGTAATTTTGCAGGATGCAGACAAGAAAGGCCTCTCAAAGATTTCAGAAGAGGTCAAACATGTGGCCGAGAAGGCCAGGGCAAACAGCTTGAAGCCAGAAGATTACGAGGCGAGCATTTTAATGATTTTTTCTTAACTAGTGGTTAATGGTCACAGTTTGATTGTTTCCTGATCTATTTTGTCAAAATACATGCATTTTTCATTTTCCAGGGAGGAACATTTACAGTATCCAACTTGGGTGGACCATTTGGTATCAAGCAATTCTGTGCCATCATAAATCCACCTCAGTCGGGCATTCTGGCAGTGGGATCTGGTAAGATGGGCCCTTTATAATTTTCCTTTGGTTAAGCTATAGCCTATAGTTAGACGTTCTGACAGTGAAACTCCGATTTTGCGTAGCTGAGAAGAGGGTTGTACCCAGCTCAAGCCCTGGTGACTACGAGTTTGCATCCTTCATGGCAGTGACTCTAAGTTGTGATCATCGTGTTATTGATGGTAAGTACTTCACAGAGGCACCAAGCCTCACAAAAACATGCATATCTACGGCTGTAGTTAGATTTCTGCTTAATCTTTAAATCTACTGCCGCAACATGTCTTGAGTTTGGAACACCTTTTTCGTGGTTATTGTACATCCTTACTATGTTAATTTGGCCTTCTACACAGGTGCTATTGGAGCCGAGTGGTTGAAAGCATTCAAGGGCTACATTGAAAATCCTGAGTCCATGCTGCTTTAAATCTTGATCTCTGTTTTTTCCCTTCTGCATATTCTTTTGAGATGGCAGATCAGGATGAGGGGTGGCATTGTCTCAAATTGTTCTCCTGAGTTCGAGTCCCGAGTGCTCGTTGTATCATTCAGTTCCTCCCGGTTCGTGTTTTCTATATAGTTAAAGGCCCACTTTTGCTCTCGAATAAAGTCGAGGTTGAGGCAAGGAAAAGCCGTCACTGAGTTTTGATTTGTTTTTGCTGAGTAATAATCCCTTGGATGGGGAGTAATATGAGGCCAGTCATTTTTGTCTTTGCTGTACCCATGGTACATTGCTCTCTCTCTTTCAATTGGTTAATTGCTCAAATTTGTTCAGATATTATTCTTAGTTAAGGAGACAGCTGGGTTTTTGCATATCCAAATCCAGTATCAGGAAGTGAACCAGTGTAGGGCACGATACTTTGAGTTACATCAATGGGATGTCCCCAATTGAGACAAATATTTAACTTAGAACCAGATTTATACCAGAAGCTCATTATCCTGTGGATCTACAACGCTTCTTACAGGTAGGGGTGTGCATGGTCCAGGCCGATCCGGTCTGGTCCCGGCATGAACCCGAGGACCGGACCAATAGTCCGGTCCCCATAATTTCGGGACCAAGGATCGGACCGGCGGTCCGGTCCGGTCCCGGTCCCGGCCCAATCGCTATAAAGCCTACTACTACGTTCAACCCGCTCATGTTACAGTTACTAGGCTAGCTCAGTGCACAAAGCTCCCGCTCATGTGCAGTTCGTCTGAAACGTAAGACTGCGCATATTACACCCGAATTCGTCCAATCCTGAGAATGTCAAGAGGCTAAAATATTGTTAATTTAAAAATCATGTATGGTCTTGAGGATTTCATCATAACAAAAGTAATTAGATGTCTTTTTCGCCACCAATTGAAAACATCACTGTAACGCTTTTACTAACACCAAAACTTGCAAGTAAATAAATAAGTCAGAGTTCATCCAAGGATGATCCTGCTTTTGAGGATTTTTTTTATAAAAAAAAAAACATTGCCGGGCCGGTCCCAAACCATGGAACCCGGGGCTCGGACCGCCCAGTCACCGGTCCTGTTTATTGGGACGGGGGACCGGACCGCCAACCTTAAGAACCGGATCAACCTGCCCGGGCCGGGCTGATCCGGTCCAATTTGCACACCCCTACAGGCTTGTACCGGGGATTAACTGAGTTGGTAATCTGGGTGAATCGGCCATCAAACTAACCACACATTGACCTTTGCTTTCCAAAAGTAGGAACTTTCTGGTTCTCACATTGATCGAACTGATTAGACAATTATGATCAAAGTTGTTCTCATCAGAATCTCGGTCGTAGTTCTCACTAAGAAGTAATTCTAGGATAAGCTACACTCATAAACTCTGATTTAGTCTAGAACACAGCATACGTCTGCTATGACTAATGACTGCTACTCATTGCAAGCAAAATAGATCCGCAACAAGTAAACCTTTTCACTAGATTTGCGCACTGGCAATTCAGAGTAATATGTCAACCCATGGTATCAAGCGTGCCATGCTTGTGACTTCTTTCATTAATTTCACACATTGTCAGGCCGAATGCCTTCTGAATATAATATCCCGTTGTCAATTCTACACTAACGTGGTAACATCTGCAATAGATTCAACAGGAGCAAATTAGAGATTAACACACGACTCCAAAATGTCTTCGGACCAGATTTTATGGGACGGGAAGCAGTACCTGCTCATTGTAGAGTACAAAATGGTGCTTCGCTATGTTCAACAGAAAGATTTAATAAATTTTGGAAGCCGAAAGTAAAAATCAAAAGAAAAAAAGTCATCGATATTGCTAATAGGTACTGGCTCCAGCAGCTCTTCATCATATCCCGTTCCTTCCTCCCATGATGATGTACAATCTTTTCCTTCTCCACTTCTTGTCCAGTAATGTTATGCCAGGATGCCTAGCAAATGGATGCCCTTTGGATCTGGAGCGAATTTGGCACCAAAGGACAGTCTACATCTCGAGTACAAACTGATGTGCGCATCTACAATATGCAGAGCAACACAATCAGGGATGAATATCTAACTAAAAAAATGCTAGGGATGTCAGACAACACGACACGACATTTCGCCATTTGAGTACTTATGCCGGTCATATTCAAGCAAACAATACTATATCGATTTAAAAGTCGATATTGTAAACCAATCTTTAAACCTCCACACAGGGCAGGACTGTAATGTTCAATACCATCATCTATCACACACTGACGCATGGCCTAAGCAATTTTGAAGGAATTGAATATCAGGTAGAACATCCGACAAATTCTCAACAAGGCAGAACTATGAACTAGTTAAAGGAATGTACTAGCTGTAGTAGCATAAGAAATCAAACTCTAATGGTACTTACAGTCAAAGGATTGATGCCATCATCAAATATTTGCTAGAGAGACAATAATCTCTTTCGGTTTATCCATGCAAACGGCTGCTAGCATTTTGTACTTCACATCATCTAAACAACTTCATTCATCCCTACTAAACTTACATACAAAATTAAAACGTGGTCCTTTTGCACAAAATGAAGCAATTATTTCCTTAAAATGTTCTCACAACCAAGAAGATCAGGCTCAGCATGTTTCAAGTCCTACGAGCATACAGAGAGCATATGGAAAGCCAGTTCTAGACCACGTACAAATCCAATCTCAATTAGTGGAATTGGAATTGTGCAAGATTGATACACTTCTTTGGTACAACAACAAAAACTTCCATGACTTCGCCCACGTAACAAAGGCATAACAAACTCACACTGAAAACCCTAGACCGGCAAGTATCGCTTCACCGCATGCTTCCCAGCAACTGCTGCGGCTGCCGCCAGCCCCCCAACAGCACCAGCCACTGCGGCCGACCTCACGCCCCTGGCCGCCCTATAAATCGCCCCCGTCCCGAGGCCCGCCCCAACGCTACTCAACAAATCATCCTCGTCTCTCACCGCCACAATCGCGCTCTCCAGCCCCGCGTACATCAGGCCAATCACTCCCAGCCGGTTCCCCCAAGTGCGGCCGGAGTGCCCCGAGGCGTTGAGTAGCCGATTGACCTTGAGCTTGAGGGTGTCGGACGGCTCGATGGCCCTGACACCGGAGACGAGGCCGTAGGAGGCGCCGGCGATGGAGCCGGATAGGTAGCCGATGCCGGTGTAGAAGGTGAGGTTCTCGCCCCAGGAGCGGCGTTGGCGGAGGGACTCCTCGGCGAAGAGGAACTCCGGGGAGGTGGGAAGCTTGTAGAGGTTTTGGATCGGGACCTGGAGCTCCTTGTAGGGGTTATAGAGGCGGTCTTGCTCGTGGCGCTCGGGTGATTCGGAATTGCGATCGGAGCTCCGGAAGGACATTTTCTCAGCTGGACGTCAAAGCTCCGAAATGTAGGGTTTCAGATTTCTTCGCCGAGATAGAGAGAGAGAGAGAGAGAGAGAGAGAGAAGCGGAGGCGGCGATGCTGGCGGTGGGGGGAAGGAGGAATAAAAATCTAGCGATTTCTTGAGGAACGGGATCCCTCTCGTTTGGCTACGGCGGCGGCTTCGACTTTTTACCTGCGGCTCAAGGAAACAATATTTATAACAATAATGAGAATTATTTTTATTGTCACTAGTATAGTTTTCATCTATAAAGAAAATGGTTAACAAATCATTGCATGTGGATTGATCTTTCGCCTTTAATTTTGCAATCTGTACTCGAGAAATTTTAACACTTTCTTTCTTATTTGTAAAGTCTGGAGATTTTCTAAAGTTTTTAATTTTACACACAAGTTGGGGATTTTTTTTTTAGATTTTCCCCCATTATTAATTGTAAAAAAATCAGTCATATGAGTATGATTTTATCTTAAGAAAAGTAAGGTTAGCTTAGAATAATTATGAATACTCTTTTCTTATGGCTTCAATTGCGGCCAGTAAATTTGGACGCAACACTTTGTTTTAGCTAAGTACCTAGTGTTAAGCGCCATAGCTGGTGTCATGACTGTGGATGGGCTAGTTATGACTTATGAAGAAGATAATTATTCAAAAAATGATAATTTTTTTGACGATTTGTCAATTTAATTTTAATTATTTTAATTGTGCCAATTTTGGTCTAATTTTTTTAACAATTTATCAATGTAGTCTTAAATATTTTAATTGTGTCAATTTATTCCTAAACTTTTTTAAAGTTTTGTCGATTTAATCTTAAACCTATTAATTTATTGAAATGATTATATTAATAAATTATTAAAAGATTTATAACTATCTTTAGGACTGAATTGATCGCCTTGATAAAAAGTTTAAGATTTTTTGGATAATTTCAAAGGGAAAATCTTTTTTTTTTAAACCGGTTCTTTGTTTTTGTCCGAATACTTGTTCAGACGGTTCACAGCTCGCTGGAGCGCGGAGATGAGATGAGCAGTCCTCTCGCTCTCCTCCAAAATCTACAACGCCCCTCACTCTTCCGCTCCACCGTCGCCGTCCGCCATCGCCACCACCGCTCTCAACCGACAGCCGTCCGGCCTTCCCTTCACTTCCCCAACAATGCCCTCAAGTACTGGGACAACTTCTATAGGCGTCACCAAGACAAGGTTATATAACTCGCTCAGCTCAGAAAGCCTTTTTTTTTCAGCTTGTATGAATTTTCTATGAAAAAAGAATGTTGATGATGCTGGAGTTTCGCAGTTTTTCAAGGATAGGCATTACCTGGAGAAGGATTGGGGTCAATACTTCTCTGGTGATATTGGGTCGTCAAATGGCAAGAAGGTGGTTCTAGAGGTAGCAATTTTTTCGCCCATTTTGTGTTTCTTTTAAAAGAGAAGAAATGATGAGTGAATTGTTCGGTTGTTACTAGTGTTATTGGACAAAAAGGAGTAGATTTGTTGAGCTTCCTTGCTGCATTTGAAGCAAATAATCAGCAGGCGATAGACTCAGTAGGCATTTTTCAGTTTTCATTATTAGAATGCAGCCTTATGTTATCAACGGAAAATCATGATTAGATACTACTCTTTTGTTTTTGTGGCAACCCGTGAGATCATAAGTAATTCTTGTGGTAGGTTGGTTGTGGAGCTGGCAATACTATTTTTCCTCTCTTGGCTTCATTCCCTGACCTCTATATTCATGCCTGCGATTTGTCACCGCAAGCGGTTAAACTCCTCAAGGTGCTTCTGGGTTGTTATTCATTCATTCATTTTGATCTGCTTGTTTTCGATTGTACGGATCTAGGACTGTAAAGAATAATATTGGATAAATTTGGGTGTTCTTCTATTTGCAGTCTCATGCAGATTACAAAGAAACCCAGGTGAGCGCATTCTTGTGCGATGTCACAGAGGAAGATCTATGTGACAGACTTGGTCCTTCTTCAGTTGACATTGTCACCTTGGTAAGAATGTGTGCGTCTTTCTTTTGTATACTCTTGCTTTCTCAATATTTATGATGTTTCACCTGTGACGCATTATTGATGAACTTATTCAGCTCCTAACTTATTAAGCAGATTTTCATGCTATCTGCAGTACTACCAAGTGAAATGCCCAAGATATTGCAGAATATTAGACGTGTGCTGAAGGTATAGTTTGGGTAATTTCTCGTACTACATTACATTCTTATTTATAAACTTGATTATTTCGTTCTTGATAGATCAAAATAACTTTTTTCTGACGCTTGCAGCCAGATGGTTGTGTCTTGCTTCGAGACTACGCTTTTGGAGATTTTGCGCAGGTAAGTCATTTGGTGCTTATTCCAACAAATCACTTCATAGTTTTGTGTAGTAATGACAAATCCATGACAACCTTATCCTTCATAGTCTAATGACATTTATCGCGTTTTTGCAAGTTTTAAAGTGTTTCAAATATAGTCTCCATTAAGAAGCAAGCCCATGTTGATAATTGAAACATTTGGATGATGAGTGACCATGCATGCTATAGTGAGAAGGACGGGCTGGGGCATCTATATCTAACATTGATCGGCATATCTGACAAAATGAGCAAGGGTCGCTCTTCACTCTGCTACATGCCTTCATGGTGGTCATATGTCATGGAAACCTGTCATAAGGGACAACAACCTGGATATCTTATTGTGGAGAAAAATCCATTTATCAAAGGGGAATTTACCTCATTATATGTATGATGGGCTCTATCATAGAGAGGCAATTGATAAACAGTAAAAAATTGAGCATCGTACTGATGGAAAAGCTAGTGGAAGTCTTGTGGTATTGGCAGAATTCAAATGACTCATGTTGCTGTCGATTGGAGTTGGCATCATTGAAGTATGTTTAGGGTGGAATGACAGAGTCTCGAACACTATGTTTCAAAGAAGTTTACAGCCAAAACAAAAATAACAGATTGGAAATGGAAATGTAGAAAAAGAAGGAGAAGAAAATGACTTCTGTCCCTTCTTGCTGTTTGGGAAGGTTGCAAGTGAAGGTGCAGAAAATGGAATCCTATATCCCTTGTTCGAAAAGAGGGAAGAAAAAAGAAGGGGAACCATATTTGGACTTAAATTACTCGTTTGCCTTTTTGTGGGAATTAATTCAAAATGATGTCCGGTACAAAAATCCAAATGCTTGATAATTCTAAGCAGTGTGGGCTAAAGTGGACGAAAACAGTTCACAGTCTATGCTTAATGTAGTACAGAAGTTCTATTTGCTAAGTACTTTATATTAGCAGTTCAAAGCGACTTCTAGACTTAGAGTCTTGATGCGTGAAGAGACCAGTCATGAAACCAATGGTAGTATCTTGATTCTTAAAGGGACTCATCGGGTTTGCCCCTTCGATGTATAGGTGAAGCTAATAGAGAAAGATCGAATGATCACCAAGAACTTTTATGTACGAGGAGATGGCACTGTAAGTACGAAGTGTTGTTTGTTTTCTGCTTGACAATCAATGTTTTCAGGGCCTGATGCTAGGGACATTATTTTAAAAAATCTTCTTTCCAGTGTTCATTTTACTTCACTGAAGATTTCCTCTCCAACCTGTTTCTGGGAGCTGGATTTTTGACAGCAGATATGAGCATATACCAGAAACAAATTGAGAACCGCTCACGCAGTGTAACCATGGATAGGTACTTTTTCTTACTCTTCTTCATGTTGAAAATAATAATTCATGTGTTTTTTTGGGGATAATATCTTGAAAAAGGTTGAATTGGACCTATGGATTGGGGAACCCCTAGTGAATGTGGTAACTACCACTGCGAAAGACAGGACAGGATATATATGAGTCTGAAAGTAACATACCTGTATCGTGTTCGGTCTTTATTCAGCATTTGAGTGGATGCAATGGATTTCTATAGAAATTCTGTGACTACAAAAAACAGATCTTCGATCTTTTCCGAGTGGATGCTTGAGGGAAACTGCAGTTTCGTGTTGATTGGTTTGTTTTGTACGAACAATCTTCATTGGAACGAATAAGAAAAGATTTTCTAAGATGGATTGCCTTTTTGAGAAAGTTGATACAATAGACGAAGGGAAGTAACATGTTAATCAATCCAAGAGGAACTAGTAAGGACCGCAAGTCCGATTCTGAATTCCATGCTCTGGAAAGTGATGAAACTATTAAGCTGGAGTGAGTTGATTTGGTCTGCTCTTTCTATTCTGCTTCCAATGGCTGCTTACTGACCGTGAATTTCAACTTTAGGTACTGGATTCGTGGCATATTTACTAAGCAAAATTGCAGACTTCCTGATTCTTTTTTAGCTTCTAAATAATTGCTGATTTGTGCGCTCTATCGATTGTTTGAGCAGGTTTGTCAGATATACTTCCCTGTGATTTTTAGTCCCTGACATATGGTTGTGTAATTCTCATTCATATTTGCTTTACATTCTTCCCATGAACAGGCTAGTTTTGTCGCCAAAGGTTCTTTGCTTTCAATGCTTAAAATGGTGACTCCCAAAAATCGACAGAACTGAAATGGCCAGCAGGCCATCGACTCTACGGTTCATGCCGGAGCCATAATTAGGAGATAAAAGCAAAAACGGATCGCAGGACAGTCACTTCCCTATATGCTGTTATCAGCACCCACACGCACTATTGGACATTCCCTTACAATACTTATGGACATTCTGTTTGTTTCGCCACGGTTAGGTTAATTTATATCAAAGCTATGGACATTCTGTCTGAAAATGACATAGTTTTATCAAGCGGATTGAGACCTTTATTGTGTCTGCGTTCTATCAACTAGCGCTGTGTGATTTTTTTATTTTTTTTTTTGGTCTGGAGAGAGAGAGAGAGAGAGAGAGAGATATGGCAATGACACGATGAAATGAACAGTGGGTGCTTCTGAAGAAGCAAATTGCTTAGGATGTATTTTGTACCGCCCCTGTGCCAAAGGATAGAGCACTTTAACGAAATGTGCGGACTGAATCTATTCAATCTCCGTGTCTCTCTTAGATGGAGCATTCCTGAGGGTTGCTCTGTAATGCCTGGAAAAAGGTTTACGAAGGTTACTCCATGAGAAAGACAGCTAACAACACAGGAAATCTACTCCCAGAATTTATGGGCTTAGCTCAGCCTCAGCCTGTATGGGGAAGATGGCCAGGAAACTGGAATGCACCGGTTTTAGATGGTTGCTACAACCTCGCGGTAAAAGCATACAAATTAAACAAGACAAGACACTGAAAATGGACTCTGGTATTCCATAGGCTTTACGCTTACTTATTCCAGAGCCGATGGTGTCTTCTCAATTGGCGACGATGTCGGGATTCTTTGCTAGGAATGTGAGATCCGCTAAGCTCTGAACAAGTATCCCTGTCTTCCAGAGTTATGGCAGACTAACTAAACAGCGCTCGAATTCTGTTTCCTGCACACTCTCGTCGTTTTTGCTTGTCATAGCCTTCCAGATAACTAGCAGCAAATACACAATCGAACGCCTGAAAAATGAGATAAACATCTTAGAGAAACATCAATTTAACAAAACGAAATAGCACTTCATTCACACGTCCCTACTCGACGCGTCAAGTGTTAAGAAGCAGCCACTGTTAAGAGTGCTCTTGCCCATGGGTCAAAATGCGTGGTATTCTAACAATGGCACGAATTACCAACTTGGTACCACACGAACTGTCAATCAAGTGTGAAACGTGAAAGGCTCTTATTAGATTCAAGTCATGCATCTTTAGATTCAAACTAAATTATCAAGCAATATTTAAATAATAATGCTAAGTAAAGAGAAATTCATTATTTGGCACCAAGACGTGCCCACTCATTTAAAGAGTTCAAAGTCAAAAGGGGGCTCATTTACAAGACAATGTATCTACAATCTCAATCCAAGCATTTAAAACACAAACTCTTGCCCCCAGAAGCTCTGGTGCTCCACTTTTTCCAAGCCAAGCGAAAAAAGGAGAAACTGATGACATCCACTTCATCCTAGGGCGAGGGATATGAATACCTTCCCATTCCCATAGTTCGTTCTTAAGCTCCCGTGTTAACTCAACATTGCAGCATAGAGGCAAAACAAGTTCCCAAAACGTTGCATCCAAGGACAGTGAAGAAGCGGATGCAACACAGTTTCTTCCCCATTTCTGAGAGGAAAGATCTATTGGCCAATATTTAACTTCTCTTCTTCAGATTGTCCAAAGGAAGAAAGCATTCCCAAGAAGCTTCCCAACCAAAGAAAGAAAATGTGCTGGAACCTTTACTTTGCAAATAATTTTTTGAGGAAAAGTTGCTCTGCCAAAATCCATCACCTTCTCCTCCATGAAATCAAAAGGATCTTATAGGGAATTTGTCATCCTCGACACCCTAGCAAATGATACGTGCTTGAGCTGGAAGCGATCCAAAAATCACATGACAAATTTAAGAAGTCAGAAATAGTTCCAAGTCCCAATCTTGGGCTTGTCTGGAATCAGTCTCCAATATACCCCGTCAGGATTGGTGGGCATATTTACATTGGACAAATTGAAAAGGCATATAGAGTCAAGTTTCAACTCATTTAAACTTATCTGTGGTTTTTTCTGTAACCCCAATGGCATATAATAGCCATTTCTAGGTAAGCGCATATTGGATATTCGGTGAAGTTTTCAAAAAGAATTTTGTTGGGGTATTGGTTTGAGGAGATCCCCTTGCCTTCCTTTTATTTGGTTCCTGCAAACATATGCTAAGTTTCGAGCAAACTCACCATGCTGTTTTCTTTTAGTTCAGACTTTACATCCTGCTCGGTGAACATTCATGTCAGCTCTGAGACTGAAGCAGGGAGTTCATGTCAAAATGTTGCCAAAGAACAACCAAGTGAGTATCCATTTCTGAATTACCAGTAGTCCTTACAAGAACACAGTCCATCCTGGAACTTGTGAAATCTATTAGCATCTCTGATCATGAATGTCATATTCAAAACCTTTGACAAACCTTTAATATATTCATGACAGTCTCCACAAATCCTCAAGTTCTTAAAAATGCGGATCACGCCTTCCTTGCATTCCAGTCCACCAGAAACCAAAGCCAACCCAATTGCCAACTTCTCGCTATGAACTCTCAAACTCTCGACCTTCGACTCCTCCTCCACATCGTGCAACGCAAATCTCACCTGATTCACATAACCTAGCTGTTCTTTCATCCGATTTTCCATTTCCTTCAAGGTGTTATGGATGCTATCTATTAGTGGGTGCGTGTCATCTCCACTATAAAAATAGTGAACTTTTTTGTTAATTTCTACCCAACTGCACCCTCCCACCTTTCTTAACCTCTTTTCTTTTACCTCTTCTCTTATTTTTTGGCTCTCTCTCCAATATCCTGCCTCAAGGTAAATATTTGACCTCATCACATAGTTCACCGGATTTAACTCATCCATTTTCATAAGGATCTCTCCCACTTCTCGACTTGTCTCTAGATCTCCATGAACCCGACATGCACTCAGTAAAGTCTGCCATATTCCTACAGTGGGCTTCATCTGCATATTTTCAATTAGAATCTTTGCTTCTCTGATGCGTCCAGCTCGACTAAGCACATCAACCATGCAAGAATAGTGCTCTGCTTGCAGTTTCATTCGCCTATCGGCACACAAGCTTGAGAAGATTTCTTGACTTTCATCAATGAGCCCTGAGTGGCTACAGGCTGAAAGAACAGCCAAATAAGTTACACTGTCTAGCTCCACATTTTGCAACTGCATCTCTTTAAAGAGACTAACTGCGTCTTTCCCCAAGCCATGCTTTCCAAAGCCAGTGATCATGACTGTCCAAGAAACAACATTTTTTGCAGGCATTTCACTGAATAACTTCTCTGCCTCATCCGTTAATCCACACTTGAGATACATATCCAGAATCGAATTGGCAACAGATATGTCCCGACCGCATGACAGCTTGATGGCGTATGCATGCATTTGCTTGCCTTGCTCTGAGAGTGCGAAATCAGCAAATACTCCAATCAAGCTGGATAAAACAAACCCATCAACTTGGACACTGCTTTCCTCGAGTTGCTTAAATAATTCCATGGCTTGCCTCAAATTTTCTTCTCGAGCATAACCGAGAATAAGTGCACTCCAGGAGATGACATTCTTATCTTCTATTCGATCAAAAACTTTCCGAGCTTCAGACATATTCTGACATTTAACATATAGATCAACAAGAGATCCGGCAACCGCAGGCCGGCCAGAGATTCCAAACCCACTTGTAGTTAAGAAAGCGTGAATTTGATTTCCTCTCTTTATGTCCCCAAGACAGTTACATGCCTTCAAAGTACTTGTGAATGTGTACTCATCCGGAACTTCCCCTGCCTCTTGCATTTCTCGAAACAAGACAAGAGCTTTCCCAGCATCATTATTTTCCAGTACGTGCCCAGCTATCATCACGTTCCAGCTAATGAGATTCATAGACGGCATTGTGTTACACATCCGAGCAGCTTCATCAATCCTGCCGCATTTCGCATACATGTCAATTATACAATTGCCAACCACGCAGACAGTATCAAATCCAGTCTTGCTGGATAGTCCATGAATTTGCATCCCGTGATGAAGAACACCCGCGACCCCGCATGCCTTGACACTGGTCGACAAAGTGAACTCGTTCGGCTCGACCCCGGACCTCCTCATTTGACAGAAGCACGTCAGCGAAGCCTCCGCATTTCCGTTTTGCAAATAACCGCACATAAGAGCTGTCCAAGAAACGACATTTCTCTGGGGCATTCTGTCGAACACTTTGCGGGACACGCCCACCCGGCCACACTTCCCATACAGATCGATCAAGTCGTTGTTAAGCATCACATCGAAAGCAAAACCCACCTTCGCTATCACACCGTGAACCTGCAGTCCCTGCTCGAGTAACCTGTTTCTCGAGCAGTTCCTCAAAAGATTCGCCAATCTCTGCCGTTCAATCATAGAAAATGGCGCCTTGCGAGGCAACCTTTATTTGCAAAGTCCTCCCCCCTCCCAAAAAAAATAAAGGCAGGAATCCAACGTATGTTTTTTGCTCGACGATGAATTCACACTAACGGTAACTTATGAGGAGCCCAGCCAACAACCTGCGAGTCCGTTTTAAATTTCCTAGGTTATCCACTGCGGACTTTCGCAATCTTATTTTATTGCAGGTAAAATGATTTGCAAACTTTTATTTGACCTACTTGTACTAATTATTGAATAATTGCTCACTTATGTCATTTCACAAATTAATCTTACTACACCTAAGATTCCTCCATTTTGAATCTTCCAATTTTTTCCGCGCAGTCGTATATTACATGCGTCAGAGACATTTCAACATTTTCCACCTAAAAGTGTTACTTTACATGCATCGAAAAACAGGCACTAGATGTTGTTCGGTGAAAGACGCGATGTATATACTGACTGACTAAATCAAAAGCATTCAATTCGATTCTATTCGATTCGGGTACCTGCTCTTTAAGAAACCGATCAAATTTTGCGATGAGTCGTGCCAATGTGATTCAGTAAACAAATTCTAGTCAAACTCCTCCACATACCTGACGCATCAACCTCAAGTTTTCAGACGACTGCCCAGGCCACGGTTTTTTGCCAACTTTGTAGATTTGGAAAGTGCTATTAAGCTCCGTTCGGAGCAAGTGACATGATGATGGTGACAAATTCCCATTACGCTTGAAACTTGACAGGTGCGTCGGAAAATCTGATGAACGTCTGTGAATTTTAAAGCTTCCTCCATGGCCGTTTCTCTTGACCGGCAGGTACCTCAGGATGAGTTCGTTTCGAGTTGACATTCAAGAAGGCTCTGAGGCTCTTAGTTTGCAGGAGTCATGGTAAGAGCTGATGGCTAGTGACCTACGCAGCTTTCGAGTCGTTTAGATGCTAGGGACTGGTGGGCCATTCGAACCGTTCGACGACCGCCATTACGAGAACGACATGAATCTCTTCACCCGAGGAGTGGGTGTGGAACAATTCACGAATGACCAGCAACCTTCGACGACCGGCATCTTCTCCGGATTGTTGTCCGCCTGCTTTGTGCCAGGTGGCAGAGGTCTCGATTTCCTGAAGCTATCCTTCAGACTCCATGCCTCGGCCTTCAACTTAAAGCGCCCCCACCTTCCTCTCACATTGATCTGAGTTGAATTGTGCCACGTTAGGTTCGTTTTCTCATTCCTTCCTGATTATACATAGTACAGATATGATTGGAACGTGGATCAGGGAAACCTTTCTGTAACTTGTGCCATTTTCTTAAAACTTGCTGTTTCTGACTTTACCAGCCAAAACATAAGTGCCAGAGTTTAGCAACTTCTCATGGGCATGACACTGATGGAAAGTAGGGAAAATGCCAAGAACCATGCAGTCCTAAGTGTAAAAGGAGTAACTGATTCATTAAAGCAATCGGTTCCTGAGTAATTTCAAATACTAACCTTAGGGCCTTGTGATTCCATCTCAGGCATCGAACTATACAGACGTGGGTTATGCAACAGAGTCTTCTCCATAGGAGCTTGGTCATCCAACCCAAAGTTCTTCAGCCGGTTCAGCTCCGGTAGTACCTCTGAGCCGAGATCTGGCCTATCCCTTCTCCTCAGCTCACAGCATCTTATGGCTATCTTCGCCAATGCTAAGGCTTCTTCCACTGGCCAATTGTTTATGGCTGGATCGAGCACCTGAGGGAATGTTCCTCGCTCGATAGCATCTTCGACTTGCATCGCCAGCCCCATCGGAGGCTTCGCCGTAATAATCTGCAGCAGCACCACGCCGAAAGAGTACACATCCGATTTTACGCCGAGCATTCCTGTTTGTTGATACTCCGGGTCGATATAACAGAATGTCCCGGCTGCTGCCGTCAGATGGTACTCGGTCACTCTATTGGCTACCGACGGCGGCACTAGCCGCGCTAGACCCACGTCGCTGATTTTGCTCACATAGTGGCGATCCAAGAGGATATTCGAGGGCTTGATATCGCGGTGCACCAAGGGTTCTGGTTTTGACTGGTGCAGGAAAAGAAGACCTGTCGCAATTTCGGCTGCTATCTTGAAACGGCTTCTCCAAGGAATCGGAGGAGTGCTGTTCTTGCAGAAGATTCGGTCTTCCAAGCTACCATTGTCCATGTATTCGTACACGAGGCATCCGTACAGAGGGCATGCACCCACAAGGAGGACCATGTTTGGATGTCTCATGCAGCTGAGTACCTCAACCTGCATTATTGGATAGACCATATGAAAAAGGAAAAGTAGTTATTAAGGTTTTTCGAGTTGGTCATTGGGATGCAAACTTATCCAGATCCCAATGTGCGAACAGGTCCATAGCTTTGATCGAGAAGAGTTCATTCGATGAAAAGTAGCTTTAACAGAGAAACTAGGAATCAGAGCAAGCCCAGCAGAACAAACTACACTCACCTCCTGCTGGAATTGTTGCAGTCCTTGGGAAACATCGGGTCTCAAGACCTTGATGGCCACAGGAGTGTGATCGAGGCAGGCTTTAAAAACAGGTCCGTATCCTCCTTCACCAATCTTAAGAGATTTCGAGAAGTAATCAGTTCCCTCTTCAATCTCTTCGATCGTGTACTTTCTGTACCAAACATTCTTCTGGGCCAAAACATTTATTGCTTTCTTCCTCTTTCCTGACTCGCCGTTTGTTGTATCTTCTGCGCTGTGTCCCTTGTTGGCCTCCACCAACGGTTGCTGTTCTCTAATCTGTGTCACTCCTTTTGCCACTGATGTCTCCTTCTTCCCAAATGTTGGGGAAGTCGAGGCAACGTCCTTACAAAGCTTCGGTTCCGTGAAGTTTATAACTTCTGCAGTCTTCATTCGCTGAAGCTCCTTGGCCTTCAAAAGGATGAGGAAAAAAACCGGCTGTGTCAAATTTGCAAAGGTGAACATGGACATGGTTCATTTTCTGTGATAGATTGATCGTGATCCCCGAGCTCCAGCATTACCTTCTGTTCTGCAGCAGACACTTCTTTGCATGCCATGTTGTAAGTAGATAAGGACTGCTTAAACTCAAGTTTTAGCTTTTCGATTTCTGCTTCCAGGGCATGCTGTCAAAAAACTCATGAAAATGAGAGCAGTCGTTTCATTTGGTTGTCTAAGGATGAACGTTTTGAATAGTTCAGTTCAATACCATCTTGAGCACAACACATTAAGTGGAATTCATTAGTACTCAATTTTGTGTCCTACACATAAACCTGTACTGCAATGATCAAAAGAGGTTGTACTCACAGAGGCATGTGAGGAGAAGGAGCTCATGGAATTCTCTGGCGCTGTGGATCCTTGTACATTATCAGAAGATGAACGGTAACTTAATTGTCCTGAAAAATCGGTGGCAACTGGCGAAGAACTTAGAGTAGAAAAACTCTCCGTGATGTAACCTTCCAGTGGCCGCACCATGGGTAACCGATTTTCCCTCCCGCTGTCAAGGTTCATCTGCCGAACATCGGTGCTTTTCTCGGAGCATGTGCCATCCGAGCTCTGGCTTCTCAAACTGTCAACACTATATGTACTCCTGCGCAGCAAGAAGTCATCAGTATTCAATATGCAAATTTTACATGGGCTGGAATTGCATGAATAGCGTACATACCAGAATCAGGTCACCATATATACTTCGGATTAAGTTTGTCAAGCATAACATCGGAGGCATCTTCTTACTTTGCTACCTAGTACTCTCATCTAATAAGCATGGTAGCAATCCCTTCATTTTGCTATCCCCTAAAAGATTCATGTACATTATGATGATCTCCGATGAGCACCGTCAAAATTTGTCGGCGAGCTGTATTTGGCTATTTGCTTTTTAGGGGTTAGAGAGTTTTTTTGAAGTACTCCATTGAGTGGTCACCCAGAAAGAAAGTCATGACGAAATTGAATTTACCTGTCGATATCGAAAGAGTCCGGAGTCTTTGGATGACCCTTCTTCGGCGTATCTTTCAGATAAGTCGGTGTAGAAGATAACACGAGACGCCTCGTTGCCGCTCTAACAGTTTGAACTTTATCCTTGCATATAACATAGACAGAACAGGTTGGCGGTGCAGATTTCACCAAGCTCGACGGCACATCCACAGTTTTGAACTTTCTGCACAAGAGAAGATATGCTAGGAGTAGGACTGCTTAGTTATCATGGGGGAGAACGATTTAAAACACAAATATGGGGTTTGGAGAGAGAGAGAGAGACCTTGTAAGTGCATTGCGACTGGAAGCACCTACCACAACGTTGCTGATGGAGTTATTAGCTATGTAATCAAGCAGTGCGCTGGAAACATCGATGTCGGGGATGATAATTTCCTTTGCTGCAATCTGAAACAACCATTTTCCTGGAAAATCAGATCCGAGTAATTGAAGCGCAAACCTTGGGAAGCCCCTGAGGCATCTTCACCTCAAGTTTTTTGACTTCTATTTTCGTACTTAAAAAATGACCGTATGCAGGTGAAGTTCCTTACTTCCTAATCCATCTCGGGGAAGCGGAAGAAGTGAAGTATAGTCATGCAGTTCGGTCGAGCCCAACTTACCCCTCTTCGTGCGCAGAATCCGCGGTAGGGAAGGAAAAGCTGCTGCAGTTCAGCTTCAGTTGGCATCCGGCCTCCGCTGGGCACCATGTCCGCGTCACCTGCAACAGTTTAAGCTTGTTAGCGATCAGACATTTTGTTGCTGAAGCCATATCGGCGCAATCGCCACGCATTGTCGCCAAACCCAGTTGTTCATCAGGATTCGAATGCCGGAGGATGTAATGCGATGCAGTCCGGTACCTAATGTGGTAAATTCATTCGAGAACACAAAAATCTTGCTCACTCACAGAAGATCCCGCAAAGCTTGTCATAATAACTGTTCAGAGAAAATAATGATAATCGATGTTCGGGGAAACTAACAAGCTACATTATCAAAAAAATCGAACAAAGTCCACGTCAAGGAAATATGTTTTTATCAGAAGAGAACATAGTGGAGTTCGACATAAAAAAGAAGAACCTGCCTGAATAAACGCCGTGGGTCCTGACGTGAAGGAGAACACAGTGGGAGCTCTTGTTCTTGAGAAGATTATTGACCGCCCATTTGACGGCGGTTCGGCTGTTCTTGTCACTGTCAATCGCGATCGCCGTCACGATCGTGCCGCCGCCTCCGTCTGCCTCCTCTTCCGCCGCCGCCGACAATCGCGAGTGAGAGAGAGCCATGCACCGAGTTCCACAGAACGGGAACGAGAACGAGACGACGGAGGGTAGGGAGCGGGATTGTTAAACGCTTCTCTCTTTCTCTCTCTATGTCTTTCTCTGTGCATGTGCTGAAGCTATAATGAGTGGGGAGGCGTTGCAACCTTCCAACAGAAGTCGAGTGAAAAATGGTTTCTTGATCGTCTCGGCCATGTCTATTTTGGACTTTTTTTGCCTGCTTCTTCTAAACTTCGGTCCATGCACGTACGAACATAACGGCCTCCTCCTTCGCAACGGACATCCTCCGAACGGAACATCGTTGTACGAGTCGAACTATTTCCACATCATCACTCCCTTCTAGATAGAACGACCCTCTCTCTCTCTCTCTCTCTCTCTCTCTCTCTCTCTCTCTCTCTCTAAGTTAGTTATTAGTAAAAAAAAAATTAGGCTTTTTTTGAAATTAGTTATGTTATTTCAGAATAATTATTAACGAATAGATTTAAATTTAGAAAGCATGAAAACACTTGAGGCACGAGGCGCGAGCGTTGGGCAAGACTATTTTAAGTTACTATTATTGATGCTTTTGAATGTTGTGGGCTTCTTAATGGAATTTTCATGTAAATGTGCGAGCTCGAAAGATGGTACGTCGGCGTTTTTAGTGAAGTCATACTCGGAATCGTACTATGCGCTGAAAACCTCGCAAATTGATGTCGATATTGACTTCGCATCGTGGAAGACATAATTTTTTTCCGAAGAATTTGCCATAATATATCTAATCCATGCATAATATCATGAAAAAATGGATACAAATTTTGGGCTGCTACTTAGTATCCGCAATAGGCTTGAAAAAGTATCTAATTTAGATATTTGTATCCCGTCGAGGTAAGGAACCATGGCATATATGTTTGAAATAGATTCCATTTTTGAGAGAGTTGAAAAAAGCACTATCTCATTGGAATGTTCTATACATCTGTCATTTCTCAACGCATTTCTTTAGACAGAGACACTGTTTTTTTCCTCTTTTCGGATGGCAAATATTTCTCAGAACATGAAGTGTGGATCAAACTCCATGTTTGAATTGAAATTGAGATGCGTAATTTAATGGACTTTCTCTAATGGCATGTCGGAGGAAAAGGGCTAAAATCGAGGTGTTACCTTCGCAATTCAATAATTAATTTTGCTTTTCATTAAATGGTCTTTATAAAGCTTTTATATCGATAAAAAAAATCCAAAAAGAAAGAAGTCTTGAAACATCATGAACGTGCATGGGCAAATATCGATTCCAGGCTAGATGATAAAATTTAGGAGAGCAAACTGAATCCGTCAAACTGGAGTGAGCGACTAAGCCTCACCTTCTTCTTGTTTCGTCCTAGGAAATATTAGTGGGTAAAAGATGAGATGGACCTCCCGAACTCCCCACTCACATCACATGTAGGGAAAATTCAAAATATTTTGTTAAATAATAGCCTAAAACGGACACTTTGAAAAAAAAAATTACTTGACCTCGAGGCATTTTCGTCCTTTATTTTTTTAAAAAAAAAGATTTTCCAAATTTTTTTTAAAAAAACTACATATTTAAGATCCCTTCATTTGTGGTGGTCGCCAACCCATCACTGGTGAGGTGGGACCTAGTGAGGGTCGGCGACTCTATCCTAGATTGGGGAGAGGATTGAAGTGTAAATCTATCAATATATACACTTAAGTCATATACCTAGCCACCCATAATTAATATACCAAGCCAATTAAAAAAAACTAGTAGTGAATTCCTAACAGAAGAAGGAAAAAAAAAAGAAACACAGCATTGATATTTTTATATATACATAATAATTTATCACATACACACAATGTATCCTAACGTATTGAAATTATCTATTTTTTTTTATAAATGACGTATCGACATATCGTGCTATGTCACGTCTCGTGTCAGTGTCGATGCTACTTAGGCAGTAAGGCAGCTACCACAAGTGAGAGGGCTTGTATTTTTATAAATTTAAAAAAAACATTTTTAATATTATTTGACCAATATTTAATTTAAAATTATCTTTGAATAAAAATACTTCTGATTGATCAGAATATTTAGCCGGTCAGCGAAGTCTGGACCGTTCATGTTCTTTTCCTGTTTTCTTTCTCGTCTTCTTGGGGTTGGGGAGTCCCAGTCCGGAGAGACACGTGCCACTCCTCAAAGGGTACGAACAGTGAAGGAGTCATGAGTGGTTGTCTTTGTGTGTGAGCATTTTCTTGGTCCAAGCACATTGAATGAAGCAAGATTGTATTCATCGTATACGTGTCCCCAAAAAGTGTGCATGAGGCAAATTAAAAGCATACCAAGAGAATATTTTATTAAAAAAGAAACAGAATAGAAAATTCTGGAAAATCTTTTCTAGGTAAGAGGTTTCACTGATCACCTTTTCATGCTCTTTACTCTCTTTTTTGCTTTTTCTCTCTCTCTCTCTCTTTCTTTTCTCCATCAAGTCTTCTGTGCTTCTTCAGCTGGTGAGCACCCTTCAATCACTCCTGTCCTGATTTACGTTCTTGATTACAAGGCCCGTTTGGCTGAGGAAGTTGGTCTTTGCAATACAACACCCAGTTGATGGTTCATTGGAGTGTATGGGGAATTCTGTCTTCTGATTTTCTGGGTTCTTTGCTGTGTTCTCGGAAGAGGAAGTCGAGAAAGCGATTGAAGGAACATTTTTTTAAGGGTGGCCTTGATGGGTTGCTTCAGATCCAGGAAATTCGTGTTTTTTTTTTTTGTTGGAAAAGTTTCTCCTTTTTCGGAGTTAACTTGTGATTCTTGTGTGCAATTTTCTACTTTTTCAGTTTCTTTATCGTGACAATCCATTGCTTCCTCTTCCGGGGTTTGGATTTGGATAAGAGCTTGAATCAGGTTGTTGACACATCGTGTTTTGTGTTTAAGGTTTGGTGGTGGGTTGGGAATTGTTTTGTCCTTTCTGGGGCCGGAGGAAGTATCGGGAAGAACTTAGTGGACTATATAAGGTCTTGACGGAATCTGGGAAACAAACTGCAAACTTCTTTAATTCTTCTGGAACTGAAGGTGTACATCTGTTCTCAGTCGTCAGATACGATTACCCTTTTGATACATTCTTCAATTTCGCCGCATGCCCATCTATTTCTCTTAATCTTGAATTCACTTCCTGTTAGCTGCATCTCTTATTGGTTCGAGATTGGGAGTCAACGGCGCAAGAATGAGATGGTTTTGCTCAGTCTTGCAAACTTTTGTGCCCATCTACTTGTTGATTGATGGAAATTGAGGGGAGTTGAAGATAACCATTAATGACACCGCAGTGAATTTATAACAGCATAAGAATGAGGTGGTGTTGCTCAGTCTTGCAAACCTATGTGCCCATCTCCTTGTCGAGTGATGGAAACTGAGGGGAGTTGAAGATAGCCGTCAATAATACCAAAGAGAGCATCTACATGGAAGAAATGTCTCCAGCCATTGCAGTAACTATTAGTGTAGGTAATCCGGGGCGCGATAACTCTGGAATTTCATCGTCTGCGGAAATTACACGGCTCAAGCTTGTGACAAACGCAGCGAGCTTGTTAGCAAATCCTTCAAATCTGGTGTCCACTGAGTCTGTATTCTGTTGCAACGTGGATACTGCTGATTCGAATTATGTGAGCAATTTGGCCACGGATATTGCACGTGATGATGGTGGTGGTGGAGCTAATGAGTTCGTGATGGTGACCAATAATGGAGATAGTTTGGTTCCTAATGATAACTTGATGCAAGAAAACGATGAGGATGAGACTATGTCAGTCGGAGAAGACACCAGCTTGGTTATTGCTGATGAGTTATTAGCAACAGACCGAGTGGTAATAAAAGCAGTAGAAAATGATCAAGTTCTGGCTGAGGCCATAATTTTGGGAAACTCCGAGGTCCCTGCAAGTGAACTTATAGCAGCGGTGAGTTCACAAGCTGAAGGCTCTGATATTTCAATTTTGAAGGCTGCTGCCGTGCTTTCTCAGCTTCCAAAGGAGAAGAGTCTCATCAAAGGAGGCATAAGGAGTGTTTTTGAGCTAGATTGTATACCTCTTTGGGGCTCGGTGTCTATGCGTGGGAAAAGACCAGAGATGGAAGATGCTGTTACAACAGCGCCACAGTTCATGAAAATTCCTATCAAAATGCTTGTTGGGGAACACATGATTGATGGGATTAGCCAAAGTCTAACTCATGTAACCAGTCACTTCTTTGGTGTTTACGATGGCCATGGAGGTTCTCGGGTACATCCTGTATATTCTTGAAATTGATTTAGCTGTCTTTTCTAGAGTAACTAGTTGAACCTTCCTGGAGACTCTCTTTTTTTTTTTCAGCTCTCAAATATGGGGTATTTTGACTCCTGTTTTAGTTCTACATGCTGAGAATTAATTTGTGTATACTTTTTTGTATCTTGCTTGTGACTATCACCAATAACTTGTTTTGTTGAGATTGCTATTTCATAGTATCAATTAGCATTATTGGAAAATTTGTAAGGCAGGTTGCTGAGTATTGTTGTGAGCGGATCCACCTGGTTTTGGCTGAAGAAATGGGACAGGTCAAAGATAACATAGGAGATGGGAGTGTTGGGGAAGCTAGGGAAGTAACGTGGGAAAGGGCCTTCACCAATTGCTTTCAAAGAGTTGATGATGAGATAGGAGGAAAAGTAAGCAGAGGCATCATCTCTGATCACGGAGATGCTTCAGCTGCTAGTTTCGAGCCGGTTGCCCCAGAAACAGTCGGTTCAACAGCTGTTGTTGCTTTGGTATGCTCTTCCCACGTTATAGTCGCAAATTGTGGTGATTCGAGAGCAGTCCTCTTGCGTGGCAAAGAAGCCATGCCCTTGTCAGTGGATCACAAGGTAAGGCAACTTTCTGGCTTTTCATGCCTAAAATTTAGAGAAACACAGTTTATTGCAGGAGATAATAATGTTTCTTGGTGCATGGTACTTCTGCAGCCAGATACAGAAAAGGAGTATGCTCGAATTGATGCAGCTGGGGGCAAGGTCATACAGTGGAACGGCTACCGTGTTTTTGGTGTTCTTGCAATGTCAAGGTCAATTGGTAGGTGTCTTATGCCATTTGTTTTTGTATCATCAAATATTTACCTGTTTTGTGGGGTAATATAGCTCTTCCGCTGAAACTCATGTCACTCATAGGACCCTTTGAGTTCGTGCATGTTTGGCTTATGGCTATCTGTGGTTCCTTTTCGCGTTTCCAACGTGGCAGATTAAGCTACTCCATGAGGGGATATGGTTTTACTCCGGATACGTTTGATTAATTTCTTTCGCTTCAAAACCATATCTACTCAAACTTAACTAGCACATTTCCCTTGTCGCATTGCAATTATTTGAGTTCGACCTTCTCCCAGGCGATAGGTACTTGAAACCCTGGATAATCCCCCAACCCGAGGTGATGTTTGTTCCTCGAGCTCGGGAGGATGAGTGCCTTATCCTAGCAAGTGATGGGTTGTGGGATGTGATGACCAACGAGGAAGCATGCGAGGTGGCGAGGAGGCGGATTTTGCTGTGGCACAAGAAGAATGGGGTTACTTCATCGCTTTTGGACCGGGGCAAAGGGATCGACCCTGCAGCACAAGCCGCCGCTGAATATCTCTCCATGCTTGCGCTTGAGAAGGGAAGTAAGGACAACATCTCGGTGATAGTGGTCGACTTGAAGGCTCAAAGGAAGTTCAAGAGCAAGACGGCGATGTAGACCACATTCACCCACCGGCGCCAGCCATCCGAAGCAGAGTAACTAATGAAAAATACTAGAGAACCAAAGTGATTGTAAAAGGGACATAAACTTTGGTCCATCCAATTTTTTCATGGGCTTAAATGTTTGTGCGAGATAAGAAAAGTAGAGTGTTATTATACAAAGGTAGTAGCAGCAAGCGCACTTCCAACGCCATCACTGTGTGGACAAGCTGAGTCCTTTTTATCAGCAACAGTTCGCCTGCTGCTGTTGTGTAACCGCTGATTAAGTGAAAGTTCATTACCTTTTAGTGCTTATGCTAAACTCTGTGGAGATCTCTTTCTGATGGTGTGCCTTGACCAGTAGGATTCTCTTATCTCAGCCAACGGTTGCAAAATGCGTCGATCGGAAACGCCTTCCTCTTAACAAACTTCTGCAAGGACGAGAAATTCCGTCCTTCTGCCTCCGGCGCCTCTTTCTCAATTCTGGGAACTTAAAAAGAGGCACAAGAAGCTTGGCATAAACACAGTTTTACTCTCATGACAACTTGGAATCGAGACATTTGAAATGCGGTCTTATTATGGTAACTCCACTCATCCACAGATCCTTCGCATGTCAGTCTGAGAATCATCCGCAAACAAAGTGAGCGCTAGGCTATAGCCGATCAGAAGATCCATTTTCTCGGGAGACGGCCACTCCGATCCTGTATCAGAGAATATGGTCGAGAATTCTGACGCGGTATGCCTGGGGTCCTGTGATTCTTTGCAGTGGAAGCACCAGGTGCACAATGTGTATGTGCAGAACAAATTGAGGATTAGCATCTCTCGCCAGTCAAGATTTGCTCACAATCACATGCATAGTAATCAATTTAAGATGTTTAGTCCTCTTCAAATAAGCAAATGCAGTTGAATAGGATAATGACGAGAGAAAAAAAAGCACAACCAACCATAAGACAGAATAAGTCCGCAGCAGCATTTGAACTGAACATTTAAAAGCTACAACAAGCTGAAATTATTCGATTAAGAATAGTACTACCTCCACTGAACTCGCGCTGCTTTTCATTTTGGAGTTCAGATCGAGTCCAGCGATGAATCTTGATGGATAAGCCAGCACAATATCATAGAAGGATACAGGAACCGTCTACAGGCGAGGCGAGAGTGTAGTGTACTTGTGACACCTCAAGTCTTTATCGTACAGGAGAAGTCTTGTGAAGTAATTTATTAGTAAGACCGATCTCATAATAGTCACTATCTCAAGTGCACCTCTCACTAGCTTAGCCAAAAAGGACAGGTCGCGTGGTTACATTCAATGCATAGTCCCCTCTAGTATGTGAGGTGTGAGGGTGGACTTGGTCCGAAACCCATCTGATGAGAGTAAGGATTGATCTTCAAGGCAAGAGGGCTCGGATAAAGCATTGGGCCTTAAGATCTAGATCTCTAGGACAGTGATGGGGGCATGGCGGTATGCCAACACCAGTGAGGACGTCGAGGACTGCCCGGTCAAACCTACTGGAAGAGCTCACTGTCTACAAGTATGTATTATCGTGGGACATAGTTTGACAAGCCAACCATGCAAAGCTGCTGCTGATTGACTCACCTTATAAAATGGGTCAGAGAAAAGGCAAGAACTTGACCATTTGCTGGAAACTAAGGAAGTGCATGGTAACATTTCTAGAAGAGAATTTATATTTCAGAAGTGTTTCTGAAGCAGAAATTTATTTGGTAAAGACACTTCAGAAGTGCTTCTGAAGCTGAAAATCGTTTGGTAAAAATATTGAGATTTTCTACTTCTAGAAGAGATTTCTACTTCTGATTGGATTTTTTGCCAACTTTGAGAAGCTAAAAATTGTAGCTTCTCAACTTCATAAATCACTTCTTCAACTACACCGGTCTTCGCCGACCAACGCCCGCCCGCCTGCCGCCGCCCCCCGACCGCCGGCCGCCGCCTGTTAGCAGCCGCCGGTCCCCTCGGTCGGCCGCCGCCGGTCGGCCGCCTGTCGCCGCCTCCGGTCGGTCGCCGGCCGCCCGCCGCCGGAGATTTTGTTAATAATATTTCAAAAGTAGAAATTTCAGAAGTAGAAATTTTATCTAACACCTTTCTTTGATCAGAAATCAATTTTTGATGAAGAAGTTGAAAAATCAACTTCTGCTTCTGATGGTATTTCTGAAGCAGAAGTATTGCCATGCGCGCCCTAAACTACAAATCACATTATCTCCAATCTTATCAGCCTCAAATGTGGAAATGAAGTCGGGTGTATCCGACACACCGCATGACAGTAGCGAGTCAACGGAACATGAGTTCTCAAGATTCAAATCAAAATTGACGAAGATTGCACACACCACGAGCAAATTGATTGATTAGATGTATCATTGCCATTGTTACACGAAATACTCTCTCCCCGTATGGGGCCAATAGTAGTTCTGTTCTCAAACCAAGCAGAGGAAACGCAAGAGCTAGCGGGGTGACTCGCTTCGTCGAGGCGTCACAAAGACAAGGAGAACAAAATTTGTAACTATGTAAGCCTCGGGTAGATGCAAAGGAGCCAAAGCTATACCAAAGAGAATGGTGCTTGCAACAAAATCGCTTCCAATGCAGGCCCCTCACGTTTTCAAATAAGTACATCAGGCAAACCTGATTAAGTAAACTCGCTGTGCAGTTGCTTCCTGAAGCCTAAACATGTTCCTTCACCACAGGATGCAGTAATATAAAAGAAAAACAAAATGAAAGTCCTTGATCGATGGGGCTCTCTCTTGACAAAAATCCATTCATCTATCTACATTCGGCGCCTCTTTCTCAGCTCCGGGAACTTTAGAGGCACAGGAAGCTTGACATGCAACACATTTTTCTCTCGCGACAACTTGCATCCTAGATGCTCGAAATGATGTCTTATGGTTAATGAACTCATCCTCAGATCCTTAGCAATATCCGTCGGGTCTGTCCGAAAACCATCCGCAAACAAAGTGAGCACCAAGACATAGCTGATTAGAAGATCAATTTTCTCAGAAGGCAGCCATTTAGATTCAGTGTTGGAGAACATAGTTGAGAATTTATGACGCAATATGCTTGGGGTCCTGTGGTTCTTCGCAGAGGATGCACCATCAGCAGAATGCTGATCTTTGAACTTAATAAGCTGGTTGATATACGAGAATATACAACCAAGCGTTTCCTTCTCCATCTCATCCTGCAGGTGTCGTGATACACTCAAAAGCTATAAAATCTAAAGAGGATAGAAACTTGAGAGAGATGACAGAAAGTCTTGAGAGTTCAAAGAGCGTGTGTTTAACTAACAAATTGAAGATTCGAATCTCCAGCCAGTCAGAGTTGCTTACATAGCTATGCAATTTCAAGATGTTTAGTCTTCTTCAAACAACCAAATGCTATTTAATCAGATATGGACCAAAGAAAACCAGTACAAACATTAAACAAAGAATTATCTTTAAATGGAAAGCAAAGCACTTCCTTGCAATCCAAGCCAACGAAGCAGCCGCTGACATATAAAAGCAATAGACGGCAGAAAATGCTCTTTGAATTTGTTTGCTCGAGTCAATTAACACGCTTTCCCCATTGCCGGCAGCTGTATTTTCCTATTTTTTTTAACTCAGATCAAATCCGGCAACTAATCATGATTAATTAGGTAGCATAAAATCATAAAAGAAAAGTAAATTGACTTCATGCAGATTTGGATTGGGGTCAAGTATATTTGATTAAAGTTAACTTCGCGACACCATTCACTCAGACTAATTAATAAGTATCCCTTCATTGCAATTGTAACTGCAAATTTCATTTTCCATTTTAATCATATTGTGCCTGTCGTGATGCATTAGGTAGCATGCACTGTCACAAGGCAAATCAAAATGAAAAAATACAAATATAGATGGCATTGATAGAAGAAAAGGCATAAGTTTTTTGAACGAAGAATGCATCTGCATGGTTTTAGCAAACAAACAAATGAAGCATTGTAATCTTCCTAGCCTGGTAAATAGTCAATGAAAATATTTTCCACAAGAACTAATGGGAAATTATATCGATTGTAGAAATACTCGTGAAAAATTGCAAAGGCAATCACCTGTGTCTCCCCCAGTTTATGGATCCTATTGCAAACAAACATTGGGTAAGCATCGGGTGATACTTTCTCTTCTGCTTCAAGAAGTCGAAGAATATCCTTGATGAAATCCCACTCTCCTTTGAGAATAATTTTCTCTAAGGGATAGGCCTCCTTTGGGACAGTGGCAGACGAATTGTAAGGGGGGATATTGCGAGCAGTATGAGAATCCATACTTTCAAGAGCTTCTTTGTTTATGGCAAGTTCCTTAATCTTCCTATCCAAATCCATTTGAGAGTTGGGATCATCTTCTTGCCTTAGAGATTGCAATTTTTTATCCTGCAATCATAAGAAATAAAAATAAAAAGAAATTCGCGTTTCATATACTTCCACAAAGGTTCAAGAAATAAATATCAAGCATGACATTCTCCAAATTCCTATTGCAGGGCTACTAAAAAATTTATCTTCCTCCAGAGTTTGGCTCGGTCCATGGCTTCGCTGTATTTGTGAACAACGAATGTAACAGATGAAAGTCGTGCAAGGTAATCACACAAAATGGCATTATAAATTTGCAATTTCCAAGGCTCCAATGGATCGACTGTATATAGCGAAACTTTATAAATGAACACACACACACCCCATGCACAAGAACACATTCACACGCATAATAAGCATGTGAAAATGTAAGAGTGCACTTAAACAAGCAAGCGCCTCCAAGCATGCTAGTTTGTACAAGACATGCCGATTAACTCCTACACTGATGCAGACATGCCCAAGCATAAACCAACACTAATAAGCAATCCTGCAAAAATACCGACTGACAACTATGCATGTTCAGAGGAACAAACGAAAGCCCTTTATCTTTCACGAATAAAAAGCTTCCAAAAAAAAAAATCAGCATAAGAAGCTCGACAAATAATCTTCCATGAATCAATAGCACAACGCCTAACATGATTTAATGTTTAGGTTGACACGGATCATACCTGTTTTACCGACCGCTTAGTGCCATAGAGTAAATTAAGTTCTCTAACTTTATCAGCCATCCCTTTTAAAGAAAGCTCTCCCCCAACCAACTTAGCATGGTCTTTGTCAGCAAAATCTGATCCCACTCTAGGTTCCAATCTGAATATCTGCAGCAGAACCACATAAATTTGAAAGACATAAATCACAAAAGGCAATATTTAGAAGCAACATGTAAAGGAGTGACAGATGGGTATCTTTTAAGTGCAAATGGTGTTATGTGACTCATGTGAGCTATTAAATCTCCAGGCGACTCTACTTCTCGCATGCTTAGATGAAAGTTATCAATACATTAAACAAATTTCCAGGTGCAATGTTGGTTTGTAACATAGTAAAGTAAATGCAAGGCAAATATTTCTCTTATTTTCCAAATGTTTAGTAAAATAAGGAACAGATGCAAACTGAAGATGTACTCTTGACAAAATTGAAAACGATGGCCAACTGGCACCCGCTACCACGACCATTTAGCCATATCCGTTGTGCATCAAACTGTTCATCTTGTAATCATCTCTGGCTTGATTGATAGCTGACTCAGTGGCGCCGACAGGACACAAAACTGGTTGGCATTCTTTGTTCACTGCCACCATTTAGTCTACTCAACTGAACCCTAACCACCCTCCAAAATTCCATCTTTCTATCCAAGAGAAACCCATCTTGCTCGGGACCAAACAGAGAGAAACGTTGCTCTGATCCGTTCTCTATATTAAAAAGCTCGCCGGAAAAACCATTATTTTCTATCTGCTTGAAACAACTTAACTTCAAATTGCTTCCATTACTTTGTGCAACGTTACTAATATTTCATAAGCATCACTTCCGGTCTATTGTCCCTTCCTAACCAACCGAACTACATCAACCAACAACCAGAGCCGAATGTCGCATCAACAAAACAAGAAACGAATACCCACCACGTAAAAACCCCAAAAGAATCTCCAGCACTCACCTCATTACAGGCGATAGGGACGATCCTGAGCGTCTGCGACTTCTTATCGAGCACGCCGAGGGCGTAGGTGCAGCACTTGCTTAAGGGGGCCAAGCTGCAGGACTGGCTTAAGGTGGGCTCGTCGGGAATGCTTAAGGAGGGCAAACTGCAGGACTGGCTTAAGGTGGGCTCGTCGGGAATGATGGATCCGACGAAGGTGACGTTGGACTCCGGCGGTCTGACGACGAGCTGGAGCCTATTCGGCTCCTCGCTGTGGCGGTAGAACCTGACGCGGGGCTCAGCGGCGCCGCCGCGGAGGCGGGAGGCAGGGTCGAAGCCAGAGGAGAAGTATCCGAGGAGTGGAGGCGTTTTGTCGGGGTTCTCGTGGAGTACATGGATGGTGGCGTTGAGCTTCTCCCTCGCCCGCTTCTTGGGCTCGGTGGGTGAAGCTTCGGTGTCGTCCATTGGGGGGAGGGGCGTGTGGCGGGCAGCCGAGGACAAAAACCGAGTTTTCTTTTTTTTTCTTTTCGAGGTTGAGGAGAGACGGGTTTTATAGTGAGAAAAATCACATAAGAATATAACATTGCCAAATATTTTTCTGACCAAAAAGGAGAAAAAAATATTGGCAAATATTTTTACTTTATTAGCTTAAAATACAATTACATGGATCAACGTTGATACCACTCACCGTCATTTTGTGATTTCTAAAGGAAGCAGTCCAGTTCCCGAATTCAAGTATAGAACCACCCATCCATCCACCCACCCGAACCGGTTATTCATGGTACATTGTCTAATATATAATTTTTAAAATAAATAAAAAATTAAATTTTTTATTTGAGACTCGCTCATCTCATCTCATCTCAAAGTCTCTCTCATCTCAGTCTCTACTCTTTCGGCTTTGGGATAATTACACAAATAGTCCCTGAACTTTGGCAGAATGTGCAATCTGGTCCCTGAACTTTTAATTTGTTCAATTTAGTCCCTGAACTTTGACAGAATGTGCAATTTAATCCCTAAACTTTGACTTGTTCAATTTAGTCCCTGAACTTTTAGTAAATGTTCAATTTAGTCCTTAGACTATATGAAAATGTTCAACGTTATCCCTGATCTTAAATTAACAAAAAGACTACATTGAACAGTTTCCTATAATTCAAGGACTAGATTGAACATTTACTAAAAGTTCAGGGACTGAATTGAACAAGTCAAAAGTTTAGGGATCAAATTGCACATTCTGTCAAAGTTCATGGACTAAATTGAACAAATTAAAAGTTCAGGGACCAAATTGCACATTCTGCCAAAGTTCAGGAACTATTTATGTCATTATCCCTTCGGCTTTAGATGTCTCACTCTCACCTCAGTCTCTCCGTGTCTTGGCTCACAGCCGCACCTCAAATGTCAAGATTTGCTCCCATACATAGCAATCTTTTCTAATCATATGAAGTACGACCACAAGACAAAGTTTACGGCCGCAGCCGTCACGATCTGAACATCTGAAAAAGCTAACACAGCAGGCAGAAATTATTTGATTAAGAATGTTTGCTTTAGTCAAAATAACACTTCAGCCACTGCACTCGCATTGCTTTTCATTTTGGAGTTCAGAACCTGAGTCCTAACATTGAATCTTGATGAATTATCGAACACGAGAAGTCTAGGATGGCGATGGGGCCATGGCGATATGCCAACACCAATTAGAAAGTCAAGGACTGCCTGGTCAACCTACTGGATCGCCTTTCAGACCGGAAAAGAAAAAACCTACTGGAACACCTGCGCAATTTGGAGCTCCTGCACGGATCGGACCAATAGTAGCATCCCTAAGCAGAGAATAAGCAAGCTAGTAGGCGTGAATTGCTTTGTTGAGGCATCAGCGCACGCTATGACAAGAGATCAAATTTTATAGTTGAACTAAGCTTCAGATGGATGGCAAGGATCCAAAGCTGTGGCAAAAGAATGGTTGCTTGCAACAAAACCGCTTCCAATGCAGGCCTCTCACGTTTTCAAATAAGTACATCATGCAAACTTGATTAAGTAGGACCCGCTGTGGAGTTGCTTCCAACGAAGCATAAACATGTTCCATCACCATAGGACGCTGTAAGCCAAAAGAAATACAATATGAAACTCCCACCATTACAAATTCCACTTCTCGATCGGATGCGGCACTCTCTTGACATAACTGTTGCAAGGACAAGAAAATCCGCTCACCTATCTTACCTTTGGCGCCTCTTTCTCAACTCTGGGAACTTAAGAGGCACAGGAAGATTGGCATACAACACGTTTTTCTCTCGCTTGAACTTGCATCCTAAATGCTCGAAATGCTGTCTTATGGTCACTGAGCTCATCCTCAGATCCTTAGCGATATCTGTCGGGTCTGTCCGAAAATCATCTGCAAATAAAGTGAGCACTAAGACATAGCTGATTAGAAGATCGATTTTCTCAGAAGGCAGCCATTTTGATTCGGTGGTGGAGAACATGGTTGAGAATTTCTGACGCAAGATGCTTGGAGTCCTGTGGTTCTTCGCAGAGGATGCACCATCGGCAGAATGCTGATCTTTGAACTTAATAAGGTGGTTGATATATGAGAATATGCAACCAAGCGTTTCCTTCTCCATCTCATCCTGCAGGCACCTTGAAACATTCAAAAGCTATACAATTGAAAGAGGAAAGAAACTTGAGAGAGACTAAAAAAAATGCCTGAGAATACAGGAAGTATGTTCAATTAACAAATTGAGGATTAAAATCTCCTGCCAGTTATGCCAGTCAGAGTTGCTTACATGGTTATGCAACTTTAAGATGTTCAGTCTTCTTCGAACAAGTAAATGCTATTTAATCAGATATTGATCAAAGAAAACCAGTACAAACGCTAAACAAAGAATTAGGCCAACAGCAATCTAAAACTGAACATATAAAAGCTACAGCAGGCAGAAAATGCTTTATGGGTTTGTTTGCTCAAGTCAATTAACACACTTCCTCCACTGCCTGCAACCGTATTTTCCTATTTTTTTCCACTTAGATAAATCCAGCAATGAATCATGATGAATTAGGTAGCATATAATCATAAAAGAAAAATAAATTGACTTCATATGGATTTGGAACTCTATATGCGCTATTGGGCGGCAAGTATATTTGATGAAAGTTAACTTTACGACACCATTTATAGGGGCTAAGTAATAGGTATCACTTCATTCTAATTTTCCTTTTCATTTGCATTAGACACCATGCACCGTCACATGGCAAATCAAAATGAATACATACAACTTATAGATGGCTTTGACAGAAGGAAAGGCGTTAGTTTTTTTAACAAAGCATGCATCTGCAAGATTTTGTCCAACAAACAAATGAAGGATTGTAATCTTCCCAGTTTGGTCAATAGCTAATAAAACTATTTTCCACAAGAGGCAATGGGAAACAATGTCAATTATAGAAATACTCGTGCAAAAAGGCAAAGGCAATCACCTGTGTCTCCTCCATTTTATGGATCCTATTGCAAACAAACTTTGGGTAAGCATCAGGTGATACTTTCTCTCCTGCTTCAAGAAGTTGAAGAATATCCCTGATGTAATCCCACTCTCCTTTGAGAATAATTTTCTCTATGGGATAGGCATCCTTTGGGATGGTGGCAGACGAGTTGTAAGGGGGGATATTGCGAGCGGTATGAGAACCCGTACTTTCAAGAGCTTCCTTGTTTATAGCAACCTCCTTAATCTTCCTATCCAAATCCTTTTGAGAGTTGGGATCATCTTCTTGCCTTAGAGATTGCATTTTTTTATCCTGCAATCATGAAAAAAATTTCGCGTTGCATATACTTCCACAAAGGTCCAAGCAATTACTATCAAGCATGAGATTCTCCAAATTCCTACTGCAGGGCTACTCAAACTTTATCTTCTTCCAGAATTTGGCTCAGCCCATGGCTTCACTGTACTTATGAACGATAAATGGAAGAGATGAAATTCTTGCAAGGTAAATGGCATTATACACTCGCAATTTTCAAGGCTCCAATGGATAGACAGTATGTAGCAAAACTTTATGAATGAACACATAACAATGCACACGAACACATTCGCACGCATAAGCATGTGAAAATGCACAAGTTCACATAGAAAAACAAATAACAAGCGCATGCGAGCATAGACATAAAGCATGCACGCATGCTAGTTTGTGCAAGACGTGCCAATTAACTCCTACACGGATGCACACATGCCTAAGCATAAACCATTACTCATAAGCAATCCTGCAAAAATACCAATTAATAATTAGACCCGTCAAACAATCGGGTCGGGTCGAAAAATGCCCAACCCAAAGTACCCATATAACCCGTTTTGACGCATTTCGGTGCAATACAAATTTAGTAACTCATATCCGACCTGTTCCATATTGCTAAAAACACTTCCAGATTTAACCTAATTTAGGAAAACTCATTCCCAAACTAAGGTAATAGCGCAAAGTGAGCAAGCAGCAGATCGAATGAGAGCAAGAGAGAGTGAAAAAAGAATCATAAAGGCGGGTTGAGTCTAAGTAAGTTGTGGACCCATTTAGCACCCATATTATTTTGGGTTTTGTTGTTCTAAACCCATTTATGGCATTACAGAATATAACTAAACCATGTAACATCTCAGCCCATCAAATATTAGTGACTGGTTTACTGATAACTATCCATTTTCAGAGGAACAAATGAAAGCCCTTCATCTTTCAAGAATAAAGAGTTACCAAAGAACATCAGCGTGACAGTCTTAATGGAAAGAAACTCAACAAAATCATCTTCCATGAATTAATAGAACACAGAAAATATCGCCAATGCCTAGGTTAACTTGTATCATACCTGTTTTACAGACCGCTTAGTTCCAAAGAGTAAATTAAGTTCTCTAACTTTATCAGCCTTCTCTTTTGCTGAAAGCTCTTCCCTAACCAATGCAGGGAGTTCTTCGTCAGCGAAATCTGATCCCACTCTAGGTTCCAATCTGAACAGCTGCAGCAGTACCACAAGAAATTTGAAGGAATTAAATCACAAAAAGCAATATTTAGAAGGAACATGTAGAGGAGTGACAGATGAGTATCTTTGAGTGCAAACGGTGTTCTGTGACCATGTGAGCTGTTAAATCTAATCTCCAAGCAACTCTATTTTCTGTCATGCTTAGATGAAAGTTGCTGATACGTTAAAAAATTTCCCGGGAAGCAACGTTGTAACACAGTAAAGTAACTGCAAGGAAAAATTTCCCTCATTGTCCAATGTTTTACAAAATAAGGAACAGATGCAACTTAAAGATGCACTCTTGATAAATTGAAAACAACAGCTGACAGGCAACCGATATCACCACCATTCAGCCACATCCGTTGTGCGTCGAACTGTTGATCTTGTAATCATCTCTGGCTTGATTAATAGCTGACTCAGTGGGGCCGACAGGACATAAAACTGGTTGGCATTGTTTCTCACTGCCACCATTCATTCAGTCTGCTCGGGACCAAACAAAGAGAAAAGTTGCTCTAATCTGTTCTCTAGGTGAAAAAGATCGCTGGTAAAACCGTTTGTTCCTATCTGTTTGAAACAAATTAATATCAAATTCCTTCCAGTACTTTGCACAACGTAACTGATATCATTAGCATAACTTCTCCTCTACTATCCCTTTCTAACCAACCGAACCATATCAACCAACAATTGAACCGAACGAAATCGCATCAACAAAACAAGAAATGAATATCCTCCACGTAAAATCCCTAAAAGAAATTTCAGCGCCTCACCTTATTGCAGGCGACAGGGACGATCTTGAGCGTCTGCGACTCCTTATCGAGCACGCCGAGGGCGGTGCAGTACTGGCTGGGTTTGGGCTCGCCCGAGAAACTGGAGGCGACGAAGGCGACGTTGGACTCCGGCGGTTTGACGACGAGCTGGAGCCTATTGGGCCACTTCCCGCTGCTGTGGCGGTAGACCATAACGCCAGGCTCCGCGGAGCCGCCACGGAGGCGGGAGGAAGGATCGAAGCCGGATGGGAAGTAGCCGACGAGGGGAGGGGTTTTGTCGGGGTTGTCGGGGAGAACATGGATGGTGGCGTTGAGCTTCTCCCTCGGCCGCTTCTTGGGCTTGGTGGGTGAAGCTTCGGTGTTGTCCATGGATGGAGGGGAGTGTGCGCGCGGTCGAGGAGCACAACCGAGCTTGGGTTTCGTCTTATAGCGAGAATCACCTTTTGAACTCAGGGCCTGTTCATGGGGACTCAAATTAAACACGGATCACGGATGGCTCGTGGGTAGAAGGCCAGAAGACAGGCTCGGTGGCTGGCGTGAGCCGCGACTCGTCCGGTGCTCTCGTTGCTGGCTTCGCCGAATCAGTTCAAGCCGCGACCGCTCTGACCACCGAAACCCTAGCTATCCACAGTGCTTTTTTTTTTCTTCTTTTTTCTTTTTTGAGAAATTTCAAAATATTCTTATTTTCTCAAATAAAAATTTAAAATGGTCATTATTTCAAATAAAAACTTGAGATGCCCTCGTCAGCTCAAATAAGAATATGAAGTGGCTATGACTATTTCGAATAAAGACCTGACATTGCCAATCAATCAAAAATATATTTCATCAAAATATATTTTTAACATAATCTTTATCTAAATTAAATTAAATATTAATAATAAAAGTAAAATTGAAAAAGAGAGCGAGGCCGCTGCCATAGGCAGGCAAGAGGGCAGCCCTCCCTCCCACACGTACCTTTATTTTTTTCACTTTTAGTTATTTTTCAATTCTTTGGAAAACAAAAAAAAAACTGAATATATATATAATGATGAAAACGTCCCAACTAGCTAGTAAGAGTCTGCATGGTAATCATTCCGATTCTCTGATTCTCATCTCAGAACGGTAAAAAATTAGAATGTTGTTTGGCAACGTAAATAATTCTGATTCTAATTCTATTTCCAAAATCAGTTTTAGAGAATCAGAATCGGTTTTAGAGTAAAATCCAGAAGCAAAAAAAAAATAGATTCTAAAAAAAGAATCACTTTTGAAAACAACAAAATAGGATGAATCTCATATCTCTCACTTTTCCTTTTTAGTTTTCTCGCTACTTTTCACTCTACCTACTAAAAATAAAATAAAATAAAAATTTAACATTTAAAAAATTAAAAAAAAATCTCAAAAAATAGAAAAAGCTTATATTATGCTAGTTTGACCTTATTTTTATAAATTTGGATCTAAATTTCGTAGATTTCATATATTCCACTCTCCTACAACAAATATTACAGAAGATGAGAGCATCTAACATCTTTTTATGTATTTAGACAACGCAACATCTAAAGAAAAATGAGTCGTTAATATGGGAACATGTTCATGCTTCATCAAACTTCAAACATCATATATTAAATTTTATGTTTCATTCGTGAAATGCTAAAAAATAATGTATTTTAAATTATTTTATGTGCATTGAAAATTAGTCTTCAATTTAGGATAAATTTTACAAATGAACTGCATAGTTATTTGACTTAAATGAAAAAATAGGAAAAGAAACAGTTTTTTGAAATATAAATTTTATATAGTTATCAAACAGGTTCTGATTCTTTAAAACTCATCCAAAAATATAATAAAAAAAGTCATTTTAACCAGAATAAGTTTTGAAGATCAGAATCGGAATGACAGAATGAGAATGGTTACCATGCAGGCCCTAAGTGACATCATTTTTTTAGGAGAAAAGTACACTTTTAGTGCAAAAAGTTGCACACGAAGATCACTTTAGTGTCAAAAGTTTCAAACAGATCATTTTAGTGTCAAATCAAAGATAAAAAAATCACTTTAGCGCCAAAAGTTTCAAACGGATCACTTTAGTGTAATTTTTTTTTAAATGATCATTTAAGTGCCAACTTTTTTTTAGAAATGATCAATTTAGTGCTACGACACATGTCGAATTTTTTGTGAGCCACGTCAACTTAAACTGGAGTTAGCACTGAAGTGATCGTTTTTAAAAGAAGTTTGCATTTAAGTGATCATTTAAAAAAAAGTTAGCACTAAAGTGATATGCTTGAAACTTTTGCCCTTTTTTTAGACCGATAAGACCATTGCATGCTTTTATTTGAAATAATATTCATTCCATGCCTTTATTTATGACAAAGAGAACACTTCATTTTACTATTTGAAACAATGCCGACATTAGACCCTTAGGACGCGTTTGGTAATCGAGATAAAATTCAGGATATGATAAAATTATCATATCTTGTGTTTAGTGCCTGTCTAGGAGAGGATATAGTGTGACATAATAGAGATATAATCTGGATAAAATTATTCCATTGGGGAGGTGGGATAAAGATGTATAGGATTTCTAATAACACTAATTTATAAGTTATTTCTTCGAATAACAATTTTCTCAAACTAATAAAATTAAAATAGTATTAGAATGTAAATAATATTTGATTTGTACTGTAAAAAAATCCAAAATAACGAAAAAATAAAGATAATTTCATTATTATATGTTTCCATTTTTATTAATGTATTCGAATTTATTTTTATCCTATTATATAAATTTTGTATATATATATATATTTACATTAATTACATATTTTAGGTATTTTAGTGATTTAGGAGTATTGGTATAGTTTACTATTTAGTAAAATGACATTAGAGAATGATGGAAGAGAAAAAATAAATTAAAAAATAAAAGGAAAAACAAAACAAAAAAGTTAGCAATAAAATGAAGTAGGCAGGAGTGTCACGATCATAGTTGTTAAGGTGACAAGACGAGCAGAGGCCTCTAAAACGCCTAGGCGATTAGGCGCCCGCCTAGTCGTCCGTAAGGCGATAATGTAGCTAAATTTTTAAATATATATGTATAATTGTATATTTTATATTTGTACTTCAAAACTTACATTCATGATTCAACAGAGCAAATATATATATAAAATATTATTAAAAATAAACAACTTTTAATATAGTAAATATATGCATGAAATATTATTAAAAATAAATAACTTTTAGTATTTGTACTTCTCAAGGCGTCGCCTAGGCGTCCACAAGGCGACGCCTAGGCGAACAAGGCTCTCGCCTTGAGGAGAACCAGCAAGGCGCCCAAGGCGTCGCCTAGGCGTCCAAGGCGCCCAAGGTGTCCACAAGGCGACGTCTAGGAGACCAAGACGCTCGCCTTGAGGAGAACCGAAAAGGCGCCCAAGGCGTCGCCTAGGCGTCCAAGGCACCCTCCTTGAGGAGAACCAGCAAGGCGACAGGACGCCTTGATCACCTGAGGTCGCCTTGTCGCCTATGCATCACCTAGGTGACACCTTGACAACTATGGTCACGATAGATTCTTACCACTTTTGTTTAGGCAACTTTTAGATTCGTTTACACTAATATGTCATTCATGCCAAATAATAAACAAAATAGGATGTGAAAACATCAGGCTTTTATTATTTCTAATCACCAAACAAGTGGATAGGGTATAGAAAAATTCATGGATTTTATATTAGGTCCTATAGAGTCCTATCTTGTCTATAAATCTCATGACCAAACCTAGCTTTATTTGAGAAAATGAAGCCACCACTTCGGACTTTTTTGAAATTTTTCCCAATTTTTTTTTCTAGCACCGTGCTCTGTTTTACTAGCTGGAGAAAGAAGAATCAAATCCGCCGTTGGATGCAAAGATAGAGATGGAAACAGACAGTAAAAATCTGCGGCAAAGATTCTAATGGGAAAAGATGAAAGCCCATGGGCCCTGGCGCCTATTGTGGATGAACGCAAGCTGATGTCGACCAAATTGAAGTCTACTACAGTAACTTGTTGCCCCCGATGAAGCTCAATCTCTTGCGGATTGTTCACTTCCCTTCACAAAATTTTGGGTCCTCTTTTTCATCTCCGATTAGTTTACTAACCCTAAGGTCTCTTTGGAATATCCTTTGTTCTGAAACTTTCATGTTTTAATTCGGTATTACTCGCCAATGAATGAATGGCTTATTTTCAACCCCAAAAAAAAAAAAAAAATTAAAGCCCGTTTGCTTTGACTCTAGGAAATGTCTTTTTTGGAAGGCAAATGCGAAGGCTTTTGCTCTAAAGGGATTTTTGGAAATACAAGTAGGGTTTGGTAAAGTGTGATCTAAAAATATAATGGGATACAAATTTGAGTAAAATGGTAAATCACACTTCAAAAAGCCCTTTTTGCTTTTATTTGAAAGAAAAAAAAAACTCAAAATCGAATAAGGATCGACGATCGGCAGGCCTCCGGCAAGGCCAGATCTAGCTGTCGGGTGAGACTTGCGCCAGCTTGCCAACCGAGACCTTCTTAGAAATTAGAGCTTTTAAGGATATTTTTCGTAATTATGAAAGTATAGAGAGAGTGAAATTGAAAGGAAAAAAAATAAACAAATAAAATCGAAAAATGTTAAAGGATTATTAAAATTTATTCACTTAAGCGCCGGCAGTACGACATAGGATAGTCAGCGTCCACGTCAGCCATGTCCGGTTAATGGGACTGAATTGGTAAAAGGTGAAAAGTTTCATGACTGAATCAATAAACTTAAAAGGTTTAGCACTGAATTGACAAAGGTGCAAAAAGTTTAGGACTTTTTTTTGATAACTTTTCCACTCGGTTTGAAATACACTCCTCTTTTAACTTTTTCTACGATTTCTCCCGTCAATTACGAAAAACATCACAAGCACTCCAGAAACTCTATTTACAAAAGTTTAGAGAATTATCGAGATAGGATTGACCTTATTCGAGCGAGTCCCCCAATTGAATGAGTCTCACATCAAGCAAATACAGCTTCAGGAATGAGGCGGCCAGCGAAGGGAGCTTCAGACGGACAGAGAGGGTCAATCGACCAATAGGGAGCAAATGAAATTTATACAGAGAGATAGCATGAACAAACCCTAGATTTTGGGTCACCTAAGTCCCATGTCACAATTCTAATCTCGGATTTCTTATCAACGGGCAGTAGGGACATTGTGTCGGGGAACAGTCTTGTCTTTATTCCCACCTTTTCCGCGTGGGAATTTTGATTCGTCACGTGCCTTAAATGCGACTGAATTATAGAAAATAACTGTTGGGAAAAAAAAAAAACAACAAACTGAGGAAATTGATTCGCGGGTCTCCCTTTCGCAGCATGGAGAAGCCAAGGTCCTCCATTCGGCCCTTAATAGTGCTCTCCCCCTCGTATCAACGGTGGGGATCCCCTTACCTTAAAAAAAACTAAGGCGGCCGTCGATGTTGCGCTATGCAAGCATTCATTTCGACCAATGCTATAAAAAAATTCGCTGGGAAAACCCACTAATTTTTTTTTCTAATATTTCGTTCAAATGAAGAAACGCGTCCCATCTTTCCAATTTACAGCTCGATTAAGAGGATCGCATTTGTGTTTTTTTTTTGTCTTATCATTTATGTTAATCGAAGCAATATAAAAAAATTGTTTTTTTTTTTTTTGCTTTTCCTTTCGAGATATATCCTATAACATGTGCGCGCAAGGTAAAGTGAAGTCTGTAATTTTGATGACTATTTATTCTTCGTACACAGAGGAGGGCGATGAAAGCGAATCGAACTCGAGTGCGGGGATGGGAATATTGGGAATTCTCGAAAATTCTGCAGGGCAGTTATCGTGATATAAGCAAAGGTGTAAATGATTTTAGATTCGATAAATTAGAAACTGCTTATACTTCTAGAACAATTAACGGTAATTTCACAAAATCTCACGTGATATCAGAGTAGGAAGCCCTAAGTTCGAATCTTTCTAGATACACGTATGTCTCTATCATTGCATATCATGTTAGAACACTTTATCGAGACAGTAAGGCTGCGTATGGTAACGTTTATGTTCCTTTGAGCATTTTTTGAACAGAAACACTTTTTTGTGTTTCTGTTCCCGGCTACGATTTTTGGGGAAAAAACGCATTTGGTAAGTAAAAAAAAAAATACTTTTTTCCGCCGCCGGCGGCGGCCGACGGGTGATGGCCGCATCGGCGGCGATGGGTGGTGGTTCCAAAAGTGTTCCAAAACTAGGAAGTAACTTTTTTTTTTCAAAAGTGTTCCGAGAACACTTTTGGAAACAGAAACAGTTTCACTGGATAGTTACCATTAGGGGTGATCGGTTCACAGGATGGATGATTTTACCATAGAACCAAGAACCATCCGCTAGGAACCGGTTCCACAAAATGCTAATCGTGAACCAATCACTTCTTCTATGAATTGTGAACCAACCGAACCATCGGTCCGGTTCGGTTTTCGGTTGGATTCTAGTTACGTTTCTACCGAGCAAAAAATGAAAAAAAGAAAATAGGCGAGAAAATAAATTTATCTTATTCCATCGCAAGCAGCCATAGGATTATGCTCCAAGGAAGCATAAGGACAAAATAAAAGAACAAAATAAAAGAACTCAGTAAAATATGATGTGTAGAACCTGCAGAATAATGAGAACTGAGCCGATAAAATAATATACATTCAGTTTATATAAGGGGGCTGGTTCATGGGCCGGTTGGATGGTTCGCATTCAAATCAGTAAACCGAATCGATAAAATCGGTTCTGGAAAATTGAAACCGAGAACCGAACCATACCCGCCAAAAACCATCCAAAATCAATCGGTTGGGTACGATCCGGTGCGGTTTGGTTGGATCGTGATTTTTCTGCACACCCCTGGTTACCATACGCAGCCTAAGAACCTCAAAAATTCGGACTTTGCAAACCGATAAAAAAAAATTTAAGGAAAAATTTGAAAAATGCCGTAGCTGAAACAATAGGATAGCGTGAGAAATTGGGAATTGTTACGCGCGCAAGCCCAAGTTTCTTCCCGTCACTTATCTGTTTGCTCGCTCAATCAAGCTGTATAGCTCACAGCTAACAGTCTCCGGGTATTTCTTATCATGTGATGCAAAGTTCATGATTTTAATTAAATTCCAATGTGGACTAATACAAGAAAGTTTGATCGTGTCTAAATCTTGCCGAACAACACGACCGTCGTGGCTTTTAATACCGAGCAAGCTTAAAACACTTTATCGAATCTGTTCCGCGACCGGGGATCTCAACGCATCCACAGACTCGATTTTTCCCTCGCCGGCTACGACGTAAGGAACCGCATCCGCGCCGAGAGTCGTGCTCAGGACCATGAGCGATTTCGCTCGTTGATTATAAAGAAATGGAATATGCTGCGGCTCCAAAAAGCACGTTAAGAGGAGCAGGTAGCACCGTAGAAGACGACTTAAGATCCCGAGAAATTCATTTGGTCAAAAGTGGATTAGCAAGATGAAAATAGGTTTTTTTTTTTTTTTTTAGCAATCAATGGTGATAAAACAATCAACGTCATTAATAATTATCAAATAGTTTTATTTTTTATTTTTCATTTTTTTTTAGAAGAACAAAAATGGAAAGGGTGGGACGAACGATAAGGACAGGTAACAAATTGAACGACGCGGTTTCTTTGAATTTCCTTTAAAAATAATAATAATAAAAAAGAATAAAGGGGGACCCACTTTGCTTCCGCAATTGTATAACCTTGTTGTCCTTTTTATATACAGATGAGGTCTGTCCGAAGGCGACACTCAAAACTGAAAAAGCAGCGTGGCTTGCGGATTGGTACTTGGTAGTGTTTCCATGATGACCAAGGCGATTTCAGTGCCTGAGCCCCCGTTGGAAATTCTTGTTTTCTTGCGAGCTTTGGCCAATGGGCGAACTACTTTCTTATCAATAAGTCAATTTTTTTTATTTTGTCACACTAGATAATTGTCATGGTGAGTAGCGGCCAGTACAATTACGACATAGGGTTGAATTTATTCTGGAATGTGTCGAGAGACAGAGGTGATCAATGGGTGGGTTGCGAGCTAGGTCGGGCCCCGTGCTATGAGATCGAGTTTAATTCGTTGCTCCACGCCCACGTCAGCAAGTTCGTGTACAAAAATGTCGGGTCTCATGTACCCAGTTAGGCCGGGTCAATCCTAGCATCACAACTGAATAGCCATGTCCAAATCCGTCCAAAAGTGCCGTTCGAGTGCCTATGGCACTAGCTGAACTTGGACCAGCCCCATGAACTATTGGATCCGCTGTTGGGTCTGGTCTCACGATATGTTCGTGATATACGATGCGATTTTAATCGGCATGGGAAAGTGAAAAATGAATGCGAATTAGAGGATGGGGCTTTTAATTTCAAATCAGGCAAGATCAATCAATGGCCACGGAAACTTACATGTTCAGAACACTAACAGGCCGACGGGGCAGGAAGAGGCAGTTGGCCATCCGTCGGGGATGTGCACTTAACGAGGATGGCGATGTCCCTTTTTCATGTCTTCGAATTCACCGGTCTAGAAAAGAACAGTGAAAGAGGATTCGGCGGGTAGAGAATTGAAGAGCATAGCGCCAGACGATTAAAAAAAGGAAAAAAGAAATGAAACTTTTATGACAAATAAAGTTACCTTTTTACGATGGTAAAAATTCCTGCCTTCGCTTCCGGTCAAAACTTGGACGAGCCCAGGATAGGCTAGCGAAGCTTCGCACGTGGTGTACAGTTTTGTTGCTGCTCCAACAACGTTGAGACTCGACTTTGACGTGAGCCGCTTTTTGTTTAGCTGGCGTCGTTCTTCATGTGACAGCAAACTCGGGAGCACTGTACACGACTTGCGTTACCTACATTTTCCATGGATACCCCTCGCGACAATCGCGTGTCCCGATTAACTTTTTGGATTCGCGAAAATCTTCCTACTTAATTTTATAAACCGCGATTAATTATCATCATTATTGATACTATTATTACAAGATAAATGGTTAATATCACCGGAAAAATCCAAATCGGTACATCCGTGACAAATTTACTCAAACTTATTAGTGTACTTGTGACAAATTTACTCTAAATCGATACACCTATTGTAAATTTACCCTTCGTAACCGCCAAATTACTGAGTTTAATGACATATAGCAGTTTACTGAGTGTATCGATTTGGGATTTTCACCTTTTTTTTTTATTATATGTGTATCGATTTAAGGTTTTTCGTTGATATTAACTCAATTCAACGAATGACTTTATCATATGTATATCAATTTATGGTAAATTTATCACATATGTATCAATTTAAAAATTTTCTTAATAAAAAAAATAATCAAAAATAAATTTATTATAAATTAAAATTTTTCGTGATATTAACTAACTTATCATAAAACACCTCCTACGTCAAGGCTTAATGATTGCCACCCCGCGCACGTATAAATAAAACTCTCCTTTTGTCTCCTCGTTTTAATCAAAAACCGAGAAAAGCCCAAAACACGGGCAGAGAAAAAGAGCTCCGCACAAAAGCTGTAATCCCCCACAAGCAAAAACCAGCTCAACCACAGCCATGGAAGAAGACGACGCCGACACGCCACCCTTCTGGCTCCAGACCTCCGCCAACCCGCGCCGCACCCGCCGCGGCTCATCCTCCCTCCTCCCCGGCCCCGGCGTCCTCATCCTGCTCTTCCTCGCCGCCCTCATCGCCTTCGTCTTCTTCGTCCTCCCGCCCTTCGTCACCCTCTCTTCCCAGATCTTCAGACCCCATTCCGTCAAGAAGAGCTGGGACTCTCTCAACCTCGTCCTCGTCCTCTTCGCCATCGTCTGCGGGTTCCTCAGCAGATCCAACCACGGCGGAGACGAGGGGTCCCCGGGCTCGTACCCGAGGTCGGACTCGCAGAAGTCGTCGTCGAACCCGGCGACGCCGTACAAGGGGTATGACGGCTACGATCGTCGGAGCTCCGAGCGGAGCGAATATGGGTTCTCCTCGAGTTCGTTTGGGAGGATGAGACACAGCAACTCGTACCCTGATCTGAGGGCGCAGGACTCGACGTGGGCTTACGGCGAAGGACGGCGGAGATTCTACGACGATAGCCATATTTTCGCGGCTCGGGGTGTCGGGTCGGAACCCGTCCGTTCCAGGAGAAGATGGAAAGAAGAAGATGAAGGCGAAGAAGAGAAGAAGTTCGAGATCAACCGTGTAGTTGCCGACGATAGTCGCGATCGTAATGCTGCAGTCGAGAAAATGGAAGTTCCAGTCACGCATCCGCCGTCTGCTCCGCCGCCACCGCCGCCTCCTCCGCCGAAGACGCCGGAGCCTCCGCCGCGAGTGCGGGCATCTGGAAATAAACGGAAGCCGAAGAGGACGTATGAGACCGTTGCTCACAAGCCTAAGGATGATGTTGAAAAGGCGCCAGCGGCGCCGCCCGCGCTAAAGCCCGTGATCCACCCGATGGAGGAGGAGAGTGGGAAAAAGGGAGGTGGATCGGCGACCAAGGAGTTCTTGAACTCACTGAAGATGAAGAGGAAGAAGCAGAGACAAAAGAGCACCGAGAACTTCGAGGCCCTCCTCGCCTCCCAGCCACTGCCGTCATCTTCCCGCCTTCCGCACCCGCCACCGCCACCGCCGCCCCCACCACCTCCGTCTGTGTTCCACACTCTGTTCCCATCCAAAAAGGGCAAGACAAGGAAAGCTCTCCCGCCTTCGCCGCCAGTTCCGCCCCCTCCGCCGCCTCCGGCAGCTCAACGCAAGACCAGGGCAAGACCACCTGCATTTTCTCAGTCGACCCCAGATTTGATCACCATCAACAAATCTCATGCTCCCATGACGACGACACTAAACTACGAGTCTTCGGATGATAACATCAACAGCGGCAACCTGTCGCCGTTGATCCCAATCCCTCCGCCTCCCCCGCCGCCACCTTTCAAGGTGCCGTCATGGAAGTTTGCCGTGCGCGGCGGCTACGTGAAGATCAAGAGCACGAACGTCTGGCACCATGGTTCCCCAGATACCGAGGACGACGAGGGCGACGATGAGGCCAGCGTCTCGGGGATCACTGAGAGCCCGTCAAACGCATCATCAGAAGCGACGTCGCCGGCGTTCTGTCCGAGCCCGGACGTGGACACGAAGGCGGGCAATTTCATCGCAAGGTTCAGAGCTGGGTTGAACCTGGAGAAGGCGAACTCCCTGAAGCAGAGGAGGTCTAATTTGGGCCCAGAAAGAACGGGATGAGAAACCAGGATGATTTTGGCGACATTGATGGGGTTTTGTTCAAGGACAAAGATTTGTTCTTTTCTTTTTTCCTGTTCTGTTCGAGTTTATGTTCCATTTTCTTGTGCATAGATGTTTGGATTGATTGACTGTTCTTGGAGATTGTAATTGAGTCGAGTCGAGTCTTATCTCACAGATACCGTTCATCATAGACAGGGAAATTGGAATAAAATGTATCTTCTTGGAATCGCTCTCTTTCGCAAACTTCTCTCTCTCAAAACAACAAGATCATCTCTGTGCAAATGGAGATTTCTTTTCTGACAGTTGCCTCTGTCCGACAATTGAGTCCCATTTTCGCGAGTGAAATACCGCCGTTATTGCTTTAGAAGGGAAGGGACACGCTCATCCAGCGAAGTTACTGCAGAAGTGTATAACGATTCTATAAGCTGAGCTCGAAATGCAGATTGAGCACGATTTTATGAGCACCGTCAATCAAATTTTTGTTTGCATGGACGAGGGATAGGTAATGCGATGTGACAGTGCTTGATATTCTCATACACGATCAATCCGCACTTACCCCTTCGATGAATGCTGACAGTTCAAAGATTTGAGCATGACACCATAAATGTGGTATTCAGTTTCACCAAAAGGAGAAAAAAAAGCAGAGTTCTGGGTGGGTTCTCAGATAAAGGAAAACGTCGGGATCTGTTATGAATGATGAGCTGGGCTTTGTGCTGTTTTGGATTTTAGTTGTCTTCCCTGCAACTTGTGGACATCCACTCTGTTTTTATTTCCTCCTCTGTTCATTTCGAGTTACATGAGCTTTGCTCCTATTCAAATGGACCCGGGCTTTTCACAATGACAAAGCCCATCCATGATTAACTATTTTGCAATCCTTATAAATCTATTTAAGACATGGATCGAGTGTGTCGGGCTTGGGCTGACCCGAACAGCCCAAACTGACAACATCAGACATGTTCAGGCAGACATAACCATAAAATGGGAGAAAAATATTAGGTGCACCTAGAGCACCAACCCATCTCTGAATCAGGTCGGCCATCTTCCCCTCTTTTTGGAGTCAAATAACATGCAACTAAAATTCCGAGAATAGCCAGGCAAACATCTTACATGCTTAGCATAATAACATCTGCTGCACACTTTCAAGTTACACCATTGAGGCGTGTGTCCGTGCGCTTTCACGAGCTTATTTATGACGCCAGTTTCGTAACAGAGACCGTATGTTTTGACAAGCCCGGCAGTTAAATAGTTTTGAAAAAGCTAGCAAAAAAGAAGCAACGCTAATAGAGCCAAGGATGACTTCACATTGAAAACCAGCAGCTGTAGTTTCTCCACGGCAGCTGTAGTTTCTCCACTTAAGCACCCAATTCACACAGCTGCCGACTGTGATTCTTGTTCTGACTTATCTTTCACCTGGCAGTGGAAGATGGCGAATATCCCCACTATAATGAATGTCACAAGAAGGATCGGACGTGGTCCTGACATGCCAAGGTTGACCAAAGAACTTGAATTTTGATACTGCGATGGCATCGCTACTGGTGGTGGTACGTATCGTTTCGGAGCAAGAGGTGGTGTAGCCAGTGTCTCTGTGATCTTTCAGCTGACACACCTCTGAATTCGGTAAATCACTGGCTGAAGGCACCTTTGCGGTGCTTATGACATTTGATACATCATTAAGGGAGGTAAATTTTGATCCTTTCTGATCCTTTGAGAGAAAGCGCCCGCCGGATCCTCTTGCTCTTCTTAATGCATGGTGATGCCGAGATTCGTGAAGGTAAGGCTGCATACGTCACAACAGATCAGTTCTAGACTTTATTTCTAGACCTAGATTGGTGCATGAAATTTCGTTGGTCCAACGCCAGTCTAGAAGCTTGCACTAATAAACAGGAGTGTAATCCAAGTGCTTAACATTTCCCCTCGTGTATGAGCTAGCTATTATTAGCTCAACCTATGTAATTATTCAGATAAAAAGGCATCCCAGTGCTCAAGGCTCCCTTCATTTTGGAGGTAGATTCTACCTACGTTATTAGGGAAGTTAAGAAAAAAAGTTCATAGATTTGAACTAAGGAGTGAGCTTCTACTTCAATACAACGTTAAATTCTGTCAAACCACCACATTTATGTCTAGAAGTCAGCCAACAGAAGGGAAAGCTATATAGTATCTTGTGCTTTTGCATGTGCGTACCTTTCTATCCTTGATGAGCTTGTTTTCGGCCTCGAGCTTTGCGCGGTACTGTCTTCTCCTGAGAATACCATGATACTGTTTTGCATTTACATAGATTGGTTCTTCTTGTGTCATATCAAAGGGCAGAGGCAGTCGAGAAGGTATTGTTCCTGCCATTCGAGGGTAAGAGATCTGCCGACATTTCAGAGGCAAATAGCTTATGAGGACATAACAGAGAAGACACATGCTTGCCTCGTTGCAAGATGGACTAATGGTGTTTAAATAGAGTTCCATTTGAACACGACCGGAAAAGTGATCCGAATCAACGTGAAAACCACTGCGGTCGGAAAAACCACAGAGTTGAAACCATAAAGCATTTAAGTTAAAGAAAAGGTTGCTATAAAATGAACTTTGCAATATGCCTTCAATCTCAAGACACTATACCAAAGAGGAAGTACCTAGAAAAAGAATTATTAAATTATAGAAAGCGGAGAGATAGGAGCAAAAGGAGATGCAAAGTTAGAAGAGAAGGCAAAAATTATGCATACAATAAGGGCCATAGGACTTCATATATAGACCCACTTTACAAATGATAGGCTTAGTTTTTTCAGCACACACACAATCAAATTGGATGGATGCTTTGCTGTTGCTACTTAATGAAAAGGATGGTCTATGTTATGAATTTGAGGAATAATATGACAGCACCATCAAGGGAGGCCCTTCCCTCAATACACTCAAAAGAGAAAAGTGACCCAACATGGAAGGCAGAGGGAATATACATTGCACTGGAAATAGTTGAAGCAAATGAAGTCTCTCCCAGATGCAATTTTTGGTGGCTCTGTGATTTTTATTGTTCCACGGACTCTAATCCGCATTATGCCTTTTGACATTTATGAGTATGGCAGACAGTACAGACATCAAGTAGGAAGTATGACCAACAGCATAACAGCACTACATTTATGACATGGACACGGTGGAAATCTTGCCATTTAGCTCTAGAAATGCAAAGCCAACTCTTTCTCATAGTTGATCAAATGCAGAGTCTTTCATAACTGTGCGGCAAAATTTGGTTACATAGGAATCCATAACTGTGGGAATTGCTAGTTGAGTACTAGCAATAAAAGCAACAAGGCAAACATTGGAATGTAGAAATAGTTGACACACTCCATAATGAGTGAAACCGACCTATATCTGAAAACCACAAGCACACATAATTTAGACAGTGTAAAAAGGTTAATTTGCAATAACAGTTCAAAAATGATTGATTTCCATATGGACATGCTTTCTAGACTCGGAATGACTTACTAATCAACGCCTTCAAACTTTAGAACTCCAAGCACTTTAAATCTGTCACATTTGGCCCCTAGCCCACCTCATTTCTGATGCCATTCAGTACCTCTCAGCCTCTCTGAAGATAAGACTTAGAGGAGCAGAGTTGTAATTGAGAATCTGACACGGCAAAATCCGTGAGAAAAGACTATATACCAGTTGCTTAGACTGATCTGACCACACAAAACCTTACATGACACTACAGGGTCTATCACTAGAATGCTAAATTTCGCAATTAATCAGAACAAGAAGATATGATGCCAACGAGACTGGGTAGAATGTTTATTACCAGATTCACAGTACAGTTACACATGTTCATCATTTGCACAGCTTTAGGAAGAAGAAGAACAAAAAAGAGGTATTATGCATTGGGTACTAACCGTTGCCTGCAGTCCATAAGCATAAGCAGCAGGTGTAAACCCCCCAAAAGATGGGTCAGCATAGTGGAGTGGGATACACACCTGCATTGAGAAATTGTTATCCTTGGCCATGTAAACTTACCCTGGCATGCTAAGAAAATCTCATCTTTAAGTAGACTGCCTATGATCAACCTCTAAAGGATGGAAGATTAAATCTTGAGTTCCCATTGACGGGACTGATTTAGCTTGTCCTCTGACAGATTGCCCTTCAGTTTCACCATGTTCTGACCAAGAAGAAGAAGCGAATTTCAGCTGAATCCTTGCTGAGGAATTGCGTAGCTTTGGTTAGACTCAAATCATCCTACCAGGATTACCAGTTCCAACGCACAGATGATAAAAGATAATGACACTTGGTTAAGGGTACTTGTGGCTATGTCCCTTGAGTTTATCAAAACAGTATCAACGATGCATAATAGAATCCATAGAGAAGATCATAAAACCAGCTTCCCATACTTTGATCTCCCGCATACATGATATGACCTTCCAATAAAACTGGCTGAACTTTGACAAGAGAGAGAGAGAACGAGGATATAGGTAAATGACCTGTCTGTGCAGAAACTGTGGCTTGGCTATATTCAGTACTTCCTCCTATATTTGGCACTTCACTGTGTGATTGACTTGTCGATTGAGTAGAACACGAGTCCTGCTCTTGAGGATGAACATTCAATTGTTTGAAGCCACAAGAATGTTGCACTGGAGCTCCCATCTTTACGCTTAAGCCTTTTGATATTGGCTCAAATTCTGACTGCGATATGGTGGAAGCCTCCCCAAATGGGCTACTAGCGACATACCAAGACATGTATGGATAGAGCTTATGTCTTAATCATGCTCGCTTGTATTTTGCGTTGCTGAAACATCCGCCAATTCTTCAAACGCCAGAAGTGAAAAGACATTTCTCCTGATCATTGATTGGCCCAACATCAGACTCCCACCATCAAACTGAATGATTGCCAGAAAGGGTCATTCGATGTTGAGTAGACAAACACTCAGAAAAAGCAAAAGATTGCAGCAATGAAACTAAGATAAAAAAAAAAAAAAACATACCAGAAGTATGAAGTTTAATACATTGCCATTCACGGGAACTGATTTTTTGGAGCACATTCTATCAAACATTAACTACGACAGAAGATTGTCTTCATGCATAAGCCCTTTAGAAAACCAAAAAGACACTTCACGAGCCTTATTCATCAGGATTTTCCCTCTTCCTTTAGGAAAAGAGTATCATAAAGCAGTGGAAGGTCTTAAATCATCTCACCAGCCTGCAACAGCAAACAGGATTCAACCCCAGATTGACCACTCTGACAGAAAAGATCATTTGAAACATTGAACATCATCAACATCACATTTATCCCAATCTAGTTGGGGTCGGCGATTCAAAACATTTAACCACAAAACAAAAAGTATAACTCCGCAACGAAACTCTCCAGTAAAATCTTGAAGTCTCTCAAGCTTAGCTTCCGCTTTCTACACCCAGAAGTCAAACATGAGATATTTTCCACCAACAAGTGAGCTTTAGACAAGTCATGCTAGAACCACGGGAACAAGTCACTCGTCCTGTCTAAAGGATCGCTGCTTTTTCTCTTGACCAGTAAAAGAAACTCCATTGCACCTCTTGTGAGTTATAACCCAGGAACGACACTTTCGATACATGCATTCCGAAGGCACAATTTATCTATCTCCATAATGCAAGCAAGGCAAGTCTGATTATGCAAAGTCGAATGAACAACAGTAATAACAAGCAGATTAAGCGAACAAACAGATAAGACACTAATTCTAAGTACACAGAGCCCATGAATCACTAAGTTCTAAAAGAGGCAAAAGAAGCAGAGCACAAGAAAATGGGGAAGCATGGAACACGAGAAACTGGTTCTAATCTCGCTTTACGAAGCTCCTGTCTCGTTCTTTCCATCTCCAAAGGAAGAGGAAAACGAAAACGACAGCTTCGAAGCTATAAAACGACTATTCACACCAGCACATCTTCCGATCCGAATCTCCGAGAACGCCTCGAAGAACGAGATGTGCAATGGGATGGAGTTCAAAATCCATGAAAATAACTTCCTATGCGCACAAATTCTGAAGCTACGAAATTCCTCTACACATGCAAACAAGCAGAGAGAGAGAGAGAGAGAGAGAGAGAGAGACCCCTATAAGGACGCTTCAATTTGTGCATGCTTGGCGACAATTAAGCGTGGATGAGTATGAAGTGTGAACCTATCATCAGCGAAGACCACATCGCCGAGACGATCGCTTCTTGCAATAAAGATCGAAACTTTCAGCGCATGCATGACCAGTGACGACTCTTACCTCATCATCATCATCATCTTCTTCTTCTTCTTCTTCACCACGATGATAGCCACCATCTCCTTCCTTTTTTTTTTCCTTTCCTTTTTTCTCTGTTGGGGGTTGTCGTGTTTAAAGAATTCCTGCCACCCTTCTTTTCCCGCTTTATATTTTCTTTTCTACCATATTTTTTTTAGAGCTTTCACTATATATATATATATATATATATATATATATATATATATATGTTTTACCTATTTACACGTACTAGTAAAGTAATAGAGAAATTTAGGCAAAAAAAAAGTATAATTTTGGAGATGATACCCCAGTGAAGAAAAAGGTATAATTTTGAGCCTCCTTCATTATTTGAATATTTAAAATAAATTGGAAATCAATAAGAAATAGATTAGGCTCATTTAAATTGTGTCTTATAATAACATTTATGTTTTATGAAGATAAATCGATATCTTTACATGGGATTTCCACTTTTGTCCCCCTTTGAAATGTTCTAGTTTTTTTACCTAATTCATTTCGATTAGGCGATTTGAGTATGCACTTAAAAAGGTTTAGTTTCCATAGTCCGATCAGAAGAAGTCGCCCACCTAGGGATTGAGTGAATTTTCTTATAAATTCACATTATAAAATATTAGGTCTAAAATTTTGAGCTGTCGTGACATGACATGTATGGCTGTGCATTCATAAATGTTTGATCTCCTTGGTCTGTGGTGTGTTGTTGAATTTCAAGTGAATATAATTGATGGTCATTCAATGGTTTGAATCGTTTGATCACTTTGGATGCCCTTGAAGTTGGTGTTGATCTTCAACATGGAAAATGTAAGTTGTCCTCTTAATTTTATGATTATTTTTGCTGCTTAACTATTATGGTTAAGAAAATATTAATTACTCTTTGAATTGACGCGTGCGGGGATTGGTAGAGATTCGATTCTTCGCATTATACGACTAAGCAATCTATGCTCAGACCATATTCGACTAGATTTGTGCTCATTTGCAACGTATATTAATTGCTCACCATTTCAAATGTTTACCTATCTAGGCCGACTTCCTCATCGTAAAATACATATGTGTGTGTATGTATATACCAATGGATCGCACGGATTTACCGGTTTTAACCGGTCATTATCTCCCGAAAAGATGTTTCAGTGGCCACTATCATTCCTAATCATGATTAGTGTGACAATATTGGATTGATTCAAACATGTGTTTACTCCTATCACCTCTTGAAAAATTCATACCGTCGACTATGCTGCAAGATAATCAGACTTTCTATAAAAAATCTCATAAGGCAATTCTATAATCCAAGTTGGTGGGCCGCCAATTAACTTGGATTTTGTCATGATCAGGTCTCATCATGTACTATATGATATTCAATTTTTTTCCTACTAAGCAATTCCCAGCCTATACTAAGATGAGTGCTGGCTGATGATTAGACCTCGGATCGATTACAGCTAAGATAAGATTGAATGCCAATGATGCGTCTACGTCATTGTAAGTGAAAACGACATTTAACTTATGGTTGAATTACAGATGTTCTTTTGGGCCACATCACGTTTTGCACCAAACATTATGTACCAAATTGTATCTTCTACTATCGCTATCTTGACCTTTTATATTGAATTCCAAATTGCAGCTTCTACCCACCAAATTGCCACCTTTTTTTTTTCCCAAATTACCGCCACCCAAAACATCCCTACCAGTTCTCTGCCGTCACCCAACATCTCATCTCCACCGCACGTGCCGCCATCACTCTTCTGAGGCCGTCGTGATCGTCACCAACCTCAAATCTAAGGCCGGCGATGGTCATTGAGTCAGTACAAGGCGACCTCAATCCGATGGCCATGGCCAGGCTCCTGTTCCAGAGATAGTGTGGCTTTCAAGCTCCGTTGTGTATGCTTGCAACAGCGTAGAGCAAGCTTGCACAAGCTGAGGCATGACGCAGGGATAGGGACGGGGTGAGGGTGTGGGCGGAGCGACCAAGTCGAGCTCTGAAGGCGGGGTCAGCATCAGGCAGGTCGGTGCTGTTGGAGTGGCCGACTTTGCGCTGTGTGGGGAAAGAGGAAAGATAGGAGAAAGGGTTATGACGTAGAATTTGTATGTGAATGGGGAAAAAATGAATCTTTTCAAAATTGGGAAGATGCAAAATTGTAGATTTAGGACATTCCAGATGATATACAATTTTTTTTTTTGGTCAAAAGAAATATTCAATATGAGAAGTGAGAAATGCCCATTGCAATCTTTCCTAAATTTATATATGGTACTCGCTCACTGCCTGTAACCGGAACACATAAAACTTCATTGCCCAAACCTAATTTACAAGTAGCTCTAACGCTATGATCACCTGTTTGTTTCTCCGGTTCAAGAAACTGATTAAGTCCTAATAAACCAACTAATGGCGAAGACAGACAAAAGATCAAACATTTCTTGCAGTTGGTCTTTGCCACAACCGGATCAAGAAACGTGGAAAGCAATTGAAAATCCCAGCTGAATATTTCCCCATATATCAGCGGACCAGTTAAAGATATGCTTATTTCAAGCCACATCAATAACTTACACAAAATGTATTCATCAGTTGGGAAATTGAGTTCATGAATCATGCCATTAGTTAACGGGACCCACTCACAATTGTTCCTACCTACGCCTCAACTTCCATATGGTTGGGGCTGCAATTGATCGTCTAGTTAAAGAGTTTCACAGCAACTAATGAGAGCGACACACTCCTTTAACACCAACATTAAATTTCCGGAAACCATACACGTCTTCAAAGGTTCAACAAGTATGTCAAGTGAAAACCTCAGTCCCGATCAATTGAAACGCGCCGCTATCTGAGGGTATGAGAGGAACATACATTGGTCAGCCATGGAAATAAGGTTACAATTAGGGGGTCCCCATCGAAGGCCAAGCTCTTAAAAAAAGAATTTTCTTTCTTTCCCAAGCAGATCTATGAAGAAGGTTTATTCATGTGAGCAGAACTCCCAAGAATCTAAGTCGCCCGAATTATTTGTCAGTAGAAACCTCCAGGAACGCGAACCTTCAATGGAACTGGCTAAAAGTCTCGTCCTTTATATGGCATGTCCTGAGATAGGGTAGAAAAAGTGTCAATGGCTCGTATTGTATGCTCTTAACAAGCATAATGGAGGGAATATCTTTAAAGTCGTAAGACAATTCTAAGGGAAATGTGGAGGAATAGGCAATAAAATAACATAATATCATGAAGGACATTTTCAACTTGAATTGATAGTCACACAAGATGGAGGTGGGGCATGATTGAAGTATTGCTTGAAATCTCAATGTAATTGGTACTATGCCTGTGGACTGACTTAGGAAAAACGAAAAAAACAATCGTAACTTAGCTATTACTTGTATCCAAGACAGGTGGAACTTAGCCAAGTCATTTTGCTATCTTGATCCTCTACTTAGTAAAACTCGGACGAATTGCAAGGTATCTTACCGGTGGAAAGCTTGGCCTGTAAGGCAACTGTCTTGGATGGGCTACAATCATATGCTGTCCATACTGCAATTGAGTAACAATGAAAATGCATACTGTTAATTCAGGCAAATCACAAATTATAGCCTCCAATAAAAACTTGAGGAATGAAAGAATAACCCATACATGAGGACCATTTGGGTGAAAATATGCTTGTGGTGATTGAGGGGGAACTTGTGTATTAAAAATTACAGGTTGATGTCCCACAAAAGGCCCTATCTGCATATTATTAAAACAAGCCAGCAATCAGGCAAAGATCAATAACATCAACAAGGAAAGAGAGAACAAGTGAATAGACTGATGTCACTTGTAAGTTTAATTGCAACGTGTGCATAGAACATAAAGCACATACTATATAGAGGTAAAGAAACAAAACTTACTCCAACTCCTACAGGCATGCTGTGCATTTGGGGTGGTACCCCAGACATATTAGCTGGATAGTAGAAGGAGCCATCGGCAACTGGGGACAGAGGTCTAACAGATGTCTGAGAAGGAACAAAACTCTTTGCATTTGGATTCAGCTTGAATTCCTGTCAATGAAAACAAGATAAGATTAAAAAAACCCACGTGTCTCATCAGCAAATTTTGAAACCATCTCCATAAAAAGCAGGAAGGAAAACTACAAGCAAATGGAAGTTTACCAACCTTGGCATGAGGGTTCAAGTTGGATTTTTCAGAGGATAAGGAACCTACTGATGAACTGGGCGTCAACCCAACACCAGTAGAAGCTGATGCAGCACCGAGACGATCAGAAGTAGATGATGTAGAGCTACCAGGCCGTCCATGAGAATCCACGGTCTGCGTTTCTCCACTTTTTGCCAAAGTAGATGTCTCCAATAGATCACCACGAGAATTTATCTTATTATGATCCTTGAAGGCAACAGTAGAAGAAGCAGGAGGAGCAGCCTTGGACAATACGGCCCCTTTAAAAGTGGAACCACTCTTTCCTTTCGACAATGAGACGGAATCTGAGCAAAAGAAAATAATATAACACGGTTCCATCAAAAACAATTAAACGACGATATAAAAATGGACGACCTTACTAACATAAATTCTTATTTCATTCTGTTTTGTATTATCATTTCAATATTTGTCAAAGTAAATAGAAAGATAGGAAAGAAAGTTGTAGAAGTCACTATCCACCGAGCAATTGCCTTTATTATGTTGCTTGAAATAAAAAACTCTTAAAGAACTCCTGTTTTTCCCCCTATTCAGATATACTACGTAAAAACTTTACTCACCCTCAGCTTGTGATATCCTGGTGTCCTTTGCAGGCTGCATTGGCACAGTTAGAGAAGCAGAAATGTCAACATCACTGATAATTGATTGAAGGCAATGACAGAGACCACATTCAAATTCCAATAGGGATCCATTGAGCTAAATGTTTACTTACTGGCAGCTTCCCAGCATCATCTAACTCAGTATGTCCTCTTTGTTCACTCAATGATCTCTCCTGTACCCTACACAAGTAAATGAAAAAAAAAATGACCGCTGCTGCAATTTCCTAAGAAACCACCGTGATGACATTTAAATTTCTTTATTCCCAATATAAGTAATCTGCATGTTAAGGACCTGTTATCATCATCCGATGCACGAACACTCTTGCAGGTAAGTTCAGATAACAACCGACCAGCATGATCAGCACCGGTCTGAGACAAATCAGCACCAACACTAGATTGAGAAGTTTCAGGCCCATCCTGCAATATCATATAAAAAGGAGATTATGACAGGAAAAAGAAAAGAAAGACAATATAAAATCTTATAGAAAACAGTAACATACGTGCTATTAGTTCAGAGCTATTGAATGAGTAAAGAAAGAAGTTTAAAAAAAAAAAAAAAAAAAAGAGAGAAGAATATGGCTTAACCACATTGAACGATAGGGCTATAGTAGAAACCAGCATAACTATGTCAAACAGATATGCAAACCACAAATATGTCAGTCACGTCATGGAGGATGAATTGAAAGTGACTAAAAAAAATGTGTTGGTTGAGGATGTAAACATGGCTTCAGTCATCCTAAAATTTGTCATTGAAGGTGGTATTCACCGATGGAAAAACCCTTTTGGATGAACTATGGTCGCAAATGAACCACAATAGCAATGCTGAAATAATGAAACCTTAAGAAAGATCAAACAGGATAGTAATGCCAGTCTACAGATTCCCCGACCAGGTACACTGTCTTTGTTATGTGGAAAAAGTCACACGAGGAGGATTTCTATGCACTACATTAGCAGTAACCCCTGAAGGCAATAAGAGAATAAGGTCATGCGCATATGGCGTATCATGCAACATAGAAACAATATAATGTTGCAAAGGTACCGTGGAAGAAGATCTTGCTGATACTGGTTCAGAAGCAGGGCCACTGCCAAATGTTTCAGTGTTCCAAGAATCCAAAAGAATATCCTCCTCCTCTTCATATCCACTATCATCCACCACCCCACCTCTATAGACTGAAGAAAATCTTGTCTCCTCGTCAAGATCGAAACTTTCAGGGAAACGAACTCCTCTTTCCTAGCCGATCAGAAAATAAGTAAAACACTAACTCCAGGTATGAGAAACTAACAAAATTAAAAGGCACAAAATAATGAAAAAAATGCTCACCTCTGCCAGATGAAGATCTTGAGTGCCCTCACCTTCTATTTCCCTCGCAAGTCTTCCAGCCTCTCTCTCCAACTCTCGCATCTGAGGGCCTCTATTGAGTTTAGTCGTGTACAGATCCTCATTAAAGGTGCTTTTCACTCCAAATAAAGTCTCATTCACCTCAAACTGATCCCACCCCCTGACAAAAAATGATCGTGCTAGTCAGTATATTTACAAAATACACCTCTTGGAATCTACATCCAGAACCTCCAAGACTTGATGAATAAGTAGATATATACCATGGTAACACACCTAAAACACCTAGGAGATTAGATATTGACATCAGCTGTTTAACACAAGAGTCCAAGAATGCTTGACATCGTGTTTCAAACTAGTTTTATGATATCACATGACAGCCAGCAAAAAGATAATAGGACAGTGTTTTCCATCATAACAAACCATAGTTTCTGCACTTCTATTCCAGAATCCAGAGTTCACCAGCAAAAAGAGGGGTTAGGCTTGAGTCAAAAGACACTACAATTTCTGACCCAACTTTTCCAGCAACTACACAATGTTCTAACCCTAAAACCATGTCAAATCGTATCCCCAAATAAAGCATAAAAGTTCCTAATACACGTGAAATTGTGAACAAAAATGAGACATTAGGCAGCGCTTAGCATGTCAATGTGACCATAAAGCGTGATTCATCATGCAATTATGCTGCGATATACTGAAAAAAATGAGGGAAAGCATGCATGGATCCAGAAGCTAACCCTTCTGGTGATAACACCAAGAGAACCATCCAAATAAAGAAGGACATCACAAAAGCCTATAAAGTGTTTTGAGTTCTGGTTTTCCTTCCACCATTGTCTTACAACACTCCTAGCCAACGCGGAGACAGTTAATTTTCTATCCTAACTAACAATTAGCATGCAAAGGTTGCCAACAGGAATACAACATACAACATTCTCCAAAGAGGTGAAAGTAACTGATCACAACCTATCCCATGGGCCATCAAAGACATTCTCCAGTTCAGGACACTGGGGATCATCTTCATCAGGGATCCAAGGTTTTAGTTCTCTCTCCAAATCAACGTGACGCGCTTGTGATATATAGGAGTCAATCAAGATCTCCTGCTGTTTCTCAGATTGAAGCTCATTTGACAATCCATCCCCAGCTACAGAGAAGTCCTGGCATCCCCCATGAAGATACTAAAATTAGATTCAGAAGTCGATTGTCGCTTTACTACTGCGACAATCGAGACAGAATTTATTCCCTAGCATACAGATAGCAATGCGTGACTTGCTTAACCATTTCAATTCGTTAAGATGCCTGTTTAAAAGGCCTATGGCAAAAGGGGAATTGATAGTTACCTTCGCAATGACTTGGACAAGTTCTTTGGCAGGTATTACCAAAGTTTTTGCAAAAGCCTTGTTAAGGGACTCAGTGTTAGCCCTATGCAACTGAACAGACCCATCTTTTATCATGCGAGCCATTTTCAAGATTATCCCTGAGAGCAATAAATTAAATGTTTATACTCACAAGAACAGATCATTCATTTTAACCACATTAGCCTTAAGAAAAACTTACCCATATCTTTATCGACATTTGCAGCGTGATATATTCCAGAATATATGGATCCATTTTTCACCTGGACTTCCACATGATGACCTATGAGGCGTGTTGAGAAGTACACTAATCTATCATGGGATGGGCTTAAATTGCCTCCAGCTTTGCTGTCAGCCATGGAACCTATGACGACCACCATTAGAGAAAGCCCATATAAATAATCCAGGCATATTGTGGAATATCGTACCTGTGCTGCCGGCTTTGCTGATGCCAGATTTTCCAGAATGCAGCCTATTGTCCAGCCTCATTCCTCCTTCTCTTTCACCTTTACGACGGCCAATTCCATTAGCAGAAGACTTGGGATGGGCAAGTTGTTGGAAGTTCATCATTGGCTGCCGAGTTTGGAAGAAGGTAGAAGGTAGTAATACCATCAAAAAGCAATCAATAGATCTTTTGGCAGAACCCACTAAACAATAAAAAGGGGGAAAAAGATAAAGATGTATGAAGTTCAGCCAGATGAATAATATGCCCACTAAAAAAATGTAGTAAGAACATGGCACATAGGCAAGGGGACCAAAGAAGCGCTATTAACATGGAAAGAAACCAGTTAATCATAGGAAGGGAATCAAATGCAGTTAAAGAAAAAGTTAGCCTCCACACTAATCAGTCAATAAAAATAATAAACGAATAGCATATGATTTCAAGTCTTCAATGCAGAATCACCACAAGCATTGCAACAATGCACAGAACTGTTCTTGTACTTGCGGGTTCAAGATGCACAATACAACTTTTTGCAGAAAAACGGAAGCTATCTCAATCATATGACATGTAGAAGGTTTGCAAAAGCCCAAGCCTTGTGAAATGCACATTCCAAAATGTGAGACAAAGTATTCCAATATCACAAGCAGATAGTACCATTCAGATCTTTCAGGAACAACAAGAACCCAGAACCTCCAAAATAAAAAAGCAACAGAACTTTTCCCAGGAAAGGTTGTTACTTCCCACGACTGCAAGGTCAAGGACAAAGGAAGAGACTCATAATCATAACCTCTTACTCAGGTGGCTAATATGCCAAAAACCTGTCAAACTGTCAAAAACATATACTAATTTGGTAGGACACATATGTGATAACTGCAGATTAGTAGCAGAGGGCTATAGGTAACAGCTCCATTTTCAGATGGACTTCACAGAGAATAATTCTTGAGACTGAGTGTGGAAGAGCCCCATGCATCAATTATGTCAGTTGTTCATTGCTGCAATTTACTGTAATAAACATTCTTAAGAGCCTTTTGATGAGAACCTGACCAAAATTTCGAAAGATTCTACAGAATTACAGTAAACAGAAGCTCCATTTGGCGGCCTCAACTCGCACAGGTTGCATCCCTCTTAGGATGCACACCAAATGCGTCAAGTAAAGATCGGTTACAGAATGCCGAAAGCGCACTCTAGAAATGCATCGCCATTGCTCCTCTCAAGTGTGAGATCATGAACTAAAATGGGTGCTTCCTTTCAAGAAAAAAAGAAACAATGATGCATCTTCTTCTACGTTCTCCATGCTGGAAGAGAACTTTTTGAAGTTTGAAGTTCTTATTCCTCATATACGGTTAGACTGGGTCGAGCATAGTCCCCCACAGTAGTCTACAATGAATATCCTAAGTTCACATTTTGGTCTTCTGTTGGCTAGAAGATAGAAAGCTTTTAAAGGAGAGGTCTTATTGAGGCACTTCAAGTTCATATTGTCCTGTAGGCAATCCCCTAAAAGCAAAAAACTGATGGCTATCAAGGTCGATTGGAGAAAGCTTACAACAGGGTATCTAGATAATTTTAACAGGTTTTGTATGAGCTGGGACTCCCCCTATTCTATTCGTATAGTACTAGTTTATTCTGGGATGCAAATAGTTTTATTGTCCGCGGATTCCTTTTTGTAAATGAGCTCTCTATGTAAATAGGCTGGTAACCCCTACTACTGCCTCAGTGTGAATTTTTCTAAAACCCAAAGGAAGATCACAGATAAACTACTAGAAGAAATTCTTCCATAAGCAATGACCAATCCATTAGTTCAAGCGATAAACAATGAACTTTGCCGCTGTCCAATCACAAGTTTCACGACAATAGCAATGTATTTAGAATGTTGATCTTCAAATATAACCAGAACTACTCGGAGAGTACCACTGCTAATTTAGGAATTTTCACTTTTAAAGAGAACCAATATTAGTCAAAGTTTTATTTGTTCATGGACAATTGCATCTGCAGGGATTGACTGGGTGACAAAACTGATATAGATTATGACAAAAAAAAAAGACAAAGACAAAACTGATATAGATAACAGCTTTATGATACCGATGACTAACCTTTTGATTTTTGAAATATCTCGCCAATCAGTGATATCGTAATCAACAATGGTTACGGCAATATAAAATCATCCCACAAGACCCAAAGGACAACCACAGGAGATGCCTCAACGGACACCACAAGTGGCAACAGATGGTCGGAGATAAAATAACATCTGAAGATGGGAACTATTGGTTTACCATCTGCAATTACCGCCTGCGTTAGAATAGCAAACAAAAAAGAATTAATGCAAGCTTGCAGAGGCAGGAGGATAAAACCATGGTGAGGAAGGAAAGAAGGCACGATGTATTATGAGGTAGTCTACTGGATCAACTGTAGAGATTTCTTTGAACTAACGGCATGATCAGTCACTCATACTTCCGGTGTATCGTTCATAAACCGTTTTGAGCGCGCGCGCGTGTGGGGAGAGAGAGAGTATGCATGCAAAATCCTAGAGAAGAGGATAACTAACGCATCAGAAGCAACAACAGATTCATTTCATTTCCATCCCGCATAAAATGCAGAACAAAAGCGAATTCACCAGCGCACCTATCCACATGAACATCCGAGTGAAAAGAGCAACTAAACCATCAACTTGCGATCACATACACCGATCAGAAACATCCACTCCCCCCCCCCCCCGGAGCGAGCAAATAAAACCCTAACCACCCCCAGCATCCGAGCATCGAAAATGTGGCGGAACAACCAAACAACTGACTCGCCTAAGCGAACAGCTAAAACCACCACGGCGATAAGCATTCCCAGAATAAAAAAGACCTCGAAATCGCAAAATCCGTACCTGAACAGGCTCGAGCGACGCGCGATTGCCGATGGAAAGGGGGCCGGAAGGAGGGAGAGGATTTTTCCCAGGCGACGCACGAAATCGAGGGTTAGGGCTTCCTCGGAGCCGACGATGGAATGGCGAATTGGGAAAGAGATCGAGATCGAGCTCGAGGTTGAAGACGGAGGAGAGTCGAGGCGCGGGGTTGGATCGATCGAGAGCGAGGGCGAGAGCGAGGGCGAGAGCGAGAGAGAGAGGGGGAGGGAGGCTGGTGGTAAATTGGCGATGATCTGTCGTTGTGCCAAGACGAGAGAGAGAAACCGCGAGACCGTGTAGTCGTCTATTAATGAAGGGTAAAACTAGATTCGCAGAATCTTATTATGTTTTTCGTTTCTCGACAAATCTCCCCTTTCATTAGCATCCCATAATTTCTTAACGATCGTGAATTTATTGGCTTAATAAAAAAAAAATACTCGAGGACTAAATTTTGGAATGCACTGAGATTGATGCAAACACCAAAAAAAAAAAAACTTAAATTTTCAGTACGATTTTGATTTTAAATTCTTCATTTTATTTGTGGTTTTCAAGTTGAGAGAAAATAAAGGGCGTAGTATTCTTGATTTAGTCAAATTCTAAGGAAAATTCGACCAAAAAAAAAAATCTAAGAAAAAAAAAAGCAAATAGAATTCAGAATTGATGTGAGATTGTTTCTGGTAAATATCCTGTGACCAAAATATATCTAAAATGTTACATAATATATCATTATACATTTAATCGATTCTTTAAACTAAATTTCATGAAATTATATTTTCGTTTTTTCGACGCAGTTCAATCTTGATTTTATTGTTTCCATATATGCAAACTACGTCTTTTCTTGCTAGTCTAGCAAACACTCATAGCTCGTGCCTAATTATTTATCGTTTAAAAAAAAAAAAACGCGCATCGCATTCACCCCCGAAAAACCTTCACTATCAGTTGATTTGTTCGTGCTTTTATCCTTCAAATTTGACCGGAAATGGAAAATTAATACCAGTAGAGTTGCCAAATTCCCGAATCAATTCTCATATAGCATGTATATGTACCCATCGTGTACATAACAAAACTAGACTAGATAACTAATCTTCTTAGCGCCGTCCATTTTGTCCATTTTGTTGCTAATGGAAAGGAGAATCTTTCGACCAAAAAAAAAAGGAGAATCTTCCATGGATCCCGTGTTGCTTGAAAAACATTGATGCAATTGTCACGGGCCGATCGATTCAAGACTCGATCCTCGATTAGACTCGCGCGGCACTTAGGAACTGCGCTTCCTAAGTCGGCCTTTCCCACTCAAACTCACCACACTCTAGAGAGAGAAGCTCTGGTTTGTATTACTCGTGAGAATGAGATAATAAGGCGGTCCCCTTATATACAAAGAGTCGTGGATTACAGACCATAGATCCCTCATTGATCTGACGGTGGAGATTGCATCTACCAACTACCCAACTACCTACGATAAATACAGACACGAGAAATTCCCATATTGCCCGCCCTTGGATGACTTTAGATTCTTCAAGAACTTGCCAGGGTCTTCTTCTTCGAACGAGACATGATCTTCGTGCCAAAACCCTCCTAGACGATCCTCTTTCTCCCGGACTGTGTCATTCCCCCCACCTAATCTGGCGACGCCCCCGTCGCTGTCTCTGCCAGGTACGCCTCGACCTGCTTCTGGAAGTGCCACAATAACTCGACAAGTTCCCATGTGGCTTCACTCTTAGGTAGACCCTTCCATCGGATCAAATATTCCTCCCTCGGTGCGCAATACCGCTTCCTAGCCACCCGATCAGCCAAGATGCACTCGACGTCTTGGTCATACGATATCTTTGCCCCAAGCGGTGCTCGTTGCGACTTACTCCGATCTGGATCCTCCTCATCTGCATTGAAAGGTTTAAGCATACTCACGTAGAACACCGGATGAACCTTCAATTTGGCCGGGAGCTCCAACTTGTATGCAGCTTTGCCCACCCGTTGGACAATTTTGAACGGCCCCTCGTATCGTCGATGTAGTGCCTTGTGAACGTCTTTGTACGGCAACAGTAGTTTGCATAGCACTAAGTCTCCGACTTCATACTCCACATGCCGCCTCTTCTGATCTGCCCATTTCTTCATCCTCTTCGATGCCTTGTGCAAACACGTACGAGCGAGATAAACTTGCTCGTACCACTCCATGGCACATTTGTGTGCGACGGGGCTGCTTCCCTTATGACTTATGGCAATCGCGCTCGGTGTGAGCGGTTGTTGCCCCATGACTAGCTCGAATGGATTTTTCTCGATCGATGCACTACGTTGTAGGTTGTAGGAGATCTGGGCTACGTCGATCAACTTCACCCAATCCTTTTGAGTTGTGCTCATGTAATGTCTCAAGTATCCCTCCAGCAAGTTGATCACTCGCTCCATTTGACCATTGGTCTGCAGATGTAGACTCGTAGAGAAATTCAAGTCCATCCCTAGTAGCTTGAACAGCTCGGTCCAAAACCTCCCCGTGAACTGAGGATCTCGATCGCTAACAATGGTGCGTGGCACTCCCCAAAGCTTGACGATGTGCTTCATGAACAGCTTGGCCGCTTCTTCAGCTGTGCAATCATCCGTCACAGGCACGAATGTCGCGTACTTGGAAAACCTGTCCACCACGACCATCAATGTTCGACAACCTTCGGACTTTGGCAATCCCACAATGAAGTCCATAGAGACGCTTTCCCATGGACGCTCGGGAACCGGCAATGGCTCTAGAAGACCGGCTGGTGACTTCTGCTCCAACTTGTCTTGTTGGCAGACCAGGCACGTTCGAACATATGCCTCCACATCGTCGCGCATGTGTGGCCAGAAGTAATGCTCCTCGGCTAGAGCAAGTATGCGATGCATACCTGGATGGCCGATCCATTTTGAGTCATGACACTCCCGCACATGACCTCTTTCCTTAGCTTCCCATAGAACGGGACATATAGTCGCCACCGCTTCGTGTACATCAAGCCATCCTCGTACCAAAACCTTCGGGTTTTGCCTTCCTTTGCATAGCTCGTAAGAGCTTTCGCTGTGGGATCATACATCAACCCCTTTTTTATCCGCTCGATCAGTGGGCAATCGGGTCGACTTATGGTGGCCAACTCCGCCTTTCGACTCAGTGCATCGGCCACGGAATTGGACTTCCCCTACTTGTACTCCAGCACGTAGTCGAACTTCGCCAAGAAGTCTTGCCACCTTGCTTGCTTCGGGCTCAACTTCTTTTGAGTCTGGAAATAGCTAGTGGCCACGTTGTCCGTCCGCACCATGAACCGCGATCCCAGCAAGTAATGACGCCAAGTGCGTAGGCAATGGACTACGGCCGTCATTTCCTTCTCTTGGACGGTGTATCTTCGCTCAGTCTCATTGGGCTTCCGCGACTCATAAGCCACGGGATGACCATCTTGTATTGAGACACCACCAATTGCAAAATCGGAGGCATCAGTTTCTATCTCGTACGGCTTCGAGTGATCGGGCAACGCCAGCACGGGTTCTTCCGTCATGGACGTCTTCAACTGCTCGAACGCCTCTTGGCATCGGTTCGTCCACTCCCATGGTTTGTCTTTCTTCAGCATGTCGGTGAGCAAAGCGGTAACGCTCGAATATCCCTTCACGAACCGCCTATAGTAGTTAGACAATCCAAGTAAAGAACGCAGCTCGAAAACTTTCTTTGGCGGCTCCCAATCCACGATCGCTTGGATCTTGGTCGAATCCATCCGCAGTCGACCTTCCCCCGCAATGTGCCCAAGGAAAGGCACCATCGGTTGAGCAAATGCGCACTTCTCGCGCTTAACATAAAGCTCGTTTTCCCGCAATACCTGGAAGACCTTCTTGATATGCTCGATGTATTCCTCCAACGTCCTGCTATATTGTCGCGACCTAAAAAATAATAATAATTCTAGGCTAATGGATTATCAGGTTAACTAACCTAATACGGACTCTCCCAAGCCCTACCAAATCGCAACATTAAATTAATCAGAGTGATTTAGAATTTGGAGTCGCCACTAATCATTTTTGGTAGGTTGATTAGAAACCTAAGTAAAACAGCGGGAGAACCATTTTACTTCTACGAACCAGAGATTGTAGATTCGGGGACTTGGTTACACTAGTTAATTAAAACTAATGCCCTTTCGGTACCTTAATTCCAAATGGGATGTCCTAAATTAACGACTCAGATTGAATCAATTTTGAAGCTCAGATGAGGTATTTACTTTTTTGGGATTTTCTTTTTTTTAATGCAATGCATGAATGATATAAATGCAATGACATGCAACTATCTAAATGACGAGATGACATGCATGAATGACATGAAACTATCTAAACACGCAAAACATGCAATTTAAGGTTGAGTTGCCCTACATACAAAAATTAATTAATCGAATTTAAAACATGCAAATGACATGATATTTACGTATTATGTAATAGCATGCAAGACAAAGAATTCAAACTGACATTATATGCCAATGACATGAACATGCGACGTAGCAAGATATGGTATGCAATGCATGATTCTAGAAAAATATGATGAGGCATGGGTATGCAATTTTCGAAGATATAATGCACGAACATGACAATGCATGAGCATATTTTTTGTCTTATTTTTTATTATTTTCGACAATGAGAAAAATGCATGACACAAGATATAGTTTAAAGTTATGCAAGGGTATATTGAAAATATGGAATGCAATGCAATGATACACGAAAATATGCCACGGATATGTTCTAAAATATGAGATATGCATGAGATATGTTAAAGATATGCATGGATGCGATTTTCTTGCTCTTTCCTTTTAAATTTTCAGCCATGGTGGGGATATCTTTGAATATTTTGTTATCTTGACTTAATTTCCTAAACTCTTTAGGAGTTTTCAAAATATGGCAAAAATCAATCAAGCTATCAATTCAATCCGGAAAATCAATCAGCGAGATCATCAAATTTCCAGGATGTAATAAAAATCAATCATGATATCAATCCAATCAGAAAAATCAATCAAGATCACAATCACATCCATCTATTCCATTTTTTCTGAAAATTCAATCATTCCAATTCGAGATCGATTATCAGAAGATAGCAGATCGGACCTAAACGGTGATAGGTCAGATCGACTAAATCCAAGATTTGTAACAAAAAGTTAGGTTTTGCCATTTTTAGATCAAAAAGGTCATTCTTGAATTTCTGAAAAAATTCTGAATTTTCACTTTGATAACGACATCAAATCATGTAAAACGATCACCACAAAATTCAAGGGTTCACTCATTAAGCCCCGACAAAAATTCTGCATAGGTTAGTGATACAGAATATGCAAGACCGATGTATTTTCGAACCGAACATCACAACATCAGCGTATGAACTGTAGTAAAACAGCATTTTTTCAACTCAGAACGTCATCGAGTCAACTCCATGAAAGTGTATAAAGATTACCTTGAATCGAGTCCGGACGTCTGTGCTTCAAAACTGTGAAATTGCTCGAGAACCACCTCTGGACAGTATTGTCTTTTGATGCAAAAAGCAGTGAGATAACTCCACAGCAACGGAACTCAGAAAACCACAGCAATAGGGCTCAAAACCGCATCGACAGGTACCGGAACTGCAGCCATAGACACTGGAACCGCAGCTATAGACATTGGAACCGCAGCAATAGGCTAGAAACCGCAGCGAAGGTGTTGGAAACCGCAGCAACAGACTAGAAACCGCAACAATAGCTACTGGAAACCGCAGCTACAGGCACGCAACCGCAGCAATAGCTACTGGCAACCGCAGCGATAGGCAGATGGCGAGATCGAGCGACCACAAGAGCAAGGAGATGTGCAAGATGATGTGATAAACTCGACTAAAGGAGGAGAATCTCGACCGGTGGGGGAGGTTTTCGAACTCCTTTGTTCTCAATTTCACTCTCAAAATTCTGAAGTTTTTCGATGGTCCTTCTTCCTCCTCTCTAAAATTTTGAACGTGTGTTTGTATTTGTCTCGCCCCCCCGCAAAATCTTCCCACGATGTATGTATATATAGGCACGAGGTTAGGGTTTCTTGCCCATATCTCTTTCCTATTTTAATTCAAAGCACATATTCTGATATTCCCGGTAATCTTTGATATTATCATATCAATTTGCTCATATCCTTCAACATTGGAGATATGATAATATCGAGATTAATCGCCCACAAACTAATATTTTAAATTTAAATAAAGTTAATTGCTTCCGCCGCCGGTCCCAAAAAATGTAATGCATGCTAAAATGAACGTAAAAAAGTGATTTAATTATTTTTGTAGGAACTAAAATCAATTCCTGATTTTTATGAAAAATTAAATGACTAAAAATGGTAGTCAAAATTTGGGTGTCAACATATATATGACAATGTCGTTCAGGTACACCACAACAAATTGATCAAGGAACGGGTGGAGTACCTTATTCATCAGTGTGCAGAACGTCGTAGGGGCGTTTGTCAAGCCAAAGGCCATGACCAAGAATTCATATGAGCCGTATCTCGTGACACAGGCTGTTTTCGGCTCGCCCCCTTCCGCTATCCTCACTTGATAGTATCCCGATTGGAGATCCAGCTTGGTGAACAAGCGAGCACCACCAAGTTGGTCGAAGAGATCCGCAATCAGAGGGATCAGGTACTTGTTCTTCACAATCAGTTTGTTCAGCGCCCGGTAGTCAATACACATTCGCAGCGAACCATCATGTTTCTTCTGGAACAACATCGGGGCGCCAAACAGAGCCTTGGATGGGCGGATATAACCAGCATCGAGCAGATTCTTCAGTTGCTTCCTCAACTCTTCCAGTTCTGGGGGCGCCATGCGATACAGAGCCATGGCGGGTGGTCGTGCATCAGGCACCAATTCAATCTTGTGGTCCACCTCCCTTCTAGGCGGCAATATTTTCGATAGCTCGGGAGGCATCACATCCTTGAATGACTCGAGGACATGAGTCACCTTCATCGGGACATCTTCTTTATCGACTCGGGGTTCTTCTGCCTTCAGGACAGCCAGGAAAGTCTCTTATCCCTTCTTAACTCCTTTCGATAGTTGCATGGCCGAGAGTACCTTGTTCCTCGACCCACGAGTGATAGGAACCACATATTGATTCCGATCATCCAAAATACACATACAATCCGCAAATGGAATGACTAGCGCATTGATGCTATCAAGGAATCACAAACCAATCACCATATCATCAAAGTCGTTGACCATATCCCCAATCGTGCCTTGAACTTCTACAAACGCAATCTCCATTAGCGCGATGCGGGTCTCCAACGCGGACGACCTTTCTTCGGCTTTTCCACGACCTCGGCAGCCTTCCCCCTTGTCTCGTCCACGACCTCCTCACCTTGGACACGAGCAATAGTTGAGGGATCCATCACATCTCGTTGGATGAACACCTGGCTACGTTGGCTGGAACACCGCTCTGATACCACTTGTCACGGGCCGATCAATTCAAGACTCGATTCTCGATCAGACTCGTGCGGCACTTAGGAACTCCGCTCCCTAAGTCAGCCTTTCCCACTCAAACTCACCACACTCTAGAGAGAGAAACTAGAGAGAAAAGCTCTGGTTTGTATTACTCGTGAGAATGAGATGATACAATGAGGGGGAGGAGGTCCCATTATATACAAAGACTCGTGGATTACAGACTGTAGATCCCTCCTTGATCTGACGGTGGAAATTGCATCTACCAACTACCCAACTATCCGCGATAAATACAGACACGAGAAATTTCCATATCACCCGCCCTTGGAAGACTCTAGATTTCTCAAGAACTCGCCAGGGTCTTCTTCTTCGAACGAGCCATGATCTTCGTGCCAAATCCCTCCTGGACAATCCTCTTTCTCCCGGACCGTGTCACAATCATGTAGAAATATCGAAAAACAATTTTTCGATAAGAAAATGAAAGTTTCTTGTCAATAAAATCATCGGCTGCTACCAATTTCGCCATTTGCGAAATAGATCTTTCTCTGGTATTTCTTTTTTATCCAAGGATTCAAATTAGGGATAATTGGTTCGCTGTCCGATCCAATCTGGTCTCACCTAGGAAACCAAGTTATTAATTTTTGGAACTGGAAATTGGACCACCTAATCCTAGAACCGATGGACGCCGAGCTCGTCAACAAAGCTAATGGTCTAGCCGAGGAAGAAGTCGGTGAGGATGGCCATGGGAGGGTTGGGGGTGGGAAGCAAACCACCGGGCAAGGGGGAGGCACAAGGCGGAGGTGATGGGGACGTTGTCGAAGTGATTGATGTCGCGGACGTTCTCGACACTCAGACGGAAATTTAGGGTGGGTAGGGAAGGGGAGAACGAGGGTTTGGACAGACGGGTAGGTGGAGAGGAGGGGGAGGTTCTTGCGAGTGACCAAATGGTGAGGGCGAGTCCATTGAGGGAGAACCGGCGGACGAGGTCCAGGTGCAGAGGCAAGTGGCCTTGCACTAGGTAGGGGAATACACTGCGTTAGAGACTCCACGAAAATGAAGAAGATGGAGAAGAATCAATAAAGAATGGATGTTTATTTTGATTTCTCTATGAAAAAAATCGATAAGATCCAAACGGTTCGGTTCTCACCCCGAAATTGAATTGCCTCGAGCCCATCACTGGTTCAAATTCTATGAAATTGAAAATCGGACCGTTCCATGGAAATTGTCTAGAATCGGTCGGTTTGAAGTCTGGACAGTTCTTGATTCAGGTGATTCTGATTGCACGTCCCTAATTCAAACCTTTTTTTTTTCCCAACGATGTATGCGCGGCTCGGCTGCAATTATGTGACGGGCATGAAAAAGAACATACGTCAACTGACGCAATGCAACTGCCATTATCGCGATTTAGTAGATAAATTGCGATAACTGTTTTACAGGGACATAACAGGAATTTCACACAATTTCCGTGTGCAACTCCCAAAACACCCCTGATTTCATCGATCGACAATCATCATCGTCCAAAATCTCTCTACACTCTCTCTCTCTCAAAGAAAACCGTATTCAAAAACCCTCGCCCTCGCTCGCAAAAGCCCTTCTCTCCTCCAAAAAAGCCGTTCGCTCGCGCACCCCCACTTTCAATGCGCCCTCTCGCTCCTCTCTCCACCTATCTCTCCTAGGGTTTTTCGTCTCGCTCCCCCACCGTCCTCCTCCCTCTCCACCGCCTCCGCCATCGAGCCCCACCCGTTCCATCTCGCTCGCCCTCCCATTCGCCCGATTTCCAACATCGCCGAGCGCTTGAGATGGTCACTGCTTCCAAAGTCGAAGGCGGCACTCAGGTACTATCGGCTCGCGTCCGCAACACCATCCAGACGATCAAGGAGATCGTCAAGAACCACTCCGATGCCGACATCTACGCCGCTCTCAAGGAGAGCAACATGGATCCTAACGAGACCGCCCAGAAATTGCTCAATCAAGGTCTGCCCCGGCGTTGCCCTGCTCCGCCGCCGCATTGCCTTGGTCCTTTTAGGTTTCTTAGCGTGTTCGAGTCTTGTTTCGATGCTTTGGTGCGGCAGGAGTATGAGTTCTTGACTGGGAGTTTGACTTGGGGCGTGGAGCATTGACTTTCGAGTTTTTTTTTTCGGGGTACTGGTATCAGTCAATCTAAAAGGCGTGTAGAGAGTGATTAAATGTGGTTTTAATCACGAGTCTCAGCTCCATAAGATATTATCTAGTAAATCTCCGAATTGGTATCGGGGCGTTTTACTTCTTGTTAGTATTAACCAGTTAACGGCACTTTCTTTTTTCTGGTGTAGTGATTGCTTTGCTTTAGATGCGCAAGATGAGCTGCTTATGGTTGCAAACTTTATTTGAAACTAGTCTGAGATAATGCCATGGAGTGAAAACTTCGGAATTTTGTTATTCTTTTTCGGTATTGGCAAATTTTGTTTGCAAAGATATATTCAAGCACAATAGAGGCTATTGAGGGATTATAGCAAACAAAGCAACGGAAATCCCCTTAGGTACAATAAATAAGTATTTGACTCATCCATTAATGTACATAAATACTGCAGACCGGATGCTTGGACTATGCAGTTGCAGTTCCTTTGCTTTGAAAGAAGGTTTGAAAGGGTCATTGAAATCTTAGATGTAAAACAGTGTTTTTGGATGTTAACAACTGCATACTTTTTTTTTTTTTTGGGGGGGGGGTGTTGTGGTGGCTTAATCATTGTGGAATGAGGTAATGATAGAATAGCTTAAGGACTTCTGTCACGAACGATAGACTCGAAAGTTTTTCCTGTTTGTGGGTTTGTTTCATGTCTTAGCGTCTGGTTTCCAACAGCAAGTTCAAAGTTTCACCCTACTGGGACTGATTTTTGCTTTATGGTGCTGAATAAGTAGAGATATGCTTATGATTAGTTAGAAACTGTTGATCAAACAGTTGGATTCTCGAGCATATCTTTTCAGTGGCATTGAGTTCTTATAGACCTATCTGTGTTGGTTAGAAAGTGTTAATTTATATAATGGGGTGCAATGCTGATGCGAGGGCTTTTGTCTTTTTTTTTTTTTTTTTTTTTTGCAGATCCATTCCATGAGGTGAAGAGAAGAAGGGATAGGAAGAAGGAGGTAATGGCCACAAAGTCTTTCCGTTTTATGGCTATTCTGGTTAACAGATTATCTCCCTTAAAGTGCAGTTTTCTAGAGTCATATTTAGGTTAATCTAACAGCTGAGGAACATGAAATCTACTGTGTCTCTTCTGGGGATCGTTTTCATATTTAGGTTAATCTAACAGTTAACTTAAGTTGACTGGAGAGATATTTCTTGTCTCTCTCATGTTTGTTCTTTTGGTATTACGTTTGAGACTTCATTCCTAATGTGGACATGTTCGATGCTAACTACGCAGTTTGTCCAATTTTCAAGAAAATGGTGTGTGGTCTGTACATTTTTTCTTTCCCCTGATATCTATGGAAATAAACTTTGGAGGGAATCATGTCGCGTAAGTATTTTGTGAATCTGCATGTCAGTGGGATGGTTGACTTAATTGATGGCATTGTTGGAGCCTTGAGAGCATACAGATGCCTCCACAATGTCCATATTTGTCTCGGAATAGTAAGATATTGGAGAAACATATCTTTTGTAGATAAAACATTTTGAGGTCATCATGCTTCTTTGGTGATTGTTGAAAACTAGATGATTTTTTTTTTCTTTTCCTTTTCTTCCTTTTGCCTGTTTGTGAGTTTTGGTGTCTTGGACTTTGCTTTGATAAATAATGCATTTGATCTCAGGGTACAGCACAGACAGGTTCTACCGATCAAAGGAAACATTTTGAAAATGTTGGACAGGGTAGGAAGTTCTCTGCAGAAGTTGATCATGGCATTCGAAAAGGCTATACTCGGAACGCTTTGCCCAGTAATTCTGGACAGGCAAGGAAGTCTTTACCTGGTAACGGAAGTATGTGAAAACTTTTTGTCTTCATTATAGTTGATGCTTTCATTGCTTTAATACTTTCTCTTGGTCCAGCCATGATAAAATGGAGGCTTTTCACCTTTTAATGTGAAATATGAAGGGGAATATTGACACATGGATTTGGTTATTTAGTTCATTCATGAGTCATATTGTCTGTTTCCTTTTATTTGTTTGGCTGATGGACAAATTCACATGATGCAGCAAGAAGCAAGGAGTTTCGTGTCGTGCGGGACAACAGAGTTAATCACAGTGCAAATGGAGAAACGAGGGCTGCCTCCCAGGAGGAACATCCACAGCCCTCCACTGACCCAATATCATTTACTTCTGATAGAAGGTTGGCTGACTAAATCATTCTGTTAGTCTACTCATTGTGTTGCTTTGCGATTCTACATCTGAATAGCACATGACATTGTGAACAAATCCCTTATCTTCCTGGCTGACGATTTAATGTCCTCTATTAAAAGATTATTTTCCTATGTTAATTCTTGGGACAATTTTGTACTGAACGTAGCAATATTAATTGCACAGATTGAAGGGAAGTTCATCTATTCTAAAGCCTTTGGGTGGGCAGAGTCAATCTCCAGCTTTTAAAGTTCCTGGCTCGCTAGATCGACAAGCCTTACGGGCCAATTTAAGTGGCACTTCTGGGAAGGAAACATTAGAGCAAGAAAGAGTTACTGATTCGAGTGCAGTTTCGCGGGTACAAGCTGCGAAACCAATCAATTCCCAGGCTCCTTCTACAAGTTTAGCATCAAGCAACTCTGTGGTGGGGCTTTATTCATCTTCAACAGACCCTGTTCATGTTCCCTCTCCTGATTCCAGGTCATCTTCTGTGGTTGGGGCTATTAAGCGTGAAGTTGGGGTTGTCGGTGTTCGGCGACAGTCTTCTGAGGATTCTGTCAAGCATTTATCAGAACCAGGTGTTTCTTTCTCTAATTCTCCATTGAGAAGGGACTATTCTCCTTCAGAATCCTTTCAGTCTTTGACTGCTGTCTCTAAGACTGACCAACTCAGTCGGACTGCTGTGAGTCAGTCTGCTTCAACCTCAACATCAAGCATCCGATCATCCATAACCAATCACTTCAGTGGCAGGCCACATCAAGCTGTGGGCCATCAGAAAGGTATATGGCCTCTTTTGCTGTAATTTTTTGGACCCGATGATTGTCTTGTCATCATTGAAGTAAATCAGTGAATGGCCAGTCATCAGTAATGTTTTAATCTCAGTGCTGCATGTTATTTACTAGTGAGCCACCCGCATGTTTCTGTGGGCGAAAATCTGTCATGTACGAATTTTGGGCATGTGATTAGAAGAGACCATATTGATGTATATGAAGTGCAAGTGCGATTGTTTAATTCACTCTTCCGGTAATGACTAGAAGGTCCTATATGAGCTTTACGCAAATAGATTAATTAGGTTGACCTTGGAAGTTGATTTCTGCTGAGTTGATTGAGACAAATTTTATACCAAAACTACTGCAATTCACTATTTCTGTCAGGATCAACTGGCATTCTTTGGTAGGGTCGGGTCGTGTCGCGTCATACTAAAAAGTTATCACTCATACTCTCCTTAAAGAATTTATTTGAACTCATCTTTTCATCTTTCCATATGACCTATGTGAATCTGAAACTAACCCCTACACTCGATTCATCCTCTCGAATAACGGTTGCCTGTGAGTGTTTCTTTGAAATTATTTTGGACAGCCGAGGAAGATGGAATCAGTAGATGTGATATACCATAAAAGAGGTAGGGAGGCCTGATGCTGAGACCCTTATGTTGTGTTGCGTATGGCCTCATACCTCCCTTATGGAAGTTTTCTAGAAATGCAGAATACATAAATAGAATTTTGATTTCATCGCGGGATCAATTGTGTTTCTCTTGCTGTATCATGTCGTGTCGAGGTTTACAACATATGATGAAGCAAGGAGGTTGATTTAAAATGAACTCGGTGGTTTAAATGCTTATAATAAAATCGCTTATTTTGAAACATAAGCAGCGGCTCTTTTGCCAACTTATTGTATGTGGTGGTGTTTTGTGAACTGTTTATTTCGTGTGAATGATTTGTTTTTTTTTTGGGGGGGGGGAGGGGCACGTCCTTGTTACCTTATTACTTCTCCTATTCGTATAAAAGCAAATAAATAGCTGCTCGAATCTTGATCCATGCTTCAGCAGATGACTAATGTCAGATGTTTTTGCAGTTTCCCAGCCAATTAAAGAATGGAAACCAAAGTCCAGCCAGAGGCCAAGCAATAGTAGTCCAGGGATAATTGGAACACCTCCGAAATCTGCTGCTCCTACCGATAAGAATTTTAAAAGAGTTGATCCGCAAGTAGCTAACATGCCAGAAAAGTTTGCACATCTTAACATTCACGAGACGCAGAATGTAATCATTGCTCAGCATATAAGAGTCCCGGATGCCGATCGCTGTCAGCTGACTTTTGGCAGCTTTGGTGTCGACTTTGATACATCTAGGAATTTTGCTCCAGGAGGCGCTAGAGAAGAATTAATTGGGGAGTCAGCTGCAAGGTCAGTCAAATTTAGTTGAGCGGCTCTTTTATTTTCAAGTGTTTGGCTGGGTGAGGTGGTCATGAGTCAAGACTTGGATTTAAGAAATTTGCAATAGTTGTACACCCATCATTTCTAGATGCAATTGTACTTCTGGGCTGTTTGGTTTTAATCATTATCTTGTCCATGTGTATGACTCATCAGAAAATTAGAGTTTGCGAATTTTTGGTAGATGGTACTCCTGATGGACATGCCCTTGCAGTTTTCCGTTTCTTGGAGAAAAGTACTTAACTTTGTAAATTTAGTTACGCATGTTTCATTCATTAAAAAAGGGATAGATTATCCATTTCATTAGTTGTTGTTTGATTAATTTGCTGATGGCAGTTTGTCAGAATCGGCCCCAGCATCTTCTAGTGGTACTTCTGAATCCAAACAGGTGGACATGGTTGAGGAGCGTGTTAGAAATTCGAGATCAAATTCTCCGACGTCACCTGCAACTTCTGATAATCAGTTGACAGATAAAGAAGAAGCTGATGCTCAGGATTTAGAGAGTTATAATGCCATTGGATTGGTCACAGATCACACCCGAGTCAATGCCCCTTCAGAGTCGCGACAACAGCAAGATCCTCCTGAACTTCCCAGCTTTTCGGTGAGTGTGGGTTGATGAATCAAGCTTTCCTTTGTCTAATGTGTGTAAAATTTCTCGTGTGAGTGCCGTGATGCTTCTTTCTGGTTGTGGATATTCTATTTTCTTAGAATTATGGTGTTTTTCATTATGCAGGCTTATGATCCTCGGACTGGGTACGACATATCATACTTCAGAACCACTATGGAGGAAGCTGTCCGTGGGCAGGGCCTCCCATCTCCTCAAGAGGTCAATCTGTTTATCGTGTTTCTATGTTTAAATTGCATGCATTCTTTCGCCATAGACTTGCTGTGACACCTAGTTTCTTCTGGATGCCACAAGTACTGTTTCCTTCATATAATGAAGTTCTTTTCCATTCGATTGCCGTTAGTTTCTTTCTTTCTTGGATCGGGAAAGCGCATTATGTTAGGAACAGTACGGGGCACTAAAATGTATAAAATTCATTTTTTCAAAGCTTGCATTTTGTGCTAACAATTAGATAGGAGATGTCATCACTCTGTATCTTCTTTAGCCATATGTTCTTTCGTTTTGTTTGCTGGATACTGATTGGAATCACTTACATTGGTATTTATAGGTCTTAAGTTCACACGCCGCTAACAACATGCCGGTGTCAACTGTAGCCATGGGAGGACAGCAGCAACACCAGCAACCACCACCGGTGGCTCAAATGTACCCTCAAGTTCACGTTTCCCATTTTCCAAACCTAATGCCATATCGACAGTTTCTCTCACCCGTTTATGTTCCCCCTATGGCCATGCCTGGCTACTCTAGTAACCCTGCGTATCCTCATCCATCTAGTGGCAACAGTTACATGTTGATGCCTGGAGGTGCTTCTCATCTTAACACAGGTGGCCTTAAATATGGAGTTCAACAGTTTAAGCCTGTTCCAGCTGGTAGTCCTACCGGTTTTGGCAATTTCGCTAGTCCGGCAGGATATGCTGTGAATCCTCCTGGCATTGTAGGGAGTGCAACTGGGCTTGATGATTCGTCTCGAATGAAATATAAGGATAACAATCTGTATGTTCCGACTCCACAGGTAAACTTTCATAATCTTCCTGGTGGCTGCTGCATGGTACCTTATGGTTTTATGAGGTTCAGTTATGTCAATGCTGACAATAGATGGAAATTGAAAAATGCCATTTGCTGAAAAGTCACTGAACTTTAAGTTCCAATCATCTTGTTGACAGAAGTAAGTTTATGTGTACTTCTTGGAAGGTGTTGTGTCTGGTGTTATACTATGAGTTTTATGTTGGTCTTGATGTTCTGTGATTTTACTGAACTCTGATTCTGGAACTCTTTTGAAATAGTAAAATCCTGTACTTAGGAACTTTTGCTAGTCATTGGTTAGGATTGGCTAATGTTGTTGAGGATGAAATCTCTATTTGGATTTCTAATGAAGAACCTGGCCTTTTACGAGTATTTATGAAATCAACAACTTGGGCAGATGCAACGGTAGGGTGACTATCTGGCAGTTTTTGTTTCCCAGTTTACTGATAGTCATGATACTCCCTTTGATTGTAGCCCCTTCGACACTGTCACTGACATGCCTTGTGATCTTTTCTAACATTGTAGGCCGAGACATCTGAAATGTGGATGCAGAACCCTAGAGAAATCCCAGGAATGCAATCCACCCCCTACTACAATATGACGGGGCAAACACCTCATGCTGCTTATTTGCCGTCCCACACTGGGCATGCTTCCTTCAATGCGGCTGCCGCGCAATCTTCCCACATGCAATTCTCGGGCTTGTACCACCCGTCTCCGCAAGGCGCTGCAATCGCGAATCCACACCATTTGAGCCCATCTATGGGGGCGAGCCTGGGAGTGGGGGTGGCTGCGCCTTCTCCTGTGGCTCAAGTTGGTGCTTATCAGCAACCACAATTGGGGCATCTTAATTGGACGACGAACTTCTGAAAGAGAATGTTATTCTGCTTGCGAGCTGCAATTGCGCCTGCTCTCTGCTTGCGAGCAATTGAAGTGGCCTTTGCAAAGTTTCGAGTATTTTTAATCAAACGAATAACATCTGTAATCAATTTTCGATCAGTCCATCTCGTGTTTAATCAAATCTAATTTCTCCATTGATCCTTGCTTCCGAGTATATTTTACTAGAGATGTGGATGGTGAACCTTTGAGGATCCAGAGGCCTTGTAAATTGAAGAGCTAACATCCTCGCTTACCAATTTATTGCTTTGACGATAGATACGTTGGTCAATTCGATAACTTGACATTTGAGAGCTCTGTTAATAGAAGCCTTATCTTTGTTGAGATTGTGTAGTTCAAATTGAATGGTCATGAGTAACTTGAGGAAAATCTAGGGAAAAGGCTAATGTGCTGATAAATTTGAATCTTCCTCCTCTGGTTTTGTCGTAGGCCACCCAGGATATGATAGGAAACTGTAGAGTTGACTTGCCATACCTTTCCTGCAGGCTCCGGTGCGAGTGGTACCTACTCGTCGACCAGTGCCAAAACTTCTTTACCCTCCAATAGCAAAAAAATAACGAGGGGGCGGTGGGTTGGGGGTTTTAAATCCGAGGGGACACCGTCTTTTGATTGCCCCTATTACGAGGCCGCGTAGCTCCCTATAAAGCCGCATTAGTTGACTGGCGACTTTGGAGTAGAAAAGCTGCAGCGATATTTCCTTTGTTCACTCCCCGGTTTTTTTAACGACAAGATGAGGCTCCGAAGTTCGAGGAGATTTAAGGGACAATTATGTCCAACAGAAAATAATCCCTCTCGGGGTTCTGGTCTCCGGATTCCTAATTTCCTAATTCTAAAAGTTGTCTGCTGATATATCTAAAGTAAAAATCAACTCCCCCATTTCTCCCTCAGCTGATGTTTCGACCAAAAAAAAAAAAAAAGTGATGATGCAATGAAGGTTTCGAAAATCAGGGCCCATGGATTTGGGATTTCCGCTCTTATTATGGAGGAAAAAACCTCCTTTTCCTTGCCTTCCGCCTTCGAAAACCCTTATTGTTTTTAACAATGGAGTGCTCGAAATATTTTGAGCCTCTTCTTAATCTTTTCATTATATGTGTCAGTTCTTAAATTTCACACACATTACAAAAAATCAAAATCGATTTTTGCTCTTGAGAGATCCTCCAACATCGCATTGAGCGTCTTGCACAAGTAATCGAGGCAAAGAATTGGATTTGGAGAACCAATTTATGCCCTTCAAAATGATCACGTCCTTCCCCACATTAAGACAAGTGAAAACATGTCATTTTTCTCTTCAATTATGGATGCTATAGCTAGCCCTTTCCATCCTAGCTCGAGGCCACCCCCAGCCCTCATTTTATCCTCTGGACAAAAGAGAGCACCATAGATAAAAACTTATAATCATATTTGGAATACACCAAAGATGTAATTTTTTGGACGGTCCACGTTCAAATGATACGTCGGATCTCTCTCTCTCTTTTTTTTTGTAATAAAAACTTAATCCTCTCATCAAATTTCGCAAAAAATAAAAAATATGGAAGTGAGATTAAAAAAAGAAAAAAAGAAAATCCCCTGCCACGCTCGTTTTACATTTTCTCTCTCCCACGGAGAGTGCCAGCCATCACTATGCATTTGTCAAACTCGTTGCTTTTCCACCGTTAGAGAGAGAGAGAGAGAGAGAGAGAGAGAGAACCTTTTGGGCTGCAAATGCTTGGCTCTTTAGCTGCTACCGTCTTCCCTGCGCTGATTCCGACTCCTCCAACCCACTCTTCAGTTCAACCCTTCTTCTTCTTCTCGGAGAGATGCAGACCCGCGAACAATCCCTTCGGGAGCGCAACCCGAGCAGACACAGAGCCGATCACCACCCTTCCTTCTCTTCCACTCTTCTCGACTCCATCTATCGCTCCATCGACGAACCACATCCCCGCGCAGGTCCATCCCATTCGTCCACCCTCTTCCGCGACCTCCGCACCCCAAGAAAGAAACACCCCGTCTCTGCTTCCGCCGAAGGAGGAGGAGGAGAAGAAGAAGAACAGGGAGAGAACTTCGCCCACCGTCGAAGAAATCGAGTGACACTCGGGAGATGGATGGAGAAGAAAATGGGCGAAGAGAGAGTCGTCCTCCACAGAAACTCCGTCGCAGCTACTGATGCGCGCTCGCGGAGCGATCCTCATGATCGTTCGGTGTTCATCCTGAGCTCGAGCTCGAGCTCTTCGAATTCAAGCTCTGGAGGGAGGTTCTCGTCGTCCGAGTCGGAGTCGAGTTCGACTCAGGGTGGCGCGAAAACGCGGTCTCTCTGTTGCGACGCGCCATGGCCGAAGCCGATTCGCACGCGCGTCTCCGTACGGTCAGATACTTCTCCTCCTAAACATCCTCCGTCGTCATCGGAAGCGAAATTCTCTCTGGTGAAGACGAAGGCAAAGGCGCTCAGAATCTACGACGATCTGAAGAAGGTTAAGCAGCCGATCTCGCCGGGTAATCGGCTCGCCAGCTTTCTTAACTCTCTCCTCGCTTCAAAGAATTCTAAGAAATCGAAGGTTTCGAGCTCATTGAAGCAATGCGACGAGAAAGAAGAGGTCTCCTACGGCGTAGTTTTAGAGAGAAGATCAAAACATGGCTCCGAGAACAAGAACCCGAAGATTTCGGCCTCCGTTAACGAAGGAATATCCAAGGATGCAATCTCATTCGCCCAGAGCAAACTAATATCCAGCGATGCACTGAGGAACACGAAGACTTCGAGCTCCGTAGGACGTCTAGACGACAGCGTCTTCGAGAGGAAGTCCAATTCCGAATGCGGTCATGAGCCGGCTTGTCCTCCGCTCTCTCGGTCTCGCTCAGGCCCGAGCGACTCTGTACCTTCGTCGGGCGATAGGTCCGTGAACAGCTTCGCGAAGATAAGGTCAGTGAGGTTCAACTTACCGGAAGAAAACGAAGCAGCAGCGGCTCCGGCGAGAGCTCGCGTCGACGGCGTCGCGGAGGCCGCCCGAGAGATGACGAGGTTGAAGAAGAGTGGTCAAAACGAGAGCGGCGGTTCCGTCGCGAGAGATCGAAATGCAGAGGAAGATGACGGTTATTCGAGTTCTGATCTCTTCGAGTTGGACAATCTCACAGACATTGGACATTGCTGATAAATTCCGGTCCCGTGAAGGGCATTGTAGGAATTGAAGAATGGCGGTAAATCTCGGTGATTTTTATTTTTTTCCGTGACGGTTTAGAATCTTGGTTAGAGCTAGCCCGGTGTAAAACTTAAATTTTACCGCGTCAAGTGACTTGCGAATTTCAATTTCGAGGTTTTCGTGTACTTCCATAATCGATAAAAATGTTTTTCCCTAAACAACACGGAGGAACTTATGTGATTACAAATAGTTTATAAAGACGGCATTAGCATCGTAGAGTACTTTTTAAAGCAGACGTGAGCGACGAGATTATCCATCTCAAAGGTTCATATCTCTAAAGACGGACGAATTCATTCTTTGAACTTGATTCGCTATAAATCGAGCGGTCCGAGCTTGTCGGATGCGTGGGATTGGACTCGCAAAGATCCATCCATTATAAATTGCCGTCGCCGGCTGACGAACGGGAATGCAACGTGATGGCTTGACCACATGATGAGAGTTCAGACGTAAGAAAGGGGTTAAGACAAGACTGTTAAGCTTTCTCTCACTCTTTCTTCTCTTGCACGTGATGTAAAATTCGTTCCCATGCTTCGACAAAGCGTCAACATACACTCTCCCCAATGCGGGCCTCCTCCTTTTCCCCTCTACGGACGTGATTTGACTTTCGCGTACGTTGGAATGATTAACGTAAGCCTCCGGACCATGCTGTTCTCTGGCATCGTGGATCTTCGGCGTGCGTTTCGGGGCCGTTCGTCCGTAAAGCTCTTCCCGACCCTCGAGGCATTTTCTGGTTGTCTTCGCAATTCCTCCCTCTCTTTTGAAACTGGGTGGATCCGGAAGGGAGCTGACAAAAAAAAAAAGGAAGAGAGGAAAAATTGCAAATTTTGAGTGACCGAAACCTTGAGAAGAGACAAAGAAGAAGAAGATGTAACTGTCGACTTGTCTGGCAAATTGGGGACATGGATAGTGATCTCTTCTAGCTTCCCTCCTCCCATGTCAAAACGGGTGGGCTTCAACTCTGCGAGGGGTGTCTTCAACGTACGTCAGAGATCTAACGGAGCTCTTCATTTCCCCTGTCGACTGCATTCGAAATCTAACGTCTATCTTTGGTCTTCACTGCTGGACGTGTTCATTATCAACCGAAGCTATCACATGGCTTTGTTTTCCCAATTCAGATCGTTTACTAATTCCATTGTCGAATGGTCGGTTCATTTCTTGATGGGAACCCCTTTTACATGGATCTGTTGTAACAAATGCGGAAAACAAACACAGAACATAAGAATTTACGTTGTTCGATCAAGGCGATCTACGTCCACGGGCGAGCCAAAACGAGATTCCACTATAATCAAAGAGAGTACAGATTACAAAAGTCGTTCTCAGAGATTGAACAAAAGCACACGGCTCACGAAACTCTCAGATGACGAAAAATCGCCGTACAACCAAATAAACTCTAGCCGCCGCATAAATAAAAGCCCAAAAAGTATGTCGCCCAAATCTCCGCGTCACGAATCAAATCTCAATTTTCTCTTCACTTTTTGAGCCGCACGAAAAATATGTCGGGTCGGGTGATGAACCGGACCGAGTGCATAAAATTCAAGACATATTTAACAGGATCCATGCGTTCAACACCTTACTGGAATAAAATATTTCTCTTTCTCCAACAAGTGATGCTTTGAGCACAACACTCTTTGCGGGCAAATTCGTTTCTTTTCTACCGGCTCTTAGTCATCGAGTCTCCCCAAACGGCGGCTTCTCGGCCACGAGATCATCTCACAAGCGATTACATTGTCGTGGGGGTCGCCCTCCTATCGGCTTGGGATCCTTCCTCAATCATAACCAAGAGTTGAATGGCTCTCTTTAATTAATTCCTGAAAACAATTAGCATCATCAATACAGCATTATCATTTCTGAGCAGCTACATTTCAAGATGGGTGATGCGGCTACTGCTTGAAACTTTCCTATCCTTGACCAGACAATTTATCTTGCTGTCAAGATAAGGCGTTAATGTCGCCGACCCTAAGCTATGTAATGGGATGGGCTAAGGCCAATGGGTTGGTCATGCAGTTGTCACTCGCCAAACTATGCATAGATCATGTCCATCCTACCCATCCACCTAGTACGCTATCTCACACTCCATTGGACCACTCCCGATGATAAGGTCTCTCGTCAAGAAATGGTTTCATTCATAGACTTGACCTGTTGGGTTCATGCTCTGTCATCCACAGTGCCCCCCATCACGTTTCCCTCTCATAGAAAAAGCAGAGACCCGCGTCTCAGATGGAAAAGAGAAACAAAAGAGAATGATTGAATTCTTGGTGATCCCGAGAAGAATTTAGCTGAGACTTGAAAATTGCAGCCTCTAGTTTCCTAGCTTTTAGATAATTGCCAAACCATTTATGCAGAACCGAAGAGAAGAATCACAATTGACAGTAATCGGACGGTGTCGGTATAATTCGTGCGATCTGTGAAAATAACTTTCCACTGGCCATATTGTAAAAGAGAGATCCTAAAATGGAAAAGAAAAATGAAAAAAGAAAGGTGGTATGAGCTAATTCTAAAAAAGTCCGCACTTCGATTAAGTTTGTGGAGCTCAATCACGAAATGATGGTGCATTACAGCATATTTGCATCAGCTTGTGGATGGATAGTTTGAGCAAAACCCATCACTTGGGCACTCTCAAAGAATGGAATTCGCCTGAAATTGGATACTTTCATGAATAAAGCATCCTCTTCTTTGAAAGGACGTATTATGAACCATGGTTTAGTTGATCAGAGTCGTTCGTTTACATAGTATCAAAAGCAAAAAGATGTAAAAAGACTACGATGATAGGATCGTATTATAAGCGGGGACTCTGACACTTGGTATTGCGTAGGTCCCTGAGGGATGTCTGTCCTATGACCATTGACTCTACATTGAGGAACAAATTTTCCGGTTAACAGACCGGAGTACGGCAGATCGGGCAGTCGGAGTGCGAGTAGAGCCACATATCTATACAAGAGGAGTGGAATAAGTGCTTGCACTGCTGGAGCTGCTTGACGCTTTCGCCTTCCTCGAACCCCGTCAGGCACACGACACATTCGGCCCGACTGTCTGCCTCGCCGGCGTACTTCACCGTGGACACCGCGCACGTGGCGGAGTCCCGGGTTTCGCAGAAACAGAACCTGTAGACGAGCAGTCCTAGGACGGTGGCCAGGTAGATGGCTATTGAAAATGCAATGGCTATGATCAGTGCAACGCCAAAGACATATATGGACATGGTCTTGTGGCTTGGTGGCGATGGAGTTGATTGTGTGTGGGGGTGTGAACTGGATTGGGGAAATTTTCAAGGACAGAGATGAGATGAGAGTAGGGTGTTTGATGGTTGGTGGAGATTACACGGGCGTTTCTCCTGGGGGATATCAACGAGGTCCCAACTTTGTGTCTTCATCTGCTAAACCTCATTAAGGATTAGCATATTCTAGCAGCATAGCACTCTCTCCTTAGCAAATTCTAAAGGGGAGAAAAACGTACGTGTCTCTGCGCTTTGATTAAGTATGGGTACTTGTTTCTGCTGTGTGTTATCATGTGATTTGAATATGCTTACCGATACGAAGATATGTTTTACGTTACTTCATAATCTTCGCTCGGTTGCAGCATTGTATCTTACGTGATGAACCTCGTATCGAACAAAGTTGAAGGTACAGACTTCAGCTGATGCTAGTTACAACTTACAAGTCGAGCTGTTATCAATATAGCATGTGAAAGACGTTGAAATGCATTCTTTTATTTGTTGCAAGAACAGTTTGATTGGTCCTTCAGAGTTGGCGGCTTAAAGTTGGGATTTTGCTCTGTCCTTCATATTAAAAGCAACTACATCAGAGTTATATACAAGTCAGTGGTCTCACAAATATTGTCAAAAACAGAGAAAGATTCAGGATTTATCCACTAATTGTCTAATTGATGCTCATTCATGGTGTGAGAAGCGTGATGGCATCTGCAGCAACCACCGCAATGTGCTCTGGTTGTGATGCGTTCCGGTTACCCTGTGTGACAAAGGTTCTATTCAACTTAAATCTGAAAGCTTTCTGTTTGTAATTTTTAGTTTCTTGCTGTTTATTTTTGGGCAGTTCAGGATTGCAATTTGCCATTTATCAGTCTCCCTCGACAGGGATCATAATCTTGCTCGTGCCTGCATTCGTGCCGAGGCCGCTGTTAAGAAGGGTGCTGAGCTTGTTTATTACCTGTAAGTTGAATGAACATCTCATAATGACTTTGCGTCCATGTTGTTTCTTATAATGTCCAAGTAGGTGGGACTAAAAGTTGACTTGCTTGGGTACAGGAGATGTGCAAGTGGCTATCAGAACTTGCTCGGCTACATGAAATCGCTGTCCTGGAGGTTGATCGCCGAATTGGAAAATGGTCGGTTGTAAGCAAATACTATGAGAAATTGAGTACCAAATACGAGTTGGTCCAGAGGGGAATTTGAAGGCAAAGCTGGAAAGGTAAACTAAAAGTATGAACACCGAATGCGTAGATCATTTATGTGCTTTCAACTAGAGCGATGAACATTCAGTCCAGGTTCATCTGTTTGATATGGAAATCCAGGGAAAGTCTTCATTCTAGGAGTCTGATCTGATTTCTGCAGGAGGAGATATGTGCTATAATCTATAGAGTTCCTCACAGAAACGTCTTTCACATGCTAAATATTATCATCACGAACGTAGACAGGCTTTCAGAGAACAGTGCCATGTATTCAATTGGATGCCGTGTTAGAATATATTTTAGTATATTCGTTGTGGGCTTTATTAATTGTTATTGTAAATTAATTGGTCTAATAAAGAAAGATATATATAGTTTCCTAATTCTAGTTGGATATGGGGCTGGATAGTATGGGCAGAGATAAGCCTTATCTTTAATGAGGGGATATGTTTCATTCTCTATAAATAGAGCTCAAGTCCCTCCTCTAAACCCTGATGTCCGCATAACCTCACATAAGGAGCCGTCAGACACGACGCGTGAGGGGACCGTCTCATTGAAGCCAGCGATAAGGGGGTTCATAGAGGAGAAGATCTTGAGTATCGGATCGTCGCAATTCCGCATCAAGAACGACGGTTCTACTACAAGGTGCGTCAATTCTTTAACTCTATGAATGTGTGATTCGTGTATCTATACGTGATGATCTTGGGTTGCTGCGTACGAATTATAATCGCAGCTTACATGTGGTATCAGAGCCTACACGTTTAGATCTTGAATCATGATTGTTAATTTACGAAATTCTTTGTTCGAATTATGCTTCGGGATTTTTGAGTATTAATCGACAGTGACTTACATGCGAGAACAATGTGAAAACAAATAAGTGGTTGGACTGATTTTAACGCATTCTGTTTGGTCAACGATTTGACCCAAGTTGCTGGGTTACTTTTTCGAATGCTTACCAAGGTCCATGTATTGGGTGGTGTGTTTGAAACGTGTTTCCTTTCACACGAGCAAGACAGGGCGACGTGTCTTGGCAATCACTCAAGACCAGACCACCCTTCCTCTCGTTAATATTTTTTTTTTCTTTCCTCTATTTGCACGACGCTGGAATTAAAAAAAAAAGGGTGAAACAATCTGTTGCATGTATGGCTTGAGTTTGGACGTGACCTGGATGTAGATGGTTGGTTTTCGAAATTTTTTATACGGATTCAAGAATGTATTGAACGTTTTACTCCTATGGCGATTTTCCTCATATTTCGTGCGGCTGGGGCTTATTCGAAACAAGTCAGTTGTCAGGGAGAAAAGTCAAAAGGAATCTAAATTTCGATTTTCACCTCTCTGTATGGCGTTGGGCCAAGAAGTGTTCTAGAAAGTTTTCTGTTTTTTTTTTTTTCTGCACAAAATTTTGTCTCGCGATGGTACTTGTGAAACAAGTCTGCAGAAATAAACCAAGTCATGCTAAACAGGGAACTCCGTTTTGACGAAACAAGGCGCGTGACAGCTCGGATCAGTAAATTTCAGGTATCGACGTGCTCGTATACTCATGCTCTACTAGGTATTTTTTTTTTATGGTTTCATGAAATACAGGTACAAGTTTATATGAAAGTACCACATGCAGTTATGTGGAGCATGATTTATCGTTTACATGTTTATGGTTTGACATGTATTGTTGGTTGTATCGATGATAATTAGCAAGGCATATAATTTTGAGGAAAATTGCCCATAATTTCTGAAATTACATGCATACGGTAAATGTGAAATATAAAGTTATATCCCAATTTCAGGTAAATTCAATTGGGTTGTGACCACCAAAGCGGCACACTTAGTTGAGTTTAATAAAGAACATTATACAAAGTATTGGGATGTCTCCTGTTTTAATGCGTAGTTATACTCCCAAAGGAGGTAATTGCGTACTCTTGCATGGAGGGTTACATGTACAGCATATGGTTGAGGATTGATTGGTCTAAGTGCTGTCATACACCCAAAGGTGGTGATTAACGAAAATTGAAATAAATTCTCATGGCCGCTGTAATGTATGGAGTATACAACTGCATGTCATGTTTTCTGCCCAAAGGTGATTATATGATGATGTATGTATCTCTCAAGGTGAAATTTCATATTATGCTAATTAAAAACATTGATTTTTTTTAGTCACCGTTTCTGTGAACGGCAACTCTGTTAACATTGAGAATTGAGATTAATTAAGAACTGAATGAAGATTATCTGTTTACAAGGATTGGCAAATATTTGTATTACTCTTGTCAAGAAAGACCCCGTAGTTCTCACTTTCATTAGTGAGAACTTTCAAAAGCATTATGTGCTTATTGGGTAAAGAGTGATCGGATTCGCTTATTTGATATGAAGCGATCCATTAAAGAACACTTGAAAAGTGTTTTCTGCCAGTTAACTGCACTGCTAAGTAAATAAAGAAGCATTGAAGGCTTTGAAATTATATCTCGTCTATTACTAAGAGTGGTAAATATCTGCAATGACTCCTCGACATCAGGTGTAATGGTTCTATTAAGATTAAAAATGACGTCTTAAAGTTGGTGGAATTGCATTTTAAGCGGTTCTGCAATCTATTATAGTAAACCACCGGTCATTCTGATGATTTGAATCCATGAAAAGCATCCTTTGAGAAGGATGGTGATTTCTACGTCTTTTATAAAAAGAACAGTCACATAAAGAAATGCTACAGTTAATACAAAGACTTGTTTATCTAAGTATGAGCATAAAGTAATGATTCTTTGGTGTTGGTATGTGAATTCATTCTATCTAAAGCCTCATATGATTTGTGATGGCTAGATAGCGGTGCGACATATAATGTTGCGTTTACCATATAGGAATTCATAAACTAAAAAGTACCAAATTAGGTTGAATTAAGCTCGTTATGGAAACAACTATAAAGTTGATGTTGAATTGATGGGAATGTCATTCCGGATTCTGGTTTTATTGTGACATTAAGAAACATATTTTATGTACTCTCCTTAAAGGCGGAATTTATTTTTCGTATCAAGTATGGACATGTGTAGTTACTCTTTTTGGGATTTCAAATAAAATAATTATTATTTCTTTTAATAAAGTTGGGTACTACTCTATGTCTAATGGATTGTACAGATTATGTTTATTTCCCAATGAATTATACGTCGCTTATATAGCTGAAACGTTATTTGCAAAAGATCTCTGCTTAAGGAACAATCATGCGCATTATGAAATATATTTCTTGGTCACATCAGTAAAGAAAGAGTGGAAAGACAGATAAAGGCAAGCATTCTGTTCACTCTTAAAAGTGACCTAGACACATGCGCAGATTGAAGTAGAGGTAAGATAACTAAGATAAATGATGAAATTGTAGTTGATAGTTATGACCTATTGAAGGTCATTTATACTGGTATAAGTGGATCATATTTGGTAATATTGTGTAGAGTTTTTATCACATTTAAATGATGATTTTCTCTATATGTTTTCGTACTTGGTTAAAGAAAAGTTTAATTTCCGTGACAAGTTCAATATATTTTCGACTATAGTCGATAAATTTATTTTAAAAAAAATGTGCCAATTTTGACTAAAGTGGTGAGTATCATGGTTGACATGGCAATGCTGGATAGCTTAAAGAGTCATTTATCAAATACTTGAGGGGATTCGGGGTTGTAGTTTTGTGCCCGATACTCCCCAATAGAAAGGTGTGGCCGAAAGGCAAAATCACACCATACAGATATGATGAAGAGTATGATCTGTAAAATCAATTTATATATTTTTTCTGTGGGGTAAAACTTTGAAAATAACCCATTATGTTTCTATCAAAATATTTCATTGACTTCTTTTGAGTCATGGACTGGACGTTAATCTAGTTTAAACCATATTAAGGTTTGAGGTGTTCATGCAGAAATAAAGTTACATAATCCAACATTGGATAAGTTAGATTCTAGAACCACTCAGTTTTATTTCGTTTCTTACCCAGTTCATCTAAAGGGGTATTGATTTATCATCCAAAAGAGGAACAAGAATTGTGGAATTATAGATAGCTAAATTACTAGAGCTTGATATAGCCGAATAAGGGTAGTTGCTCACAGACTATTAAAGGTAATGGTGTGGTAAGGACCACTCTATCGTTATTTTTACCTATACAGATGATCATGGAGCATTCTAAGTTATGGTTTGATTCTGTTAGGGGTTCAGGTTCTTGTTATTAAGACAATGCCTGATGAAGTTTATCAAACCATATAAGCGCAGAATAAAGGTTAAAGTAGCTCTACCTAAAAGATCTATCAGGCAGAGACGATCAGCTGTACCAAGTCACATTGTATAGTCTATCCAGAAGAGCATTACTACAAAATTGACTATGTGATTGATCTAGTAATTCATGCAATCGCTATTTCTTGTTCATAATTAGAACTGTGGTTGAGTGCATAGTAAATGAGATGCAGACTATGAAACATACAGTGTTTAAAAGCTTATTAGCATGCCTCAATGTCACAAGTCCATCTGCTGCAATTGAGTTTGTAAAACTTAAAGGGATTTCAGATGAAAGTTTTTATCTACCTTATTATATCCAATTATATTTTGATTAGTGTTTTATTTGAGAAGTTTAAAACAGATTAGTAGCCAAATTTTTCACTCGTAAAGAATGAGTTGACTTAAAATAATTTTTATTCAGTCTCTCATAAATAGTTTTTTCGGAGTGATTAAGGTATTAATAGCTCATTATTATAAGGAGCTTTATTATACAGATATTTAAACTTCTTTTTAATTGGATACTTCGAGGTAGTTTTTTTATGTAACCCGAAGGTTTTGCAGCAAATGATTTGGATAAACTTGTGCGTAAAGAGAGAGGAACCCATATAAATGCCATGGAATAAAGTTTGATCATGTTCATGGGTATTCTAGACTAAAAGTCTGTTTATGGGTTTAAGTAAACTTTAAGACAATTATTGCTTGAAGTTTCATGGTATTGTTGTTATATTCTGTTCTGTCAAGAATGAAGTAAATTAGTATATATACTGCAAGATCAGTGGGAGGAATTTATTTTCCTTGTGTCTTATACAGACGATATCTTGTTTGAAAATGATTTTCTTGAATTACTGCTAGGAAAGTTTTGAGGTACTTAAAAAGGACAAAAGACTGTATGCTAATTTACAAACATATTCAAGACCTACAGCTAGTAGGGCATTCAGATTTAGGCTTTGTTAGCTGTTAGGATGATGTGAAGTTGACAACTACAGACATTTATATGTCTAAAGAAAAGTGCAGTATTACAGAAAAGCGTGAACAGAAATCTACGTAATCATCGATTAAGAAAATGGAATTTGTGGTATGCTTTTCAGCTACTATTCAGGTTATTTGGCTCCGGAATCTCATTAAAGAGTTGGTCGTATTTAATTTTATAAATAGACCCGTACAGTTATATTGTGACTATAACTCTGCAGTATTGTTCATTAACAACAGCAGAGGTCCTAAGGGGTCTGAGCATCTGGCGGTCAAATTTTTGACTATAAAGGTAACAGATGAAATGGTGACATTACAGTAGAGCTTATTACACAGATGATAAGGCTGCAGACTCACTAACTTAAGGTCTCTTCCTATACATATTTAGATGACATGTCGCAAATATAAAAGTATCATGGGATGCTAATATGACGTGTTAATTGATGGGTTGAGTAAGCATCATGAGATGCTATTGTTCAGTGGGAGTTGCATTTGATATTTGCTCTAATAAAGTTTACATATGTATTTGTTACATTTTGTAACATCTAGATATGTATCAACTCCATTGCATGCGATAAAGCTATAATGATTAAGAGAAGTTGAATACATATATCAGTTGAAAATCTCAATGCATTGTGTAAACCTTGAGTGATGGCTGAGGCATTTCTTTTAGCCAAAAGCATATGTCTAGTTACACGTAAAGTATAGTTAACTATAAAGGTAAGACATATGTTGGTTCGTTGGAACCGTAAAGATGTTCTCTCGTGACACATCCGATTTCGTGACACATAAGGTGAGAGAATGGTGACTGACAAAGAGGATAACATATAAGGTGTCTCTATTATTTGAGATGTTATCCGTTTGCCATACTACCATATCAAATCCATATCAGTAGAGTTGAGAGCATTTGTGATCATGGATGGCTCTGTGTCTTCTGATGCAGTTACTGGCATGGTCCGGCGCTTAAGATTTTATGGGATCGGATTGACTATTGAGAAATATCTCTAGACCAATATAAATATGTGCATATACAGTACAATTTCAATTAATCTAACCCAAATTGGAGAATGTTAGAATATATTTTAATATATTCGTTGTGGGCTTTATTAATTGTTATTGTAAATTAATTGGTCTAATAAAGAAAGATATATATAGTTTCCTAATTCTAGTCGGATATGAGGCTGGATAGTATGGGCCGAGATAAGCCTTATCTTTAATGAGTGGATAGGTTTCATTCTCTATAAATAGAGCTCAAGTCTCTCCTTTAAACCCTGATGTCCGCATAACCTCACATAAGGAGTCGTCAGACACGACGCGTGAGGGGGCCGTCTCATTGAAGCCAGCGATAAGGGGGTTCATAGAGGAGAAGATATTGAGTATCGGATCGTCGCAATTCCGCATCAAGAACGACGGTTCCACTACAAGGTGCGTCAATTCTTTAACTCTATGAATGTGTGATTTGTGTATCTATACGTGATGATCTTGGGTTGCTGCGTACGGATTAGAATCGCAGCTTACATGCCGTGCCTAACAAATCGAGCACGTTGATACCGGCTGTACGAGCCTTTGCTTGGCTATTGTTGCCAGCAGAAGTGGGTTGTGTTGCGGTCCGAATCTGCCACGACATGTGCTTCCCCGACCTCGTAATGTTATACAGAGGGAAGGGTTACCTTCTTATAATAAAGGAATTTGTTGCTACCATGGGGCGTTCAACATGAGTACCGGCGTGGCACACGGGGAGTGCAGAGTGCTAGGTAAGACAACAGGAATGGTTTGGCTTCTACTCTGAAACAATGTGTCCTAGACTGAATTACGGACAGCGTCATTTAACTGCCGCACCTATAACTCACGACTTCAGCAGCATCTGTGTGCATGTGCGTGCCTGTACACTCGTCTGTTAGTATGTGGTCGCGCATCGGGGTCGAAAGAGCCAAAACATTTGCTGCATTCACTTGTTCTAAGGAAATTAGGGTCGGCGCTTTCTGCCAGAGCAGAGACAATTTTTCTGTTTTGGGTCTGAAAAGCGAGAAAATATTAGGTGCTCCTCGAGCAGAGATGGATTGGTGCTCCAGTCCATTCAAAGAAAGCCACATGGCAAGCTGGGGTCCGCTGTCAGAAAATTTTCAAAATCTGAAAAACCTTCCGTCTCCGTAAACGCCGTTACTTCGTTTCCCCCTTCTTCTCTCTTCGTGTCTTCTCGAGGAGAAAAGTTTATAATCTGCGCGCGATTTTCTCTCTCCCTTCCCACGATCTGCTCACTCTCTCCTCTCAAATCCCCTTTCACTCGTGAACCTGCTCTACTCCCTCTCTCTCTCTCTCTCTCTCTCTCTCTGAAAGTCCAACCAAGAAGAAAACGAAAAAAATCTTTTGAGTTTTTCCAGTTTCAAACTCCAAATCTTCCTCAAATCGGCGAAGGCTCCTCTGTTTCGAAGGCCATCTTGAACCGCATTCCAGAACACCACCAGATCTGCAACGCTGCTTTCACCATGGAGGACTTTAGGAAGAATTCAGGGTACTCTCTCGAGTGTAGTGAACCACCTTGAAAGGATGGCCCTTTGCCGCGAGCGAGGCCGCTTCAACAACTGCCTCTGGCGTGACCCGTTTCTTGCCCATCAAACTTCCATTTACGGCGCCGGACAGTTACCGCCTATTGAGTTTTAACCAGATGAGGACTCAGGTCCGCCACCAATCCCTCTTTTGGCTCGGCGAATCCCGACGCAAAGATCCCCAAGGAACGAGCAAGGCCGACTATCTCTCTCTCCCTCTTTCTCGAGCGCCTCGACTAAGACCCCGCCAGACGCAGCTGCTGGGTCCCGCTCAGATCTGCCTCTGCTGTCCCCGCAGGTTGCAGCTGCGTGTTCCCACCCTCTCCGCCTCAACCTCAGCCTCCGCCAATAGCCTTGTCGGTCTCAATTGCTCTGTCCTGAGCTTAGATCTGTCTCTGCCGCCTCTCCCAAACCGGTTTATCTTTACTGAGGTTGAGTCTATTGCTCGTTTGATTGGATTTATTGTCGCAACGAGAAAGTTCTTATTTTTAACCGTCCATCTCGTCGCTGAGGCGAGAAAAATGGAACGAAATGTAATGGAGTTTCTGCTGCTTCGAGGAAATATCTTCCCTGCTTGCTGTTTCTTTTCTGTATGTTCACTCCTTGACCAAATAGGTTACGTGTTTCTAAATTACTTTTTGCTTAATTTTGTTGGCGAGGACAAGGACTTGGCGCTTTGAGTAATACTAAGCAACGAAGGATGCGATGACAACAACACAAGGAAACTAATTGTTCAGGCATGTTCCCTTGTCGAACTTCGCCAACGAGCGCAATTTGGCGATTTGCATCCCAGCTGCAAATTGTCATTTGCTCGAAACGAATCATGAGCACGCTATCACATTCAACGGCAATGAACTAGACGACTTAGTAATATGCAAAATCTGGAGATCTCCAGGTGTAACTTGGGATCGAGTTCATATGGATCTCACATCAATCAACAAGGTCGGACATTGCCAGGAAAAAAAAAGGTTTTCAGTGTTTGTCGTTTGACTCTCCAATAGGTACACTTGCACATAGCCATCTTCCATAACTGAGTGGCAGATGGATAAATGTAGACTTGATCTCTATGAATTTTTTTTTAGGAAACTACACAGCATCATAAGTTCTAAAACCTTAATGTGGAATGTAATTGGGTTCTAAACTTTTCAGTTGGCTCAATCAATTCCTAAACCCGTTAATTGGTTCAATTAAATCCTCAACCTTTTATCAGAAATTGAGAATAGATCCTCAAATTACGTTGAAAAGTGCAATTTAGGGACCACATAAGCACTTTTTGAGTGATGTAGGCAATCGTAGTTATTGTTCATAATAAGGTTTTGATTATACTTTTGGAATAAATTTTATAACTTAATTGAATCAACAATTAAAATATTTCGCACTTGATTGCATTCTATTTACAAAATTTATGACTTCTATTGCAATTTCCCCTCGAGAAAAGGCACCTTGCGAAAATTAACACGATATCCGTAAAGAAAGTACAACTAAAATCCTAAATCTTGTGAAGGAATGCGATGAGGTTCGAAATCTTTCAATTGGTTTAATCAAATTCTATAATTTTATCATAGTTGCAATCAAGTCCTTTAGGGGAACACTGCAAGTTTGCCTTTGGCTGCTTTCGATTGCATTTTTCACCATCAGTTAGGACTAGATTAAAATTGAGGAAAGGTTTAAGGATTGAGTTACACCTTATGCTAAAAGTTTAGGGCTTGATTATAACAACTTAGAAGTTCCTAACTCAATTGCAGAACATAAAAAGTGTTTGCATTGATTGCATCTTCTTCAAATACAGACTCAACCAAATGCCAATACCATGTTGGCGTGCTACATAATGTGACCGTTACATGGAAGACATTCTCCATTTGATTTGCAGGCTCGCCGGTTTGTCCTAAAAACAAAGCAAATATTGATTGGTCTGGTAGGGAAGACTGCTCTAGCCTCCAATTCCTTGCACCTGATAGCAGCCTAGAGTTGAAAAAAAAAAGCACGATGGAAGGAACAATCAGAAGAGAACGAAAGTAAAGCACGTCAAGGACTTCATCTGAGAAAACTGATACATTAGCACATTTATAGGTCAACCATGGTCTGGCCAAGCCTGCGATATTTGTATGATGATCTCTCCGTTTATGATTTTCATTGTCATTCTATCACATGATAGAATAAGAGTAACGGGAAATAATATAGTTAAGATATGGTGTGAGCAACCAAGTTATGCTATCCCAATATGATGAGGAAGCAAATGATTAACTACACAAAGAAGCAAAGAGTTTCTAATTTATGGCTAAGCCTACCGTAGATAATAGCTCTGATGAAAGCATCGCCGGCGCTAGTTGTGTTGACTAGTTCTGATGGTGGTATCCTTTCGGCTGTGCAGACAAATAATCCACCAGTCAATGTCCCAATTTCGTTTGCTTTCAATTTCGTCACTTCCTTACAGGAAACAATCGGTGGTTAATTTTCATTCCAATGTAAACGTTACAAAACAGACAATGTCATGCATTTCCAAGCTGAAAAACAGTAAAGAGCACGGGAATGGACTGTACGTCAAGTGCAAAACCAAATTTCTGCACTAATAGGGTTGCGTGCTTCTAGTACTATAAAACTATCAGCAATTGCGGAGCTGCCTTTGAGAAATGACAGATATGAACCTGCTGAAAATTGCCAAAATATTTTTCTCCCCCAGTTATAAGCATAATGAATGAAGTAATCGGACAGAAATTACAAGTAAGCATCAGCTAGAGGCACTCTCGCGTATGGGGGGAAAGAAATTGATGGCCAGAGTCCCGAATTACCTTCTAATGATCTCTCCAGCATCAGGCATCCATGTTCCCCCAAGGTCATGATGGCAAATTTCAGTTTTGGTGATCTAAGCAGCATGGATATAACGACACAAGGCATAGATGCTGCCTCTGTCTATGCCTGTTCTACAAAAAAAATCATGTCTGAGTTCAGAGTTCATTGACAAACCAAACAGTCGGTATGCACATAAAACCAAAGCAGAGAAACCTCCAATAAATGACTCGGACCATTTATAACGAAGCATCAGAAGAAACAAGCGGAATATGGACATACTACAAGTGATACACGCGATGTAGTGCGACAAGTTTTTTTAGCAAAAGCATTCAGCAAAGTAAAACTCGAAAATTTCCTCAATAAACAATAATTAGTTAGATATCAGATGTATTTCCGAGCAAATGATTAGCACCTATATCATCTGGCCAATAGTTCAAGAATCAATGACAGACAGGGCTTCCTTATAGATGGTTTACCTTTGGAAATTTGGTTGAACATGCGGCGTATTCGGATAAGTCAAGAAGGTCATCCAACCCTGGTCTTCTCTTTTTTGCGTCGAGAAGAATGGGTATATTTTGCCTTGCTGCCTGCATCGGTAAATGATATGCAGTCTCAGAGTTTGAATGTTCGACAATTGCTACGAAACAAATCAAGGGAGAGAGTTCCTAATACACTGCATCTCATACAAGTAAGTACCAACAGAAGCTAGAAGCAAACAATAATAAAGTGTGGAGGAAGTTCTAACCAGCTAGGGCCTACGGTTGGTGGCCGGCGACTCGGGGTGGTTCACTACACTCGAGCGAGTACCCCTGAATTTCGTGTGAAGTCTTCCATGATGAAAGCAGCGACGTAGACCCGGTGGTGTTCTGGAATGCGGTTCAAGATGGTCTTCGAAACAGAGGAGCCTTCACAGATTTGAGGAAGATTTGGAGATTGAAACTGGAAAAACCCAAAAGATTTTCTTGGTTGGACTTTGAGAGAGAGGGGGAGGGGGGGAGCAGAGCAGATCGTTCACGAGTTAAAGTGGATTTGAGATTTGACAAAAAAAAAAAAGGGATTTGAGAGAGAGAGTGAGCAGATCGTGGGATGGGAGAGAAAATCGCGCGGATTACAATTTTTCCTCCTCGGGAAGATGCGAAGACAGAAGAAAGGGGAAAAGAAGTAACGGCGTTTACGGAGACGGAAGGTTTTTCAGATTTTGAACTTTTCTGACAGCGGGCCCCGGTTTGCCACGTGGCCTTCTTTGAATGGACTGGAGCACCAATCCATCTCTGCTCGAGGAGCACCTAATATTTTCTCCTGAAAAGCAGAGACAAGTTCAGTCATGGCCTGTTCATGTCGAATGGTTGATGACAGTTAGTAACTGGATTACTTGTTTGTCTGTTCATGTCAGCCATTGTAGCTACTTGCTCGCCACGATTCTGAGGGTTCGTGCCAGGTTATAGCTAGCCAGGGCATATCTTGCACGGAGAAACTTACCAAGTGCGAGCACCTTGACGAGCCCGTGATTTTTTTTTTTTTGGGTAGAATAGCTCGCGGTGATCCGCTCGCCAGACCTTCATGCTCCCGTCGTGGGGGCTAGAAATCAAAGATAAACAGTAAGCTCTGAATACGAAATACTAACAGGCCGACGAACTCTTTAGATTTTAAAATGTGCAAAAGAAAAGGAAGGAGGGAGGGGAACAGAGGAGGAGCAAATTTGACAAAAATAAGATTTGCCTCTAAAAACAAGGTTAAAAAAAAGTAATCAAGAAATGAAATGAGAAGTGGGTCGAAACATGAGTCAAATCAAATGTGGGAGCTTTCTAAACTCCTAGAACTTGGAGGAAAGAACAGTTCCAAGAACCTTAACAAACTCCCCAAGCCTCTCTTTCTTTAAGCACTGTCGAACATCCCCTGATCCCACAGAAGTAAAAAAAAAGGGAAGGGTGAGAATCAAAACGACCAATGCTCAATGCTTGTCCTTCTCTTTTCAAGAAAAAGAGTTGCCAAAACGGAGCTTCTTGAAATTGGAGAAACACAAACCTATCTCAAGTAGATCGCCCGCTCGCTCGCAGATGATAAAAAAAAAATCAAGATCTGGGTCCTCCTGGGAAGCATGAAATCATTCTCTCTCCGGTAAGGAAAAAAGAAAACTTCGATTCAGCTGAATAACGCCATCATCGACAAGAAGAAGAACGGTGGGAAGGAACAAGGAACTAAGGAAGCAACCAACGAAAAACCCTGCTCATCAAAATTTGCACAGACAGCAAAAAGAGGCCAAGCCAAAAAAAAAAAAAAACCAAGATTTTTCTGCCTCTTTTGATCTTGAAACGGATCATGCTCAGAGGGTCGCGCTCATGAGAGAGTGAGTGAAGGCGATTTGATGGCGATCGCGGCGGCAGAAAACGGGGGAATGAGAAATCCTTCTCTCTTCGCTGCGGTGTGCGGAATTTTACTGGAACGAGGGAGAGACAGACAGGCGTTTCATTTTTCACTTGTCCTTTCTCCTGATACACTGTTTTCTGGAGAAAACTAGTCTGTCTGTCTGGTTGCGGTGCCACTTCCATAACTCCCTCTCTGAGCAGGAGATGATGATGGCTCAACGTGGATCCTGGTCTCATTTGGTAATGTCCATAAAAACTCCCCAAAGAAATTGATCAAACTCACGAATAACAACTCAAAAAGGATAATAAAGATGGTAAAAGGAGGCAAATCAAACTAAATGGGGTAATACACAGTTTTTTGAGTGGAGGGGAGGAGTGCATCCAGGTGCATTTATACATGAGATTAGCCTGAAGAGAGTCAGATAAAAATTCCTTGATTGGATTTTAGTGTAGCTATACTTATTTGGTCGTTTCCGTTACTGTGATTTTGCATGTTGCACAGGGAGTACGTTACTTTCAGTTCAAGGTCCAACCCAGAGGAGGGAGTGGATAGCTTAGAAGAGGATGAAGAAGAAGATGACAAAGAGGAACACATGGCCACAGAAGAAGAAGATGACGAGGAGGAGGAAGACATGGCCACAGAAGAAGAAGAAGAAGCTGGTGACGGAAATGGAAGTGTGTTTAAAATCATCAATGTCCTCAATCAGAATATTGAAGATGAAATAGCTTCCCTAAAGCTCAGTGAATTCTCAGATTATGGACCTTTTGTACGAGCTGTCCATGCTGAGCGGGTGAAGCTCACAGGTAGAACTCCCCAGCCGGAAGTCGACATAGTCAAGTCATGGCCAAACTTCGACGCACTTTATTCTGAGTTTGACGCAGATGGCAGTCCCATCGAGATAGAAGTAAAAGAGCTAAGATGGGAAGAATTCAGAAAAGTGGCGAGTTCTGTGCGCATGTTCCATGATCTGGTTAGCATTTATCACATTGAAGATAATCAAGCCAAGAAGGCAGTAGGTGAAGCGGACCTTCGCCCTTTGGGAAGCTACGAGGATCTTGCACATGTCCTGCACTTGGAGTGGGCAAGGTATAGGGGAACAAATCCTAGTCCTAACGTGGTGGATATTGGAAGTTCTTGGCCAGGTTACAGGATTACCCTTTTTGGTTGGGAGGATCCCATGAGTACAGCCATGGTTTGGGAAGAATTCAAGTATGCACTATGCTTCATTCGTGTGAAAATGATGGATGGAGGCCTGAGTGGAGATAACATGGAGACTACGGAGAAGAAAACGGTCTTCAAGATTTGTAAAGTTTCAAGAATCGAGCACCTTGATGTGGCCCCGTCTGAAAAAGCGATAGCCTCTTTAAACCTCGACCAATTCTCGGCATACAACAGCTTTGCAGAAGCTGTCCATCAACCGTCTAGGTAGACCACGAGTACCTGGTATAGATCAAGAGACTCCCTGGCCACACTTTATCGCCACTTACCGCGGCGCAAATCGAAGACCAGTCGATACAACGGCATTAAGTTGGGAAGAATTCAAAAAAATCGCCACTTCAGTGACTATGGAGGAGGAAGGGGTTTCGATATATTTGGCTTTACCTTTCTCATCATCTCAAATGAAACAGATTTCCGAAGTAGGCAAAGCGTATGTATGTTGCTGAGTTGACAAGCGACAAGGATCTTGCAAGAGCCCTGCACAAGGCATGGGCGCGATATACGGGAAGAAACACCAGTCCCGATGTAGTCGATGTCGAGTACTCTTGGCCAGGCCACATAGTAACTCTGCTTTCCCAGGATGACAGTGGTCTCTGCAATCACCCCGTAGGGATTTCTAATATGGATTGGGCAGAATTCACGGAGACTCTGTACAGTATTCAAGTGGAACCGGACAAAGAGATGGACTCTATACGTTAGATGGTACTTCAAGAAGTGCGGGAGATGAATTTGAAGATCATGGAGAGAACGAGGATGGCGGTGGCAACGGCAGAGCAGAGGAAGTGGTGAATAATTTTGTGGATGACGATGGCCTGCGCGGGAATATGGAGTCTGGAGAAGATTTTGATCTCCTTCATTATCCTATTTCCTACTTTGGACTAATAGTTTTTTTCTTTTTCTTTTTTTCTTCAATATTCCCACGAACTTGCCGAAGTTGTTTTCCCTTTCATATTCTTGAGAACTGAGAAGAACTTGCACACTTAGGGGTGCATGATAACATGTTTCTGGATGAGTTTTCTATTTATGGAATAGATTTGGAATATGAATTCGTATGGTAATGCAAATGCAAGAAACTATTTCTGGAACAATTTTGAAAAACAGAAATAAATTTGAAGCAGAAATGAGAAACAAAAAAAAATTATTTCTACGATGGCTGCCATCAGTCGCACCTCGTTGACCGCCGGCCACCCCCGCTGGCCGCCGAAGGTCGCCGGCCTGCCGCAGGAGGACGCCTTCGGTCGCCGCCGGCCGCCGGAGGATGTCTCCGGTCGCCGGACGGCCGCCGCCGATCGCCGGCCTGCCACCGGCCACTGACGGTCGCCCGCCAGCCGCCGGAGGTCACCTCCGGTCGCCGACCGACCGCCGCCAGTCACCGGAGGTCGCCGATCGGCCGCCACCGGTCACCGGAGGTCGGCAATCGGCGGTAGCCGCCGGTCGCCGGCCAATCGCCGTCGATCGCCCCCCGCCGGTTAAATAAATTTTTATTTCAGAAATAAATTTTTTTTGCCATTATCAAATGCATTTATTTTGCTTAGAAACTTATTCTGAAATAGAAATACAAAAAACTATTTCTGTTTCAAAAACTCTTTCTGGAACAGAAATTTCGTCATGCACCCCCTTATAGCTAAGTGGGGTTAATAAGGTTTCGGAGCAAAATTCGATCTCGGAAATGTTACATTGTTTTGTCCGCAGAAAGGCAAGATTGGACTCAACTAACGGTGGTTGCTTAACGCTGTTGATGAGATTTGGATTTGGGAGTGTGGAAGTAAGGTCAACTTCCTAGGACAACGGTTGTCTACATCCGAATAACATACAATAAAACATGATTTAGTAAACGCTATTTATTATCTTCTCTGATGGCCATCATTCCCAAAATTACATCCACAAAACCAACGAATGTAACTTCGAAACATTTTTAATATAAGATAAGGAACTGCTATCCTGACAATTTGATAATATTGTCATTATATCCGACTCCACGTTTTTTCAATTAATAAGTGTGTTATGCAAAACACACGGTGATGATGTGTGAATTTACGGTCGGAAATATCTATCGGTACTGTCAGACTGGCACGGAAGCATTTCTTTGTAAGATATAGTCTCCTCATTAATGTAAAGAGTGATAACTGCACATTCTTTATTTGGCTTAAGCAAAAAACACAATTTTCAGCTTTGTTAGATTTCAAGCCAGCTTTTTAAGTTCTCCAACTTATTTTTTTTTATACAATTGTCTAGGTGTTTATTTACATCCATACAAAAGTTTATCCATTCAGGCTCTCTATTCATTTTGCGGAAAACTAACTCCTAAGAAAATATTTTACCACTCAAACTTATATCCACAAAACAATGTGCAATCAAGATGAGTGCAAAATAACTATCGAAGGCAATTGAATGAATGAATGCATTTTAATCATGATAGCCCAATGAAAATCGATAAATAACATCGCATAGATTATTAACTCAAATGCAAGCAGATGCCATATTATCTCACAATGCGTACATATCACGTAGTGACTCACCAACATACATAGGCGAGTATCTAAATCCTATTTGCACTAGCTAGGACCATCTCGACTCGCGAGGTATCTCGACTAATGAAACATTGTCTCTATCACAAATACCTCTTTGCCATATCACACAATCCATTCATCACGGGCGTCCTCTATATCAATGGGCATAAATCTACCACTGCATAATCGCATGATGATGGTCAACTCAAGTTACACAATCCAACTTGGGGGGGAATTACCAAAAAAGTCGTAAACATGTTATATTTGTGCCAATTCAGTTTTAAACCATTCAATTTAGCCAATTTAGTCATAAACATATTGATAATTTATCAATATGGTCATTCTAATCAATTTTGGCCAGAAGTTGATGACATGGACGTTGGGCATTGTACATGGGATGACCGACGCTGAGGTGAAATCTCTTGAAATTTTTAACTTCTTTATTTTTTGGTTTTTTTTTTGTTATTGTTAAGGGTCAGCAAATGGCTGTTGACCACCGGCTAAGGCCTGAGTACCCCCGCCGGCCACTGGGTTAGGGCTCGCGGCTCTCGCCTAGATCTAAGCGAGGGCATCGAGCCATCGCCAGCTATTAGTTGCAAGCCATAGCAAGGACTTGCGGCCCTCGCCTAGTTGCTAGCGGGGTCAATGATCCCCAACGGGCCCCTACGAATAAAAAAAAAGAACAAAAAAGAAAGAAAAGATTAAAATTAAAATTAAAATTAAAATTAAATCTATTTGAGAGTTCTGGCATCCTCGTCATATGTGTTCAGCAAAAATCAGCTAGATGGACTACATTGGCGAACTATCAAAATATTTAGGTCTAAATTAATTGAATGAAAAGATTAGAACTGAATTGACATGAGTCTAATGAGTTTATGATTTTTTGATAATTTCCCCCCAACTTGAGTCACATAGCCAACTTATATCTTGTGTAAATTATAAGACTTCCACGTCCCTTGCATCTTGTAGAGATTCGTCTTTAAACTGTAGAACATTTGCGTTTTCCTACGGTCTTTCACACAAACGAATTCGCTCTATGGAGAATGGGTGGAGCGGTAAAAGTCTTCCTCAGGAGAATTACCAAAGAAGTCTTACACATATTGTAATAATATCAATTTAGTTCTAAATATTTTTTTTGTTAACTTAATCTTAAACCTTTTGCAATTGTGACAATTTAGTCCATCTGGCTAATTTTGACCGGCCGATGGGGCGATGACACAATTACAATATGTTTAGGATTTTTTTTTTTTTTTTTTTTGTAATTCTCTTGTCCTCTTCCCATGATTTATCATGCTGGAGTCATGATGATTTTCCATATCGATAATGGTATCGACATCCATTTATTGCAATACAACTACCACTCAATCAATAATCGCATTCCCAAATGACGACATGCTTTCCTTTTGGTAGCTCTTATATAAATAATGGAAACTTAGTAACTTTGTATAAAAACGACAAGTCAGAAGTCGACAACGTAGTAATCCATGCCTAAAAATTGAAGCTTAGGAATCGATAATCTTGAATGGACACTCAGAGATTGACAAAGTTAGAATTAGGCAAACTCAGTGACCCACCTGAAATTCCATACATGCCTATCGAAGCTCCAAGCTAAATAATAATTGACTTTACATTTATTATCAAACCAGGAAAATTTTCGGACGTCCCCGAGATATCCGAGATTATTAGCCTGTCCTCGTTTGGGGTGGTCGCTCTGATGTTGGCTGATATACATTTCGGACCTTATTGCTTTTGAGTTGGCATAGCACCCGGTGTAAATACCAACGACTAGAAAGGTGAAAATGCTTCTGTCCTGATCTACCTAGGCCAGACACCAAAAATGGAGATTTTAGCAGGATATACAAGACTCTTCGCAAGCAGAAATCAAACATTCAAGTACCTATAAGACGGCTGTGCTCGTGGGATTGGCAAAAAAATGGTCACGCACGATGGACTTCGAATCACGGAACCTGTTCCCAAGGATTGGCCGCAATATGGGAGGGGCACCACCACGAGACGTAGCTTGATGCATTTTCCTCACAATGAGGTTTTTATCCAGAATCATTAAACCCAACAGCTTTCTGCAGCTCTATGAGGTTTCAAGAAGACCCATTATAGAAGCCATGAGCTGAAAAGATCAACTTAAATGCAGCAAAAGGATCGTGAAAGTGAGCTTTCTTTAACTAAGCATGAAAAAACGTTATGGCCACAAGTTGGCCAGCTATGGCAAAGCTCCTAGGACAGACATTTGCGTTCGGAAGCTATAAATTCTATTAATAGTGATATTAAACAGAATTTAATGGAAATGAAGCCTCAATCTAAGACTCTTTCAAAGTCCATGCCCCGAAATAGAACGAGGGAGACAATTAGGGCTTGCATGCCAATGACTCCGATCCGAAAATTGATTCTGATTAGAATTGATTTTTTTTTTCCGATTACATTCCCCAGATGAATTTTATAGAATCAAAACGTGTTTGGTACCTGCACAGAATTAACTTTTTAGGTCGAGGAAAAGTGATGAGAGAACTGAAAGGGAAAAGTGAGAGATGTGAGACTCCGTACTGTTTTGTGTTTCTGAGAAGTCATTATTTTTTCAGAATCAACCTTTTTTTTTTTAATTCTTGTTTTTACTTCAAAACTGCTCCCGAGAACAGAATCAAAATCACTTACATTATTAGACGTGTTTCTCATCCTTTTTTGTTTCGGGGAATAGAATCAGAGCCATTCTCATGCGGGTCCTTAATAACTCTCTACCTCAGATGAAAAAGCATCGAAGAAAGAAAAAGTAGGGAGTACACGTTTTAACATGTGAGATTAATTGCGCACCTGAGGGTTGAGAATATCCACATGTCGGATGATTCTATCCTGGCAAATCAATTGCAATATGGTGAGTGGACATGCATTTCTTTTTCCGAGTTACTTGAAAAAGCTTATGTTCTACCTTAGTCCACTGAAAAACTCCTTACTACGACTGAAAAAGATAGTAATTTCTACTGCAAAATCATGGGAAAGAAGAGAGATCAAAACCAGTCGACTGCGAGCGTTATTTCTTACCAAACCATAGGTGTAAGATATGAGAATAACGCAGCAACCTGACTGTGACACTATCTACAAATTGTTCTCATAAGGAAATCTGCCAGGACCATTGGGATTGCCCCAAGGGCAGATATAGAAGTCATTAGCTTTAATAAGATTGCCAGTTGCTCCGTGTGAAAATTAGCGTTGCTTACACTTAGTCAATTCTTGACTAAATGTCAAGCTGCGGAGGATGACTGCAAAATTATGTTTTGAAAATAACAAGAAGTAAATCTACTTGGCAAAAGTGCAGATGGAAGATGAAGTACCTCTGTTGCTCCTGGATTTTGCATCACGAAACCAATGATATTGCGTATTAGCCCATTAAAGACTATCTCATTGACAGTTCCATCTATATTTAACCATGGCATGATTGGCTTATACGTCTCATTCCTAAAGAAGCTGATACTTGTAGCCTCCTTAGAATCTTCCACTGGCACGATAACACTATCCAGCAAACTACCCGAACTGCTGGATGGGACTGTATTTGTCGACGCACCCACATCTTTGTGACAGTCGGTAACAGTCGTTATGGGAATTCCATCAGTGTCACGATGTGCAACTCCCTCTGAATTGAGACAGCTAACATTGTGATCATTATCTTTGGAATGAAGTGCCGTGCAGTCATCACTCCTCTCCGGAGATTTCATCCAGGAAAGATCTCTACAGTCCCCACTGAAAACTGCCCTTGAGGGCAAAGAGTACTTGGAGCGATATAAAGCATCAATTAGACGAGTTGAGTCATATCCATTCACCTGTAAAGATCATTGAAAATGGAGGTTCAACATATCTTTTTGCAATAGAAAATTTCAGTTCTCAATAGAAGAATCTTTTGGCAGTTAAGACATCTTGAACTTGACTTAGTTTCACTATAACTGACCTTTATTGCCAATCCAAATGCTTGAAATACGTCCATGACAATTTCAGGCATTGCCTCATCTGAAACGTTACAGAGAATATATTAAAACGGTCATTAAGTTTCCTACTTCACTTTAACTGGAGAAGACAAATTCAATGAAAGATTAGCAACCCACCAGGCATCTCTATTATATGCGAGACTTCTTTGGCGGTTAAACCTTGCTCATCACTCATTTTAAGGGAACTATAGACAGCTCTAAATTTGTCAGGTGTGAGGTAAGTTGCTTGCTTACCACCAGAGGGTGTCAACATCAAATACCCGACATACAGCGTCATAGCATCCCAAGATGACTCATCACTTTTCCTGGTCATGGGAACTACATTGTCAAGTTCTTGAACTACCTTATAGTCACATCCAGGAGGAAACCAGGTATTGTTGAACTGATCTGCAACAGCCGTGTTATTAGTTTCCAGAGGCAAGCGAGGTTCAACAGCTAAGAGATCTCCATCCTCAAGCAATGCCAGGACATTAGCTCCGGAAATGGATGCAGGTTCCACCAGAACCCTAATCCCTGGAAAACCCTTCTCCCTTCGATTTTCGAGAACATCTGTTGTTATTGATTTTGGTCTCTTAGCCTTTCCACAGTCCGGAAATTCATCACCATCATACTTGCGTTTCAAGCTTCTGAAGTCTTCAGCCTCTCCAACACCTTCTTCAGGCATGCTTACAGAAATATTCAATTTTCCCGAAGCAACTAAACCAAACAAATGGAAGAGTTCCCCACATTGTAACTCACGGTTAAGAAAACCCTACTCTTGGATAAGATCTTTTTGTCTTTCCCGAAGCCATCTGGAAAATTCAGCTGCTTGCTGTCCAGTACCAGGGGGGAACCGTGACTTTGAAATATTCTCCAAGAACGTGTGAGAAAGTAAAGGTTGATCTCCATTACGCAAAATCTCCCAAAAGAAATATACAAAAAAAAATCAGTTGAAGCATGTGTGTAAGATGCAAACAAAGAAGTATAATAGCAAGAAATAATAAAGAACGCTACTGAAGCAGATCTTAGGGAAACTTGGCATGTCAAAAAATGCCAAGTCAATAAAAAAAGGTTCGAAGGTCAGTGCGCGGACTGATCATGGGTCTGGCAGCCTACCCAAGTCTGCGAGGCTTGAAGGTAAAGCAATCAGTGGGCTTGGGTAAAAGGTTAGGCTTGATGTACCCATTTCATCAGGTCGACAGATGGGAGGTTCCATGATCCATCCACCTCTAAACAAGCACCAAAAGAGGAATTCTTCTAGGGGAAAGGTGAGTACATGCAATCAAGCAATCAGGTCAAGTTGCGTGCAGAAGTTCTATTTGAAATATATCATTGGTCAAGAATCCATTTCTAATAAGTACAATGGAGTGAAAAGTAGCTTGGAAGACATAAGCAGGTCACCTGAATTGCTGAAAAAGGAACCACTACCACCAAGAGTCTTAAAGTGAAATTACCGTTAGCACAGTGCGAAGAGAAAGAAATATGTGCTGAAACATAGATAGATTCAGAATCATTTTGGTGTAGACGCATAAATAGTTCGTTCCAATAGGATTCATGTGCAGTCTTTAGCTGCAGTTTCAACTACGTACCCAGCATACCATTTAACGGAGTCTGGAGAAAAGGAAGAGGTCAATTACCATGAATTTCTTCTCACTCAGGTAACTAAATGCTGCAAAGAGTTCATCATTTGAAAATTGACGCAGGAGGAGTTCTGCACTCTGATTGAGCACATCGTCTTCTCTCAGTGGACTTAAAAGGACAAGTTTAAGTAGCTCCACAGCATTAGAAACAGCCATGGATCTATGGACTTTTCTGCTGACCTTCCTCCTATTATTCGATAGCTTGGTATGCTTCTTATGAAGATGACAGGAGTTTGATCGGTCTGCAGAATCTTTATACCGTCCCAAAGCATGGTGATTAATATCTTCAATGCATCTGTCTGAAAGGACCATATCAGAGGGCAGGGAATCCTGCAGAAGCACTAAAATTTCAGAAAAGCTCAATATCATTATAGAGTATACAGTATATTTCAGTCATGGCATTATGATCGAATCATTGATTACATTTTCTTCATCGTATATACAATCATCATGGTGTTCATCCAAGGTGGCTCTGCGCTTATACTGGAGAACCTTCTCAAGGGCTACCTTTATAGTTTTGTCATCGAAGTTGTCCCATTCTCCATTATAAGAACTGACCTCTGAGGTGCTTTCAGAATTGTTTGACCAACCTATGTTTAGACCTTCCTTTGATAAATCCTTCACCACAACTTTGCTGTTATTGTTATGTAAGCCCTCTCGCTTTTCTTCGAGGTGCTTTAGAAACCGTTTGCTTAGCATGTTGCAGAGACCCGTCAAGTTTTTTCTGAAGGTGAAGTTCTTTTTCAGCAAGGAAATTCTTCTCCGGCAACATTTTTGCGGTGCTGGAAGATCAGGGAGTTGATTCCAATCCACGCGTTGAAACTTTGCACCTTTTGCTGCACAGATCCTTGTGCACTGGATTACCAACTTCCTGAGAAAGATTTAAGGAATAGTCAACAACCGAAACACTATGGACATTATGCATAGTATAAAGGGAGTCATGTATCTTCTTTACGGAAATATAAACAGAAGTACCGTAGCTTGGAGTTGACAACATAGAACGATGTAAAAACCCTTAACTTGTCCATATTGCATAACATGTTACATACCTATCCGCTTCATCTGCCCATGTAAACCTTCTTCGAAATATGGAGTTCATAGCTGAAGACGCATTCCTGTTAACGGACATAGTACGCACTTTGCTTTTTTTAGTTTCAGACTCTTCAATAACTGCTGGACAATCCCCTGCTTTTTCATAAACCTGCAAATTACTATCGTGCAGTCTGGAAGAAGCTATAGAGACAGCTTCTCCTTCCCTGAATTGTTCGGCTCTATTGAGCTGTCTGGCGGGACTATGTCTCCTCATACATCCACCTATATCAAGTTCTGTGCAGTCCCGTGTCATAGCTTCTTGAGATCTCTTTCTTATGTGAGTTTCTGTAGCATGTGTTTCTTCTACTCTAGTATCCTGATCAGTGAGAATGTCACCTTGATACTTACGGTGCTCTTGTTCATGCTCCCGATAATAAACTTGTATTGCCTACAAGTAGTCGCAAGAACATATGTTAGTTATCCAAATTCCCAAATGGCAAAAAAAGAGAGAAGTTAATATGGAACACATATATGAGGTGAATGCCTAAAAAAGAAAAAAAATAGGCCCCAGTCACTTCTTGTTACTTATTTAATCTAACCTGCTGTAAGGTTGACTTTGCACAGACCATTTTACCAAGAGTGGACCCATCAGCTTGTGTGGCTTCTGGTCTGGGAGTTTGAGGATCTGGACACATGGTGTCCAGAGTCTTGACCAGGCCTCGTTTTGGCAGTTTAAAGGACCTGATTTTTTCTTGAAGTTCTGCAGAGATACTTTCGATGGATACGGATGGATGCAGGACCACTTCGGCACTTTGATTACAGCTCTGACTACCGTTCGTATGTACACATTTGCAGAGCCCTTGTTGCTCAAGTTTCTTTAGAATTTTGTCCATGGTTTTCCTGCACATAGTCATACCCTTTTCCTTCTCAAGATTCACAAGCCAACCATAAAGCTCACGTTTCAAAATGAACTTCTCATCCTGCAGAAAATAAATGAGCAAACAATAATTCTTCAGCACTGGAATTTGTAGTAAATTCAGCAGCATTCTCTACCTCCAGAGTTGCTATAAATTACCCAGGTACCTGGAGTCGATCCAATATCTTCTGTAGTCTTCGAATTTCATTGGTAGTTAATGATGTAACTGGTGAGGACAGAGCTGCCTGAATAATACTTGCTTCCGTCTGTGTACGTCCAGGATAACCATCTTCATCAGGAAAACACTTCATTTGCTCAGGATGCAACTCTTCTGGGTTAAACAGGACACTCTCCTCAGCAGCACCATTACCTTGGGGAGTCAAAGAATCACTTAAGATCATTCCTCATATGTCAGGAAAGTCTAAATTAGAAGCTTGGTTGTCAGCCTGTACTGGGAGATACTGGCTTTCACTTGGAAGTCCAACTGACTGTGTAAGATTGAGATTACCAAGTATCCGATACCGATAGGCAACTGCTTTAGAATAACTTCCTTCCTCCCTAACAACCCCTACTTTCTCCCTATCCATCCCAAGCCTAGAGTAGTTTTTCGAGAACCAACGCGAAAGCCTACTTCCAAGCCTCTTTTGAACCTGTGAAATAGTCGGGGGATGGCAGGTAAGTGTATAAATGTTAAGGATGGAGTTAAGAAATATGAGTGAGCACCAAGTATGATGTATGTAAAAAATTAGACTAACCCAAAACTGAGGCCAAGTGACTCTGTCCTTGTTTCATCTTTCTTCGAGTCAAACTTACCAACTCTAGTGATGTCTTAGTAAACCATGGTGCAATAACTAATTTCTTATTCTATTAAGACTGTTGGCCAGTGCTCCTGTACTTTCATATATGTGACTCTCTTCAATTATACTGAGACAAAAGTCTCATTGATTTATAAATGGCGCTTCGACAACAGCTAGATTTAAAAGGAAGTTATGAGCATTATGTTCATCTATAACTTTCCTACCAAGTCTAGCTTGGTTGATAATATGGGCCCAAGTATTAATTGCACAATCTTGACAATCAACTAAGCAGCTGTTAACATTGAAATCATTTCAGTCGAAAATCACAGTGCATATACTATATTAAAAGTCTTAAACCTACTGCAATTGTGCCAATTCAGTCATACACTTCTCTTTTTTGCGCCAATTGAGTCCTAAACCTTTTACAATTGTGTCAATTCAGTCCATTTGACTTGCTGGAATTGACATGGGTCACTAGCACTGACATGGACAATTTCTAATATTTTTTTAATTTTTTTCAAAAATTTTAATTGAATATTTTACGTCTCTTATATTGGACAAAAGACGAACAGTATTATTGTACTAAATGGACAAGTTTATACTACCTATTTGCACCATTTAAAAGTTTTAGGACTTGATTATTCTTCCACGACAAGTTTATAGACTCTTCTAGAGTAAGGAAGAACTTAACTCTGCAGACCAAAGATTTGAGAGGAATATATGCAAGAAAATTACTTATGTGAGTGAAGTAAGAGGCTTGTTGCAGACTAACACATAAGTAGAGGGAACTTGCCTCCATCAAAGTCACACCTTTAGACCCAGAATCAGCAACCATCTGGTATATTTGCTGCTCTACTGGAAGCTCCATGATGATCTCATGGTGATGACATTTCCTTCCATATGTTACTTGATGTTCATTATCAATGTCTTCGGCTCCTGATACAAAGGCATTTGGAGAGAAGTTTTTCACCAGTTGCAAGCGATTTTCATCCTGTCAAACAAAGAGATCCCGAGCCACTGATCAGGATACATTTAATGTTGTACGTGGTGTTCGCGTCTGGAATAAGTTCAGATGATAAGTTTTCCCGTTATCCGCCTATTAGCGTTAGGCAAGCTAATTGACAGGCTCAAAGCGAAGGATCAAGCCCAAAGGTATACATCGGATCATGGTTGTTTTGCTTGTTCTAATCTCTTCTCCGACATGATATCAAGCTTGAGATTTACAATTAAAAAGCAGATTCGAGCATCAGAGGACTTGGTTCAAAAGATTAACTATGCGTGAAATACTTTTGAGGTGATGACAATACAACCATCAGTCACCACAGAAGTTAAAGAATAAGTGGAATCTAAGACACGCTGAATTCAAACAAGTGAAAGGAAAACATATGTCGGCGATACTTTTTACACTTGCCTTGTCTCCGACTCTGGCTTGTTCCTTCACGAAACCGGCATTTTCCAACATCCGACGAATCTGAACCAAATTTCATCCAGGAAAAGAAGTATTATTTACTTGAGGAGAATCTGTTTAAAGAGAGTTCGCAAACTGAGGTGCGAAACTGCAGGTATAAATGTCGATAACTTACAATCGTCCAGGCTTTGTGTGCTGAAGATGATCCAACATAGCCAAGTTCCTTCTTAATATCCTTTACAGCAAGAACCTAGAAGAAAACAATGGCTAACCAAATCAGTACGTGTAAGCCAACTGACTCTGCAGACTCAACCATTGTGAACCTTGCTAACTTACCCCGCCATCGGCTTTTTCAAGTCTATCGCAGATTAATCTCATCGCGGGTAGGCAATCCTTTACGAGCACCTTCTCCTCAACACCCTCACCAGCAAAACCTTCTTCACCGGTTGAATTCCCATCGACACTCGCGGGAACATCTAATCTCTTCTCCTGTCTCGAAACCTCGAACTTCCCTCGAGACCCTAGACTCTTAGAATAGCGAGACATAAACACTAAATTTGTAGAAACCACTTTGCAAGAATTCCCTGGACGGCGAGCTTTTCCCGTTTTGAGGACTGCCGGTTGCCGTGTGATCAAATTTCGAGACTCGAGGGACTTCAAGTCATAGGCGAAGTTGTTAGCCTCGATTCCAAGCATCTTACAAAGCTCACTCTGTGCGATTCCGTCTGTTCTGAAGATATACACGGTTAGCGAGTTATCATCTCAAATCCGCAGCTTTCTCTATCTAGCCGATTAATGACCTAGCTAGGAACATGAAATTTCGATAGTCAAGTGACATGATTCCATCTTAAATCAAAATGAGGCCTTCTTGCTACCAAGGAACTTCCCTAAACCAAGAAAAGACGCAGAATTAGAGTGAACCTAGCGAGGGCGAGGTGCTCGAGAGCTTTCCGCTGAGACTGGGAGACCTCTGAGTCCTCGAGGTGATCATCGTAGAGGCCAAGGAAGCATCCTCTGAGACCATCGCTGCCAATGATCTTCAAACCCAGCTCCTCGGCATGGCCGACGTGCTGGATCGATTGATCGGCCGGAGAGCAGAACGCGTCCTTCTCACCTCTGCGGTACTGGAATCGGAGCTCCGAAACGTCGAGAAGATTGAGCCACAGGGCGCTCTTGAGCCCCGGCTCGAGCTCGAGGCCGGCGGAGGCGAGTGCTGGCACAAGGTCGTTCCAGAGAGAGGCGAGGGCGACGCCGCTCTTGCCCCGCCTGTAGATTTCTCCGAGAGCCGACGACACGATCGAGAGAGAGAGAGAGAGACGAAGACGACCGTTGGGTCGTGACAGAGGTATGCGTGATTTTGGCGGGAACGGGTGGGAATGAAGGGGGGAAGAAGGTCAAGAGGCGGGATCCGGATCGTCTGCCCTCATTGATTGAGGGCAGACATGCCCTGTCAAATTAGGGCCGTCCGATCAAGCAACGGACGGCCCTGATTTGAGGGATTTTTTTTTTTTTTTATTTTTTTTAAATAAAAAAAGGCCCTAATTTGACAGGGCATGTCTGCCCTCAATCAATGAGGGCAGACGATCCGTTCACCAAGAGGCGAAGGAAGGAAGGAGAGAGCTGCTGCTGAAAATCCAGGAATTGTCAAACCCCAATTTTTTTCTGCAATATAATTTTCAGGACTCAGATACCTAAACATGATAGAAACTGCAACCATGTGCATGTATGCTTTCTAAAGGGGAAGAAGAACAATGAAAATTACTTTTAGAAAACCGTGCAATTAGATAAACCTAAAATAGCACCTACCGCTGCACAGACAAAACAGTACGTAGTTCACGACACCTTAGGACATCAACAACACATAAATTAGCTCAATCATACGTATGCCATCAATAAACAAGCAGGAAGACCAGCTAAATCTAGATGATAAAACTTGCTCACAACCAAAATGCCTTGTGCACACAGGCGTAAACGCTACATTTTTGGGAAAGGAGAAAGATGTCCACAGAACTAAGAAAATATGCATTAGATTATTAACCTTGCATCACAATGGAAGCTGATAAGTGCCTGGTGCCATTGAGAGGATGCACTATTACTGACGGTGGTTAACATGCATATCCTTAAAATCAACAGGTTGATGGATTAGATTAGGACAGCCATCTCCTAATCTAATCAAATCATGCAATATCGTCTCCTCCTTAGGTTTTTGACTATGCAGCAGCTACCAACCACAAAGATTGAACTTTACGGGTTATTCTCGTATGCATTTCAATAGATTTTCCACTGAAATATAATGTACTCTCAGACAAGGGGGATGCCAAACCTAGGTGTAGTAATACATCTTTGGACTCCAACGTCGACGATTTGCGATGTTTAGCCAAACTGCAAGCAAACGTGGTTACCTGCAAACAAATACAGTAGGTTGATTAAAAGCCAAAGCACAAAGATGGTTCAGGCATAAGCATAAGAGCATAAGAAGCTTCAGGACAACCATGAATTGTGATCGATCATTTGCAAATTCGCAATTCACCATCATTTAAACAAAAGATCACCAGGTTCAAAGCAACACGCTGAGTTAAAACATGACATGACTGCATTTACAACTTGCAAGTTGAATTAAGCTCCAAGAATGCCAATTTCAGGCTAAACTGCCATCCAGTTTGCTTGCAAACCCAGATATGTTGTACTGACCTTCATCACTTAAGCAAGAAGTGAACTTCAGAAAAGAAAAAGAACATCCACGCATAGATTAAGCATGCTGCAATCAATAGAAATGCTATAACTAGTACCCTCACTGGCTAAGCATATGCACCGTTAACCCTTGGGGGAGAGCTCAAGTTAAAGGAGCCAATCGATCCCATTGCTTGAATCCCTTGCAATGGTTGTCCAGCTAAATTACCAAAGTGGAATTGGTTCCCAGGTACTAATCCTGCCTTTTGCCTTGGCTATACCCACAAAATTAACGATTTTAAAGACCTATATCTCTCCATCTCCCAACATAACACATAACAAAATAATATTAATTAGCTGATCAGTCTCCAAAAACCTCATCCAATAAAGAGAGCCAAATGGAAAAAATAAGAACTGTTTTACAAACAATCCCCTGCAAAACCAACTCAGGAGGACTCCAAAGAATAGAAATTCCATTTAGTGATTACCTGCTTCACTGATGTCCATCTGTCCGCCTGCTATGTAAGATATACTCAAAACAATACTAACTTTTTAAAAAGACAATAAAACCTCCTCACACTGCTCCCAACTAGAATGCCAACAAAAGAAAACCAACAAAACTGACTAGCGATGAACGAGATATCGAGAAAAGACGCACCGAATTCAACATCTGAGACTGCAGATTCATCTAAGCAGCAGCCGCAGCCGTACCAGACAGCATTGGCAAATGGCCGCTCTGTCCCATCAAACCCGACCGCGTGAGATTCCCAGTCACCATCTGATTCTGCTGGCTCTGTGGCTGGCTCTGCTGAGACCCAGACCTTTGACTTTAAGATATCTATCGAAGTATTTCAGTATATCTCGCTCTGACCTGATCAGTCACGAGTTAACTAACCAAAGGGGAAAGGCTAACACAGGACGAGGTACGTGGACCTAGGAAATTCGATAAAAAAACGGTATTTTGACCATAAGGGTCGTCGAGGGATATTTGGAACCGAGGCCGATCAGAGAACGATTAAGGAATCCGTTGCTAGTGTTATACGACCGGTGACTTCCAACCCGCGAGCTACCCATTACCGCGTAAATCGTCCTGTTTCCGAACTATTCCGAGTGGAAGAGCGTCGATTGGACCACTGTGGAGCTCCAGCCAACAAATTTCCAGCGAGTCGACAGAAACAGTCGCAACAGGAGGTAGGTGGCTGTTTGTACTTCGTTGGACCTCGAATCGTTCGAGTTTTTCGCTCAAATTTTGTGGAGACCTAAGTCACTTATGTTCTGAGCTAGGGTAAAAATTTGGGGCTTTTTCGATGAAGTTTTGACCTCGAACGACTGCTGTGTTTGAAGGGAAGATTCTGTCCCGTTGGAGACTCGGAGGAGTCGGCGCCATTCGAAGGTCATTCGGCGTCGCCTTGAGCTCAAATCTTCGGTAAGGCTTCCCAACATATAGAATTAGATGTTAGCAAGAGAATTGAGTGAAGATTTAAGATTAATCGTTGGATTTCGGGCTGTTTGGACTGATTTTAAACAGAACAGGGAGTGCCCTGTTCGGTTCTATTTTCGCTGAGTTGTAGGGGGCTGTTCTTGGTACAATTGGGTATAAATTTTGTTGTTAAGATGTACTAGGATGTCTATGATGTGTTATTGAGGTTTGTGTTTCGTGGATTGGCGTTTTGAGCAAGAAAAATTGATGGATTGGTTGTTTCCGAGACCTGCCCATACACTCCACCTTGCTGCTGCTGCTGTTGCCTCAGTAAACCTATCTGCTGCATTTGATTTAACCTAGAAATCGATGGCGATCTCTGAAGATTCGGCTGAATTTGGAAATTGTTCATGGCAGAAACATTCTGAGCCTGCTGTTGCTGATGCTACTGCTGCACTAATGATTGTTGCGTCTGTTGATGGACGAGCGACTGAGGCTGCGGTTGTGGCTGCAACTGCGTCTGTTGCTGTTGCTGTTGGGGGAAATGAGGTAGAGGAGGGGACAAGATCTGAGAATTGATATGAGTGTTAGAGATATGCCCTAAAGCAATTGTGTAATAGTCACATATTGGGTATATCCGTTGCACTTCTGATTTCTTATCAGTGGCAAAGACGTATTTATTCATTTGTCCAAATATAAATGAATAAAATCCATAAGATCAGTTGTAACCGAACCTATTCTTAAGACGTTGAGAATATGTGTGACAGGTTTACGGTTAGACTGAATCTTTAAAACAGTTCCCGATCAATGGATTATTGAATGGATATCAATGATCCTGTTGAGGTCGGTATGTTCTTAACTTCATAATTAAGTATCAGATACTTAAGGAAATGACGAGTCACAAGTCATTGGGTATTGCGATATCCGAGTTAGAACATAGGTGCTTGTATCGGACAAGTTCACTGAACGTGACACATAATGAATGATTAGCGACATGGAAGCTTTTTGCGTGGTCAATGTCTAATCGTTCATGCTTTGGTCTTGTGTAAATAATCCTTAGACCTGAGGTACAGTGTTGACTTGTGTGATAAATGGCTATGGTTCACAAGTGCGCATATTGGCGGGTCGTTGATTCGTCTCTGTACTTGATGGTCGTAGTTCAGGCACATACGAAGTCACATGTGTACGCAATATGGAATCTGTCTCCTTATTAATAAATGTATGATGTCCTATGTGATCTGATTGTAACAATGCATTGAAATCCTCGGCCGGGGTTATGATTGAGAATGAAATGTTCATGTCTCATATAAATGTATGTCAAGTTAGATTTGTACATATGATCGAATTGGTGGCTTGACAAAAATTCCATGGTCTTTGTTCGATCGGGACATAGTAAGACAGAAGGATTGAATTACACTGTAGCCAAAGCTGACAGGTTCATAATGTTCTTAAAAAGAATTCACACTGTCTGGGTAGCCATGACATATTGCTAGATGTCACTCATGGCTTGTAGGACCTAGAGGATGATCGGGACAATCAATTCTCTTGGAAGTTCTAATGTGTTAGTACATGTCTTACTGCCAGCTCGGTGATGAACCTAGGAATGTCACACACCTTAACCAATACATGACAACGCAGTATGGAAAGACGACATTGCAAATTAGTTTGCAATTATACCAATTAGTTGGGTTGAAATTAAAATTAAATGAGATTTAATTTTATTTCTCTTTTTGGTCACTTGCACGTGTATATATGATGTACACGTATGTTCCACGTATTTGTACGCTATACGTATTTGTACGTTATACGTATTTTACTGTTTGGTAACCTCTTTAACTCATGTAATAATAATAATGGTTATTATTATTTTTAACACCTTTGTTAGTGCTATTTTTAAATAACATTTTTGTATTGTAAAATGTGAGTGCTAATTATAAATTGTGAGTGCTATTGTTAGATAACATTTATAATTGTTAGTGCTAATTTTAAATGGCATTTATTTATGATAAATTGTGAGTGCTATTGTTAGATAGCATTTATATTTGTTAGTGCTAATTTTAAATGGCATTTATTTATGATAAATTGTGAGTGCTATTTTTAGATAGCATTTATAATTATTAGTGCTATTTTTAAATAGCATTTTTGTATTATAAGATGTGAGTGCTATTTATAAATTGTGAGTGCTATTGTTAGTGCTATTTTTATATGGCATTTATTTATCATAAATTGTGAGTACTATTTTTAGAAAACATTTATTATTTGTTAGTGCTATTTTATAATACAATTTATTGGAAGGTGTTTTTGGCTATAAAAGGATGGCAAGAGTTTTGAGGTTGGGGTTAGCACATTTGTAGAGTGAGCAGATTTTTGAGAGCTTTGAGAGAAGAACACAAACACTCTCTATATTCTCATAATTTTGAGTGACCAAAATATACCAAGTTCAGAATATTGATTCCGCAAATTGCTAGCACAATTGTTGTGGAATTATTAGTCGTCTCCCCGTTCGTCAATTGGTGGTGTGTCTGAACTAGAGGCCCGATACTTGTGGGGCTGAGATTGAAGAACATCGAACCGACACCTCCGTTTCAAGCACGCTACAAGAGGTAGTCTATTTACTCCCTTTGGTGCTTTGTGATTTTTCGATTGAAATGCACGAAGTACGCCTCTGGAGATACATGTATGGGTTGTTATTTATTTCCGCTGCGTTTACTAATTTTTATTTTCTCGTACGTGTTACGTGAATCCCAACAATGAGTGGGGTCGATTGAAGAAGAGGAGTGGGAGAGCGGCGATTGGGACGGGATTTGGGGGTTCGACGATGGATTTTGGGGAATTGGCGCCGCCGAGGCTGCGGGATCCATCGGGTTTGAAGATTGAGGTTTTGGCGACGAGGTCGGGTTGTTCGCCATGGTTCGGTCGTAGCGGCGGCGACTCGCTGTAAGTTCATCGCGGAGCTATTTCATCGCGATCGGGGGTTTGGGCTTTTTTATTTCCTTTTCGAGCTCCAAACTCAAATAATAGAAAGAGATAGAGATGAGAGAGATAAACAAGGAAAGGGATCCTAATCATTCCTCGGAAGTTAGGTCATGCCTTAAATATCCGAATCGTCCGTGTTATGAGAATAGATGACCCAAATTATTACTAATAAAAATATATATAAAAAATTTAAAATATTACCCCTTAAAAAAAAGATCTGGGCCGCCCGTCCAAAAATGGACAGCTTGAATCCCAAAAGCAGGGACCTAACCTTATGAGGAAAAGATTAAGCGATCCGAATCCGATAAACAATGGAGAAGAGAAGACGAGAGAAGACAGAGGGTCGAATCGTGGCCGTACACGTCGGACAAAACGGGAACGGGAGTGGGCCCACAATGGCAGTTTTATTCGTCAGCCAGTCAACCCCGAAGGTCAACTTGGGGGTCAAGTCAATTGTCATGAGGTAACGCATGGGGGCGCGGTTTTCAGTATCCAGGCACGGGGTGTGCAAACTGGATCGGACCGGCCCGGACCGGCCTGGGACCGGCTCGGCCCGAGCGGGTTGGTCCGGTCCTTGAGGTTGGCGGTCCGGTCCCCGATCCCAATAAACAGGACCGGTGACTGGGCGGTCCGATCCCCGGGTTCTATGGTTTGGGACATGACCGGCTCGGCCCGGACCGGCAATATTTTTTTTTTAAAAAAAGATCTGCAAAATCAGGATCATCCTTGGATGAACTCTGACTTATTTATTTACTTGTAAGTTTTGGTGTTAGTAAAAGCGTTAAAGTGATGTTTTCAATTGGTGGCGAAAAGGACTTCTAATTACTTTTGTTATGATGAAATCGTCAGGACCATGCATGATTTTTAAATTAACAATATTTTAGCCTTTTGACATTCTCAGGGTTGGACGAATTCGGGTGTAATATGCGCAGCCTTACGTTTCAGTCGAACTGCATACGAGCGGGAGCTTTGTGCACTGAGCTAGCCTAGTAACTGTAACACGAGCAGGTTGAATGTAGTAGTAGGCTTTATAGCGGTTGGGCCGGGACCAGAACCGGACCGTACCGCCGGTCCTGGTCCTGTCCGATCCCGGTCAGGTCCTTGGTCTTGAAATTATGGGGACCGGACTATTGGTCCGGTCCCCGGGTTCATGCCGGGACAGGACCGAACTATTGGTCCGGCCCCCGGGTTCATGCCGGGACCGGACCGGCCCGAACCATGCACACCCCTAGGCACGATGGCATTTCTGGGATTTTCCTTCCTTTCTAATAGTAATTATTTTCACAAATGCAAGAGTAAATAGAAAGACAACATTATTTTGAGAATTTTTGCAACTAGGTGACCATTGACCATAATGACAACCATAATAGAAATATTATCCGTCTTGTTAAGAAAAATATTAGATGCATGTGACACTGGCCGGTTGTTTCGTGTTCTAGGTGGACAAGTTCTCTAGTACTCAGATCTCCAAGTGAGTGGAGCTTGGGTTATCATCATGGGGAGTGAGCGTTGTAGAGGGAAAAAGACAACTGGGTCCCTGAGAGCGGTGTCAAGACAGGTTTGTACTAGGAGTTCTTTGTTAAATATAATATATTCTTAGGGTTTTCTGTGTACAAACTGGTCGGGAGCTGATACCGCTCTCTTGATGACACTATGCCTGCCCGAAATCAGCTATTGTACATAAAGTGTTCTACTCATCTTTGAACTGGGCGTGGTACGATCTAATACGAAAAAGCTATTCGCCTAAGTGTTTTATGAAATAACTATATAGGGAAGGCTGGCTTAACATGGCTTGCCAGGCGTCGCATGGACTAATTTTACGATCGAGATCTGTCGGCCCGTGACACATGATTGATTGGTTTTCATTCTAAGACTCAATTGTTTCATGAAAAATATATGATTCAAAAAAAAAAATTCAAAAAATGATTACTTATATCGCTTAAAATAATCAGTCAATGAAAATTATTTTTCATTATCGATAAAAATTTATGTCTGATTCGTGAACGATGAAAATATTCTTGGTTCTTTTTTTATACAATTGATATAAAAAATATATCTTCTAAATTATTCATTTTTCGAGAAATAAAAGACCCTAAAATCGTAGCATGAGCACCTTTCTAGTGCAATATACTAGCAAAGGACAAGTGTTCAAATTCCGAGCACTTCCTTCTAGTATTACCCCGTATGCTGTGTTCGTATCTCTGATCGTCTATTCACAGTTACTCGCGCGTCCTGTGTTTCGCGCGTAAAGTCCAACTTCAGGCGATCATTGCCGATCGATTTCCGGATGGCTTTAGTTGTCCGGGAATCGATTTTCTAGGAGATCCTGGGATAAGTAATAGCAGAAGAGAATGTTTTACGGTGTCAGGATCTCCCAAGACCAAAACCACTTCCTGAAACCTTTTTGTCTTGCAGGTGCTGAGAAGATCCAATAGAAAGAACTATAAAACAGAAAAATGGCAAGAGGAGGAGGATTGATCATCACAGCTGATAGTGCTAATCAGCCTTCTCCATCAACTTGATTAAGCACTGCTTCCAATCTGATACCTTCTCTTCTCCATTAACAACCTATCACCAAGGCAAACCACAGAACTCTGATGAGGCAACAGAAACGCTTTTAGTTTATCCAATATAGACTTTTAGAACGTTCCCAACAGATTAAGCTAATAGGTGGATACTGACGTTCACGGAGGAGTTTACCCCTTCACAGAAACCTCCGCGATGTAAAAGAGGCAGAAGGTGATTGCTACCTCGAATGCAAATCCTCCTCGAGGGACTGCGCTGAGCGCTTCCACGCAAATCATAGCAGCATCTTCCTTGCTGAGACTTCCCTTCGCCGAACAACCCTGTGAATGAAGTGTGCGACATAAGTTGTGAGAAAAGAAACAAATTCGCAGACTCTTCTTAAGTATCACCTTTGTCCAACCATTTCAAACAAGAAAATACTTGCAAATTACTACTTATGCGTGCCTCCCGATGATTTCTTTTTTCTTTCCTGCGAATCAAGTCGATTGAGATGAATCCTTTGAATTTAAGAATTATCAATCCCTATGAGGCTATGATCACAGGCCATCGGTGGAAATAGGCAATCTGTTCCCCAAATAGAGAATATCTCATCACATGGACTTAGCTTAAACAATACCAATTCCATCCATCTTTATTAACAAAGGATTGAATATAAAAAACACCAGAGTAAGACTACAGCGGCACCTCATCAAAACAAAAGCCTCGTTCTCCGCCCGGTGTGTCTTGCAACGCGCCAGCCCTGATAATGGTGTAAGGTAGTCCTGAAGCCATCAGTTTTGATTCATCTTGCTCAGCCAATTTTTTTGAAGAGCCTCTCATCATAGCTTGAATGCCGCTCAAACCTTCATAAACGGACAACTGCAGCCTCATTAAACAACATTTGACCTGCATATATTCCCCGCAATGTGTCCGTTCACAGCTTTCAAGAGAGAGATACCTGAGATAAGAGAATTACGTGTTTGATTCCCTTCAAGCTCCCAACGTTACATAAGAAACCTTCCTGTAAAAGGAGAAACAAAACGGTACCGACAAGTCGAGATGGCACAATGGTAAGGACAGAATGAAAGAAAGCACATCAACATACGGTTGGACATATGATGGCCCGAACTCCTCTGAGAGCCGTACTCAGGAATTGCTTGCTAGTCATGTCTCCAGCCACTGACTTTGCAAGGGAAACCATAAATACTTAATCGGATATTCTACCCCAAATCAAATTAACATAGACTAAACAACACAAAAGAGATGCTGTGACCTGTGAGTATGCGCATCTTTGCTTACCTCGACATAGTCTCCAAATGCCTCATTTGCCATCCGCTTGTCTTTGACCAATGCTTTGACTCGAGTTCGTTTAACGATCAGTGAAAGAATAATCATCTACATGAGCTAGAAATCACAGGAATCAGATAATATAATACGATTAACTCAAAAATTTGGGAAGAACATACTTTAGAGGGAAAGAAATTGAGTAAATGCGACAGATGGAGAGTCGGCAAGTGAACTCTGGAAAGGATGCTATAAGAGCAAAGACAGCATTCACAGATTTAAACGCGGGAATATTCCACGGGCTTTACTGAGTTAGAGAGAATTACTTTTTTTCAGATTGATTCTGTAGTGCATATGTGCAAACAGAACAGAAATGGCGAGTACTGCTCCTTCCTAAATTGCCTGTGAGGGCCATTGACGTTAAGTTTGAAACGAACCTGACCCATTTCACTATCTCCGTCCGCGACTAAAACAGCATCCCGCGCTTCTTCTTCTTCTTCTTCTTCTTCTGAGTTCAAAACAGAAGGGCAAATGCATCAGCAAACTCACAGCACCTCCATTATTAGAACAAAACAAAAGCCTCACCGCATTCCAAACACAGTTAATTCTATGATTCACTCAAGCAGTTTAGTTATTGCTACTAACTTATTCATCGCGCTTCGTGCAACTAACTCCGCTTGCGCATGTTCATTATCCCAAGCAGAGCACAAACTTTAATGAGACAAAAAAAATAAAGGAACAGAAAACTGAAAGAAACAGAAGCAGAACCTCTGTTCTCATCCTCTTCATCCACACCAGACCCATCCTTGGGAAGAAGATCAGGTGCTCCATACCATTTCCTCAACTTAGGACCTCCTGAATTAAGGTCAGAACAAGCAATGAATCGAATGCTGAGCTTTTACTTCTCAAGCACGTTGCAGAGCATCTAATTCTAAACAGTTTGAATAACAAAACGAAACATCTCGGGACTCCATCTTTGAGGCGCACACAATGATTCTAAGAATGAATCCGATTTGGGAATAAAGACAAGACCGCATTCAAAAACAGAAACGAGGCCAAAATGGAGAAATGCAAGCGAGAAAGAGGGCAGTACTACCCTCGATGTAATCAAGAATCTGATCAAAAAAGCCGATTTTCTTCTTGGCAGAGCAACCAACGGAGACACGCTTCTGGGTGTCGGCGAAAACGGACGAGGAATGGTTGACTTGTCTGACTAACGAGTCTCGGAAAGAGAGCCTTGAAGGGAGAAGAGCAGTCGCCATGGATAAAAGCTCTCTCTTTTCTCTCATCCAACCGTTTTTTATTCCCGCGGAAAACAGAAGAAAAAGGATAAAGCTTCGTCATCCGAAGCGGAGGAACGATCTGTTCCAAGCGCCCTCAAATTGGCTTTGTGATTAAATTTCAATCTTTGATGTAATACACAACATTTTTCTGTCCTATTAAATTTCAACAAATCCATTCAATATAAAAAAATAAAGTTAATAAATATACCTTATGGCTAAAAAGATGTTACATTTCAACAAGTCCGATCTATTCCGTGCCCAAAGACCTTTCAAGTATTATACATATGGCATTGGTGGACCAGAAAATTGATCATCATGTTATTGGATTATGTGGATTATTATATTCTACTTTGAGCTGAGTTATCGTATCTGGATATTCACATGTGACCTTCTTCTTTTTATGCGCATAAATATAAACAATTTGATTAGAGACATTTTCAAGAACGATATTATAATTTGTGTTAAAGTTCAGAAACCATATTAAGTAAATTAAAAGTTCAAAAAGAATGTTGCACATTTGGTAAAAGTTTAGGAACTGTTCGAGCAATATCAGGAATGCCGATTTTCTAGAAGTGGACCAAGGCAATACATATAGTACTTGAGGCTGCGTATGGATGGTAGCCAGGGAAAGTGTTTCTGTTCCAAAAGTGTTCCGGAAACACTTTTGGAACAGAAACGCGTATGGTTCAAAAATGTTCCGCGGAACACTTTTGTGTCAGGGAACACTTTTGAAGGAACAAAAAAACTTGCTTCTGAATTTTTGGAACACTTTTGAAGGAACAAAAAAACTTGCTTCTGAATTTTTGGAACACTTTTGAAACCACCATCCATCGTCGCCGACGCGGCTACCACCCGCTACCTCGCTAAAAGCCGGCCGCCTGTCGCCAATTGCGGTCGCCGGTCGTCGGCAACTGGCCACTGCCGGACATCGGCCACGGTCGCCGGTCGCAGCCGCCGTCGATCGTCGGCTGCAGTCGCCACCGCTGCCGGCCGAAAAAAGTGTTTTTTTTTTACTTACCAAACGCATTTTTTCCCCAAAAATCGTAGTTTTGAACAAAAACACAAAAAAATGTTTCTGTTCAAAAAATGCTCCCAGGAACAGAAACGCTACCATACGCAGCCTGAATGGCCAGCGCACGGAGAAATCTTACATTTTACAAAAGAGTTTATTTTATTATATTATTTTACTTTATATATTGAAAGAGAAGAGCTTATCTTTTGGTACACCATTTTAGTGCTTAAGGAACCACTTCACCCTTTTTACCATTTATATGCAAGTTAATTTATATATAAACACCCGACTAAACCGAACAGATCAACCACGAAACGACACTTGGTGCATCGTGGTGGATGCTTGAGAGACTTTAGTGTTTTCAAAAATCAGCGTTAGCTTGATCCGAGACTGAAAAGGCAAAAAAAAAAAGAAAAAAGAAATCGAAGAATGAAGAAAGATCTAAAATAGTTTCCTCCGGAATAAATTTTCCATGAAAGTACTTTCCAATTAAAAAAGAAAAATATCGAAACTAAATTCGGGCCAAAATGACATCGTTCCGCCAAGAAGGAGAGAGATTTTTTTTTTCAAAAAAAAAAAAAGCCAGGTCAGCATTTTCCGTTAACCAGAATGGATGGAGTTATTCGACAAGTTTTAGGACTCAATTATTTTTTTTAAGACTTTTAATAAACATATCACAAAAAGAAAAAGAAAAAGAAAAAGAAAAAGAAAATAACGACTTTGAAAAGAGTCCGAAGAACAAATTGGGCCAAACGTGAAAATATCAACTGCAACCTCACGTTATAATAATCTTGAGAATTTGCACTGCCGGTTGCCGTGTGATCAAATTTCGAGACTCGAGGGACTTCAATTCACAGGCGAAGTTGTTAGCCTCGATTCCAAGCATCTTACAAAGCTCGCTCTGTGCGATTCCGTCCGTTCTGAAGATATACACGGTTAGCGAGTTATCATCTCAAATTCGCAGCTTTCTCTATCTAGCCGATTAATGACCTAGCTAGGAACATGAAATTTCGATAGTCAAGTGACATGATTCCATCTTAAATCAAGATGGGGCCTTCTTGCTACCAAGGAACTTCCCTAAACCAAGAAAAGACGCAGAATTATAGTGAACCTAACGAGGGCGAGGTGCTCGAGAGCTTTTCACCGAGATTGGGAGACCTCTGAGTCCGCGAGGTGATCATCGTAGAGGCCAAGGAAGCATCCTCTGAGACCATCGCTGCCAACGATCTTCAAACCCAGCTCCTCGGCATGGCCGACGTGCTGGATAGATTAATCGGCCAGAGAGCAGAACGCATCCTTTTCGCATCTGCGGTACTGCAATCGGAGCTTCGGAATGTCGGGGAGATTGGCAATGATCGCCTGAAGTTGGACTTTACGCACGAAACACAGGACGCGCGAGTAACTGTGAATAGACGATTAGAGATACGAACACAGCATACGGGGTAATACTAGAAGGAAGTGCTCGGAATTTGAACCTTTGTCCTTTGCTAGTATATCGCACTAGAAAAGTGCTCATGCTACAATTTTAGGGTCATTTATTTCGCGAAAAATGAATAATTTAAAATATATATTTTTTATATCAATTGTATAAAAAAAGAACCAAAAATATTTTCATCGTTCACGAATCAGACATAAATTATTATCGACAATGAAAAATAATTTTCATTAACTGATTATTTTAAGCGATATAAGTAATCATTTTTTGAATCATATATTTTTCATGAAACAGATTGAGTCTTAGAATGAAAACCAATTAATCATGTGTCATGGGCCGACAGATCTTGATCGCAAAATTAGTCCATGCGGCACCTGGCAAGCCATGTTAAGCCAGTTGTCGCGACCCGTCGTTTTATTTCGGTCGGTTGATGGGCGAATGGATTATCAATCGGGCCTTCTCACTCTGTGATGTGGGTCGCGAGCTTTCTCGGCGCGGGCCCTCCCAGGCCCATACCAAATCGCGATGGGATTTTTTTTTTTGGGGTTTCTCGACGATAAAAGTCAATCGCTTCCAACCTTGGTGTGGTCGTAGTGGCATGTGCAACGTATGCATGCATTTGGAGTCGCCACCGGTCCTTCTTGGAAGGTAGACCGGAAACCTCACTAATTGATTGGGAGAGATCGATCGATTTTGTGGAACAAGAGATTTTGGGTTCGGGGACTTGGTTACGTTGGTGTAATTACCAACGCCCTTTCGGTACCTAACGCAAGTGATTTTCCTAACTAAGATTTCATGTAGGGGCAATTTTGGGGTGAGGTAAATCTGATTCAGGGTTTCATGCAGATTGGAAGACTAGTCCTATCAATTACAATCAATTTAATGAAAGGGCAATCAAGTAAATCATAAAGTGCATATAAAACACATCAAATCAGCATGGCATCCCTAGTATAGCCCTATTGGCTTAGAGAAGGGATATTTGAAGTACGGAAGGAGTTCGAGGATGATTTGAAGACAATTTGCCCATGAAGGGCAAAATTATCATTTTGGAAAGGGATAGGAACCCAAGAGTGTTAGAAAAAGGATTGACCAGTCGAAATGGCCCATTTCCCATTTCCTGACATTTTTCGAAATGATCTTCCCATGAGGGGCGAAATCGTCATTTTGGGAAAACAAAGGCAATTTACCCATGAGGGGTAGAATTGTCATTTTTAAGGGATTAGGAACCCAAAGAGTCAGAAAAAGGATTGGCCAGTTGAGATGACCTATTTCCTATTTTATGACATTTTTCAGATCTTTTATTGATTTTCAAAGCAATTTACCCATGAGGGGTGGAATCGTCATTTTTCGGAGGGATTAAGGACCCAAAGCTTCGGATATAGGATTGACTAGTTGAATGTGCCAATTTCCCATTTTCTAACATTTTTTAGAATTTTCAGAATTTTTTCAATGTTTGGAAGACGATTTGCCCAAAAGGGCAAAATCGTCATTTTGGAAAGATTGGGGTTCGAAAGACCCAAAATAGGTGAATGGCCAGTTGATTGTGGCCATTTCTTATTTTATGAAATTTTCGGAATTTCTCCAGTTTTTGGGAGACGATTTGCCTAAAGGGTAAAATCGTCATTTCGAAAGGGGTCGGGTTTCAAAAGACCCAAAATAGGTCATGGCCAGTTGATTGTGGCCATTTCCTATTTTCTGAAATTTATTTTTTGGAATTTCTGAAATTTTTTCGAATTTTTCTGAATTTTTCTTTTTCTTTAATAATTTTCCTATTTTATTAATTAAATTTTCGGATTTTTATAATGTTTTTGATTTTTTTATTAAAAATATTTTCTGGACCGAGTCAAACCCGGCCCGCGCCTCTCGGGCGCCTGGCCCTACCCCATGGTGTTGACACCTGATTTTTGACCATCCGTTATTATAATTTTTTATTTCTAAAATTAATTAAAAATAACAAAAAAGGTCAAAAAATTGCAAAATCAACTTTGGAAGCCTTAGCCTAGCCTTAGGAACCCATTTTGAAAACAAAATATTTTTTGTATTTTTTAATATTTTTTGGAATTTATTTAATTATAAAAATACCCAAAAAATCAGAAAAATACCATCCGTGGTCAGAAAATTACACAAAAATATTCAGAAATTCTATTGTAATTCTCTATTTAATATTTTCACTTTTTATTAGGGAAATTCGGCTTGGTTCATTGGGTTCCTTCACAAACCTAATCCCGAACCGGGCCTAAAAAATCCTTTTCGAGTCTTTTAATTTTCAATTCTCGGTTTTTATAAGCTATGACATTGGACTCCAAAGTATTGAAATGCAATTGGGTCAATTTGCCCTCCAATTTGATCAATTTTAACCAAAAGGGCTTAATTGCATAAAAATCTTTCAATTTAGTCCCCGGTTTCACAATTTTTGAAATTAAATTTCACACGGGCACACCCATTAAAATTAAACACCTCTACCCAACAGTTTTCATCATGATGAATCCATTGGTGGGCTCAATTTTGGCTAATTCGATCTTTTAGGCCCTCGATTTGACGAAATTGAATTTCGGATCCTAGGGACAATTTGGGGTTTTCACAGAATTTCAATAAATTGATTCACGAAAATACCCATATTTGATGGAAAACATGTCAAGTAATCCGATTTTGCCATCAATTTCATGAAAAGAGGTCATTTGGGGGGTCAATTTGACGATTTGGGCGATTTGGCCGAACCGGGTCGGTCGGGTCCGACCCGACCCGACCCGGGTCGTGGACAGCATGCACAGAACAGAATGTGCAGCAAACAGAGCATGGGGGTGTGTGATTTTCGGGAAGAAAAAAAGCATCACGCGTGGGGGACAGGCAAGAGGCCGAGGCTCGCATTGGGCAGAGGCGTTGGGCGTGCCGAGGCGCGCCGGTCGGCCACAAAAACCGGCGAGGGAGCTCAGTTTTAAGCGAAGCTCGGCAAAGAGAGAGAGGGGATCTTTTTCGGTCGAAACCGGCACTGGAGGAGCTTCCCCGGACCTTCAGCAACCCTCACCGATCATCATCAAAGCATTTTTGGTCACCGGCGTCCCTTGGACAAGTCGGTATTCTCCTCCGATCACCGTTTCTCATACGCACGCCATGTGTTCGACAAAATGCCGATGGATGCCTCGACTTGGTTTTGTCTCGGCTGTGCCTTTCCCGACCCCCATTTGCGCGTATCAAGCTTTGAATATGTACTAGCATTGCTTCTAAACTCGTTTTGACCTTTGTTTTGCATTGAACCGCGACGAAATACGGCTCGGAGCTTCGCCGGCTTTGATCCGGACCGGGAGCTCGGCGAGGGATTTCCGGCGGCCGCCGACCATCGAGGGACCCCGGGTAAGTCCTCAAACCTCCCTTGGATGCTATGTGAACGGTTGGAAACAAGTTTAAACGCAAATTTTTTTTTTTGCAAATCGGCTCGCCGGAGCCGGGTTCGGGGAGGTCCGGTTCGCCGGTTTTTAGCGTGTTCATGGTTATTATTTGTGTTGTATGTTGATGTGGGTGGTCCAAGAAGTCGAATGCCGAAAAAAGGAACGAAAAACACCAAGTTTGGGTCCGGTTCGCGATTTTCGGGCAAAAATTCCGGCGAAGTTCGCCGGAATTTTCACTGTTCATCGTCTTCTCCGGCGACTGTCGCGACCCGTCCGAAATCAACGGACGCGGCTAATGGATTACCGATCGCGGGCCCCCACTCTGAAATGTGGATCGCGGGCTTTGGATCGGCGCGGGCCCTCCCAGGCCCATACCAAATCGCGGCGGGAGTATATCTTTAAGGATTCGACGATAAGAGTCGATCGCTTTCGACCTTAGTGTGGTCGTGGTGGCATGTGCAACTTGTGCATACATTTGGAGTCGCCACCGGTCTTTCTTGGAGGGTAGACCGGAAACCTTACTGACCGATTGGGAGAGGTCGATCAGTTCTGCGGAACCAGAGATTTTGGGTTCGGGGACTTGGTTACGTCGGTGTCATTACCAACGCCCTTTCGGTACCTAACGCGAGTGATTTTCCTGACTAAGAGTTCATGCAGACGCAATTTTGGGTGAGATAGGTTTGATTCAGGGTTTCATGCAGATTGGAATACTAGTCCTATCAATCACAATCAATTTAACGAGAGCGCAAGTCAAGTGCATAAATAAATCATGTCAATGCACATCAATTTCAATCATTGGCCTCCTAGTATAGCCCTAAGGGCTTAGGGAAGATGTGATTTAGGGTTAGGGGTAAAATGGGAAGATTCGGGGACAATTAGCCCGAAGGGCAAAATTGTCATTTTTGGAAGGTTTGGATACCGAATTACCCAAAATATTCCATGGCCAGTTGATTGTGGCCATTTCCCATTTTTGAGAATTTTTTGGAATTTCTTGATTTTTCTTCAATTTTTGGAAGACGATTCGCCCAAAGGGCGAAACCGTCATTTTAAGAAGGTTCGGGGTTTAAAACACCCGGGGTGAGCCTTGGCCAGTTGTTTGTGGCCATTTCCTATTTTTTGGGATTTTCCTGGATTTTTTAGAATTTTGTTTAGAAGACGGTTTGCCGAAAGGGCAAAACCGTCATTTCTGGAAAGATCGGGGGTCGAAAGACCCGAAACAGGTCGTGGCCAGTTGAATGTGGCCATTTCCTATTTTCTGGAATTTTTTAGAATTTTTCTGAATTTTCCGAATTTTTTGAATTTTTTTATGAATTTTCTATTTTTTATTGATTTTTTGAATTTTTTATTATTTTTTATTATTTTCTGAATTTTTTAATATTTAAAAATATTTTCCGGGCCGGGTCAAACCCGGCCCACACCTCTCGGGCGCCCGGCCCGACCCTAGGGGTCGACACCGGCCTAAAACGACACCGTTTTGATTTTTTAAAGCATTTTTTCTATTTTTTTAACAATTTTTTGATTTTTTATCTATTTTATTTAATTATCCGAAAATTCCCCGGATCGGACGGTCCACGTCGTACCACGTGGCTTCGTCTCGTGCGTCCGATCAAATACTAGATCGGACGTCCCTCAGTGAGCCACGTGGCCAAATCGTAGCCATCGGATCAAAAATCAATTATTTTCCCTTTTTTAAGAAAACCAATGAATCGGACGCTCCACACTGAGCCACGTGGCCACCTTCGGTGCGTCCGATCTTGCACTAGATCGGACGTCTCTCAGAGTGCCACGTGGCGCGATGTCGTCCGCCGGATTGATTTCTAATTAATAATCCGAAAATCAATTATTGTTATTCCAAAAATCCAGGATCGTGACACGTGTCACGATCCGGACCGTCGATTTCGTTTTGTTTTAAAATGAACGGACCGACCCCGCCCGGCTGACGTGGCGCCTACGTGGCCGGCCACGTCAGCCGTTGACCGGTTGACCGGTCTTCGGTCGCCGGAGAAGACGACCGGCGACTCGCCGGAACAGTAATTATTCCGGCGAAGTTGCCGGAAAATGCCCAAAACCGAACCAAAACTCAAAATTTTTGGGAAATTTTTGTGGCATTCGGACCCTCAGCACCTCAACATCAACATACACACGAAACATGGCAAATTTTACGTCGGGAAACGACCGAACCGGACCCCCACAGTCCCGGCGCCGGCGAGGTAAGTTACAGAATTTTTTTTTTTATCAAAACTCAATTCTAAGACCTCGAACAGCATTTAAGCAAGGTTTGGGGACTTACCTGAGGGTGCCTAGGCCTCGGCGACCGCCTTCCTCGCCGGACCGGGTCTTCGGCTTGGTCCAAAAACGGTGGAGCTCCGGCGACCGGTTTCGCACGGTTTTATTGCGAGACAAAGACCAAAACGAGCGGAAGGACAGTGATAGTGGAGCTTAGGGACGGAATACGCATCAAATGAGGCACGAGGAGCCCCGGCCGAGACTCAAAAAATACAAAGCCCATTCGGGCATTTCGTCGAACGGGTGGTGTGCATGCGAGAAATGGAGGTCGGGGGAGAATACCGACCTGCTCCGGGCTCGACGGCGATGGCTGAAGCTCTGGTGAGGTCCCGTGGCGTCCGGGGAAGCTTCCTCGACCTCCGGTTTCTCCCCAAACTTGCGCAAAAAAACCCCCCCCTTTCCATGGCCGAGCTCGGTTTTAACCGAGAATCTCCGCCGGTTTCGTGGCCGACCGGTCTGCCTCCACGCCTGCTGAGATGAGTGTGGCCCTTTTGTCGATGTCCCCCACGCCTGCTTGTCCTTTTCTCCTCGAAAAATCGCTCCCCGCAGTCTCCCCATCTTTCCCTGTTTTTGCCCATGCTCGGCGTGCTGGGTCTGCAACAATGTTGCAGACCCGGTCGGACCGGGCCGGGTCGGGTCGGACCCGACCGGCCCGGTGCGACCAATTCTTTCAAATCGGACCCCAAATTGACCTATTTTCGTGAAATTGATGGCATAATCGGACTCCTTGACACATTTTCTATCAAATAAGGGTATTTTCACGAATCGATTGATTGAAATTTTATGAAAACCCCAAATTGTCCCTAGGATCCGAAAATGAATTCCACCAAATCGAAGGTCCAAACGATCGAATTATTCAAAATTGAGCCCACCAATGGATTAAGCATGATGAAAACTATAGGGTAGAGGTGTTTTATTTTAATGGGTGTGCCCGTGTGAAATTTAATTTCACAAATTGTAAAACCGGGGACTAAATTGAAAGATTTTTATGCAATTAAGCCCTTTTGGTTAAAATTGATCAAATTGGAGGGCCAATTGACCCAATTGCATTTCAATACTCTAGAATCCAACGTCATAGCTTATAAAAACCGAGAATTGAAAATTAAAAGACTCCAAAAGGATTTTTTAGGCCCGGTTCGGGATTAGGTTTGTGAAGGAACCCCATGAACCGAGCCAAATTTCCCTGGTAAAAAGTGAAAATATTAAAGATAAAATTAAAATAAAATTTATGAATATTTTTTGTAATTTTCTGACCACGAATGGTATTTTTCCTGATTTTTTGGGTATTTTTATAATTAAATAAATTCCAAAAAATATTAAAAAATTCAAAAAATATTTTTTGTTCAAAATTGGTTCCTAAGGCTAGGCTAAGGCTCCCAAAGTTGATTTTGCAATTTTTTTTAACATTTTTTGCTATTTTTAATTAATTTTAGAAATAAAAACTATAATAACGGATGGTCAAAAATCAGGTGTCAACAGCTGCCCCTCTTTGAGAGTGAGCTCGTCAGAGGTTGCTTTCAAAGACAAAATGACACCTGGATCTTGACCGACTCGACTGGGGGAAAGAAATGCTATGACATCGGACCTTCAAGTCTTTTGATGAATGCTCAAATTAATCACCGGTTTACTCTTGCAATTCGAACATGGGCCGGAGTGAGAGAGGCTTACCCGAAGCTCACCTGTCAGATGCTGCCGGTTGCGATGACTTTCAAGAAGATACCTAGGACTGGTTCAGAATATCCTAGGGAGATTAAGCTCTGACCTGTATGGTAGGTCATACCATTAGTTGACCCTTATGGCGGTTTCTACCATTGGTTGACCCTTATGGCGGTTTCTACCATCAAGTTGACCCTTATGGCGGTTTCTACCTTTGAATTTTGTTTTGACCCTTATGGCGGTATCTACCTTTGAGTTGATCCTTATGGCGGTTTCTACCATTCAATTGACCCTTATGGCGGTTTCTACCATGGAGTTGACCCTTCAGGCGGTTTCTACCTTTGGTGAGACTCCAGACTGATAGGAATCTAAGGATGACGCGCCCGTTCTGTAGGGTTTGTCGGAGACTCGATCGTTCTGTAGATCGGTCTTGGAAAAGGTTTGCCTACTAAAAGGCTACGCCTATGGAATGACATATCCCTTCTTGTCGGGACTAGTCGAAGACTCGATCGTTCTGTAGATCGGTCTTGGAAAAGGTTTGCCTACTAAAAGGCTCCGCCTATAGATTGACATATCCCTTCTTGTCGGGACTAGTCGAAGACTCGATCGTTCTGTAGATCGGTCTTGGAAAAGGTTTGCCTACTAAAAGGCTCCACCTATGGAATGACATATCCCGTCTTGTTGGGACTAGTCGAAGACTCGATCGTTCTGTAGATCGGTCTTGGAAAAGGTTTGCCTACTAAAAGGCTCCGCCTATAGATTGACATATCCCTTCTTGTCGGGACTAGTCGAAGACTCGATCGTTCTGTAGATCGGTCTTGGAAAAGGTTTGCCTAACTCTAGGTTCACCTGAAGGCTATTCTGGGATTTAGGGGTTACCTGAAATCTCGCAGAAGGCCGAGTTGTCCTTTCGACATGCGAGGTACCTTTCTGGGATCTGGGGACGCCAATTATCCTGCAGAAAGCTGAAACCTGCAAACTTTTCATTAAAAAGGTATCAGTTTGGGACCTGGGTTCTCCAGGGATCCTGCGAAACATGACCCTATGAGCTTTTCTTGACAGAGCAAGGCATCCTTCCGGGATCATGGGTTCTCCACGTCCGATGAGACTGTCTGAATTTTGAAAAAGGGTCCCGAGACGAGGGCTCTCCACGTCTACTGGGATTGCTTGATTTTTTGACAGGGGTCCTAGGACGAGGGTTCTCTACGTCAAGCTAGGACATTTTCTTTTAAAAGGGTTTTTCTTCCCCTCTTCTAGAGATCCCGAAGTTTGTCGGGAATTCAGTTTTCGAAGCAGTGAAAGATTTTATTTTGACAAAGCTTCATTTGGGTCTGTTGAGGTGACATTCTGGGAGCTGAGTTCTCCAGGTATCCTGCAGAAAGTTCAAACCCGTGTGCTCCACTCCACGGAGCAAATGTTTTTCTGGGATTTGGGATTTTCAAGAATCCTGCAGGAAGTTTAAACATGCGTGCTCCTTTCATTAGAGCGAGACATTCTTCTGGATATTTGGGGTCTCCAATGGATCCTACAGAAGTTTGAGCCTGAAAGATTTTTCTTCACCAAGAAAACGTTAGTAATCTTTGGGAAGACCACGGCTGTCCATTTGACAAAAACCGTATGATTTAAGTTTTAGTCGTGAAATGCGCATTTTGATGCTGGAGGTTATCCAAAGCATTCTTGCAACATGCAAATGTGATCACAAACTCCTTGCATGGAAAATCTGGATCAACAGTTTGAAAATTCCAAAAAGAGTTTGTTCAAAACATCAATGGGAATATTTCTCGACGAGGAGGTCTTCTCACCTGTTTTGAGGTAATGATTTTTACAGGGGATGTACTCAATTCCCTACTGACCTGTGCCTAGGTTTTAGGCTCATTCGCAGCGCATACATTTTGATCGGTCGGGAGGTCTTCCACGGGACCGTAATGTTGGGCTTGGATATTGGTTTTCAAGGGGGACCCGCTTTGGAGTCGAGGCCATTGAATGAAAGTCTTCACCATTTGCTCCAGGTTTACAAGTCGAGAACCCTGCAAAATGAGAAAGAAATAGTCTTGCTCGTACTTCTTCGAGCTAAGAAATATGTTAACCCAAGTGTCTTAGTCAGAGAAGACTGTTTCAGGGTTGTAACTTTGGTAGGATTGGGGACCGAAAAAAAAAGGCTTGTTTTTGGCCCAGAATTCATGAGGGGATTGACGTTGGTGATCATTGCAAACTTGTCACCTATCTTTTTCATTCTGCATCTTCAATTTTTGAGGTGTGCAACCGCTTTTGAGGTGTGCACAAATTCCTGAGAAAACGCCCCTGGCTGCATTAAGAGACTACCAACTCTATCTGCGTCTTTGCTCCGCGGTTGATACCTTTTGAGGAGTAGTTTTTGGAATCTGACTCCTTCTGAATTTTTCTTCTCCTGTTTCTAAACTGGTTTCACTGGTGGGATTGATACAAATTGTTCACCCAGGCATCGGCCTTGCTTTTACCAGGCACTTTGCTTTTTCTTTATGCCGGGGATTTTTCTCATCATCTTTTCCTTTTCATTTTTCTTTTGAAATCTTGCTTTTTCTCATCTTTGAGAGGTCGTGTTAGACATGTGACCAAATGTCTAAACACGCTTTAAGCATTAGCCTAGGAATTTCTTTGTAATCCCTAAGTCTCGCACTCCTCCGTTTCTGAAGTGATGATGCATTCGTCTTGGAATGTGCAACGATCACCAACGGGTTTATGAAATAATTTGGCAGGCCCAACTTGGCTGTGCAAAGGGTATGGTGTGTGGGATAGAGAAATGAATACTTCTCGTCATCATATGGCACTTGGATTACCATATAAACAACACACAAAGATTGATGTTAGTCCGAGCAAGAAAATTTCTAACCATTTTCTCCTGATGCTGCTGGACTCGCCTCCATTTTGCTCCAATGTGGGGTGGTTCTCGACAGGGTTGAGAATGAAAACCGCCGTTCAAAGGGGTTGTCAATGGTCACCTGTAGTGTTTGGGGGTGTGAACCAAATGCCTCCGTCATCCCAATCCATGTAATTGTTGCGAATAATCCCTACTCCCGTAGGCCCAGATCTTGCTATCTGATCCGCTCCACTCACCTCTCCAGTGTATGTAGAACGTGTTTGGATTAGGCTTACCCCCTCGTCTTTTGAGAAAACATCCTTTTGAGAGTTTTGAAACCCTTCTTGGTTTGAAAAAAATCTCATTTCGAATGATTTGAAAACCTCTTGCTGAAAATGCTCATTATCACTCTTTTACTCATTTTTGTTAAGGCTAGACATTTCGAATACGGACCTTGGGGTTTTTACAGCGTCCTAGAGACTTCTGAACTCAAACGAGTTACGGTAGTCCCTTTTTACGGTAGGTCCTATAGCGACTCAGATCATTAAGAAGATAGTCAAATCGGCTTCTGATTCTATTTCAAGGATAGTACTTCTTGACCGCATCGGCGTTTACGGGGTATCCCAGTTCTTTCCCGTCTGAATTCACGAGTATCAAGGCTCCTCCTATCAGGACCTTTTTTACAACATACGGGCCCTCGTAGTTCGGAGTGAACTTGCCCCCAGGATGAGTCCCGTTTGGCAGTGTCTTCTTCACCACGAGGTCTTCGACTTCAAAATGCCTGGGCTTGACCTTCCGGTTAAACGACTTGGCCACCCTTTTCTGGTAACTTTGGCCGTGGCAGATCGCCCTCAGGCGCCTCTCATCAATGAAACTGAGCTGTTCATATCTGTGTCGTACCCACTCAGCCTCAGAAAGCTTGACCTCCGATAGGATTCGCAATGATGGAATTTCCATTTCCACAGGCAGGACCGCCTCCATGCCGTAAACGAGGGAGTAGGGAGTTGCCCCAGTTGAAGTCCGAATCGACGTCCGATATGCCATTAATGCATAGGGTAACCTCTCATGCCAATCTCTGTAATTCTCGGCAGTCTTTGCCAGAATTTTCTTGATGTTCTTGTTCGCCGCTTCCACTGCTCCGTTCATTTGCGGGCGATAGGGGGATGAGTTGAGATGTCGGATATTGAAGTCATTCAGCAGGTCATCGACCACCTTGTTATTCAAATTAGACCCATTGTCTGTGATGATCGCTTGAGGAGACCCATATCGAGAGATTATGTCCCTCTTAATGAATCTTGCTACGTTCTTTGCAGAGACGTTTGTGTATGAACTGGCCTCAATCCACTTGGAGAAGTAATCGATCGCTACTAAGATGAAGCGATGACCATTGGAGGCGGCAGGGTTTATTGGCCCGATCATGTCTATCCCCCACATGGAGAATGGCCAAGCTTCTGACATTTGATGGAGTTCATTCGGAGGCGCATTGATCCGGTCTCCGTACACCTGACATTGATGACAAGATCTGACATGTTGATTGCAGTCCGACTCCATGGTCATCCAAAAGTAACCAAGTCGCATGATCTTCCTTGCAAGGAGATGGCCGTTCATATGTGGACCGCATACTCCATCGTGTATTTCTTTCATGAGCAAGTTTGCCTCCTTAGCGTCTACGCATCTCAACAGAATTGAATCGAATGACCTTTTGTACAAGGTCTGACCGCTCAAAAAGAACTTGGTGGCCATCTTAACTATGTATCTCTTATCAACCCCTCGACTTCCTTCGGGAAACGTTCCTTTTAAGAGATAGTTTCTAATGTCATGGTACCACGGTTCACCGTCAAATTCCTCCTCGATCGCCATACAATGGGCCGGTTGCCTGATCACGTCTATCCTCAGGGGCTCGACGTTAAGCCCGTCTGCTACTTGCAACATAGAGGATAACGTGGCCAAAGCGTCCGCAAAATGGTTTTGCGTCCTTGGCAGATATTCAAAAGTGATTTCCTCGAACCCTAGAGCTAGCTCCTTCAGCAACTCATGATAAGGAATAAGCTTGGAGTCTCTTGTCTTCCACTCCCCTTGAGTTTGGAGAATGATAAGCATGGAATCCCCATAGACTTGTAATCTTCGCACCTTCATGGAGGCAGCTAGTTGCAAGCCGAGAATACATGCCTCGTATTCCGATATATTGTTGGTGCATGGAAATATCAATTTGGCAGCGACGGGATAATGTTGTCCTTCTGGGGATACCAGTACCGCCCCAGTGCCGGCTCCTGATAGGTTGACCGCGCCATCGAAATACATGACCCATTTGACTTCTGATAGCATCAAGACTTGGCCTTTGATTTGAGCTGCCTTCGGGGCTGCCCCTGCATGGGGGTCTTCTGCCAGCATATCCGCGATAGCTCTTCCCTTAACAGACTTTTGGGATGAACTATTTATGTCAAACTCGGATAACATAACCTGCCATTTAGCCAACTTTCCGATTAGAGTCGGCTTCTCTAGCAGGTCTTTGATCGGATCGCTCTCGGTCACCAACTGTATGTGATGGTGTAGGGTGTATTGTCTCAACCTGCGAAGCACCCAGACTGCTGCAGCGCACGTTCTTTCCACGGGGGAGTAATTCATCTCGGACGAGGTGAACTTTTTACTCAGATAGTATATGGCCCTTTCCTTGCCATCTCCCGGACTGGTCTGTGCCAGTAGAGCTCCCAGCGACTCTTGATGAACAGTCAAGTACAGAGTCAACGGATGTCCCGGAGTTGGGGGTACTAGAATCGGTGGGGAGGTCAAGTATTCCTTAATCCTCTGTAGTGCCTGATGACATTCCGCATCCCAAGTTACCTTGGCGCCCTTATTTAAAAGCCGGAAGAATGGCTTAGCCGTGTCTGTCAGTTGGCATATAAACCTGGCGATATAGTTCAATCGCCCCAAAAGGCTTCTAATTTCTTTCACCGTCGACGGGGTTGCTATGTCGTTTATAGCTTGGACTTTAGAAGGATCAAGCTCGATGCCTCTATGACTGACTATGAATCCCAGTAGCTTTCCAGACTTTGCCCCGAATATGCACTTATTAGGGTTCAGCCTTAGCCTATACTTCCGCAAACGCTCAAACAGCTTCTTTAATACCTGAACATGGTCTTGTCCTGGTCTGGATTTGGCGATCATGTCGTCGACATATACTTCGATTTCCTTGTAGATCATATCGTGGAACAAGGTTACCATGGCCTTTTGGTACGTTGCCCCGGCATTCCTCAACCCAAAAGGCATGACTTTGTAACAGAAATTTCCCCATGGGGTTGTGAACGCGGTTTTAGCCTGATCCTCCTTCTTCATGAGTATCTGATTGTATCCAGAGAATCCGTCCATGAACGAGAATAGTTCAAATCCCGCCGTACTGTCTACTAGAACGTCTATGTGGGGAAGCGGGAAGTCATCCTTCGGGCTTGCCTTGTTCAAATCCCGATAGTCTACGCAAATACGGATCCTTCCATCCTTTTTCATCACCGGGACGATGTTGGCGAGCCAATCAGAATACGGAATTGCCTCAATAAAGCCCACCCTTAAAAGTTTCATCACTTCTTCTTTGATTCTATCAGACAGCTCTGATTTCATCCTTCTGCTTCCCTGTTTTACGGGCTTGAAACCGGGATTGATGGGCAGTGCATGCTCTACGATACTAGGATCCAGGCCTGGCATGTCTGCGTATGACCACGCGAAGATATCCTGATATTCTCTCAGCAATTTGGTGATTCTGGCCGCCTCCTTTTGAGATAGGTGTCCACCGATCTTTACTTCTTTGACATCTTCCGAGTCTCCCAAGTTAACGGTCAACGGTTCCTCAGTGGTGGGAGGCATGGATTCTTCGAAAGCAATGCACTCTCTCTGGATGGCCCTCTGACCCTCATCTTCAACATCTTCAATATCACAAGAAGAATCTTCCTGATGATCCGAGTCGTCTAATAACCTGGTATGCATGTTGGAGATGATATGCCTGAAATGTCATGAGAATGGTTAGTTCATCCAATTCGTACGAACGAAACTCAAGAAAAATCCTTTTTTTTTGTTTTGTTTTTGTTTTTTTTTTGTTGTTGTTTTTTTTTTAAATAAAATGAGGAATGCCGAAAGACGGGACCAATCCTCGTATCCCCCGATACTATTGATCTCTGAAACTCACTTGAAAATCAGGGGACATAAGGTAAATCGGGCCTCAAGCCTCAAACCAAGGAGGCGATCATCATAGGGCCGATCTGTTACCCTATGTGCCCTTAATAAAACCCGAGATGTTTTGCAAAATGGACCGTGTTACAAAGCGTGCCAATTGGACCCACGGTCGGAGATCTAAGAGGCATTATCCGCTCACACCGGAAGTAGAAAGGGAAATGACTAGACTGAATTGAAATGCAACACGAGCAATAAAACGAAATGCTGAAAGTGAAAGAGAGGTCTCTTTACTCAGTGACGTCATTGTTTGCACCGAGCCAGTCAATGATGACATTCACAGTGTCTTCCAGGAAAGGATTCTCCAGATCAGGATCGATCTCGTCCAGCGCAACTTCGTCTGCCAGCCACTTGGAGGCCTTAGAGAAATACTGCTCAAGCTCGTTGCCAAACGCCTTAGCTTTGCCTTTCCAAACACTTGAGCCAATGAACGAACCGTTTCGTCCTCCTCTGCGTCCGTTGCTCCTTTGATTCTCACCTCTGTTTCGGCCAGAGCCTCTACCTCCAGTACGGCGCCAATTTCGCTCGCCGACATATCCTAAGCCAGCCCTGCCTTCGTTCGAGTTCAGCTTTAAAGGTGCTCGGATTCCCTGGTTATGTTTACCTAAACCGCCTCCTGGAGCGAATCCATAGGATAACAGCATCTTTCCTGGCAAAAGGTCATACTGAGAGAGGGCAGAGACTCTTAGCTTGGTCCCTGCGGGCGTGTGGACGGCTGCCACCAGATCAAGGGAATGGAAACTTGCCTCTTCTTTCCCTTCCGGTTCCGCATGCGGAACAGCACTATTCTGGTATGTCATGAGATCCACTTCACCGTGCACAGTGACTACTTTGTTGTTAACTACAAAGCGGACCTTCTGATGTAGACTAGACGGTACAGCTCCAGCTATATGGATCCACGGTCTCCCGAGAAGGAATCCGAAGGCACTTGGTAGGTCCATCACCTGAAATCCGATGGAAAAGCTGGTTGGGCCTATGAAAACATCCAGTTCAATTTCCCCGACCACGGTCTTCCTCGTTCCGTCAAAGGCTCTAATACTGGCTTTAGAGGTTCTGATCAGTTCTTCATTTACGCCCAGACTCCTCAAAGTGGCCAAAGGGCAGATGTTAAAAGCAGAGCCATTATCAACCAATACATGAGATACTTGCTTGCCATGGCATTTTACTGTTATATACAGCGCCTTATTATGCGCCCGTCCTTCCATCGGGAAATCTTCATCGGAGAAACTTATCTGATCCTTCAGCAAAATAGCACCTACGAAATTCTCCAATTGCACCTCGTTAATGGATTCGGGCACGTGCACCTCGTTCAGGACTTTCATAAGTGCGTCCTTGTGCTTTTCAGAATTTAAGAACAGATCCAGTAGGGAGATCTGGGCTGGCATCTTTCGCAACTGCTCTATGACCTCGAACTCGCTGGTTCTAACGATAGACAACAGCTTCTCGGCGTCTTCTTTAGACACTTCTCTTTTCTCTGGCTCAACCTCTCGTGGTGCGTAGAATCTTCCCGATCGCATCACGGCGCTGATCTTATCTGTCCCATAATCCCAATGGACCTCCTTAGGGTTGTAGTCGTATACAAGGGGAATTTTTATTATTACCGGTGACTTCCTTCCAATTTCCACGCTCGATTCATCATCAGCTTCATCGTCAGCGAGGCGGATTACAACTGGCTTAGGCGAGTGGTCACCATCTCCCTTCCAATTGTCAATTCTATTTAGGCTGATGATGAGGGGCTTAGTACTTCCCACCATTCCAACTAAACCGTCGAGCTCCATTGAATTAAACCTCCTCGAGGATTCACCCCGCGACCCCTTGGCCAGTGACCAGTCCCAAAGGGCCTCGGCATTTTTCGCGTCGGCATACGTTCCTCCTTTGAGATATCCCTTTTTGGGATAACCTTCGGGTTCGCCAATCACCATCATACTCAATGGCTTCGTTAGATATAATATTCCATTCCCCTTTGGGATATCTCCTCTGCTCCGGCCGATTGGAATGACTGTCGAAGCCACGCGAGACTTGCCCGTACCCATTTCAGATCCAAGGCGATTCTCTTCTTCGTCCTCAAAGATTACCCCTACAACTTGATGATCTGGGAGTGGATTTTGCTGGACGTTCGGTTCCATTTTGTCGAATTCAAGAATACGACTATCGATGAGAGCCTGCACCCTGCATTTCAAAATAAAGCAGTTATCCACGTTGTGGCCCTTCTCTCCCATGTGATAGGCACATGACTGGCTCTCGTCATAACCATTAAATTTCACCGGATTTGGCCTCGGGGGCTCTTTAGCGACCAGGCGCTCCTCTAGCAGCATAGGCAGCAACTTTGATAATGATCTAGGCAAGGGTGTGAACTGCTTGGGGGGTAACTTCTTCTTTGGCTCAAATTGCTTCTGTGCCGACCATGATGAGCCTCATTGGGCTGGGCTTGAATTGGAGAACTGTTTGGGCCTAGGCGGATTCGGCACAAAGGCCACGTCGATCCCGGCTTCCCTCTCCTTCCGAGCCGGATACTGACGCCTTGTCACTATCTCTGGCGCCTTTCTCTCTCTCACCGCCCACTCCAATCTTTCAGCAACTTTGATCAGATGCGTGAATGTCTGACAGCCCGACGTGTTCAACTTGTCGAAATATTCATAGGGTAGTGCCTTCAAGAATAGGTCAACCAGCTCGTCTTCCGGAATAGACGGTTTGACTTGTGTGGCTATGGCACGCCACCTTTGAGCGTAGGTGCGAATTGTCTCACTCTTCCCTTTCATAGTCCTCAGCAAATCCTCTCTAGAAGGTGCCGCAGCGGTGTTGAACTTATATTGGCGTAAAAAATCTTCCGCCAGGTCCTCCCAACCGTCATATTCTTCCAAATCTACTTCAATAAACCAAGCTAGTGCCACTCCCGACAGACTTTCTTGAAACGTATTCATCAGCAAGGGGACGTAGTCAGAGTAATGCGCCATTTTGCGTAGGTAATATTTCAGGTGAGCTCGGGGACAGCCTGTCCCATTATATTTTCTCATGAAGTCGGGTTCTTTGTAATCTGGCGGCGCTTCTATCTTCGCAAATGGCGACATCTTATCGAATCTGGCCAGCTCGTACCCTTGGCTGCTCAGGCACTCTTCAATTTTTGCCAACCTCCTTGCACCTTCTTCAGTCTTGCCGACGGGTTTCTCCTTCTTATTTCCATCTAGGCTAATGATCACGGGTGCAACCTTCGGTGGTGCGTCAGCCATCGGCACTTGGTTAACCTTCTCGGTCATGTTTTCCTCTGGAATTTGCGTTGCATCTGAAGCAACGGATGCCGAAGGACGCGCAGCTTGGTTAAGATCCGGTACCGGTACGGCGTTCCTCTCTTGTGCAGCTACCATCATGGCTTTCATTTCTGCCAGCATAGCGGCCATTGACGTCATTTGGCCCTCCAAGTTATCCACTCGGGACCCCAACTCCTCTTGCTCCATTCTGACTCGGCGACGAGTTCTAATATGAGCCCTTCTAGGTTCCGTGATTAGAGACTACCTGTCCGGAAGACCAAAAATTAGATGTACGTTGATGGAAAAGCAGTCACAGGGTGCGTGATTCCTTGGTAACATGTTCATGAACAACAATCACCATGCCATTTGGGCAACGAGTAATCCACGACAATCAAGATGTGGGTTTTCAAAGGATGTTTTAATGCATAAGCTAAAATGTTCGTTACAGATAAAAGGGCTCTCAGAAGAGCTTGATGAGAATGCGATAAAGACATTTCGACATCCTAGGCTTGATGGGAAGGATTGCTCCTTCATCACCCCTCGGCGTCATAAAATCCCTGGCTGTGGACCACTTCGACTTCCTGATAAACTGACGGCCCGACGTCCTCCGGTATGTATGGCTCCACTCCTGGCTGGTATGGGACAATGTACTCGGGGACGTACGGTTCAACCGGCGTCGGTCGAATCCTCTTGAAGGCTCGGATGTACTCTTCGGAGGCCCGATGTAAGTCCATTTCAGGGTCCAGCTGATCCGGCCACTCCACGTCTTGGGGCGGGGAGTCCTTCAGTACTTGTTCTATGTCATCGATCATGGTTTGGAGGCGCGCCTTGGTTTTCTTGGTAATCGTTCCTTGGGGAACATCGAAGGCGAATTTGTCAGGGAGAACTTGGGGAGGGATTTCCTGCAGCATGCCAAATTGTCTGACAACTCTAATCGGATGATATGATACGGCCCCTGTGAATCCTAAGAGTGGGATCGGTCTCCCACCCTCGGTAGTGATGCGTGCCTTGCACATTTTGGGCCGCCTCAGCCGCCATCGGAGTTGTCCGGGTTCTAGCCCTTTTAGGAGATTGTACCAGCCAATGAAAGAACGATTGGAAATGAGCGATTGACATTTGAGGAAGGACTGGATAGGATGGATATCCTCGTCGATTCGGGTGCAGCCCACATGAAGATTGAGCATTTTAAGGTGAGAGGTGATCCATATGAAGAGGAGACCATTGGAGGCTTGAAAGATAGTCTTCCGAGAGGACTGGGAATGGTCTAGAGCAGCTTGGTAGCGATTCAGGGATAGGAAAGTCTCTGCGAGGATCATATGCGAGTAGTCTAAACGGTCGCATGCCTGGTAGACTATGTGGACGATGGAAGGATTGAATGTGGTTCTGGATGTAGGGAACAGTACGAACCCAAAGAACGCTAGGATGAAGATCATTCCCGACTTATGGCCAGTGTCAATAGGCAGATTCGAGTAGTTGTCAAATAGGAATGAGAATGGGAATCTACCAGAGTTAGATTTGAGAATCTTTTCAATCTCGATGGTCTTGAGACGAAGGAATTTGGATAGCAGTTTGGACGGGTTAAGGCCTAAAGGAGGACGAGCTGATTGTTCTTGGAATTTGACTCCGATGACGGCTGTGTACTCCTCCAGTGTGGGCGTGATCTCTAAGCCCTCGAAGTTAAACGTCAGCGTAGTCGGATCCCAGTATCGCGCCAACGCTTGTATGAGTGCTGGTTGATATCTGATTTTGACAAGATCCACGAGGTGCCCTAGTCTTTGCTTGACGTAAGTCTGGTTGGTCTCGTTGAGGCGTTCCCACCACATTTGTAGCTCCTTATGCGGGACCGGGATGATTTGGATGTCACCTCTCCCCATCAAGTCTAGAATATGAGAATGTGATTAATTATCCATGGATTACTCGGGTATTAGATTCGTTCAAATCATTATTTACCCCAGACGTGATGAAGGTTGGGCTCCTCCGTTTGGATAAAAGGAATACCAAATTGGGGTCCCAACGCTAACCCCATCAAAGGGTATAATGAAATGGACGAAAATAATGATGCTATGCAGATAATATGCTTATGCATGGCGTGAACTGATTCAATCACATGTCGCATGTGTCACGAAATGAGAATTAGACCCTCGCACTTGTGTCGAACAAACCAGACGCGAGTTCTAACTAAGATTTCAAATGGCAGCGACATACGATTGGACCAGGGAAGTCTGAATGGTTGGGTGGAATTCCAATGTCGCATTCCGGTATTAAGACGCCTATGACTCGGGAATTAAAGCGCAAGGGATAGGAGGGAGATCCACAGGCGGATGCCCTTTACAGACTCAAAAGACCGACTAACTTTCGAAGACATAGCCGAAAAGCAACCCTAAAGAACCTAAGGTGATCCCCCCAAATCGGATCGTCAGATGATGTCGGGTGCCCCTGCTGTCCTGCCTAGATCGGGCCCTCTTCCTCATCGGGTGGAAAGACCACAGGGTGGGTAGGCGACGCATGTCCTCCAGTAGACTCTTCTCCGTCTGACAAAATCTCGATAACATCTGGAGGGGGCGCTGGTATCGCTCCTATCCTGCTGAACACGTCCCTGAGTTTCAGATAAATATTCCACATCTTTTCCCTGTCAAGCTCGAATTTGTGTGCGCGCTCGAGTTGTTCCGCGGACTTGGTGTAAAAACAATTCGTTCCTCGGATAAGGTTGCGTCCCGTAAGTGCCCTTCCTTGGATGAAACGAAAGGAGTGGAACCCATTAAACGTCTCGGTGGCTTCGTGTCGGACGACGCGTCGCTCGTATTGGAATACCTCTAGGACCTTGGGCCGATTTGGGGAAACCATCTCTATTTTATATGTACTGTAAAATGGAATTAGACTCAACCATTCAAACTTGATGAGTGCAGCATGCTATGCAAGAAGTAAAAGACAGCAAGTGGTCCTAATAATAATGAAAAGATCTTACCAGAAGAGATATCCAATGATTTTGGTTTTGGGTATACCAACCATCCATATACATGCGCATGAGACAAGTGAGGCTTGACTCTAAAAATCAAAGGGGCTTAGGTGAGGAACCTAGAGGCTTCCCTCTATCCGAGTCGATAAATTCGTCCATGAGTGCAATCCACAATAAATGGATAAAAGTCTCGACTTGGATAGTGAGTGGGATCGAATATGATCGACCCCAGCGCAATCCACGCTAGGGCGTTGCATATCGATCCCTGATCTATGGCTACCTGAAAAGGTGATTTCGCGGCCTGGGTTTGGGCGCTTTGTGCAAAGTGTCGTGATCCTCAAATATGCAGTGAATCATGCGCAACAATTTATATATCAATCAGCGCTTCAAATCATCCATATAGCATACATTCCTACGTCCATCCTGCATAAGACAATGTTAATCACAGACTACTCCCCTTATCACTCCAATCTGCAAAAACATATAACACCTATCGTGAGCGGACTTACCTCACCTTCAAGGGCGCCTGCAGGGTTAGAAAAATCAATCAACGTTTTAATTACGGCCTAAGTCCACTTGAGGTCCAGAACCAAGTGTTCTAGAACAACGTCCCCAGCGGAGTCGCCAGCTGTCGCGACCCGTCCGAAATCAACGGACGCGGCTAATGGATTACCGATCGCGGGCCCCCACTCTGAAATGTGGATCGCGGGCTTTGGATCGGCGCGGGCCCTCCCAGGCCCATACCAAATCGCGGCGGGAGTATATCTTTAAGGATTCGACGATAAGAGTCGATCGCTTTCGACCTTAGTGTGGTCGTGGTGGCATGTGCAACTTGTGCATGCATTTGGAGTCGCCACCGGTCTTTCTTGGAGGGTAGACCGGAAACCTTACTGACCGATTGGGAGAGATCGATCAGTTCTGCGGAACCAGAGATTTTGGGTTCGGGGACTTGGTTACGTCGGTGTCATTACCAACGCCCTTTCGGTACCTAACGCGAGTGATTTTCCTGACTAAGAGTTCATGCAGACGCAATTTTGGGTGAGATAGGTTTGATTCAGGGTTTCATGCAGATTGGAATACTAGTCCTATCAATCACAATCAATTTAACGAGAGCGCAAGTCAAGTGCATAAATAAATCATGTCAATGCACATCAATTTCAATCATTGGCCTCCTAGTATAGCCCTAAGGGCTTAGGGAAGATGTGATTTAGGGTTAGGGGTAAAATGGGAAGATTCGGGGACAATTAGCCCGAAGGGCAAAATTGTCATTTTTGGAAGGTTTGGATACCGAATTACCCAAAATATTCCATGGCCAGTTGATTGTAGCCATTTCCCATTTTTGAGAATTTTTTGGAATTTCTTGATTTTTCTTCAATTTTTGGAAGACGATTCGCCCAAAGGGCGAAACCGTCATTTTAAGAAGGTTCGGGGTTTAAAACACCCGGGGTGAGCCTTGGCCAGTTGTTTGTGGCCATTTCCTATTTTTTGGGATTTTCCTGGATTTTTTAGAATTTTGTTTAGAAGACGGTTTGCCGAAAGGGCAAAACCGTCATTTCTGGAAAGATCGGGGGTCGAAAGACCCGAAACAGGTCGTGGCCAGTTGAATGTGGCCATTTCCTATTTTCTGGAATTTTTTAGAATTTTTCTGAATTTTCCGAATTTTTTGAATTTTTTTTTATGAATTTTCTATTTTTTATTGATTTTTTGAATTTTTTATTATTTTTTATTATTTTCTGAATTTTTTAATATTTAAAAATATTTTCCGGGCCGGGTCAAACCCGGCCCACGCCTCTCGGGCGCCCGGCCCGACCCTAGGGGTCGACACCGGCCTAAAACGACACCGTTTTGATTTTTTAAAGCATTTTTTCTATTTTTTTAACAATTTTTTGATTTTTTATCTATTTTATTTAATTATCCGAAAATTCCCCGGATCGGACGGTCCACGTCGTACCACGTGGCTTCGTCTCGTGCGTCCGATCAAATACTAGATCGGACGTCCCTCAGTGAGCCACGTGGCCAAATCGTAGCCATCGGATAAAAAATCAATTATTTTCCCTTTTTTAAGAAAACCAATGAATCGGACGCTCCACACTGAGCCACGTGGCCACCTTCGGTGCGTCCGATCTTGCACTAGATCGGACGTCTCTCAGAGTGCCACGTGGCGCGATGTCGTCCGCCGGATTGATTTCTAATTAATAATCCGAAAATCAATTATTGTTATTCCAAAAATCCAGGATCGTGACACGTGTCACGATCCGGACCGTCGATTTCGTTTTGTTTTAAAATGAACGGACCGACCCCGCCCGGCTGACGTGGCGCCTACGTGGCCGGCCACGTCAGCCGTTGACCGGTTGACCGGTCTTCGGTCGCCGGAGAAGACGACCGGCGACTCGCCGGAACAGTAATTATTCCGGCGAAGTTGCCGGAAAATGCCCAAAACCGAACCAAAACTCAAAATTTTTGGGAAATTTTTGTGGCATTCGGACCCTCAGCACCTCAACATCAACATACACACGAAACATGGCAAATTTTACGTCGGGAAACGACCGAACCGGACCCCCACAGTCCCGGCGCCGGCGAGGTAAGTTACAGAATTTTTTTTTTTTTATCAAAACTCAATTCTAAGACCTCGAACAGCATTTAAGCAAGGTTTGGGGACTTACCTGAGGGTGCCTAGGCCTCGGCGACCGCCTTCCTCGCCGGACCGGGTCTTCGGCTTGGTCCAAAAACGGTGGAGCTCCGGCGACCGGTTTCGCACGGTTTTATTGCGAGACAAAGACCAAAACGAGCGGAAGGACAGTGATAGTGGAGCTTAGGGACGGAATACGCATCAAATGAGGCACGAGGAGCCCCGGCCGAGACTCAAAAAATACAAAGCCCATTCGGGCATTTCGTCGAACGGGTGGTGTGCATGCGAGAAATGGAGGTCGGGGGAGAATACCGACCTGCTCCGGGCTCGACGGCGATGGCTGAAGCTCTGGTGAGGTCCCGTGGCGTCCGGGGAAGCTTCCTCGACCTCCGGTTTCTCCCCAAACTTGCGCAAAAAACCCCCCCCTTTCCATGGCCGAGCTCGGTTTTAACCGGGAATCTCCGCCGGTTTCGTGGCCGACCGGTCTGCCTCCACGCCTGCTGAGATGAGTGTGGCCCTTTTGTCGATGTCCCCCACGCCTGCTTGTCCTTTTCTCCTCGAAAAATCGCTCCCCGCAGTCTCCCCATCTTTCCCTGTTTTTGCCCATGCTCGGCGTGCTGGGTCTGCAACAATGTTGCAGACCCGGTCGGACCGGGCCGGGTCGGGTCGGACCCGACCGGCCCGGTGCGACCAATTCTTTCAAATCGGACCCCAAATTGACCTATTTTCGTGAAATTGATGGCATAATCGGACTCCTTGACACATTTTCTATCAAATAAGGGTATTTTCACGAATCGATTGATTGAAATTTTATGAAAACCCCAAATTGTCCCTAGGATCCGAAAATGAATTCCACCAAATCGAAGGTCCAAACGATCGAATTATTCAAAATTGAGCCCACCAATGGATTAAGCATGATGAAAACTATAGGGTAGAGGTGTTTTATTTTAATGGGTGTGCCCGTGTGAAATTTAATTTCACAAATTGTAAAACCGGGGACTAAATTGAAAGATTTTTATGCAATTAAGCCCTTTTGGTTAAAATTGATCAAATTGGAGGGCCAATTGACCCAATTGCATTTCAATACTCTAGAATCCAACGTCATAGCTTATAAAAACCGAGAATTGAAAATTAAAAGACTCCAAAAGGATTTTTTAGGCCCGGTTCGGGATTAGGTTTGTGAAGGAACCCCATGAACCGAGCCAAATTTCCCTGGTAAAAAGTGAAAATATTAAAGATAAAATTAAAATAAAATTTATGAATATTTTTTGTAATTTTCTGACCACGAATGGTATTTTTCCTGATTTTTTGGGTATTTTTATAATTAAATAAATTCCAAAAAATATTAAAAAATTCAAAAAATATTTTTTGTTCAAAATTGGTTCCTAAGGCTAGGCTAAGGCTCCCAAAGTTGAGTTTGCAATTTTTTTAACATTTTTTGCTATTTTTAATTAATTTTAGAAATAAAAACTATAATAACGGATGGTCAAAAATCAGGTGTCAACAGCTGCCCCTCTTTGAGAGTGAGCTCGTCAGAGGTTGCTTTCAAAGACAAAATGACACCTGGATCTTGACCGACTCGACTGGGGGAAAGAAATGCTATGACATCGGACCTTCAAGTCTTTTGATGAATGCTCAAATTAATCACCGGTTTACTCTTGCAATTCGAACATGGGCCGGAGTGAGAGAGGCTTACCCGAAGCTCACCTGTCAGATGCTGCCGGTTGCGATGACTTTCAAGAAGATACCTAGGACTGGTTCAGAATATCCTAGGGAGATTAAGCTCTGACCTGTATGGTAGGTCATACCATTAGTTGACCCTTATGGCGGTTTCTACCATTGGTTGACCCTTATGGCGGTTTCTACCATCAAGTTGACCCTTATGGCGGTTTCTACCTTTGAATTTTGTTTTGACCCTTATGGCGGTATCTACCTTTGAGTTGATCCTTATGGCGGTTTCTACCATTCAATTGACCCTTATGGCGGTTTCTACCATGGAGTTGACCCTTCAGGCGGTTTCTACCTTTGGTGAGACTCCAGACTGATAGGAATCTAAGGATGACGCGCCCGTTCTGTAGGGTTTGTCGGAGACTCGATCGTTCTGTAGATCGGTCTTGGAAAAGGTTTGCCTACTAAAAGGCTACGCCTATGGAATGACATATCCCTTCTTGTCGGGACTAGTCGAAGACTCGATCGTTCTGTAGATCGGTCTTGGAAAAGGTTTGCCTACTAAAAGGCTCCGCCTATAGATTGACATATCCCTTCTTGTCGGGACTAGTCGAAGACTCGATCGTTCTGTAGATCGGTCTTGGAAAAGGTTTGCCTACTAAAAGGCTCCACCTATGGAATGACATATCCCGTCTTGTTGGGACTAGTCGAAGACTCGATCGTTCTGTAGATCGGTCTTGGAAAAGGTTTGCCTACTAAAAGGCTCCGCCTATAGATTGACATATCCCTTCTTGTCGGGACTAGTCGAAGACTCGATCGTTCTGTAGATCGGTCTTGGAAAAGGTTTGCCTAACTCTAGGTTCACCTGAAGGCTATTCTGGGATTTAGGGGTTACCTGAAATCTCGCAGAAGGCCGAGTTGTCCTTTCGACATGCGAGGTACCTTTCTGGGATCTGGGGACGCCAATTATCCTGCAGAAAGCTGAAACCTGCAAACTTTTCATTAAAAAGGTATCAGTTTGGGACCTGGGTTCTCCAGGGATCCTGCGAAACATGACCCTATGAGCTTTTCTTGACAGAGCAAGGCATCCTTCCGGGATCATGGGTTCTCCACGTCCGATGAGACTGTCTGAATTTTGAAAAAGGGTCCCGAGACGAGGGCTCTCCACGTCTACTGGGATTGCTTGATTTTTTGACAGGGGTCCTAGGACGAGGGTTCTCTACGTCAAGCTAGGACATTTTCTTTTAAAAGGGTTTTTCTTCCCCTCTTCTAGAGATCCCGAAGTTTGTCGGGAATTCAGTTTTCGAAGCAGTGAAAGATTTTATTTTGACAAAGCTTCATTTGGGTCTGTTGAGGTGACATTCTGGGAGCTGAGTTCTCCAGGTATCCTGCAGAAAGTTCAAACCCGTGTGCTCCACTCCACGGAGCAAATGTTTTTCTGGGATTTGGGATTTTCAAGAATCCTGCAGGAAGTTTAAACATGCGTGCTCCTTTCATTAGAGCGAGACATTCTTCTGGATATTTGGGGTCTCCAATGGATCCTACAGAAGTTTGAGCCTGAAAGATTTTTCTTCACCAAGAAAACGTTAGTAATCTTTGGGAAGACCACGGCTGTCCATTTGACAAAAACCGTATGATTTAAGTTTTAGTCGTGAAATGCGCATTTTGATGCTGGAGGTTATCCAAAGCATTCTTGCAACATGCAAATGTGATCACAAACTCCTTGCATGGAAAATCTGGATCAACAGTTTGAAAATTCCAAAAAGAGTTTGTTCAAAACATCAATGGGAATATTTCTCGACGAGGAGGTCTTCTCACCTGTTTTGAGGTAATGATTTTTACAGGGGATGTACTCAATTCCCTACTGACCTGTGCCTAGGTTTTAGGCTCATTCGCAGCGCATACATTTTGATCGGTCGGGAGGTCTTCCACGGGACCGTAATGTTGGGCTTGGATATTGGTTTTCAAGGGGGACCCGCTTTGGAGTCGAGGCCATTGAATGAAAGTCTTCACCATTTGCTCCAGGTTTACAAGCCGAGAACCCTGCAAAATGAGAAAGAAATAGTCTTGCTCGTACTTCTTCGAGCTAAGAAATATGTTAACCCAAGTGTCTTAGTCAGAGAAGACTGTTTCAGGGTTGTAACTTTGGTAGGATTGGGGACCGAAAAAAAAAGGCTTGTTTTTGGCCCAGAATTCATGAGGGGATTGACGTTGGTGATCATTGCAAACTTGTCACCTATCTTTTTCATTCTGCATCTTCAATTTTTGAGGTGTGCAACCGCTTTTGAGGTGTGCACAAATTCCTGAGAAAACGCCCCTGGCTGCATTAAGAGACTACCAACTCTATCTGCGTCTTTGCTCCGCGGTTGATACCTTTTGAGGAGTAGTTTTTGGAATCTGACTCCTTCTGAATTTTTCTTCTCCTGTTTCTAAACTGGTTTCACTGGTGGGATTGATACAAATTGTTCACCCAGGCATCGGCCTTGCTTTTACCAGGCACTTTGCTTTTTCTTTATGCCGGGGATTTTTCTCATCATCTTTTCCTTTTCATTTTTCTTTTGAAATCTTGCTTTTTCTCATCTTTGAGAGGTCGTGTTAGACATGTGACCAAATGTCTAAACACGCTTTAAGCATTAGCCTAGGAATTTCTTTGTAATCCCTAAGTCTCGCACTCCTCCGTTTCTGAAGTGATGATGCATTCGTCTTGGAATGTGCAACGATCACCAACGGGTTTATGAAATAATTTGGCAGGCCCAACTTGGCTGTGCAAAGGGTATGGTGTGTGGGATAGAGAAATGAATACTTCTCGTCATCATATGGCACTTGGATTACCATATAAACAACACACAAAGATTGATGTTAGTCCGAGCAAGAAAATTTCTAACCATTTTCTCCTGATGCTGCTGGACTCGCCTCCATTTTGCTCCAATGTGGGGTGGTTCTCGACAGGGTTGAGAATGAAAACCGCCGTTCAAAGGGGTTGTCAATGGTCACCTGTAGTGTTTGGGGGTGTGAACCAAATGCCTCCGTCATCCCAATCCATGTAATTGTTGCGAATAATCCCTACTCCCGTAGGCCCAGATCTTGCTATCTGATCCGCTCCACTCACCTCTCCAGTGTATGTAGAACGTGTTTGGATTAGGCTTACCTCCTCGTCTTTTGAGAAAACATCCTTTTGAGAGTTTTGAAACCCTTCTTGGTTTGAAAAAAATCTCATTTCGAATGATTTGAAAACCTCTTGCTGAAAATGCTCATTATCACTCTTTTACTCATTTTTGTTAAGGCTAGACATTTCGAATACGGACCTTGGGGTTTTTACAGCGTCCTAGAGACTTCTGAACTCAAACGAGTTACGGTAGTCCCTTTTTACGGTAGGTCCTATAGCGACTCAGATCATTAAGAAGATAGTCAAATCGGCTTCTGATTCTATTTCAAGGATAGTACTTCTTGACCGCATCGGCGTTTACGGGGTATCCCAGTTCTTTCCCGTCTGAATTCACGAGTATCAAGGCTCCTCCTATCAGGACCTTTTTTACAACATACGGGCCCTCGTAGTTCGGAGTGAACTTGCCCCCAGGATGAGTCCCGTTTGGCAGTGTCTTCTTCACCACGAGGTCTTCGACTTCAAAATGCCTGGGCTTGACCTTCCGGTTAAACGACTTGGCCACCCTTTTCTGGTAACTTTGGCCGTGGCAGATCGCCCTCAGGCGCCTCTCATCAATGAAACTGAGCTGTTCATATCTGTGTCGTACCCACTCAGCCTCAGAAAGCTTGACCTCCGATAGGATTCGCAATGATGGAATTTCCATTTCCACAGGCAGGACCGCCTCCATGCCGTAAACGAGGGAGTAGGGAGTTGCCCCAGTTGAAGTCCGAATCGACGTCCGATATGCCATTAATGCATAGGGTAACCTCTCATGCCAATCTCTGTAATTCTCGGCAGTCTTTGCCAGAATTTTCTTGATGTTCTTGTTCGCCGCTTCCACTGCTCCGTTCATTTGCGGGCGATAGGGGGATGAGTTGAGATGTCGGATATTGAAGTCATTCAGCAGGTCATCGACCACCTTGTTATTCAAATTAGACCCATTGTCTGTGATGATCGCTTGAGGAGACCCATATCGAGAGATTATGTCCCTCTTAATGAATCTTGCTACGTTCTTTGCAGAGACGTTTGTGTATGAACTGGCCTCAATCCACTTGGAGAAGTAATCGATCGCTACTAAGATGAAGCGATGACCATTGGAGGCGGCAGGGTTTATTGGCCCGATCATGTCTATCCCCCACATGGAGAATGGCCAAGCTTCTGACATTTGATGGAGTTCATTCGGAGGCGCATTGATCCGGTCTCCGTACACCTGACATTGATGACAAGATCTGACATGTTGATTGCAGTCCGACTCCATGGTCATCCAAAAGTAACCAAGTCGCATGATCTTCCTTGCAAGGAGATGGCCGTTCATATGTGGACCGCATACTCCATCGTGTATTTCTTTCATGAGCAAGTTTGCCTCCTTAGCGTCTACGCATCTCAACAGAATTGAATCGAATGACCTTTTGTACAAGGTCTGACCGCTCAAAAAGAACTTGGTGGCCATCTTAACTATGTATCTCTTATCAACCCCTCGACTTCCTTCGGGAAACGTTCCTTTTAAGAGATAGTTTCTAATGTCATGGTACCACGGTTCACCGTCAAATTCCTCCTCGATCGCCATACAATGGGCCGGTTGCCTGATCACGTCTATCCTCAGGGGCTCGACGTTAAGCCCGTCTGCTACTTGCAACATAGAGGATAACGTGGCCAAAGCGTCCGCAAAATGGTTTTGCGTCCTTGGCAGATATTCAAAAGTGATTTCCTCGAACCCTAGAGCTAGCTCCTTCAGCAACTCATGATAAGGAATAAGCTTGGAGTCTCTTGTCTTCCACTCCCCTTGAGTTTGGAGAATGATAAGCATGGAATCCCCATAGACTTGTAATCTTCGCACCTTCATGGAGGCAGCTAGTTGCAAGCCGAGAATACATGCCTCGTATTCCGATATATTGTTGGTGCATGGAAATATCAATTTGGCAGCGACGGGATAATGTTGTCCTTCTGGGGATACCAGTACCGCCCCAGTGCCGGCTCCTGATAGGTTGACCGCGCCATCGAAATACATGACCCATTTGACTTCTGATAGCATCAAGACTTGGCCTTTGATTTGAGCTGCCTTCGGGGCTGCCCCTGCATGGGGGTCTTCTGCCAGCATATCCGCGATAGCTCTTCCCTTAACAGACTTTTGGGATGAACTATTTATGTCAAACTCGGATAACATAACCTGCCATTTAGCCAACTTTCCGATTAGAGTCGGCTTCTCTAGCAGGTCTTTGATCGGATCGCTCTCGGTCACCAACTGTATGTGATGGTGTAGGGTGTATTGTCTCAACCTGCGAAGCACCCAGACTGCTGCAGCGCACGTTCTTTCCACGGGGGAGTAATTCATCTCGGACGAGGTGAACTTTTTACTCAGATAGTATATGGCCCTTTCCTTGCCATCTCCCGGACTGGTCTGTGCCAGTAGAGCTCCCAGCGACTCTTGATGAACAGTCAAGTACAGAGTCAACGGATGTCCCGGAGTTGGGGGTACTAGAATCGGTGGGGAGGTCAAGTATTCCTTAATCCTCTGTAGTGCCTGATGACATTCCGCATCCCAAGTTACCTTGGTGCCCTTATTTAAAAGCCGGAAGAATGGCTTAGCCGTGTCTGTCAGTTGGCATATAAACCTGGCGATATAGTTCAATCGCCCCAAAAGGCTTCTAATTTCTTTCACCGTCGACGGGGTTGCTATGTCGTTTATAGCTTGGACTTTAGAAGGATCAAGCTCGATGCCTCTATGACTGACTATGAATCCCAGTAGCTTTCCAGACTTTGCCCCGAATATGCACTTATTAGGGTTCAGCCTTAGCCTATACTTCCGCAAACGCTCAAACAGCTTCTTTAATACCTGAACATGGTCTTGTCCTGGTCTGGATTTGGCGATCATGTCGTCGACATATACTTCGATTTCCTTGTAGATCATATCGTGGAACAAGGTTACCATGGCCTTTTGGTACGTTGCCCCGGCATTCCTCAACCCAAAAGGCATGACTTTGTAACAGAAATTTCCCCATGGGGTTGTGAACGCGGTTTTAGCCTGATCCTCCTTCTTCATGAGTATCTGATTGTATCCAGAGAATCCGTCCATGAACGAGAATAGTTCAAATCCCGCTGTACTGTCTACTAGAACGTCTATGTGGGGAAGCAGGAAGTCATCCTTCGGGCTTGCCTTGTTCAAATCCCGATAGTCTACGCAAATACGGATCCTTCCATCCTTTTTCATCACCGGGACGATGTTGGCGAGCCAATCAGAATACGGAATTGCCTCAATAAAGCCCACCCTTAAAAGTTTCATCACTTCTTCTTTGATTCTATCAGACAGCTCTGATTTCATCCTTCTGCTTCCCTGTTTTACGGGCTTGAAACCGGGATTGATGGGCAGTGCATGCTCTACGATACTAGGATCCAGGCCTGGCATGTCTGCGTATGACCACGCGAAGATATCCTGATATTCTCTCAGCAATTTGGTGATTCTGGCCGCCTCCTTTTGAGATAGGTGTCCACCGATCTTTACTTCTTTGACATCTTCCGAGTCTCCCAAGTTAACGGTCAACGGTTCCTCAGTGGTGGGAGGCATGGATTCTTCGAAAGCAATGCACTCTCTCTGGATGGCCCTCTGACCCTCATCTTCAACATCTTCAATATCACAAGAAGAATCTTCCTGATGATCCGAGTCGTCTAATAACCTGGTATGCATGTTGGAGATGATATGCCTGAAATGTCATGAGAATGGTTAGTTCATCCAATTCGTACGAACGAAACTCAAGAAAAATCCTTTTTTTTTTGTTTTGTTTTTGTTTTTTTTTTGTTGTTGTTTTTTTTTTAAATAAAATGAGGAATGCCGAAAGACGGGACCAATCCTCGTATCCCCCGATACTATTGATCTCTGAAACTCACTTGAAAATCAGGGGACATAAGGTAAATCGGGCCTCAAGCCTCAAACCAAGGAGGCGATCATCATAGGGCCGATCTGTTACCCTATGTGCCCTTAATAAAACCCGAGATGTTTTGCAAAATGGACCGTGTTACAAAGCGTGCCAATTGGACCCACGGTCGGAGATCTAAGAGGCATTATCCGCTCACACCGGAAGTAGAAAGGGAAATGACTAGACTGAATTGAAATGCAACACGAGCAATAAAACGAAATGCTGAAAGTGAAAGAGAGGTCTCTTTACTCAGTGACGTCATTGTTTGCACCGAGCCAGTCAATGATGACATTCACAGTGTCTTCCAGGAAAGGATTCTCCAGATCAGGATCGATCTCGTCCAGCGCAACTTCGTCTGCCAGCCACTTGGAGGCCTTAGAGAAATACTGCTCAAGCTCGTTGCCAAACGCCTTAGCTTTGCCTTTCCAAACACTTGAGCCAATGAACGAACCGTTTCGTCCTCCTCTGCGTCCGTTGCTCCTTTGATTCTCACCTCTGTTTCGGCCAGAGCCTCTACCTCCAGTACGGCGCCAATTTCGCTCGCCGACATATCCTAAGCCAGCCCTGCCTTCGTTCGAGTTCAGCTTTAAAGGTGCTCGGATTCCCTGGTTATGTTTACCTAAACCGCCTCCTGGAGCGAATCCATAGGATAACAGCATCTTTCCTGGCAAAAGGTCATACTGAGAGAGGGCAGGGACTCTTAGCTTGGTCCCTGCGGGCGTGTGGACGGCTGCCACCAGATCAAGGGAATGGAAACTTGCCTCTTCTTTCCCTTCCGGTTCCGCATGCGGAACAGCACTATTCTGGTATGTCATGAGATCCACTTCACCGTGCACAGTGACTACTTTGTTGTTAACTACAAAGCGGACCTTCTGATGTAGACTAGACGGTACAGCTCCAGCTATATGGATCCACGGTCTCCCGAGAAGGAATCCGAAGGCACTTGGTAGGTCCATCACCTGAAATCCGATGGAAAAGCTGGTTGGGCCTATGAAAACATCCAGTTCAATTTCCCCGACCACGGTCTTCCTCGTTCCGTCAAAGGCTCTAATACTGGCTTTAGAGGTTCTGATCAGTTCTTCATTTACGCCCAGACTCCTCAAAGTGGCCAAAGGGCAGATGTTAAAAGCAGAGCCATTATCAACCAATACATGAGATACTTGCTTGCCATGGCATTTTACTGTTATATACAGCGCCTTATTATGCGCCCGTCCTTCCATCGGGAAATCTTCATCGGAGAAACTTATCTGATCCTTCAGCAAAATAGCACCTACGAAATTCTCCAATTGCACCTCGTTAATGGATTCGGGCACGTGCACCTCGTTCAGGACTTTCATAAGTGCGTCCTTGTGCTTTTCAGAATTTAAGAACAGATCCAGTAGGGAGATCTGGGCTGGCATCTTTCGCAACTGCTCTATGACCTCGAACTCGCTGGTTCTAACGATAGACAACAGCTTCTCGGCGTCTTCTTTAGACACTTCTCTTTTCTCTGGCTCAACCTCTCGTGGTGCGTAGAATCTTCCCGATCGCATCACGGCGCTGATCTTATCTGTCCCATAATCCCAATGGACCTCCTTAGGGTTGTAGTCGTATACAGGGGGAATTTTTATTATTACCGGTGACTTCCTTCCAATTTCCACGCTCGATTCATCATCAGCTTCATCGTCAGCGAGGCGGATTACAACTGGCTTAGGCGAGTGGTCACCATCTCCCTTCCAATTGTCAATTCTATTTAGGCTGATGATGAGGGGCTTAGTACTTCCCACCATTCCAACTAAACCGTCGAGCTCCATTGAATTAAACCTCCTCGAGGATTCACCCCGCGACCCCTTGGCCAGTGACCAGTCCCAAAGGGCCTCGGCATTTTTCGCGTCGGCATACGTTCCTCCTTTGAGATATCCCTTTTTGGGATAACCTTCGGGTTCGCCAATCACCATCATACTCAATGGCTTCGTTAGATATAATATTCCATTCCCCTTTGGGATATCTCCTCTGCTCCGGCCGATTGGAATGACTGTCGAAGCCACGCGAGACTTGCCCGTACCCATTTCAGATCCAAGGCGATTCTCTTCTTCGTCCTCAAAGATTACCCCTACAACTTGATGATCTGGGAGTGGATTTTGCTGGACGTTCGGTTCCATTTTGTCGAATTCAAGAATACGACTATCGATGAGAGCCTGCACCCTGCATTTCAAAATAAAGCAGTTATCCACGTTGTGGCCCTTCTCTCCCATGTGATAGGCACATGACTGGCTCTCGTCATAACCATTAAATTTCACCGGATTTGGCCTCGGGGGCTCTTTAGCGACCAGGCGCTCCTCTAGCAGCATAGGCAGCAACTTTGATAATGATCTAGGCAAGGGTGTGAACTGCTTGGGGGGTAACTTCTTCTTTGGCTCAAATTGCTTCTGTGCCGACCATGATGAGCCTCATTGGGCTGGGCTTGAATTGGAGAACTGTTTGGGCCTAGGCGGATTCGGCACAAAGGCCACGTCGATCCCGGCTTCCCTCTCCTTCCGAGCCGGATACTGACGCCTTGTCACTATCTCTGGCGCCTTTCTCTCTCTCACCGCCCACTCCAATCTTTCAGCAACTTTGATCAGATGCGTGAATGTCTGACAGCCCGACGTGTTCAACTTGTCGAAATATTCATAGGGTAGTGCCTTCAAGAATAGGTCAACCAGCTCGTCTTCCGGAATAGACGGTTTGACTTGTGTGGCTATGGCACGCCACCTTTGAGCGTAGGTGCGAATTGTCTCACTCTTCCCTTTCATAGTCCTCAGCAAATCCTCTCTAGAAGGTGCCGCAGCGGTGTTGAACTTATATTGGCGTAAAAAATCTTCCGCCAGGTCCTCCCAACCGTCATATTCTTCCAAATCTACTTCAATAAACCAAGCTAGTGCCACTCCCGACAGACTTTCTTGAAACGTATTCATCAGCAAGGGGACGTAGTCAGAGTAATGCGCCATTTTGCGTAGGTAATATTTCAGGTGAGCTCGGGGACAACCTGTCCCATTATATTTTCTCATGAAGTCGGGTTCTTTGTAATCTGGCGGCGCTTCTATCTTCGCAAATGGCGACATCTTATCGAATCTGGCCAGCTCGTACCCTTGGCTGCTCAGGCACTCTTCAATTTTTGCCAACCTCCTTGCACCTTCTTCAGTCTTGCCGACGGGTTTCTCCTTCTTATTTCCATCTAGGCTAATGATCACGGGTGCAACCTTCGGTGGTGCGTCAGCCATCGGCACTTGGTTAACCTTCTCGGTCATGTTTTCCTCTGGAATTTGCGTTGCATCTGAAGCAACGGATGCCGAAGGACGCGCAGCTTGGTTAAGATCCGGTACCGGTACGGCGTTCCTCTCTTGTGCAGCTACCATCATGGCTTTCATTTCTGCCAGCATAGCGGCCATTGACGTCATTTGGCCCTCCAAGTTATCCACTCGGGACCCCAACTCCTCTTGCTCCATTCTGACTCGGCGACGAGTTCTAATATGAGCCCTTCTAGGTTCCGTGATTAGAGACTACCTGTCCGGAAGACCAAAAATTAGATGTACGTTGATGGAAAAGCAGTCACAGGGTGCGTGATTCCTTGGTAACATGTTCATGAACAACAATCACCATGCCATTTGGGCAACGAGTAATCCACGACAATCAAGATGTGGGTTTTCAAAGGATGTTTTAATGCATAAGCTAAAATGTTCGTTACAGATAAAAGGGCTCTCAGAAGAGCTTGATGAGAATGCGATAAAGACATTTCGACATCCTAGGCTTGATGGGAAGGATTGCTCCTTCATCACCCCTCGGCGTCATAAAATCCCTGGCTGTGGACCACTTCGACTTCCTGATAAACTGACGGCCCGACGTCCTCCGGTATGTATGGCTCCACTCCTGGCTGGTATGGGACAATGTACTCGGGGACGTACGGTTCAACCGGCGTCGGTCGAATCCTCTTGAAGGCTCGGATGTACTCTTCGGAGGCCCGATGTAAGTCCATTTCAGGGTCCAGCTGATCCGGCCACTCCACGTCTTGGGGCGGGGAGTCCTTCAGTACTTGTTCTATGTCATCGATCATGGTTTGGAGGCGCGCCTTGGTTTTCTTGGTAATCGTTCCTTGGGGAACATCGAAGGCGAATTTGTCAGGGAGAACTTGGGGAGGGATTTCCTGCAGCATGCCAAATTGTCTGACAACTCTAATCGGATGATATGATACGGCCCCTGTGAATCCTAAGAGTGGGATCGGTCTCCCACCCTCGGTAGTGATGCGTGCCTTGCACATTTTGGGCCGCCTCAGCCGCCATCGGAGTTGTCCGGGTTCTAGCCCTTTTAGGAGATTGTACCAGCCAATGAAAGAACGATTGGAAATGAGCGATTGACATTTGAGGAAGGACTGGATAGGATGGATATCCTCGTCGATTCGGGTGCAGCCCACATGAAGATTGAGCATTTTAAGGTGAGAGGTGATCCATATGAAGAGGAGACCATTGGAGGCTTGAAAGATAGTCTTCCGAGAGGACTGGGAATGGTCTAGAGCAGCTTGGTAGCGATTCAGGGATAGGAAAGTCTCTGCGAGGATCATATGCGAGTAGTCTAAACGGTCGCATGCCTGGTAGACTATGTGGACGATGGAAGGATTGAATGTGGTTCTGGATGTAGGGAACAGTACGAACCCAAAGAACGCTAGGATGAAGATCATTCCCGACTTATGGCCAGTGTCAATAGGCAGATTCGAGTAGTTGTCAAATAGGAATGAGAATGGGAATCTACCAGAGTTAGATTTGAGAATCTTTTCAATCTCGATGGTCTTGAGACGAAGGAATTTGGATAGCAGTTTGGACGGGTTAAGGCCTAAAGGAGGACGAGCTGATTGTTCTTGGAATTTGACTCCGATGACGGCTGTGTACTCCTCCAGTGTGGGCGTGATCTCTAAGCCCTCGAAGTTAAACGTCAGCGTAGTCGGATCCCAGTATCGCGCCAACGCTTGTATGAGTGCTGGTTGATATCTGATTTTGACAAGATCCACGAGGTGCCCTAGTCTTTGCTTGACGTAAGTCTGGTTGGTCTCGTTGAGGCGTTCCCACCACATTTGTAGCTCCTTATGCGGGACCGGGATGATTTGGATGTCACCTCTCCCCATCAAGTCTAGAATATGAGAATGTGATTAATTATCCATGGATTACTCGGGTATTAGATTCGTTCAAATCATTATTTACCCCAGACGTGATGAAGGTTGGGCTCCTCCGTTTGGATAAAAGGAATACCAAATTGGGGTCCCAACGCTAACCCCATCAAAGGGTATAATGAAATGGACGAAAATAATGATGCTATGCAGATAATATGCTTATGCATGGCGTGAACTGATTCAATCACATGTCGCATGTGTCACGAAATGAGAATTAGACCCTCGCACTTGTGTCGAACAAACCAGACGCGAGTTCTAACTAAGATTTCAAATGGCAGCGACATACGATTGGACCAGGGAAGTCTGAATGGTTGGGTGGAATTCCAATGTCGCATTCCGGTATTAAGACGCCTATGACTCGGGAATTAAAGCGCAAGGGATAGGAGGGAGATCCACAGGCGGATGCCCTTTACAGACTCAAAAGACCGACTAACTTTCGAAGACATAGCCGAAAAGCAACCCTAAAGAACCTAAGGTGATCCCCCCAAATCGGATCGTCAGATGATGTCGGGTGCCCCTGCTGTCCTGCCTAGATCGGGCCCTCTTCCTCATCGGGTGGAAAGACCACAGGGTGGGTAGGCGACGCATGTCCTCCAGTAGACTCTTCTCCGTCTGACAAAATCTCGATAACATCTGGAGGGGGCGCTGGTATCGCTCCTATCCTGCTGAACACGTCCCTGAGTTTCAGATAAATATTCCACATCTTTTCCCTGTCAAGCTCGAATTTGTGTGCGCGCTCGAGTTGTTCCGCGGACTTGGTGTAAAAACAATTCGTTCCTCGGATAAGGTTGCGTCCCGTAAGTGCCCTTCCTTGGATGAAACGAAAGGAGTGGAACCCATTAAACGTCTCGGTGGCTTCGTGTCGGACGACGCGTCGCTCGTATTGGAATACCTCTAGGACCTTGGGCCGATTTGGGGAAACCATCTCTATTTTATATGTACTGTAAAATGGAATTAGACTCAACCATTCAAACTTGATGAGTGCAGCATGCTATGCAAGAAGTAAAAGACAGCAAGTGGTCCTAATAATAATGAAAAGATCTTACCAGAAGAGATATCCAATGATTTTGGTTTTGGGTATACCAACCATCCATATACATGCGCATGAGACAAGTGAGGCTTGACTCTAAAAATCAAAGGGGCTTAGGTGAGGAACCTAGAGGCTTCCCTCTATCCGAGTCGATAAATTCGTCCATGAGTGCAATCCACAATAAATGGATAAAAGTCTCGACTTGGATAGTGAGTGGGATCGAATATGATCGACCCCAGCGCAATCCACGCTAGGGCGTTGCATATCGATCCCTGATCTATGGCTACCTGAAAAGGTGATTTCGCGGCCTGGGTTTGGGCGCTTTGTGCAAAGTGTCGTGATCCTCAAATATGCAGTGAATCATGCGCAACAATTTATTTATCAATCAGCGCTTCAAATCATCCATATAGCATACATTCCTACGTCCATCCTGCATAAGACAATGTTAATCACAGACTACTCCCCTTATCACTCCAATCTGCAAAAACATATAACACCTATCGTGAGCGGACTTACCTCACCTTCAAGGGCGCCTGCAGGGTTAGAAAAATCAATCAACGTTTTAATTACGGCCTAAGTCCACTTGAGGTCCAGAACCAAGTGTTCTAGAACAACGTCCCCAGCGGAGTCGCCAGCTGTCGCGACCCGTCCGAAATCAACGGACGCGGCTAATGGATTACCGATCGCGGGCCCCCACTCTGAAATGTGGATCGCGGGCTTTGGATCGGCGCGGGCCCTCCCAGGCCCATACCAAATCGCGGCGGGAGTATATCTTTAAGGATTCGACGATAAGAGTCGATCGCTTTCGACCTTAGTGTGGTCGTGGTGGCATGTGCAACTTGTGCATGCATTTGGAGTCGCCACCCGGTCTTTCTTGGAGGGTAGACCGGAAACCTTACTGACCGATTGGGAGAGATCGATCAGTTCTGCGGAACCAGAGATTTTGGGTTCGGGGACTTGGTTACGTCGGTGTCATTACCAACGCCCTTTCGGTACCTAACGCGAGTGATTTTCCTGACTAAGAGTTCATGCAGACGCAATTTTGGGTGAGATAGGTTTGATTCAGGGTTTCATGCAGATTGGAATACTAGTCCTATCAATCACAATCAATTTAACGAGAGCGCAAGTCAAGTGCATAAATAAATCATGTCAATGCACATCAATTTCAATCATTGGCCTCCTAGTATAGCCCTAAGGGCTTAGGGAAGATGTGATTTAGGGTTAGGGGTAAAATGGGAAGATTCGGGGACAATTAGCCCGAAGGGCAAAATTGTCATTTTTGGAAGGTTTGGATACCGAATTACCCAAAATATTCCATGGCCAGTTGATTGTAGCCATTTCCCATTTTTGAGAATTTTTTGGAATTTCTTGATTTTTCTTCAATTTTTGGAAGACGATTCGCCCAAAGGGCGAAACCGTCATTTTAAGAAGGTTCGGGGTTTAAAACACCCGGGGTGAGCCTTGGCCAGTTGTTTGTGGCCATTTCCTATTTTTTGGGATTTTCCTGGATTTTTTAGAATTTTGTTTAGAAGACGGTTTGCCGAAAGGGCAAAACCGTCATTTCTGGAAAGATCGGGGGTCGAAAGACCCGAAACAGGTCGTGGCCAGTTGAATGTGGCCATTTCCTATTTTCTGGAATTTTTTAGAATTTTTCTGAATTTTCCGAATTTTTTGAATTTTTTTTTTATGAATTTTCTATTTTTTATTGATTTTTTGAATTTTTTATTATTTTTTATTATTTTCTGAATTTTTTAATATTTAAAAATATTTTCCGGGCCGGGTCAAACCCGGCCCACGCCTCTCGGGCGCCCGGCCCGACCCTAGGGGTCGACACCGGCCTAAAACGACACCGTTTTGATTTTTTAAAGCATTTTTTCTATTTTTTTAACAATTTTTTGATTTTTTATCTATTTTATTTAATTATCCGAAAATTCCCCGGATCGGACGGTCCACGTCGTACCACGTGGCTTCGTCTCGTGCGTCCGATCAAATACTAGATCGGACGTCCCTCAGTGAGCCACGTGGCCAAATCGTAGCCATCGGATAAAAAATCAATTATTTTCCCTTTTTTAAGAAAACCAATGAATCGGACGCTCCACACTGAGCCACGTGGCCACCTTCGGTGCGTCCGATCTTGCACTAGATCGGACGTCTCTCAGAGTGCCACGTGGCGCGATGTCGTCCGCCGGATTGATTTCTAATTAATAATCCGAAAATCAATTATTGTTATTCCAAAAATCCAGGATCGTGACACGTGTCACGATCCGGACCGTCGATTTCGTTTTGTTTTAAAATGAACGGACCGACCCCGCCCGGCTGACGTGGCGCCTACGTGGCCGGCCACGTCAGCCGTTGACCGGTTGACCGGTCTTCGGTCGCCGGAGAAGACGACCGGCGACTCGCCGGAACAGTAATTATTCCGGCGAAGTTGCCGGAAAATGCCCAAAACCGAACCAAAACTCAAAATTTTTGGGAAATTTTTGTGGCATTCGGACCCTCAGCACCTCAACATCAACATACACACGAAACATGGCAAATTTTACGTCGGGAAACGACCGAACCGGACCCCCACAGTCCCGGCGCCGGCGAGGTAAGTTACAGAATTTTTTTTTTTTATCAAAACTCAATTCTAAGACCTCGAACAGCATTTAAGCAAGGTTTGGGGACTTACCTGAGGGTGCCTAGGCCTCGGCGACCGCCTTCCTCGCCGGACCGGGTCTTCGGCTTGGTCCAAAAACGGTGGAGCTCCGGCGACCGGTTTCGCACGGTTTTATTGCGAGACAAAGACCAAAACGAGCGGAAGGACAGTGATAGTGGAGCTTAGGGACGGAATACGCATCAAATGAGGCACGAGGAGCCCCGGCCGAGACTCAAAAAATACAAAGCCCATTCGGGCATTTCGTCGAACGGGTGGTGTGCATGCGAGAAATGGAGGTCGGGGGAGAATACCGACCTGCTCCGGGCTCGACGGCGATGGCTGAAGCTCTGGTGAGGTCCCGTGGCGTCCGGGGAAGCTTCCTCGACCTCCGGTTTCTCCCCAAACTTGCGCAAAAAACCCCCCCCTTTCCATGGCCGAGCTCGGTTTTAACCGGGAATCTCCGCCGGTTTCGTGGCCGACCGGTCTGCCTCCACGCCTGCTGAGATGAGTGTGGCCCTTTTGTCGATGTCCCCCACGCCTGCTTGTCCTTTTCTCCTCGAAAAATCGCTCCCCGCAGTCTCCCCATCTTTCCCTGTTTTTGCCCATGCTCGGCGTGCTGGGTCTGCAACAATGTTGCAGACCCGGTCGGACCGGGCCGGGTCGGGTCGGACCCGACCGGCCCGGTGCGACCAATTCTTTCAAATCGGACCCCAAATTGACCTATTTTCGTGAAATTGATGGCATAATCGGACTCCTTGACACATTTTCTATCAAATAAGGGTATTTTCACGAATCGATTGATTGAAATTTTATGAAAACCCCAAATTGTCCCTAGGATCCGAAAATGAATTCCACCAAATCGAAGGTCCAAACGATCGAATTATTCAAAATTGAGCCCACCAATGGATTAAGCATGATGAAAACTATAGGGTAGAGGTGTTTTATTTTAATGGGTGTGCCCGTGTGAAATTTAATTTCACAAATTGTAAAACCGGGGACTAAATTGAAAGATTTTTATGCAATTAAGCCCTTTTGGTTAAAATTGATCAAATTGGAGGGCCAATTGACCCAATTGCATTTCAATACTCTAGAATCCAACGTCATAGCTTATAAAAACCGAGAATTGAAAATTAAAAGACTCCAAAAGGATTTTTTAGGCCCGGTTCGGGATTAGGTTTGTGAAGGAACCCCATGAACCGAGCCAAATTTCCCTGGTAAAAAGTGAAAATATTAAAGATAAAATTAAAATAAAATTTATGAATATTTTTTGTAATTTTCTGACCACGAATGGTATTTTTCCTGATTTTTTGGGTATTTTTATAATTAAATAAATTCCAAAAAATATTAAAAAATTCAAAAAATATTTTTTGTTCAAAATTGGTTCCTAAGGCTAGGCTAAGGCTCCCAAAGTTGATTTTGCAATTTTTTTAACATTTTTTGCTATTATTAATTAATTTTAGAAATAAAAACTATAATAACGGATGGTCAAAAATCAGGTGTCAACAGCGACCCTCCGGCCGGTTAACGGCCGACGTGGCGTGCCACGTAGGCAGCCACGTCAGCCGGGTGGGGTCCGGTTCGGTTATTTTTAAATAAAACAAATGGACGGCCACGATCGCGACACGTGTCGCGATCCTGGATTTTTGCAAAATAAAATAATGATTTTCGGATAATTAATTCAAATCAATCTGACGGCCGAGAATGTGCCAAGTGGCTTTCTGTGGATCGTCCGATCTTGTCCAAGATCGGACGCACCAGGAGTAGCCACGTGGCACAACGTGGAGCGTTCGATCCGAAGGTTTTTCTAAAAATGGAAAATAATTGATTTTTGATCCGATGGCTACGATTTGGCCACGTGGCTCACTGAGGGACGTCCGATCTAGTGGAAGATCGGACGCACAGGATGAGGCCACGTGGCGCGATGAGACCCGTCGGATCCGGGGAATTTTCGGATAATTAAATAAAATAGATAAAAAATCAAAAAAATTGTTAAAAAATAGAAAAATGTTTAAAAATATAAAACGGTGTCGTTTTAGGCCGGTTTCGACCCTTAGGGTCGGGCCGGGCGCCCGAGAGGCGCGGGCCGGGTTTGACCCGGCCTCGAAAATATTTTTAAATATTAAAAAATTCAGAAAAATAATAAAATAATCAAAAAAATCAATAAAAAATAAAAAATCATAAAAAATTCAAAAAATTCGGAAAATTCAGAAAAATTCTAAAAAATTCTAGAAAATAGGAAATGGCCACATTCAACTGGCCACAACCTGTTTCGGGTCATTTGACCCCCGATCTTTTTAGAAATGACGGTTTTGCCCTTCCGGCAAACCGTCTTCCAAACAATTCTGAAAAACTCCAAGAAAATCCCCAAAAATTGGAAATGGCCACAAACAACTGGCCAAGTCTCATCCCGGGTGTTTTAAACCCCGACCCTTCTTAAAATGACGATTTCGCCCTTTGGGCGAATCGTCTTCCAAAAATTGAAGAAAAATCAAGAAATTCCAAAAAATTCTCAAAAATGGGAAATGGCCACAATCAACTGGCCGTGGAATATTTTGGGTAATTCGGTATCCAAACCTTCCAAAAATGACAATTTTGCCCTTCGGGCTAATTGTCCCCGAATCTTCCCATTTTACCCCTAGCCCTAAATCACATCTTCCTTAAGCCCTTATGGCTATACTAGGAGGCCAATGATTGAAATTGATGTGCATTGACATGATTTATTTATGCATTTGACTTGCGCTTTCATTATATTGATTGTGATTTGATAGGACTAGTATTCCAATCTGCATGAAACCCTGACTCATACCTATCTCACCCAAAATTGCGCCTGCTTGAACTCTTAGTCAGGAAAATCACTCGCGTTAGGTACCGAAAGGGCGTTGGTAATGACACCGACGTAACCAAGTCCCCGAACCCAAAATTTCTGGTTCCGCAGAACTGATCGATTTCTCCCAATCGGTCAGTAAGGTTTCCGGTCTACCCTCCAAGAAAGATCGATGGCGACTCCAAATGCATGCACAAGTTGCACATGCCACCACGACCACACTAAGGTCGAAAGCGATCGACTTTTATCGTCGAATCCCTCAAAAGACACTCCCGCCGCGATTTGGTATGGGCCTGGGAGGGCCCGCGCCGATCCAAGGCCCGCGATCCACATTTCAGAGTGGGGGCCGCGATCGGTAATCCATTAGCCGCGTTCGTTGATTTTCGGACGGGTCGCGACAGCTGGCGACTCCACTGGGGACTTTTATCTAGAACACTTGGTTCTGGACCTCAAGTGGACTTAGGCCGTAATTAAAACGTTGAGTGATTTTTCTAACCCTGCAGGCGCTCTTGAAGGTGAGGTAAGTCCGCTCACGATAGGTGTTATATGTTTTTGCAGATTGGAGTGATAAGGGGTGTAGTCTGTGATTAACATTGTCTTATGCAGGATGGGCGTAGGAATGTATGTTATATGGATGATTTGAAGCGCTGATTGATATATAAATTGTTGCGCATGATTCACTGCATATTTGAGGATCACGACACTTTGCACAAAGCGCCCAAACCCAGGCCACGAAATCACCTTTTCAGGTAGCCATAGATCAGGGATCGATATGCAACGCTCTAGCGTGGATTGCGCTGGGGTCGACCATATTTGATCCCACTCACTATCCAAGTCGAGACTTTTATCCATTTGTTGTGGATTGCGCTCATGAACGAATTTATCGACTCGGATAGAGGGAAGCCTCTAGGTTCCTCACCTAAGCTATTTTGATTTCTAGAGTCAAGCCTCACTTGTCTCATGCGCATGTATTGTGGATGGTTGGTATACCTAAAAACAAAAAAGTCATTAAACGCCACTTATGGTAAGGTCCCGCCATTTCTATTTAAATTCATTTGCAGCCTTTCATTTTGCACAACATGCTGCATTCATCAAGTCCGATGGTTGAGTCCAATTCCATGTTAGAATATGGATAGAAGAGATGATCTCTCCAAGTCGGTCCCACATCCTGGACGTATTCAAGTATGAGCGACGCGTCATCCGCCATCAGACTGCCCGGACATTCAACGGAGTCTACCCTTTTCGAGCTGCCCGAGGAATGATCCAGTAAACCTTACCGGAAATTGAAGGATAGGCGATAACAGCAAATCCAAGACACCCGCCGGACGCTGTCAAGATGTTATCTGATAAAAACGGAGACCCGAAGGGCTAAACCAAAGACACCAGGCGTCATCCCCCGAAGACCCGACTTGGGGCACCTCTTTAGGTTATTAAGGGTCACGTTCCAGTCGTCCCTTTTCTTTTATCAGGATCATCGAGTCTGTAAGGAGCACCCGTCTGTGGGTCTCCCATCTATCTTTTACACCTCGATTTCTAATTCTTGTATAAGTGTCTTGACATTGGAGCGCGACACTGGAATTTCTCTCAACCATTCGGATTTTTCGGTTCAATTGCATGTCTTACCCAGATGGAATTTTCGTTAGAACTCACACTTGGCATGTTTAACCCAAGTGCGAGAATCTAACATTCATTTCATGGTGCGCCGGACAATGAATTGAACCGGTCTATAGCATGCATCATTGGTAATCCTTGGTAATTAACTAAAGTCGTCCATGTTTCCTGAATTCAAGAGGAGACATGATATCCAAATTACCTTCGGGAAATCATTTCAATTTGGATGTCCTATCTCTAATCGAATTTAGGACACATTGAAATTGCATTTTTATCTTCTTGGAAATTCCACAGATTTTCTGGGGATTTACCAAAAGTGATAACCATGGTTTACGCTCCTTTTTAGTTTTATGTTTTCTCTTGAAAAACATCGATAAGAATTTTTCACATGAGGTTAAGGCTTGTGTAAAAGTCCTTATCTTCGTTAATTACAAGAAAGCATAAAATTGAAAGGATTTATGCTTTACTTCCCTTTCTGACATATTCCTGTCATTCGAACAGGTAATTTCTAGAATCAAAATCCGAGGACTTGTGTGAAGAATCAGTCACAAGTTAAAATGGACCAGGATGGCATAGAAAAGCGCTTGACCACCCTGGAGAGTCAGTTGGCTTAGGTGTTCGCAATGATGACAAAGATGAAGACACTCATCCTCACCACACAGGGGGTACCCCGACAGTCTTAAATTCTAACCTGACTGTCCGACCAGGGAATCATCAAGAAAAATTGTCAACTGATGAGGGCATTTTTGCCATCTTTCAAGACGTTGAACAACATGCAATCAAAGGAGCCACATTCAGAAGAGAATTAGCTGTAATCTAATATCTTTAAATTTGAAAATTTGTTGATTGTGTTTTATTGATCATCAGGAGTGGTCCTTCAAGAATATCGAAGCTAGTCGACAACTCGAGCCACTAGGATGGATGTTTGAAGACAGACGAAGGAGTCAACTTCTCACTAAGACGACATACTGGGGCAAAGCCCGCCAAGATGAAAAGAGACAGGAAGCTCCGAACAGCAGATATCCCCTAATTGAAAAGGGAACCGTAAAAATTGTGAAAGGATCAAAGCAGTCGACTGGGGCATATCCCACTCAACTAGGGCAAACGCCACCTAACCGGGGCAGCCGGGTCAAGTGTAAAGACGTGTCGTTCCTAATTGATTTTCAATTAGATACCGGCATAATATTTCCTATCTTTTCCTCTCAGGTGAAAAACAGGTAGAGAAGGAAAATCCATTTGTGGAAAGACACGAGGGACATGTTTTACATGGCATACATTTGTCGAAAATGTCCTCATCCGATCACATGCAAGATGATCATGGAACGATGGTGAAACTGTAATCGTTCCAATAAGCCCTTCAAATGTTATACCTGACGAGGACCTTTATGTCTTTTGTCTACAGGATAAGAGGGTCAAAGACCAACGAAGGGGAACTTGCCTTCCCTACAAGATGAAAATGGATGTGCCTCTATCAGATGTTACCCATTGTGATCGCAAAGACAAGATGGAGCAATTTTGATAAGACCTAAGCAGACAGCATAAAGAAGGAGCAACCTAATTAGGATTGGCTCTCCCTAAGTCGAAAAGGTTGTATCCGTTCCGAATCGGATTGACCGGCTCACGAGTTGATATGGTTTCCCATTCTTGCAGGTGATGATAAAAATGAATGGGACCACTGAGAAATTTCCAGCATCTTGGAGGCCATGAGTGACTAGAGCGGGGATAGTAAATCCGTAATCGTTTCAATTAAAGCTCTTTATGCAGCAATCACCTCATTCATTCATTTTATCGCATAGGTGGAATAGAAGATTGTTAAAGCGTAGGGTGAATGCGGCAGGACACGATGAAAGAAACTGTCGCCTGTGAAGTATCACTTCAGGCTGTTGAAGTACTCGGTCACGAGTAAACCCACGCTGGCGGATGCCAAATAGCAGAACGCTTGAGGGACGTCATGAAATGATAACAAGGCAAAAGATGCATGAAGAAATCGAAACGTAGCGGCGAAGCTGAAAAGTGTCAAACAAGGCGGCATATCAAACGCTGAGATCTTCAAAAGATCGTAGGATCATATCATCTGGCAGCATATCATCTGCTGAGATCTTTGAAAGGTGCGAAGTGCCAAAATCACCTAACACGGAGTGGATCGACTTCAACTAAGTAGGAATGCACCAATACGGCATGATCAGATCGCCTACAACTAAATCGGCCATCCCCAGACAAAGCGTCCAGTGGCTGGGGGCAAATCACTCTCTACCCGGAAAGGGTACCAAATGTAGGATGTGCCGAATTCACCATGGGGATACGTAGGGGAAGTCCCTGAAGCAGTTACCGTCCATGAATCATGATGAAGCGGAGTAATCCATCAAAGAGAAAACACATCAAACCCTTCTAAATGAGAAGGAGAACGATACAGAGCCATCGATTCGGGTAAAAGGACTGTCGCGACCCTCTCGAGATTCGCCATGGGCTCTCGAGGGCTAATGGGCCGTCCAGTCTGGTCGGACGCGGGCCTCTCCCAAGGCCCGTTACCCAAATCGCAACGGAGGTATACGTAGTCGACCTTCAGTGTGGTCTAGTGATATGTGCTAAGTGTGCATGCCATGGAGTCGCCACCAATCAATTTTTTGGAGGGTATGATTGGACCACCCTATTGAATAGTCGGGAGTTTCTATTCAATTCTGCGATAACCAGGGAAATGGGTTCGGGGACTTAGTTACGTCAACTATCAGAGTTGACGCCCTTTCGGTACCTAAGTTGACTGAGTTTTCTGACTTAAGATTTCATACAGATGAGTGGGGTACGAGTCCTAAATCTAGGAGTTCATGCAGATAGGAATGATTATCCTGGCAATCACAATCAATAATAAAGTGCACAAATCAATGAATTCAAATGTACAAATAAATCACATGGCATTCCTAATAAGGCCATATTGGCCTAGAGAAGCATCAATCAGGCTTAGGAATGATTTAGACATGATTTTGCCCATCAGGGGCAAAATCGTAATTTTGAGACAAAGGGGACAATTTGCCCAAAAAGGACAAAATCATCATTTCGGAATGAATCCGGAGTCAAAACAAGTTTGGTCACTCAATTGACCCATTTCCTATTTTTTGGCAATTTTCGTGATTTTCGGGAATTTTAGAAACCGATTTACCATTCGAAGGGTAAAATCGTCATTTTCTAAAAATGGAAATGAAATGTGGAAATCTTAGACATAAGGTTTAACCACCCATCTGGCCCATCACCAAATTCTAAGTAATTTCCACAATTCATCAGAATATCAAAGACGATTTACCCTTTGAGGGGTGAAATCGCCATTTTGGATTAAATGGGAGAAAATCCCAAAAATGAAAACAAATCAATTTTTTGTCATTTTCAGCCTTGGACAATTTTTAGAATTTTTCTGCAATTTTTTCTCAATTTTTTTGTTTTTCTTTAATTTTTCCATTTTTTTGGCATGTTTGATTTATTAATATTTTTTTATATTTTCAGAAAATATTTTAACAAAAAGCATGTCTTTGACAATAGATAACATTCAACCAGATAAATAAGCTAACCACTAGACTGAAACAAATACATACAAATCAAGTCTATAAATGCAATATTTTAGAAAAATAATCCTGATATACAGATCGGGTACGTAAAACATACCGGATTGGACACCGGCCTTCAATCGCCCAGCCTCAGCCTGCGACCATCCCCATGCCCGTTACCTGTCGATCGCCATTAGAATGTCGATAGTCAATTTCACAAATTAAGACTAAAAAATAAAAAAAAATAAAAAAAATTAAAAAATTGGACACTGTTCATGCACTGTTCCGACCCTGTTCATGCACTGTTCGGACACTGTTCGGACACTGTTCGGACACGGCTCGGACACGGCTCCGACACGTCCGACACGCCCGGACACGCTCCGACACGTCCGACACGCCCGGACACGTCCGGACACGCTCCGACACGTCCGGACACGCTCCGACGCGTCCGGACACGCTCCGACGCGTCCGGACACGTTCCGACGACGGGGTGGTGACCCGAGGCTGTTTCTGGGCTCCACCAGCGGCGCGTAGGCTCCATAAGCTCCGAGGGAGGAGGTAGGACTCCGGGGCTGTCGCCGGAGGCGATAGCGCGCTTTGGCGATGACGGATTTGGCCCGATCCGAAACAATCCCGAACCAAACTCCGAAACGGGTGGAGGCCGGAGGTCTTGGGTTGTTCACGGCGGCTTTGAGGTACGACGGCTAGCGACGACGGCGGAAGGGGGGGTTCCATTTTAGGCGTCCACGAAGAAGAAGAAAAGAAAAGGAAGAAGAAGCTACGGGGGAGGAAGGAGAAGAAGAAGAGGAGGAAGAAGAAGAAGGAGGGGAGACGGATGATGGGAGGGGGGAGGTGAGTAAAAAAATAATAAAAATAAAATAATAATATAATAAAATATTAGAAAGTAATAATAATAATAAAATAATCAAAAGCGAAGATAAAATGATTATTCATCTTTTCCTTTTAAATGATGATGTTTTCAATCCTTTTCCTTTTAATTATTACTAATATTTTTGCCAAATTCAATTTTATGGTGATCAGAGAATACCTAAAATCGAACCTAAATTTTACCGTTTTATGAGGTCAGAAAATAGATAAAATAAAAATAAAAATACCGACTATTCTTATATAATTTTTGTGACCTCAAATATTATTTTTCTTGATTTTCTTCTTTTCTTTTTTTTTTGTATTTTTCGAAAATATTAAAAAAATGAAAATTATGAAAATTATTTTTTTGGTCAAAATGGTTCCTAAGGCCAAGCCAAGGCTTCCAAAGTTGATTTTGTGATTTTATGATCTTTTTTTGATATTTTTATGAATTTTTTAAAAAATATAAATAAAAAAAGTTTGATCAAAATTTAGGTGTCAACAGCTGCCCCTCTTTGAGAGGAATCTCGTCAGAGGAATCCCCTCAGAGGTTTCTCTCAAAGACAAGGTGACACCTGAGTCCTGATCGACTCGACTCGTGAAAAGAAATGCTATGACATCGGACCCTTAAGTCTTTTGATGGATGCTCAAATTAATCACCGGTTTACTCTTGCGATTCGAACATGGGCCGGAGTGAGAGAGGCTTACCTGAAGCTCACCTGTCAGATGCTGCCGATTGCGACGACTTTCAAGAAGATACCTAGGACTCGTTCAGAATATCCTAGGGAGATTAAGCTCTGACCTGTATGGTAGGTCATACCATTATGGGGTTCCCGACTGGAAGGAACCTAAGGAAGGCGCATCCCACGTTTTGAAATTTGCCAAGGATTTTGATCCGTATGGTGGATCAGACCATAAGCGGTTCACCTACAGTAAGGCTTACCTAGGAAAATAACTTCTCCAACATTTAGAATTAGTCAAAGTTTTGATCCGTATGGTGGATCGGACCATGGAATTGATCCTTATGGCAGTATCTACCTTTGGATTGACCCTTCAGGCGGTTTCTACCTTTGGTTGACCCTTCAGGCGGTGTCTACCTTGAGTTGACCCTTCAGGCGGTATCTACCTTTGTGTTAACCCTTCAGGCGGTTTCTACCTTGATTTGACCCTTCAGGCGGTATCTACCTTTGATTTGACCCTTCAGGCGGTATCTACCTTGAGTTGACCCTTCAGGCGGTATCTACCTTTGTGTTGATCCTTCAGGCGGTTTCTACCTTGATTTGACCATTCAGGCGGTATCTACCTTTGATTTGACCCTTCAGGCGGTTTCTACCTTCTGTTGACCCTTCAGGCGGTATCTACCTTTGATTTGACCCTTCAGGCGGTATCTACCTTCATTTGACCCTTCAGGCGGTATCTACCTTTGTTTTGGTTTGAAGAGGGGTCTCATGACGAGGGTTCTCCACGTCCGATGAGACTGTTTGATATTTGAAAAGAGGTCCTAGGACGAGGGTTCTCCACGTCATGCCAGGACTGTTTGATATTTTTGAAAAAGGGATCCTAGGACGAGGGTTCTCCACGTCAAGCTAGGACTGCTTGATTTTTGAAAAGGGGTCTCATGACGAGGGTTCTCCACATCCGATGAGACCGCCTAAATTTTGAAATGGGATCACATCCTCACCCCTTCTTTTGAAAGATCCCGAAATTTGTCGGGAATTCAGTTTTGAAGCAGTGAAAGATTTTATTTTGACAAAACTTCAGTTGAGTCTGTTGAGACGACATTCTGGAAGCTGTGTTCTCCAGGTATCCTGTAGAAAGTTCAAACCTGCGTGCTCCACTCCACGGAGCAAATGTTTTTCTGGGATTTGGGGTTTCCAAGAATCCTGCAGAAGTTCGAGCCTGGAAGATTTTTCTTCACCAAGAAAACGTTAGTAATCTTTGGGAAGGCCACAGCTGTCCATTTGACAAAACCGTATGTTTTAAGTTTTAATCATGAAATGTGCATTTTGATGCTGGAGGTTATCCAAAGCATTCTTGCAATATGCAAATGTGATCACAAATCCCTTGGACGGAAAATCTGGATCAACAGTTTGAAAATTCCAAAAAGAGTTTGTTCAAAACATCAATTGGAATATTTCTCGACAATGAGGTCTTCTCACCTGTTTTGCGATAGTGGTTTTTTTTTTTTGTAGGGGATGCACTCAATTCCCTACTAACCTGTGCCTAGGTTTTAGGCTCATTCGCAGCGCATACATTTTGATCGGTCGGGAGGTCTTCCACGGGACCGTAATGTTGGGCTTGGTTCTTGATCTTCAAGGGGGACTCACTTTTGAGTCAAGGCCATTGAACGAAAATTTTCACCATCTGCTCCGGGTTTACAAGTCAAGAACCCTGCAAAATGAGAAAGAAATAATATTGCTCGTACTTCTTCGAGCTAAGCTATATGTTAACCCAAGTGTCTTAGTCAGAGAAGACTGTTTCGGGGTTGTAACATTGGTAGGATTGGGGACCGAAACAGGCTTATTTTTGGCCCAGAATTCGTGACGGGTTTGACATTGGTGATCATTGTTGATTTGCCACCTGTCCTTTCTTTTCTGCATCTTTAGCCTTTGAGGCGCGCAACCTATCTCGCGATGTGCACCAGCTCTTTAAAGAGCGTCTCTTGTTGCATTCAGAGACTGACTCTTTCTATGTCTTTGTTCTGCGCTTGATAGCATTTGGGGAGCAGTCCTTTTGGATTTGGCTCCTTCAGGGATTTCCCCTTTTCCCATCCAGCTTCATTGCGGACCAATTAAACAACTAGCACGAGCATCGGCCTTGCTTTTACTAGGCACTTTGCTTTTTCTTGATGCCGGGGATTTTTCTCATTTTCATTTTTGAAATCCCCCTTTTTCTCATCTTCATGGGATCATGTTAGACATATAGTCTAAACATGCTTTAAATATCAGTCCGAGAATTCTCTTCGTAATCCCTGAGTCTTGAACTCTTCCATTTTTGAAGTGGTGCGACATCCGTCTTGGAATGATCACCAATGGGTTCATGAAATGAATTTGCAGGCTCAACTTGGCTGTGCAAATGATACAGTGTATGGGATAAAGAATGAATGCTTCTCGTCATCCTATGGCACTTGGATTACCATATAAACAACACACAAAGATTAATTAGTCCGAGCAAGAAAATTTCTAACCATTTTCTCCTGACGCTGCTGGACTTACTTCCTTTTTGCCCCGGTGTGGGGTGGTTCTTGACAGGGTTAAGAATGAGAACCGCCGTTCAAATGGGTTATCAACGGTCACCTGTAGTGTTTGGGGGATATGAAACGAATGCCTCCGTCGTCCCAACCCATGTAATCGCTGCAAATTGTCCTTACCCCCGTAGACCCAGATTTTGTTATCTGCTCACTTCACTCATCTCTCAAGTGTGTATTGGACATGTTTGGATTAGGATTCGCCTCTCATCTGAGAAAACACCCTTAAACGGTTTGAACAATTTTTATTGGAAAAATTCTTTTTGTTTTCTCCGAAAAATTTCCTCCCAATGGGGCTTTATGATGCACATGCATGTTTCATTCATGTTCAGACAACCTCCCAACTTCAACTGTGGATGTCTATGAGTTTAAAAATTCGATGCCTCTTTTCAGACATAATGATTGAAAGAGTCCTAACACTTTTTTTTATCTTCAACGACTTAGGGAAAAGGGATACTTACCTACCCGCCGCGGCTGGAGATCCCTGAAAATGCAGAAGAAACATGTTATTGTACGTTCATGAATTTTTCAATAAATTAGAACGATACATCTTACCCTTGGTCATGTGTTCCATTGGGTAATAATCGGGATGTGAAAACCTGTTTCGCCTTGATGGCGAGCCCCTGTCAAAGAAGGGAATTAGGTGTCAGTTTGCGTTCCAAAATTCAAGACAAATTGGAACGATACCGCCTTGTTCTTGTTTTGTGTTTCCGTTTGAACACAAACGCGCGGCTTGCATAATTTGGCCCTCTATCTTGTGTCCTTGATCTCCCATCTGGTTGGGCGACGAATCCTTCTCAAGAATTTTCCCCAGAGAAGATCCACTTGTGTTTTTGGGCGCACTCCAGCGCCATTCTTCAAGGTTCCTTTTATTCAAGGAAAAAAAGAAGATTTTATCAAAATGCATGTCAAAGCATGTGACGTAGGAGCGATACTTTTTACCATCCACTAGGTCTTATAATCAAAGACCATCTCCTGGAATCCTGACTTCTAAGGCCAATGATTCTATTCGCCTCCCTGTTAGCGCGCTATTTTCATTTGAGGCTTTCAGCGCCAACAACTTCCTGTAAAATGAGTAAAAACTCACGTTAGGCATGTGGTCTTGGAAGACCAAATTGGAACGATACAAGGTTACCGTTCACCCAAATTCGTATCTTGGGGTTTGATTCTGATGCGGACGACTCTGTTATTGCGTCTATTGACTTATCCCCAGATCTGATTAAAAATCAATTAGGAACGATACGTCCTTTCACCAAACGAGTGGCTCTACGGCCCAATGTGTTTTGCACTGAAGGGACGAATTCCACTATGCTCCACGGGTTTGGGGAATTTGCCCCCATTTTCGATAGAAATGAGCCTTATCAAGATGTATACAATAAAAATAGATCCCTAATACAATCAATCTACGGGACGAGATATAGAGGATCTCAGCAAAATTAATTTTATACAAGAGGACTAAGAATGTCAAATCAATCAAAGGAATGTGGCCCGAACACTTGGAGATGCCCCAGTTCCAATCTTCGAGATGTGACTCCAGGATCACCGATTTTTTTTTTTTTAGGTGGTTTTAGATATACCAACCATCTAAAGACATGCACATGAGACAAGGGAGGATAAAACTTCTAAAAATCAAAGGATTTGGCACCTAAGGTCAAGGTTCCCACCTCGAGTTCTAGAAAGAGCCGATTCCATTGCACAGCTATCGTTGCATTGGGACTCGATCCATAGTTCGAAGTGAGCGGAATTGAAAAGTGGATTACCCCGTGTTTTTCCTCACGGAGATTCCATTTTCAATCCCTTCTATTGTTTTCCTATAGGCGGCGCCCGGGGTTTTAGGCGCGGTTGTGTGTATTTTCTGTGTCGTGCTAAAGCGATAAACATGCATCTTATTTAACAATCACCGCTTCAGTATAAAACATACACACAATCATTCATTCCTACGCCCAACCTGCATAAAACAGAGTTAACAAGTACTCCACCCCTTATTTCTCCAATCTGCAAAAAACATTTAACACCTCAAGGGTTAAAGTACGTACCTCACCTTGAAGAGCATCTGCATAAAACATGTTAGAAAAATCAATCACCTTTTTAATCGGCTCAAGTTCTCTAAAGTCCCCAGCGGAGTCGCCAGTCTGTCGCGACCCTCTCGAGATTCGCCATGGGCTCTCGAGGGCTAATGGGCCGTCCAGTCTGGTCGGACGCGGGCCTCTCCCAAGGCCCGTTACCCAAATCGCAACGGAGGTATACGTAGTCGACCTTCAGTGTGGTCTAGTGATATGTGCTAAGTGTGCATGCCATGGAGTCGCCACCAATCATTTTTTTGGAGGGTATGATTGGACCACCCTATTGAATAGTCGGGAGTTTCTATTCAATTCTGCGATAACCAGGGAAATGGGTTCGGGGACTTAGTTACGTCAACTATTAGAGTTGACTCCCTTTCGGTACCTAAGTTGACTGAGTTTTCTGACTTAAGATTTCATACAGATGAGTGGGGTACGAGTCCTAAATCTAGGAGTTCATGCAGATAGGAATGACTATCCTGGCAATCACAATCAATAATAAAGTGCACAAATCAATGAATTCAAATGTACAAATAAATCACATGGCATTCCTAATAAGGCCATATTGGCCTAGAGAAGCATCAATCAGGCTTAGGAATGATTTAGACATGATTTTGCCCATCAGGGGCAAAATCGTAATTTTGAGACAAATGGGACAATTTGCCCAAAAAGGACAAAATCATCATTTCGGAATGAATCCGGAGTCAAAACAAGTTTGGTCACTCAATTGACCCATTTCCTATTTTTTGGCAATTTTCGTGATTTTCGGGAATTTTAGAAACCGATTTACCATTCGAAGGGTAAAATCGTCATTTTCTAAAAATGGAAATGAAATGTGGAAATCTTAGACATAAGGTTTAACCACCCATCTGGCCCATCACCAAATTCTAAGCAATTTCCACAATTCATCAGAATATCAAAGACGATTTACCCTTTGAGGGGTGAAATCGCCATTTTGGATTAAATGGGAGAAAATCCCAAAAATGAAAACAAATCAATTTTTTGTCATTTTCAGCCTTGGACAATTTTTAGAATTTTTCTGCAATTTTTTCTCATTTTTTTTGTTTTTCTTTAATTTTTCCATTTTTTTGGCATTTTTGATTTATTAATATTTTTTTATATTTTCAGAAAATATTTTAACAAAAAGCATGTCTTTGACAATAGATAACACTCAACCAGATAAATAAGCTAACCACTAGACTGAAACAAATACATACAAATCAAGTCTATAAATGCAATATTTTAGAAAAATAATCCTGATATACAGATCGGGTACGTAAAACATACCGGATTGGACACCGGCCTTCAATCGCCCAGCCTCAGCCTGCGACCATCCCCATGCCCGTTACCTGTCGATCGCCATTAGAATGTCGATAGTCAATTTCACAAATTAAGACTAAAAAATAAAAAAAATTAAAAAATTAAAAAATTGGACACTGTTCATGCACTGTTCCGACACTGTTCATGCACTGTTCATGCACTGTTCGGACACTGTTCCGACACGGCTCGGACACGGCTCCGACACGTCCGACACGCCCGGACACGCTCCGACACGTCCGACACGCCCGGACACGTCCGGACACGCTCCGACACGTCCGGACACGTTCCGACGCGTCCGGACACGTTCCGACGACGGGGTGGTGACCCGAGGCTGTTTCTGGGCTCCACCAGCGGCGCGTAGGCTCCATAAGCTCCGAGGGAGGAGGTAGGACTCCGGGGCTGTCGCCGGAGGCGATAGCGCGCTTTGGCGATGACGGATTTGGCCCGATCCGAAACAATCCCGAACCAAACTCCGAAACGGGTGGAGGCCGGAGGTCTTGGGTTGTTCACGGCGGCTTTGAGGTACGACGGCTAGCGACGACGGCGGAAGGGGGGGTTCCATTTTAGGCGTCCACGAAGAAGAAGAAAAGAAAAGGAAGAAGAAGCTACGGGGGAGGAAGGAGAAGAAGAAGAGGAGGAAGAAGAAGAAGGAGGGGAGACGGATGATGGGAGGGGGGAGGTGAGTAAAAAAATAATAAAAATAAAATAATAATATAATAAAATATTAGAAAGTAATAATAATAATAAAATAATCAAAAGCGAAGACAAAATGATTATTCATCTTTTCCTTTTAAATGATGATGTTTTCAATCCTTTTCCTTTTAATTATTACTAATATTTTTGCCAAATTCAATTTTATGGTGATCAGAGAATACCTAAAATCGAACCTAAATTTTACCGTTTTATGAGGTCAGAAAATAGATAAAATAAAAATAAAAATACCGTCTATTCTTATATAATTTTTGTGACCTCAAATATTATTTTTCTTGATTTTCTTCTTTTCTTTTTTTTTTGTATTTTTCGAAAATATTAAAAAAATGAAAATTATGAAAATTATTTTTTTGGTCAAAATGGTTCCTAAGGCCAAGCCAAGGCTTCCAAAGTTGATTTTGTGATTTTATGATCTTTTTTTGATATTTTTATGAATTTTTTAAAAAATATAAATAAAAAAGGTTTGATCAAAATTTAGGTGTCAACAAGGACGTATCGTTCCAAAATGATTGTTTTCTTGATATGAGAATAATGTTTCATTTCTTTCTCCTTTCAGGTTGGGAACAGAAGCAAAGGGCTCAGGATGCAGTGCTTTCCCCTGACAAACAGGGAGTACCCCTTTTCATGGCATCTCAGACATGCACTATGGCTAAATATTTTCAAGAGCATTTTAATGGCTCAAGTTGTGAACAAAACCTTTGAGAAAACTTGAAGAAGTTTATCATCATTTAGAAATCTCTGTGAAAAGAGCGCTTGAAAAGAAAATTTCAAGTTTTCCAGATTGACATATCTGATAAAAATGCTTTCTCTGAATAGAGTGAAAAGCACGAACTCATGTTTCGTTGCTGGCACACATAACATGCATCATGCATATCATGCACATATCCTGCATACAGAGAACCCAAAGGGAGAAATGCCGGTTCCCGCAGGATAAATTTCAAGGGTAAATTGTATCGACTCCAATAGTCAATTATACATGCCCTTTACTCATGAGATTTCTTCTTTTCAATAGGGGAACATCGAACATCTCAAATGGCGACTGTGATCGAGAGAATCACCAAACCGCCACATGACAAATCCCCAGATTGTCAGGCTGTCTAGGGACAGAGAAAAAATAATCGAAGAATCTGGCAATCGAGATAGATGACCAGAATCGACAAAAATTCATGAGAGCGAGCTCCCCCACCTGCTTCGAGGGACCAAGCCGGGGGCAAATTCTCACGATCCCCCATGAAAGTGCATCGAACCAGGGTTATCAAACCCAGAGATGACAAACACCAAGACAAGCCTCACTGGGGCAAAATACTTGGAAAACACTGCTCCTTCAAATGTTGGAAGGACGAAGTCTCGAAGGGAGTACCTCCTTCCTGAAATTTCAAATGAAGCCAGATAAATCCCCACACCTGTCTCTTCATATGCAGGTGCATGAATGTCTTCAAATCGGATTGAAAATCGTCCAGGAGCATGGGAATGCCAAGGCACGCTGCCAAGATGAACCCCGCCCAACTGGGGCAAAGCAGTTGTCGACGTGATTGAGGATCGTCTCACGAACAACACCCACAAATACAGACGAGATGAAGCAGCATCCATCATCCACATCAAATGAGAAGCGTCAATAATCGACGAAGGAAAGGAATACGTCAGTAAGGCGTCATCAGGAATCCCAAGAGGGAAGACATTGTCGCGACCCGTCCGGAAGCGGACGCGGCTAATGGATTACCGATTGCGGCCCCCACTCTGAAATGTGGATCGCGGGCCTTAGATCGGCGCGGGCCCTCCCAGGCCCATACCAAATCGCGGCGGGAGTATTTTTTGAAGGATTCGACGATAAGAGTCGATCGCTTTCGACCTTCAGTGTGGTCGTGGTGGCATGTGCAACTTGTGCATGCATTTGGAGTCGCCACCGGTCTTCCTTAGAGGGTAGACCGGAAACCTTATTGACCGATTGGGAGAGATCGATCAATTCTGCGGAACCAGAGATTTTGAGTTCGGGGACTTGGTTACGTTGGTGTCATTACCAACGCCCTTTCGGTACCTAATGCGAGTGATTTTCTTGGCTAAGAGTTCATGCAGGCGCAGTTTTGGATGGGGTAAGTTTGATTCAAGGTTTCATGCAGATTGGAAGACTATCCTATCAACCACAATCAATTTTAATGAAAACGCAAACAAGTGTATAAATAGATCTCATCGATGCACATCAATTCCAGTAAATGGCTTCCTAACATAGTCATAAGGGCTCAGGGAGGATGTGATTTAGGACCGGGGCAAGATGAGAGGATTTGGAGGCGATTTAGCCCGAAGGGCAAAATCGCCAATTTTTGGAAGATTTGGATACCGAATTACCCAAAATATTCCATGGCCAGTTGTTTGTGGCCATTTCCCATTTTTCTGGATTTTCCTGGATTTTTTAGAAATTTTTTGGAAGACGGTTTGCCGGAAGGGCAAAACCGTCATTTCTGGAAAGATCGGGGGTCAAATGACCCGAAACAGGTCGTGGCCAGTTGAATGTGGCCATTTTCTATTTTCTGGAATTTTTTTAGAATTTTTCTGAATTTTCCGAGTTTTTTTGGATTTTTTATGGTTTTCTATTTTTTATTGATTTTTGAATTTTATTATTATTATTTTTATTATTTTCTATTTTTTATTAAAAAGCGTGTCTTTAACAATAGATAACACTCAACCAGATAAATAAGCTAACCACTAGACTGAAACAAATACATGCAAATCAAGTCTATAAAGGCAATATTTTAGAAAAATAATCATGATATACGGATCGGATACGTAAAACATACCGGATTGGACACCGGCCTTCAATCGCCCAACCTCAGCCTGCAACCCTTCTTCGTGCGCTTCACCTCAATCACCAAGCCCCATTGAGCTTCCATCGCTATGGGCATCATCGTCAGTCGCCACATCGGAATATCCAAAATGGTATATCCAACCTTTGGAACATGCACTTACTCAAAGTAGATAGTCAGCAAAGTTCAGCCAATTAAAAGATAAAACGAGTGTCTCGAATTAAACTCTAATTATCGTGCTAATTTATCTACTAAGACATGCATAATATTCAGACATTCACAAGCGAAGTTAAAACTAAGTCATGCTAATTAAACTTGAGAACAAATCGATAATCAAACATACAAAAAGTCTAACTAAACAATATAAGCAAATAGAGGCATTTCCTATCTATTTCTTTTTTTTTTGGCATTTTAAGGCATTTTTCTAATTTTTTTGGAATTTTTCATTTTTTATTTAATTTTTAATGAAATGGAGCCAGGTTCGAGGGAATTGTATAAAAAAACAGGCTCCCTTTTATCTAAACCGGAATGGGCTTATAAATCCTTATGGCCCAATTTTCCCTCTACCCATTTCAAGAAATGCACAGCCCAGGTCCACCTCCCCTTTATATTCCACTAGCCCAATCAGGTAACCCACCGAAAATTAACTCACGTGAAGCAGCCTAATATGCCACTGTTCAATCGTCTCCTTCCTCGTGCGACGTCTTCTCCATGGAATTAGAGGTGAGCTCAAGTCTGTTTCGGTTTGCGTCGTCGGCGTCCCTCACTCCGATCGTCGTCGGCTTCCCAACTGAACCGTCGCCTGATCACTCTAAAACCCGCCGATCACGCTGCCATCCGGTCGGACTGCCATCAGTTCAGGACTCGCGCACCTTTTCGCTTATGCTGACATCGTCGCTGCTGCTGGAGTTGTTCTCGACCTCCTCTTCCCCGAGTACATGTCTGCCGTCGTCGGTGCGTGCTGAGAAGCGCCTCGATGAACTGCGCTTCGCGCCGAGGACGGCCTCGCCACGTGACGTAGATTTCGCGGTGGTCCAGCTGCTGGCTGACCTCGTCGGTCGTAACAGCGACCGATCCAGTTGGACTCGCGATCCCACGCTTCCCGCGACTGCGAATGGGACAGGAAGGTCTCCTCGTTGCTGGTCCGCACCGTTCCATAGAGGAAGGACACGACCTTCGGATCCGTTCTCCATCATGACCTTCTGGAACAAGTTGGCCTCGCCGTAGCAGCTACAACCGCAGTACTTGGAGTTCTGGTCGTTGATGAAGGTGTCGTAGGTGGCTGAAGCCACGAGCTGAAGGTGGTGGAACCGACAGAAAACCGGACCTGAGCGGAACCGGGTCAGGACAGGGGAGTAGCGAACCGAGCAAGACTTCGGGCTGCTCCGGGGCTTCGACTGGCTATCCGACGGAGGAGAGGCAACGGCTAATGGTCGGAGGAGGATGAGGAGGTGATGTGGTAGTAGCTATATGCGGTGATGGTGGTTGATAGGCGTCGGAACCGAGGCTGCCGCCCAAGGACGCAGAAACAGGGGCGTCGGGCCTGCAGGTTGTTCGGTTGCTTTCGGGGCTGTTCGGTCGGCACGAGACGGTCGGGGACGACAGTTTGGAGGTCGAAGGGAGATGGATGATGATGGTGGACGGCTGTGGCCGCGGCAGAGCACCACAACAGCTGCAGAAACACCGAGGCAGCAGCCCGAGCTCGAAACAGAGCAGGGCTGACCGCCGGTTCTCTGATGATTTTCCGGCGACTCCTGATAGCTATGATTGCAGTGATGAGGTGAGACGGATGGAGGAAGAGGTCGTGTTGTCAGGTGGCTATTCCGCAGCCGAACACTAGCTGGGACCGACTCCGGAAGCTGAACGATACGCTGAAGAGGCTGAACAGGGCGTCGGGACGGCGAAACTCCGCTGGATCTCAACTAGCTACGAGGGCGACAACTTGAAATGGCTGAGCTGGGGAGTCACAGGTTCGTCGGCTTAGGCATGGCGTGACCGGAAGTGAACGGGATCGGAGCATGGCGGCGCGAGCCGCGTAGCTCCCGATCTCGCGAACTCCCGCGGGTTTGGTGGCGACACAACGTACTGGCGACACAACGTACTGGAAGTTCTGGGGAGGTGCGGTAATGGTGGTTGATGACGACGGTGGGACGACTCGACGACGAGGAATGGAGGTGGTGGTCGTGCCAAATGGGGTGCTGTTTGCGCCTCCTTTTTTTTCTCGCCATGCAACTCAGACCCCCCTTTTTTATTTCATGGTGGAGACCCTGTTACTGTCCTCCCCCACTCTCTTTATTATTATTTTTTTAGCGCCTCGCTGGATCCGTCTCCACAGAAAGCAAGATGCTCCATTTCTCTTTCTTTACCGTATTTTATTATTTCCTTCTTGCTTTCCTGTCCAGCTCCTTCCACTATCTCTTTTATTTATCGCGTCTGTCCCTTAGATCGAACCCGTTCTATCATCGGGTGCCAAGAAGATTATAATTTTGAAATTGGCATCCCAGGGATTAAAACAAAAGGATTTCCTGCCATTAGTCCCGCGACATCAAAACGCGATAATTCCATGAACCACTAGGCCAAATTGAAATACATAGGCATTATATTGAACGTCAAGATCTCAAAAAATCATAAATTAAAAGACTAAGATGATATATTTTTTTTTAATTAATTTTTTTTAACTTTTTATATATTTTTTTGAATTTTTTTAAAAAATAAAAATAAATAAACTATGAAAGATTGATCAAAAATCAAGTGTCAACAGCTGCCCCTCTTTGAGAGGAATTTCGTCAGAGGTTTCTCTCAAAGACAAGGTGACACATGTGTTCCGATCGACTCGACTGAAAAAAAAAAAAATCATGACATCCAATTTTCATACCCATCAATGTGTGCTTTTCCTTAAAAAGAGATGTGTTCATTCAATTCCCTAATATGATGTAAGGAAGTTAAGGAGTAGATAGACTTCCCTCCCCCTTACCTGCCGAATGCTTGTGGCATTTGCTGTGTCTGATGGGTTTAAGTAGATTCCTAAGGACTCGTCATTGGAGTGTCCTAGGGATGTTAAGCTCTGACCTGTATGGTAGGTCAAACCATAATGGGATTCCTAACTGATAGGAACCTAAGGAAGACGCATCCCACGCTTTGGGATTTGCCAAGGATTTTGATCCGTATGGTGGATCAGACCCTGAGCGGTTCGCTTATAGTAAGGCTTACCTAGGAAAAAAACTTCTTCAACATTTGGAATTAGCCAAATTTTTTTATCCGTATGGTGGATCGGACCATTGGGTTGATCCTTATGGCGGTTGCTACCATTGGTTGACCTTTATGGCGGTTTCTACCATATTTTTGACCCTTTGGGCGGTTTCTACCTTTGTTTTGACCCTTTAGGCGGTTTCTACCTTTGTTTGACCCTTTAGGCGGTTTCTACCTTTGTTTTGACCATTTAGGCGGTTTCTACCTTTGTTTTGCTTTGAAAAGGGGTCTCATGACGAGGGTTTTCCACGTCCGATGAGACTGTCTGATTTTTGAAAAGGGGTCTCATGACGAGGGTTCTCCACGTCCGATGAGACTGCTTGATTTTTTTGAAAATGGGTCCTAGGACGAGGGTTCTCCACGTCATGCTAGGACTTGGGTCTGTTGAGGCGACATTCTGGGAGCTGGGTTCTCCAGGTATCCTGCAGAAAGTTTAAACCTGAAAGATTTTTCTTCACCAAGAAAGTGTTAATAATCTTTGGGAAGACAATAATTGTCCAATTGACAAAATTTTATGACTTAAGTTTTAGTCATGAAATGTGCATTTTGATGCTGGAGGTTATCCAAAGCATTCTTGCAACACACAGATGTGATCACAAATTCCTTGTGCGGCAAGTCTGGATCAAACAATTTGAAATTTCCAAAAAGAGTTTGTTCAAAACATCTATTGGAATATTTCTCGACGATGAGGTCTTTTCACCTGTTTTGAGATAGTGGTCTTTATAGGGGATGCACTCAATTCCCTACTAACCTGTGCCTAGGTTTTAGGCTCATTCGCAGCGCATACATTTTGATCGGTCGGGAGGTCTTCCACGGGACCGTAATGTTGGGCTTGGATATTGGTTTTCAAGGGGGACCCGTTTTGGAGTCAAGGCCATTGAATGAAAGTCTTCATCATCTGCTCCGGGTTTACAAGTCGAGAACCCTGCAAAATGAGAAAGAAATAGTCTTGCTCGTACCTCTTCGAGCTAAGCTATATGTTAACCCAAGTGTCTTAGTCAGAGAAGACTGTTTCGGGGTTATGATGTTGGTAGGATTGGGGACCGAAAAAGGCTTGTTTTTGGCCCAGAATTTATGAGGGGTTTGACATTGGTGATCATTGCTGATTTGCCACCTGTCATTTCCTTTCTGCATTTTTAATCTCTGAGGTGCGCAACCGATTTTGAGGTGTGCACCAGCTCTTTAAAGAGCGTCTCTTGTTGCATTCAGAGACTGACTCTCTCTATGTCTTTGTTGACACCTGATTTTTGACCATTTATTATTGTGATTTTTATTCTTTAAAATTAATTAAAAATATCAAAAAAGGTCATAAAATCACAAAATCAACTTTGGAAGCCTTGGCCTAGCCTCGGGGACCAATTTTGAACAAAAAATATTTTTTGGTATTTTATAATATTTTTCGAATTTATTTAATTATAAAAATACCCAAAAAATCATAAAAATACCATTCGTGGTCAGAAAAATACACAAAAATATTCAATAATTTTGTTTTAATTTCATCTTCAAGTGTGTCACCTTAAATCTTGAAAATTCGGCTCGGGTCACTATGTTTCTTCACAAACATAAACTCGAACCGAGCAAAAAAATTCCTTTGCGAGTCTTTTAATTTTCAATTCTCACTTTTTATAAGCCATGACATTGAATCCTAAAGGCTAGAAGTGCAATTGGGTCAATTTGCCCTCCAATTTGATCAATTTTAACCAAAAGGGCTTAATTGCATATTTTTCTTTCGATTAGTCCCCGGTTTCACGGATCTTGAATTTCACACGGGCATACCCATTAAAATTCAACACCTCTATCCATAATTTTCATCATGCCCAATCCATTGGCGGCCTCAATTCAGGCTAATTTGGTCGTTTGGATGTATACGTATGCTCTACGTATTTATACGTCATACGTATTTATACGTTATGCGTATTTATACTGTTTGGTAACCTCTTTAACTCTTGTAATAATAATAATGGTTATTATTTTTAACACCTTTATTAGTGCTTTTTTAAATAGCATTTTTGTATTGTGAGTGCTATTGTTAGTGCTATTTTTAAATAGCATTTTTGTATTATAAATTGTGAGTGCAATTGTTAGTGCTATTTTTAAATGACATTTATTTATCATAAATTGTGAGTGCTATTGTTAGTGCTATTTTTAAATGGCATTTATTTATCATAAATTGTGAGTGCTATTATTAGATAGAATTTATAATTGTTAGTGCTATTTTTAAATAGCATTTTTGTATTATAAATTGTGAGTGCTATTGTTAGTGCTATTTTTAAATAGCATTTTTGTATTATAAATTGTGAGTGCTATTGTTAGTGCTATTTTTAAATGTCATTTATTTGTGAGTGCTATTTTTAGAAAGTATTTATTATTTGTGAGTGCTATTTTATAATACAATTTATTGGAAGGAATTTTTGGCTATAAAAGGATGGCAAGAGTTTTGAGGTTGGGGGGGAGACATTTTGTAGAGTGTGCAAATTTTTGAGAGCTTAGAGAGAAGAACACAAACACTCTCTATATTCTCATAATCTTGAGAGAGCAAAATATACTAAGTTCGGAATATTGATTCCGCATATTGCTAGCACAATTGTTGTGGAGTTATTAGTCGTCTCCCCGTTCGTCAATTGGTGGTGCGTCCGAATTAGATGCCTAACACTTGTGGAGGCTGAGATCGAAGAACATCGAACCGACACCTCCGTTCAAGCACGCTACGAGAGGTAATCTATTTACTCCCTTTGAGACTTTGTGATTTTTTTCGATTGAAATGCACGAAGTACGCCTCTGGAGATACATGTATGGGTTGTTATTTATTTCCGCTACGTGTTACGTGGATCCCAACAGTGGTATCAGAGCCAATCCTTAGGTGTTTTCGTGCATTTAATTGATTTTTTGCAATTTTTGCAATACTATGGTCAATATGTATTAACGAATTGTTCGTCTTACATGGCTAATGGAGATTGATTATTTTATATGATAAATTAATCAACGTAGCAAAAATTGAGACTAAATCAATTTTGAATCGAAAATTTATGGCTATCTTATTTTACGTAAAAATTCTTAATATGATTCAACGTAGAATTTTTATTGTGCATTCCTAAGTTTTAAATTGTGAATTTATTACTTACGTGAAAGGGTGGTGATCATGGAAAAATCCCTAATCAATGTGATTGATGTATATATGAATGTATGATGATTATTTATATATTTGGGGTTGTAATTATTAAATGGAGACTGCGTACTCCTTTTATTTTTCATGTAATCTTTATTTTTAGCATAGTCAATTGTTGATGTAAATGCTACGAGGATTACGTGGAGGAGCCTTTTAAGTCGGCGAGCTCTTTGGGGCCCAATTCTTGAAGAGTTCAAGAAACCAAGAAGAAGCGAAGAGCGGCTCTCCGTTATTAAAATATTAAAATGATTAAATGTGGTCTCATTGGCTCGAGACCCATTAAATCATAATTCCATGATCACCACGTAGGATAGATGTTTATGTGATTGGCATCTATTTATTTATTATGATTACGTGAGCATGTTAAACTGGTTAATGTGCAAAGTCAGACTTACCTCACCCAAAATTGCGCCTGCATGAAATCCTAGTTAGGGAAAATCACTCACGTTAGGTACCGAAAGGGCGTTGGTAATGACATCAACGTAACCAAGTCCCCGAACCCAAAATCTCTGGTTCCGCAGAATTGATCGATCTCTCCCAATCGGTCAATAAGGTTTCCGGTCTACCCTCCAAGAAAGACCGGTGGCGACTCCAAATGCATGCACAAGTTGCACATGCCACCACGACCACACTAAGGTCGAAAGCGATCGACTGTTATCGTCGAATCCCTTTGAAAAATACTCCCGCCGCGATTTGGTATGGGCCTGGGAGGGCCCGCGCCGATCCAAAGCCCGCGATCCGCACCCTTGTGCAGGGGAAGGCCCGCGATCGGTAATCCATTAGCCGCGTCCGCTTCCGGACGGGTCGCGACAGCTGGCGACTCCGCTGGGGACTCTTGCTCTAGAACATATGATTCTAGACCTCAAGTGGACTTAGGCCGTAATTAAAACGCTGAGTGATTTTTCTAACTTTGCAGGCGCTCTCGAAGGTGAGGTAAGTCCGCTTATGGTAGGTGTTATATGTTTTTGGCAGATTGGAGAAATAAGGGGTGTAGTCCGTGATTAACATTGTCTTATGCAGGTTGGGCGTAGGAATGTATGTTGTGTGGATGATTTGAAGTGCTGATTGATAAACTGCTGTGCATGAATTGCATTATGATGATCACAACACGTGGACACACACAACCGCGCCTAAAACCCCGGGCGCCGCCTTTAGGAACACAATAGAAGGAATTGAGAATGGAATCTCCGTGAGGAAAAACGCGGGGTAATCCACTTTTCAATTCCGCTCGCTTCGAACTATGGATCGAGTCCCAATGCAACGATAGCTGTGCAATGGAATCGGCTCTTTCTAGAACTCGAAGTGGGAACCTTAACCTTAGGTGCCAAACCCTCTGATTTTTAGAAGTTCACCATCACTTGTCTCATGCGCATGTCTTTGGGCGGTTGGTACACCTAAAACCGCACATAAGTCGACGAGTTTGGTTGGTAAGACTCTCTATCCCTCAAATCTATTACAGTTCATATAAATATAGGCATTTCATTCATTGCATTCTGGTGATTAGATTAAATGCCATTTCAAGGATAGATGTGTGTGTTTTTCCCAAACGTCCTTGATAGAAGACGAGGAGGATGATATCCCATGGCGAACACCGAGTGAGCAACAAAAGAGCCTACTATGGACCTTATTGAGATATCGTCCAAAGAAGATGACGAGTTGGGGCAAGTGATCCGGAAGCCACGGATCGAACTTGGGGCATCCTTAAACGTTAGGATCACATTCCTTTGTTTCATTTTCCATTACTAGTCCTCTTGTATAGGGTTTATTTTTATCGAGGCTTTTTCTATCCCACCCCTTAGAGTGATTGTATTAGGATCTATTGGTGTATACATTCAGATGGAACTTGGTTGTATTTCTTTTGACGGGTCATGGGAATGTGATAGTGGCATTTTCTCTAATCATCCGAATACTCCCAAGTCAAGTTTATAATTCCTTTAGAGGAAATTAAAATTGGAAGTCTTACACGACCTTTTGGTCGTATAGAGTAGTCCAATCTCAATTTCTCTAGAAGGAATTATACACTTGAATTGTTTCGTGCATGTTTTACGTCGCTGGTAATCCACGATAATTGATCGAGAATATCGATGTTGTTTTGAATTTAATGACGAGATAGATGTCCAAATTACTCTCGTTCTTAACAAAACGGCCTTGATTTGGATGCCGTATCTTCAATTAAATTTAAAACACGTTATTATGCCTCGCACTTTTGAGTAATTCGTTCCTCTCGAAATTGATCAAAGGCGATTATTGTGAATTACATTCCTTTCAATAGTATGCTTTATTTCGAGGAATATTGATAAAAACTTTTCGCGCAAGATTAAAACCCTTGTAAAAGTTCTTGTCCTTATTAATCACGAGCAAGCATAAGATTGAAAGGGGTCTATGCTTTCTTTTTCAGATTATTCCTTCTGATTCTGTCTTTCTATTTGCAGGTAAAAAATAGGTAATAGAGAGAAATCTTTTCCTGGATAAGTCTGAGGCTATTCTTTCATCTGATCATGAGCGAGTTATAAAATCCATATTTGTTCGACTTATTGATATTATGGTTCGGCTCACCTAAGTTGAAGATGTTCGAACGCTCGAAGAAAGGAACCATGCAGAAGTTAAAACACACACGAGAACTTTCATTTATTTTGCTCAGCGGAGGGTTTTCAGAAGCAGGTCATACAATTCGGGGTGGAAAAGTAAAGCCAAAGTGAGCCCTAATTAACGACACAAAGGAGCCCAACTGACCCTCCATGTTGTTAATGCTCTGCTCATACTCCCAGCTCCGCATGTTGTGGTCGGCAAGCCTGAGGAGAAGACTTCTGCATTCTCCCTTAACTTCGGCGACCTTGGCCTCGTGTTCTTCGGTGACTACTTCCAGGTCCCGAACCAGTCCATTCCCGCGAGCTATGTCCTCGGTTATCTTGTCGAGCCGTTCTTCCTGCCAGTCGCTCTGAAGCCTCAACAGGACGTTGCGGCGGTCATGCTCGCCGGTGGTCAGGGATATGGCCAATTGATCCACCAGATTTCTCCTCTCGCGAAGCAACGTCGCGACCCGCTCATTAGCAAACTCGACGGCCTTTTTGTAACTATCAACCAGATAGTTGGTCAGCACCAAATGATCAGATCGATCCTCATAACGAGCCCGCAAGACGCGAGCCACCAGAACCTCCCGACTAGCAACACGATAGGCCTCTAAGGAGTGTGCAAAGAGAGTCGGGAAAGTTCTATATTCCCTCCCCAGTGTAGTACCTTCGAGAGAAGTGGTATCAAGGTCCTCGAGCAGGACACAGATTGCATCCTCGGTTGCAGAATGATCGGTTATGTGCGCGTAACCGCGACCCAGTAGGTTATAAAGCTTTTCCCACTGGGCCAAGACATCAGTTGAAAAAGTGCGTACGGGAGAGGAGGCCATTTGCGTTGGGTTGGCTTGAGAATAAGACGAGTTTAACAGAGAGATTAGAAGGAAGAAGCTGATTATGCGAGAACGTTAACCTTCCATACATTAATTCCTCATTTTATAGCAACTCGAGGATGATGAAGGGTCTCAGTAATAATGCTGGTGGAGCCCAGTTAGGGGGTAAAGCAGGAGGTCCCCTCACGAGAACCATTGGATTCGTTTCGGTCCGCGATTTCCGGCTCATCATTTAAAAGATGTAAAAGATTTGTCGGGATCACCATTATTAGAGTTAGGTGGGAGGAAAGCGCAACTATCGAAGAGAGCCCTAACAGGGTTTGGCAGTCCCATCACGTTGAAAAGCTAAGCGAGAAATTCAAGGTCTTGAGGGGGAACGTTTGCCTAATGATGCTTGAAGAGCGTCTCCTGAACATGCAGAGTCACTCGAAGAAAACTTTATAGGGAGTGAGCATACAGGAGAGAGTGGAGAACTCTGAGTGGGCAAGAACCAATCAAACATTTCTCAATCCAACATATTTAAGAGGTTACTGTCAGCTGCTAGAGGCGACTGACTCAAAAATCTCAGAAATTGAACCACAGAGGGATCTCGAAGATTCCAAGATCAAGTCTAACGCCAAAACCATGGAGCCCAACACTTCTGGCAACGGAAATCAAGATCACGGCGACGACGACAACGACATCCACAATGCTCAACTCGGGAAAAGAAGACGTCCTCACCAATACTCTCAGGAGGAAACCCAAATGCTGGAAACCCTTTTCAGTAAAAGCCATTACATGAAAAAGAAGTGGAGAATTGAATTGAGCCGGGAGTTGGGGATTAATCAGTCGAGGATCCAGTTTTGGTTTCAAAATAGGAGATCCAAATCGAGGGCTCAACGCAAACGTCAGGTGGTCGAGATTTTAAAGGAAGAAAACCAAAAGCTGCGAACAGAAAACATGAGGTATGAAAAAGCTCTCAATATTACCGTTTGCCCTCATTGCAATAACCTCGTCGCCCTCGGTAAGATGTTCCCCGATAAGCCTCACGCGATGATTGAAGACGTTCATTTACCACCTTACTCCCTCGGGGCATCTCCTGCTCAACCAGATTTTGCCGGAGTCACGCATGAGCAGGATGATCCTACGAAGGTGATACAAATGCCTCCTGGGGGATGGGATTTGCATCGCTTTGATTGGAGTTATAGTTTCAAGGAGCTGGATGTTACCGCCGACCAGCTCAAAGCATATCAGCCTCATGCACAACAATTTTCGATAGGGTCGGGTCCTGCTGGAGATGAGTTAATCAGTCGTCAAGCCATCGATGCGATTTTGGGCCACGATAAGAGGAGGTTCGCTTGGCCCCCTGAACTGCATTCCAGATTCCTAGACGTGGTTCACCAAATGGGGATCGACTCAGCAACTCCGACGCGCATATTTAAGGCCATGAATGTACCGGGGCTTAGTAAGGAGCTGGTCAGAAATCACCTTGCTGCCTACAGAAAGCTATTAAAACAACGTCGAGCGGAGCTAAACCGGGAGGAATCCGTCTCGAGCCCAAAAGCTAGAGGCGACCGCCATTGTAATGCTCAGGCATCAAGAGATACCCGGCCAAATCTAAGCATCAATCAAGCTAGCAACCCGACCACCGGCAAACTGAAAGCTGATCAGATTGTCCTCCCAGGCCATTTCAACACTTCTCAAGAGCGCGTGTCACAAGTACAGCGAGTGCGCACTCCTCCATTCGAGCAACAGTCGGCTGGTGCTCTGCCTGCCGCTGGTCAACCCACGACAGACGATTTCTTCGATGAGGGGCTCGATGCCTTGTTCAATCAGTGGGAAGCTGGCATGCTTGGACAGCCATGATCTAGCACCTAGCTCGGGGCACGATGGGTCGGTCACTACGAACACCCATAGGAAGAAGAGCATGTTCACGAGTGGATCACTCTTTTTATCCATTGTAAAGTTCCTATGGGAACATTTTTCTTTAATGGCTATAGTTAATTATGTATGAAAACCAACGCTATCGACGAACATCGTCATGCTCAGTTGTGATGATCCCTTGTTAGATTAAGTCTGAAACCAGAGACGGTCTTTAAAATTTTGAGTGGCTACGAACTCATTCCTCACCAAGCGCCCGGGATGCTGAAATGAAGAGTAACAGCATGCACAGGGAAAATGCCACTTTCGTTTGAACGATGAAAAGGGGTTGAGAGAAGATCATGGCGTTAATTCCCATGGAGCTAAATGAATTAAACAGAGTCATTAATTGCGGGTCCACCGCTGCTCCCCACGTTCTCGGGCCTAGCAAATCATAAAAGGCGCCGAAAGATTGTAGACCCACCACTTTGAAGACTGAACTAGGGGACGAGCGCATTACTCGGTGAAATCGAATCAATGCAAGTGAGTTTGTGATCCTATCACGAGGAAAAAGAAAGGGGAATACAGACGATGAGTAATTGCAGGATCTCGGGAGGAGCGCTTGCTTGCTGGTCTTCATATGCAGCCTGAAGGATGGTTCCAGGACACGCACAATCACTTGAGAAAATTTCTAGAGTGAGCAAACACGTAAGAGCGAATTGAGAAAGCTGAGTGAACTAGATCAGCCCGAGATACCCCGATCCATCATGTTTAAAAGTTATTCCCATCTGCTAGAAACGTCCGACCTGGACATTTCTGAGCACGAACTGCTGGGAGACTTTGAAGATCCTGGAGCTGAATCCTGCCCGAAGGCCATAGAGACTGACTCCTCCAGCGATGAAATTCTAGGTTTCAGCTACGAAGAAGGAGTATACAATGATGACCGGAGTCGGAAAAGGAAGCAACTACAACGCCACACTCCAGGCCAAATCCGAGAGCTCGAAGCTTTCTTCAATGAATGCCCCACTCCAAGCAGACAACAGAAAATGGAGTTGAGCCGAAAGATAGGATTGGAGCTTTCGAAGGTCAAGTTTTGGTTCGCCAACAAACGAACCCGGGTGAAACAGCAATACGCAGACCATGAGTTACTGGTCCTGAAGGAGGAGAATGAGAAGCTTCAAGCTGAAAGCGCGAGATATAAGGAAGCTCTGACCAAGGCCACCTGCCTTAATTGTGGTAATCCTGTTGTCCTCGGCGAGGTGTTCCTCGATGAACCATCCCTGTTGACGAATAACGCTCAGCTGTTACCGTATTCTCCACAGCATTTTCCGACACAGCCAGATACCGCCGGAGATCTGCATGAGCAAGTCAACACCATAGGATCAACACCAACATCCTCTGAGAAATGGGATATGAATCATCACAGGGGGAATTCTCTTAATGACGAACTCGCTGTCGCAGCCAGCCAATCCAAAGTCGGTGAGTCCCTCCCTGGACAACTTTTGAAACGACTAGATCCCGTAGAGAATAGCTACCGAAGTATTGACGATATTTTGGGTGATAAGAGAACAAGGTTTTACTGGACCTATGAGCTTCACACCAAATTTGTTGATGCAATTCGAGAGCTGGGAGTTGATTCGGCTAGCCCACTACGCATACTCGAGATTATGAATGTGCCGGGGCTCTCTAGAATTAACGTTGAGTCTCACCTCAAGTACTATAGGAGATTGCTAAGGGATGGAAGGATAGCGTTAAACCATCATAAAGCCAGTTGGAGCTCAAGTGCTGGGCAGAGTTACAACCATGATGATTGGAGAGCCAAGAGCACCCAACCGTGTTTCAGCAATGACGGGATTAGCAGTCGTGTCAGCGACTCCTCTAACCCAAATCAGAATGCTCCGCCGAGCTATCTCAATACTCCTCAGGAGTATATGCCACAGTTCCAGCACATAGAGATTCCTCAGTTTGAGCGCGAATCAGTCATTAATGCTGTCCTTGAAGTGGATCTGGCATTGGTAGAGAGTGCACATATGAACCTGCCGGTCATTGGAGGAAGTTCCAATTCGAGGGGTCAAATTGCTCACGGCGAGAGCAAAGAGAGGAATCCCTCGCCTGCAGTCGACGACACCCAATCTGGGCACCAAGGGCTAGAAAGAACAGGTGATCTCCTTGATGAGGAGCTGGACACTTGGATCAATACTTTTCAGGAATGTATGTCTCAACCCCAACAGGGCAATGATGAAGGTTCCAGCTCAAAAACTCCAATCCCTCACAACGAAGGCAATGAAAGAAATCTGCCCCCAACAATCGTTGATACCCAACTTGAACATCAATGGCTCGAAGACCCGAGCAATTTCCTTGGCGATGAGTTCAATCTTTGGCGCGATCAATTTGGAGCCGGAGGACCATCGCAGTGGTGACGCGAGGCCGGTGATCAAACGTCTGATGCAAGGCATGGCTACTCGATGAAAAATGCTTCGAGAAAAGGGGTTGAATACTCCTATTGCATATGTTGTTGATCGCACTGTAAGGTTCCCACGGGAACATCTTTCATTAATATCTAGAACTAATTGCGCGTGAGTGTCAACATCACCCTTTGAGCATCTTCAAGCCGAAGGCCGTGGATTAATCACTTAATCCGTGGAGCAAGTTCCATGAACCATAATTATCACCCGCTGAGCATAATGGGATCTACCCCTTCAACACGAAATACATTTGGCCGCGAAGCCACCTATTTGGTAAAACGATGTATCGTTCCTGAACGATCTTCTATCGCATACCAAAGTAATGTCTCATTTCTTTCCCTTCTCAGGTGATAAACGTGGATAAATCACTCAAGGAGCCATCTGTTCAAATAACAAAACAGACGTTGCCCAACCGGGGGCAGCTGAACCATTGATATTGCAAATATTCCAAGCATGGATAAGCGGATTTGATAGACGTGGTTCATATCAATACGCGACGTCAGAACGGGATGAGAACCAAGAGTAAAGTTGTATCGTCCCAATTTGTCTTCAATTTGGGAATATGAGTTAACACTTGTTATTTATCCTTGATAGGGACTCACCATCAAGGAGGACAGATTGTCACAACCTGTGTGCACTCGCAGGGGCACACGACCAAGGGTAAGATGTATCGTTCTAATTTTTTGAAAAATTCACGAACATACAATAACATGTTTCTTCTGCATTTTCAGGGATTTTCGGCCACGGGGGACAGGTAAGTATCCTTTTCCCCAATCCATTGAAGGTGTTAAATAAAAAGAAAAGCTTTCAGAATCTAATGTCTAGAAAAGACATAGAATTCAAACTTCATTGGCATTCATGTCTTAAAACAGGAGGTTATCTGAACATGAATAAGAACATGCATGGTGCATCATAAAATCCCCTTGACGGGTAAAATTTTTGGAGAAAATGAAAGAGATTTTTTCCAATCAAAAGTTCAAGACTTTTAAAAGGACGTTTTCTCAAAAGAAAAGAGGCAAAGCCTAGTCCAAACACGTCCTACACACACTGGAGAGAAGTGGAGCGGATCAGATAGCAAAATCTGGACCTACGGAAGTAGGGATTATTCGCAACGATTACATGGGTTGGGATGACGGAGGCATTCGTTTCATATCCCTCAAACACTACAGGTGACCGTTGATAAACCCTTTGAACGACGGTTTTCATTCTTAACCCTGTCAAGAACCACCCCACATCGGGGCAAAATGGAGGTGAGTCCAGCGGCATCAGGAGAAAATGGTCAGAAATTTTCTTGCTCGGACTAACATTAATCTTTGTGTGTTGTTTATATGGTAATCCAAGTGCCAGAGGATGACGAGAAGCATTCATTTCTCTATCCCACATACCATATCCTTTGCACAGCCAAGTTGAGCCTGCAAATTCATTTCATAAACCCCTGTTGGTGATCATGGGATGTTTCAAGATGGAAACTGCATCACTCCAAGAACGGAAGAAATCAAGAGATGGGATTTATAGAAAAATCTCATATCGGCGTTTAAATGTGCTATGATTCAAGTTGTATATCTAGCACAATTTTCTGAACATCGTAGTTCCAAAGGAAAAGAAAAGGCGGGATTTCAACAAAGAAAAAATCCCCAGCATCAAGAAAAAGCAAAGTGCCTGGTAAAAGCAAGGCCGATGCTCGTGAAAACTGTTTGATTGATCCCCAATAAAGCCTAGTTGGGAAGAGAGAAAAACCCATAAAGAAGTCAGATCAAGAAGACTGCTCCCCAAATGATGTCAGCCGTGGTGCAAAAACACGGACAGAATTGTCAATCTCTTAATACCACAAGAGACGTTCTCTAAAGGACTTGTGCACACCTCAAAAGCGGTTGCACACCTCAAAAATGAAGATGCAGAATGGAAAAGACATGTGACAAGTTTGCAATGATCACCAATGTCAATCCCCTCATAAATTCTGGGCCAAAAACAAGCCTTTTTTCGGTCCCCAATCCTACCAACATCATAACCCTGAAACAGTCTTCTCTGACTAAGACACTTGGGTTAACATATAGCTTAGCTCGAAGAAGTACGAGCAAGAATATTTCTTTCTCATTTTGCAGGGTTCTTGACTTGTAAACCCGGAGCAGATGGTGAAAACTTTCATTCAATGACCTTGACTCAAAAGTGAGTCCCCCTTGAAGACCAATATCCAAGCCCAACATTACGGTCCCGTGGAAGACCTCCCGACCGATCAAAATGTATGCGCTGCGAATGAGCCTAAAACCTAGGCACAGGTTAGTAGGGAATTGAGTGCATCCCCTATAAAAACCACTATCTCAAAATAGGTGAGAAGACCTCATTGTCGAGAAATATTCCAGTTGGTGTTTTGAACAAACTCTTTTTGGAATTTTCAAACTGTTGGTCCAGATTTTCCGTGCAAGGGATTTGTGATCACATTTGCATGTTGCAAGAATGCTTTGGATAACCTCCAGCATCAAAATGCACATTTCACGATTAAAACTTAAGTCATACGGTTTTTGTCAAATGGACAGCCGTGGTCTTCCCAAAGATTACTAACGTTTTCTGGGTGAAGAAAAATCTTTCAGGTTTGAACTTTCTGCAGGATACCTGGAGAACACAGCTCCCAGAATGTCGCCTCAACAGAATCAAATGAAGCTTTGTCAAAATAAAATCTTTCTCTGCTTCAAAACTGAATTCCCGGCAAATTTCGGGATCTTTCAAAAAAAGGTGTGAGGATAGAACCCTTTTTCAAAAGAAGTCAACAAACTGTCCCAACAGACGTGGAGAACCCTCGTCCTAGGACACCCTTTTCAAAAATATCAAGGAAATCTCAACGGACGTGGAGAACCCTCGTCATGAGACCCCTTTTCAAATAAAAACAAAGGTAGATACCGCCTGAAGGGTCAAACAATGGTAGAAACCGCCTGAAGGGTCAAAACAAAGGTAGAAACCGCCTGAAGGGTCAAACCAAGGTAGAAACCGCCTGAAGGGTCAAATCAAAGGTAGAAACCGCCTGAAGGGTCAACTCAAGGTAGAAACCGCATGAAGGGTCAAACCAAGGTAGAAACCGCCTGAAGGGTCAACTTGAAGGTAGATACCGCCTGAAGGGTCAAATCAAAGGTAGAAACCGCCTGAAGGGTCAACTCAAGGTAGAAACCGCCTGAAGGGTCAAACCAAGGTAGAAACCGCCTGAAGGGTCAACTTGAAGGTAGATACCGCCTGAAGGGTCAAATCAAAGGTAGAAACCGCCTGAAGGGTCAAACTCATGGTAGATACCGCCTGAAGGGTCAACACAAGGTAGAAACCGCCTGAAGGGTCAAACCAAGGTAGAAACCGCCTGAAGGGTCAACTCAAGGTAGAAACCGCCTGAAGGGTCAAACCACGGTAGATACCGCCTGAAGGGTCAAATATGGTAGAAACCGCCTGAAGGATCAGCCTAATGGTCCGATCCACCATACGGATCAAAACCTTGACAAATTCCAGACACGGAAAGAGTCGTTTCCCTAGGTAAACCTTACAGTAGGTGAACCATTTCTGGTTCGATCCACCATATGGATCAAAATCCTTGGCAAATCCCAAAGTGTGGGACGCGCCTTCCTTAGGTTCCTACCAGTTAGGAATCCCATAATGGCATGACCTACCATACAGGTCAGAGCTTAATCTCCCTAGGATATTCTGAATGACGAGTCCTAGGTATCTGCTTGAAAGTTGTCGCAACCGGCAGCATCTGACAGGTGAGCTTCAGGTAAGCCTCTCTCACTCCGGCCCATGTTCAAATTGTTAAAGCAAACCGGGGATTAATTTGAGCTTTCATCAAAGGGCCTTAAGCGATCCAATGTCGTAGCATTTCTTCTCTCATTTTCCCAGTTGAGTCGGTTAGAAATCAGGTGCCACCTTATCTTTGAGAGAAACCTCTAACGAGATTCCTCCCAAAGAGGGGCAGCTGTTGACACCTGATTTTTGACCATTTATTATTGTGATTTTTATTCTTTAAAATTAATTAAAAATATCAAAAAAGGTCATAAAATCACAAAATCAACTTTGGAAGCCTTGGCCTAGCCTCGGGGACCAATTTTGAACAAAAAATATTTTTTGGTATTTTATAATATTTTTCGAATTTATTTAATTATAAAAATACCCAAAAAATCATAAAAATACCATTCGTGGTCAGAAAAATACACAAAAATATTCCATAATTTTGTTTTAATTTCATCTTCAAGTGTGTCACCTTAAATCTTGAAAATTCGGCTCGGGTCACTATGTTTCTTCACAAACATAAACTCGAACCGAGCAAAAAAATTCCTTTGCGAGTCTTTTAATTTTCAATTCTCACTTTTTATAAGCCATGACATTGAATCCTAAAGGCTAGAAGTGCAATTGGGTCAATTTGCCCTCCAATTTGATCAATTTTAACCAAAATGGCTTAATTGCATATTTTTCTTTCGATTAGTCCCCGGTTTCACGGATCTTGAATTTCACACGGGCATACCCATTAAAATTCAACACCTCTATCCATAATTTTCATCATGCCCAATCCATTGGCGGCCTCAATTCAGGCTAATTTGGTCGTTTGGATGTATACGTATGCTCTACGTATTTATACGTCATACGTATTTATACGTTATGCGTATTTATACTGTTTGGTAACCTCTTTAACTCTTGTAATAATAATAATGGTTATTATTTTTAACACCTTTGTTAGTGCTTTTTTAAATAGCATTTTTGTATTGTGAGTGCTATTGTTAGTGCTATTTTTAAATAGCATTTTTGTATTATAAATTGTGAGTGCAATTGTTAGTGCTATTTTTAAATGACATTTATTTATCATAAATTGTGAGTGCTATTGTTAGTGCTATTTTTAAATGGCATTTATTTATCATAAATTGTGAGTGCTATTATTAGATAGAATTTATAATTGTTAGTGCTATTTTTAAATAGCATTTTTGTATTATAAATTGTGAGTGCTATTGTTAGTGCTATTTTTAAATAGCATTTTTGTATTATAAATTGTGAGTGCTATTGTTAGTGCTATTTTTAAATGTCATTTATTTGTGAGTGCTATTTTTAGAAAGTATTTATTATTTGTGAGTGCTATTTTATAATACAATTTATTGGAAGGAATTTTTGGCTATAAAAGGATGGCAAGAGTTTTGAGGTTGGGGGGGAGACATTTTGTAGAGTGTGCAAATTTTTGAGAGCTTAGAGAGAAGAACACAAACACTCTCTATATTCTCATAATCTTGAGAGAGCAAAATATACTAAGTTCGGAATATTGATTCCGCATATTGCTAGCACAATTGTTGTGGAGTTATTAGTCGTCTCCCCGTTCGTCAATTGGTGGTGCGTCCGAATTAGATGCCTAACACTTGTGGAGGCTGAGATCGAAGAACATCGAACCGACACCTCCGTTCAAGCACGCTACGAGAGGTAATCTATTTACTCCCTTTGAGACTTTGTGATTTTTTTCGATTGAAATGCACGAAGTACGCCTCTGGAGATACATGTATGGGTTGTTATTTATTTCCGCTACGTGTTACGTGGATCCCAACAGTGGTATCAGAGCCAATCCTTAGGTGTTTTCGTGCATTTAATTGATTTTTTGCAATTTTTGCAATACTATGGTCAATATGTATTAACGAATTGTTCGTCTTACATGGCTAATGGAGATTGATTATTTTATATGATAAATTAATCAACGTAGCAAAAATTGAGACTAAATCAATTTTGAATCGAAAATTTATGGCTATCTTATTTTACGTAAAAATTCTTAATATGATTCAACGTAGAATTTTTATTGTGCATTCCTAAGTTTTAAATTGTGAATTTATTACTTACGTGAAAGGGTGGTGATCATGGAAAAATCCCTAATCAATGTGATTGATGTATATATGAATGTATGATGATTATTTATATATTTGGGGTTGTAATTATTAAATGGAGACTGCGTACTCCTTTTATTTTTCATGTAATCTTTATTTTTAGCATAGTCAATTGTTGATGTAAATGCTACGAGGATTACGTGGAGGAGCCTTTTAAGTCGGCGAGCTCTTTGGGGCCCAATTCTTGAAGAGTTCAAGAAACCAAGAAGAAGCGAAGAGCGGCTCTCCGTTATTAAAATATTAAAATGATTAAATGTGGTCTCATTGGCTCGAGACCCATTAAATCATAATTCCATGATCACCACGTAGGATAGATGTTTATGTGATTGGCATCTATTTATTTATTATGATTACGTGAGCATGTTAAACTGGTTAATGTGCAAAGTCAGACTTACCTCACCCAAAATTGCGCCTGCATGAAATCCTAGTTAGGGAAAATCACTCACGTTAGGTACCGAAAGGGCGTTGGTAATGACATCAACGTAACCAAGTCCCCGAACCCAAAATCTCTGGTTCCGCAGAATTGATCGATCTCTCCCAATCGGTCAATAAGGTTTCCGGTCTACCCTCCAAGAAAGACCGGTGGCGACTCCAAATGCATGCACAAGTTGCACATGCCACCACGACCACACTAAGGTCGAAAGCGATCGACTGTTATCGTCGAATCCCTTTGAAAAATACTCCCGCCGCGATTTGGTATGGGCCTGGGAGGGCCCGCGCCGATCCAAAGCCCGCGATCCGCACCCTTGTGCAGGGGAAGGCCCGCGATCGGTAATCCATTAGCCGCGTCCGCTTCCGGACGGGTCGCGACAGTCTTTGTTCTGCGCTCGACACCATTTGGGGGGTAGTCTTTTTGATCTGACTCCTTTAGGGGTCTTTCTCTCTTCCCAACTAGGCTTCATTGGGGATCAAGCAAACAGCTTGCATGGGCATCAGCCTTGCTTTTACCAGGCACTTCGCTTTTTCTTGATGCCGAGGATTTTTTCTCATTCTCATCTCTTTTTTTTTGAAACCCCATTTTTCTCATCCTCATGGGATCATGTTAGACATATAGTCTAAACATGCTTTAAATATCATTCCGGGAATTCTCTTCGTAATCCCTGAGTCTTGAACTCTTCCATTTTTGAAGTGGTGCGGCATCCGTCTTGGAATGATCACCAATGGGTTCATGAAATGAATTTGCAGGCTCAAGTTGGTTGTGCAAAGGATTCGGTGTGTGGGATAGAAAAATGAATGCTTCTCATCATCCTATGGCACTTGGATTACCATATAAACAACACACAAAGATTAATGTTAGTCCGAGCAAGAAAATTTCTAACCATTTTCTCCTGATGCTGCTGGACTCACCTCCATTTTGCCCCAGTGTGGGGTGGTTCTTGACAGGGTTAAGAGTGAAAACCGCCGTTCAAAGGGGTTACCAACGGTCACCTGTAGTGTTTGGGGGATATGAAACGAATGCCTCCGTCGTCCCAACCCATGTAATCGCTGCGAATGGTCCCTATCTCCGTAGGTCCAGATTTTGCTGTCTGATTCGCTCTACTTCTCTCTTAAGTGTGTATAGGACATGTTTGGACTAGGCTTTGCCTCTCGTCTTTTGAGAAAACGTCCTTTTGAAAGTTTTGAACTTTTGATTGGAAAAAATCTCTTTCATTTTCTCCAAAAATTTTACCCGTCAATGGGATTTTATGATGCACCATGCATGTTCTTATTCATGTTCAGACAACCTCCTGTTTTAAAACATGAATGCCAATGAAGTTTGAATTCCATGTCTTTTCTAGACATTAGATTCTGAAAGCTTTTCTTTTTTATTTAACATCTTCAATGGATTGGGGAAAGGGATGCTTACCTGTCCCCCGCGGCTGCGGATCCCTGCAAATTGTAAAAGAAGTATATCATTGTAGGTTCACAAATTTTTCAAAAATCGAAACGATACATCCTACCCTTGGTCATGTACTCTGACGAGTAGTACATGGGATGTAAGAACTTGTTCCTCTGCAAGGCGACTCCCCTGCCAAGGGTAGACAACAAGTATCAATTCATATCCTCGAATTCAAGACAAATTGGGACGATACAACTTTACTCTTGATTTTCATCCCATTCTGATGTGGCGTGTTGATATGAACAACATCTATCAAATCCGCCTATCCATGCTTGGAGTGTTTGTAACATCACTGGTTCATCTGCCCCCAGCTGGGCAGCGTCTGTTCTGCTATTTGAACGCATGACTCCTTAAGTGATTTATCCATGTTTATCATCTGAGAAGGAAAAGAAAGAAGACATTATTTCGGTATCCGATTGGAGATCGTTTAGGAACGATACATCGTTTTACCAAATGGGTGGCTTCGCGGCCAGATGCATTTTGCATTGAAGGGGTGGATTCCATTATGCTCTGCGAACGATGATCATTGCTTGGGGAGCTCGCCCCTGAGCTTAAAGATGCTCAAAAGGTAAGGCGGATCTTCGTACGACTAGTTTTAAGCGTAAATGAGAAATGCCCCCATGGGAGCCTTACAATGGGATTGCCAATACATTCATTCAGGCTATTCATCCTCTTTTCTCCGAACATTTTTTTACAAATCGCGCCTTGAATCAAACACCTGATCGTCGGCTCTGTATCACTATTGCAAGAGTCCGCCAGCTTCAGGCTGATCGAGCCAGAAATTGAGTTCCTCTCCAAGGAAATCGCTCGAATCTCCGAGCCATTGATGCTCAAGTCGAGTGTCACCGACCGCTGGCGATAGATCACTCTCGCCTTGGATGATTTGATTCCTCGAGCTGGAACATCCCTTGTTGACCGGCAAATATGTAGACATGTCCCATGTAAATGTTGGATTTGCCATGGGAAGAGCACTAGCAACAGGTTGGTACTCAAATTGGGGAGTTCCTATTTGCGGGAACTGCGGTATATACACTTGAGGGGTATTGAGACTGCTTGGTGGAGCGTTCTGATTTGGGTTAGAGGAGTCGGTGACATGGTTGCTGGTCTCGTCAACACCGAAACATGGTTGGGTGTTCCCGGCTCTACAATCATCGTGGTTGCAGTTATGACCAACATTTAAGTTCGAACCAGCTCCATCCGAGCTTAGTGTCACCCGTCCCTCTTTTAGCAACCTCTTGAAATATCCAAGGTGGCTCGCGACGTTAACTTTAGAGAGTCCCGGCACGTTCAGGATTTTGTGTATGCGCGTTGATCGTGCCGTGTCGATCCCCAACTGTCGAACTGTATCAACAAATTTCTGATGGAGTTCAGCAGTCCAAGAAAATCGCGCTTTCTTGTCAACAAGAACAGCTCGCCGACTAATCTCTATGAGATCTGATTGTGTTGGAAACTGCTCTTGTAAGCCTTCGACGGTATCTGACTGCACCGGAAGACATTGCGAAAGGCATTGTAACATATGAGCACTACCAATCTCTAGAAGTGGCTCTTCGGAGAATATTTCACTGATGAGAATATGGTTATTGCAATCAAGGCAAGTGGCGCTGCTCAGTGCTTCCTCATATCTAGCGCTTTCTGTTCGAAGCATTTCATTTTCTTCTTTCAGAATCGCTAGCTCTTGCTGTCTATGTAGATTCCCCAGCCGGGCTCGTTTGTTACGAAACCACTTATTGACCTTCCCAGGCTCCCACCCTAACTCTCGACCTAGCTCAGCCCTCTGCTTCTCATCTGGATGGGGGCATTCCTCGAAGAAAAAATCAAGCTCCCGGTCTTGACTTGAAGTATGGTGAAGGGGATGTTTTCCTTTCTGACGCTGATCACTGCTATGGGTATTGTTTTCATTACCACAACCTTGAGTTTCATCGTTGGAAGTGTCAATCTCCATGACCATCGTGCCGGATTCGGTCCCGTGATCTTCAAATTCTTCCAGCAGTTTAAGCTCGGAGACTTCCAAGTCGGGTGTTTCCAACAAATGACGGTATCCTTGGAACATTTTGGATCGAAGTATCACTGACTGATCGTCGCAGAAGTCATCTGATCCTTCGAAATATTGATGCATGGGTTGGGTAGTATCGCCCGACTGGTTCTTCGAGCTGGAACCTCCATTTCTTCTCGAGAACATGAGAGGGGAGTTGATCGATTGACCCCCATAAGCATCTCCTACTTGGGAATTAGGGAAACAAAAATGCTCAACGCATTCCCTTGTTAGATCCTTTGAAACCACATGCCCTAGTTCGGCAAGTCCTTGGGCACTAAGCGCAGAAAGCTCATTAGTAAGCGGAAAAACAGCGACGGATGGGTGCTGCACCTGCTGCATCTGTGGCACACACTCTTGAAGAAAATTGGGATGACTCAGATGAATATTCTGATCAATTTCCCAATAAGTGTTGAATTTGTAACCGAGGTTAGCATGACGCTGTCTTAGCGCTCTTCTGTAACAACCGAGGTGATTTGAGACCATAGCCTTGGTAAGTTCTGGTGCATTCAGGGCCTCCATTACTTTCTTCGGGCGTGCATAGTCGAGCCCTATTCGCCGAACCACGTCTAAGAACTTGCGGTGAAGCTCAAGGGGCCACGCGAAAATCTTCTTCTCTTGGTTCAGAATAGCGTTGACAGCTTGACGGCTGATCTTTAACCCTTCTCGAGCAGGATCTGATCCTGCCCGAAGCCGTTGTGGAGAAGACTCTTGGGCTCTGACGTGGTGACTCTCATCATAGTGGCATATATTCCCTCCTTCAGAAGGCACTGGCACTATCTTTGTGGGATTGATTTGTTCATGCACATCACCAGTATTTTCGATCATAGCAGAAGGCTTAACGGGAAACAATCTACTGAGAGTGGTAGGGCCACCGCAGTTAGGGCAGACAATAGTGCTAAGAACTTCTTCATACCTCACGTTCTTTGTTCGAAGCTTCTCGTTCTGTTCCTTTAGAAATGCGGTCTCCCGTCGTTTGTACTGCTTACTCAGCTTGGTTCGTTTATTTTGAAACCAATTCAAGATCCTCAAAGGGCTCGTCCCTAGTTTTTGACCCAACTTCTTCCTCTGTTCTGTGTCCGGGAAAGGGCATCCCTTGAAGATAGCTTCAAGTATCTGGACCTCATCCGGAGTGTAGAGCTGGCGACGCTTTCTTTTCTGGCGCGGATCATCGTCGCTGGCGTCTTGGTCGCTGAGGGCTTGAGTCTCCTGGATGGTCGAGTCGATTTCCATATCCTTCGTGACGAATTCATTTCCGAGGTCTTCAAATTCCTCTAGCCATTCAAGTTCGGAAACATTCAGGTCAGGCGTTTCCAACAGATGATGGTACCCCTTGAACATTTTGGGTTGAAATGTCTTTTCCTGATCTTCGTTCGCTTGATCTTCTCCACCCTTTCTCAGATGTTCGCCCTCTCTGTAATTATCAGAGATTAGGCGTGTTCCAAGAAGCGTCGCTTTGAAATCGAGTAACGAGCGTCTGACGGGCGTTCCTTTCGAGACTTCGTGATTCCCCCCGTCCGTTCTTACTCTCTCTTGCCTGAGTGGAGCGTGCAGATTTCCCGTGTCGACTTTTGCTTTATCGAGCATTACGCCTGTCCCCCTAGCTCGGTCTCCAAAGTAATAGGCCCGCCGGCCTTTAGATGTTGTTACCTTTTCTAAGCCCGAAATCACGGGACAGAGGTGGATCTGTGACTCACCAGGGATGTATTAATGAGGCTTGATTAGCCCTGCTGCGTATAGAAAAATTATTGCAGCTTTCCCTTTCTCGTTCGAGCGTTAAAGGGCGAGAGGTTGACATCGAGGAGATTAACATTTCGATCTAACCTCTCAAACACTCCTCCATCATTCCTTCTTTTCTCTGTCGTTGAATCGCAGATGGCTTCCTCTCCTGTACCCGCTGCCTCAGCCGAAGCTTCAACCCAATGGGAGAGGTTTTATCACCTCTTGGGTAGAGGTTATGGCTACATAAACAGTCATCCTGAAGCTGAGGTTGAAGTTCGTACTCTGATTCCGGCCCTGGATACTGTGTGTATTGAAGGTACGAAACTTCAAAGGGAGTTTGTGATCTTCCCAACTCTCTTCAACAATTTCCTGCAGGCTTATGAAGTTGCTAGCCGGGAGGTCACTTTGGCTGGTATCTTGCGAGCCCGCTATCAGGACCGAACTGAGTCCTTGATGTTGGCCATGCTGACGGCCGATAACCATAAAAGGGCTGTTGAATACGCCCACTCCCAGGTTTCGATGTTGGTCCGTGAGAGGGACAACTTGGTGGAGCGTCTGGCTCTTTTTGACACCGCCTTTGAGCAAGATCAGCACAACCTCGTGCTGAGGTTCCAGTGTGCCTGGTTGGAGGAAAGGCTTGAAGACCTGAGCATGGATATAGCTCGCGGGAGGGTGCTGGCTCAGGACTTAGAGCTTGAGTTCGAGTACTATGAGACCAAGGTGAACGACCTTAAGGAGAAATGTCGCCTCCTTTTCTTCAAGCTTGTAGACCTCGATTCCCAGAGTGTGGGTTGTAAGCAAGGCATGGATAGCATGGAGAATCAATTGAGCTCATTTGTGATGCTCATTAGAACTCACTTTGGATTTACGGTTCCTCCTCAGTAGTCTGTTTGTAAAGTCTCCTGTTAAGTGCTATAAATGAGAGTGTATGTACATTTCCGCTTATCCTTCGCAAGATTCAATATTGCCCTTGGTTTCGCAATCATAGTGTTTGAGGCAACTGACGATCTTTCCGCTTTCGAGCTCGCTCACGTTATGTTTGTAACCTATGCTGTCACGTTTGCCTTCGTGCGCTTGGTCGATTTACCTCGAACCCATCGTGACAAAAGATTGTTGTAGCTAAACATGATGATGTTAGCAAGCATCATTGTGTGAAATCAACCCTAGGCCTTAAAGAAGAAAGGAACTGCTCCGATTGAAACTTTACAATGCGCAAATAAGAAATAAGTTCTACTTGTGTACAAGCCCCCCCTTTTCTCTGGGTATGTTCGATCACCATCCCATCATGTCTGGGTTCAGGTGCGCGGTCATCGACTCCAGATCATGGCCGTGAAGGTTTGCTAGCCTCTTCCTGATGGATTCTTCGAACTGTGACCACCATCTTTGTTTGAGAAGAAAAGAGGAGGGTCGACCTCTTTCCTATCAAAAGCGTGTCTCACTCAGAGATCAGGGAAGCAAAATTGTTCGAAGTGTTCCCCCACTAGATCATCTGAGATCATATGCCCTAGTTGGGCGAACTCCTGAACATTAGACGTCGTGGGTGGATCAGCAGCAGGAAGAGCGCCGGTGGACGGCCGCTGCTCGAGCGGGGAAGTGCATATTTGTTGCACCGGTGGCACGTATTCTTGAGGAACATTAAGATGACTGATAGGGCTATATTGACCAATTCTCCAACAGTTGGTGGTAGAGCTACCGGCTTGGTTGGTATCGAGACTCGGCAGGGCTCTTCTTGAGGCATGGCTGTTGCATTCGTAGCCGTACCTAATGTTCAAGTTCGAGTCGGGCTCTTCTAGGCGCCGTGCGGCATGACGCCGTCGTAGTTTCCTGCGGTAACCATTAAGGTGGTTTGCGACTAACCTTCTAGCGAGCCCTGGTTCATTCATGACCTCATGTACGCGTGTTGGACATAATGAATCATTCCCTATTTGGTGAACCGCATCAAGGAATTTTCTGTGAAGCTCTGGAGACCATATGAACTTCTTTTGGCGACTCAGGATAGCATCCGTGACTCGGCGATCATTCCTCGATTCACTCTCGGCGGGGTCTGGTTGTGCCAGAGGTTGTTGCAGGGGAAGCTGGTTGACTTCGAACTGGTCTGTGGTGATAGTAAGCCCATTGTCAGGGAAATTGTAGTAACGCGCCTCCCCTCTTTCCAAAGATGGTTTGAGGGAGTGGGGTGGCGGACGACCACCTGCGATTCTCATAGAAAACTTATCACGGAACATTTCGCGAGTGTCGATAGAACCACCGTAGTTAAGGCAAGCGGCGTTGATGAGGACTTCCTTACACCACATGTTTTCTGCTCGAAGCTTGGCGTATTCTTCTTTTAGAGTTTCGAGCTCTTGACACTTTCCCCGAACCACTGATCTGGCCCGTCTGTTTTGAAACCAGTGCTTGACCCTTAAGGGTTCCATCTCTAATTCCCGGGCTAATTTTCTTCTTCGTCTCGTATCCGGGTAACGGCACTTATTGAAGGCGGCTTCGAGTATCTGGATTTCCTTCTCAGTGTAGAGCCGGCGACGTCTTCTTCCACGAGATGGGACATCGCCGCTGCCGTCGTTGTTGCTGCTACTGTCGTCGTCGCCACCACTGTCATCGTCGCTGCCCTGATCCTGAACCTCGTTGCCAGCAGGGTTGGGTAGTATGGTTTCGACATCTGGCTCGATCCCAAAGACTTCGAGTTCTCCCAACTGCACATTACCTAGGACATTTGGGTCAGTCATCTCCAACAAATGACTATGACTGTTAAACATACTGGATCAAGAAAAGGTTTGTTCGTCCTCTTTTATTCACCCGAGGTCTTGTAATCCTCTTCCTATGTTTACTCTCTCTAAACTTTCTTTTGAGTGACTTTGCGTATTCAGGAGTCGCTCTTTGAGCATGGAAGACGATCACCAGGCGAGCGCTCTTCTAGAGATTTTGAGTTTCTCGTCTTGTCGTCTTCCTTCCTTTTCATGGTGGAGAGATCACGGATCGCTTTTCTTTCCTCGATAGCCGAACCTGTCCCCCACTATCTCTCAAAAGACTAAATTACGTCCACCACCCGCTCAGCTTTTCATCATGACAAAGCTATCAACCCTATCGCGGCTCCTTCGATATCTGCGCTCGACTCCCGCTCCATCTCAATAATGGTGAAATAGACAACTCTTTTACAACTTTTCAAACTCGTCAGGCCTGAAATCGCGGATCGAGACATGTCTGATGCTTCACGGGAGGAGCAGCCCCTGCTTTACATTAACTACCCCGGCTCCACAAGCATTATTGCTGTAACTTTTCTCCATTTTTGAGCTACTATGAAACGAGGAGAAGGTTAGTGCTCTCATTTGCCCAGCTTTCACTTTCATTCATTCCATCGCACTCGTCTTCCTCTCCATCCTTCCAACAAGAAATGGCTTCGTCTTCTGCTTCTTCCTCTGACTCTTCCCATGCTTGCGTCTTTTCAATCGCAGTCCCGGCCCGATGGGAAAAACTCTATAATCTCTTGGGTCGGAGCTATGCTTACATAGCCGATCATCCGGAGATCGAGGCTGAGATCCGCGTTCTATTTGCGGCCACAGACACTACTTCCATCGAGGGTACTGAGTTGGAGAAGGAGTATAAAACATTCCCAGCCCTCTTTGCAAACTTTCTAGAGGCTTACCGCGTTGCTCACCGTGAAGTTCTCGTGGCTCGTGTCTTGCGAGCCCGCTACGAAGACCGCTGTGACTGCCTGACGTTGACTAACTTCGTGGCTGACAGCCACAACAAGGTTATGGAAACTGCCAACGAGCGGGTCTCGACGATGCTTCGTGAACGTGGACATTTGGTGGAGCGTTTGGCCTTGTGCCTGATCACTTATGAGCACGATCGTCGTAACATCATGTTGAAGTTCCAGAGCGATTGGCTGGAAGAGCGACTCGATACTGTTACGGCGGATGTATCCCGTGGGAGGGAATTGGTCCGGGACTTGGAACTTGCTGCTGAAGATCACAGGGCCAAGGTTGCTGACCTTAAGAATGAGTGCAAGCGCCTTCTTCTCCAGCTCGCGGATCATGATATACGGAGCGGTGAGTGTAGGCAGGGAATCAACCATATGGAGGGCCAATTGAGCTCCTTCGTGCTGCTGATTAGGGCTCAGTTCGGCTTTACTTTTCCGCCTCGCTAATCTGTATTAATCTGCCTTGAAAGTCTTTCGATTGAGCGAAAGTGAATGAAAGCTCATGTGTGTGTGTTTTAGCTTTTTATATGGTCCATTTCTTCGAGCATCCGAACATCTTCAACTTGGGTGAGCTGAACTATAATATCAATAAGTTGAGCAAATATGTCCTGATTTTCTAACTTGCTCATGATCAGATGAAAGAATAGCCTCAGATTCATCCAGGAGAAGATTTCTCTCTATTACCTATTTTTCACCTGCAGATGAAACGACTGAATCAGAAGAAATAATTTGAAAAAGAAAGCATAAACCCCTTTCAATCTTATGCTTGCTCGTGATTAATAAAGACAAAAACTTTTACAAGGATTAATCTTGTGCGAAAAGTTTTTATCAATATTCCTCGAAGGAAAGCATACTATTGAAAGGAATGTAATTCACGATAATCGCTTTTGACCAACGACGCGTTTTAAATTTAATTGAAGATACGGCATCCAAATCAAAGCCGTTTTGTTAAGAACGAGGGCAATTTGGACATCTATCTCGTCATTAAATTCGAAACAATGCCGGTACTCTTGATCAATTATCGTGGATTACCAGCGGCGTAACACATGCATGAACCGATTCAGGTGTATAATTCCTTCTAGCGAAATTGGGGTTGGATTACCCTATACGACCAAAAGGTCGTGCAAGACTTCCAATTTTAATTTCCTCTAAAGGAATTATAAACTTGACTTGGGAGTATTCGGATGATTAGAGAAAATGCCACTATCACATTCCCATGACCCGTCAAAAGAAATACAACCAAGCTCCATCTGAATGTATACACCAATAGATCCCTAATACAATCACTCTAAGGGGTGAGATAGAGAAAACTTCGATAAAAATAAACCCTATACAAGAGGATTAGTAATGGAAAATAAAACAAAGGAATGTGATCCTAACGTTCAAGGATGCCCCAAGCTCGATCTGTGTCTTCAGGATCACTTGCCCCAACTCGTCATCTTCATTGGACGATATCTCAATAATGTCCATAGTAGGCTCCTTTGTTGCTCACTCGGTGTTCGCCATGGGATATCATCCTCCTCGTCTTCTATCAAGGACGTTTGGGAAAAACACACATATCTATCCTTGAAATGGCATTTAATCTAATCACCAGAATGCGATGAATGAAATGCCTATATTTATATGAACTGTAATAGATTTGAGGGATAGAGAGCCTTACCAACCAAACTCGTCGACTTATGTGCGGTTTTAGGTGTACCAACCGCCCAAAGACATGCGCATGAGACAAGTGATGATAAACTACTAAAAATCAGAGGGTTTGGCACCTAAGGTTAAGGTTCCCACCTCGAGTTCTAGAAAGAGCCGATTCCATTGCACAACTATCGTTGCATTGGGACTCGATCCATAGTTCGAAGCGAGCGGAATTGAAAAGTGGATTACCCCGCGTTTTTCCTCACGGAGATTCCATTCTCAATTCCTTCTATTGTGTTCCTAAAGGCGGCGCCCGGGGTTTTAGGCGCGGTTGTGTGTGTCCACGTGTTGTGATCATCATAATGCAATTCATGCACAGCAGTTTATCAATCAGCACTTCAAATCATCCACACAACATACATTCCTACGCCCAACCTGCATAAGACAATGTTAATCACGGACTACACCCCTTATTTCTCCAATCTGCCAAAAACATATAACACCTACCATAAGCGGACTTACCTCACCTTCGAGAGCGCCTGCAAGGTTAGAAAAATCACTCAGCGTTTTAATTACGGCCTAAGTCCACTTGAGGTCTAGAATCATATGTTCTAGAGCAAGAGTCCCCAGTGGAGTCGCCAGCTGTCGCGACCCGTCCGGAAGCGGACGCGGCTAATGGATTACCGATTGCGGCCCCCACTCTGAAATGTGGATCGCGGGCCTTAGATCGGCGCGGGCCCTCCCAGGCCCATACCAAATCGCGGCGGGAGTATTTTTTGAAGGATTCGACGATAAGAGTCGATCGCTTTCGACCTTCAGTGTGGTCGTGGTGGCATGTGCAACTTGTGCATGCATTTGGAGTCGCCACCGGTCTTCCTTGGAGGGTAGACCGGAAACCTTATTGACCGATTGGGAGAGATCGATCAATTCTGCGGAACCAGAGATTTTGAGTTCGGGGACTTGGTTACGTTGGTGTCATTACCAACGCCCTTTCGGTACCTAATGCGAGTGATTTTCTTGGCTAAGAGTTCATGCAGGCGCAGTTTTGGATGGGGTAAGTTTGATTCAAGGTTTCATGCAGATTGGAAGACTATCCTATCAACCACAATCAATTTTAATGAAAACGCAAACAAGTGTATAAATAGATCTCATCGATGCACATCAATTCCAGTAAATGGCTTCCTAACATAGTCATAAGGGCTCAGGGAGGATGTGATTTAGGACCGGGGCAAGATGAGAGGATTTGGAGGCGATTTAGCCCGAAGGGCAAAATCGCCAATTTTTGGAAGATTTGGATACCGAATTACCCAAAATATTCCATGGCCAGTTGTTTGTGGCCATTTCCCATTTTTCTGGATTTTCCTGGATTTTTTAGAAATTTTTTGGAAGACGGTTTGCCGGAAGGGCAAAACCGTCATTTCTGGAAAGATCGGGGGTCAAATGACCCGAAACAGGTCGTGGCCAGTTGAATGTGGCCATTTTCTATTTTCTGGAATTTTTTTAGAATTTTTCTGAATTTTCCGAGTTTTTTTGGATTTTTTATGATTTTCTATTTTTTATTGATTTTTGAATTTTATTATTATTATTTTTATTATTTTCTATTTTTTATTAAAAAGCGTGTCTTTAACAATAGATAACACTCAACCAGATAAATAAGCTAACCACTAGACTGAAACAAATACATGCAAATCAAGTCTATAAAGGCAATATTTTAGAAAAATAATCATGATATACGGATCGGATACGTAAAACATACCGGATTGGACACCGGCCTTCAATCGCCCAACCTCAGCCTGCAACCCTTCTTCGTGCGCTTCACCTCAATCACCAAGCCCCATTGAGCTTCCATCGCTATGGGCATCATCGTCAGTCGCCACATCGGAATATCCAAAATGGTATATCCAACCTTTGGAACATGCACTTACTCAAAGTAGATAGTCAGCAAAGTTCAGCCAATTAAAAGATAAAACGAGTGTCTCGAATTAAACTCTAATTATCGTGCTAATTTATCTACTAAGACATGCATAATATTCAGACATTCACAAGCGAAGTTAAAACTAAGTCATGCTAATTAAACTTGAGAACAAATCGATAATCAAACATACAAAAAGTCTAACTAAACAATATAAGCAAATAGAGGCATTTCCTATCTATTTCTTTTTTTTTTTGGCATTTTAAGGCATTTTTCTAATTTTTTTGGAATTTTTCATTTTTTATTTAATTTTTAATGAAATGGAGCCAGGTTCGAGGGAATTGTATAAAAAAATAGGCTCCCTTTTATCTAAACCGGAATGGGCTTATAAATCCTTATGGCCCAATTTTCCCTCTACCCATTTCAAGAAATGCACAGCCCAGGTCCACCTCCCCTTTATATTCCACTAGCCCAATCAGGTAACCCACCGAAAATTAACTCACGTGAAGCAGCCTAATATGCCACTGTTCAATCGTCTCCTTCCTCGTGCGACGTCTTCTCCATGGAATTAGAGGTGAGCTCAAGTCTGTTTCGGTTTGCGTCGTCGGCGTCCCTCACTCCGATCGTCGTCGGCTTCCCAACTGAACCGTCGCCTGATCACTCTAAAACCCGCCGATCACGCTGCCATCCGGTCGGACTGCCATCAGTTCAGGACTCGCGCACCTTTTCGCTTATGCTGACATCGTCGCTGCTGCTGGAGTTGTTCTCGACCTCCTCTTCCCCGAGTACATGTCTGCCGTCGTCGGTGCGTGCTGAGAAGCGCCTCGATGAACTGCGCTTCGCGCCGAGGACGGCCTCGCCACGTGACGTAGATTTCGCGGCGGTCCAGCTGCTGGCTGACCTCGTCGGTCGTAACAGCGACCGATCCAGTTGGACTCGCGATCCCACGCTTCCCGCGACTGCGAATGGGACAGGAAGGTCTCCTCGTTGCTGGTCCGCACCGTTCCATAGAGGAAGGACACGACCTTCGGATCCGTTCTCCATCATGACCTTCTGGAACAAGTTGGCCTCGCCGTAGCAGCTACAACCGCAGTACTTGGAGTTCTGGTCGTTGATGAAGGTGTCGTAGGTGGCTGAAGCCACGAGCTGAAGGTGGTGGAACCGACAGAAAACCGGACCTGAGCGGAACCGGGTCAGGACAGGGGAGTAGCGAACCGAGCAAGACTTCGGGCTGCTCCGGGGCTTCGACTGGCTATCCGACGGAGGAGAGGCAACGGCTAATGGTCGGAGGAGGATGAGGAGGTGATGTGGTAGTAGCTATATGCGGTGATGGTGGTTGATAGGCGTCGGAACCGAGGCTGCCGCCCAAGGACGCAGAAACAGGGGCGTCGGGCCTGCAGGTTGTTCAGTTGCTTTCGGGGACGACAGTTTGGAGGTCGAAGGGAGATGGATGATGATGGTGGACGGCTGTGGCCGCGGCAGAGCACCACAACAGCTGCAGAAACACCGAGGCAGCAGCCCGAGCTCGAAACAGAGCAGGGCTGACCGCCGGTTCTCTGATGATTTTCCGGCGACTCCTGATAGCTATGATTGCAGTGATGAGGTGAGACGGATGGAGGAAGAGGTCGTGTTGTCAGGTGGCTATTCCGCAGCCGAACACTAGCTGGGACCGACTCCGGAAGCTGAACGATACGCTGAAGAGGCTGAACAGGGCGTCGGGACGGCGAAACTCCGCTGGATCTCAACTAGCTACGAGGGCGACAACTTGAAATGGCTGAGCTGGGGAGTCACAGGTTCGTCGGCTTAGGCGTGGCGTGACCGGAAGTGAACGGGATCGGAGCATGGCGGCGCGAGCCGCGTAGCTCCCGATCTCGCGAACTCCCGCGGGTTTGGTGGCGACACAACGTACTGGCGACACAACGTACTGGAAGTTCTGGGGAGGTGCGGTAATGGTGGTTGATGACGACGGTGGGACGACTCGACGACGAGGAATGGAGGTGGTGGTCGTGCCAAATGGGGTGCTGTTTGCGCCTCCTTTTTTTTCTCGCCATGCAACTCAGACCCCCCTTTTTTATTTCATGGTGGAGACCCTGTTACTGTCCTCGCCCACTCTCTTTATTATTATTTTTTTAGCGCCTCGCTGGATCCGTCTCCACAAAAAGCAAGATGCTCCATTTCTCTTTCTTTACCGTATTTTATTATTTCCTTCTTGATTTCCTGTCCAGCTCCTTCCACTATCTCTTTTATTTATCGCGTCTGTCCCTTAGATCGAACCCGTTCTATCATCGGGTGCCAAGAAGATTATAATTTTGAAATTGGCATCCCAGGGATTAAAACAAAAGGATTTCCTGCCATTAGTCCCGCGACATCAAAACGCGATAATTCCATGAACCACTAGGCCAAATTGAAATACATAGGCATTATATTGAACGTCAAGATCTCAAAAAATCATAAATTAAAAGACTAAGATGATATATTTTTTTTAATTAATTTTTTTTTAACTTTTTATATATTTTTTTGAATTTTTTAAAAAAATAAAAATAAATAAACTATGAAAGATTGATCAAAAATCAAGTGTCAACAGACATCCCCAAAGAGGATGGAGATTATAGCAAAACGCAGGAATGAATTTAGCTGGGGCAGGCATCACCTAGCCATGATGAACCACGTCTAACCGGGGCAAGTGAATCATTTGTACGCCGGACAAAGGAAGGACATTTCTTCTCTGGCAAAATCCATGGACGCAATGACAGAGTCGTCCTCATCGGAAGTAAACCCCAGGATACAAACCTGGGTGAACGGTAACTTTGTATCGTTTCAAATTGATCTCCCAAAGATCCCATGCTTAACATGAGTTTGTTCTCATTTGGCAGAAAATTGGTGGCACCAAAAAGCCACGAAAGAAAGGATCTCGCCCAACGTGGAAGCGAAAAGAAATATCCGTTGTAGGGGGCAAGCTGCCAGGAAATGGAACCCCGCAAAATGGCGTTAGAATACGTCCAAAAGCACAAATTGATCTCATCCAGTGCAAATCCTAGAGAAGGATTTCGTTGCCAAACAGATGGATAGATCATGGCCACGAGCTAGATGGCCGACTTCAACAAGCCTTACATTTGCGTTCAAATGGAGGCGCGAAACGAGAGTAAAGCAGTATCGTTTCGATTTGTCTCGAATTTCGAAACACGAACTTACACTTAATGTTTATTGTTGACAGGGATTCACCGTCAAGATGGACAGAAAATTGTTGGCACCAGAAAGCCGCAAAATAAAAGAACTCGCCGATAAGGAGGCAAATAGAATCATCGACCTTAGAAGTCAGGGCTCCAAGAAATGGTCTTTGATTATAAGACTGAGTGGAGGGTAAAAAGTATCGCTTCCACACTTCATGCTTTGACATACATTCCGATAACAATTTCTTTCTTCCTTGAATAAAAGGAACTCTGAAGAGTGGCGCTGGAATGCGTCCAAAAACACAAATGGATCTCCTCTGGGGCAAATCCCGGAGAATGATTCATCGCCAACCAGATGGGAGATCATGGCCACAAGATGGATGGCCAACTTCTGCAAGCCGCACGTTTGTGTTCAAATGGAAACACAAAGCAAGAACAAGGCTGTATCGTTCCAATTTGCCTTGAATTTTGGGAACGCAAACTGACACCTAGTTCCCGTCTTTGACAGGGGCTCGCCATCAAGGCGAAACAGGTTTTCATATCACATGTATTACCCATTGGAATACATGACCAAGGGTAAAATGTATCGTTCCAAGTTTTTGCGAAATTCGTGAACATACAATGACATGCTTGTTTTACGTTTTCAGGGATCCCCGGCCACGGTGGACAGGTAGGTATCCCTTTCCCTAATCAATTGAAGATGTTAGATAAAAACATAGGGAAAACGAAAAGCTTTCAGAATCTAATGTCTGGAAAAGGCATAGAGTTCAAATTTCATTGGCATTCATGTTTTGAAACAGGAGGTTGTTTGAACATGATTAGAACATGCATGGTGCATCATAAAATCCCCTTGACGGGTAAATTTTTTGGAGAAAATGAGAGATTTTTCCAATAAAAATTGTTCAAAACTTTCAAAATGATGTTTTCTCAAAGACAAGCGGCAAAGCCTTATCCAAACACGTCCTATACACACTTGAGAGAAAAATGGAGCGGATCAGATAGCAAAATCTGAACCTACGGAAGTAGGGATTATTCGCAGCAATTACATGGATTGGGATGACGGAGGCATTCGTTTCATATCCCCAAACACTACAGGTGACCATTGACAACCCCTTTGAACGGCGGTTTTCATTCTCAAACCTGTCAAGAACCACCCCACATTGGGGCAAAATGGAGGCGAGTCCAGCAACGTCAGGAGAAAATGGTTAGAAATTTTCTTGCTCATACTAACATCAATCTTTGTGTGTTGTTTATATGGTAATCCAAGTGCCATAGGATGACGAGAAGCATTCATTTCTCTATCCCACACACCATACCCTTTGCACAGCCAAGTTGGGCCTGCCAAATTATTTCATAAACCCGTTGGTGATCATTGCACATTCCAAGACGGATGCATCATCACATCAGAAACGGAGGAGTTCGAGACTTAGGGATTACAAAGAAATTCCTAGGCTAATGCTTAAAGCATGTTTAGACATTTGGTCACATGTCTAACACGATCTCTCAAAGATGAGAAAAAGCGGGGTTTCAAAAGAAAAATGAAAAGGAAAAGATAATGAGAAAAATCCCCAGCATCAAGAAAAAGCAAAGTGCCTGGTAAAAGCGAGGCCGATGCTCGGATGAACAATTTGATCGATCCCTAATGAAACCTGGTAGGGAAAGGAAGAGAGAAAGACCCCTAAAGGAGTCAGATCAAAAGGTCGCTTCTCCAAATGATGTCAAGTGAGGAGGAAAAACACAGACAGAATTGTCAACCTCTTAATGCAGCCAGAGATTCTCTCTAAAGAATTTGTGCACACCTCAAAAGCGGTTGCACACCTCAAAAATTGAAGATGCAGAATGGAAAAGACAGGTGACAAATTTGCAATGATCACCAATGTCAATCCCCTCATAAATTCTGGGCCAAAAATAAGCCTTTTTCGGTCCCCAATCCTACCAATGTTACAACCCTGAAACAGTCTTCTCTGACTAAGACACTTGGGTTAACATATAGCTTAGCTCGAAGAAGTACGAGCAAGACTATTTCTTTCTCATTTTGCAGGGTTCTGGACTTGTAAACCCGGAGCAGATGGTGAAAACTTTCGTTCAATGGCCTCGACTCCAAAGCGGGTCCCCCTTGAAGACCAATACCAAGCCCAACATTACGGTCCCGTGGAAGACCTCCCGACCGATCAAAATGTATGCGCTACGAATGAGCCTGAAACCTAGGCACAGGTCAGTAAGGAATTGAGTGCATCCCCTATAAAAATCATTACCTCAAAACAGGTGAGAAGACCTCCTCGTCGAGAAAATTCCAATTAATGTTTTGAACAAACTCTTTTTGGAATTTTCAAACTGTTGATCCAGATTTTCCGTGCAAGGGATTTGTGATCGCATTTGCATGTTGCAAGAATGCTTTGGATAACCTCCAGCATCAAAATGCACATTTCACAATTAAAACTTAAGTCATACGGTTTTTGTCAAATGGACAGCCGTGGTCTTCCCAAAGATTATTAACGTTTTCTTGGTGAAGAAAAATCTTTCAGGCTCAAACTTCTGCAGGATCCATTGGAGACCCTAAATGCCCAGAAGAATGTCTCGCTCTAACGAAAGGAGCACGCAGGTTTGAACTTTCTGCAGGACACCTGGAGAACCCAGCTCCCAGAATGTCGCCTCAATAGACCCAAGTGAAGCTTTCTCGAGATAAAATCTTTCACTGCTTCAAAACTGAATTCCCGACAAATTTCGGGATCTCTAAAAAAAAAAAAAAAAATCAAACAGTCCTAGCATGGCGTGGAGAACCCTCGTCCTAGGATCTCTTTTCAAAAAAATCAGACAGTCCTAGCATGACGTGGAGAACCCTCGTCCTAGGACCCCTATTTTTAAAAAAAAATCAAACAATCCCAGTGGACGTGGAGAACCCTCGTCTCGGGACCTTTTTTCAAAAATATCAGACAGTCCTAGCATGACGTGGAGAACCCTCGTCCTAGGACCCCTTTTAAAACAAAAATCAAGCAATCCCAGTAGACGTGGAGAACCCTCGTCTCGGGATCCTTCTTTCAAAAAAATCAAGCAGTCCTAGTTTGACGTGGAGAACCCTCGTCCTAGGACCCATTCTTTCAAAAAAAATCAAGCAGTCCTAGCTTGACGTGGAGAACCCTCGTCCTAGGACCCCTTTAAAAAAAATCGAACAATCCCAGTAGACGTGGAAAACCCTCGTCTCGGGACCCTTTTTCAAAAATCAAGTAGTCCTAGCATGACGTGGAGAACCCTAGTCCTAGGACCCCTTTTTCAAAAAAAGCAGTCCTAGCATGACGTGGAGAACCCTCGTCCTAGGACCCCTTTTTCAAAAAAAGCAGTCCTAGTTTGACGTGGAGAACCCTCGTCCTAGGACCCCTTTTCAAAGATATCAAACAGTCTCAACGGACGTGGAGAACCCTCATCCCGAGACCCATTTTCAAAAATTCAAACAACCCCCTCTGACTTGGAGAACCCTTGTCATGGAAAACCCTTTCAGAAAACACAAAAATCCCCTCTGACCCCGCTAGTCAGCGTCATGGGATCCCCCAAAAGCGCGATGACCTAGATAAATCTCTCTGTAAGTGTTCACAGGTTGGTAGCCGTGGATCTGTCATCTTCCGGACCGGATCGCCAATTTTCAGCTTCAGAAGATTTCTCCCACCCCAAATCCCACCAGACAGGGATATACGACAGAGGTGTCTCAAAGCACAGTTCGAGATCGGAGCCCATAACGCTCGCGACTTGCCGCCTAGAGATACGGTGACCGCCTTTTTCGCGAAGTACGCGCCGGATAGCCATGCCTCGAAGCTCTCACCCTTCGGAACGGATTGCAGCCGGTAGCCGCGGAAGAGACATTTGTTCCACCCCAAATCCCACCAGACAGGGATATACGACAGAGGTGTCTCAAAGCACAGTTCGAGATCGGAGCCCATAACGCTCGCGACTTGCCGCCTAGAGATACGGTGACCGCCTTTTTCGCGAAGTACGCGCCGGATAGCCATGCCTCGAAGCTCTCACCCTTCGGAACGGATTGCAGCCGGTAGCCGCGGAAGAGACATTTGTTCCACCCCAAATCCCACCAGACAGGGATATACGACAGAGGTGTCTCAAAGCACAGTTCGAGATCGGAGCCCATAACGCTCGCGACTTGCCGCCTAGAGATACGGTGACCGCCTTTTTCGCGAAGCACGCGCCGGATAGCCATGCCTCGAAGCTCTCACCCTTCGGAACGGATTGCAGCCGGTAGCCGCGGAAGAGACATTTATTCCACCCAAAATCCCAACAAGAAGGGATATGTCATTCCGAGGCGGAGCCTTTTGTTGACACCTGATTTTTGATCAGTCTTTCATAGTTTATTTTTTAAAAATTCATAAAAAATCTATAAAAAGTTAAAAAAATTAAAAAATCATCTTTGGTAGCCTTGACCAAGCTAAAGGAACCATTTTTGATAAAAAAAATAATGTCATATTTTTTAATATTTTCCAAAAATAGAAAAATACATGAAAAATGAAGAAAAATAGCGTTCGATGTCGTAAAAATATAGAAAAATAGTCAATATTTTTATTTTAATTTCCTTTTCATTTTGAACTCATAAATAGTCAAAATTCAAGTTCAATTGCATGTGTTTCTTCACGACGCATAGAGTTGAATTTGGCAAAAAAATGTCATTCGAGTATTTTAATTTGTAAATTTCTACATATTTTTTAGTCTTGACGTCCAATTAGATCGACCACCATCTACAATAAATTCCCCTTGCTGAATATTTTCGTTTTTGTTTCACATGATTTCATGGTGTAAAACGCCGAGTGGATCCCCAAATATAATCAGGTCGACATGAGCTCGATAGCTCGTCCAAGACCAAACCAGGGCACGGCGAACCCCATGTGAGTACTCTCGAACTCCTTCGATGCTTCCTAATGCTTTTCTTAGGTTAGATCGTGTGTAGAATGGCTAGGACATCTAAATCATTCTTGAGCTGTGATTGATAAATAGGGCCTTACTAGGAATGCCAAGTGATTTATTTGCATATCTAGATTCCTTGAGTTGCGCATTTTATTACTGATTGTGATTGCTAGGATAATCACTCCTATCTGCATGAATTTCTAGATTTAGGGTTCATACCTTACTCATCCGCATGAATCTCAGGCTAGAAAATTCAGTCAACTTAGGTACCGAAAGGGCGTCAACTCTGACAGTTGGTGTAACTAAGTCCCCGAAACCATTTCTCTGGTTCTCGCAGAATTGAATAGAAACTCCCAACTATTCGATTGGGTGGTCCAATCACACCCTAAAAAAATGATTGGTGGCGACTCCATGGCATGCACACTTAGCACATGTCACTAGACCACACTGAAAGTCGATCACGCATACCTCCGTTGCGATTTGGGTAATGGGCCTTGGGAGAGGCCCGCGTCCGACCAGACAGGACGGCCCATTAGCCCTCGAGAGCCCGACAACCTCAAGAGGGTCGCGACAGACTGGCGACTCCGCTGGGGACTGGTTCTTAACCATTTAGTGGACTTGAGCCGATTAAAAAGTTGATTGATTCTTCTAACCTAATTTTATGCAGATGCTCTCGAAAGTGAGGTGTATATGCTAACGAATGTGTTAGATGTTTTTGTAGATGGGAGAAATAAGGGGTGAAGTGCTTGTTAACTTTGTTTTATGCAGGCAAGAGTTTTGGATGTATGATTGTGTGGATGTTTATATTGAAGCGGTGATTGTTAAATAAAATGCATGTTTATTGCTTTAGCACGACACAATGAATACACACAATTGCGCCTAAAACCCAGGCGCCCTCTTTAGGAACACAATAGAAGGAATTGAAAATGGAATCTCCGTGAGGAAAAACATGGGGTAATCCACTTTTCAATTTCGCTCACTTCGAACTATGGATTGAGTCCCAATGCAACGATAGTTGTGCAATGGAATCGGCTCTTCCCAGAATTCGAGGCGAGAACCTTGGCTTTAGGTACCAAGCCCTATCTTTTGATTTTTAGGAGTTTTCCCTCACTTGTCTCATGCGTTTGTCTATGGAAGGTTAGTATACCTAACACTGCAAAAAATACAGAAAAGCTTTATTTTCTCTTAAGTTTGGTTGGTAAGACTTTTCTATCCCTCGAACTTGTTACAGCTCTTAATCATTATATTCATTGCATAATTCTGGTGATTGGATTAAATGCCATTTTGAGGATAGATATGAGTGTTTTCCTCCCAATGTTCTTGATGGAAGATGAAGATGGTGTCATCCCATTACGAGCGCCAAGTGGACAAGAAGAGCCTACTATGGACATCATTGAGGTATCATCTAATGAAGATGACGATTTGGAATAGGTGATCCTGAAGTCACGTCTCAAAGATCGAAACTGGGGCATCTCTAAGTATTAAGATCACATTCCTTTGTTTTATTTTTCATTTCTAGCCTTCTTGTATAGGATTTATTTTGCTGAGATTCTCTCTATCTGATCCCTTAGATTGATTGTATTAGGGATCTATTTGTGTTTATATACATTCAGATTGAAATTTGTTGTATTTCTATTGACTTGTCATTGGAATGTGATAGTGGCATTTCTTCTAATCACTCGAATACTCCAAAATCAATTTTATAATTCCTTTGGATGAAATTGAAATTGGAAGTCTTATACAACCTTTTGGCCGTATAGGGCAATACAATCCCAATTTCGCCAGAAGGAACTATAAACTTGAATTGGTTCATGCATGTTTTGCATCATTGGTAATCCACAATAATTGATCAAGAGTATTCGTGTTTTTCAAATTTAATGAAAAGATAGATATCCAAATTACTCTCGTTCTTAGCAAACAGCTTTAATTTGGATACCGTATCTTCAATTGAATTTAAAACACATCGTAATTGTGTACTTTTGAACATTCCATTGATTTTCTTGGAATTGATCAAAGGCAATTATCGTGAATTACATTCCTTTCAATGATATGCTTTCCTTTGAGGAATATTGATAAAAGCTTTTGCACAAGGCCAAAACCCTTGTAAAAGCTCTTATCCCTATTAATCACAAGTAAGCATAAAATTGAAAGGATTTATGCTTTATTTTTCAAATTCTTTCTTCTGATTCTGCCTTTTCATTTGAAACAGGTTAAAAACAAGTAGAGAAGAGAAGTCTTTTTGTGGATAATCGCGGTGGGAGGTTCCTTTATCCGATCATAAGCAAGATTAAAAAATCAAGATGTACACGCTCGAATCATCAATGTCAAAGCGCAGCTTGCCTAAGTTGAGAGTGGTCAGGTGTTCGAGAAAGTCAGCCATACAGAAGTTGAGACACACACATTAGAGCTTTCATTCATTTCGCTCAATCGAGGGACCTTAAAAGCAGATCATACAAATCATCGGGGTGGAAACATAAAACCGCAATGAGCCCTAATTAGCATCACAAAGGAACCTAGGTGGCCCTCCATATTATTGATGCTTTGCTTATACTCACCACCTCGAGACTCGAGATCTGCAAGCTTAAGAAGAAGGCGTTTACATTCCCCTTTAAGATCGGCAACCTTGGTCCCGTGATCTTCGGCGGCTATTTCCAGGTCCCGAACTAGTCCTCTCCCATGGGCTATATCCGCGGTAATGCTGTCAAGCCTTTCTTCCTGCCACTCACATTGAAACTTCAACACGACATTACGACGGTCGTGCTCATAGGTGGTCAGGGATAAGGCCAAGCGCTCCACCAAATTTCCCCTCTCGCGAAGCAACATCGAGACTCGCTTGTTGGCGAACTCAACAGCCTTTCTGTGACTATCGGCCACAAGGTTGGCCAACACCAAGCAGTTGGACCGATCCTCATAGCGAGCTTGCAAAACGTGAGCCACGGTAGCTTTTCGATGAGCGACACGGTAAGTCTCTAAAAAGTTTATAAAGAGGGTTGGGAAGATTCTATATTCCCTCTCTAAATTAGTGCCCTCGATGGAGGTGGTGTCTATTTCCACGAGCAAAATACGGATTTCATCTTCAGTTTCTGGGTGATCGGCTATATGAGCATAGCCTCGACCGAGGAGGTTATAGAGTTTTTCCCACTGGGCCAAAATTTCGGCCGAGAAAGCGCGAATAGGAGAGGAGGTCATTTTCGTTGGAGTGAGGGAGAAGAAGATGAGTGTGGTAGAGTGATTAAAATACGAAAAGGCAATTATGTAAGAGTGTTAATCTTCTTTGCATTAACTCCTCCTTTTATAGCAACCCGAGAATGAAGAAAGGCACAGCAATAATGCTCGTGGAGCCAAGTTAATTGGGTAAAGCAATGGTGGCTCTTTCGGTGAACCATCAGATTTGTCCCAGTCCGCGATTTCAGGCTTGATAAACCTAAAAAAGTTGTAAAAAGATATGTCGGTGTCACCATATTAAAATTGAGCGGGAGTTAAGCGCAACTATCGAAAAAAGTTGCGAAAGGATTTGGCAGTCCCATCATATTAAAAAACTGAGCGGGAGGCGAGCGTAGTTCCACCTTTTTGAAAATAAGTGGAGACAGACATGGATATCGAGAAAAGGAAATCGATTTGGTGTCCCTCCACGTTGAAAAGAAGAAAGAAGACGACAAAGCGGGAAATACGAAATCTTGGGAGCAACGCTTGCCTGATGATCTTCATCCATGTTTAAAGAACGTTTCATGGGCATACAAAACCACTCAAAAGAAAATTTAGAGAGAGTGAGCATACATGAGAGAGTAGAGAACCCTGAGTGAGCAAAAATTGATCGAACATTTTTCGATCCAACATGTTTGAGAGTTACCATCAGTTGCTAGAGGCGACTGATCCAAAAATCTCAGAAAATGAACTACTGAGAGATATCGAAGATTCTAGGATGGCGTCTGGTACCAGAACCACAGAACCCAACCCTTTCGGCAACGAAGTTCAGGATCTCAGCAGCGACGACAACAGCAGCAGCGATGGTCAATCCCGGAAAAGGAAACGTCGCCAGTGCCACACTCAGAATGAAATCCAAGAGCTTGAAGCTTTCTTTAGTGAATGCCCTCTCCCGAACATGAAACAAAGAAATGAATTGGGCTAGAAGCTAGGGATGAAACCTTTGAGGGTCAAGTTTTGGTTTCAAAATAAGCGAGCCAAATTGAGGGCTCAACACAGGCGTCAAGAACTTGCGATTCTAAAGGAGGAAAACGAAAAGCTTCGAGCGGAGAACATGAGGTATAAGAAAGCTCCCAGCACTATCGCTTGCCTTAATTGCGGTGGCCCTATCACTCTCGGCGAAATGTTCCTTGATAAGCCTTATATGAGGATTGAAAATGCTCATTCACCACCCCACTCCCTCGAACCATCTTCGATACAATCAGATTTTGTTGGAGATATGCATGAACAAATCAATTCTACGAAGTCAATACCGATGCCTTCTAAAGGATGTGATATGCGTCACCATGATTGGAGTTTCCTTAACGATGAGCTTACTATCACGACCGACCAATCCAAAGCTGATGAATTCCCTCCACAACAATTTCCGGCTCGATCAAATCCTACTGGAAATAGGCCAGAGAGCAATAGCCAAGTTGTCAACACTGTTCCGGGTCGCAAGAAGACGAGGGTCAATTGGTCCCCCGAGCTTCATCTCAAGTTCCTTAGTGCGGTTCAGCAACTAGGGATCAACTCAGCATATCCAACGCGCATACTTGAGATCATGAACATACCAGGACTCACTAAAGATGGAGTCGCGAGTCACCTCAAGAGCTACAGAAGGGCGCTAAGACAGCGCCACACAGCACTGAACCTGAAAGAACTCAACTTGTGCCTAAACACTAGGCATGGCTATAACTACAATGCCCCTGAAGTAAGAAATACCCTGCCGAATCTAGGCACCGACCAAGCTGGTAGCAGCACCATCGACTACTTGGGCACTAATCAGAATATTCCCCCGAATCATCTCAGCACCCCTCAAGAGTATATGCCGCAAGTGCAGCAGGTACGAACTCCTTGGTTTGAGCAGCAACTTTTCGCTGGTGCTCTTCCTATCCCCGATCAACATATTGCGCCTAGTGTTCAAAGATCTACCCGGCTTGGGCATATGATTTCGGAAGATCAAGCGGGCGGATGCTCTGAGGATTTTTGTTTCTTCCATTCCCAAATGGAAGGTGCTTTTGATAGTGAACCGATCAATCATCCTCTTATAATCTCGAGCAACAACGAATGTTCTAGCTCGAAGAATCAGATCGCTCACAACAGAAACAGGAATCCTTCAACGCCAAGCGATGATGGTCAACCCGAATATCAGTTGCTCGAAGAATCAAAAGATTTCCTTGATGAGGAGCTCCATATCTGGATCGATCAGTTTAAAACTGATGGACTTATGAAGTTATGATCCAAAATGACGATTATATGCCTGATTCATGGTGTAACTGGCTGATCACCGAGAATCCTCAAGGGAACTAGGCACATGTGACTGGATGTATCATTAATCTTTCTGTCATAAAGTCTTCCATGCAAGATAATCTTCCTTAATGCCTAGAGTTAATCTGGGGCAGCGATCAGTACTACCTGCGAGCATCATCATGCTTGAGTGCGACAATCCCTTGTTAGATTAGAGTCGAGGCGAATCAATTGAACGCCACGAAGAAAAACATTTAAAGGCTTCACATAGGAAAATGCGAGCAAAAGCCCGAGCGAGCTCAAAGACGGTTAGCTCTGTATCGTTCTAAGGGACCTTTAGTCGTTATGAACTCTAAATTGAGCTTGTTTCATTCTCGATGGGGGTCGCTAACTGCTTCAAGAATTTTATAACAAAAAACGAACCAGTTAGGGACGCCAATAGTGCTGTGTCCTGGTAGTCAGTGAAATGGAAGTGGTACGAAACGTCAGGAGTTCGATCTCGGGATTGAAAAATCATTTTATCAGTTGGTCTATCACTCGATGAAGTTCAAAGAGATTCGACGCAGATGACTATAGAACTTGGGGCAATTCGAAAATCATCGATTCATTTTCATCAAGCGGCGAAGTTGGTATTGTAAAATGTGAAGCATGCAAATGACAAATCCAAAGCAGAAGGAGATGAATCATGATTCGCTTATCCAAGGTCGGGATTTCAACCTTCGACTAAAGCCAAATCTAGGATGAGTTTTTGATGTTGCCCACTCGACAAAACCCATCTCCACTGAAAATGGGGGCAAACCATTCCTACATCCGGAAAGCATGTCGAAGCCGAAGACATCAAATTCATCGTTTAATCCGTGGGGCAAGTCCCTGAAGCGATAGTTATCATCCGCAAAGCGTAATGGAATCCATCCTTTCAATGTAAAACGCATTTGGCCGCGGAGCCACCCATTTGGTAAAAAGAACGTATCGTTCCTAAATGATTTTCAATCAGATGCGGGGATAATGTTCTCTCATTTTCCTCTCAGGTGATGAACAGAGACGAGGCACCCAAGAAGCCATGCATTCAAATAACATAACAGTGCATGAAACACGCCAAAAAAGATGAATGAATCTCCTCCGACGTAAATCCTCGAGGTGGATTCGTTGCCCAACCAGACGAAGAAATCATGGCCACAAGCTTGAGGGCCGGCTTCTACAATCTGCACATTGGCATGCAGAATGGAATTCAAATCAAGAGTAAAGTAGTATCGTCCCAATTTGTTTTGAATTTGGAAACCCAAAATAATGCTTAATATTTATCCTTGGCAGGAGCTCGCCATCAGGGCAGACATGTAAGTTTCATTTTTCTCCAAAAACCAAGAAGTCGAAAGAACTTTAGAACACCTAACAATCTTGTGTTACTATGTGAAGTGCAGATTTTCACAACCCTTGTACACTCGTTGGAGCATATGACCAAGGGTAAGATGTATCGTTCCAATTTTTGTAAAGTTTTAGAATATACGATGACATATCCCTTTTATATTTCCAGGATCTCCAGCCTCGATGGGCAGGTAAGTATCCCTTTTCCCAATTCATTGGAGATTAAAAACTTTCAGAATTAATTCGATTCTCACATCTAAAAAGACATAGAATTCTTACTTCATTGACATTCATGTTTTAAAACATGAGATTGTCTGAACATGAATTACACATGTATGGTGCATCACAAAATCCCTTTGAAGGATAAATCTTGATGAAATGAAATGAATTTTTCCAACAAGAGTCGTTTGAACTGTTCAAAAGGGTATTTTCTCATAAGAGAAGCGAGCCTAATCCAAACACGTCCCATACACACTTGAGAGATGAGGAGATTGGAAATGATAGCGAAACCTTAACCTATGGATATAAGGGTCATTCGCAACGATTACATGGATCGAGATGACAGAGGCATTTATTTCTTCATTCCAAACACTACAGATGCCCATTGAGAACCCCATTGAACGGCGATTTTCATTCTCAACCCTGTCGAGAACCACCCCACATTGGGGCAAATGAAGGTTAGTCCAACAGTATCAGAAAGTAAACGGTTTGAAATTTTCTTGCTCGGACTAACATAAATCTTTGTGTGTTGTTTATATGATAATCCAAGTGTTATAGGATGACGAGAATAATTCATTTCTCTATCCTACACACTGTTATCCTTTGCACGACCAAGTTGAGCCAGCAAATTCATTTCATCAACCTATTGGTGATCATTGCATATTCCAAAGCAAAGGCAACATCACTCTAGGAATGGAAGCGTGCCAAAGTTTAAGTTGCATATCTAGCATGATTGCCGAAAATCCTAGCTCCAAAAGAAAAGAAAAACACGGGATTAAAAAAAGGGGGAAAAGAAAAATCCCTAGACATCAAGAAAAAGCAAAGTGCCTGGTAAAAAGCAAGGCTGATGTCTATTCAAAATATCCCCAGTAAAGTCTAGATATACGATGAAAAGACCCTGCAAAGGATTCAGATCAAGATGACTACTCTCCAAATGATGTCGTGCTCAAATTGCAAACACACAAACAGACGGTCTCTTAATGTAACAAGAGACGCTTTTAAACATCCTTGTGCGCTCTAAAAGAGGAGTGTACACTTCAAGAAATGGAGATGTTCTTCGAAGGACATGTGGTAAATTTGCAATGATCACCAATGCCAAACCCTTCACAATTTCTGGGCAAAAAATAAGCCTTTTTCGGTCCCCAATCCTTCCAATGTTACAACCCTGAAGCAGTCTTATCTGACTAAGACACTTGGGTTAATGTATAACTTAGCTCAAAGAAGTACGAGCAAGACTATTTCTTTCTCATTTTACAGGGTTCTTGACTTGTAAACCCGGAGTAGATAGTGAAAAATTTCGTTCAACGGCCTTGACTCAAAAGTGAGTCCCCCTTGGAAACCGATATCCAAGCCTAACACTACGGTCCTGTGAAAGACCTCCTGATCGGTCGAAATGTATGCGTTGCGAATGATCCTGAAACCCAGGCACAGGTCGGTAGGAAATTGAGCACTTTCCCTATTAAAGATCATTATCACAGAGCAGTGAGGAGCCTTCTTGGATGAGAAATACTCCAATGGATGTTTTGAGCAAACTCTTTTTGAAATTTTCAAATTGTTTGATCTAGAGTTTCCGTGCAAGGAATTTATGATCACATCTGTATATGGTAGGAATGTTTTGGATAACCTCCAGCAATCAAAATGCACATTTCATGACTAAAACTTAAGTCGTAGAATTTTGTCAGTTAGACAATTATTGTCTTCCCAAAGATTACTAATATCTTCTTGGCGAGGAAAATTTTTTCAGGTCTAAGCTTTCTGCAGGACTTTTGGCCGCCCCAAAGACTGGGTGCGTCATCCTTAGGTGAAGCCTTTTAGTAGGCAAATCTTTTCTAAGACCGATCCACAGAATGATCGAGTCTCCGACTAGCCCCGAAGAGCGGGTACGTCATCCTTTGATTCATATCAATTTGGAATCTCATAAATGGTAGAAACCGCCTGAAGGGTCAACTCAATGGTAGAAACCGCCTGAAGGGTCAATCAATGGTAGAAACCGCCTGAAGGGTCAACACAATGGTAGAAACCGCCTGAAGGGTCAATGTATGGTAGAAACCGCCTGAAGGGTCAAAACAATGGTAGAAACCGCCTGAAGGGTCAATGTATGGTAGAAACCGCCTGAAGGGTCAACCAATGGTAGAAACCGCATGAAGGGTCAATGAATGGTAGAAACCGCCTGAAGGGTCAAAGGACTGGTAGAGACCGCCTGAAGGATCAACCCAATGGTCCGATCCACCATACAGATCAAAACCTTGATGAATCCCGAACGCGGGAGGATTCGTTTTCCCTAATAAGCCTTACATTAGGCAAGCCATTTCTAGTTTAGTCCACCACACGGATCAAAACCCTTGGCAAATTCCCAAATGTGGGATGCGTCTTCCTTAGGTTCCTATCAGTTAGGAATCCCATTATGGTTTGACCTACTATACAGGTCAGAGCTTAACATCCCCAGGACACTCCGATGACAAGTCCTTAGGAATCTACTTGAACCCATCAGACACAGAAAATGCCGCACGCATTCGACAGGTAAGGGGCAGGGAAGTCTATCTACTCCTTAACTTTCTTACATCATATCAGGGAATTGAACGAGCACATCTCTTTTTAAGGAAAAGCACACATTGATGGGCATGAAAATTGGATGTCATGATTTCTTTTCTTTTCCCAGTCGAGTCGATCGGAACACAGGTGTCACCTTGTCTTTGAGAGAAACCTCTGACGAAATTCCTCTCAAAGAGGGGCAGCTGTTGACACCTGATTTTTGATCAGTCTTTCATAGTTTATTTTTTAAAAATTCATAAAAAATCTATAAAAAGTTAAAAAAATTAAAAAAATCATCTTTGGTAGCCTTGACCAAGCTAAAGGAACCATTTTTGATAAAAAAAAAATAATTTGTCATATTTTTTAATATTTTCCAAAAATAGAAAAATACATGAAAAATGAAGAAAAATAGCGTTCGATGTCGTAAAAATATAGAAAAATAGTCAATATTTTTATTTTAATTTCCTTTTCATTTTGAACTCATAAATAGTCAAAATTCAAGTTCAATTGCATGTGTTTCTTCACGACGCATAGAGTTGAATTTGGCAAAAAAATGTCATTCGAGTATTTTAATTTGTAAATTTCTACATATTTTTTAGTCTTGACGTCCAATTAGATCGACCACCATCTACAATAAATTCCCCTTGATGAATATTTTCGTTTTTGTTTCACATGATTTCATGGTGTAAAACGCCGAGTGGATCCCCAAATATAATCGGGTCGACATGAGCTCGATAGCTCGTCCAAGACCAAACCAGGGCACGGCGAACCCCATGTGAGTACTCTCGAACTCCTTCGATGCTTCCTAATGCTTTTCTTAGGTTAGATCGTGTGTAGAATGGCTAGGACATCTAAATCATTCTTGAGCTGTGATTGATAAATAGGGCCTTACTAGGAATGCCAAGTGATTTATTTGCATATCTAGATTCCTTGAGTTGCGCATTTTATTACTGATTGTGATTGCTAGGATAATCACTCCTATCTGCATGAATTTCTAGATTTAGGGTTCATACCTTACTCATCCGCATGAATCTCAGGCTAGAAAATTCAGTCAACTTAGGTACCGAAAGGGCGTCAACTCTGACAGTTGGTGTAACTAAGTCCTCGAAACCATTTCTCTGGTTCTCGCAGAATTGAATAGAAGCTCCCAACTATTCGATTGGGTGGTCCAATCACACCCTAAAAAAATGATTGGGGGCGACTCCATGGCATGCACACTTAGCACATATCACTAGACCACACTGAAAGTCGATCACGCATACCTCCGTTGCGATTTGGGTAAGGGGCCTTGGGAGAGGCCCGCGTCCGACCAGACAGGACGGCCCATTAGCCCTCGAGAGCCCGACAACCTCAAGAGGGTCGCGACACCTTTTAGTAGGCAAACCTTTTCCAAGACCGATCTACAGGACGATCGAGCCTTCGACTAATCCCGACAAGAAGGGATATGTCATTCCGAGGCGGAGCCTTTTAGTAGGCAAACCTTTTCCAAGACCGATCTACAGAACGATCGAGTCTTCGACTAGTCCCGACAAGAAGGGATATGTCACTCCGAGGCGGAGCCTTTTAGTAGGCAAACCTATTCCAAGACCGATCTACGGACGAACGATCGAGTCTTCGACTAGTCCCAACAAGACGGGATATGTCATTTCATAGGCGCAGCCTTTTAGTAGGCAAACCTATTCCAAGATCGATCTACGGACGAACGATCGAGTCTTCGACTAGTCCCAACAAGACGGGATATGTCATTTCATAGGCGCAGCCTTTTAGTAGGCAAACCTATTCTAAGACCGATCTACGGACGAACGATCGAGTCTTCGACTAGTCCCAACAAGACGGGATATGTCATTTCACAGGCGCAGCCTTTTAGTAGGCAAACCTTTTCCGAGATCGATCTACAGAACGATCGAGTCTCCGACAAACCCTACAGAGCGGGCGCGTCATCCTTAGATTCCTATCAGTCTGGAGTCTCACCAAGGTAGACACCGCCATAAGGGTCAAAACTAAACTCAACGGTAGATACCGCCTGAAGGGTCAAATATGGTAGAAACCGCCAAAAGGGTCAACCCGTGGTAGATACCGCCTGAAGGGTCAAATATGGTAGAAACCGCCATAAGGGTCAACTCACGGTAGATACCGCCTGAAGGGTCAAATATGGTAGAAACCGCCATAAGGGTCAACGCAAGGTAGATACCGCCATAAGGATCAAAACTAAACTCAACGGTAGATACCGCCTGAAGGGTCAAATATGGTAGAAACCGTCTGAAGGGTCAAGAATGGTAGAAACCGCCATAAGGGTCAACTTGATGGTAGAAACCGCCATAAGGGTCAACCCGTGGTAGATACCGCCTGAAGGGTCAAATATGGTAGAAACCGCCATAAGGGTCAACTAGATGGTAGAAACCGCCATAAGGGTCAACCAATGGTAGAAACCGCCTTAAGGGTCAGCTGAAGGTAGATACCGCCATAAGGGTCAAACTCAACCAAAGGTAGAAACCGCCTGAAGGATCAATACAAAGGTTCGATCCACCATACGGATCAAAATCCTTGGCAAATCCCAAAGCACGGGATGCGCCTTCCTTAGGTTCCTACCAGTCAGGAACCCCATAATGGTATGACCTACCATACAGGTCAGAGCTTAATCTCCCTAGGATATTCTGAACGAGTCCTAGGTATCTTCTTGAAAGTCGTCACAGCCGGGAGCATAACGACGAACCCTCAGATTCCGCAGGCAGCATCTGACAGGTGAGCTTCAGGTAAGCCTCTCTCACTCCGGCCCATGTTCAAATTGCAAGAGTAAACCGGTGATTAATTTGAGCATTCATCGAAAGGCTTAAGAATCCAATGTCATAGCATTTCTTTTCCCCTATCGAGTCGGTTAAGATCCATGTGTCATTTTATCTTTGAAAGCGACCTCTGACGAGCTCACTCTCAAAGAGGGGCAGCTGTTGACACCTGATTTTTGACCATCCGTTATTATAGTTTTTTATTTCTAAAATTAATTAAAAATAACAAAAAAGGTCAAAAAATTGCAAAATCAACTTTGGAAGCCTTAGCCTAGCCTTAGGAACCAATTTTGAAAAAAAAAATATTTTTTGTATTTTTTAATATTTTTTGGAATTTATTTAATTATAAAAATACCCAAAAAATCAGAAAAATACCATCCGTGGTCAGAAAATTACACAAAAATATTCAGAAATTCTATTTTAATTCTATATTTAATATTTTCACTTTTTATTAGGGAAATTCGGCTTGGTTCATTGGGTTCCTTCACAAACCTAATCCCGAACCGGGCCTAAAAAATCATTTTCGAGTCTTTTAATTTTCAATTCTCGGTTTTTATAAGCTATGACATTGGACTCCAAAGTATTGAAATGCAATTGGGTCAATTTGCCCTCCAATTTGATCAATTTTAACCAAAAGGGCTTAATTGCATAAAAATCTTTCAATTTAGTCCCCGGTTTCACAATTTTTGAAATTAAATTTCACACGGGCACACCCATTAAAATTAAACACCTCTACCCAACAGTTTTCATCATGATGAATCCATTGGTGGGCTCAATTTTGGCTAATTCGATCTTTTAGGCCCTCGATTTGGCGAAATTGAATTTCGGATCCTAGGGACAATTTGGGGTTTTCACAGAATTTCAATAAATTGATTCACGAAAATACCCATATTTGATGGAAAACATGTCAAGGAATCCGATTTTGCCATCAATTTCATGAAAAGATGTCATTTGGGGGGTCAATTTGACGATTTGGGCGATTTGGCCGAACCGAGTCGGTCGGGTCCGACCCGACCGGACCCGGTCCGACCCGGGTCGTGGACAGCATGCACAGAACAGAATGTGCAGCAAACAGAGCATGGGGGCGTGTGATTTTCGGGAAGAAAAAAAGCATCACGCGTGGGGGACAGGCAAGAGGCCGAGGCTCGCATTGGGCAGAGGCGTTGGGCGTGCCGAGGCGCGTCGGTCGGCCACAAAAACCGGCGAGGGAGCTCGGTTTTAAGCGAAGCTCGGCAAAGAGAGAGAGGGGATCTTTTTCGGTCGAAACCGGCACTGGAGGAGCTTCCCCGGACCTTCAGCAACCCTCACCGATCATCATCAAAGCATTTTTGGTCACCGGCGTCCCTTGGACAAGTCGGTATTCTCCTCCGATCACCGTTTCTCATACGCACGCCATGTGTTCGACAAAATGCCGATGGATGCCTCGACTTGGTTTTGTCTCGGCTGTGCCTTTCCCGACCCCCATTTGCGCGTATCAAGCTTTGAATATGTACTAGCATTGCTTCTAAACTCGTTTTGACCTTTGTTTTGCATTGAACCGCGACGAAACACGGCTCGGAGCTTCGCCGGCTTTGATCCGGACCGGGAGCTCGGCGAGGGATTTCCGGCGGCCGCCGACCATCGAGGGACCCCGGGTAAGTCCTCAAACCTCCCTTGGATGCTATGTGAACGGTTGGAAACAAGTTTAAACGCAAAATTTTTTTTTTGCAAATCGGCTCGCCGGAGCCGGGTTCGGGGAGGTCCGGTTCGCCGGTTTTTAGCGTGTTCATGGTTATTATTTGTGTTGTATGTTGATGTGGGTGGTCCAAGAAGTCGAATGCCGAAAAAAGGAACGAAAAACACCAAGTTTGATTGTGATTTGATAGGACTAGTATTCCAATCTGCATGAAACCCTGACTCATACCTATCTCACCCAAAATTGCGCCTGCATGAACTCTTAGTCAGGAAAATCACTCGCGTTAGGTACCGAAAGGGCGTTGGTAATGACACCGACGTAACCAAGTCCCCGAACCCAAAATTTCTGGTTCCGCAGAACTGATCGATCTCTCCCAATCGGTCAGTAAGGTTTCCGGTCTACCCTCCAAGAAAGATCGGTGGCGACTCCAAATGCATGCACAAGTTGCACATGCCACCACGACCACACTAAGGTCGAAAGCGATCGACTTTTATCGTCGAATCCCTCAAAAGACACTCCCGCCGCGATTTGGTATGGGCCTGGGAGGGTCTGCGCCGATCCAAGGCCCGCGATCCACATTTCAGAGTGGGGGCCGCGATCGGTAATCCATTAGCCGCGTCCGTTGATTTTCGGACGGGTCGCGACAGCTGGCGACTCCACTGGGGACTTTTATCTAGAACACTTGGTTCTGGACCTCAAGTGGACTTAGGCCGTAATTAAAACGTTGAGTGATTTTTCTAACCCTGCAGGCGCTCTTGAAGGTGAGGTAAGTCCGCTCACGATAGGTGTTATATGTTTTTGCAGATTGGAGTGATAAGGGGTGTAGTTTGTGATTAACATTGTCTTATGCAGGATGGGCGTAGGAATGTATGTTATATGGATGATTTGAAGCGCTGATTGATATATAAATTGTTGCGCATGATTCACTGCATATTTGAGGATCACGACACTTTGCACAAAGCGCCCAAACCCAGGCCGCGAAATCACCTTTTCAGGTAGCCATAGATCAGGGATCGATATGCAACGCTCTAGAGTGGATTGCGCTGGGGTCGACCATATTCGATCCCACTCACTATCCAAGTCGAGACTTTTATCCATTTGTTGTGGATTGCGCTCATGGACGAATTTATCGACTCGGATAGAGGGAAGCCTCTAGGTTCCTCACCTAAGCCATTTTGATTTCTAGAGTCAAGCCTCACTTGTCTCATGCGCATGTATTGTGGATGGTTGGTATACCTAAAAACCAAAAAGTCATTAAACGCCACTTATGGTAAGGTCCCGCCATTTCTATTTAAATTCATTTGCAGCCTTTCATTTTGCACAACATGCTGCATTCATCAAGTCCGATGGTTGAGTCCAATTCCATGTTAGAATATGGATAGAAGAGATGATCTCTCCAAGTCGGTCCCACATCCTGGACGTATTCAAGTATGAGCGACGCGTCATCCGCCATCAGACTGCCCGGACATTCAACGGAGTCTACCCTTTTCGAGCTGCCCGAGGAATGATCCAGTAAACCTTACCGGAAATTGAAGGATAGGCGATAACAGCAAATCCAAGACACCCGCCGGACGCTGTCAAGATGTTATCTGATAAAAACGGAGACCCGAAGGGCTAAACCAAAGACACCAGGCGTCATCCCCCGAAGACCCGACTTGGGGCACCTCTTTAGGTTATTAAGGGTCACGTTCCAGTCGTCCCTTTTCTTTTATCAGGATCATCGAGTCTGTAAGGAGCACCCGTCTGTGGGTCTCCCATCTATCTTTTACACCTCGATTTCTAATTCTTGTATAAGTGTCTTGACATTGGAGCGCGACACTGGAATTTCTCTCAACCATTCGGATTTTTCGGTTCAATTGCATGTCTTACCCAGATGAAATTTTCGTTAGAACTCACACTTGGCATGTTTAACCCAAGTGCGAGAATCTAACATTCATTTCATGGTGCGACGGACAATGAATTGAACCGGTCTATAGCATGCATCATTGGTAATCCTTGGTAATTAACTAAAGTCGTCCATGTTTCCTGAATTCAAGAGGAGACATGATATCCAAATTACCTTCGGGAAATCATTTCAATTTGGATGTCCTATCTCTAATCGAATTTAGGACACATTGGAATTGCATTTTTATCTTCTTGGAAATTCCACAGATTTTCTGGGGATTTACCAAAAGTGATAACCATGGTTTACGCTCCTTTTTAGTTTTATGTTTTCTCTTGAAAAACATCGATAAGAATTTTTCACATGAGGTTAAGGCTTGTGTAAAAGTCCTTATCTTCGTTAATTACAAGAAAGCATAAAATTGAAAGGATTTATGCTTTACTTCCCTTTCTGACATATTCCTGTCATTCGAACAGGTAATTTCCAGAATCAAAATCCGAGGACTTGTGTGAAGAATCAGTCACAAGTTAAAATGGACCAGGATGGCATAGAAAAGCGCTTGACCACCCTGGAGAGTCAGTTGGCTTAGGTGTTCGCAATGATGACAAAGATGAAGACACTCATCCTCACCACACAGGGGGTACCCCGACAGTCTTAAATTCTAACCTGACTGTCCGACCAGGGAATCATCAAGAAAAATTGTCAACTGATGAGGGCATTTTTGCCATCTTTCAAGACGTTGAACAACATGCAATCAAAGGAGCCACATTCAGAAGAGAATTAGCTGTAATCTAATATCTTTAAATTTGAAAATTTGTTGATTGTGTTTTATTGATCATCAGGAGTGGTCCTTCAAGAATATCGAAGCTAGTCGACAACTCGAGCCACTAGGATGGATGTTTGAAGACAGACGAAGGAGTCAACTTCTCACTAAGACGACATACTGGGGCAAAGCCCGCCAAGATGAAAAGAGACAGGAAGCTCCGAACGGCAGATATCCCCTAATTGAAAAGGGAACCGTAAAAATTGTGAAAGGATCAAAGCAGTCGACTGGGGCATATCCCACTCAACTAGGGCAAACGCCACCTAACCGGGGCAGCCGGGTCAAGTGTAAAGACGTGTCGTTCCTAATTGATTTTCAATTAGATACCAGCATAATATTTCCTATCTTTTCCTCTCAGGTGAAAAACAGGTAGAGAAGGAAAATCCATTTGTGGAAAGACACGAGGGACATGTTTTACATGGCATACATTTGTCGAAAATGTCCTCATCCGATCACATGCAAGATGATCATGGAACGATGGTGAAACTGTAATCGTTCCAATAAGCCCTTCAAATGTTATACCTGACGAGGACCTTTATGTCTTTTGTCTACAGGATAAGAGGGTCAAAGACCAACGAAGGGGAACTTGCCTTCCCTACAAGATGAAAATGGATGTGCCTCTATCAGATGTCACCCATTGTGATCGCAAAGACAAGATGGAGCAATTTTGATAAGACCTAAGCAGACAGCATAAAGAAGGAGCAACCTAATTAGGATTGGCTCTCCCTAAGTCGAAAAGGTTGTATCCGTTCCGAATCGGATTGACCGGCTCACGAGTTGATATGGTTTCCCATTCTTGCAGGTGATGATAAAAATGAATGGGACCACTGAGAAATTTCCAGCATCTTGGAGGCCATGAGTGACTAGAGCGGGGATAGTAAATCCGTAATCGTTTCAATTAAAGCTCCTTATGCAGCAATCGCCTCATTCATTCATTTCATCGCATAGGTGGAATAGAAGATTGTTAAAGCGTAGGGTGAATGCGGCAGGACACGATGAAAGAAACTGTCGCCTGTGAAGTATTACTTCAGGCTGTTGAAGTACTCGGTCACGAGTAAACCCACGCTGGCGGATGCCAAATAGCAGAACGCTCGAGGGACGTCATGAAATGATAACAAGGCAAAAGATGCATGAAGAAATCGAAACGTAGCGGCGAAGCTGAAAAGTGTCAAACAAGGCGGCATATCAAACGCTGAGATCTTCGAAAGATCGTAGGATCATATCATCTGGCAGCATATCATCTGCTGAGATCTTTGAAAGGTGCGAAGTGCCAAAATCACCTAACACGGAGTGGATCGACTTCAACTAAGTAGGAATGCACCAATACGGCATGATCAGATCGCCTACAACTAAATCGGCCATCCCCAGACAAAGCGTCCAGTGGCTGGGGGCAAATCACTCTCTACCCGGAAAGGGTACCAAATGTAGGATGTGCCGAATTCACCATGGGGATACGTAGGGGAAGTCCCTGAAGCAGTTACCGCCCATGAATCATGATGAAGCGGAGTAATCCATCAAAGAGAAAACACATCAAACCCTTCTAAATGAGAAGGAGAACGATACAGAGCCATCGATTCGGGTAAAAGGACGTATCGTTCCAAAATGATTGTTTTCTTGATATGAGAATAATGTTTCATTTCTTTCTCCTTTCAGGTTGGGAACAGAAGCAAAGGGCTCAGGATGCAGTGCTTTCCCCTGACAAACAGGGAGTACCCCTTTTCATGGCATCTCAGACATGCACTATGGCTAAATATTTTCAAGAGCATTCTAATGGCTCAAGTTGTGAACAAAACCTTTGAGAAAACTTGAAGAAGTTTATCATCATTTAGAAATCTCTGCGAAAAGAGCGCTTGAAAAGAAAATTTCAAGTTTTCCAGATTGACAAATCTGATAAAATGCTTTCTCTGAATAGAGTGAAAAGCACGAACTCATGTTTCGTTGCTGGCACACATAACATGCATCATGCATATCATGCACATATCCTGCATACAGAGAACCCAAAGGGAGAAATGCCGGTTCCCGCAGGATAAATTTCAAGGGTAAATTGTATCGACTCCAATAGTCAATTATACATGCCCTTTACTCATGAGATTTCTTCTTTTCAATAGGGGAACATCGAACATCTCAAATGGCGACTGTGATCGAGAGAATCACCAAACCGCCACATGACAAATCCCCAGATTGTCAGGCTGTCTAGGGACAGAGAAAAAATAATCGAAGAATCTGGCAATCGAGATAGATGTCCAGAATCGACAAAAATTCATGAGAGCGAGCTCCCCCACCTGCTTCGAGGGACCAAGCCGGGGGCAAATTCTCACGATCCCCCATGAAAGTGCATCGAACCAGGGTTATCAAACCCAGAGATGACAAACACCAAGACAAGCCTCACTGGGGCAAAATACTTGGAAAACACTGCTCCTTCAAATGTTGGAAGGACGAAGTCTCGAAGGGAGTACCTCCTTCCTGAAATTTCAAATGAAGCCAGATAAATCCCCACACCTGTCTCTTCATATGCAGGTGCATGAATGTCTTCAAATCGGATTGAAAATCGTCCAGGAGCATGGGAATGCCAAGGCACGCTGCCAAGATGAACCCCGCCCAACTGGGGCAAAGCAGTTGTCGACGTGATTGAGGATCGTCTCACGAACAACACCCACAAATACAGACGAGATGAAGCAGCATCCATCATCCACATCAAATGAGAAGCGTCAATAATCGACGAAGGAAAGGAATACGTCAGTAAGGCGTCATCAGGAATCCCAAGAGGGAAGACATCCCCAAAGAGGATGGAGATTATAGCAAAACGCAGGAATGAATTTAGCTGGGGCAGGCATCACCTAGCCATGATGAACCACGTCTAACCGGGGCAAGTGAATCATTTGTACGCCGGACAAAGGAAGGACATTTCTTCTCTGGCAAAATCCATGGACGCAATGACAGAGTCGTCCTCATCGGAAGTAAACCCCAGGATACAAACCTGGGTGAACGGTAACTTTGTATCGTTTCAAATTGATCTCCCAAAGATCTCATGCTTAACATGAGTTTGTTCTCATTTGGCAGAAAATTGGTGGCACCAAAAAGCCACGAAAGAAAGGATCTCGCCCAACGTGGAAGCGAAAAGAAATATCCGTTGTAGGGGGCAAGCTGCCAGGAAATGGAACCCCGCAAAATGGCGTTAGAATACGTCCAAAAGCACAAATTGATCTCATCCAGTGCAAATCCTAGAGAAGGATTTCGTTGCCAAACAGATGGATAGATCATGGCCACGAGCTAGATGGCCGACTTCAACAAGCCTTACATTTGCGTTCAAATGGAGGCGCGAAACGAGAGTAAAGCAGTATCGTTTCGATTTGTCTCGAATTTCGAAACACGAACTTACACTTAATGTTTATTGTTGACAGGGATTCACCGTCAAGATGGACAGAAAATTGTTGGCACCAGAAAGCCGCAAAATAAAAGAACTCGCCGACAAGGAGGCAAATAGAATCATCGACCTTAGAAGTCAGGGCTCCAAGAAATGGTCTTTGATTATAAGACTGAGTGGAGGGTAAAAAGTATCGCTTCCACACTTCATGCTTTGACATACATTCCGATAACAATTTCTTTCTTCCTTGAATAAAAGGAACTCTGAAGAGTGGCGCTGGAATGCGTCCAAAAACACAAATGGATCTCCTCTGGGGCAAATCCCGGAGAATGATTCATCGCCAACCAGATGGGAGATCATGGCCACAAGATGGATGGCCAACTTCTGCAAGCCGCACGTTTGTGTTCAAATGGAAACACAAAGCAAGAACAAGGCTGTATCGTTCCAATTTGCCTTGAATTTTGGGAACGCAAACTGACACCTAGTTCCCGTCTTTGACAGGGGCTCGCCATCAAGGCGAAACAGGTTTTCATATCACATGTATTACCCATTGGAATACATGACCAAGGGTAAAATGTATCGTTCCAAGTTTTTGCGAAATTCGTGAACATACAATGACATGCTTGTTTTACGTTTTCAGGGATCCCCGGCCACGGTGGACAGGTAGGTATCCCTTTCCCTAATCAATTGAAGATGTTAGATAAAAACATAGGGAAAACGAAAAGCTTTCAGAATCTAATGTCTGGAAAAGGCATAGAGTTCAAATTTCATTGGCATTCATGTTTTGAAACAGGAGGTTGTTTGAACATGATTAGAACATGCATGGTGCATCATAAAATCCCCTTGACGGGTAAAATTTTTGGAGAAAATGAGAGATTTTTCCAATAAAAATTGTTCAAAACTTTCAAAATGATGTTTTCTCAAAGACAAGGGGCAAAGCCTTATCCAAACACGTCCTATACACACTTGAGAGAAAAATGGAGCGGATCAGATAGCAAAATCTGGACCTACGGAAGTAGGGATTATTCGCAGCAATTACATGGATTGGGATGACGGAGGCATTCGTTTCATATCCCCAAACACTACAGGTGATCATTGACAACCCCTTTGAACGGCGGTTTTCATTCTCAAACCTGTCAAGAACCACCCCACATTGGGGCAAAATGGAGGCGAGTCCAGCAACGTCAGGAGAAAATGGTTAGAAATTTTCTTGCTCGGATTAACATCAATCTTTGTGTGTTGTTTATATGGTAATCCAAGTGCCATAGGATGACGAGAAGCATTCATTTCTCTATCCCACACACCATACCCTTTGCACAGCCAAGTTGGGCCTGCCAAATTATTTCATAAACCCGTTGGTGATCATTGCACATTCCAAGACGGATGCATCATCACATCAGAAACGGAGGAGTTCGAGACTTAGGGATTACAAAGAAATTCATAGGCTAATGCTTAAAGCATGTTTAGACATTTGGTCACATGTCTAACACGATCTCTCAAAGATGAGAAAAAGCGGGGTTTCAAAAGAAAAATGAAAAGGAAAAGATAATGAGAAAAATCCCCAGCATCAAGAAAAAGCAAAGTGCCTGGTAAAAGCGAGGCCGATGCTCGGATGAACAATTTGATCGATCCCTAATGAAACCTGGTAGGGAAAGGAAGAGAGAAAGACCCCTAAAGGAGTCAGATCAAAAGGTCGCTTCTCCAAATGATGTCAAGTGAGGAGGAAAAACACAGACAGAATTGTCAACCTCTTAATGCAGCCAGAGATTCTCTCTAAAGAATTTGTGCACACCTCAAAAGCGGTTGCACACCTCAAAAATTGAAGATGCAGAATGGAAAAGACAGGTGACAAATTTGCAATGATCACCAATGTCAATCCCCTCATAAATTCTGGGCCAAAAATAAGCCTTTTTCGGTCCCCAATCCTACCAATGTTACAACCCTGAAACAGTCTTCTCTGACTAAGACACTTGGGTTAACATATAGCTTAGCTCGAAGAAGTACGAGCAAGACTATTTCTTTCTCATTTTGCAGGGTTCTTGACTTGTAAACCCGGAGCAGATGGTGAAAACTTTCGTTCAATGGCCTCGACTCCAAAGCGGGTCCCCCTTGAAGACCAATACCAAGCCCAACATTACGGTCCCGTGGAAGACCTCCCGACCGATCAAAATGTATGCGCTACGAATGAGCCTGAAACCTAGGCACAGGTCAGTAGGGAATTGAGTGCATCCCCTATAAAAATCATTACCTCAAAACAGGTGAGAAGACCTCCTCGTCGAGAAAATTCCAATTAATGTTTTGAACAAACTCTTTTTGGAATTTTCAAACTGTTGATCCAGATTTTCCGTGCAAGGGATTTGTGATCGCATTTGCATGTTGCAAGAATGCTTTGGATAACCTCCAGCATCAAAATGCACATTTCACAATTAAAACTTAAGTCATACGGTTTTTGTCAAATGGACAGCCGTGGTCTTCCCAAAGATTATTAACGTTTTCTTGGTGAAGAAAAATCTTTCAGGCTCAAACTTCTGCAGGATCCATTGGAGACCCTAAATGCCCAGAAGAATGTCTCGCTCTAACGAAAGGAGCACGCAGGTTTGAACTTTCTGCAGGACACCTGGAGAACCCAGCTCCCGGAATGTCGCCTCAACAGACCCAAGTGAAGCTTTCTCGAGATAAAATCTTTCACTGCTTCAAAACTGAATTCCCGACAAATTTCGGGATCTCTAAAAAAAAAAAAATCAAACAGTCCTAGCATGACGTGGAGAACCCTCGTCCTAGGATCTCTTTTCAAAAAAATCAGACAGTCCTAGCATGACGTGGAGAACCCTCGTCCTAGGACCCCTATTTTTTAAAAAAAAATCAAACAATCCCAGTGGACGTGGAGAACCCTCGTCTCGGGACCTTTTTTCAAAAATATCAGACAGTCCTAGCATGACGTGGAGAACCCTCGTCCTAGGACCCCTTTTAAAACAAAAATCAAGCAATCCCAGTAGACGTGGAGAACCCTCGTCTCGGGATCCTTCTTTCAAAAAAATCAAGCAGTCCTAGTTTGACGTGGAGAACCCTCGTCCTAGGACCCCTTCTTTCAAAAACAATCAAGCAGTCCTAGCTTGACGTGGAGAACCCTCGTCCTAGGACCCCTTTAAAAAAAATCGAACAATCCCAGTAGACGTGGAAAACCCTCGTCTCGGGACCCTTTTTCAAAAATCAAGTAGTCCTAGCATGACGTGGAGAACCCTAGTCCTAGGACCCCTTTTTCAAAAAAAGCAGTCCTAGCATGACGTGGAGAACCCTCGTCCTAGGACCCCTTTTTCAAAAAAAGCAGTCCTAGTTTGACGTGGAGAACCCTCGTCCTAGGACCCCTTTTCAAAGATATCAAACAGTCTCAACGGACGTGGAGAACCCTCATCCCAAGACCCATTTTCAAAAATTCAAACAACCCCCTCTGACTTGGAGAACCCTTGTCATGGAAAACCCTTTCAGAAAACACAAAAATCCCCTCTGACCCCGCTAGTCAGCGTCATGGGATCCCCCAAAAGCGCGATGACCTAGATAAATCTCTCTGTAAGTGTTCACAGGTTGGTAGCCGCGGATCTGTCATCTTCCGGACCGGATCGCCAATTTTCAGCTTCAGAAGATTTCTCCCACCCCAAATCCCACCATACAGGGATATACGACAGAGGTGTCTCAAAGCACAGTTCGAGATCGGAGCCCATAACGCTCGCGACTTGCCGCCTAGAGATACGGTGACCGCCTTTTTCGCGAAGTACGCGCCGGATAGCCATGCCTCGAAGCTCTCACCCTTCGGAACGGATTGCAGCCGGTAGCCGCGGAAGAGACATTTGTTCCACCCCAAATCCCACCAGACAGGGATATACGACAGAGGTGTCTCAAAGCACAGTTCGAGATCGGAGCCCATAACGCTCGCGACTTGCCGCCTAGAGATACGGTGACCGCCTTTTTCGCGAAGTACGCGCCGGATAGCCATGCCTCGAAGCTCTCACCCTTCGGAACGGATTGCAGCCGGTAGCCGCGGAAGAGACATTTGTCCCACCCCAAATCCCACTAGACAGGGATATACGACAGAGGTGTCTCAAAGCACAGTTCGAGATCGGAGCCCATAACGCTCGCGACTTGCCGCCTAGAGATACGGTGACCGCCTTTTTCGCGAAGTACGCGCCGGATAGCCATGCCTCGAAGCTCTCACCCTTCGGAACGGATTGCAGCCGGTAGCCGCGGAAGAGACATTTGTTCCACCCCAAATCCCACCAGACAGGGATATACGACAGAGGTGTCTCAAAGTACAGTTCGAGATCGGAGCCCATAACGCTCGCGACTTGCCGCCTAGAGATACGGTGACCGCCTTTTTCGCGAAGTACGCGCCGGATAGCCATGCCTCGAAGCTCTCACCCTTCGGAACGGATTGCAGCCGGTAGCCGCGGAAGAGACATTTGTTCCACCCCAAATCCCACCAGACAGGGATATACGACAGAGGTGTCTCAAAGCACAATTCGAGATCGGAGCCCATAACGCTCGCGACTTGCCGCCTAGAGATACGGTGACCGCCTTTTTCGCGAAGTACGCGCCGGATAGCCATGCCTCGAAGCTCTCACCCTTCGGAACGGATTGCAGCCGGTAGCCGCGGAAGAGACATTTGTTCCACCCCAAATCCCACCAGACAGGGATATACGACAGAGGTGTCTCAAAGCACAGTTCGAGATCGGAGCCCATAACGCTCGCGACTTGCCGCCTAGAGATACGGTGACCGCCTTTTTCGCGAAGCACGCGCCGGATAGCCATGCCTCGAAGCTCTCACCCTTCGGAACGGATTGCAGCCGGTAGCCGCGGAAGAGACATTTATTCCACCCAAAATCCCAACAAGAAGGGATATGTCATTCCGAGGCGGAGCCTTTTAGTAGGCAAACCTTTTCCAAGACCGATCTACAGGACGATCGAGCCTTCGACTAATCCCGACAAGAAGGGATATGTCATTCCGAGGCGGAGCCTTTTAGTAGGCAAACCTTTTCCAAGACCGATCTACAGAACGATCGAGTCTTCGACTAGTCCCGACAAGAAGGGATATGTCATTCCGAGGCGGAGCCTTTTAGTAGGCAAACCTATTCCAAGACCGATCTACGGACGAACGATCGAGTCTTCGACTAGTCCCAACAAGATGGGATATGTCATTTCATAGGCGCAGCCTTTTAGTAGGCAAACCTATTCCAAGATCGATCTACGGACGAACGATCGAGTCTTCGACTAGTCCCAACAAGACGGGATATGTCATTTCATAGGCGCAGCCTTTTAGTAGGCAAACCTATTCGAAGACCGATCTATGGACGAACGATCGAGTCTTCGACTAGTCCCAACAAGACGGGATATGTCATTTCACAGGCGCAGCCTTTTAGTAGGCAAACCTTTTCCGAGATCGATCTACAGAACGATCGAGTCTCCGACAAACCCTACAGAGCGGGCGCGTCATCCTTAGATTCCTATCAGTCTGGAGTCTCACCAAGGTAGACACCGCCATAAGGGTCAAAACTAAACTCAACAGTAGATACCGCCTGAAGGGTCAAATATGGTAGAAACCGCCATAAGGGTCAACCCGTGGTAGATACCGCCTGAAGGGTCAAATATGGTAGAAACCGCCATAAGGGTCAACTCACGGTAGATACCGCCTGAAGGGTCAAATATGGTAGAAACCGCCATAAGGGTCAACGCAAGGTAGATACCGCCATAAGGATCAAAACTAAACTCAACGGTAGATACCGCCTGAAGGGTCAAATATGGTAGAAACCGTCTGAAGGGTCAAGAATGGTAGAAACCGCCATAAGGGTCAACTTGATGGTAGAAACCGCCATAAGGGTCAACCCGTGGTAGATACCGCCTGAAGGGTCAAATATGGTAGAAACCGCCATAAGGGTCAACTAGATGGTAGAAACCGCCATAAGGGTCAACCAATGGTAGAAACCGCCTTAAGGGTCAGCTGAAGGTAGATACCGCCATAAGGGTCAAACTCAACCAAAGGTAGAAACCGCCTGAAGGATCAATACAAAGGTTCGATCCACCATACGGATCAAAATCCTTGGCAAATCCCAAAGCACGGGATGCGCCTTCCTTAGGTTCCTACCAGTCAGGAACCCCATAATGGTATGACCTACCATACAGGTCAGAGCTTAATCTCCCTAGGATATTCTGAACGAGTCCTAGGTATCTTCTTGAAAGTCGTCACAGCCGGGAGCATAACGACGAACCCTCAGATTCCGCAGGCAGCATCTGACAGGTGAGCTTCAGGTAAGCCTCTCTCACTCCGGCCCATGTTCAAATTGCAAGAGTAAACCGGTGATTAATTTGAGCATTCATCGAAAGGCTTAAGAATCCAATGTCATAGCATTTCTTTTCCCCTATCGAGTCGGTTAAGATCCATGTGTCATTTTATCTTTGAAAGCGACCTCTGACGAGCTCACTTTCAAAGAGGGGCAGCTGTTGACACCTGATTTTTGACCATCCGTTATTATAGTTTTTTATTTCTAAAATTAATTAAAAATAACAAAAAAGGTCAAAAAATTGCAAAATCAACTTTGGAAGCCTTAGCCTAGCCTTAGGAACCAATTTTGAAAAAAAAAATATTTTTTGTATTTTTTAATATTTTTTGGAATTTATTTAATTATAAAAATACCCAAAAAATCAGAAAAATACCATCCGTGGTCAGAAAATTACACAAAAATATTCAGAAATTCTATTTTAATTCTATATTTAATATTTTCACTTTTTATTAGGGAAATTCGGCTTGGTTCATTGGGTTCCTTCACAAACCTAATCCCGAACCGGGCCTAAAAAATCATTTTCGAGTCTTTTAATTTTCAATTCTCGGTTTTTATAAGCTATGACATTGGACTCCAAAGTATTGAAATGCAATTGGGTCAATTTGCCCTCCAATTTGATCAATTTTAACCAAAAGGGCTTAATTGCATAAAAATCTTTCAATTTAGTCCCCGGTTTCACAATTTTTGAAATTAAATTTCACACGGGCACACCCATTAAAATTAAACACCTCTACCCAACAGTTTTCATCATGATGAATCCATTGGTGGGCTCAATTTTGGCTAATTCGATCTTTTAGGCCCTCGATTTGGCGAAATTGAATTTCGGATCCTAGGGACAATTTGGGGTTTTCACATAATTTCAATAAATTGATTCACGAAAATACCCATATTTGATGGAAAACATGTCAAGGAATCCGATTTTGCCATCAATTTCATGAAAAGATGTCATTTGGGGGGTCAATTTGACGATTTGGGCGATTTGGCCGAACCGAGTCGGTCGGGTCCGACCCGACCCGACCCGGTCCGACCCGGGTCGTGGACAGCATGCACAGAACAGAATGTGCAGCAAACAGAGCATGGGGGCGTGTGATTTTCGGGAAGAAAAAAAGCATCACGCGTGGGGGACAGGCAAGAGGCCGAGGCTCGCATTGGGCAGAGGCGTTGGGCGTGCCGAGGCGCGCCGATCGGCCACAAAAACCGGCGAGGGAGCTCGGTTTTAAGCGAAGCTCGGCAAAGAGAGAGAGGGGATCTTTTTCGGTCGAAACCGGCACTGGAGGAGCTTCCCCGGACCTTCAGCAACCCTCACCGATCATCATCAAAGCATTTTTGGTCACCGGCGTCCCTTGGACAAGTCGGTATTCTCCTCCGATCACCGTTTCTCATACGCACGCCATGTGTTCGACAAAATGCCGATGGATGCCTCGACTTGGTTTTGTCTCGGCTGTGCCTTTCCCGACCCCCATTTGCGCGTATCAAGCTTTGAATATGTACTAGCATTGCTTCTAAACTCGTTTTGACCTTTGTTTTGCATTGAACCGCGACGAAACACGGCTCGGAGCTTCGCCGGCTTTGATCCGGACCGGGAGCTCGGCGAGGGATTTCCGGCGGCCGCCGACCATCGAGGGACCCCGGGTAAGTCCTCAAACCTCCCTTGGATGCTATGTGAACGGTTGGAAACAAGTTTAAACGCAAATTTTTTTTTTTGCAAATCGGCTCGCCGTAGCCGGGTTCGGGGAGGTCCGGTTTGCCGGTTTTTAGCGTGTTCATGGTTATTATTTGTGTTGTATGTTGATGTGGGTGGTCCAAGAAGTCGAATGCCGAAAAAAGGAACGAAAAACACCAAGTTTGGGTCCGGTTCGCGATTTTCCGGCAAAAATTCCGGCGAAGTTCGCCGGAATTTTCACTGTTCATCGTCTTCTCCGGCGACCCTCCGACCGGTCAACGGTCAACGGCCGACGTGGCGTGCCACGTAGGCAGCCACGTCAGCCGGGTGGGGTCCGGTCCGGTTATTTTTAAATAAAACAAACGGACGGCCACGATCGCGACACGTGTCGCGATCCTGGATTTTTGCAAAATAAAATAATGATTTTCGGACAATTAATTCAAATCAATCTGACGGCCGAGAATGTGCCAAGTGGCTTTCTGTGGATCGTCCGATCTTGTCCAAGATCGGACGCACCAGGAGTAGCCACGTGGCACAACGTGGAGCGTTCGATCCGAAGGTTTTTCTAAAAAAGGAAAATAATTGATTTTTGATCCGATGGCTACGATTTGGCCACGTGGCTCACTGAGGGACGTCCGATCTAGTGGAAGATCGGACGCACAGGATGAGGCCACGTGGCGCGATGAGACCCGTCGGATCCGGGGAATTTTCGGATAATTAAATAAAATAGATAAAAAATCAAAAAAATTGTTAAAAAATAGAAAAGTGTTTAAAAATATAAAACGGTGTCGTTTTAGGCCGGTTTCGACCCTTAGGGTCGGGCCGGGCGCCCGAGAGGCGCGGGCCGGGTTTGACCCGGCCCCGAAAATATTTTTAAATATTAAAAAATTCAGAAAAATAATAAAATAATCAAAAAAATCAATAAAAAATAAAAAATCATAAAAAATTCAAAAAATTCGGAAAATTCAGAAAAATTCTAAAAAAATCTAGAAAATAGGAAATGGCCACATTCAACTGGCCACAACCTGTTTCGGGTCATTTGACCCCCGATCTTTTTAGAAATGACGGTTTTGCCCTTCCGGCAAACCGTCTTCCAAACAATTCTGAAAAACTCCAAGAAAATCCCCAAAAATTGGAAATGGCCACAAACAACTGGCCAAGTCTCATCCCGGGTGTTTTAAACCCCGACCCTTCTTAAAATGACGATTTCGCCCTTTGGGCGAATCGTCTTCCAAAAATTGAAGAAAAATCAAGAAATTCCAAAAAATTCTCAAAAATGGGAAATGGCCACAATCAACTGGCCGTGGAATATTTTGGGTAATTCGGTATCCAAACCTTCCAAAAATGACAATTTTGCCCTTCGGGCTAATTGTCCTCGAATCTTCCCATTTTACCACTAGCCCTAAATCACATCTTCCTTAAGCCCTTATGGCTATACTAGGTGGCCAATGATTGAAATTGATGTGCATTGACATGATTTATTTATGCATTTGACTTGCGCTTTCATTATATTGATTGTGATTTGATAGGACTAGTATTCCAATCTGCATGAAACCCTGACTCATACCTATCTCACCCAAAATTGCGCCTGCATGAACTCTTAGTCAGGAAAATCACTCGCGTTAGGTACCGAAAGGGCGTTGGTAATGACACCGACGTAACCAAGTCCCCGAACCCAAAATTTCTGGTTCCGCAGAACTGATCGATCTCTCCCAATCGGTCAGTAAGGTTTCCGGTCTACCCTCCAAGAAAGATCGGTGGCGACTCCAAATGCATGCACAAGTTGCACATGCCACCACGACCACACTAAGGTCGAAAGCGATCGACTTTTATCGTCGAATCCCTCAAAAGACACACCCGCCGCAATTTGGTATGGGCCTGGGAGGGCCCGCGCCGATCCAAGGCCCGCGATCCACATTTCAGAGTGGGGGCCGCGATCGGTAATCCATTAGCCGCGTCCGTTGATTTTCGGACGGGTCGCGACACATGGGTCGAAAACCGGCCTAAAACGACATCGTTTTGATTTTTTGGAAATTTTTTCTATTTTTTTTTATCATTTTTCTTGATTTATCTGAAAATCGCCCCATCGGACGGTCCCGAACGTGCCGCATGTCTTTCCTTGGTGAGTCCGATCTTGGTCTAAAAAAGGTATGACTAAAACCCTAGATCCGACGGTTCTTCAAGTGCCACTTGGCGTCACGACGACCGTCGGATTAACTCTTTTTTTTATTTCAGAAAATCATTTATAATCATTAAAAAAATATATCTTTTGAAAAGCCTAGATCGCGACACGTGGCAAAACCACAACCGTCCGATCTAGGTTTTGTTTATTAGTGGGAGCCGCCCCCACTTTGCCGACGTGGCGCGCCACGTCAGTGCTGACCGGTCAAACGTTAACCGGTCAGCCCCTCGACCGGAGAAGACGACCGGAGACTCGCCGGAATAGTGAAAATTCCGGCGAGGCCGCCGGAAATGTCGTCGGAAAATCGGGATCGGACCCGAAATGAGCGGAAATTTCGCCCAAATTCACCCAAATGATTCCCCATTGACACATCAATACATCCCACGCGGTAAAAACGATAAAATACGCCCGAAAGGCCCCCGGCCGGCCGTGAACAATACCGGTTCCGGTGAGGATTTTCGCGAAAATTTTTTATTGCCAAAACACCATTCCAACCACCCAAGCATCATTTAAGGAGGGTTTAGAGACTTACCTGACCTCTCTTTAGAGCTCGACGACCATCGTTATCGCCGGCGCGAGTTCTCGGCTCGGGTATGCCCCAGGGAGCTCCGGCCATGGTTTTCCGGCGCTTTTCGATGCAAAACAAAGACATACAGAGGCTTAGAGTCGGTTCTAGAACACATTACGCGCAAGGACGTGGCAAAATATGTTCATATAAGGCTCGGCCGGGGCTATTATACATCGAGACGACCGGCGGGCATTTTATCAAACAGTTGGCGTGCATTAGAAAAATCGACATTCGAACGGGAAACGGAGGAATCCGGGCTAAATCGAAGCAAACTAACACGCAAGCATCATTATAGAGACGTAAACTAACGTCGGCATGTGGTCGGTTTGGCTCGGTTTTGTCGGAAGTCACCCCGGACCAAAACTCACAGTAACGAAAAAAAAAACAGAGAGTGAAACAGAGTAGGGTACCGACCTGTTTTGCGAAAACGACGACGAGCGGCGGCGTGGCTATGGCTTATCAGTCGTATGGCGTCGTGGTAGGACTCGTGTGGGTGCGCTCTCGCTCGCTCTCTCCTCCTCAACTCATACTCGCTCGGATCTCTCTCTTTTTCTCATGTTTTTTTGTGAACCCGAAAAATCCTCCCTCTCACTCTCGGTCATGGCCGACCCTTATACCCCGAGTCGTCCGAGGTCGAGGACCATCACGCCCTTCTCACCTCTCTGCAAAAGTGGCCTGCTCCCTCAGTTTTTTTTTGCCGCCCGTGCTCCTGCTCTGCTTTTGCTTTATGCTTCCCTAATCCTGTACGTGAAGGGAAACCAAGTCTGCAACGTTGTTGCAGACCCGGTTCGGCCGGGTCGGGTCGGGTCCAACCCGACCGATCCGGCTCTCTCTTTTCGTCCAATTGAGCCTCGAATCGATCATTTTTCACAAAATTGATGTCAAAATCGAACTCCTCAACATGTTTACCATCTAAAATGGGTATTGTTGCAAAACAATTGAGTGGGAATTTAATGAAAACTCCAAATTGTGCCTAGGATCCGAAAATGGTTTTTGCTAAATCGAAGGCTCAAACGACCGAATCGGTCCAAATTGAGGTTGCCAATGCATTCGGAACGACGAAAACTGTAGGGTCGAGGTGTTTTATTTTCATGGGTGTCGCTAGAGAGAATTTCATTTTGAAATTTGTGAAATCGGGACTAAATTGAAAGGAAATCGTGCAATTAAGCCATTTTGGTTAAAATTGATAAAATTGAAGGGTAAATATACACAATTTCACTTTGGGGTTCTTGATACCAATGTCATGGCTTATCAAAAGTGGAAATTGAAAATCAAAAGACTCAAAAAGAAATTTTTATGCTCGATTCGGGTTTATGTTTATGAAGGAACATAGTGACCTAAGTTGAATTTTTGAGATTTAAAAAGACCAACTTGAAGAGGGAATTACAATAAAATTATTGACTATTTTTGTGCATTTTTCTGACCATGAATGGTATTTTTCTGATTTTTTGGGTATTTTTATATTTAAATAAATTCAAAAAATATTAAAAATTATGAAAAATATTTTTTGTTCAAAATTGGTTACTAAGGCTAGGCCAAGGCTTTCAAAGTTGATTTTACAATTTTATGACCTTTTTTTTCTATTTTTAATTAATTTTAAAAATAAAATCGACATAAAAGATTATTAAAAATCAGGTGTCAACAGCTGCCCCTCTTTGAGAGCGAGCTCGTCAGAGGTTGCTCTCAAAGACAAAATAACACCTGAGTCTTAACTGACTTGACCGGACATGAAAATGCCATGACATCGGATCCTTAGACCTTTAGATGAAAGCTCACATTAATCCCCGGTTTGCTTTGATAGTTTGAATCATGGGCCGGAGAGGGAGAGATTTACCTGAAGCTCACATGTTGGGCATATGGATGTTGCTTGCTGCAATGAATTTCAAGAAGATACCTAGGACTCGTCATTCAGGATATCCTAGAGAGATTAAGCTTCTGACCCGTATGGTAGGCCAACCCATAATAAAATTCCCAACTAAAGGGATTCTAAAATGACAAATCCCGTCTTGTTGGGATTCGTTTTGTTCTAACCCGTATGGTAGGTTAACCCATGGTAGAATTCTAAACTAAAGGGATTCTAAAGGCGACCAATCCTGTCTTGTGGGGATTCGTCCTGTGTGCCTTCTAGGAAAGGATTTAGGAAGCGGGTCCCCTAATGAGGGGTTTACCGAAAGGAATGCCTGTAAGAAAAGCCACAAAATTATCCCAATGCTTTTTTTATGGGCAAAGAGCAGTAATGCATCAATCTTAGATCATCCTAACAGGAATCACTAATAAATGTCTATAGGAAAGACATAGAATTACCCAAATGCTACTTTGTAGGCAAGCAAGAGCGGTAATGAATCAATTTTAGATCATCCTGACTTAAGGAATTCCTAATGAATGTCTATAGGAAAGACACGAAATTACCTTAATGCTGCTTTGTGGGTGAGCAAGAGCGGTAACGAATCAATTTTAGATCATCATAACATGAGGAATCCCTAATGAATGTCTATAGGAAAGACACGGAATTACCCTAATGCTGCTTTGTGGGCGAGCAAGAGCGGTATGATTTTAAAAATTATTTTTGGGTGCCATTCTAAGATCTGGAAAAATATTGATCAAAAGAAGCTCGAACTCGACTCATTTTATCAAGAAAGGTGCCATTCTGGGATCTAGAGATACCAAGAATCCTGTAGAAGCTCAAACCTGATATTTTCTTATCGAGGAAGGTGCCATTCTGGGAGCTGGGTTCTCCAGGTATCCTGCAGAAAGTTCAAGCACTGGTGCTTCATTTCACGGAGCAAAATGTTCTTCTGGGATTCGGGGTTTCCAACAATCCTGCAGAAACATCAAATACGTGTGCTTCATTTCACGAAGCAAAATATCTTTATAGGATCTGGGGTTACCAGAAATCCTGCAGATTTATCAAATGAATGTACTCCCTTTCACGGAGCAAAATATCCTTCTGGGATCTGGGGTTACCAAGAATCCTGCAGATATATTAAATGAATGTACTCCTTTTCACGGAGTATATGTTTTTCAGGAATTTGGGGTTTCCAAAGATCCTGCAGAAAATAAATTTGTAAGCTCTTTTCCTCAGAGTGTGGCACTCTTCTGGGGATTTGGGGGTCGCCAAGGATCCTGCAGAAGTTTAAGCCTGAAAGATTTTCTTCACCGAGAAACTTCAGTAATCTTCGAGAAGACAACTGTTGTCCATCTGACAAAATTTGTACGACTTAAGTTCTAGTCATGCAATGTGCATTTTGATACTGAAGGTTATCCAAAACATTCTTGCAACATGCAAATGTGTTCACAAATCCCTTGCACGGAAAATCTGGATCCAACATTTTGAAAATTCCAAAAGAGTTCGTTCGAAACATCAGTTGGAGTATTTCTCGACAAGGAGGACTTCTCACTTGCTTTGAGATAAGGGTCTTTTATAGGGAATGCGCTCAATTTTCTACTAACTTGTGCTTAGGTTTCAGGATCATTCGCAGCGCATATATTTCGATCGATCGGGAGGTCTTCCACGGGGACTGTAATGTTGGGCTTGGACATCGATTTTCAAGGGGGACCCACTTTTGAGTCAAGGCCGTTGAATGAAATTTTTTCACCATTTGCTCCGGGTCTACAAGTCAAGAACCCTGCAAAATGAGAAAGAAATAGTATTGCTCGTACCTCTCCGAGCTAAGCTATATATTAACCCAAGTGTCTTAGTCAGAGAAGACTGCTTCAGGGTTATAACATTGGTGGGATTGGGGACCGAAAAAGGCTTATTTTTGGCCCAGAAATTTCGAAGGGTTTGACATTGGTGATCATTGCAGATTTGCCACCTGTCCTTTCCTTTCTGAATTTTCAATCTTTGAGGTGTACAACCGCCTGCGAAGCGTACACAAGTTCTTTAGAGAGTGCCTCTTCTTGCTTTAAGAGACTGACAACTCTATCTGCGTCTTTGCCTTGAGCATGACATCATTTGGGGAGTAGTCATTTTGATCTGACTCCTTCGGGGATTTTCTCTTTTCCAACCAGGCTTCACTGGGGATCAGTATAAATAGTTTGAATAAGCATCGGCCTTACTTTTACCAGGCACTTTGCTTTTTCTTGATGCTGGGGATTTTTCTTTTTCATTTTTTTATCATATTTTTTTTTTGTAATCCCGCTTCTTCTTATCTTCAAGAGATCATGTTAGACATATGGCCCAAATGTCTAAACATGCTTAACCATTAACTTAGGAATTTCTTCGTAAATCCTAAGTCTTGAACTCTTCCGTTTCTGAAGTGATGCTGCTTTTATCTTGGAATGTGCAATGATCACCAACGAGTTCATGAAATGAATTTACAGGCTCAACTTGGCTATGCAAAGGATATGGTGTGTAGGATAGAGAAATGAATGCTTCTCGTTATCCCATGACACTTGGATTACCATATAAACAACACACAAATATTGACTTTAGTCCGAGCAAGAAAATTTCTAACCATTTTCTCCTGATATTGTTGGATTCACCTCCATTTGGCCCCGATGTGGGGTGATTCTTGACAGGGTTGAGAATGAAAAACCGCCGTTCAAAGGGGTTATCAATGGCCACCTGTAGTATTTGGGATAAGAAACGAAATGCCCCCGTCGTCTCAATCCATGTAATCACTACGAATAATCCCTACCTCCGTGGTCCAGATTTTGCTATCTGATCCACTCTACTCATCTCTCAAGTGTGTGTCGGACGTATTTGGATTAGGCTTTGCCTCTCATCTTTCGAGAAAATGTCCTTTTGAGTGGTTTGAACAACTTTTGTCTGGAAAAATCTCTTTTATTTTCTCCAAAAATTTTCCTCCAAGGGGATTTTATGATGCACCACGCATGTTCCATTCATATTTAGACAACCTCCCGATTCAAAACATGAATGTCCATGAATTGAAAATCCTACGTCTTTTTGGGACGTAAGGGTTGAAAGAATTTCGAAAATTTTCAATCTCCAATGAATTTGGAAAAAGGATACTCACCTGTCCGTCATGGTTAGAGATCCCTGGAGATATAAAAAAAACATGTCATTGTATGATCACGAATTTTTCGAAAAATTGAAACGATACATCTTACCCTTGGTCATGTGCTCCAACGAGTATAAAATGGTTGTGAAAATCTGCATTCAACTGTTCACCCTGATGGCAAGCCCCTATCAAGGACAAATACTAGGTGTCAATTTGCATTCCAAAATTCAAGACAAATTGGAACGATATTGCCTTACTCTTGCTTTGTGCTTCCATTTGAACACAAATGTGAGGTTTACAGGAGTCAGCCATCTAGCTTGCGGCCACGATTTCTCCGTCTAGTTGGGTAACGAATCCTTATCAAGGATTTGCACCGGAGGAGATCCATTCATGCTTTTGGACATATTTCACGCCACTCTTCAAGGTTCCTCCACTTGGTTTTATAATCAAAGACTATTTCTTGGAAGCTTGACTTCCGAAACTGATATTTCTTTTCGCCTCCATGTCGGCGAGTTCTTTTCTTTTGAGACTTTTCAGTGCCAATAACGTCCTGTTGAATGAGAACAAGCTCATATTAGGCATAAGATCATCGGAGATCAAATTGGAACGATACAAAGTTACCGTTCAACCCAAGTTTGCTCTTGGGGTTTAATTCTGATACAGACGACTTTGCTATTGCGTCCATTGACTTTGCTGGAGAAGAAATATTTTTCTTTGTCCAGCGCACCAATGATTCACTTACCCCAGTTAGGCATGATTTGTCATAGCTAGGTAACGTATGCCCCAACTAAATTCCTTTTTGCATTTTGCTACAATCCTCATCTTCTTTAGGATGTCTTCTCTCTTGGGATTCATGGTAACGTCCTATTGACATGTTCCTTTCTTTCGTCGATTGTCGACGCTTCTCATTATGGGGGCCATTTCAGTATCGTATATTGATACGGACGATGACTATCACATCCTCTCGTCTGTATTTATAGGTGTTGTTCGTAAGATAATCCTTGATCACATCAACAACTGCTTTGCCCCAGTTGGGCGACGTCCGTCTTGGCAAAATGCCTTAGCACTTTCCATGTTCTTTGACGACTTTCAATCCAATTTGAAGAATGCACCTATAAGCGTGGGTCCTTATCTGACTTCATTTGGAATTTTAGGAAAGAGATACTCCATTCGAGGTTTCGTCCTTCCAATGCTTGAAGGAACGATGTTTTTCAAACATGCTTCCCCAGTAATGCTTGTCTCGATGTTTGTCATCTCTGGGTTCGATAACCCTGCCCCAATGTGCTTTCGTGAGGTTCATGAGAATTTTCCTCGGCTTGGCTTCTCGAAGGAAAAGGAGGGACTTGCTCCCATAGCCTTTTTTGTCGATTCTGGTCATCCATCTCAACCACCAGACTTTGATCATTTTCATCTATCTCTGATCAACTTGAGGATTTTGGAATCTGTCTTGTGGCAATTTGGTAACTCTCTCAATCACAGTCGCCATTTGAGGTATTTGACGTTTCCCTACCAAAGAGAAAGAACCTCATGAGTAAAGGGCATGTATAATTGACTATTGAAATTGATACAATTTACCCTTGAAATTCGTCCAGAGGGAGTTGAGATTTCTTCTTTTGGGTTCGTCATATACATGATGTGTGCATGATATGCATGATGCATGTTATCTATGCTGATTCGTGCTTGCCACAAAAAAAAAATGGACTTATGTCTTTCACTCTTTTTAAAGAAAGGAATTTTTTTATCAAGTATGTCAATTTTGTAAAACTTGAATTTCTTCTTTTTTTTTAGGCACACTCTTCATAGAGATTTTAAAATGATGAGAAACTTCTTCGGGTTTTCTCAAGGATTTTATTCACAAATTGAGCCATTAGAATGCTCTTGAAATCATTTATCCTAAGTGCATGTTTGAGATGCCATGAAAAGGGGTACTCCCTGCTTGGTCATTTGGAGGCAGTGCTTCTTGGGTCCTTTGCTTTTGCTCATCACCTGAGAGGGAAAAGAAAGGAAATATTGTTCCCACATCTAGAGGAAAATCATTTTGGAACGATACGTCTTTTTACCAAATGGATGGCTCCGCATCGTTCTTCTTCTCATTTAGAAGGGTTTAATACGTTCTGTCTTTGATGGAATTACTCCACTTCATCATGCTTCATGGGTGATAAATACTCCTTCGGAGACTTTCCCTACGTATCACCATGGTGAATCTGACATCTCCGACATTCGGTACCCTTTCCGGGTAGAAGAGTGATTTGCCCCTAGCAACTGGATGCTTCGCCCGGGGCTGGCTGATTCAGTCATAGGCAGCTCGATCATGCTGTGTTGATGCATTCACGCCTAGCTGGAGTCGATCCACTCCATGTCAGGTGACTTTGGCACTTCGCGCCCTCCAATCTTCTTTGACGTTTGTATCTACTTTGCATTTTCTTTCGTGACACCAAATGATATGACTCTACAATCTTCCGAAGATCTCAACATTTGATGTTCTACAATTTTTGACTTCGTTGGTCTTCAACCGTTTTGACCTGTATACCAAGACATGAAAGCACTAGTCAAGTATAACACCCACCGTGTTTATTGGAACGTCTACAGTTTTACTATCGTTCCATCATAATCTTGCATGTGATCAGATGAAGAAGTGTTCAACAAGTGTCTGCATGTACAACATGTTCTATAATTCCTCATGCCTATCCACAAATGGATATTTTTTCTTTATCTATTTTTCACCTGCTTTAAATGAAAAGGCAGAGTCAAAAGAGAGAATTTGAAAAATAAAGCATAAATCCTTTTAATTTTATGCTTACGTGTGATTAATAAGGATAAGAATATTTACACGAGCTGTAGCCTTATGTGCAAAGCTTTTATCAATATTTTTCAAGGGAAAGCATACCATTAAAAGGAGGGTAATCCACGATAATTGCTTTCGATCAATTCCAAAAAGGAATCGATGAGATAAGTGCAAAACATAATTCTGATGTGTTTTAAATTCAATTAGAGATACGGTATCCAAATTAAAGCCATTTGCTAAGAATGAAAGTAATTTGAATATCCATCTTTTTATTAAATTTGGACAACACGAATAATCTTGGTCAATTATCGTGGGTTACCAATGATGCAAAACATACATGAACCAATTCAACTTTATAGTTCCTTCTGGCAAAATTGGGATTGGATCCCCCTATATGGCCAAAAGGTCAAATAAGATTTCCAATTTCAATTTCCTCCAAAGGAATTATAGAATTGAATTTGAAGTATTCGAGTGATTGGAGGAAATGCCACTATCACATTCCGATGATAGATCAAGAGAAATTCAGGAGATTCAATCAAGATGAACACAATACAAATAGATCCCTAATACAATCCATCTAAGGGATGAGATACAAAGGATTTCAGAAAAATAAATCCTATACAGGTGTCGCGACCCGTCCGAAGGCGGACGCGGCTAATGGATTACCGATCGCGGGCCTTCCCCCACACAAGGGTGCGGATCGCGGGCTTTGGATCGGCGCGGGCCCTCCCAGGCCCATACCAAATCGCGGCGGGAGTATTTTTCAAAGGGATTCGACGATAACAGTCGATCGCTTTCGACCTTAGTGTGGTCGTGGTGGCATGTGCAACTTGTGCATGCATTTGGAGTCGCCACCGGTCTTTCTCGGAGGGTAGACCGGAAACCTTACCAACCGATTGGGAGAGATCGATCAGTTCTACGGAACCAGAGATTTTGGGTTCGGGGACTTGGTTACGCTGGTGTCGTTACCAACGCCCTTTCGGTACCTAACGCGAGTGATTTTTCTAACTAGGATTTCATGCAGGCGCAATTTTGGGTGAGGTAAGTCTGACTTTGCACATTAACCAGTTTAACATGCTCACGTAATCATAATAAATAAATAGATGTCAATCACATAAACATCTATCCTACATAAACATTTAATCATTTTAATATTTTAATAACGGAGAGCCGCTCTTTGCTTCTTCTTGGTTTCTTGAACTCTTCAAGAATTGTGCCCTAAAGAGCTCGCCGACTTAAAAGGCTCCCCCACGTAATCCTCGTAGCATTTACATCAACAATTGACTATGCTAAAAATAAAGATTACATGAAAAATAAAAGGAGTACGCAGCCTCCATTTAATAATTACAACCTCAAATATATAAATAATCATCATACATTCATATATACATCAATCACATCGATTAGGGATTTTTCCATGATCACCACCCTCCCACGTAAGTAATAAATTCACAATTTAAAACTTAAGAAGGCACAATAAAAATTCTACGTTGAATCATATTCAGAATTTTTACGTAAAATAAGATAGCCATAAATTTTCGATTCAAAATTGATTTAGTCTCAATTTTTGCTACGTTGATTAATTTATCATATAAAACAATCAACCTCCATTAGCCATGTAAGACGAATAATTCGTTAATACATATTGGCCATAGTATTGCAAAAATTGCAAAAATCAATTAAATGCACGAAAACACCTAAGGATTGGCTCTGATACCACTGTTGGGATCCACGTAACACGTAGCGGAAATAAATAACAACCCATACATGTATCTCCAGAGGCGTACTTCGTGCATTTCAATCGAAAAAAAAATCACAAAGCCTCAAAGGGAGTAAATAGATTACCTCTCGTAGCGTGCTTGAACGGAGGTGTCGGTTCGATGTTCTTCGATCTCAGCCTCCACAAGTGTTAGGCATCTAGTTCGGACGCACCACCAATTGACGAACGGGGAGACGACTAATAACTCCACAACAATTGTGCTAGCAATATGCGGAATCAATATTCTGAACTTAGTATATTTTGCTCACTCAAGATTATGAGAATATAGAGAGTGTTTGTGTTCTTCTCTCTAAGCTCTCAAAAATTTGCACACTCTACAAAATGTCTCTCCCTCAACCTCAAAACTCTTGCCATCCTTTTATAGCCAAAAATACCTTCCAATAAATTGTATTTAAAAATAGCACTAACAATTATAAATTCTATCTAAAAATAGCACTCACAAATAAATGACATTTAAAAATAGCACTAACAATAGCACTCACAATTTATAATACAAAAATGCTATTTAAAAATAGCACTCACAATTTATAATACAAAAATGCTATTTAAAAATAGCACTAACAATTATAAATTCTATCTAATAATAGCACTCACAATTTATGATAAATAAATGCCATTTAAAAATAGCACTAACAATAGCACTCACAATTTATGATAAATAAATGTCATTTAAAAATAGCACTAACAATAGCACTCACAATTTATAATACAAAAATGCTATTTAAAAATAGCACTAGCAATAGCACTCACAATACAAAAATGCTAAAAAAAGGCACTAACAAAGGTGTTAAAAATAATAATCATTATTATTATTACAAGAGTTAAAGAGGTTACCAAACAGTACAAATATGCATAACGTATAAATACGTATGACATATAAATACGTAGAGCATACGTATACATCCGTGAAACCGGGGACTAATTGAAAGAAAAATATGCAATTAAGCCCTTTTGGTAAAAATTGATTAAATTGGAGGGCAAATTGACCTAATTGCACTTTAAGACTTTAAAATCCAATGTCATAGCTTATAAAAAGTGAGAATTGAAAACTAAAAGACTCAAAAAGGATTTTTTTTTTGGCTCGGTTCGGGTTTATGTTTGTGAAAAGGAAATTAAAACAAAATTATCGAATATTTTTGGGTATTTTTCTGACCACGAATGGTATTTTTCTGATTTTTTGGGTATTTTATAATTAAATAAACTCGAAAAATATTAAAAATACCGAAAAATATTTTTTGTTCAAAATTGGTTCCTAAGGCTAAACCAAGGCTTCCAAAGTTGATTTTGTGATTTTATGACCTTTTTTGATATTTTTAATTAATTTTAAAAAATCACAATAATAAATGGTAAAAAATCAGGTGTCAACAGCTGCCCCTCTTTGAGAGGAATCTCGTTAGAGGTTTCTCTCAAAGATAAGGTGGCACCTGATTCCTAACCGACTCAACTGGGAAAATGAGAGAAGAAATGTTATGACATCGGATCCTTAAGGCTATTGATAAAAGCTCAAATCAATCCTCGGTTTGCTCTAACAATTTGAACATGGGCCGGAGTGAGAGAGGCTTACCTGAAGCTCACCTGTCGGATGCTGCCGATTGCGACGACTTTCAAGAAGATACCTAGGACTCGTTTCAGAAAATCCTAGGGAGATTAAGTTCTGACCTGTATGGTAGGTCATACCATTATGGAATTCCTAACTGGTAAGAACCTAAGGAAGGCGCATCTCACACTTTAGGATTTGCCAAGGATTTTGATCCGTATGGTGGATCGGACCTTTGTGTTGATTCTTACGGCGGTACTTACCAATGAGTTGACCCTTATGGCGGTTTCTACCATGAGTTGACCCTTATGGCGGTTTCTACGATGAGTTGACCCTTCAGGCGGTTTCTACCATAAGCTGACCCTTCAGGCGGTTTCTACCTTGAGTTGACCCTTCAGGCGGTTTCTACCATTGATTGACCCTTCAGGCGGTTTCTACCATGAGTTGACCCTTCAGGCGGTATCTACCTTGTGCTGACCCTTCAGGCTGTATCTACCATGAGTTTGCTTTGAAAAGGAGTCTCATGACGAGGGTTCTCCACGTCCTATGAGACTGCCTGAATTTTGAAAAGGGGTCTCATGACGAGGGTTCTCCACGTCCGATGAGACTGCCTGACTTTTGAAAGGGGTCTCATGACGAGGGTTCTCCACGTCCGATGAGACTGCCCAAATTTTGAAAAGGGGTCTCATGATGAGGGTTCTCCACATCCGATGAGACTGCCTAAATTTTGAAAATGGGTCTCATGACGAGGGTTCTCTACGTCCGATGAGACTGTTTGATATTTTTGAAAAGGGTGTCCTATGACGAGGGTTCTCCACGTCATGCAAGGACTGCTTGATTTTTTAAAAGGGGTCCTATCATCACCCCTTCTTTTGAAAGATCCCGAAATTTGTCGGGAATTCAGTTTTGAAGCAGTAAAAGATTTTATTTTGACAAAGCTTCACTTGAGTCTGTTGAGGCGACATTCTGGGAGCTGGGTTCTCCAGGTATCCTGCAGAAGTTTGAGCCTGAAAGATTTTTCTTCACCAAGAAAACGTTAGTAATCTTTGAGAAGACCACGAATGTCCATTTGACAAAAACCGTATGACTTAAGTCTTAATCATGAAATGTGCATTTTGATGCCGGAGGCTATCCAAAGCATTCTTGCAACACGCAAATATGATCACAAATTCCTTGCATGGAAAATCTGGATCAACAGTTTGAAAATTCCAAAAAGAGTTTGTTCAAAACATCAATCGGAATATTTCTCGACAATGAGGTCTTCTCACCTGTTTTGAGATAATGGTTTTTATAGGGGATGCACTCAATTCCCTAGTAACCTGTGCCTAGGTTTTAGGCTCATTCGCAACGCATACATTTTGATCGGTCGGGAGGTCTTCCACGGGACCGTAATGTTGGGCTTGGATATTGGCCTTCAAGGGGGACTCACTTTTGAGTCAAGGTCATTGAATGAAAGTTTTCACCATCTGCTCCGGGTTTACAAGTCGAGAACCCTGCAAAATGAGAAAGAAATAGTCTTGCTCGTACCTCTTCGAGCTAAGCTATATGTTAACCCAAGTGTCTTAGTCAGAGAAGACTGTTTCAGGATTATGATGTTGGTAGGATTGGGGACCGAAAGAAGCTTGTTTTTGGCCCAGATTTTATGAGGGGATTGACATTGGTGATCATTGCAAATTTGTCACCTGTCTTTTCCATTCTGCATCTTCAGTTTTTGAGGTGTGTGCAATCGCTTTTGAGGTGTGCACAAGTCCTTTAGAGAGCGTCTCTTGTTGCATTAAGAAGGTTGACAACTCTGTCTGCGTCTTTCCTCCGCGCTTGACATCATTTGAAGAGCAGTCTTTTTTATCTGACTCCTTTAGGAATTTTCTCTTTTCCCATCCAAGTTTCACTAGGGATCAAGCAAACAGCTTGCACGAGCATCGGCCTTGCTTTTACTAGGCACTTTGCTTTTTCTTGATGCCGGGGATTTTTTCTCATTTTCATTTTTGAAATCCCACTTTTTCTCATCTTCATGGGATCATATTAGACATATAGTTTAAACATGCTTTAAATATCAGTCCGGGAATTCTCTTCGTAATCCCTAAGTCTTGAACTCTTCCATTTTTGAAGTGGTGCGGCATCCGTCTTGGAATGATCACCAATGGGTTCATCAAATGAATTTGCAGGCTCAAGTTGGCTGTGCAAAGGATTCGGTGTGTGGGATAGAGAAATGAATGCTTCTCGTCATCCTATGGCACTTGGATTACCATATAAACAACACACAAAGATTAATGTTAGTCCGAGCAAGAAAATTTCTAACCATTTTCTCCTGATGCTGCTGGACTCATCTCCATTTTGCCCCGATGTGGGGTGGTTCTTGACAGGGTTAAGAATGAAAACCGCCGTTCAAAGGGGTTATCAACGGTCACCTGTAGTGTTTGAGGGATATGAAACGAATGCCTCCGTCGTCCCAACCCATGTAATCGCTGCGAATGGTCCCTACTTCTGTAGGTCCAGATTTGGCTGTCTTATCCGCTCCATTTCTCTCTTAAGTGTGTATAGGACGTGTTTGGACTAGTCTTTGCCTCTCGTCTTTTGAGAAAACGTCCTTTTGAAAGTTTTGAACAACTTTTGATTGGAAAAATCTCTTTCTTTTTCTCCAAAAATTTTATCCATCAATGGGATTTTATGATGCACCATGCACGTTCTTATTCATGTTCAGACAACCTCCTGTTTCAAAACATGAATGCCAATGAAATTTGAATTCTATGTCTTTTCTAGACATTAGATTCTGAAAACTTTTTTTTTCTCTATTTTTTATTCAACATCTTTAATGGGAAAGGGATATTTACCTGTCCTCCACGGCTGGAGATCCTTGAAAATGCGGAAGAAACATGTTATTGTACGTTCACGAATTTTTCCAAAAATTAGAACGATACAATTTACCATTGGTCATGTATTCCAACGGGTAATACATGGGATGTGAAAACCCGCTTTGCCTTGATGGCGAGCCCCTGTCAAAAACAAACAATAAGTGTCAGTTTGCGTTCCAAAATTCAAGACAAATTGGAACGATACCGCCGAACGATACCGCCTTGTTCTTGCTTGGTGTTTTCATTTGAACACAAACGCGCGGCTTGCAGAAATTGGCCATCTATATTGTGGCCATGATTCCTCCGTTTGGCTGGCGATAAATCCTTCTCAAGGATTTGCCATAGAGGAGATCCATTTGTGTTTTTGGACGCGTTCCAGCGCCACTCTTCAGAGTTCCTTTTATTCAAGGGAAAAAGAAAATTTTATCAAAATGCATGTCAAAGCATGTGACGTAGGAACGATACTTTTTACCATCCACTAGGTCTTATAATCAAAGACCATCTCCTGGAATCCTGACTTGCGAGGCCAATGATTCTATTCGCCTCCCTGTTAGCGCGCTCTCTTCTTTTGAGGCTTTCGGCGCCAACAACTTCCTGTTAAATGAGTAAAAACTCATGTTAGGCATGTGGTCTTCGAAGACCAAATTGGAACGATACAAGGTTACCGTTCACCCAAATTCGTATCTTGGGGTTTGATTATGATGCGGACGACTCTGTTATTGCGTCCATTGACTTTGCCAGAGGAGAAACGTCATTCTTTGTCCGGCGCACAAATGATTCACTTGCCCCAGTTGGGTGTGATTTGTCGTAGCTAGGTGACGCTTGCCCCAGCTAACTTCATTCCTGCATTTTGTTGCAATCCCCATCCTCTTTGGGGGTGTGTTTTCTCTTGGGATTCATGATGACGTCTTACTGATGTATTCCCTGCTTTCGCCGATTATTGACGCTTCTCATTTGATGGAGGTCGTTTCAATATCGTATATTGATGTGGATGATGAGTATTGCTTCATCTCGTCTGCATTTGTGGGTGTTGTTTGTGAGATGATTCCTGATTACTTCCAAAACTGCTTTGCCCCAGTTGGGCGGTGTTCGTCTTGGCAACATGCCTTAGCACTTTCTGTGTTTGTTGGCAATTTTCAATTCAATTTTGACAACGTCCATGCACTCCCATGGGTTTCGCCGATTCTGATCTTCTATCTCAATTGTCAGAATCTTCAATTATTTTTATCCGTCTCTAGGTGGCTTGACGGCCTTGGGATTTGTCGTGTGGCGGTTTTGTGATTCTCTCGATCATCGTCGCCATTTGAAGTATTTGATGTTTGCCTGTTGAAGAGAAGAGACCTCATGAGTAAAGGGCATGTATAATTGACTATTGGAGTCGATACAATTTACCCTTGAAAATTATCCTGCGGGAACCGGCATTTCTCCCTTTGGGTTCTCTGTATGCAGGATATGTGCATGATATACATGATGCATGTTAGGTATGCTTGCAACGAAAAATGAGTTCGTGCTTTTCACTCTATTCAGAGAAAGCATTTTTATCAGATGTGTCAATCTGCAAAACTTGAATTTTTCTTTTCAAGTGTTCTTTTCACGGAGATTTTTAAATGATGAGAAACTTCTTCAGGTTTTCTCAAAGGTTTTGTTCACAAATTGAGCCATTAGAATGCTCTTGAAAATATTTAGCCACAGTGCATGTCTGAGATGCCATGAAAAGGGGTACTCCCTGTTTGTCATTGGAAAGCACTGCATCCTGAGTCCTCTGCTTTTGATCATCATCTGAGAGGAAAAGGAAGGAAGCATTATTCCCATATAGAAAAAACAATCATTTTGGAACGATACATCCTTTTACCAAATGGATGGCTCCGCTTTAATTGAAACGACTACGGATTTACTATCCTTGCTTTGGTCACTTCTGGAATCCAAGATGCTGGAAATTTTTCAGTGGTCCCATTCATTTTTGTCATCACCTGCAAGAATGGAAAACCATATCAACTCGTGAACCGGTCAATCCGATTTGGAACGGATACAACTTTTTCGACTTAGGGAGAGTCGATCCAAATTAGGTTGCCCCAGCTTCACGTTGTCTACTTAAGGCTCATAAATCCATCTTGTTTTTGCAAACCCAATGGGTGATGCCCGATGAAGGTGCACTCCTTTCCATCTTGTAGGGAAGGCAAGCTCCCTTTTGTTGGTCTTTAACCATCTTATCCTGAGAGGAAAAGATATGAAATATTATGCCATTATCTGATTGAAAATCAATTAGGAATGACACGTCCTTATCCTTGATTCGGTTGCCCGGTCAAGAGGCATTTGCCTTCGTCAGTTGACTCTCCAAGGTGGTCCAGCGCTTTTCCATGCCATCCTGGTTCGTTTCAACTCTCGACTGATTCTTCACACAAGTTTTTGGATTTTGATTCATAAGCGGCGCTGAATGACCTTTTGGTTTCGAGGTGTACCAATCATTCACATACATACGCATGAGACCAGTGAGGTTTGACTCTAAGAATCAAGATAGGGTTTAGAACCTAAGGCCAAGGCTCCCACCTCGAGTTCTAGAAAGGGTAGATTCCATTGCACAACTATCGTTGCATTGGGACCCAATCCATAGTTCGAAATGAGCGGAATTGAAAAGTGGATTACCCCGTGTTTTTCCTCACGGAGATTCCATTTTCAATCCCTTCTATTGTTTTCCTATAGGCGGCGCCCGGGGTTTTAGGCGCGATTGTGTGTGTTCATGTGTTGTGAGTATCACAATGCAAGTCATGCACAACAGTTTATCAATCGGCGCTTCAAATCATCCATACAACATACATTCCTACGCCAACCTGCATAAGACAATATTAATCACGGACTACACCCCTTATCTCTCCAATCTGCAAAAACATATAACACCTACCATGAGCGGACTTACCTCACCTTCAAGAGCGCCTGCAGGGTTAGAAAAATCACTCAGCGTTTTAATTACGGCCTAAGTCTACTTGAGGTCTAGAACCATAGGTTCTAGAACAAGGTCCCCAGCGGAGTCGCCAGCTGTCGCGACCCGTCCGAAGGCGGACGCGGCTAATGGATTACCGATCGCGGGCCTTCCCCCACACAAGGGTGCGGATCGCGGGCTTTGGATCGGCGCGGGCCCTCCCAGGCCCATACCAAATCGCGGCGGGAGTATTTTTCAAAGGGATTCGACGATAACAGTCGATCGCTTTCGACCTTAGTGTGGTCGTGGTGGCATGTGCAACTTGTGCATGCATTTGGAGTCGCCACCGGTCTTTCTCGGAGGGTAGACCGGAAACCTTACCAACCGATTGGGAGAGATCGATCAGTTCTACGGAACCAGAGATTTTGGGTTCGGGGACTTGGTTACGCTGGTGTCGTTACCAACGCCCTTTCGGTACCTAACGCGAGTGATTTTTCTAACTAGGATTTCATGCAGGCGCAATTTTGGGTGAGGTAAGTCTGACTTTGCACATTAACCAGTTTAACATGCTCACGTAATCATAATAAATAAATAGATGTCAATCACATAAACATCTATCCTACGTGGTGATCATGGAATTATGATTTAATGGGTCTGGAGCCAATGAGACCACATTTAATCATTTTAATATTTTAATAACGGAGAGCCGCTCTTCGCTTCTTCTTGGTTTCTTGAACTCTTCAAGAATTGGGCCCTAAAGAGCTCGCCGACTTAAAAGGCTCCCCCACGTAATCCTCGTAGCATTTACATCAACAATTGACTATGCTAAAAATAAAGATTACATGAAAAATAAAAGGAGTACGCAGCCTCCATTTAATAATTACAACCCCAAATATATAAATAATCATCATACATTCATATATACATCAATCACATCGATTAGGGATTTTTCCATGATCACCACCCTCCCACGTAAGTAATAAATTCACAATTTAAAACTTAGGAAGGCACAATAAAAATTCTACGTTGAATCATATTCAGAATTTTTACGTAAAATAAGATAGCCATAAATTTTCGATTCAAAATTGATTTAGTCTCAATTTTTGCTACGTTGATTAATTTATCATATAAAACAATCAACCTCCATTAGCCATGTAAGACGAACAATTCGTTAATACATATTGGCCATAGTATTGCAAAAATTGCAAAAATCAATTAAATGCACGAAAACACCTAAGGATTGGCTCTGATACCACTGTTGGGATCCACGTAACACGTAGCGGAAATAAATAACAACCCATACATGTATCTCCAGAGGCGTACTTCGTGCATTTCAATCGAAAAAAAATCACAAAGCCTCAAAGGGAGTAAATAGATTACCTCTCGTAGCGTGCTTGAACGGAGGTGTCGGTTCGATGTTCTTCGATCTCAGCCTCCACAAGTGTTAGGCATCTAGTTCGGACGCACCACCAATTGACGAACGGGGAGACGACTAATAACTCCACAACAATTGTGCTAGCAATATGCGGAATCAATATTCCGAACTTAGTATATTTTGCTCACTCAAGATTATGAGAATATAGAGAGTGTTTGTGTTCTTCTCTCTAAGCTCTCAAAAATTTGCACACTCTACAAAATGTCTCTCCCTCAACCTCAAAACTCTTGCCATCCTTTTATAGCCAAAAATACCTTCCAATAAATTGTATTTAAAAATAGCACTAACAATTATAAATTCTATCTAAAAATAGCACTCACAAATAAATGACATTTAAAAATAGCACTAACAATAGCACTCACAATTTATAATACAAAAATGCTATTTAAAAATAGCACTAACAATAGCACTCACAATTTATAATACAAAAATGCTATTTAAAAATAGCACTAACAATTATAAATTCTATCTAATAATAGCACTCACAATTTATGATAAATAAATGCCATTTAAAAATAGCACTAACAATAGCACTCACAATTTATGATAAATAAATGTCATTTAAAAATAGCACTAACAATAGCACTCACAATTTATAATACAAAAATGCTATTTAAAAATAGCACTAGCAATAGCACTCACAATACAAAAATGCTAAAAAAAGGCACTAACAAAGGTGTTAAAAATAATAATCATTATTATTATTACTAGAGTTAAAGAGGTTACCAAACAGTACAAATATGCATAACGTATAAATACGTATGACATATAAATACGTAGAGCATACGTATACATCCGTGAAACCGGGGACTAATTGAAAGAAAAATGTGCAATTAAGCCCTTTTGGTAAAAATTGATTAAATTGGAGGGCAAATTGACCTAATTGCACTTTAAGACTTTAAAATCCAATGTCATAGCTTATAAAAAGTGAGAATTGAAAACTAAAAGACTCAAAAAGGATTTTTTTTTTGGCTCGGTTCGGGTTTATGTTTGTGAAGAGGAAATTAAAACAAAATTATCGAATATTTTTGGGTATTTTTCTGACCACGAATGGTATTTTTCTGATTTTTTGGGTATTTTATAATTAAATAAACTCGAAAAATATTAAAAATACCGAAAAATATTTTTTGTTCAAAATTGGTTCCTAAGGCTAAACCAAGGCTTCCAAAGTTGATTTTGTGATTTTATGACCTTTTTTGATATTTTTAATTAATTTTAAAAAATCACAATAATAAATGGTAAAAAATCAGGTGTCAACAACAGGAGGACTAGAAATGCAAAGCAAATCAAAAAAAATGTGATTCTAACACTTAGAGATGCCCCGATTTTGGTCTTTGGGATATGACTTCAGGATCATCTATCGCAAATCGTCATTTTCATTGGACAAGACTTCAATGAAGTCTACAGAGAGTTCTTCTTGTCCACCTTGTGCTCGTAATGGCAAGGTACGAGGTTGGTCTTCCATCGAGAAAGTTGGGAGAAAGCACATCTATCTACCCTCAAGATGGCATTTAATCCAATCACTAGAATTATGTTATGAATGAAATGCTCACATTTACATGAATCGTAAGAAATTTGAGGGATAGAAAAATCTTACCAACCAAACTCATTGACTTATGTGCGGTTTTAGGTATACCAACCATCCAAAGACATGCGCATGAAATAAGTAAGGATAAAACTATAAAAATCAAGATAGGGTTTGGAACCCAAGGCCAAGGCTCTCACCTCGAGTTCTAGAAAGGGTAGATTCCATTGCACAACTATCGTTGCATTGGGACCCAATCCATAGTTCGAAATGAGCGGAATTAAAAAGTGGATTATCCTATGCTTTTCCTCATGGAGATTCCACTTTCAATTCCTTCTATTGGTTTCCTAAGGGGGCGCCCAGGGTTTTAGGCACGGTTGTGTGTGATTGTGTCGTGATCATCACAATGCAAGTCATGTATAACAGTTTATATATCAATCAGCACTTCAAATCATCAACATAACATACATTCCTACGCCCAACCTGCATAAGACAATGTCAATCACAGACTACTCCCCTTATCACTTCAATCTATAAAAACATATAACACATATAGTAAGCGGACTTACCTCACCTTCAAGAGCGCCTGCAGGGTTAGAAAAATCACTCAACGTTTTAATTACGGCCTAAGTCCACTTGAGGTCTAGAACCATAGGTTTTAGAGCAAGTCCCCAGCGGAGTCGCCAGCTGTCGCGACCCGTCGTTTTATTTCGGTCGGTTGATGGGCGAATGGATTATCGATCGAGCCCTCTCACTCTGTGATGTGGGTCGCGAGCTTTCTCGGCGCGGGCCCTCCCCGGCCCATACCAAATCGCGACGGGAGTTTTTTTTTGGGTTTCTCGACGATAAAATTCGATCACTTCCGACCTTGGTGTGGTCGTAGTGGCATGTGCAACGTGTGCATGCATTTGGAGTCGCCACCCGGTCCTTCTTGGAAGGTGGACCGAAAACCTCACTAATCGATTGGGAGAGATCGATCAGTTCTGTGGAACCAGAGATTTTGGGTTCGGGGACTTGGTTACGTTGGTGTAATTACCAACGCCCTTTCGGTACCTAACGCAAGTGATTTTCCTAACTAAGATTTCATGCAGGCGCAATTTTGGGGTGAGGTAAATCTGATTTAGGGTTTCATGCAGATTGGAAAACTAGTCCTATCAATCACAATCAATTTAATGAAAGCGCAATCAAGTAAATCATAAAGTGCATATAAAATACATCAAATCAGCATGGCATCCCTAGTATAGCCCTATTGGCTTAAAGAAGGGACATTTGAAGTACGGAAAGAGTTCGGGGATGATTTGAAGACAATTTGCCCATGAAGGGCAAAATCGTCATTTTAGAAAAATAAATGAGAATTTCGCTATAAGGGCAAAATTATCATTTTGGAAAGGGATAGGAACCCAAGAGTGTTAGAAAAAGGATTGACCAGTCGAAATGGCCCATTTCCCATTTCCTGACATTTTTCGGAATGATCTTCCCATGAGGTGCGAAATCGTCATTTTGGGAAAACAAAGGCAATTTACCCATGAGGGGTAGAATTGTCATTTTTAAGGGATTAGGAACCCAAAGAGTCAGAAAAAGGATTGGCCAGTTGAGATGACCTATTTCCTATTTTATGACATTTTTCAGATCTTTTCTTGATTTTCAAAGCAATTTACCCATGAGGGGTGGAATCGTCATTTTTCGGAGGGATTAAGGACCCAAAGCTTCGGATATAGGATTGACCAGTTGAATGTGCCCATTTCCTATTTTCTAACATTTTTTAGAATTTTCAGAATTTTTTCAATGTTTGGAAGATGATTTGCCCAAAAGGGCAAAATCGTCATTTTGGAAAGATTGGGGTTCGAAAGACCCAAAATAGGTGAATGGCCAGTTGATTGTGGCCATTTCCTATTTTCTGGAATTTTTTGGAATTTTTGGAATTTCTCCAGTTTTTGGGAGACGATTTGCCTAAAGGGCAAAATCGTCATTTCGGAAGGGGTCGGGTTTCAAAAGACCCAAAATAGGTCATGGCCAGTTGATTGTGGCCATTTCCTATTTTCTGAAATTTATTTTTTGGAATTTTCGAAATTTTTTCCAATTTTTCTAAATTTTTCTTTTTCTTTAATAATTTTCCTATTTTATTAATTAAATTTTCGAATTTTTATAATTTTTTAATTTTTTTTATTAAAAATATTTTCTGGACCGAGTCAAACCCGGCCCGTGCCTCTCGGGAGCCCGGCCCGACCCCACGGGTCGAAAATCGGCCTAAAACGACATCGTTTTGATTTTTTGGAAATTTTTTCTATTGTTTATCATTTTTCTTGATTTATCCGAAAATCGCCTCATCGGACGGTCCCGAACGTGCCACGTGTCTTTCCTTGGTGCGTCCGATCTTGGTTTAAAAAAGGTATGACTAAAACCCTAGATCCGACGGTTCTTCAAGTGCCACTTGGCGTCACGACGACCGACGGATTAACTCTTTTTTTTTTATTTCAGAAAATCATTTATAATCATTAAATATATATATATCTTTTGAAAAGCCTAGATCGCGACACGTGGCAAAACCACAACCGTCCGATCTAGGTTTTGTTTATTAGTGGGAGCCGCCCCCACTTTGCCGACGTGGCCGCCATGTGGCGCGCCACGTCAGTGTTGACTGGTCAACCGTTGACTGGTTAGCCCCTCGACCGGAGACTCGCCGGAACAGTGAAAATTCTGGCGAGACCGCCGGAAATGTCGACGGAAAATCGGGATCGGACCTGAAATGCGCGGAAATTTCGCCCAAATTCACCCAATTGATTCCCCATCGACACAGCAATACATCCCACGCGGTAAAAACGATAAAAGACTCTCGTAAGGCCCCCGGCCGGCGGTGAATAGTACCGGTTCCGGCGAGGATTTTGGCGAAAATTTTTTATTTCCAAAACACCATTCCAACCACCCAAGAAGCATTCAAGGAGGGTTTAGAGACTTACCTGACCTCTCTTTAGAGCTCGGCGACCATCGTTATCGCCGACGTGAGTCCTCGGCTCGGGTATGCCCTGGGGAGCTCCGGCCATGGTTTTCCGGCGCGTTTCGATGCAAAACAAAGACATACAGAGGCTTAGAGTCGGTTCTAGAACACGTTACGCGCAAGGACGTGGCAAAATATGTTCAGATAAGGCTCGGGCGAGGCTATTATACATCGAGACGACCGGCGGGCATTTTATCAAACAGTTGGCGTGCATTAGAAAAATCGACATTCGAACGGGAAACGGAGGAATCCGGGCTAAATTGAAGCAAACTAACACGCAAGCATCATTATAGAGACGTAAACTAACGTCGGCATGTGGTCGGTTTGGCTCGGTTTTGTCAAAAGTCACCCCGGACCAAAACTCACGGTAACAAAAAAAAAAAAAACAAAGAGTGAAACAGAGTATGGTACCGACCTGTTTTGCGAAAACGGCGACAAGCGGCAGCGTGGCTATGGCTTATCAGTCGTCTGGCGTCGTGGTAGGACTCGTGTGGGCGCGCTCTCGCTCGCTCTCTCCTCCTTCAACTCACACTCGCTCGGATCTCTCTCTTTTTCCCCTGTTTTTTTGTGAACCCGAAAAATCCTCCCTCTCACTCTCGGTCATGGCCGACCCTTATACCCTGAGTCGTCCGGGGTCGAGGACCATCACGCCCTTCTCACCTCTCTACAAAAGTGGCCTGCTCCCTCAGTTTTTTTTGTCGCCCGTGCTCCTGCTCTGCTTTTGCTTTCTGCTTCCCTAATCCTGTACGTGAAGGGAAACCAAGTCTGCAACGTTGTTGCAAACCCGGTTCGGCTAGGTCGGGTCGGGTCCGACCCGACTGATCCGGCTCTCTCTTTCCGTCCAATTGAGCCTCGAATCGATCATTTTTCACAAATTGATGTCAAAATCGGACTCCTCAACATGTTTTCCATCTAAAATGGATATTGTTGCAAACAATTGAGTGGGAATTTAATGAAAACCCCAAATTGTGCCTAGGATTCGAAAATGATTTTCGCTAAATCGAAGGCTCAAACGACCGAATCGGTCCAAATTGAGGTTGCCAATGCGTTCGGAACGACGAAAGCTGTAGGGTAGATGTGTTTTATTTTCATGGGTGTCGCTAGAGAGAATTTAATTTTGAAATTTGTGAAACCGAGGACTAAATTGAAAGGAAATCGTGCAATTAAGCCATTTTGGTTAAAATTGATAAAATTGAAGGGTAAATATACACAATTTCACTTCGGGGTTCTTGATACCAATGTCATGGCTTATCAAAAGCGGAAATTGAAAATCAAAAGACTCAAAAAGAAATTTTTATGCTCGATTCGGGTTTATGTTTATGAAGGAACATAGTGACCCAAGTCGAATTTTTGGGATTTAAAAAGACCAACTTGAAGAGGGAATTACAATAAAATTATTGACTATTTTTGTGCATTTTTTTGACCATGAATGGTATTTTTTTATTTTTTGGGTATTTTTATATTTAAATAAATTCAAAAAAAATATTAAAAATTATGAAAAATATTTTTTGTTCAAAATTGGTTCCTAAGACTAGGCCAAGGCTTTCAAAGTTGATTTTGCAATTTTATGACCTTTTTTTTTGCTATTTTTAACTAATTTTGAAAATAAAATCGACATAAAAGATGATTAAAAATCAGGTGTCAACACCAGCCTTCCCTATATAGTTATTCCATAGAACAATTAGGCGAATAGCTTTTCCGTATTAGATCGTACCACGCCCAGCTCGAAGATGAGTAGAACACTTTATGACAATAATTGATTTCAGCCAGGTATGGTCTCATTAAGAGAGCGGCATCAGCTCCCGACCAGTTTGTACACAGGAGACCCTAAGAGTATATTATATTTAACAAAGAACTCCTAGTACAAACCTATTCTGACAGTGTCACAGGCATCTATTGTTTTTCTTAACAAGACCGATAATATTTCTATTATGGTTGTCATTATGGTCAATGGTCACCTATTTGGCAAACCCAAAAATTCTGAAAATAATATTGTCTTTCTATTTACTCTTGCATTTGTGAAAATAATTACTATTAGAAAGGAAGGAAAATCCCAGAAATGCCATCGTGCCCCGTACTTGGCCAAGACTGTGCCCCCATGCGTTACCCCATGACAGTTGACTTGACCCCCAAGTTGACCTTCGGAGTTGACTGGCTGACGACTAAAACTGCCATTGTGGGCCCACTCCCGTTCCCGCTTTGTCCGACGTGTAGGGCCACGATTCGACCTCTCTGTTTTCTCTCGTCTTCTCTTCTCTATTGTTTATCTCCCTCGTATCTCTCTCTCTCTCTCTCTATTCTTTGAGTTCGGAGCTCGAAAAAAAAAAAAAAAGCCCAAACCCCCGATCGCGATGAAATAGCTCCGCGGTGAACTTACCGCGAGTCGCCGCCGCTACGTCCGAACCATGGCGGACAACCCGACCTCGTCGCCGAAACCTCAATCTTCGAACCCGATGGATCCCGCAGCCTCGGCGGCGTCAATTCCCCAAAATCCATCGCCGAACCCCCAAATCCCGTCCCAATCGCCGCTCTCGCACTCCTCTCCTTCAATCGACCCCGCTCAGATCAATTCTCAGATCTCGTCCCCTCCTCTACCTCATTTCCCTCAGCAGCAACAGCAACAGACGCAGTCGCAGCCACAACCGCAGCCTCAGTCGCTCGTCCATCAACAGACGCAACAATCATTAGTGCAGCAGCAGCATCAGCAACAGCAGGCTCAGAATGTTTCCGCCATGAACAATTTCCAAATTCAGCCGAATCTTCAGAGATCGCCATCGATTTCTAGGTTAAATCAAATGCAGCAGATGGGTTTACTGAGGCAACAGCAGCAGCAGCAAGGTGGAGTGTATGGGCAGGTCAATTTTGGTGGGTCTCAGCAGAGCCAGCCACAGAGCCAGCAGAATCAGATGGTGACTGGGAATCTCACGCGGTCGGGTTTGATGGGACAGAGCGGCCATTTGCCAATGCTGTCTGGAACGGCCGCGGCTGCTGCTCAGATGAATCTGCAGTCTCAGATGTTGAATTCGGTGCGTCTTTTCTCGATATCTTTTTTCATCGCTAGTTAGTTTTGTTGGTTTTCTTTGGTTGGCATTCTAGTTGGGAGCAGTGTGAGGAGGTTTTATTGTCTTCTTAAAAAGTTAGTATTGTTTTGAGTATATCTTACATAGCAGGCGGACAGATGGACATCAGTGAAGCAGGTAATCACTAAATGGAATTTCTATTCTTTGGAGTCCTCCTGAGTTGGTTTTGCAGGGGATTGTTTGTAAAACAGTTCTTATTTTTTCCATTTGGCTCTCTTTATTGGATGAGGTTTTTGGAGACTGATCAGCTAATTAATATTATTTTGTTATGTGTTATGTTGGGAGATGGAGAGATATAGGTCTTTAAAACCGTTAATTTTGTGGGTGTAGCCAAGGCAAAAGGCAGGATTAGTACCTGGGAACCAATTCCACTCTGGTAATTTAGCTGGACAACCATTGCAAGGGATTCAAGCAATGGGATCGATTGGCTCCTATAACTTGAGCTCTCCCCTAAGGGTTAACGGTGCTCTAAGTTATGGGCAATCGCGGATGACCGCAGGGCAGATGAGGCAGCAATTGTCACAACAGGCTCAAATCACATCTCCTCAAGTATAATTTTTTTTCTCCAATTTTGTTAACAAATTTATCCACGGATATCATGATATAAATAGTTGGACCTCATTTTTTCTTGTTGAAGTTCGGATCTTTTTAACCCACGAAATGTCCTCATGGGGTGCAGATTGGTAAACCTATTATTCTATGATAAATACTTTTGACATCACGTTACATTGTACTCTGTTCATAATCGAGATACTTAATATATTTTTTCAATGTTTTGATGTATATGTCAAACTATAGGTTCAAAACCTGCAAAGGACATCATCCCTGTTCATGAATTCACCAATATCTGGATTGACTCAAAATGGACAATCAGCTATGATGCAGAACAATTTGTCACAACAGCAGTGGTTGAAGCAAATACCAGGAATATCTGGTGGTCCTGGTTCAACTTCATATCGCCTTCAACAACAGAGACAGCAACTTTTGCAGCAGCAACTTGCATCATCCCCTCAATTTTCACAAAACCCAATGGCCCTGAATCCGCAACAATTATCACAGCTGGTGCAGCAGCAGTCATCAATGGGACATCCACAGCCACATCAGCCGCAGCAGCAGCAGCAGCAACTGCAACAATCACAAATGCATCCACAGCAGCAGCAGCCTTCTCCTAGGATGCAGGGACCTGCAGGCCAGAAATCTCTTAGTTTGACTGGATCACAGCCAGATGCTACTGCTTCTGGTACAACAACACAAGGAGGAAGTTCAAGCCAAGGAACTGAGGCAACTAATCAGCTTCTTGGGAAAAGGAAGATTCAGGACTTGGTTTCACAGGTTTATCCCACATCTCCACATCATTTTTTGTTGTTTCCCATTTGTCTTTTTGTGAGGTAGTTGTAACGAACAGTCCGTCTATTGGTATGTTATAACAGAGGTTGAAAATCTGCTGTGCAGGTGGATCCACAGGGAGTACTGGATCCTAATGTTGAGGATCTTCTTTTAGAATTTGCCGATGACTTTATTGATCAGGTGAGTTTTGCGGTCATCTAATTTGTTGCCTTCATCTTTAACCCAATTGCTAACTTGGATTATGAACTGACAATTCTTTAACCCAATTGGTAACTTTATCTCTTATTCTATTTTTGCCTGTTTCCCGATTGTTCATCATATTACTTAGTTTTAGATTTAACCTCAGATCTGTGTGGTTGTTTGTTGCATATGCTTAGCCAGTGAGGGTACTAGTTATAGCATTTCTATTGACTGCAGCATGCTTAATCTATGCGTGGATGTTCTTTTTCTGAAGTTCACTTCTTGCTTAAGTGATGAAGGTCAGTACAACATATCTGGGTTTGCAAGCAAACTGGATGGCAGTTTAGCCTGAAATTGGCATTCTTGGAGCTTAATTCAACTTGCAAGTTGTAAATGCAGTCATGTCATGTTTTAACTCAGCGTGTTGCTTTGAACCTGGTGATCTTTTGTTTAAATGATGGTGAATTACGAATTTGCAAATGATCGATCACAATTCATGGTTGTCCTGAAGCTTCTTATGCTCTTATGCTTATGCCTGAACCATCTTTGTGCTTTGGCTTTTAATCAACCTACTGTATTTGTTTGCAGGTGACCACGTTTGCCTGCAGTTTGGCTAAACATCGCAAATCGTCGACGTTGGAGTCCAAAGATGTATTACTGCACCTAGGTTTGGCATCCCCCTTGTCTGAGAGTACATTATATTTCAGTGGAAAATCTATTGAAATACATACGAGAATAACCCGTAAAGTTCAATCTTTGTGGTTGGTAGCTGCTGCATAGTTAAAAACCTAAGGAGGAGATGATATTGCATGATTTGATTAAATTAGGAGATGCCTGTCCTAATATAATCCATCAACCTGTTGATTTTAAGGATATGCATGTTAACCACCGTCAGTATTAGTGCATCCTCTCAATGGCACCAGGCACTTATCAGCTTCCATTGTGATGCAAGGTTAATAATCTAATGCATATTTTCTTAGTTCTGCGGACATCTTTCTCCTTTCCCAAAAATGTAGCGTTTACGCCAGTGTGCACAAGGCATTTTGGTTGTGAGCAAGCTTTATCATCTAGATTTAGCTAGTCTTCCTGCTTGTTTATTGATGGCATAAAGTTGAGCTAATTTATGTGTTGTTGAAGTCCTAAAGTGTCGTGAACTACATACTGTTTTGTCTGTGCAGCGGTAGGTGCTATTTTAGGTTTATCTAATTGCATGGTTTTCTAAAAGTAATTTTCATTGTTCTTCTTCCCCTTTAGAAAGCATACATGCACATGGTTGCAGTTTCTATCATATTTAGGTATCTGAGTCCTGAAAATTATATTGCAGAAAAAAATTGGGGTTTGACAATTCCTGGATTTTCAAGTGAAGGGCAGAAGCACCTAAAGAAACCTGTAAGTATTGTGTTTTGGGTTTTAGTTTCTTCTGGATAAGCATAGGAGGTTCTACAAAATGTCTCAATTTTCGCTGTATGCAGATTATGTCATCACTTTTATGGTCATAGTCGTGGACACCTTTTTCTTGAAAAGACTACAAACTGTATTTTTCCTTCTTGGCCTATCGTGTATGCGCAGTTTCAAATTTGAACTGTTGGCACAATCATGGAAGTGGTTTTGCTTTGTCTTTCAATTTGATCCAAATTTTAAAGTTTTAACGAGTCTATGAATTTGGGGGATCTTTTCAGTTCATTTCCCATTATGGTAAAAGTAGTTCCATTTATTTCTATTTGCTATGAAAGTGTTGTCCTAGAAGATTTTTTTTTTTTAATGTTTCCTTGGTGAGTTCTGGTTGATGTGATTTTGAATTTTGCTTTATGAGATATTGTAACTGTTTTTGACATTTCAGTTTTTAAATAACTGCAGTTGGCTAGCGAGGTTCACAAAAAACGTCTTGATATGGTAAGTTTGAGTTTGTCTTACTACAAGCTGGTTCTCTTATTGTCACTAGGAACTGAGATTCTCTTTTCTTGTATCTCTTGTTGTTTGCCAGGTTCGTGCGTTGAGAGATTCTTCGTTCACGGAAAGAAGTTTAGATATCTCTAAAGAAATAACAAGACAGGGGTCTGACAACATAATTGGGCCCAACCATTTAATAAGGCCTTCACCAAGTTCTGACCGTTTGGTCACACAAGCAACTGGTTCTCAGATGCTGCAGCAACTAACGCGGTTTTAATGTAGCTAAGATTCCATTGCTTCAGTCAACTTGAAGTCGAGGTTATTTATCACCTGATATCTGGTAATTATTTGAGCCTTATAGTTTTTTGTGATTATTACAGCTTTATTTATATGGTTGCAGCTCCAGTCTCTCTCTTGAAATTGTCTATCTCCTTGAATGTATCTGTAAGGATCATACTAATTCTATCGATCTGACCTAATATTTAACTGCAGGTTGGGCGTGGAGGACAGAGACTGTACAGTAGTTTGGCATCTGATACATGAATTATTTGGTCAAAGATCACAGTGAGTGGCCATGCTTATTAGATTCTTCCTGGAGTTCTACTCTCTGATTTGGGAGAATAAGGCATCCAAAGCTGGGGCAGCTGGGTTTTTGTGCCAAGTGTTATTGTTTTAACATAGTGTTATGTGAACGATCAGAACTTGTGTAACATTTAGATTCAGATATATGTTCTTGCTTGAAGAGAAGTGCTGATTTCTTCTTCTGTTCTTTTTAAGTTAAAGTGCTGTTCAATCTTAGTCACAATATTAAAGTGCTTGTTCGTATGGATGAATGTTCTAAAAGGCATACTATACTTCCCTTTGGGTGAAACGTAACACATAAGATGAGCATCGAGATATTTTCAGTCTTTCATTATGGATTACTTACTATCAGGTGCTCCAGAAGCTTTGCTTCTTGCACATCTAAGCTGTCTGATGCACGGCACTGTTATAGATGAGATACCATGTTCGATAGAATCATCGTTGGTTCCCAGAACATGTGATCTGTGCAGGCGAGCTGGTTTGTGTTTGTGGCATGAGAACAGCTGAGAGAATTAGCTTCCAGGAGGCAATTTACCAAGGATCTGTGCGTGAAGAAGCGGCACCTAGTCTTTTTTGTCAGTTTGTTACCCTTTGAGGTGATGAACGATGAGTTGAACTTCTCAGAAATTGCAAGGTCAGATTTGTTCTAAAATTGATTTGAATACTTGCCCAGGCCTTTTCGTGTTTGGAAGGGCAGTTTACATGAAGACGGTGGATTTGACAAGACCTGTTCGACTGGGCACAAGAATACAAGCCGATTTATCTCACCAATCGTGTTTGCACTTTGATGGGAGTGGTCCTCTTTGATTCTGGAGCGCCACTTTTTTGCAATTTTTCTTGTTCTCCGTCTGTCTTTCGTGGATGGACCTGTTTTGATTGTGTCTGAACTTCATGAGCCTTCGACCAAAAAAAAAAGAACTTCATGAGCCAGGCCGGTCTTTAACTTTTGCAGAGAAAAAACATGTTAGCCGTCCCGGTCTCCCCCGTACCTACTGCGACATTCAATTCTTTGGCATCGATTTCTTTTTTATTTCTTTCTTCTTGTTCTTCGTATGATTTGTAAGAGGTAGTAACGAAGACGAGCGCATCATCTCAGTGGAGACATATGTCATCACCATGGATCTAAAGCTCAAAATCATATCAAATCAAATCATCATCGTTCTCCATCAGCACCCAATCCTGAATTCTGCCTCCACATGTTTCTTCCGCATGCAATTCTTCCTCCAATGTAATGGCCCTTTTGGTACTTTTTGCCCGTAGACAGTCGTCAATTTCCTTCGCCTATAAACATCTCTCCAGAACCACCCATGGGAGCTCTGCAACAAGAGACTCCATCTTTGCCGATACACTCATGCCTTTCAATTATTAGAAGTAAAATGGTGATCTGAAATTAAGAAAAGAGAGGAGAAGGAGAAAAAAAAATTAGATTAATACAACTTATGGGTCGGAGCCCATAAGTTGTGCAAAGCAAGGTGTGAATAGAGGAGCTTGGTCCGACGATGAAGACCAAATGCTCACCGACTCGTCACCCTCCATGGAGAAGGCAAATGGTGGAAAGTTGCACCAGAATGCAGGTACTTCAGCAAGTTACGAAAAGAAGGGGGGGGCGGGGGGGGGAGAGGAAACACAGTAGTTCTTGCCTGCAAATGCCACTTGCTTTTAGTTTCGTTTCGTGTCGTGTCGATGATAGGATCATTAACTTCAAAGTCTGTGCAACCGTCGTCGCGCGGGTTTGTATCTTCTCGAGAAGGTCTAAACAGATGCTTCAAGAGTTGCAGGCTCAGATGGGTGTATTACTTGAAACCAGGCATTAAGAGAGGTGCCATCTCCGCTGATGAGGAAGACCTCATGGTCAGGCTTCATCGTCTTCTGGGTAACAGGTATTCCTACCTATCCTTCTTCGATACTCTTAATCTTTCGTTTTTAATGTGTTCTTCTCTTTCCACATATCACTCATTATTTTTTAGATAGCGTGTGCATGCTTCTGGAGGAATTGAGACCAAATTTAACTTGTGTAAGTTGAACCTTGTTAGTCGAACCTTGTCTTGATCAAGGGTATTTCAAAGCATCCCATCACAGCTACTCCACGGGATTCGTGGTAATTACCCAACAAAATCGTAAACCTATTGAACTTGTATCAATTCACTTCTAAATCTTTTAATTTGGCCAATTTAGTCAAAAAATTATTGACGATTTATCAATTTATTCCTTCCGGCTAATTTTGATTAGAAATCACTGACGTGGTGGGCCTTGATTGCTGCGAGGTTTCCTGGACAAACCGACAACAAAATAAAGAACTATTGAAACACCAGTTTGGTCAAAAACCATCAGGCTGCAAGGCCAGACAACCAGCATCTTCTCAATTGTGAAGGGAAGATTGGGACATTTGCTAGTGATCAACTAGTCTCGGATCCTCAGGTGCATTCACACCATGATGTCCTTGGTTTCACTGAGTTCTCGGATTCAAATGAACAAGACGAGGACTTGGTGAACATGATCAACACCGGCGCAAAGAATAGCGACACCAAGAACCTAATTCCCCTTCAAGTGGGGGATAGAGATGACAGCGGTATGAACTTCTTCAATGCTGGTGATGAAGATTTTGTTTTCTGCGTTTTCGGAATCGGATTTGCCCGCATCATGAGAAGATGGAGATGGAAGAGCCGAAAGATTTAATTGTTGTGAACAATGGGAGTCCTCGTTTAGATGTTTGTGCTTCTTCATGTTTAAGAGATGAAGACAAGGTCGTAACTCAGATGACGAATAACCATGATTCTTGTGATCAACCCACTTTAGACATGGTGTTGAAGATGTTGAAGTTGTTCGTAAAACAAACAAAAATGATGCATCTTCAATCCCGGATAGGATAGAAATAAGAGTGCAAGTCTCTAGAAGACTACTATAGTATTTCAGAATAAAGAAATGGACAAGTAGGCTAAACTCCACTATATCCGCGTGCGGGTGCGCGATTTTGACGCGATTATTTGATGGAGATAAATCTTAATTATTTACCAAGAGGTGCGTTTACAATTTTGTTCTGTTTCAGTCATTAAATTTTACTCTTCGTTTTCCTTCAAAAGAAAGTTAGCCATCTTTTATTGTTTCGCAGAGAGTTTTAGAAAATTTACTGGAATTGCTATCTAGTATTCTCACAGTGATTTTGTTTTATCCTAATTGGTCAGAAACCTATAGCAATTTCGTAGGGCAAATTGATCCTAAAAGAGAGTGGCTACGCGCGTGGTCCGACTACATTGTTACTCCATTCCATTATATTTTTCAGCAGAAGAAGTTGGCGTTTTTTCTAGAATTAGAAGATGAGCTTTTCAAAAGCTGCTTTCAAGCATTAATTGGTGCTTTGCAGGGCTAGTTTCTTAGTTAATTGCGTCCATTAAGTTGTGATATGTACCCATTTTGGATTATTGTGATTCAAGTTTTCATATTTTTAATGGGAATAATATGAAGATGCATCAAATGGATTGGTTTGATTGGGTTTGGGTCGGGTCGAATATGGTCCGATCCATATTGACACATCTAACCCATATTTAATGACCCGACTTGCAGCCACCCCATACCCAACCCGACCCTTTTTGACCCATTGACGCGGAGAAGCGATCTTGGAAAACAATTCCAAAGAATACTCGAAAATTTGATTGAATGATAGAATGATAATTTCCATTACAAAGATAGACGTCATATATATATATATGACTCATTTAGGCATTAGAATAACTAAAGATAACATTATCAAATCGTATATATCTTATCCTAATAGAATTCGAATCAAAGATAACAAAATTTCAAAATATTCGAAATTGCCTAAAACAGAAAACTACCTGAAAAGTGGTCTAAACGATCTCGAAATGTCGAAATCCATCGTATCTCACGGCAAAGCATGACTTTGAATCAGACGGCCGTTTCGCTTCAACTGACCAATTTTGAGCGCTATCCGAGATCGTTTGATCCAAGATTCGAAATTACCGGCGAAGTCGTGCCGGCTTTTAGCGAGATAATCGCATGCCAATTGTTCTACATCACTCATACTATCAAATCATACTAATATTCTAAGAAAACATATATAATTTATTTAACATATTTTAAGCTCTTCACATGCATATGTTACCATATAAAAACTTTACATCGAATAAAAATAGAAAATTAAATAATAAAAATAATATTACTAAAATAATTTCATTCAATAAAAAAATCAAGTGAATTTTTTTTTCTATTTTCTATAATTTTTTTAAAAAATTATGATTTTTTTTTTCATTTTTTATTATTCTAAATTTTTTTAATCAAGTGAAATTTTTTCCTTTTTTAAAAATTTGAATTTTTTGGAATTTTTTATTTTTAAAAATATTTTTTAATCTCCTTTTAAAAAAAAATCTGATTTTTTTGAATTTTTTTTATTTTTTATCAAGTGATTTTTTCCCTATTTTTTTTATAAAGAAAAAATTTTTATTCAAAAATATTTTAATTTTATTTCTTCTCCGAGGACTGATGGACAGTGGCGAATGGCGGCGAAGGACGGCAGCGACGACCGGCATCCAATAATTTTATATTTTTTATTATATTTTTTCTCTTTTTGAATCCTTTCATTAACTTATAAAAATATAAAAATATAAAAATAACCAAGCCTTTTAAGGCCCCTGGGGCTACTTTCATGGGTCACAGTTGGGTTTAAGTGTGCAACTCATTTATGACCCACCCGATTCAATTTAGATATTTCAAACCCATTTTTATTGAGCTCTTAAAAATTTTAAACCCATATATAACCCATTCATATGAAAATATGGTTCAAAAATGGGTTATTGACCCATATTGTCGGCTCTAAATATGATGATGGAATAGGTAAAATGTGACTATAGGCTTTTTTTTTTTTTTGGGGGGGGGGGGGGGACTAGGGATTTGCATAGATAATTCTGGTGAAGGATTATAAAATCTCTTTCTTTCTTTTTTCGGTCGAAGGCAATATTTTCATTTCACTTGAAAAGGAGTTAAATTGCTTCAAGATAAAGATAAAATCAAACAAAATAAGTCAATTTAGAAGATAAATCAACTTGGTAAAGCCTGCGAAGACTCCTTCATCCCAAAGGCGGGTCTATCATAGCATTAAATCCTAAACGACGGCCGATCACTGAATCTCACATCAATAATGAGCACATGTCGATATATCCTTCTCCACTTATGGTTTTGCCAAAAGGTGGTGTGCACCTAGGTTCGACCCCCAGTATCATCATCGAAAAGAGATAACAACACCACCAACGAATTGAAATGGTACAAAAAACTCATTGTAAGTTTCATATCTATTTATAGATCGGAATAAAAGAGCGCAAAATCTAAACTTAAATCTAGATTGGGAGAGAAGACCTAACAAAAAAATACTAGCTTATCACAAAATTACTTTAAGATAAGTCGGCTGCTGAAGCAATGGAGAGGAGCCGTGCTCAATCATATGAAGCAAGCACCGGAGTCGAAGCGAACAAACAGATCCGAAATAGCTGATTCTTTCGAGACGCTCACATTTCGAACTTCTGAGCTCACCAAACAAAACTCTTCACGAGAAAGAAATCGACGGGATCGTCCAAATCATCAACGAAAAAATCTTCAAGAAGGAGTCGAGGATCGACACGAGAAATAGGAAAACAAAAGAAGAGAAAGGAAGAGGATGAGGGGTGACCCCTCATAAATTTGTTGGGGGGAGGGGGGAGCTTGGCGGGGATTTGGGAAGGGGGAAAACTCTAAGGGGGAGCAAAAAGATAGGGGGCCAAAATCTCTTTCTTGTACTACACTACAAAAGCTCATGAAGATCGGTCACATTCAATGTCGCCTCTACTTTTTACCACACATAATTTAGTTTGATAATTTCCACTGTTGATAATATTGCCGTTACTCACAAAATTAGCTCGATGGGACCATGCAAATCATATCGAAAATGCAACATGGCAGTTCACTTGTATGAATATGTGGTAACGGTTCGAGAGGGAGTTGATTTTATTTTATTTTTTTCGTTTCTCTCATGCCCAGATCAGGCCCTTGCCCGTGGATACATTGGACAGTCCATTGCAAAGATCGACCACAGGCAAGAAGGAAAAGAAAATGAAAGGGAATGGAATGGAATGAAATGAAACGAAAAAGAAAATTGAGAATTATTTTTTTAAAAAAAAAATTATAAAAAAATCGTCTCCGTTAGTGCCGGTCGTTATCACTTAAGTTGAGTACAATGATTGCTTACTTAACAATTCATTAAACATGTGTTGACGATATTTATTCAGTTTACATTATATTGATTGCACGTGAAATCAGAATCCGCGCGTCAAGAGTTATGAATGCGACGTATTCAGTGCAAGCTACATTAACAAGATCCTCGTTCATAAATGTGAAATTTCGAGGTCCGAATTTCATCTTTTACTTTTTTGTGTCGAGTAAAAAGTTCACGTGACATACCGTGAAAAAACGTCATTTCGATTTTTCTTCTGTACCCCTGCTTTCCGCACCAAAGACAATTGAAGCGTACGGGCCCACAAAATACGGAACATAGGAGCACGTGCTCCATGCCCGGAGGGGGCGTAATCGTCAATTTGGATCGCAGCTGTGATTTTCGAGAGCTTCAATCATTAGAGCGGCTCGGTCCCTGGTTTTCAATGGCGTCGCCCCTTTTTCACTTCCACCTCACGAACAGGTCGGAGGGCCCAACTTTGACGGCCGGATCATGCCCATGTCCTCACCGGAGATACGCAGAAAACGAATGATTTGCCTGAAAATGACTCTGTCTATTTGATGCACGAAGGACAAACGAAACGAAATATTATCGCATGGTCAGCGAAAACATTTAAATATAAATTGCTATGGATAATAAAAAGAAAATATTTTTTTTTTCATTAACTAGACGGCACTTTTCTTTTCCATCATGATCAGCATCCGCCGATGTTCATTATCTGTCCTCGCCGGGAAGAATTACAAGTTTACATTGCCTGCCTGATGAGAATTGAGAACCTCCTGAAAGCGTGGAGGGAGTAGAATTCTTTCCCCGAACCAGTGGTTAATATAGAAGATGACTGAGATTTTTGCGATGGAGTTTGGGATAGTCGCAAGGAATGGGCTGGATGCGGAACGGCTGCATCAGCAGCTTCTGAAAGATGGGGATACCAACTATGTTAGCAGAGCGCTCTACAAAAACTACGGCCAAAAGTGTTTTTTATTTTATTTATAAAACGGTTGGCGCTTAATTATCTTGAAAATCATGATCGTCGAAAATTGGGGAAATATCATTGATATGGGGCTAACGAGCTCGGATCGCACTCAAATTCGGCCGATTGAAGCGAAACGGCCTTCTGATCTATACTCACGGGCTTTGGCCTTGAATTGCGATGGATTCCGGCATTTCGGGATCGCTTAGATATGTTTTCAGGCAGTTTTCGATTTAGGTAATTTTGAATATTTGGATTATTTGTAATATTTGATTTGAATTCTCTTAGATTAACTTAGATCTGATTTTGATAAGGTTATCTTTAGTAATTCTGTTTCCTAAAAGAGTCTTATCACTATATTTTGAACATCCGTCTTTGTAATCAATACGTTATTTTCAATCAAATTTCTGAATTCCTTTCGAATTATTCAAGTTATCGATTCTTTCTGCATTTTTTTTTTTTTTTTGCTCTACGTTTGGTTAGTCGTCACAGATGCCCTTTTTGCTGAACTATACTCCATTTTTGTTTTTCCACGTATCAAATGTTCAGTGGTTTGTCAAAATCTCAGTCTCATCAAATTGGTGAAGGATAACTGTCTCATTCACCACCCTCTACCTGTGACGAGCAGCCAAAAATGGGGGAAAAAACAAAAACAAAAAACAAAAGACAGAGAAAGAGGACCCGACAACCCGACCCCACTTGGACCGTGTTCACGAAATTCGTGAAACTCGACCCAAACGGAACCGTCGAGATGCATAATTGAACCTGCCCGTTTTAGTCTGAAGGGACCGGGCCGTATCGTCGAAGCCCTGAGAACGAACCTTACAGAGCTGAACCCTTGAGACCATGGAAAACACCACTAAGATGAGAACAGTAGCTAGCCACACAGACACAAGGACCAAAATCCGAAACAAGTCAACAACAGTTTCGTTAGCAAAATGGATTCAAGGTAGGTAGTCATTACTTTCCGGTGCCGATGAAGCCGTCGAAAGTGAGGGTATTGCTGTTCCCACACCGCAGGATTCAACTCCCCTAAGCCCTCCAGTGAGTTTGAACACAAACTACTCTTGAAATGTAGGGTTCTTAACCAACGTGTGCACGCCAAGCCATATCAAAACGAAGATGTCCATGCGCTTTTCCCAATAAGCTCAACACCAGAAACTTCACCCGTCAAACCCCTATAAGGAAATTCCATATCCAGATCTGAACACGGAAAGAGGTAATTGCGCAAACATTTGGCATGCAATTCAGGAGTAGCAGTGCAAGTTCTGGTGCGAAAGTTGGTGCCGACGTATTTCGGCCGCCGATGGGGCTCATGGAGGCAACGGCGGATGGGGAGGCGGCGGTGTGGTTGGAACGAAAGATTGAGACCTTCGGCATCTTCGTTGTTCGAAGAACGAAGAAGGAAAGAAGAGGAAGCAAAGAGTATGTGTGTCGGTAATGGAGACGGAGGGGAGGGGAGAGGACCGGAATTGAGAGAGAGAGAGAGAGAGGAGATCTGATGTCCCCTGCATGTAAGGCAGGGGATCAGGCCATTCGATGCGCCTGGATCCCCTGCATAAAAGGCAGGGGATCTTACTTTTTTCATCATTGGATCTTTCTCCCTCTATAAAAGGCGGTAAATCCAATGGCCCCAAAACTAAGGATCCTCTGCCTTACATGGTCCCCATTCGATCACTTCCTTACATGCAGGGAATCCGGAGGCAGATCTGATAAGATAAGTGGGATCCATTTGAACATGTGGAGATCGATGAATAATACAGACCTTGGCCGACGTGAAGATCCGGATGGGGATCACCTACCTTAAAAGCAGGTGATTTACCCCCATCCCCTTACTTTTTTTTTTTTAAGGTAACAGATCCCCACCCTTATATAGCTTTTTCCCCCTATATCAAGAATGGGGATCCCCTGCCTTAAAAAAAGTAAGGCAGGGGATCCGGGTCCCCACCCTTGACAAAATCAAGGTAAGGGATCTGGATTATGAAGATCCAGCACGACCTCTCTCCATTCTAAATTTCTGGCTCCACATGTTTATGCATGGAATAGAATCTTTCTCTAATGTACGGCCCTTCGCTATTTATTGCCCCTGAACACTCGTCGCTTTCCTTCACCTATAAGCAGCTCTCCGGCACCCGCCATTGGAGCTCTGCAACAAGAGACTCCATTGTTGCCCATTTGTTCATGTCCTCGAAATAGTTGAAAAATGGTGATCTGAAAATAGGAAAAAAAAAACAGATTAGTACAACTTATGGGTAGGAGATCATGTTGTGCGAAGGAAGGTGTGAACAGAGGAGCTTGGTCCAATGAGGAAGACCAAATCCTGACCAACTATATCGCCCTCCATGGAGAAGGCAGATGGAGGAAAGTTACCCAGGATGCAGGTACTTCCAGTTCCGAATACTAGGTTTCATTTAATAACTTTGGTCATTCAGAATTTGGCAGAAAGAAATACCACGTTACTTCTCACGTGCAAACTCTACTTGCTTTTAGTTTTGTTACGTTTCGATGATAGGATTATTGTTACTAACTACAAACCCCCGTCGTCGGGCGGGTTTGTTTCTTCTCGAGAAGGTCTAAACCGATGCTTCAAGAGTTGCAGGCTCAGATGGGTAAATTACCTGAAGCCAGGCATTAAGAGAGGTGCCATCTCCCCTGATGAGGAAGACCTCATTATCAGGCTTCATCGTCTTCTGGGTAATAGGTATTCTTACTACTTCTTCATTCATCTCCTAATCTTTTGATTTTTAGCATGGTTTTTCATAAATCACTCGTTATTTTTTGGGAAATGCTTCCTTGACACTATCAAAAACTATACAATCTCAATCGTAGATCCACACACCATCACCGCGTGTTTTGCATAAAGCACTCGTTGATTGGGAGATCGTGTGGTCAGAAATAACTGAGAGTCAGACTGCCAGGCTAACTGCTTCCTTATTTTTAAGATAGCACGTGCATGCTTCAGTCCGTTGTATTTCTAGCACCGCTCTTTTCCGTCACAAATCCTTCATTCGAGAGACAATATCGGCAACGTGTTTTTGCTGAAGTTATTGTCCAATTCTCCTATTTTACATGACCCCTCAAATGACAATTTGTGAATATGTAAAATAGGCTCATGTTGTCCAATAAAGGGAAAACGCCACAAAAAAAAAATCATAAATTGTACTCATTGTGACATATTTAATCCAAACTTTTTTTTATTGCACAAAAAATTTCAAACTTATACTTATGCGACGCATTTACTCCAAATTTGTACCCATTCGGCACATTACCCAAAACTTGTACTAGTGTGACACATTTACCTCCAATTTTTTTTTTGTGGCACCAAAAATTCTAAACCCGTATCTTATGACAGATTTATATCCTTGTAAATGTGTCAATAGGAACAACTTTGAAAATTGGGATAAATATGTTACACAAGTATAAATTTGGGGTTTTTGGTATAACAAGTATAATTTACGGTTTTTGGTGATTGTTTCTCTCCAATATAATAACGGGAGACATTATCCATTATTTTATTTTATTTTTGGCGTTTTCATATTACTTTGATACGCAGGTATAAACATCAAATTAAGTTCTAAATCGAAGGCCCTTCCTCTTCTAATTAATTTGCGTTTACACAGGTGGGCTTTAATAGCTGCAAGGCTTCCGGGACGAACCGACAACGACATAAAGAATTATTGGAACACCGTTTTGGTAAAAAAGCTTCCAGCCGCAAGGCCGCACATCAAGCCTCATCTCAACTATGAAGAGAAGGTCGGGTCATTTGCCAGTAATGGACTAGTCTCGCATCAACGGGTGAATGCACACCACAAGGTCCTTGGTTTCACTGAGTTCTCTACGTCAAATGAACTGGACAAGGACCTGGCGAACATGATCGACGCCGGCGCGAAGAACAGCGAGACCGAAAGCCTAGTTCCTTTTCGAGCAGAGGACAGAGATGACGATGGCATGAACTTCTTGCATGCTGGTGGTGAAGGCTTTGCTTTCGGCGTTTCGGAATCGAATTCGCCATTGCGTCATGAGAAGATGGAGATGGAAGAGGAGAAAGATTTGATTGGTGCGAACAGTGGGAGCATTCCTTGTTCAGAGGTTTATGCTTCGTCATGTTCGCGAGATGAAGACAAGGTCGGAACTCAGACAACGAATGAACATGATTCTCGTGATCAGCCCACTTTACACATGGAGTTGAAGAAGTTGGCTATTTTTCTAGAATTGGAAGATGAGTCTTCTAGAAGCTGATTTCGAGTCATGAATCGGTGCTTTGCTGGGGTAGTCTCTTAATTAATCACGTCCAGTGAGTTTCCATATGTACTCATGTTGGATTATTTCGATTCGTGTTTTCTAATTTTCAATAATACGATGAGGACGGAATAAGACAAATGTGATTATGGGGTTTGCATAGATAATTCTGGAGCAGGATTATAAGACCCCTTTCTTCTACTACGCTAGAACAGCTGATTAAAATTGGTCACATTCAAATATGACGGGGAAAATACCAAAAAAGATTCTAATCCTATTGCATTAGTAGCAATCTTCTTCTAAACTTTTTAAATGGACCAATTTAGTCGAAAATATTTTGCATTTGTGTCAATTTAACTCTTCCTGCCAATTTTAGCTACAGGTCGTGGTGCTACGACCGACGCTGACATGGATAACTTTTATAAATTTTTTTTTATTATTTTTCATATTTTTCTCCTGACGACCGTTGCCTAGGCCATCGTCTATCAGTAAAAATGAAAGAAAATAAAATGAAACGAAACAAGAAAAGAATGCAGGCCACGAATGTGGCACGCCTAGGATCGTCATAATCGGAATCAGAAACACAACATGATAGAAGAGAGGAATGGTGTGCACTTTATTTAGAATCTGTCGAAACTCAATGCGAAAACAGTGACGAATCGAAAACCCAAGTTCTTCCCCTTTATTCCCTCTTGGAGCGCTGGCCAAGTGAGACAACCACCATCGGAACGAAGAGGTATGGTCTGATTTCTGCATTAAAGGGTTAGAGGACGGACTTGAGCCTATTTATAGAGTTTCCGGCCGTGAGCTCTCTCATAACAGACCGGGCCTAACTCGGCTCACACTAAGCCATCCCATATTAAATTGATTAAAAATCATTTATATCTTACCTTATTAAATCAACCCATAAAACGGAAATATCAATTTTAATTAATTAATGTAGACCCATATAGAAAACCCCTTACAAAGAAAATATAATAACAAATTAGAAAAAAAATATTAAAAAAATGTAACTTGTTCATCAACAGAAGATGAGTATTGCGTTGTTGCTGCGATAGCTTGAGCTCACATGGACTCAATCTCTCCCGTATGAACTAGGAGTATCTTCTAAAACCATACCTAGCATCTATTGGGATAATATTGGTGCTACGTATGTGTGCGCGAATCCTGTTTTTCACTCCAAGATGAAACGCATTTGTTCGCGACTTGGTTAACAAAGGTCAGTTACGAGCGAGTCACGTGTCTACTCATTATCAACTCGCGAATGCACTAACAAAGCCTCTTGCACAAAAACGGTTTCTTCATTTTCCGATCCAAGGTCGGCATTCGGGATGGAACGCTTCTCTTGCGAGGGCATATTGGAGAAGGCATCTCTCAACAGTAAAGCAATTAAAACAATTGCTCTTAATCGGATCAAGGCCAGTCAAGCAATATATTCTTATACTCATGACAAGTGTATGTAAGAGTTTCTAAAGTTGACAATGTCATTATATCTTTCTTTTGTACACACGAATGCTATGCTTTTTTTTTTTTTCAAGCGACATGAATAAATATTCTTAAAAAAATTATTTTTTAAAATTATTCAATTTTACGCGGACAAATGGAGGTTATGTCCGACCAAAAAAAAAAATGGAGGTTATGTTTCGTTTTCCCTTGTGGTCACGAGAAGTTTGGATGCATGGAAGAAAGTTGAGCCGCCGTACATTTTTAAATTTTGTGATTTCAAGGAGTTGATTGCGCTTGCTGCCTATTTAATTGGTCTTTGCCACGCTTGTCAAGTCATTTCATTGAACGCGTTGTTTGATTTTCGAAATTTTAAAAACTACCCGTGAAATGGAAAGAATCGCTACGTCCAAATTTCTTCTTCCTTTTTTGCGGGGTTTGAGAAAAAGGTCGCGTGACGTATTTGGTTCCTCGGGGATCGGGAAGAACGTTGTCACGACATGCCGCTTTGTCCTATCTCGGACAAGACAGAAGGGAAACGAAAGAGCACGTGGTCCACATTGGAAGGGGGCATAACTCTCAATTCGGGTTCCTGGTGCGATTGTAGCCCTGATCTGATCCATGGTTTTGGGAAAATTTCAAAAAAGGGGCCCAAATTCTTTTTTTTTTTTTAAAGAGTGAACGTTATTTCAAAAGATGGCTCGAAGTACCAATCTATTTCAATTAAGGGCATTTTTGTCCTTTAATATTTTTACCTTTTCTTTTTTTCCCCCTCCCAACCCTCCCGTTCATCTTCTCCGCGGGACCTCTTCTTCATGGGTTGTTGCTCATTGCCACCACCATCGCCATCGCCAATGTGGGAACAACGAGGACCTGCATATGTTCGTGTGAAGCTCGAGCGTGTAACCGGTGTCCGAAAGCAACTTGAGGCACGCGGTGAATAGAGCCACTTCCACTGAACCGGGGCTCGTCGGTGCTACTAAGGCATCTCTTCAACATGCAGAAACCGCTCCTGCCAATTCCAAAGGTATATTACCTACTACCAATGGTCGACTCAGTGTAAAACTTTTGCATTTGATGGGTATCCAGTAGGGGTGAGCAGAAAAATCACGATCCAATCAAATCGGACCGAACCGTACCCAACCAGTTGATTTTGGATGATTTTTGGCGAGTACGGTTCGGTTCTCGGTTTCAATTTTCTAGAACCGATTTTATCGGTTCGGTTTACGGATTTGAATGCGAACTATCCAACTAGCCCCCTTATATAATCTGAATGTATATTATTTTATCGGTTCGATTCTCATTATTCTGCAGGTATTACGTACCATGTTTACTGAGTTCATTTATTTTATTTTTTTATTTTGTCTTTATGCTTCCTTAGAGCATAATCTTATGGCTACTTGCGATGGAATAAGGCAAATTTGTTTCCTCGCCTATTTTTTTTTTTTTTGCTTGGTAGAAACATAACCGAAATCCAACCAAAAATCGGACCGAACCGATGGTTCGATTGGTTCACGATTCATAGAAGAAGCGGTTGGTTCACGGTTCGTATTTTGCGGAACCGATTCCTAGCGGATGGTTTTCGGTTCTAGGGTAAAACCACCCATCCTGTGAACCGATCACCCCTAGTATCCAGGGAAGCTTTAGGATTTTATCTTCTTTTCCATCACCAACAAGACTTCTCTTCTTCTTATTCTTCTTCTTATTCTTCTTCTTCTTCTTCTTCCCCCTGTCCCGATGAAGCAATAATGCAGGATTTGATAGAGAACATGAGTCCCCCACCAGGAAAGAGAATAGTGGATACCGGCGACCCCGCCGGCACCTCCACGACCAGAGGGGAGGTCACTGTAGATCGTCCCCCGACCTAGGGTGCCGACGCTCCACCGCGCAGGGCAACGTATGTGAGTCGCCTCCTTTGGTTCAACGAAAACTTCTCGCTAGGTCAACGACGCTTTAAGAAGTTCTCGCTGAAACTGCCTACACCATCTCTCTCTCTCTCTCTCTCTCTCTCTCTCTCTCTCTCTCTATGTCACCGCACTCTTTGAAAGAGACGCTCAAGCCCTGCTCTAGCCTCCCTTCCTCATCCTTCTCCGCCGATTCAACCTCCCCATCGAAGCCATCACTGTCCCAAGAGTTTGAGCTCGGAAACCCCAAGAAGCCTCCGAAGTCGTCTCTCTCGCAGCAGCTCCTGCGCCTTTAGGGCTCCTAGTAGCAGTAGCTAGCCAGAGAAGGGCAGAAAATTGCAGGCGACACCGGGGCTGGTTCGATGTTGCGAGGACAGCGCGTGGGGGACGTCTTGCACTCTGCTACTTCCACGACCGGCAAACCGCCGTCGCCGGCTAAGGTTAGGTATTCCGGCGACGATGACGCCTTGGAGATGCTGAGGTTGTTCTATTGGACAACCTCAGCACAGACCATGAGCGCGTCCACGAGGCGGACCCCATTCTCCTGCAAGTCGAGCAGCACGACCGACCGAGTCATTCCGCGGCGACCCCGACGGCCACATCGCTGACATTCACATGAAGAAGGCGTGCTGCGGAGAAGATGAACAGGAGGGTTGGGAAGGGAAAAAATGGGAAAAAAGAAAAGAAAAAACTGAAAGACTAAAAAGACAAAATTGCCTTTGGGTAGGCCCTCTTTTGAAACAATTTCAACACGTCGGGCCCTCTTTCGTAATAAAAGCTCACTCTGAACCCTTTTTTGAAAAAACAGAGGGATTTGGGGTTTTTTTTTTAAATTTTCCCCATTGTTTTTTATGGTGGGCCTTGTACTTCTTATCTACCCGCGAAATGGAAAGAATCGCTACGTGCATGTAATTCTGCGGTCCAAATTTCTTCTTCCTTTTTTGGCGGGGTTGAGAAAAAGGTCACATGACGTTTTCCAGCATTTGCCAGGTCATCCCTATGACTATCTCCGACAAGACAGAAGGGAAACAAAAGAGCACGTGGTTCATATTGGGAGGGGCATAACTGTCAATTCGGGTTCCTGGTGCCATTGTAGCCCTGATCATTCGAGCGGCATGATCCATGGTTTTTAATGATGGGCCTTGTGCTTCTTGTCTTCATCACGTCGGTGGGCCCACTTTCAAGGTCCCGGTCACCACCGCGTTCGACAGAGATCGTCACCGTTTAACACGTTACTTTTAAATTGACATAATGACACAACTAACCCTTGAACTTTGACATAATATGCAATGTAGTTTCTGAACTTTTAATTTGACCAATATAATCTCTAAATTTTAAACTAATGTGTAATGTAGTCTCTAAATTTTTATTTTGATCAATACGGTCCCTAAACTTTTGGAACATATTCACCTTAGTTTCTAAGCTTGAATCAATGGAATGACTATATTAAACATCTTCTTTATAATAAAAAATTCAGGAACCACATTACACGTTGGGTCAAAATTCATAGACCATATTGGTCAAATTAAAAATTCAAAGATTACATTTCTCATTGGGCCAAAGTTCATGGGCTGTTTGTGTCATTTTGCCTTCTAAATTTTGTTCGTTTGAAAAAAAAAATATTTTCGAAAAATTAATTTTCAATTTTTTAGTATTCAAGCGACGGAAAACTAAGCGATCTAGAGAAAGCGTATTCCACTGATTGATAATAACAAGGTCAGATCGGAGGAAAATAACTTCCGACAAGGAGGAAATCACTTTCCCTGAATCACCAAACAAATAAAAACTAACTACTAACTCTTGAAGATTGTTTTCGTGAAGAATGTTTTCCTTTATTTTGAAATTTTCAGTGAAACACATACATCCTAAAAATTTGTGGTGTTCATCTTCATTATTGACCCTCGTGAACGGACCGTGTTTCTTTTTTCTTTCCCTCTCTCTTTTTCATGAAAAAATTCGGCCCGATTTGGTAATCCAGAATGCCGAATCAGCAACTTCGGGTTCCTATTTCTCGTATCCGATCCATTTTGTTTGGAAAATGAATTTATAAAACAATTCGACCCGATTTGGGAACTGTACGTGGAGAAAGTAAGGAAATCTAGCAAAACCTAAAGAGGGTTTTTCGTACGGATTCCATTCCATGCATAAATCAATGTTCCTCCCCGTGAATTCGGAGGCGACTATTGGGATTACAATCCTTTCATGGTGACTATAGAGACAGAGAGAGACGACTCCACACTGCACAAGATGTCGTTGTTTTCGGAATTCATTGATGGTTGAGAGACGGCATCGCGGTTGTCCTAGCTCTTATCTTGGCTTCATGGATGGCCACCATTTTTGGACATTTCTCATCATCTCGATCTCGATTGAACGATCGAAAGAGACTAAACGCCGACGACGATAATCCACAGCCGTTCATTCATAACCTTGCAATAAGAAAATCACAAGAAACTTATATATGGTTACACGGCCGATTAGATGTAGGAACACCTAGAGATTTTTATAGCGAGATTTTACCAATATACCATCTTCTATTGATGGGAAAATTAAGAAACGTGTTGAAATCCTAAAATTTATACCAGTTCAACCTTTAAAAAAAAAAAAATACCGATTCAGTCGTTGGAGCAAATTTTGGCTTGCCAACGCTAATGATGACTTTTTTTTAATAGTATTTCAATAATTTTTTTTGAATTTTTTTTTTGTTTTGTCTAGACTTACCTGTACTCAAAGTGAATTGTCTCAGTGCTCTCATTTGTCTCATTTTCGATCTCGAGATCATTCAATTTTTTTCCGAATTAGCTCCTACTCCTACTCCTCATTTTTACTTCGTCGTCGTCGATCCTTCATTTGTAGTGGTCACTATTTAAAGGTAAAAAAAAAAAAGCTCGCTTTGACATCACATGCATCATTCAAGCGAGAAACCTCAGATACGGTAGGGCTCTTCGAGGAGACTCACATATGTTAAGCATAAATCTAGTGTCCCTTCTGAGCCAAAATTCTTCTTTAAACTGTATTTAAGAAGACTTTGGACAAAATGTGGATTTGTATGCGTCGAGATGTCTCCAGCACCCAAATCTAGATTTAGGTTCTCTGTCGATTTCGTGGACAGCTTATCTGATTTTGTGATCACTTGCTACAAAGTTTGCAGCTTTTCTCTCCCGGTCTAGAGCTAAATCTAGATTTGGGTGCTTTTTTATCCTGATCTAAAAATAGATCTGGAATTTTCAATACGTGTTCTGTTTTCCTACAACCTATTGGTGTTGTTGTGTTCTATACACACGGTGATGGTGCTAGGGACGCCGAACTTTGGCGTGCACTGCATCTTGGCATAGCCGTTGTTGCTAGAAAGAATTTTTTTGGTGTGTACCCATCACTGACGATGCGAGCTTCGGTGATCAGCTGCCGGACGAGCTTTGATGCTACAATAGATCCGTCTTCGAAGAATGAGCTAGTTTTTGCAAGCAGTAGCAAGTTGTTTCATTTCTCAAATCTATTTTACTTGTGTTGTAGGATTTGCATCTATGTTGAAGTTATGTACAACTTTTTCTATATGAAATGAAGGTGCTCGTTTTGACCAAAAAAAAGAGATGTCTCCAGCACTCTATATCGGCCCAGTTTGGTTCAACATTGGAAATGAGCATTGGGGCTCGAAAGTCCCTTGGCCAAATACAAATAGTATTTGATTCATTTTTTGGCTCATTTTGGGGAGATGTAATTGCATCCCATATGCTCTCTAAAGGCTTTTGGCCCCAAAGTATCTACGGAGGTACTATGAGAAGTTGCATCTCAAATGAAACTATTTTTTTTTCTTTTAGCGTTGTCACCTCCACCTGCCGCCACCCGTCTGGCAACCACAGCCACCGGCCACCGTTGCAGGCCGTCGCCGCCGGTCGATCGCCAACAATCGCTGCCGATCTCCGCCCACCACCGCCACCGCCGCTAACAACCACTGCCACTACTAGCCGGCCGTCGCCATCTCCGACCACTGCCAACGACCTCCGCCGATCGCCGCCGCCGCTGTCGTCGTCCGCCGATCGTCGGTCACCGCAAACCGCCGCTGCCGATCACAGACCACCGCCGACGACCTCCGCCACCCGCCATCGCTGACTGACCGCCGCTCGTCGACCGCCACTTTTTTTTTAAAAAAAATGTGAAAATATTTTACAAAGTGTATTTTTCACCAAACGACATTTATATCAAAGTTGCATTCCAATGTGTTTTTAAAAAATACTTCACCAAATACTATTTGCATTTTGAAATAGGCCTTTAACCCAAAGATATTTGTATTTACTCAAAGTCCCTTGGTCAAATGCTGAACCAAACAGAGCCATCGAAGAATATAGAAGCAACCAGCTAGGTTCTTCTATGGACATTGACACCTATGACACTCAAGACCCGTGGGGAGGATCATTTTCACGGAATCCTTATCCTACACAGGATATTGCATCCAGCACCCAGGACCAGCCATCCAGCTCCAACTATGGCCCCAGCCCCAGATGCCATTTAGCTCCAATCAAGACCCTGGATAAAATTCGCAGGATCCAGTCACTATGAAAGATATTTTGTCAGGAGAAAGGCACGCAGCGGAACAAGAAGATAGTCCGGAACAAGAAGATAGTTCCCCACTATCTGAAGACCTAGACATCAGACTGTCCCAGCTTGAAGAACAGTGGTATTTGAATAAATACAAAAAAGAAAAAGACGGCCCAGGCAGCTCTGACTTTGACGATGCCAATTATCACCCAAACCTAGACCGTCGTCAGCTCTGAATCGTCAAAACCGTCCAAGTCCCCTCATGCATGTAAAAAAGTCCTCAAGGTTGTTGTCAAAAGTTTTAGTGATTATTGTTCGTGTAAGAATAAGTGTTCTGCAACCTTCAGAAGACTTTTTCAAAAATTACTGTTCATGTACTGTAGCAGTGACACTGTAGCAGTACTGTAGCACTTTAACAAACACTGTTCACCCGAAGACTTTTTTATTTTTTCTCGTGAACTTGTGTTAGACGTCCGTCGAAGTGTTGGATGCCTATAAAAGGCCTTCGTATGCGTTGTAATTGGCAGAAGCGGCATCATTCCTCTGCTTCTGGTTTCAAGAAGAAGAAGAAATCCGACCGATACTACATCTGTAGTAAGAAAGGGCACTTTGCAAAAAACTGTCCTCAGGCAAAGCGTCAAGGAAGCTACATGATCCAAAAGATCTCCTCCACCATAGGTATCCCATTGGATGATGAAGATATCGAGTCTGTCTTCTCTGTTGAAGATGAACCTTCACCCGACACATTGTTTGCCCTCCAAACATATTCCTCAGACTCTGATGAATCCCCTGGTGACATCTTTGCATTTTTCCCTGATACTATCTCTGACTCCTTCCATGTCCAACCAGTTTTCCGCTCTCTATATATTCTCATCCAAATCCACACTTCAGAAAATGATAAACCCATCCAAGTCATTGCCCTCATTGATACCGGTGCGGCTGCATCTCTCATGGATATAAAAGTACTCCCGGAGAAATTCTGGATGGCTTACACAAGGTATTTTCACTCTGCTTCTGGTGATACTTTTACCATAAATTTTCGCGGCAAAACTATCACACTCCAAATCTTCCCAGGTTGTTCCATATCCACAAAAATCATTGGTTGTAATTCCCCAGATAAAAACCTTATCATTGGTTGGGATGTTCTGGCCCAGCTTTCTCAGCTAAGAATCAAACCCACTGGTTTACAGTTTGGTGACTAGTTTCATGAGTATGTGGCTATCCAGAGACTATTCATTATTCAACTAGAAATCCTTGATCCAATAACTCAAAGTCTCTTATCCTACTGTTCTGAATCTCATTCCCATTTTGTCCAAACTTATTCAAATCCTCTATGAAAAAATCCTGACTTTTTTGCCAAACTCCCGTTCAAGAAAAGCCAAGATGTTAATCCCACAAAAGCCAGTCATTCTGGTATGAATCCTAAACATCTTGCTTTGGCCTAGAAGGAATGTGCTGAGCTCCTTTCTCAAGATCTCATTGTACCTTCTGATTCATAATGGGCTTGTGAAGCCTTCTATGTGAACAAGAGAGCCGAACAGAACCGTGGTAAGTTTAGATTGGTGATTAATTACCAGCCCTTGAATAAATTCCTTCAAGATGACAAATTCCCTTTGCCTCGCAAAAATTCCTTGTTTGGTAGCCTAGCCCAGGCTAAGATCTATTCAAAGTTCGACCTGAAAGCAGATTTTTGGCAAATTGGAATTCATCCTGATGACCGTCTTAAAACTGGTTTTTGCATTCCAAACCAGTATTTTCAATGGACAATTGTCCCATTTGGTCTTAAAACAGCCCCATTCATTTTTCAGAGAGCCATGCGTAGAATTTTCTAGCCCATTCTCCCACATGCCCAGATTTACATTGACGACTTTCTCCTCTACAGTCCTGATGAAGAATCTCATTGCAAATTGCTTTCCCAGTTTGTTGATATTGTCCAGAAACATGGAATCATGCTTTCTCAAAAGAAAATGATTCTTGCTTAAAAAGAGATTGAGTTCCTTAGTATGCATTTGAAAGAAGGCACCTACTGCCCAGGTCCTCACCTTGCAGAAGAACTTCAAAAATTTTCCTTTGAGAATTTGACAGTTAGCCAAGTCCAGGTTTTTTTTGAAATTGTCAATTATCTCCGAGACTTTGTGCCAAAGATTACCAAAATGATTTATCCTCTTCAGAGGATGTTGAAGAAAAATACTCCCCCATGGGGACCAAAACAAACACAGGCTGTGGCCCATCTCAAAGAAATTTTGCAGCATCTCCCTCCTTTGCAAATTCCTTCCACTGGTCAGAGAATTTTGCAAACCGATGCTAGTGACAAATATTGAGCAGCCATTCTCCTTGAAGATATCAAAGGTAAGCGCTTCATCTGTGCTTACAAAAGTGGGAGATTCACCCCTGCAGAAATGCATTACCAATCCACTTTTAAGGAGATTCTCGTAGTCAAATATGGCATCAAGAAGTTTGAATACCACCTTATTGGGCATCACTTTTTGGTCGAAATGGATATGTCTTCGTTTTCCCAAATGCTCAAATTCAAGTAGAAACAAATTCCTCACCCACAGTTGTTAAGGTGGACCGAATGGTTCTCAAAATATTCTTTTGATGCTAAATACATAGCAGGCAAAAAGAATGTCCTTGGAGATTTTTTGTCCAGACCGAAGCAGCCGGTTGAATCCATCAACATGTATGTGCGCAGAAATCCACCGAACGCGGAAACATTTCGCACTACACCAATGCGAGATACAACGTGAAATTCTTACAATTATCCTCCAGAAGTCCCAAGAGCGCCGTGTTTGTGGGGATAGCATACCTGCTCATCTCTCCTAGGCTTATCTCCGCTTCCTTTACTGGTATCAGAGCCAAACATCGTCAAAACTAAGTTAAGATTAGTATTCTAATATTCCAAGACCTGCTAACGGGGAAGAAGAAACTTATACTCTCATGGAACCCTCCATAGATATTTCAGCGCATGTCCAGTTGGAAACTCCCATTTCCCTACCTCCACCACCCAAACTCCACAAAACCACTTCATCCAAATTGGATTACCTCTATGAGGTATCCTATGTAAACGATGATCGCAAAATCTTAGAAACACAACTTCCCCTCATGAATCCTTATTCAGCTTTTTGCAAACTACCGACATTCTCTCCCATTCGCTCCATCAAATACCTCATCAAACACACACCCCGTTTTGTCAAAGAATACGTCCAGTCCACTAAATTTGATCAGCACCCTATCTTATCTACGCAGCAAGAAAAGTTTACAACTCTCCAGATTCCACATGAGCTCCCTGCTTAGTGGGCTCAACAAGGTTACACTCACCTTCATTTTGGAGCCATCCACTTGGCTTTATCCTTACATGGACGAAAAGGCTTGCCCGTTGTTGCTCGAGTTGTTCTCCTCGACACTCATTTTTTGGAATACCAGCATGCTTGCATTGGCACAGTTCAGACTACTCTGAACGCAGGCACAGTGTTTGTCACTCTCTTTCCAAATTTCAACATGGCCTTGGCAGATCCCAACTTACTCTCTGCTTTGAAGGTCCAGTTACAAATCACTGGTGCTCCTCAAATCACATCTGCTATCATTGCTACTCTTCACTACCAGATGGTGTATAGAGTACAAAACCATGCCATTGACCTTAACCTTCCCAGTGCCGAAGACACTTTGCTCATCTCTGTTGACAATGACCAGACTTCATGTATCCATGTCTCGCGTCAACTTCCAAGAGATCAGCTTGTTAAACTCCTTCCTGACAGTTGGGTGACCAACTATGAAAAGCTTCACCAGAGTTCCAGACCTGCCCAATCCTCTGAGCCACAGTACACCAATAAAAAAGATGGTACTATCACTATCAAATTTACCAAAGAAAAGGAAGACACTTCTTCCTCTGTTTTCCCATCATTCCCCACTATATTGTGCTTTTCGCCATGTCCATCTGAGTCAGTTAGTATGGAAGAACCTGACCCTAAAGCCCATGTCCAATCTTTTGATGACCATGGACGACCCATCTATTATTACAAGGGTCCCTCTGGACATTGTTTTTGGGATGTTGACTGTCCATGTTCCTCATGTTTGAACTCAGATGATGAGGACGACAGACCTTCCTCTAGGAAAAAGAAAAAGCAGAAAGATTCTCTTTACCAAAGGTACCTAGACGGTGACTTGACCATAGGACCTCTTGGCGAAGACGGTGGCCGTTGGTAATATATGGTTGAGTATGGTTCCCCCAAACCTCCTCAAATTACTACACCTCCACCAGCTTGTCCTCCAGATGAACCAAAGCCGCCACCTCCACCACCAAAGAAACCCATCACTTCTCCATTTTATAAACTCATCCTCAAATGGGTAAAGAAAAATTCTTGTCCCATCAAGCTCCCTCAGCCATACACTTGCAACCTCAAACCTGAACCACCTCCTGTTTTGCCTAGTATTTGCATATTCAGACCAAAAGATTTTTCACCTTTACCGCATTCTCCATTTGAAGAAAGTACAGCCACTTTCAGATTTCCTCCTGCAGAAAGTTTTTCTGACCAACAATAGAAATACTTTCACTCTCCGAAGATCCCATCTCCTAATGATGTTGATCTTCAAGGAAGACGGAAAGGCCCTACTCCAGTTGAAGCTGTTCTGAATTGACAGACAGAAAATGCTCTAGCCCATAATATAGCCATAAACTTAGTTGCTACCTGCCTTGATCGAGCAGACCATGCTACATCAGTCTCAAAGAAGATGTTGGAAGATTTCCAGAAGAGGCTTTACTTAATGGAAACAAAACAGATTCCTCCCAGTCATTATCTGGAAGACTAGACTCCTGAGATTGAGAAGCTCAGACGCTAGGTCCAAATATTGCAAGAACAACAAACTCTCCTTAAGCAAAGGAATCTGCAGGCCCTGGATCCATTCTTTTTCCCAACAACAACTCCACAACCAATATCATTCTCCTCGCCAAGTCCTTCAGACTCTAGCTCTTTTGCAACTATACTCAACACAGCACCACCTCCTTCAAAGACGAACATCCTTGTCCTTCGGGATCATCTTAAAAAGTTAAATCAAGAGAAAAAAGAAAGAGATAAGAAGACCTCTATTCCTCCTCCTTCTGCTCCCCCATAAAAATCTCAACCTCCTTCTCCTCCTCATAAACCTTCCCACTCGTGCATGATTTCTAATCCCTTGGAAAATTTCCTTCGAAACCAAGTACCTACCATCTCTACAGTGGAACCCATAAATCCTTCATCTCAAGTCACTCATGAAGTTTCTATGAGTGAAATATCTTCCATCCTAGATATTGAGTCTTATGACTCCAGCTCCCAGTCTGTCGTAGCAGACATTATGATGGCTAACCCTGCAGAGCCAATCATTGAAGAAGAAATGGAAGATCAGCCTAACATAGAACATCCACCTCCACCTTCACAGCCTTACCATGATCCATCGTCTTCAGCCCACAAAACCTATTCGTCCGATTTCTTTATTTTGGATGATATTCCTTGTCACAAATGGCCTGAAAGATTCCAAGAGTTCCATGCTTGGTTGATTACCAGAAACCTGAAAGAGCACAGTACTTATGACGTGCTTCTTGAGTTTGTTACCCGGTTCATTAGTGCCTTGAAAGATTGGTGAAAGTTAGCCCCAGAAAGAGACCAGCTTCAGTTTTTAACCTTGTCTATTGATGAAGCCATCCAGGTTGTTCATCTCTTCTTTATTGGCCAACCCCAAGACTCGAAAGAACTCAAAAGAAAAGAATTCTTTGAAAGAAAATGCTGTTCTCTGGCCAAGAAAGACTTGGATCGCCACTTTCGAGAAATGATCAAGCTTTTCTACCAGTTTGGTTCTAATCCTAATCTCAAGTCAGTTTTCCTGGCTTCTATTCCTAAAGAGGTTAGCCAAGTGGTTGAAAAAACCCTAAAGCTCAAAAATAAATCTATCACAGATGCCACTTTTGGAGAAATCCAACAGTCTGTCCACCTTGCTATTGAAGAAATGTGCCACAGAAGAGAAGTCTTCAGAAGCTATCTCCGTGAAAATCGTTCTCTTGAAAAGAATTGCGGCAATCCTCATCTGAAGATTAAGTGCTCCAAAGACTGTAGTGATCCCTCTTGTACGGGTCACAAGAAACGAAAGCACTTCAAGAAATTCTCCTTTGAGAAGTTTTCCTTTGGCAAAACCCACCATAGGAAAGGCAAGTGGAAGTTCCTTCGAAAAAAGAAGCGGCCTTATGTGAAATATCAGTGTGTTTTCTAAAATTCATAAGTTTCTAAGTTCCCTTTCTTCTTCTTTCCTATAAGCATGGTCCTTTGAAGATCAGAATCCTCTTGTTGGTTCAGTAGTATGATTGGTTTGGTCTAGTATGCTCTTCACTTGCCACTATGTGGAACCTGTGAAACAGAAATATCTGAAACCTTAAGAGTTGAGCTTCAAGAATGGGCTTGAGTGAGCAAACAGGCAGTCCCCTTTTAAGGCCAGGAGCGCCGTGTTTGTGGGGATAGCATACCTGCTCATCTCGCACAGGCTTGTCTCTGCTTCTTTTACTGGTATCAGAGCCAAACATCGTCGAAACTGAGTTAAGATTAGTATTCACGAAATTGAGAGAAAGACAATAAAAAGTCTAAACCACATGAAAGATGATTGGATATTTCAATTCGGCGCCTTCATTCTCCATGGGCTCATGTATCTTGATTTGAATGGGCCTAGGTTGCTCTTCATCGTTCACCCTCGGCTTTGCCTCGTTCCTAGGGCTAGCATGCATGCTTAAAATATATGCTTTGTGCCTCCTCGTGCGTAGGACGGCTGGGAGAAGTAGAACACACGCTGTCAAAGGTCTTCGATTTGAGCCATGGACTATGCAATTTACCATGGACCTTCACATAACACACCATGAATTGATTAACAATGATAATTTCGTGGGCAATTGCTATCCATTCTAGAAGTTGTTATGGATGTGTGGCTTAATATTTGAAGTATTTCAATACTCCCCCTTACGGGTAGAGGTGGCCAAATGGATCTAGAACCCATATTTAATGGTGGTGAATCAAAAGTAGGTGGGCTTAGGTGCTTAAGTGGGTCATGGGTTACTTAGAAATTTAGTGCGTGCTAAATGGATTTTAAATTGGTCATAAATGGGTTAACTATGATAACTATTTTAAGGGAGCCATAAATATGAAGAAAAAAGAAAAAAAAACTAATATTAAAATAAAATATTCAAATATTCAAATTATTGAAAATTTTGAGTGTTTTAGAATACTTAGAAAATCTATTTATGACCCACTTAAAACCCGGCGAGCCTCGAACCCATTGGAATCGACCGCGTCTATGGCTGATTGTCGAGTTGCCAGCCGTCGCTAAGGCTCGATGACAGATGGAGAAAAGAGGAAGAACAAAAATAAAAAATAAAAAATAATAAAAGAAAATTAAATTTTCTAGAGATTAAAAATTGTCCATAATGTTTTAGGAATACTTTTTTCAAAAAATTATAAGAAACGAATTTTCCTAAATATGATTAAATATTGAAGTGTTTGAACAATATAGGTCAGGCATGGGTCGAGTCAGGTATGGTTCGTTAAATTTGTATTGTATGAAAATATATCAAAATGGACTAAATGAGTCAATATGGATCAGATCATATTCGACTCGACCCACCCGTTTGACACCTCTACTTGGGTAGAGTGGATTTTTGCCATAAGACTTAACATGGAAATATATAACAAGGGAAACAAATAGGGGGCCTCGGAAAATTGTACTCGAAACCAATTATTCTGATACAATATAAGATTTTGTGGGAAAATTTGTCCAAAAAGCCCTAAACATACTGCACTTTTGCCGATTTAGCCCTAAACATTTCAATTTTACCAATTGAACCTAAATATTTTCACGTTTTGTCAATTGAGCACATCCAACTAATTTTGATTGGAAGTCGCTAACATAAACACGATCATTCTACGTAGCACGACCGATGTTATTTATTTATTTATTTTTATCATTTTTTAATTTTAATTTTTTTTTCTTTTCCCTCATTTTTTTTCTTAATGTGGCTGGCAAGGCCCCTCTATTCTCACTGGCCACATTAAGAAAAAATCGAATAAAATAAAAATAAGTAAATGATTCGCAAATATATTTATTTTAGTTAAAGATTGCTAACATCAGCGCCGGTCGTGCCACATAGTATGGCTAGCATTCACATCACGGATTTTTAGCTAAAATTAGCTTAATGGACTCAATTGACACAATATATGAAAAGATTTAGGACTGAATTGACTAAAGTGCAATCGGTTTAAGACTTTTTGGACAATTTTTCTAATTTTGTAGGAGTGCCCTCAATTGCTCTGAAGAATTTAAGTTATTTGACGAAGACGTGGTTTAATATTTTAATCTACTAATGAACAACTTAATTGACCCATTCTTGACGTGCAAGGTAGATATAATTGTTCCCTTTCAGGCGAAACTTACATTTGAATTTCTGGCCAAACAAGCATAGAAAATTGCGAGAGAAAGGGAGAGGGAGAGAGAATTTAATTAAGGGTATGATTATCTCACTGTGCTCATCCCTCTTGACTTGAAAATGCTTGTGATGTATCATAGAAGCGAGTCCCACTCCATGGTCAAGAGAAATAAAAGGGAACAAAAGACTAGCCTTATGGTTCCAACTACATATGTCAAGGCATAACAACCTAATCTGATGCCAACTAACTAAACTAATCCCCTGTTTTTTTTTCCTAGGACTTTAAGAATGTTTCCCCCCCTCTCTCTCTCCCCGCTAATTAGGCAGACAGAGTAAGGAATCATGCTAGGGCAGCTCTACCTAACAAGTTAGTTGTAGGTGCAACTACCAAACCTAAGTCGACTTTTCGATCTTCTTGGGATCCATTTCTTCCATTTTGAAGCAAACGTGGCACGTGATCTTGGCAAAGGACGGAGAAAATCTTGCTTCAATCGTGTCTGCTCTTGAAGATTATGATGTCACCCGGGTGTATCGAAACACAAACTGAGAAAAATCGTGCAGTTTTCCTTTCTAGGATGAGATTTCCGTACAACGTTGGCTGGCACGAGAGAAGGATCCAAGAGACAAATATCTTGTACTTCTTATCCATAAACGATGCAGAATCGCCACTTAGGCTGTCGTGCGAAAACACCAGTGTAAGAGTAACAAAAGAAAGACGCAAACTATCCTCTCTCTATCATTCGATGGATGTAAATTTCCCGTCGCGTGCACGTTGCCGCAGAACTACTGAGGAGCATAGGGTTACGGGTCATGTGCCGGCTCTTTTCGTACCCGAAGAAACTCTTTTTCCCAAGAAAGTTGGCTGGGTTTCTCGAAGCTCCCTTGTTTTCATGAGGTTCACCTTCAAATCAAAGCTCATCTCTCCCTCATCGTCACCTCTCTTTTCCCGTAAGCACCTAATGGTCCGGACTGATGTTCCACAAATGCTAGATCACGAGAGGTCAAATCCGCCAGCGACTGCGGGCGTACTTCGCTGCGGATTTGATAAGATCGGGTTGACCAGAGGTAGAGTAGGGAGGAGCCCTGAATGGATACATAAACGTTCTATTTTCGTCTTTCTAGGCTAGATAGATGGGCAGTCACGAGGATATTGTCGTCGTTTTGATTTCGTAAGAATCAACCGACTAAAAAATCAAGCATCGCCATTCGCAATATAACTTGCTCACACCACATTTGTTTTCTCCTAAGCCTCGTTAAATTATTTGAATCGCCTAATTCTATGTTGTCGTATGCCGATGCCCACCAGCTGCGGGAATTGCCTCGTGTCGGCTACATACTTCTTTGCGTATCGTATGCCGATCGCCCTTTCCAATGATTGACATATAGTGATTAATTTATAGGAACCGAGGGGCTTGGATCACCTGCTTTTGGGTAGAGGTGGCAAATGGGTGTGTTGTGTAGGGTCGGGTCGAATATGGTCCGACCCATATTGACCCATATTTAATGACCCAAACCCGACCCGACCTGCGACTGACCCATATTATCAAAACACAACAATAATTTAAGAAAATAATATTACTAAAATATTTCCTGACCCCGGTCCCTGCAGGCCTCGACCCTGGCCCTTGCCCCGGCCCTGACCAGGACCAGGCCCCGGCCCGTGACTCGGACCCGGACCCGGGACCTGGCCTCGGTACCCGACCCCGCCCCGAGACTGGGACCCGGCCCCGGGACTCGACCCCGGCCCCAGGACTCGGACCCAGTCCTAAGATTCGACCTCGGACCCGGCCCCGAGATCCGGCCTCGGGACCCGGCCTCGGCACCTGACCCCGGCACCTGACCCCGGCATCGGGACCCGGACCTGGTCCCGGTCCCGGACCTGGTCCCGGTCCCGGCCCCGGCCCTAGCCTCGAAACCCGATCCCGGCCCCCGGCCCCGGCCCGGCCTTGGTCACGGCCTCGGGACCCTGCCCCGAGACCCGACCCTCGATCCCGCGACCCGGACCCGGCCCCAGCCCCGGCCCCGAGACCCGGCCTCGACACCCGACCCCGCCCAGGGACCAGGGCCCGGCCCCAGGAATCGGCCTCAGACCAGGCCCCGAGACCCAATCCCGGCCCTTGCCCCGAGACTCGATCCCGGCCCCCGGCCCCGGTCACGGGACCCGACCTCGGACCCGGCCCCGGGACCCAAACCCGGCCCCAGGACTCGACCTCGGACTCGGCCCCAGGAATCGACCTCGGACCCGGCCTCGGACCAGGCCCCAAAACCCGGCCCCGACACCGGACCCCGGCACCGGGACCCAGACTCGGTCCCGGTCTCGGCCCCGACCCCTGCCCCGAGACCCGATCCCGGCCCCGGTACCCGACCCCGCCCCGGGATCGGGACCCGGCCCCGGGACCCGACCTCGGCCCCGAGACCCCGGCCACTGCCTCGATCCCGGCCTCGGGACCCGGCCCCGAGACCCGGCCCTCGGTCACGCGACCCGGCCTCGGGACCCGACCTCGGACCCGGACCTGGACCCGGCCCCGGCACTCGGCCCCGGCACCCGACCTCGGACCTGGCCCCGGCCCCGGCCCCTGGACCCGATCCTGGCCCCGGACCCAGACCCGGGACACGACCCCGGCCTCAGGTCCTGGCCCCGATACACGGCCTCGAGACCCGATCCCGGCCTCGGGACCCGACCTCGGACCCTGCCCCGGGACCCGACCTCAGACACGGCCCCGGGACCCGGTCTCAGGACCCGGCCCTCGGGCCCCGATCTCGGTCCCGGCCCCGAACCAGGGACACGGCACCGAGACCCGATCCTGGGACCCGGCCCCGGCCCCGGTCACGGCCCCGACCCCGTCCCTGTCACGCTCCGGCTTTCGTCCTGGTCATGGCCTCGGGACCCGGCCCCGTCCCCTGTCACGGCCCCGGTCGCGGACCCTGCCCCGATCAGGGCCTCGGCCCCGTCCCCAAGACCTGGCCTCGGTCCCGGTCACGGCCCCAGGACCCGACCCCTGCCCCGGCCCCGGCCTCGGTCCCGACCCCCGGCTCCGGCACCCGGCACCGGTCTCGGTCCCAGGACCATTTGTAACTTGTGAAATGATGTTATCAATATGGATCGAAAGTGGGTCGAATGTGGGTCAATATGGGTCGAAAGTTGATTTAAGTGTGACCAATTGTTGACCCATTTTTAGTGAACCATTTAAAATTTAATGACCCATATTATCCAAAATGGGTTTGTGACTCATATTGCCACCTCTACTTTTGGGACATAATAAAAAAATATGTTGTCATTTCGATGCCGCGACCAGGCGGCAATTTGGAGTACATAAATGAAGAAAGTGGTTTGATCATCAGAAACGAGAAACAAGTAAAATGAGTCGTGCCACTCAAATCAACAGGGGTACATCATATTCATTAGGACCACATCCTGATTGTGATTCGAAACAACTCGATTGTCTCCTGCAAAGAATGACCCGTTCTGCTTTTGTTTCGCCGGAAATGGTCCGCGAACGTAAGATCTTTCTTCAAAGGTTCGGGTCCTTGGCTTTGATGTTTAATCAGGTTCTTGCAGCGATTCCGAACATGAATTAACTCAAATAAACTGAACGATAAAGGTAACCGAAACGTAGTAAAGAACAAATAACTTAAATTACAAAGGAAATTGATAAGTGCTATTGAATGTGTATAAGATTCTTTTCTGACTACTTATGGTTTGAGTAAACAAAAAAAAATAACATAGCGGTTATTTTCACATATTCTTATCCCTAACTTCTCGAATATGCTTTAGTAACCGCTCTCGTCTTGTCCATTGAGCGGTTGATTCTTCGACTTATCTACTCCGCTTGTATCTCGATGTCATGTACCGATCTTGTGGTGTCACCGGTGTTTTCTCTGCTCAGATATGCATATGATCGCCGATGCATTTTAAATGCTCTGGGGTCTTCTAGTCCACGATGTTCTATGGGCCCTGCTGCTTTCTGAGGTCCGGGGCGATTTTGGGTGTCAACAGGTTTTATGAAAGAAAAGCCACGTACGATCAGGTTAATTTGATATAGTCCTCTCCTCAGTGCTTGGGAGTATATAATCACGCATGTTTTTATTGTCTTAAGGGTGTCAACAGGTTTTATGAAAGAAAAGCCACGTACGATCAGGTTAATTTGATATTGTCCTCAGTGCTTGGGAGTATATAATCACGCATGTTTTTATTGTCTTAATTTTACAGTGAAATATGGGCAGATCATTTGTCGTTTTTCTATCTGCTTTCTACTTTTGATTTTCATCCAAAAAATGCCGAGCATTGTCGGCTACAGTGTACGTATTATGGAGATCAAGAGACGCGGATTCCGCCCGGCAAAACGCCAACATGTGACGCTGGACAGCACATGCTTTGTCACTCGTCATGGATGCCATCGGTGAAAAATTATCTAAAATGGCAAAAACAAGCAGTCCCTGAAAAATTCCAGTTATTTACGAAGAGATCTTCCTTCTTCGAATTAATAGTCAAAACAACTTCAACTTTTTTTCCCCCGGGCCTAATTCGGGGGCCAAGTCTAGATGCCCACTTTGCTTGACGTGCGTGTATTTTCCAATCGGATGGCGCATGTTATGAGATGATACATAGGATTCCACGGTTACCGACTCAGATCGAAAACAGACGATCCACGTTGATTAATCCGTTCATGCACGAGTTAAACGCGTGTTACCTTACCCGCTGGATTCATGAATTTCCGATCGCCTTGCTGTCTCACATCGACACATCTTTCGGGTATAGATTTGTGCGCTTTCGGAGCCAAGCGAACGTAGGCCAGATCGATGACAGTAACCTAGCAGTCGAGAGAGAGACGTTTGTCAAGGATTAGCGCTTAATTTTCTAGTGGCTCTTAGCTTGATCATCAAGTCAATTGAACTTCAAAGTAACTTAGGCCGAGTTATGGAGAGTGCTTACGTTATAACTATTTACGATCATCAATTAGGAATTGATGTAGCTTCGAGTTACAAGCTTACAAGAACAGAAAGAAACCCCGAGGTTACTATAGTTGTTCCCCCATCAGTCACTCATTCAATCCCACCGACTGCGTATACACTAGTTTAGGCTAAGGCCAACCTTCATAGTTCAGATCGCTCGAACTTAATCTAGTTCTCGTGGCTTTGAGTAGGGTGTCCATGGCATGGATGCCTCCGGATGGATGGCGATCGACTCCCGTTTGTTTTGGAGCACTGTCTCTCCTCTCGACGAGGCGTCTTATTGTCAACGACCTTTCAACAGCGCGCGAGAAAGTTAGCTGCTGGGGCAGGTCAGAAAGCAGCCATGCACGAACAAGAAAGGCAGATGAACTATGTTTTTTTTGTTTTTTTAATGTTATTGGAGCTTTTATTTAATGGGGATTCTCTGTAACTCAAAATATATGATGCCGGCGAAATAATTCCCACGGATGAAGTGAAAGATTTAGGCATGCGTTCCGTTCTAACCTAATCATTTCGTAAATAGACTTTTAACTGCACGCAAATTTCGAATCTTAATCCCGCTTATGTGCTCATGTATAGTCAACTTTTAACCCCGCGATGTAAAATTGTCAATTTTCCACATGGGGACAGCCTATCAAGCAAGTCATTATCTTTCGCATCATCGTCGCACTCGCGATCGCTGTCGTCACGGCGAAAATTTTCACCATATGTTTCGACTTAGGTTCTTTTATTTATTTTCCCTTTTTTTATATCCATACGACGAGATGAAATGAGGGTTTTTACTAACCTTCTTGGGGAGAGGATAGAATAGAAGAGAGTGGAATTGGGTTCACCTACTCCATTATGTGCTTTCTTCTCGCTTCCAATCCTTTATTTCTTCGACCAAAAAAAAAAAAATCCCTTTATTTCTCTTTTTTTTTCCCTAGTTTTGTTTTTGTTTTTGTTTTTGTTTTTGTTTTTGTTTTTTAAGCTATATACTTTGTTGTCTTGTTAAAAAAAAAGTTGATCTTTATAGTATATGAGTGTAAGAAATTTCTTTAATTCTATAAATAAGTTATATCCACGTCTCTGTATTATTTCGAAAATGTTAGCAATGACTACATGCACAAAAAAAAAACATTTAACTGATATGAACTCGCTATTTTATCTAGGGCAACATAAAGTGCTAACTATTTATCTTTAAACTGAGTATTCTTAGGTCCTCCATTCAAAGGCTTCGGAACTATCCATTGTAATAAGAACACGACTCAACTCGGAATTTCACACTGTCTTCTATATATAGAATAAAAAAAACAGAGTTTTTTATTTAAGTTAGGAAATCAAAATATCCATGACTGACATGAAATCATAGATTTTAATCTTTAGGACATTCCATCTTAGGTAGGTAATCTCAAATTTATGAAGTACCTTACTTATATCATGGAATTGATATGAGATGGGAGCCAATCAGCCAAAGCTTAGATTGGTGACCGGAGACAGATCTAGAACTTTTTCTTAACTGGGTTAAATAAGACCATGAATGCAAGGAAATCTAGTATTTTGCTTTACGAATAAAAGCAGGTTCTTACACCTAAAAAGTCCTGTTTACCTATAATAATTCCACGGTTAGTATAGCTATATATGATTCTGAAGTATATAATTTATTATAATAGACAATTATAATAACACTAAGGATATTCTGTCGGTCCCGGCATAGCATTTCTGGTCGTCCTTCTGAAAAAACATAGGTTTTTGTCAAGATTAGGAACTATTAGATAGGAAAGATGGTCTCACCACTCCCAGAGAGCTGCTACCTAACAGTCTGACGGTACTTTCATTATTTATGACTCCATGATTTTTCAATTAAAGAATGTTTTATGTAAAACACGCGATGATAGTGTATGGATATACGGTCAGAAATAACTGACAGTATCAGACTATCGAGAAAGCATTTTGCTCGCTCCCACATGCTACCGCATGTCAAAATAACTAATCATTTATTTTCTCATTTTCGGAGTAGCACGTCGCTTGAAAACGTGCTTTGACGGAGGGCTGTGTTCTCCAGAAAAATCATAAAATTTAAATTTAAATCGTATATATGCGAGACTAACAAACACACCAGATTCATAAGACTCAGGTTCGAGGGTTTCTCTCTCCCAGAACCCATTACGTGGAACTCTTCCACGAGCGAGAGAGAGAGAGAGAGAGAATGGGAAGGAGACCGTGCTGTGCGAAGGAAGGAGTGAACAGAGGAGCATGGACAGCGATGGAGGACAAGATTCTCACTGATTACATCAAAGTGAACGGCGAAGGCAACTGGAGAGACCTCCCAAGAAAGCAGGTCATCTTCGCTCATCACGCGCGCGCACAGAATTCAAACTTTGTTTTGCAAGACTGATGGTTAATGATTGGGCCTCATGCAGGTCTGAGGAGATGTGGGAAGAGTTGCAGGCTGAGGTGGCTGAATTATCTGAGGCCCGACATAAAGAGAGGGAACATCACCCTTGACGAAGAAGAGCTCATCGTCCGGCTTCACAATCTCCTGGGAAACAGGTGCTTCTTCTTTCTCTCTGGAAAAAGAAGCAAAATTGCCAGCAACACGATCGAAACGAAGAATTAGGGTGTCTCTGTTTCGAATTATTGCAGATGGTCGTTGATCGCGGGGAGGCTTCCGGGACGGACGGATAATGAGATAAAGAATTACTGGAACACCACCATCGGAAAGAGACTCCAGTCCGGACCCAGCCACTTGGGCTTCGTCTCCACTCGGCCGTCGTCGTCTTCATCCCAAGGAAGCCCCAAGTCGGCCCTCGGAAAACCAACCGTGGACGGCGCTCTCGTGCCAGTAGAGCCGTGTGCTTCCGGCGCCAAGACAACGAGATGGCCGGAAGCGCTTCTCTCTCCCGGATCCTGTCAAGATAGAGAAGCGCAAGCACCTGACACGGTGGACGACAAAGATCGAAGCTCCGACCGCCATGGAGATCGAGTTACGACAGTTGAGTCATCAGCTGGAACTCCAAATGTTTCATGCAACTTCATGGCGGATTTCGAGCTGGACGAGAACTTCCTGGAGGCTTTCTTGGAGTCGGAACTCGCCACCACTACTCAGCAGCCGTGTTTCGCTGATGGAGGATTAGATGATAGCGACCAGAGAGAGTGGCCGTCGTCGTCGCGGCCCCCGCCGAACTCTGAAGAAACCTTAGCATTCATTAATCCTGAACGGACGTTTCTGAGCGAGCCAGATTTGCAATGGTCATCTTTACTCGAGGACGACATTGGCTGGCTTGATCATGACTAGCTGAAAGAAGCTCTAGGATACGTACTGACCCGACTGTATGAATAGTGTAATAGCTCTTCCTTCAGGTTCTCGTCTGTGAATTAGTATAAAAAAGTCCTTAATAAAGCTTCAAGAGCTCGACTCCCCCCCCCCCCCCCCCCCCCCCCAAAAAAAAAAAATATTGCTTATCAACCACGCATTATGCTATTGCAACCCTTCGGCCCGATCGATGATGTGTCTCCTCTAGCTCGATCGAACCGGGCCCATGCGAAAACACTGGGATGAACGACCGAGCTAGGCCCGACGCTAAACCTTAACAGTCTTTCCTAAGCTTGTTTATGGTTCAATACACCTCAGCAATTCGGTAAGAGGTCAATACATAGAGAGATTAACATCGATTTTAGACAATAAAATTAAAAAAAAAAAATTATTGTAGAATCTATTCTTTCAAAAAATTATTATTCATAAATACGCCGTTACTCTCACGATCACTTTAAAAATTGTTATGTGCGTAAAGTTCATGTACTAACGCACAAAGGGCAGGGCTAGAGTGAGTAATTTTCGTAAGTGTCGGCCGGCCTCGCAAAAAAAGAAAAAGAAATTTTTTTTTCTCGATAGGGTCCCCACCCGATAGTCCACGTCTGCCCATTAAGTGGGGCCTCGCCGGGCCTCTATAATACGTTACAGCCCCAAACAATCAATGACATCGTACCACTTCCCCACTTTCATGGTAGGTCATTTTCCACTTTGGTCTCTGGTCCATCACGTGTGCGTCCGTTTGCGGAGTGCATTCTTACTATTATTGATTTTTTTTTTCCTTCTGTCTTTCCGATTTCGTCACGGGATTGCCACTTCGTTGCCACGAATTCATAATCGCTTTTCGTGGTGTCGGTAACGGATCCCAATTCCAAGTATGTACAAATACGTAACGGAATAGATTGAATTTCATGCCCGAGAATCGACTTGAATCATTGATCGTCATTGATCGTAAAAGTAAATCACATAGAATGGACTTACCTGATAGCCACAGATTAAGAGACTTCATTGCAGATGAGAAATGATTTCAGATCCGGCGATCAATTGTCCATCAAGAGAGTATTTTTGGCAAGGAATTTTTTGGGAGAGTTTTCTTCAATGGTGGTAGGAACAACGTACATTCTGAGGAGATAAGACGTTATCTTCTCTCTCTCACTCTCTCAATTAGAATAGGAAACAAATCCTATTAATTGCCAATTATCGCAATTATGGTAAATCGGCCAATTTAGCCCTTATTTGGACGTCAATTTTCAACATCTCCCACTCGTCCACAAAGGGCTAAATGTCTCTCTTTCTCTTATCTCTGCTAAGTTCACATTGACAAATAATTCGTGCGACCAGCATACTATAAGAGCTCATTGACATACATCCGTTGGGAGTATGTAGCAGCTCAAAAAGGGTACATAACCTCATAGTAGATCCAGTATGCAGTATCCTACATCAATCAGACATATTTACATCACATCTCTCTTGATCTCTTTGAGTACTCAAATACAATACATTGTATTCACAATCATGATTAAGCTCATATAATCATAATTGGTCGACCTGTCAATACAAAGATTGAATGGGACATCCAAAACAAATTGATCTTCCTCTTCCCTTAAACCTCTCAATCTCAATTCTGCTCACTTTTCTAGAAATGTCTCACCTAGATCGAATCAATCTCATGACCATAGGCAATACCCTAAGATAGCGAACACCGAAAAGAAATCTCGAGAATAAGTAAGAGTCATGAGGGGACTTAATTTGAGGAACTTTTATCCTCAGGAGTCTCATACGGCTACAGGGTTAAGATCAAAACTCTTGCTAACTCTTCTTGGTCGTATCATGCATATGTAATATGAAATACGTATTACGGTATTTTCTCTTTTCCCATGGAGCATATGCATCTCATTTTAATACCGTACAGATGATAGCTCAGACATACTCAATGTCTAGCTTGAGTTTACAAATCTACTCTCTTTAATAAAATCTTTCAGAACTCACAGCTGGCATTAAGACAGATAAAGTGAAATATGTGGGATACATCACTTTCGAAAATAAATCATTATGACCTCATTTTAAACATTCCGTTAAGGCGACATTCATATTTTGAGCTCAAGCTCTCAATTATCACCTAGATAATGAGCTTAAAATTGTCTCATCTCTATTTATCACGCAGGTAAATAGAGGTAATTACTCGTATGAGTGGGCTAATCTCCATCTGTCCGACATACCTTCTCAACATAATGCACTAAGCAGTAATATGCATAAAGTCATACAAACTCATAGACATCAATAATGATAACATATACCATTAACTGTGAACATTGGAAAATATAAATATCCCAGTACTCCAACGTCTTATGCTCTTCTAGAGATTTTAATATATAAAACTAATCCTTTTGCTAACACATTACTGAGGAGCAAATCTCTAGGTACTCACTTCATAGAAGAGCTGATATCATTCTGTGTATGTATGTATCATGTATGTTCACATCTTTTCTTACAACCATGTCTTTCACAAAGACATATTGCATGTCTATTCGCGTGGTCTGGCAATGGATCCTTAGGTGTAAGCACTTGTTGCTAGGCTGTCACAATCAACTAATAATTATACCCGCAGCATCCTTAGCAACACCTCATTGATCTAAACATCTCTTAAACCAAATATTCTCTTGTATTGCTGTTGATAATACACGAGATCATCTTCCATCGTGGATAAGATTATACACATTTGCTTCTTACTACTCCAAGATATTGCGCCATTACACAACAAGAATACAAATCTAGAGGCAGATTTTCTCTCATCTAAACCTTTTCCTCAGTCAATATCAGTATAGCCTTCAAGGCGAATATCTCTATCTTGAACTCAGCAAAAATTGACAGTACTTTCTAGATACCTCAGGATTCTCTTGATGGCAATCCAATATCCTTGACCTGGATTAGAGTGGTACACATACCATTCCAACCACATAACAAATATTAGGTCTTGTACACATCATAGTATACTTCAAGCATTCAAGCACCAACATATGGAACACTTTTCATTTCTGCATTTGCTTGTGGAGTCTCAAGACATATTTCGCAGATCAGAAACGAATCATTTAACATTTACCTAACCATTCCCATTGGATATAGAGATACCAAGAATCCCCCTGGGCCAAAACTGGTTTGGCATAGGTATAACATCACCCGGTGAATAAGCCACGCATGCAATATGAGTATCTTTGGGTTTGAAGTCTTGCATACAAAATCATTCGATGACTTTATCCATATAAGTCTCTTGTGAAAGTGATCACGATATCTTTGAACAATGTCTTGAAACTTTAATTTCAAGAATGTATGCAGATTCACCCATATCTTCTTATTTCAAAATTGAAACACAACCAATTCTTGACTGTACCAACAAACTACATATTGTTCCAAGCAATCAGTATATCATTAACATATAATGATAAGATCATATATTGATCTTTGGGTCTTTTGATATATACGCAATGATTTTCCGTTGTTTGGTAATATGTTACCGAAAATATTTTTTGGTGTTTGATTCTCATTTGGAAAACGATTTCAATCTCATCAAAGGGACTGTCCTGATACTACGGAGAGATAGATGGTCGAGAGAGCTGACGTAAACTGACCCGGCCAAGCCCCGACCCTGGTCCCGGTCCCTGGCCCCGGCCCGATCCTGATCGCGGGCCCCGGCACCGGCCCCGGCCCGAGCCCCAATCCGGGTCCTCGACCCCGGCCTCGGCCCGGGTCCTTGGTCCCCGGTCCCTGCCCAGGTCCTGACCTCGGTCCCGGTCCCCGGTTCCCGGCCCCGGTCCCTGTCCCGGCCCAGGCCCTGGGTCCCGGCCCAGGCCCCGAGCCCCGGTTTCTGCCCCTGCCTCTGCCTCGGGCCCGGCCCCGGCCCCGACCCCGACCCCGAGTCCCAGCCCCGGCCCCGGTCCCCGCCCCAGCCCCGGTTCCCGGCCCCAATGCTCGGCCTCGGTCCCCGGCCCCGCCCCGGACCCTCGGTTCCCGGCCCCGGGCCTCGAGCCCCGGTCCCCAGCCCCGGGATCAGCCTCAATCCCGTTTTCAAAAAAAGTGAGAGACTCAAATTTGGAAAAGTATTTTCACCTTTTTATTTTGGGGAATTCACTTTCCTATTTTAATGAATAAAATCTTTGTTAACTGGAAAGTACTTTCTGTTGACCAAATCATTTTCCGTGAACCAAACAGACGAAAGTCCATAAAGCACTTTCCCCAAAACAAACGCACCTAAGCTCGAACACATTTCTCCAAGCCCTTAAGCTTCATTAGAGTTTTTATAATGTGAATTATCAATGCTATAATTCATTGATTGTGCACTTGATTTCATTATTTGTGATTTGCCTAGGTTTATGTACTTTAAACTTAGTCTAGTTTAAAAAAAATGGAAAAAGATAATAATAAAAAAACCTTCGTGAACACTTAGCAAGCTCTCTTCATAAGTTTTTGGTGAATTAATACTGAGATTTGATTTCATAGAACCAAAAATGCACACTAATCCAGGCAATACAGCGCATTTTCCTTGTAGAAACGAGGATATTGCTCATGTTGGTTATCCGTTCGCTCAAAAGAGTTCGATGGAATTTTATAATAAATGGCGAAAATAACTTGTGATAATATATTTATATTTATTTGTACAATTCAATATGCAATATGTTATATAAGAGAATGAATTAATCTTTGATTAATTCAAAATGTAGGATGAAATTTTACAAAGTGACTACATAATTATTGATTTAAATGACAAAAATTAGGAAGTACAATTGTTTTCAGAAAATAGAAATTTTGTGCAGTAATCAAACGCATTTCTATTTCAGGAATAGAAATTTTGGTCAGTTACCAAACGTATTTTGATTCTCTAAAACTAATCCAGAGAATAAAATCAGAAAAAAAAAATCATTCTAATCAGAATTATATTTGAGATCGGAATGATTACCATACAAGTACTAGAAGTATTTTTGTTTTTGACCGAGTCCTTTGAAATGAAGGGCTCATCTTTCGAAAGTCCTCGCATGAAGCCCACACACAAACAAATCCTTGAGAGAAAGTATTAATACGGCTGGAATTCGAAAGTCAAAAAGGGGTTCTTTCTCGCAAAATCCCACTGAAAATCAGATCAAATTCCATAACTTGCTTCAGCAATCTTTGAAGTCCTTCTGCTCGATGTTTTTTTGAAGGGATTCCATCTGTACGATAGCAAATGGCGTCCGATTCTCTAAATTCAGATCGCAAAAGTGAGTCCCTGAACAAACTTGAGAAAGAAACCATCTTTTTCGTCGATTCCTGCTTGTTGGATATTGAATTGAATGCCTTCGTTTACTTGAATTTGATTCGCGGGCTACTTGCTCACGGGGTGTTGTTTGGGAAATTCTTGTGATTTTGCAGTCGTTGTCCACTTGAGGGCCACCGGCGATGCTCCTATTCTGAAGCAAGCTAAATTCAAGGTTAGTGGTAAAAATAGTCCTTGGTTTCTTGACGTCGTAACATGTATTGTGCTCGTGTGCATGTTTCCCTGTGCGATTGCTGACTCTTTGGCGTCAGCTTGATTCATGTGGTATTGGCCAGTGATTCCGAATTGTTGAAAGGGCGACTCCACTGTTTGTTGACATAGCTCAGTGATGATCAAGAATTCATATGTACAATTAGTTGCATTGTCACGCGGAACCTAATTTTTCGCCAAAAAATTCAAAGCTGCACTCTACGTGCTTGATCAAATGCTTCTTTTAAACTTCCAAGGCTTTTGCAGCAATCATACGACATTGGACAGACAAAGGAATGCAAATGTGGTTGGTAGTTGAGCCAACTGTCAAGGTTGATTGTTTAATTAGACTTCCATGACACGTGAAATCCCAACTTACCTATTTCAGTTAACCGAATTTAAATCATCAAACAACAGTGAGGGAAGGAATTCGATTCTGGGGAAATTTATACCATTCCAAATTTCAATGCTTCTGGACCAAACAATGCCTTGAGTGTTGAAACTTACTCCTATCTATTTGAGTCATGCCTCCTTTTTGGTGTTTAGTAATCTGCTGATGAGCTATCTTGAGCTGAGAAATTGGGTATCAGAAATCTACTGTGATTGAAATTGTTTCCAGCATTGATTTAGGTTAGGCTATAGCTTTCACACGGGGCTGATTCAGGTCAGAGTTCATGCATCTTTGTTGGCGATTCTGGGTTGAACTGACTTTACTTTGGGTCAGACATCTCTGTCTCATGTCAACAATAGAGGTTCAGTATGCAAGTAAGATAATTAGTAAATTTAACAGTGGGAGTTGGATTCTTTTGCATGATATCAAGTTAATCACTATTCTGTAGATCAACCCAAGATTTAAATGGCAAAATCTCCCACACTTTGTCAAGTGTATATAGATTTACACCGGATATTGCGAGATCGTTGTTATTGACCATGTAATGCCCATGATCTTGAAACTTAATAGATTCAAATGCTTGGCTAGGCCATTCTCATACTTATCTCCAATTTACAATGGATTTTTCTTGGAAACCAGTGTTCATCCGATTTTCATGAATGTCTTCTAACATTAAAGCTTTGGTGGCATAAGTTGACGTATCTATTTTCCATGAGAAAAATTGTGTGATGTGGTGATACAGTGAACACTTGAATCTTTGATATTTACGTGACGATGACAATGGTCACAACAGATTTCTGGGGCAGAAAAATTTGCCAAAGTGATTGACTTTGTTTGCCGACAAGTTCACCGGGAGACGTTGGTAGGTAGCTGGTACTGGTATGTTTCCATTTTTGTAAGGCTTAAATTATTCCTTGACAAACATCTTTTTTTCCTGCTCTCTCTTTTTTCGTGCAGTTTGTCTACGTAAACAGCGCTTTCTCGCCCAACCCAGATGAAATGATGAATGATCTGTATGAGGCAAGTGCTGTTAATATTGCATATTTTCCATTGCTGTCTCTCTCAATTTGTTGGTGGAACTGCACTTGCAGCTGTTTTTCTCTTTCCGTTATATTTATTCAATTAGCTAAATAAGAAATGATACATAGATGATGATGTAACATAGGTAACTAAGCACAGAACTTGGTGTCTTCATTGTTGAAGTGGACATGGGAGGTAGATGCAGCGTTATATAAGTAGTTGACCATTTGGGGCCATTTGATTCTCCATTTGTGGTTTTTACTCATAGAGTTATGCCCTTTACCTAATGGTGATTATTTCTTTAAAGAACAGCGTCTGGTAGAGAATTTGAAATCCATGAATTGTACTAATTGGGGGCAGAAGCTTTTTGATGAAGTCCTCCTTTCTCAAAGATCTTACTAGTTAGGGATATCGGGTAGCAATCATACCAACTATTATCTGCTATTCTGGTCAGGTTTCTTGTGGTAAGTGATTATGGAAGATTGTTCTTCTCTGTGGATATCACGGGAAGTTTTGAAAACTTCGAACAGAGTTAATCTCTTATATATTGCGTAAAACAAATTTATGGCTGACTGCATCAGTGTTTCCTTTAAAGGCTTTACCCTACTTACGGTGTTACATGGATATATAACTACTTTTAGCTGTATTTCTCACCTGATTTATGGCAATCTGAATGATGCAGAATTTTGGCTTTGATGGCAAACTCATTGTTAATTATGCTTGTTCTATGGCATGGGGCTAAATATCAGTAATATCTTCAAATGTATCTGTACATGTGAGTAACTTCTCCATAACTTATGTTCAGTCCTTTTCTCCTTTATATAGTATGTATGTAGGGGAAGAAATACTTGACAATGATGTACTTCCTCCTTGTGCCAATGTAGCTAATTATTGTAGTATGGCCTGTTCAATGAGCAGTGTCCTGGGAGATTTTCCACATGGCAAAACTTTTGAGTCACTTAATATATGCCTGTTCAAGGGCTGTCAGTTTGTTTATAGCTTTTGCATAGAGGAATTCCCTGGACATCTGCCGCCATGTTGGAAATGTGCCTGAACATTTTTGAGGATGAGATTCACCTCGCATTCATCGAACCACGTGTTTGAATAATGAGCGTTAAAGCCAGTTTTTCATTTTCATTCACTCAATTTTGTCTTCTTTTGCAGAAATTCAAGTGCACAATTCATTACGCTATGAAAGACGCCATCTGCTGCTAGACACAGGATTCCCATTGGAAAACCTTACTTGAAGTACAGACCCCGCATGTTTCTTACATATTTCTGTCTGTTTCTCATCATTTGGTGATGAACAAAGCTAGGTGGGAATATTTCATCCAAGTATTCAAACAAGAATGTGATTTGAGTTGACAGGAGTTGTACTGAGTCACATTATTTTGGTATTGACGTTGTTTCATGTTAGCTGGCCTCTCCTTTTGATATCATGTTGGTTATCGTTACTACTGTTTAGTTCTATCACCTTATGGAACTTTAAGGATGTCACTGAGTTGACATTGCGAGATATCATTTTAGCTTTTACCCTCCCAGTTTCAATTATAGGGAAAAGAAAGAGGCTATTCCGGGAAACTAACTCTGGAGATGGTTTCATGGTGGTCTCCCTTAACGAATATGTTTATTGATCCATTTAAAAGCCAACTCCGGGAGAGATTAGCAATCTTCAGGAAAAGCTGGACATTGTTCCTTTAGTAATATGTTAAGTCGGAGCAAAGAACTATCGGGAGAAGTGTCAAAAAGTCCTAAATCTATTGCACTAGTGCCAATTTAGTCCTAAATTTTTTTGGGTACCAATTCAGTCTTAAACCTTTTGCATTGGTGCCAATTTAGTCATAAACCTTTTTTTGGTGCCAATTCAGTCCTAAATCTTTTGCATTAGTGCCAATTTAGTCCTAAATTTTTGATAATTTATACTAATTGAGTTAATCCAACTAATTTTGATCGAAATGACTAATGTGGACATCGATTATCCTACCTGGCATGACAAATGTTGATTTGGATATTTTTTAATATTTTTTTTATAATTGTTAAGCATTTTTTTGTTTTTAAAAAAATATTTTAAATATCAAAAATATTAAAAAAATATCCACGTTAGCGCAAAACCGTGCCACGTAGGACAATTGATATTTGTGCCAGTGATTTTCGGCCAAAATTGATCTAATTGACTCAATTGAGGACTAAATTAGCACCAAAAAAAGGTTTAGGACTAAATTGGCACTAATGCAAAAGGTTTAGGACTGAATTGGCATAAAAAAAAATTAGGACTGAATTGACACTAGGATAATAGGTTTATGACTTTTTGACACTTTTCCCGAGAAGGGTGCGAGCATGCATGATTGATAGTTCTGTGATATAAGGTGTACAAGATCGCTACCAACTCATTTATACGTTTATGAGCTCAACTTGAAAAGTATTGGGTTCTGAGACGAGCACCGTGTACTTCAAAAGTTGAACTTCGTACCCAATCGTACGCCAACATGAATTTAGAGCTATCACTTTCAATAGACACTGCAGTATGTGTCAGGTGGACTCTTGATCAGTCCTCTCCCTTCTTAAGATAGCACGAACGACTGAACTTGGATTTTCAGTTGGTTTCGTCTTCTGATTCACGACGAATTGCATCAATCTGCTGAACATGTTAGTCACGAGAGCCAGTCACCTATGGGCAGTGGTTTTTAGTTGAAAATACTAAACTGAGAAAACAAAGGCCCGTTTTCCGTGAATGACATTCAGTTGAAATAGTCCGGTTCATCGGTTCCATGCCTTTCAATCGTCTCGCCAATTTTCCTAATATATTCATGTAGACACGACTTCCCGGAAGGAAACAGGGAAAGGAGAGGGAAGCTACGGCGATCGTTTGATGGCTTTTGTCAAACAAGTCATGTTCAGTGCTGATGAGAGCACAAGAAGTTGCATTCCCAGAGAATAGTTTCTCGACACGCGGCGACAGATTCACATTTGGGTGTTCGATTTCTTCGCGAAGCTATCGACAATTTTCTGAATTTTAATCATCATAACTTCGATCACTCAAAATCATTATGCACCTAACAGAGTGAAAAACACACTTCATTGTCCCCTAACACAGAACTCCTTTTTTCCGCTCTTCTTCTTATCGCTTGGATATGACTTGTACCCATTGTTAACCAAACCTCGATCCCTGTTATTTATCTTAGTGCACAGCCACTGGAGCTATGCCTGGTAACTATCACCGGCATTAAAATTTTCGGTTCGTGCAAGACTCGAGCGATGGATGGAACGAGGGAGAGAGATTTTTTTTTTTTTTTTCGGGCCAAAGAGAGCATAGTATTCTGCGTGCGCAACACGATTAATATCACAAACTAATCGCACGTCCTCGATCCTTATGATTTTTTCCACACTAACTTGTGCTCATCCATCTCCTTGAGAAACATACGGAAGTGATCAAATCTTCGATGTCAGATCGATACTAACGATTGCATGAAATTGCTATTTCAGATGGAACGTGCTGCCTTTTTTTTGCAGCGACGATCAATGGGCAAGCCGTGAGACATGATATGTCCCAAAACATGAAAAATGGAGAGAAAGCAGGTAGTGGGAAGAAGCTAATGTTTACTTTATGATTTTTCTCCTCTTTTTTTTTTTTGGGGGGGGGGGGGGGGGGGGGGGGGGGGTCAATCTGTTTCCATTTGATTCGCTTCTTTTTCTGATTTTGAAATCTTTGCAGTGACCAATGTCTCCATCTCCAAGTTGGCTGATCTCAAACGTAAAGCAAAGCAAGAACTCATCGCAGGTTCCCTTGAAATTCCCACGTCTGGGGAAAGGGAAAAAAAAATGAAAGAGGAGAATTCCTTGTGCAGTGAAAAGAACCGCAGCAAGTCTAGTTTCATCTCTCTTGCTTTTGACAAGGTTCATGGATTCTCTCCATTTTTTTTTTTTCCCTATCATCAGAATCACCCCACCACATATCGTTCTCCTTTTTCTTCTTTTAAGGATATATAGCCAGCAGCCCACTCACGAAGCTACCGAGGGAAAGAAAAGCAAAAGAGAAACCACCACCCCCAAAAGAGAAAAAGAATGGAAAACGGGGTCCTGAAACGTTCCCCCCCGCCCCCCCTTGGTTCGTCCGATGTGAAGAACCACCTGTGCGGCGGTGGTCCAAATCCAATCGGTACCGGTGAAAACGGGTGGTGGGTCGGATCGTATGTCAAAGGAGGGGATGGAACATGAAAAGTCAGCAGGGTGGGGGAGACAAAGGGAAAGCACAGCGAGAATTATCAAAAGCTATTTTCTGGGGGGCGGGGATTGATTGGGACACTGATTGACCGACTTTGCCCCCCACCACCACCTTTTTCACAAGGAGAAATTCGGGTTTTTGGGTTGGGACCGTGGTTCGACATCATGGCACTTTGGCGTACATCACTCTCCGTCTCCATGATTTGGATATGGGATATCGATTCCGATCCCAATATTGTCGATCCAGTACAATAATGTGGTCTCTCTCTCTTATTACTGTCCCGATTACACCGGTCGGTCCCGCCTCGAGCTGAAAGATTTTGGAGCATATATGGGGCACCCGCCACTCGGTCGGTGCATGCAATGGGGCCTCCCCTGTCACTGTGAAAGTGGGCAGCTCAACTCATGTCATGGGGGATGGCCGTCTCCATCTCCACCCCGCTTTAACATAAACACCGAATGTCCCCACTTTCCCAAAACAGTGTACTTTGTTGATTTAGTTGAGGAAAAGCCCCTTTTGTTTCTAGGGCTTTGATCTGGGGGGGGGCCCACCCCAGTTGCAGATTGTCAAGTGGGATTCTATTCTTGTTTGAACCGTTTGTGTCTGATGGATGCGGTGTCGTGCCCCC